>CM061488.1:1353214-2698928 GCA_030867185.1 Tagetes erecta | reverse complement strand
AGTCGTTTTATCAATCCGTTAAGTCGTTAACCAACCAAAATTTATTGACAAGATTATGAAAGAAATTAAAACAAGTGTGATTGTGATTGTGACAATGGTACGTGTTTTGAGTTATTTGATTATGGGTTGAAAGATATCAATAGGCATAAAGTGAAACATATCTTTATTAAAAATACCATACGATGCTCCATAATTTATTCCATCATCTTTCAATATTCATATTCTCTTACGCGTGTCACTCTATGAACCAATCACCTAAGTGGGAAACTTTACCACCAAGAGTCACGACAAACCATTGTCACAATGTCACACACACACAATCTATCCTTCACAACAATGTTTTTAGGTTCGGATTAGTTCGGCCGGTTAAACCGGTCGGACCAGGATTCGGGGGGCGGACCGGGCCGAACCGTATAGGTTCGGTTTTAGTACAAAGTATCGGCCGGTTCGAACCGGTCAACCGGTTGAACCGGGATTCGGCCAGTTCGAACCGGTTCGAAAAATTAATTTTTTAAAAAAAATTGACTTTATTTGGTTAAATTTGTGATATTTTTTATTTGAATTAAGTTTTGTTAAGGTTTAACCTTTAAACTTTGGATAATATTGTTTATGTGTTGAAGTTTAGAACTTAAAAAGTTGTTTCTGAGTATCTGACTTATATTTTAAGTTATATTAATACATTGGAAAAACATATATAATTATTTATTATTTATATGGTTCAAAACCGATCCAACCGGTTCGACCGGTCCGACCGGTTCAACCAGTGAACCAGTAATGTGACCGATTCACTGTCCGATTCGATCCTGAAAACATTGCTTCACAATGTTTTAGAACTCAACTTCTAGGTCGGACCGATCTTTGAACCGGTCCGGTTGGATAGGAAAACAGTGATCGACCCAGAAAACTAGACGGCTGAAAATGATTTTTTAAAATTTTTTCTATATTATGTATTTGTATTTTAAAATATTTATTTATGACGTGTCACACATACCAAAAAAGTATCAATATGTTGCATGTTTTTGTGTAAAGTCGTAAACTAATAAAATAAAAATTAAAAAAAGTGAAGTTTAAAACTAAAATAAAGAAAAAACAAAAGAAAATTCCAAGTTGTAAAAAATTCAAAAGAAAATTTGCTACAAAATTGCTTGCGGCGACCTTTAACTTTAATAGTTAAATAAATATAACTGTTTAACAATAATTCTATATAATTCTAATAGTGAAGGTCGGTGAGACCTTCACTTTGAGCCCCTTAAGTTTGATGAAACTATAAAATTGCCATTAAGTTAATTTTCTTGGTTATTTACGGTTTGGACCCTGAAGTTTGACATATTTACGACTTTAGCCTCTTAATTTTCTCATTTTATCACTTTGACCCTATACTTAACTTTGTAATGTTTACAACTTTTATTATCGACTATACACTTTTTACCTTTGTATCTCTCATTGTCACAACGAGACGTATGTGTTGAAGTCGAAAAAGTTGTTAACACGTGTTATGATGTAAAAAAACTACGTCGCCGCAACGCATGATTCATGTCAAGAAACTTGTGTTGTAACACGTGCAAAAGGTCAAAATCTTAACGTCATCAGTGTAACATGTCATGAAATCAACGAGACCCGGCCGCCGCATCGCGCGGCCCGGGTGTAAAAACTAGTTAAATAGTATTTTAGAAGTAATTGAGAATGTCGTAACAAAGACATTAAAAGATTAAAATGACTTTCTAACAAAGACATGCATGAGCATTATAATTATTACATGCATAATACTTAGTTATGAGTATAACTAGGGAAAATAGATAGATGCATACACGAGACAAAGTTAATGTAAAATAGATACATGAGATAAAATAAAGATTTTATATAAAATATATAGTTATGGGGAAGAGTAAGTCAATGAATTGCAACATGAGCTTCATCATTGTATTCAGTTGCTGCAAACATGCAGTCCCTCTGGGTAGGGTGATGTATGGAGATGGGAGGCGAATGACGACGGGATGTTCTCGGTGAAGGGGCTTAGAAACATTATTGAGTCGAACCGGATTTTTTTTTTGAACGGCGATTTTATTAGAAAAAACAAAACAAACAAGCCACTAGCAAGACGCTAGGACCGAAAACAACCAAACCATACAACTTAAAACTCCTCACAACGATAAAGGGTTTGAGTACCAACAATGCCACATAACATTGAACCTATTTACACGGTATTTTAACCACCAAAACGTGTCCACCATAATCTTCTCTATAACACCATCAACCGAGAGTGGCCTTGATTTGAAGATAATATCATTTCGAGCCAACCAAATTTGCCAAATCGTTGCCATAAGAATAATCGCCGCTATTTTTCTACTTTTCTCCGATCCGCATAAGTTTTTGTATGGAATGGTCATTATGGGTGCCACTAAAAGTCAAAGGTTTTATATGGAAAACTAGACTTAACAAAATTCCGTGTAAGAAGGCGTTGGTGACTCGGGGAGTTCAGGTGGGGTCGGATGAATGTTCGATGTGTTTTAACTCAGTCGAGTCGGTTGATCATGTTTTGATGAGTTGTCCGTTTGTGTCGAAGGTCTGGAGCAAGATTTTTAGGTGGTGCGGCTGGGAGGGGGAGATGGGAGATACGATTAGAGATCGGATTGATTCGTACCGGAAGTTAGATGGCTCGGTTATAACTAGAAACACATCAGCAGTAATCTTGATGGCCACAAGTTGGTACATATGGCTCGCTAGGAATGGTTTTATTTTCAATAAGGTCTCGTTATCAGTAGATGGAATTGTAGAAAAAGTTAAGGTAAATAGGTACTTGTAGCTCAAATACCGGTCCAATAGAGATGTTATTCCTTGGCATATATGGTATCGTAATCCTCTATAGGTGGTAGGTGTTGTAAGTGCTTTGGTTGTTTGGTATGTTGGTCCTAACGTCTTGCTAGTGACCAGTTTTGTATTTTAATAAGATAGCCGCTCAAAAAAAAAGTGGTGAGGTATATATGTATACATATAAGAAAAGAAAAGAAAAAAAAGATGTGGTGTTTGGGAACACGTATATCCGCGTTAATGCCACTAAGATACTATTAATGTTGGCAGATGAAGAAGAATAAGCTAGCACTATATATATGTATACTAGGTTTAATACTCGTGTGTTACACACGAGTTAAATAGTAATATTTATAAAGAAATTATAACCATTATATTTAACAATTTGTAAATATATAACATTTAAGAAGTTGGCTCCATCAACTTGCATGGTGAAAAATTTAGCTAAATTTTACCTCCCAAACTTCCTATTATAAAAAAAAAATCCCTCTAAAAATTGCCCCCTAAAAGTTTGATTTATTAGATAGATATTAATAACACGTACCTTGCACATGCTTTTTCTATGCCACTGTCTAAGGATTAATACTATTCCCACATTTACAAACCAATGTGTAATAAAAAATCCCAAATGTTAATATATATTCAGTTTTTGTTGTTCTCGTAGAATTTACAATACGATGGCATGTAAACAGGTAATAATCTGTATCGTTATAGGTAACCAGCTGAATCATGCTCAAAAGGATCATTGTCTTTATGGCTAAGAAACCAAAAGTATTAAAGACCGATGAAATAAAAGCATGTTTATTCTCTTGGCGAATAGTATTATGTTTAGCAACCTTGCATGAGTCTGTCTTTAATGCATAATGTTCCGTAACAAATCTATTGTCCCTCGTCAGCCCAACCAGAGAATGCCCCCGTAAGTCCACACAAGCGTAATAATAAAATCCTTTTTATATGTTATTTACTTGAATCCAAAATCCAAAAAGTCTAGTGATTAATTTATTAATTACATATTTTCAAAAAGCCATATATACTGTCTATTTAAAGATCCTTACTCTGCCCTGAAAACCCAAGGGTTCCTCCGCAAGTATATAGAATCATAAATAATTTTATCAGAATAAAAAAATGGTATAGTTTTAAAAGATTAAATGATTTATGTCTATAACTTTATTAGAATTAAGGAGTAGTTTTTTTTAATAACCTACAACTTATTAGTTAAATTCATAGTTTCACTCTTCTATATATCTTCTTCCTTAATTACAACAAGTTCATAACAATGATGTCTGTCATGACAAAATCTTAAATAAATACACAAATAAATAAACAATTATGTTGGTTCTTGTAATATTAATTTATGTTCCTAACTTTAGTCCTAAATATGGCATCTTCGTGGTAGAAAAAGTTTGCTCATATGCTAAAAATTCTCTATTTAACATCATTATTAATTGATCATGTTATAATTGTACCTTTTATGTTTCCTCATACTTTGAAACTACAAAATTTAACCAACACTAGTTCAATACTAATTAAGGTTTAAAGAATTATAAATGGGAGGTGAGTAGGCACCAAAAATGGTTGCTTACATGTGGGATCCAATTAGCAACTGATTTAACATATTTTTCTTTAAACCCACTTGTTGCATCTAATGGATATGTATAGATCCAAGGTTATCATATCTATTCATGTGCATTTCTAACCAATGTATACCAATTATGTGTGTAAATTTATGAAGATGATGTTGGACTGTTGGTATCTAGTCTGACTTGAGACATTTAACGTAGAAAAACAGAAAAATAGGTTATAGGTATAATAGAATTAAGCAGTTATGGATTTTAGCCTTAACGTATGTACATGCATAGATTTTCTTTTTTTATAATACTTGAAGTACTTAATCTAACATGGCTTATTTATCAAAATACCAAAAAACATATATATATGCTTCACATACACTAGTGTAGTCATATCAATAGCAAACTTAAACATGCAAGCATGATCCAAACTTCAAAAGCACAAACTAATTAAATTGGCATGAACTTCTTGATTGATTCGTTGTGTTCGAGAAATATTCTTCTACTACATGACATAAAGTTGTACGTACTTTTTTTTATTGTGTTTTCAAGAAGCCATCTAGCATGTTACTATAATTATTTGTGATGATTATGATAAAGAAGCTCAAGTTCCATGAAGGAGTGATAGAATATATATGGCCAAATTGGTTTCGATCTCTTCTCCTTCCTTGAACATGTATAATTAACTAGAATATTTACAATTTTACCGCCTTGAAATATATATACTATACTTTACTATACAAAGTATGACCTAGTCTAATATACCCCGCAGACCGCGCGTAGTCTAAAGGGGAGGACTCTAGACGCTTAGACTATCCCAAAAATAATGAATCGTGCTCGTGCGTGGTAACCTTTTGGTGAAGATATCTGAAAAGTTGTGACGAGATGGTGCATGAAGAACACAAATTTGACTACAACGAACTTTTTCTCGAACAAAATGTATGTCAAGTATTGTCAACCTCAATGTGTTTGGTTTGTGTCTACTGAACCAGATTACCTATTGTCACTATAGAGTAGGACGTACGCCTAGGAGGAGTACTTAGTTCAAGGAGAAGATTCCGAGTCCAACATATTTTAGCCATTAATTAACTAGCTGATGTTCGGTCTCACCGAGTCCAACATATTTCTTGAACATATATACATACATATTTACATTTGACCACCTTCAACTATACTTTATAAAGTATGTCCTAGTTTAATAAGAAGAAGTTGGTTCTTGTTGGGTTATGAAGGTTTTGGGCTCTATGTTGCTATATATAACATGTCATGTATTATAATCTTATTATAATCTTGTTAGATAATAAAAAATATCTTATCTACAACTTGTGGGTGAATATCATCTCCATCAAACCACATTTTTGTTGATTGTCTCTTAAATCTTGTGTTACACTTGCTTTCATATATAGGTTTAGTATAATAGTAAAATAAAAAATTTGGTATAAAAATAAGAGTTGTATATATCCTCCTTTTAGAAAAGATGAATATATTTAAAAAAGGATGGGAAACAGTTGTTGGGTACGTGGAAAAGGTTGACTTTTGGTTGTTGGTGTCAGCCACTAACGCAGTGATGATACTTTGTAAATTTGGACCACTATGCCCCTTGACAATGACCAAACCTCTCTTCAATGGTGTTTTCACATGACTCATATCATCATCCATCATCATCATCACTATAATCATACCTCCTTACAAATCGGAACCATTTGCATACCATTTTAATGTGTCATCATCACTCATGTTAAAGCTACAAATTAAACGTTACATCCTTTAACTTTTTAACATGCCTTGGGCTTATATTGTATAAAAAACTAATAACTTTTGCTTGGTTTGCATATTTGATAATCATTTATGTTCGCTTGTTAAAAAGCTAGACTGAATTTAGTTAGGTAAAATTGTTTTGACAGTTTTTTTCATGTAATAAAAGAAAAATCGGTGCTCATTTGACACATCATATGTCAAATGCGTAATTATCAATTTATCATATATAGGTTTTAATAACTGCTTATATGGTTTCCAATTAATGACTCAACTCATATGTTGAATATTTTAGTGTACCAATAGAGAAGACAAAAAGAATGATTATTTTTATTTATATTTTAACAATTCTTCTTAGATTTTTTTCGAATAAAATTAATACTTATTCATTAGGCCTTATATAATACTCAAAACTTTAAAATGGGGGTGCTTTCAATTAACTAGAAAATGAGATGTAAATCTAGCCACTTAAATTATACGTTTTGGCTGCTGGAAAATCTTGGTGCCGAATAGGCAAATAGAAGACGTAGTAGATGTTGCTACCAAGAAGCGAAAGAGTTAGGTAGTTGACAAAAACAGATTGAAAACCAGAGAATGAAAAGTAAAACTTACTAAAACAACAGAATTAAAACAGAAAAATGTAACAAAAATAAACTAAGCAAGAAAGGTTGAAAGTGTTATAAGTAAGTTGTTAGTTATAACTCAAAACACATGTAAATATATATAAAAGACCTAATTTTTTTTTTTTTTTTTTTTTTGAACTGCAATATTATAAAAGAAAACCAAACCACTAGCAAGACGCTAGGGCCGAGAACAAGAAACAAATCCCAGATAAACAATTATGAAGGAAATCTAGAAAAGGAAAAATTACACCAAGATTGCCAAGCTAAATCCTCCATCTTTGCCCTGTTCTTTAACCATGCAAACGTATGGAACTTGACCTTGTCCACCACCTTTGACACTCCCACTTCCTTCATATTGAACAAAAATTCATTCCTTTGAGCCCACAATAGCCAAATTGTAGCCAGATAAATCACATAAATAGCATTCATATGATCCTTAGACAAGTTCAAGATGGAAACTGAATCCAAACCTTCTTTAATCGTTCGCCCCACCTCCAACTTATGACCACACCAGTTACCAATATCTTTCCACACATTATCCGCCAAAGGGCATTCACGTAACACATGAATGGTCGTCTCAACCGAGCCAAAACATAGAGGACATTCTAATGAATGTAAATTAACCCCTCTCCTAGATAAGGCTTGTTTAGAAGCAATTTTACCCATAGCCGCCCGCCACCCGAAACATCGAACTTTCAATGGGATCCACTGAAGCCATGAAAAAGGCGAGAAATCAACTGGAACACGATTAGATTCCAGCAAACTCCTCATAGATTTAACCGAAAATGTTCCCGTCTCGTCACCAACCCAATACCAACAATCAATAGACAAATTTGGATGAAAGTCACCAATAAGCGTCAATAGCTGTTGCATCTGAGCCAGCAACGTACCCGAGTTAGGCTGCCTCTTCCAATCCCACACATAATTCCCCCCCACACATCTATCCGCCACAGTGCACCTTTTATTCTTCTCAACTTTAAATAGATCAGGAAATAAATCCTTTAGAGGACCACTACCAATCCATTTTTCAAGCCAGAAACTCACTTCTGTACCATTACCAACTTTCACCTCCAGAAAGTTACCCAAATTAATGTTTTCTTTCAATAAATCTGCATTAATAGACATAATATCTTTCCACATACCTCGAACGTTTTTGTTGACCGGAAGATCATCGTACTTCCTAGGCTGAAAATGCACCGCCTTTACAACCCTAACCCAAAGCGCTTGTCTTTCACTTTTGAATCTCCATCTCCATTTGACAAGAAGAGCTAGGTTTAAGTCTCGAATGCTACCCACACCGCAACCCCCAACCGACTTTGGGGCTAACACATCGCCCCATTTGACCCAAGCAATCCCTTTACCATCATTTGCACCTCTCCAAAGGAACCGTCTTCTAATTTTCTCCATCTCGTTGACCACCTGTACCGGAGCCTTAAACAAGGAAAGATAGTAAGTTGGTAAGCTCCCCAAAACTGACTTAATCAACGTGAGCCGACCACCAAACGACAATGTTCTTTGTTTCCAAGACGATAACCTTTTTTTGAATTTCTCTATGATTGGATTCCAATAACATCTTCTGGACATATTTGCATTAATAGGAACACCAAGATGATTGAAGGGGAATGACCCCTTTTTACACTGAAAAATACTTGCTCCCACATTCAGCTCGTGATCGCTCAAAAGGTTTTACAAATTGATATTTTAGTAATAGTTTATTAGGTAAATGAGTAAATCTACTATTTACTTAAATATTTACTTAAAGCATTCAAAATATGAAATATCATGTTTTGAGTCAATCAAGTCAATATATATATCAGTGCTCTGTCATTGCATTGCATTGCATGTATATAAAACTTAAACTAAATTAAGGTACCCCACCCCACCCTACCCCCACCCCACCCCACCCCACCCTAGTCCAACTCCCAACAACATATATAGATAACACACCCCCACACACACTCTCTCACACAACACCACCCAAACTAGAGACAATGAAGCACACTTTTCATTGCACTGTTCCTTTCATCTTCCTAATTATCATCTTCTTCTTCTTCACTCATTCATCTGCTCGTTTCTTGCACACCAAACCAGGTTATCATCATCATCTTCTTCTTCATCATCAATCTTGTAACAACAATTTTTCTCATCTTTGTTTACATAAATCTCTGCAGGTGAAAACCCTCTTGTTGATTTAGAAACTATCAACTCCTTCAATGTAAATTAATTATTCACTATATCTTTTATTTTCAAGATTGTTATATTATATATTTAAAGATTGTTAATTTATGTGTACTAAATAAATAATGTTGTAGGATGTTATGGGGGTTGAAGATTGTGAAAATGAAGATGATGAGTGTTTGAAAAGAAGGGTACTTGTAGATGCTCATTTGGACTATATTTACACTCAGCATCATAAGCATTGAAATAAGGCATATTTTACCCTCTTTATTATTATTGTTACCTTTTTTTTAATTTCTAAATGTAACATAGGGTTAGTTAAAGTCAAGTAATAACTGCAAGGTACTTATTAGTTATGTTCTTAATTAATTAGTTGATAATTATACTTATTTTGTTGTTGATGATTTTTGTAGTTTAGTAGATTGTCAGATGGAATATACATGGCCGGGACACTTTTAACATAATAAGTGTCCCGGCCATTATATCAGTGTTAGATTTATCTCTATTTTCAATTGATATGATGCACTTATTAGATGGTTGGGAAGTGGTAATTGTGAGTGAGGTTGACAAATTGATACATTAATTGTTGTCATGGTTTCAAGTTTCAAAGATTGCAGTTACCATCAATTTTTCAACAAGAAACCACATTCAAAGATTGAATGGGAGTTAAAGTATGTAAAGCTTCATCTATTTATAGCTGAATAAAACATTAAGTCATACAAGACCCGACCCGACCCGACCCATAAAATGGGATATGGGGTTAAAAGTCTACACTATACTATGCATACCTCCCTGAGTACGTCTAGAGCCGGAAAAAAAGTCTCTTGTGTCGCAAATAAAAGGTCTCAACCAACCTTTGACAGTTGATGAAAATGGCCCAATTGTAGCGAGGGTCCTATGTGATCGACTGATCGCACCTATTGCACTTAGCTCGAGCCGGACGGGGCATGCATGATATATATAGACCAGCTGGAATATGTAAAGTAACAGTGCTAAGATTTATTCTTATCTAGTGGCATCCTGATCAATGCATTGGGTCTATTTATTAAGTCATGAGCATGTGCACTATATTAGTTTTAAACACCAATTAATAACCAAAAGTATGGCTACATGCCTTGAATCTATAAGGCAATAGCTCCCCTTTTAAGCCTTCAAGTAGGATTGTAAACTTTAAGAGCATCTCCAAAAGCAATTTGTGTAGAGTAGTTCATGAGCCCCATGAAGAAAAGAGGGAGCTAAGGACCGGTGGAGCAGCTCACAAGAACCCTCCTTACGGGTCAAGTTATTCGAAGTCGAAACTCGTCAACTAACTGTGTCAAGAAAAACCGGATATGAACCTTTAATCATGATACGTAAATCATTAGGCTATACACGAAATCGGGTGGTAGTCTAAAATGACTTTCATTGTTATAATCCACCAAAAGTGACACAAGTTAGAATTTAATATTACTAATTTAATAGTATATACAACTTTATATTACTATTTAATAGTATAAGCAAATTGATATTACTAATTGTTATTTGGTACGTGCATTTTATCATATAGAACTAGATTTAAGACCAAGTCGTATAATCAGGGCTTAGATCATGCGGGTGGGTCTCACATATGTAACATCGTAATATGTGTTGATAAAAAAAAACTTCATGTCTGTACGTTAAAGCCGATGTGTGACATATTAAAAGATGAAGAAATATCAAAAGTTAAATGTTAAAACGATAACTAAATCAAAACTAGAGAGTTCAAATCGTAAATATGTCAAAGTAGAGTAAGGGGATCAAAGTGAAAAACTGACTGAGTCATCAGGAGTCAAAGGATAATTAGTCAAAGTTTGGGACTAAATACGTAAATATGTCATAGTTAAAAACTTGAAAACTAGTAAATGGCAAAACTTGTAAACATACAAGATGGATGAACAACGTCTATGGAGAAGACTAATGTATTATATTCATCCCCTTCAACTTTCAAATCTATCCAAAAGAAATAAAATCCTTTGCATATTTATGGATAAAGAGCATATGATCATTTAGAGCAATAACTTAGAAAGATCGGTGTCTTTTTAGTTGTCTTGTAATCAGTAATTATCTAGCTCTTGCTAGTTGCTAGTATTGTTTGTTATTGAAGTTTGTCGTTAAAAAAGGGGGTGTTTGAGTAATAACATCACAAACTTATTATTATGTTTATAAATTATGAGTAACCAGGTTATAGTTGAGGTGGTTTTCTTTCAACAAAAGTGTTGCCACTCATAGCATGAAATTGATCTTCAAACATGATTTAGAATTGCATTGTAGTTGATGATTTGGTGTCAGAGAGAGATGGAATGGTGAAAGAGGCTTGGAAAATTTCTCAAGTTTCGGTTTTTGGTTCGTCCCTTAAGTTGGTTTTCAAGAGGTGTCTAAAAAACTCTAAAAACAAACTTTACAAAAAAAAACTCGTCAGACATGGTGTCGCCTACGCTAGGGCCGTAGACTACGCTGACCTCTATTGTGTATTCTGAATTTTGGTCGGGCATAGCCTACACTAGCCCCTTCTCTAATATAAAACTTTTGGGTCTAGCATAGGAGCGTAGCCTAGAGTAAACCCCTTCTCTTCACTTCGTTGTTTCACTCGTTACTCATCTCATGTCCCGTTCTTCCATTCAAGCTTCCGTATTAGCCATTTTACCTACAAACACATGCAATCCGGTAGTCATCTTATTCATCATAATCACATGCATAAACTGAAACTATTATACTTTTTTTTTATCATTAACCATGTCAATCATCATTATATCACCCTCACATCAATATGGCATTAGCCTTAAATTTAAAGGGTGTTTAGAATTGAGTTTGAAAACTCTTTATTCACTTATTTTTTTTTTAAATCAATAAGTTAAAACAATGTTTGGCAAGATTAAAAGCACTTTTCATTCAATTTTTTTTAAAAGAGCTAAAAGATTTGTTTCAAAAGTCATAAAATCCTAACTTTTTTAATAGCTTATGACCTTTTTAACATTAATTTATCAATCTACCCTTAAAATACATATTTGACATGAATAAGCTAGCCAAACACTTAAAAAAAACAATTTATTAACATTTTAACCACAAAAACTAATCCAAATATTTTTTTAAAGTCCTTTTGATAAAATCACAAGTCAATAAAGCATATTTGGCAAAAACAAATACTTTTCCGAGTTAAATAAGCAAATCCCAAACACCCTCTTAAACAGGCAATGATCTCTTGAAAACACACATATTACTTGAAAAACACCTCTTGGGCTGTCTTTGACTTGATTATGAGAAAATGGAGGCCCAAAGTTGAAAAGTCTAGCCTCTATAACTTGGTTTTGAAATAATTGAAATAACCACAAATGCAACAAGTGGGCCGAGTTGGCATTTTGGGCTATATTTTGAGCATTTGTGATCTGTAGAGGTGCACACGTTAGTTTTTATTGACTCATGTTCGGTCAAACATAATCACATCAGGTTTTTGTTGATATAATAATCCAGTGTAGCAAATCAATCTCATGACGTCATATGTGACTTGTGACTAGATTTGCATACAAATCAAAGATTATATGCAACTTATGTATCATGAAAATAGTTAAATAACATCACATTAAAATCATATTTTATATTAATTTTCATAGAAATGTTAGTAGCTCAAGACCTCAAGTTACTTTTAACGATGAAAAACTCGCCTCTATTCTAGAAACGGACAACCCAACCCAAACCGGTTTCAACCAAGTATTTTAGAACTCGGTTAGGGATTGATATTTCCTTCAAAAACTGGTTTAAACGCGGTTTTTTAACCTTGTTTGAACCTGATTTTTTAACCTTGTTTGAAAAAAAAGTCGGTACAACCCGCTTTTTACCATTAGAAACCGTAATAACATGTTTTGTTTATGTTTTTTTACCGGTTTTTTACCCAACCCAACCATACCCTACCCTACCCGGGTTCAAATAGTTAGGGTTTTTTACCCCCTGGAACCCAACCCGAACCCGAATTGGTTTTTGTTGACCAAAACCGGGTTAGGTTAAAACCTGAACCAGGTTGGGCCCAAAACCCATTTTGTACACCTTTACATTTAGTTATGTTGGAAATGTTGGGTCCAAGTACCATGCTAGCCAACAAGAAAAACCACCAACCTTGGTCCAAAGGCCAAAATTTCCGTCGGAAGGCACTAGGTTACGTGTGGTAAAAGCTGATCAACTAGGTTGGAAACCTGTTTGCTTAGGCGATTCACCCCTAAGAACCAATGAGGTTCTAATACCAATGATCATAATAGACATAAAACAAATATCCACTACACACCTAAAAAAATTACTTTTTATTTTATGTATATTATGATTGCATTGGACAAATAGTCAATCCAATCATACAAAAATATTTAACCATAAAATCAGCGAAGAATATTAACCATGTATGATTATGTACTATACCATAACTTGCAAGTCAATAGGTTTATCGCCGCCTTAGGGGTGCGGGTACCACCTTATTCGTGTGGTAACACCGTTGCCACTTCTACGGTAGGGTGCAGGTATGTTAATCACATGTACCATAACATGCATGCCAGATGCCACAAACTCAACTTCAAACAATTTTTTTGTGGTTTGTGAGTGAAATGCTGTGATTGATGGGATTGTAAGGGTGTAATGAGGGTATCGTCACCCATCAAAATTAAGGAGTGAAGGTAGTGTTAGTGTAATTGTGAGGTGTAGTATTGTTACTGAAATTGGTGGTTTGTGAGGATAGATGAGTACCCACTCCCTCCACCTTTATCACATGTATATTACATATGAATCAATACAAGAAATCTCAAATACGAATCAATAATATGTCAAAAGGGTATTTTTATTAATACAAATCAACTTGTATTTCAATGGTTAACGATCTTTTGATCTAGTGGTTTAAAAGAAAAGTGAAAACTTATTTTTCTAGGATGTCACATGTGAAGTCTAGATACTAATATTCATTTACTAATTTAGTGTAACCAACTTTTAATATATAAACAATTATCATAAAAAAAGCTTGTATTTAAGTGATAAATAGACATTTAAATGTTCTAGTCTTGTTTTGAGTACGAAGAGTATAATTTAAAAGTATAATGTAGGTTTGTTTTTGTTGTTGTAAATATGATGTGGTTGGGTCTTTTATTTAGGGGTTCGTTGCTGAAGTATAAGTCTGCTTTTAAAAAAGAATTAACATGAATCTATCTATTCTAATAATTGAGTAACACATCCACATGTCACCATTTTAAATACTCCACATAGGATTTTGCTTAGGTGTCATGTTCTAATTAATTTGATGGAGAATTTTTAGACGGGTCATGGTATGCTCCATATTCGAAATAACCCGATATGTTTAAATTAAAAATTCACATATTATCATCAATTATCTCCTAACCCGATATGTTCAAATACAAAATTTACCAATTATCATGATCTATATATTAACCCGATATGTATCAAGTATCATAAATTATCTCCTAACCTGATATATTCAAATAAAAAAACTTATCAATTATTATGATTTATCCTAACCCGATATGTTCAAATTAAAGTTTTACCAATTATCATTAAAATATATTCATATAAAAAATCATATGTTACAATAAAGGATATGATTTATAATAGTTGGTAAATTTTTATTGGAACATATCGGGTTAGGAGATAATTCATAATTATTGTAAATTTTTTTATTTGAACATATCGAGTTATGAGATAATTAATGATAATTGGTAAAACTTTAATTTGAACATATCGGGTTAGGATATATAAATCATAATAATTGATAAGTTTTTTTATTTGAACATATCAGGTTAGGAGATAATTTATGATACTTGGTACATATCGGGTTAATATATAGATCATGATAATTGGTAAATTTTGTATTTAAACATATCGGGTTAGGAGATAATTGATGATAATATGTGAATTTTTAATTTAAACATATCGGGTTATTTCGAATATGGAGCATACCATGACCCGTCTAAAAATTCTCCATCAAATTAATTAGAACATGACACCTAAGCAAAATCCTATGTGGAGTAGTTAAAATGGTGACATGTGGATGTGTTACTCAATTATTAGAATAAGTAGATTTGTAAATATCCAAATCGATTTAATAAGAGATATGTTAAAAATAAATTTGATATGTAAATTGAGTTAAAACCTATAAAATTAAAATCCGTGTAATACATAGGTACTAATCTAGTATATAACAATTTAAGATTCGAATCTTTTTCTATTTTAAAACACGTTTAATAAATCATATTATATTATCAATTATTGAGATGATATTTTTGTGATTATACAACTTTTGACGTTTTTCAAATTAATTATTAGTCATTAGAATATTCAAGTAGAGGATAGAATTTAAGGTTTTGGCCAATTTGATCTTTAGGAGCCAACAATGGATAATTTTAATTAGGATGTTGATGTCTACCGTTAGTATCGTGCACGACACTTGATAACATATTACCTCCCCCATTTTGTAATCTCTTATTTATTTGTGCCGTATTAAATTTTCAAAACTCTTTCTTCTCAAATGATGTTTCATCACTCATGTCATTTAACCAGAAGACAATTATATGATTTATCTGATTAGAAAATAAAAATAAAAACAAGTGACTTTAAATTAATATTAATTCTCAATTACACTGATTTCAAACGTATACATTAGTTTTATAGATTTATGAATAATATGAATAAATATTAAAAAGTAAATGGTTAGTGATAAATTGATATTTTCATATTTTATTTTACATGTGCTCTCTTTTCTTTTTCTCTAAAATTTAGCATTATTTTAAAGAGGTTAATAATTTATTGATAAATTAAAATTATATTAATCTCGATAATATTTTTTTTTTGTTACGAGGGCAAGATGTATGGATATGTGAGATGAATCAACAATCGGTGACGGTATGGGCGAGTGGATGAAGTCAGTTGACAAAGACAAAAAAGTCTCTTTCTATATTATTAACCTCACCAATTTTTTAAATGAAATTTAAACGGCTGACGGATCATTGACTCACTTAAACAACTGTATCATTTTATGATCGAGAAGGAAGCCCAATTCATGTAAGAAAAAACTCTTTGATCTGAAAACCTCATCTTTTTATGCCAGATGAAACTTAAACCAAAAAACATTACCATTTTATTAAGTTTTAGGTATCCCAAGCGTTTGGTTTGTGAAACATTGGCTAGCCTCATCGTAAGCTATATATCCGTTTGGTTTACAACCCTAAAGTTTAAGATATTGGCAGTTAGCATATAATGTTTAGTATAAAAGAGTGTTGTGAAAGTCGGCTAAATCGGCCTTGGAATCAACGAGTACTCGGACCTCGAAGGCGCTCCAAGGTCCTTTTGTGCAACTCGGTAAAGAGTAATTAGACTCGGTCAAACTCAGTCAAAGTCGGCACTACTCGGTCCAACTCAGGCCAACTTAGCTATTTTTCAGTGATTTTTGGTTGATTTTAATTGATTTTCAAAAAGAAATCTTGAAGACTTATAAAACTATCACAATGTCTATAGTATTAAATAACAACAATATTTCTTAATACTTAAGTATTTAAACATGTATTTTTTTTATCTACATTCATATTCACATATTTTATTATAAATATGGTTATTAGATTTAATCACCTCCAACTATTGGTTATTGGTTGCTGTCACCCTCAAGTATCACTTTGGCCAATATAACTCCCAACTAAACACTTTGGTGTCCGTATCACCAAAAGTTAACAAAAAATTAACCAAAAGTGACTTGAATTGATTAACTTTTGGTGATACGGTGTCCGTAACACCAAAAGCTAACAAAAAAATAATCAAAAGTGACTTGAATTGGTTGACTTTTGTTGATACGGACACCAAAGTGTTTAGTTGGGAGTTATATTGGTCAAAGTGATACTTGAGGGTGACAGCGGCCAATAACCAATAGTTGAAGGTGATTAAATCCAATAACCCTTATAAATAATACTAAACTTATGATATTGACATATATATAATTTTTAAAAATTAATTTTTTATAATTTAACAGCTTCGAGTACTCGTCGAGTACTCGCAACTCCGCAGTCAATCGAATTAAGAGCGCCTAACGATAGGATAACACTCGAAAACACTTCAGTATTTTAGTCTCATTGTGACAACTTTTATATATTAACAAACATACTAATTCAACTATTAGAATATGCGCTTAAGATTTACCCACCAAACAGATCGGTCAACAAGACAATAACCGTCACTATCTCCTTTACAAATGTTTTTTTAGTTCATTTTAAACCATTTAGTAACCAGTAAATTGGGATAGCAGTTTGATACAACTTCTAGATTTTTTAATTATTCAATAACACGCATACCTATTTAATAATATCGACGTGACATATATTATATTTTAATTATTTAGTATATGTTTGAATAAAGGGGGTGGCGGCACAACTTGTTGCCCGTTTACCTGTCACTTTATTGTAAATTCTTAAAAGATATTAATGCAATGAAGTTTGAATAAAAAATAACACATGTTAAAATCTAAGTAGCATAGCCAAATTTCTTATTTCAGATAATCAAATCTTAAATAATAAAGATAAAATACCTAAAACTTCGTAAAATGACAAATTCTAATTTCAAGTTTTAATTAAGATAAGAAAATAAGATTTCAGGTTAGACGAGAAAGTTTTCACCTGACGTGATTTCATACAAACAAAAAAATTGAGATGATCACATTCATGACCCGTCAGTTATTTAAATTACCACTAAACAAAATTGATATAGCTTAAACATAGATTTTATCTAAAATCAAACCAATTCACACTCGATCAAACACCCAAAAATGTGTATTGACATGATACATTTTAGCATTAATTAATAATTTTACACGCATACAACCTAATCCACTATATACAACAATTTCAAACCTAATAGTCTAATCTTCATCAACCAAAATTCTATTTTGATGAAATTTTGTGTAGGTGTACAAAGTTCATAAAAACAATTATCACACCTGATTGAAACTACAAATTTTGAATACAAATTAATGGAATTTAACCACAAATAAAATAAAATAGAAATCAATCGGGTTCAAATCTCACAGCATGAATTCCATGAATTTGAGCCAAACTGTTCCACGTTTCGTCGCCTCCTTCGAGCAACGAGACGACGATCCGGTCACCCCACTGTAACCGATTCCGCCTTCATCACCACTACCACCACCACTTCCATCGACCGTAAGTTGTTGCTTAGGACATAGAAAAAAGTTTCGTGAACCTAACTCAATCAACTTTGCATCCGGAGATAAACCTGGCAATTTCCAGTTTATCGATTAAAAAATTAGATTTTAATAATCAAAACACTAACTTTCTAAGTTTTCAGTTTATTAGTTAAAATTAAAAGTTAGATTTTAATAATCAAAACTCTAAACTACGGAATAATAATAATAATGATAATAATAATTAATAATAATAATAATAATAATAATAATAATAATAATTATTATTATTATTATAATTATTATATTATAACTAAGTATCTCAATAAAAAAAATACAAATTGTTATCGGTCATATAAAGTCATATAGACCGAGCTTTTAAAAGTAGGAAGAAGCGTCGCCTTTATTTTTAAATTAATATAACGTGAATTTTAGGTCCAGTAACTTAAACAATATCTAATAACTTTAAAAAAAATTGACTTGTCGAATAAATGGTTAAGCTCCGTCACTAATTGGCTCGTTCACACGAAAAAAAAGGAAACTTGCAACTCAAGCAAAGAGATTTAATTAACTTACTTTCCAAGCTAAACTGCGAGTAATGAAGATGAAATTGAGAACCATCTAGCGACGAAAACACCGGTCGTCTACCTTCCTTCAAATACTGCCGGAGAACAGCAACAATCAACTCACCAACACTCGCTTCCGGCGACATCAAAACATGCACCGGACCTAAACTTCTCTCAACCGTCACATTCACCAACAACTTCGTCAATTTCGGCACCGTCATCACCGTCCCCATCGTCACAACACTCTTACCGGAAAACAACTCCGGCAACGTCCTCGGCCTTGTCAACTTCGCCACTATATCGTCGGAAACACGGCCGTGAAACGACATCGATTTTTCCGGTAACTTTCCTTTTTTGTTCTTCGCCTGTAATTTAGGGCTATTTTTCTTCGTTGACATGGTTTTATTTTTCGTATCTTATCTTATCTTATCTTATCAACACGTGTATATGATAATATGTATATACATAGAGTGAAATAAATGATCGGAGCTGTGAAATTTGGTCACCGGAGACGGCGGTACCGGAAAAAACGTGGCCGGGGGAAGCCGGAAATATGGGGATGATTGAAGTCAACGGGAAGAAACATAACCTAAGGATGGCATAAATGTAAATAAAGAAGGATGAAAGGGTAATGTTAAAGAGAGGATGTTAAAGATTAAAGAATGAATTTAAAGGAGATACGGTGAAGTTATATAAAGGTGTGTGTATATGGATGAATTTAAAGGAGATAAAGGGTATTGTAGGTTGGTGTCATGTTTGAGGAGAGATTGTGACCGGCAGTAACCGGTATTGAGGGGAACTGGGTAACGTGCACGAGAGGGTGTAACAAGTGATACACGTTTTTAAATTTTAAATCGTATTTAGATTCGGTATGTTGGGATAATTTCAGGGTGCAACTCTGATTTCACTAGTAAGTGATCGTTTAAGACTGATAAAGTGATAATTTTAGACACGTTAAAGGATATATGACAAGAACATAATCGATTTGGCCTCTAGAAGCGCCACCATTATTTCCCAAGCAGTTATAGATTTGCCACATTTGCATATTGTAATCTACTGGTACCAATTGTAATATATATCCTGAGACCCGGTGGGGCTACTCGTAAGGAATGTTGATTCCTTATTTCCATGTATATCTTTTTAACAGCAACTTCTCTAAATTTCGTAAGATAAATTCATGACAACCTGTGTACTATAGTCTGTAGAATTTGAACCTCAAAACTAATGTCTTAAACAAAATACTTTTGCCAATATGCCCCCAACTTCTTTATAAACCTTTTTTTTTTTTTACTTTTTTCACTAGTGTTTTTTTAAGGTACCACCTCCTGCATGTTTAAATCAAGTTAAGACCTTTTAAACCTATATGAAACTTTTATTCGTTTGGGTTAAACAAGTGAACATGGGTTTTTTTCGTTCTACAAACAACACGTGGAAAATTTCACCCATGTTCTACAAACAAGTGAACATGGGTTTTTGGTTAAACAAGTGAACATGGTTTTTTTTTACTTAAGTTTAGTCTCCCTAAACTTCATTGTGGTAAAAGAAAAACTTTAATTGGTAGTTGTTGCAACTTGCAACGAGAAAGCCAACTCAAGTAGTTGATATACCAATTTGTAGGTAATGTGTTATTTCATATCTCAAATCATTTTCTTTACAAGTTTACTTATATCATGAAGACTAGTAAAGAAATTAATTACTTTTTAAATGTGAAATGATCTCAATATAATGCAACAAGCAATAAGCTATCCCGTGATCAAATACTTGGAAACGAATCTCTTTGATTAAACGCGTGCTATACACATAAATAGTTAACCATGAGGAACCCCTGAGGTTCAGTTAGTAAAACATTCATTTATCTCACTAAAAAGAAAGTTAACAGCCAATAAATCGCGATAAGAACATATGATTTTTCGTTAGTTTCTGGCGCCCACCATCCCTAACTTCTTATATTTCTTTATATCATATTTCACATTTTAATCCAGTCAGGCAATGTTGTCGATATCTAGATCCTTTAATTGTTGGCTTGTGACCCAACGTGAACTAGACCAAATCGAAAGAGATAAATATTTAGCAATAAAAAACCGATCCTCGTGAAAAACTAACTTTTGGTGTCCGTCAATGTTTATATCGGTGTATAAACCTAATTTCAAATGATTTAACCTAATTGTTTTGGTTGGAACTGAAATATTAATCATATAAAAGGCCAAGGAGAAGGGAAGTGATGAGAAGATGTGATGACCCATACCAAGAATAGGTCTTAGCCAACAAAGTGGCAGTGATGGATCATGGCAAGTGGTGATAAACTCCAAACAACATCCACAGGTGAATTTGTTCTTCTTATATATGGTGTAGAGTGTACACCACACAAACCTTTTAAATAATATGTTATACTAAAAAAAATAAAGGATTAGGGCCATGTCGAGTTCAAGCGTGAAAAACTTTCTATAAACTAACTCGAGCTTTGGAATCAGACCTTGAATCGAGTCGAGTTAAACATCAAGCGCTTTCAAATTATTAAAAGAGAGCACTTTTATATCGAATTTCAAAAAAATTAACGACGGACCGTTAGTTGTCAAAGTAATAAAAGTTGGGAGTTGATTTCTAATTTAATAGTTGGAACCGGTAGAAATTATAACCAAAAGGTGATAGTTGAGACTAATATATAAAAACCAAAAGATGACAGTTGAGACCGTTAGAAACCAATATACCTTGAATTTACAAAATTAAAGTTGCGCGAACCACTTGTATACACTTAAATTTCCATAATCACAACCGTTAAAGTCATACACACGTGCAAACACTCCTACTCCGGTCTAATTTATAGTTTAATTACAAAATTTACCAAAAACTCCCAAAGCGACAAACTGTAATCGACTATCTAGAGCATTGTGAAAACAACCAACAGGCGATCACTGCCGACACAACACTCCTGCTCCGGCCTCCCACCAGTTCACCACCCGCCCCTAGGTATTCTCTACCTACCCACCTCCTTATGAATATGTGGAAAATTAGTTGTTCAACAAAAAAATTATATTTTAAAATAAACAAGTATTAAAAATATATATCGTGTTTAAACTAAGAGTGGAGTTATACTACAAAGTCTAATTTTCCTAAAAAGTCTAAGAAGTCATGAGATGATGACATGTGTCACTCCCTTAAAATTAGAAGGAAGGGTAAAGATGGTAATGTCTCTATATTTTAAGTTTCACCCCATTTTTTTAAACGTCCATAACTTTTACATACGATATTATTTTTTTAAAAAAATTGCACCATAAAAACGAGCATTTTCTTATCTTTAAAACGCGTATAATATTCATATATAAAAAACAAAAAAAAAATTCACGTTTTTTAGCTCGTTGTGTTATTTGTCAAGTCATTGTGTTATTTATTCATGTCATTGTGTTATAACACAATAACCTAATGAAATAACACAATGATCTGAAATAACACAATGACCTGATGAAAATATAACACAATTACCTGATGAAAATATAACACAAGTACCTGATGAAAATATAACACAATGACCTGATGAAATATAACACAACGACCTGACGAAAATATAACACAACGACCTGATGAAAATATAACACAACGACCTGATGAAAATTTAACACAACGACCTGATGAAAAAATATAACACAACGACCTGATGAAAATATAACACAACTACCTGATGAAAATATAACACAACTACCTGATGAAAATATAACAAAATGACCTGATGAAAATATAACACAACGACCTGACGAAAATATAACACAACGACCTGATGAAAATATAACACAACGACCTGATGAAAATATAACACAACGACATGATGAAATTTAACACAACGACCTGATGAAAATATAACACAACGACCTGATGAAAATATAACACAACGACCTGATGAAAATTTAACACAACGACCTGATGAAAATTTAACACAACGACCTGATGAAAATAACACACAACGACCTGATGAAAATATAACACAATGACCTGACGAATATAACACAATGACCTGACGGATATAACACAATCTGAAAAATATAACACAATGTCTTGACTAATATAACACAATGAGCTGAAAAATATAACACAATGACCTAACGAATATAACACAATGAGCTGAAACTTTAAAAAAAAATTTCGTTTTTTGTATATCAATATTATATGCGTTTTGAAGATAAAAAAACGCTCGTTTTTTTGGTGTAATTTTTATTAAAAAGTATTGCCGTATGTAAAAGTTATGGACGTTTAAAAAAGAGGGTGGAATTTGAAAATGAGACAAGACTAATATACCCTTGGCCTACCATTTAAAGTTCTAACTATTTACCATTATGCCACCTTGTGTTTATAAGCCATTGATCTTCATTTAATATTAGATCTAATGGTCCAAATTCTTTCTTAGACTTTCTAGAAAATTTAGACTTTGTATTTGAACCTAATTCTTTAAACTAAAATTCATTAAAAAGATTAGTTTTTGCTCATTGCCTTCTGTTTTAATATAAAAGAATTATTAATTAAATTATTAAGAAGTTTAACGATACATATAAAATCATCATGATTTAATAACGTAAAGTTGTAAACCTTTTGTTCATAGCATATATCACTTTACCACCAAATATCTATTTCGAGTGGTGTTATAGTTTATTATTGATACAAAATAAATTAGACAATTTGTTATAACCGATAACGAAATAATAATATTTAACAAACAATGTTCATACCCTATGGACCAATGTTTTTTTCTACATCATAATGTTGTTATCTTTACCAATTGCTTATGGGTTGGATAAGCAACCAAAGTTAGCATTTCCGATGCATATTATTTTTTAAAACAATCACACATGAATCCTAGCCCAATTGTTTCCTAGATCGAGGATAATGGTAAAGATTTGATTCTTTGTTTAAAGAAAAAAAAGTATTTGAATTCAACTTGTACGTTAACTAGATTTATATCATTTCTCGTGCATTACGTGAGAGATATTATGATGACTCTCGACGTACAAAAAGTTATCTTTTAACTTTATAAAAGATTATTTGCAGTCAGATACGGTATGTCAACTATTAGTTACTTTTTTGTCAAACATACAAAATATACCGATTATGCTACCACTTACCGGTTATACATCCAAATTATATATTTCTTTATAGTTACAAAAGGTTGGTTTAAGGCCACGATGCAAAATTCATCTAGTGAAAAGGTCAAAATGTAAAAATTATGGTGAAAATGCAAAACCCGCTAAAAATAATGATGGTAAAAATGCAAACTCGTAAAAATCACTATCCAACAACCCATGTTTTTATCTATGTTGTTATTTTTCTAAAATACTTTTAAATGTTATGTGAAGGCCCATTACAAAAATGCCATATCGGCCAAAGTATATAACCCAACGAAAAATGCACAAGTCATGAAAGTTGAAGCCTTGTTTTAGTAAACAATGTAGGTACTATATGTCTATATATCGTTTGACATTGTGTGTGTAGGGAGTAGAGTGAGGATGTATAGGAATAAGTTTAGAGTAATGCAAACCATACACCCTTTTTCTCTATGTCGTATATCTCTTTCTAGAGATAAAGAGAAAATGTTTGTGCGGTTAGCCACTAGGATGTATGGTTAGCCAAGCCCTAAGTTTAACAACAAAATGGGGAGGTATGAAAAGAACCACGTTAATCCTTAGATCACGGCCAAAGAAGCACTAAACTCAACTATCATTCGAAATGCGATCAAAGTGCAAAAAACACAATGCACAAGTTAAGTCATTGAGTTTAGTTGCTAATGAATATGCTATAATCTAGAAAAAATAGGCAAAAGTGTTATGTTATTAGTGTAATAAAACTAATAAAAACCCCATAAAAACGATATTCTGACAAACATGTATTGTCCTTATTATTAATTTTGATTTTGAAATATTAAGCAAAAGGTGGTTTGCCCGAGTGGTTAAGGGGGAAGACTTAAGATCTTCTGCACATAAGTGCGCGTGGGTTCGAACCCCACAGCCACCATTTTTAACATTTTACTTTTGTTTGTGTGTTTTTAAATGTTATATGAACTTATGAAACTGTTTTTGTCCCACTAATGATTCAACAAGAAAAATGGTAAAAATTTTCTAATTCATTTGATGGCATATAATATACATCACACACATACAATGAAGAATAGTAAAAAATAATGACAAAACAATTAGCTCATAATTCCTTCATACACTTTAATGCAAACTCACATGAAATTGCAATCAAACAAAACATCACCTTCAAAGGATGCTTATACTTGTTCTTTTTCTTCTTCACTAATAAACCAATGTTCTTAATTCTAACCGTATACTAACTCTAGTTGTTATAAGTTTCTCTGTTTCTTCTAATGTTGTCTACGAACTCGGTACGACGGTGCCCACATAACCTACTCCAACAATCAAGAATGTGATCACTTGCAAGAAAATGTATACGAAATATCGACGCCTTCCATACATCAAATCGTAGCATCCGATAAAAGACAAGAAAACCGCGAATCCTAGTTCGGTTAGATGAATCCTGAATCATTTACAACACCAAAAGTAGTAATATTAATGTTAGGAAAGTATGAACTTTTATTTTTTAAATTTATAATAAGGTAACAGGTAAATGGGAAACAAATATGAATTTTACCTGTCCCCAAAGTTGATTTTGAACTTTTTTGGTGTGGGTGTGGATGTAGGCTTGGGTTTTGATTTTTTGTTCTTGATTGAATCTCCAAGTTTCTCGGTGACGACCCATTCGTTAGATCGCTTTGCGTCAAGAAGACCGATGATTGTTGCCTTTGTTCGGTGAAATGACATGACGTTTTCGAAGAGGATCCAGTAAAACAATAAATGGAGTGATCTGAATAAAAAACATTCATTAGTTGGGATCACAATCAAGAAGTGAAGAAATTGTGGGTTTTAATGTTGTTGGATAAGAAATTTCTTTTAAATTAAATCTAGTTGTTGATGTTAAAAAGTCAGGGTTCACAAATTGGTCACAAAGGTCATTGTGGATGAAAATTGTGGTCGCAAAAATGTTTTTAATTGTTTTGAGGGACTAGAATATTGGTCTAATTAGCGACGGCTCACAAACATTCATTACGGTTGCTATTATTGTGACAGTTGTAACGTTTGTTACAAACTAGTCGCTAAATTTACGACCTTTTTTGGCCTCGTATATATAGAGTTTTCTAGTAGTGACGATGATGTTGTGTTGTAGTGTTCTACCTTGGTGTCCCAACCGAGTTCAATATTGTAATCATGCAAGGAATGCAGATGGCTCCCCATGGCGGAACTTCTACTTCCGGAACCAAAATGGTGAGCGGGAGAACGACACAAAAGAAGAAAAACGTTACCATGTGAGCGATTATTTTCCGCACCAAGAAAAAACTATAAATCACGTACACCTTCTTCCACACCGTCACTTTCTACAACAACGATCACCTAGCATAAACACATTGCGTAGGAATAAAGAATAACAATACGATTAACGACGTTAACTAACCTTAGTTCTAATGATCTCAAGCACCATTTTTCTAAACAAGTTAGCTGGACCACAAGACCATCTATGTTGTTGGTAACAAAATGCTTTGAATGTGCTAGGAAGTTCACTTTTAACCTGCATTGTAAATTAAAATACGAGCCGATCGGGTGACATTTTTAATGTGACTAAAAGCCGAAAACTAGTGGAAGCTGGATTTGACCTCGAGTCATTAACTTAGAGACTCAAATGTTTAAAAATGAAATACCTGAAGGTCGCCCAAATAAAGAAATTTCCATCCTTGGAGACCAGCTCGAACCGCAAGATCCATGTCTTCGACGGTTGTACGGTCCTTCCACCCTCCGGCCTCGTTGATGGCAGCGATCCTCCATACACCGCTGGTTCCTATGGTAAATTACCATATTGCCCTTATGTTATTTTAGGAAATTAATGTAGTGGTTAGTTAAAAGGTTCATCTTAAATGACTATGTTACCGTTAAAGCCAAAAAATGCATGAGTGGCAGATCCCACTTCTTGTTCCACTGTAAAATGATAATCTAGTGACATTTCTTGCATCCTTGTTAATAAACATTCATTAGAGTTCACTGCATACATATGTAGACCAAACATAAGACACTAAAATTACTTTTATTTTAAAACTTAATCGATCAGCACTTACCAAACCTCCATCGCGCTTGAACAAGCGCGATTTTAGGGTTAAACTCGAGGAAGGGAATGGCTCGCTGGAGAAAATCCGGTTCTGGACGGAAATCCGCATCGAAAATTGTGACATATTTACAGTCTTTGACATAGTCATGAGTTAATCCTTCTTTAAGTGCACCGGCTTTGTACCCGGCCCGGTTTTCGCGTATTTGGTACCGTATGTTAACTCCTTTACTAGCCCATCGTTGGCATTCTTTCTCAATCATTTCCTATAAAATCATATTTTTCGTAACATCAACAAAAGCAAATATCATTAAATTTATACTGATTAATTTCATATATAACCTTATAAAGTTGCATAGTATCATATTTAGCGAAACATATTTAGCGAAAGTAAAAGTTCTCAACACACAGTGTACAATTATTACGCATGATTGTATAAATATGATATTATGCAACTTTATAATGATACATATGAAATTATCCAACATGTGGTCACGTTGTGAATAATCTATTTATTACGAGTTGTACCTTAATCGAGTGATCAGTCGAATCATCAAGAACTTGAATGACGAGGCGATCCGTAGGCCATGAAAGACTACATGCTGCACCAATTGAGATCTTGTAAACCTAAATCAAGAACATGCAAAATATCATATTTATCCAAAACACAAGTTTTTAATACATGCTTATCAATCATAAAAATTTCTGAAAATATATGATTTTTCAACTTTAAAAAATAAATCGAAATTAAACTTTTTTATAACAGCGACTTTCATGAATTATGACGGTCGTAACCCCGTCACATGAGAGTCCTAAACCAAATCAGGCAACCACATACGTTATCTTAACCCCGTCATAGAAAAAACCTGACATAGGTCACTGTTAACGAGAATCGAACTCTCGTCTGTTGGTAAAACTAAATAGAAATTGATCTACAAACAAGATTTGGAGACAAAATGTAACCTCTTTTTCATTGAACATTGGGATTTGAATAAGAACATTTGGAAACAACAAATTCCCAGTTTCCATATCTTTTTGAATCGGTTGCCATTTATATCGTTCTTCAGGCTTCTTCCAAAACAATCTCACAAGAACAATAACAACACCCATGTAAACTCGTTCCACAAACAGCATTACAGTCATAACTAAACACACGTAAACTGCAAATTGAAGAACTGGGACAATCAATGGCGCCTTTACAAGCTCCAATAACATCCCAAATTGGGTCATCGCCGTCGTCCCCGGTATAAGCTCCGGCGACTTATTCTCTCCGGAGATAATGTCCGCCATTTTTTTCTCAAAATGTTGAGCTGAAACAGAGAAACTGAAAAGGGGGATTTAGATTTGTTAAAAGTGATTAATAAATGTAGGAAATGGTAGCAATTGTGAAGGGAAACAAGTATACATAATACTTTTGTCTAATTTTGTTTTGTTATTGCGACATTGATGAAGAAATTGGTGAAAATTGAGTGGGGAGAGAAACAGAGGAGTGTGGCAGGTGAAACAGAGAAAGAGGAAGATGTATTTATATTCAAAAGTTTTATAGTAAACTGCAATTTTAGCGACTGTTTTTTATATCATTAAACAGTTTCAATCTCAGCTTAATAGTTCTGGTATATGGACTTTTTTTTATTTAAAGGTCCTGAATTTTAGTTTAGACGTTGATTTATATATTTATTTTCAAATATATAAACTGTTATTGTTAAAAAAACCAATCAAAAGCATTCGATGCCGTGATTTAGTACATTTGCGTTGTATATGTCAAATACTTTGAAACAATGTATGTATGGTAAGTTGGTAACCTTTGAAAAAAAATACAAGCAAAACCTATAGGACAAAGACACAAAGTAGACAGAAACAGAAAAGACATAAAAGTCAAATTTTGGTAGCGACATTTTTGTAAAAACAAAAACAAAAATGTCTCAGTTTTAATATAAATAAAGTGCAAAACTTAGAAAGAAAACAATACCTTTTATGAGAGAGCAACAAGTTACGTCGAGCTCTGCCTTGGAATGAAGCCTAATCCAAGATAATTAGAATTATCTTGGGGTTGGCGTCGTTTCAAGTCAGAAGCTCTAAATTTGATTCTCTTAACGATCTTTTTTTTCAATGTATGTTATTGTAGATGATGGGTTGAATTGAAGAAAAGAATTCGTTAAAAGAGATTTGGTTTTCGTAGGTTTCACACATATATACACCACTTCCATTTTACATCAACCATTAAATTCTATGTAGATGTTTGTGGAGGGTGTTTACATTGTAATAAAACCACAAATATGTTGTCTTTCTATTTTTATCATACCCTTCTTCAAACATTATGATATTTGCTCAATTAAATACGTTTTGATATAACATTCTTAATTCTTGTAATGCATATATACTTTATGTAGTGATTGCTTGTGAGTTGTGACCACTACTATACTTGGTTGTGGCAGGCATTACAACAATTACATGATGAAGCAAATGCCCTTAACTAGTACATATCTAGCTAGCTAGTAACTTGCAATTCTATTTTTTGTTTTATAAAATGTAAATTACCAATATAGTTCTTGAGTTTCTACCATTTCTACAACTTTAGAAGCCTAACATAAAGTATCCGCAAAACATTGGAGGCATCCGTGTAAATAACTTTGGTGATAGATAACTTATTATTCTATTCCATTAAAAAGTTATGTAAAGACACATGTATCCTGTTCATGATTGCTTATGCTAGTAAAATAAGGCCGAGTCATACTCATATCACACCACATGATGTATATCAGTTACTAAACAATTTCATATATTTCAATTCAAATTACTAAACAAAAAAAATTGTAATTTTTAAACCAAAACCTAGAAAGTTACAATGTTATGGGATTTTATCCATGTATAATACTCCATGCTATAGCTTAAGTATAATAATCGTTGTAACATGTGATTTGAAACTTGAAAGCGTTACGTGTTAGGTGTTGTTTGTTCACAGTTAATTGTAAAACCGACCCGAAGTTGATCGAACATGACTGAGGACGAATATTTAAAGTTAAAGTTATTGGGCCGACTTAGTGGCCCAATATAAAACTCAATAAATAGCAGAAATGTAAGCCTGTTTTGGCATACTAAGTTACCAAATTTGGATACTAGCTTTTTTTAGTTTAAGTTTGAGTTTGAATTTGAGTTTGAGTTTGAGTGTGGGCTTAGTTTAAGTTTGAGTTTGAGTTTGGGCTTATCTATCTATTATTATTGTTAATCTCAACTCTACTATTATTGATTATATAATAATCTCAATTTTTACTTAAGTTGTCACTAATACTATTGAGCATTCCTTTAACGTTGACCAATTCCGTCTAAAATTGCTGATGTGGCATCCACGTGGCAGCTGGCGTGCTTTTTATTTTAAGTACAATTGGATTATATTAATCTAGGTTAAATTGCTGATTGCGTAGTTAGTGACTACAAATAGTAAAAAAACATAAGATATAATTAGGAAAATTTATCCGTTTAGAAAATTTTATGAACCGGCTCGGATTTCGCTAAAATATAATTTGTTATAAAAAGTATTATTTTGTTTGTTTTTTCAAACACGGTATCAAAAGTGTTCATCCTTGAAATAAACATGCACGTGCCTTTCAAATACAAATTGTTAGCCACAAACGCAACAGTCGATCTCTTTGACTAGTATCAAGCCGACTCCATACTTGTTTTAGAATCACAAAAATCATAAAAAAAACTATAATTACATTTTTTGTTATTATATTCCGACTACAAATTTCATGCATATACTCATATCAACTTTTTGCTTTAATACAACTATAAACTATTTATTATTTTATTATTATTATTATTATTATTATTATTATTATTATTATTATTATTATTATTATTATTATTATTTATTATAAAAAAAAAACTTGTTTGTTAAAATGAACTCAGAAGTAAAGTCAAACACACTTATTACAAAAATAAATAGTTTGGTTATAGGTAGAGAAAATAAGGTTTGCCAGCCACTCTGTTTATTTGTTTAAATACATAATCATGCATTTTGAGCTTCAATTTTCAACACCCTTACTTTTTTCTCTCTCAAATATACTCATATCTCTTTATTAATTGTTTCTCGATCACTTTGTGTGTGAGAGAGAGATAAATAGATGGGTACAATTAGTTCCATTGGATCAGTGCATGAAGGAGCTCAAACATTTTCCACCACCACCAAACAACCACTTGATGCTGGTGCTCTTTTTGTTCTTAAATCCAAAGGTACATGTACCTACATCTTTCATCTTTTAGATCATATCGAGTTAATTTAATCGTTTTTAAATTAGATTTTAAATTAGATTTTAATAATTTAAACTTTTTGAGACTATATATGTAGTCGTTCATATGATCAATTTGATCAGTCACACTTTTAATTTAATTTTAAACTCAGCCGGTTATGTTTGTGTGATATTGTTTGATTTTGTGTTAATTAGCAAATATTTTATTGGCCGAACAAGTTGTATTCATTCTTTTCACATGTTGTAAAAAACGGCGGCAAACAAGGATTTTGACATTTCGGGTATTTATTTTTTAACGACAATTTAGATTAACAACTGGTCCGTTAGATATTTTGTAACAAACTATCTTACATGAGAAAAACCACTCAACTTAAAAACCCTATTTAGCTATTTTATTAAATTTTAGATACCTCTACTCAACCGCTTAAACTAATATGATTTGCAAAATGTATTTTATACATGATCATGAATGAGTTAATCCTTTTACCTAACTTCAACGTATTACAAATTTAAGTCCATCAAACACACGTAACTTCAGCTCTTACAAGTTACATGTATGTTTTTCTACCGGCCAGCAATGTATATAAGTCACTATAAGTATACTTAATCATGTTATATGGTAACGTGTAAATGGGGTTAGTGTCACATTGGTAATATACTTATGTATTAGAAGCATTAGGTTAACCGTTCTAGTCTTGCTGTCAACAAATATGTATTTTTCTTTTAAAATCAAGTTGTTGCTCTTAAAAATTAAAAGAGTAACGTAATTTTGTGTGAATAAATGTTTTCCTAAGATTATGTAGCCATGTAGGTGTGTTCAATTTTAGATTTTTTAGGTTTTAATTAATGTGTGATCTTAATTTTACTTCCACCGATCCATGATTAATATTCCAGACTGGAGATAAGCCACTAGCTTGTTTGACTTTAATGTGTTATGGCCCATTTCATGATTTTATTTTCATAATATATATAATACAATATATAACTCCTCTTAAATGAGGCTGCAAAAGTGGTATATATATTGATTCTATTCTAAACAACGTACAACGGTTATGTTATAAGTTAAATTTTACTAGATATGTCATGGTGTTGTTGGAAAATGTTACATGATTTTTTAGAACTATTGTTATATTAATTGCATATATTAAGATATTTGGTACGATATATAATCATCTTGTAGTTTTTAATGTCACAACTTACGTACCGTTGGATTATTTATCTGAACGAAGCAAATGTTATATGTGGTAGGATCATGGTGGCACAGCGGTTATCATTTGACAACGTCTATTGTAGCACCGCCTTTGTTAAGTCTACCATTTGCATTCGCATCCCTAGGATGGACTGCTGGAGTGTTGGCGTTGGTAATTGGCGCAGTTGTGACTTTTTATTCATATAATCTTATTTCTCTCGTCCTTGAACACCATGCCGAGTTGGGTCATCGTCATCTTCGGTTTCGAGACATGGCATATGATATCTTAGGTAAGTATCATATTTTTTTAATGAGATGGTTATGTACAACAACATAGTTTTAGATTTTTTTTAAAAATATACCTAATTTAAAATTTAAAAAATAAATAGTAACGTGTTTCATTTTCTTATCAACCACAACATCAAAAGTAGTTATGTTACAACATCTAATGATATTTATAGCTGGGTCCTTCTGTTTAAATCACAAAAAAAAAAAACAAAAATATATGTGTATAAAAAATTTGACACATAACCATTTTCAGTTATCTGCATTTATTACTAAATGAGTAAATGATCATGTTGTTTGTTATGTGTCAATTTGATGCAAATAAAAATTAATTATGGTATAAATAGAAACACCTTATTCCTAATTCTAAAAAGAATATGTGAAAATGATTTGATTTGGAAATATAAAAAGAAATAAATTATAACGGGATATGATTATGAGTTGAAGTGTGATCTTATCTTGGTGGTCAAAGGTGTAGCGTTTAATAAAAGAAAATAGGTCCCATGAAGATGATGTGTACACTGACTTATTTATTTCCATCCAATAAAATTAATTTTGTTTTAGTAGCTTTGTCAAAATAAATGGTTTAAGCTAAAATAAAATTCTAGGTACAAAATATAAGGGCAATATCATATGGTAGAAGTTATGAAATTGGTTTTAGGTGTTAAGACTATCTAAGTATAATAATCAGACAAATTTTTAATCTTATTAGCCACTTTAGTTGGTCAGTCACTATGTATGTTTTATTTCATTTTAATAAAGTTCATAATTTGTACATTGTTTTTAATTTAAATCGGATTTAATAGGCCCAGGATGGAGTAGATACTATGTGGGCCCAATCCAATTCATGGTCTGTTATGGTGCTGTGGTGGGTCAATGCCTTTTGGGAGGTCAATGCCTCAAGGTTAGCATTCTAATCATCTTCATGACCACCGGGTCCGGTGGTTCCGGCTCGGTTTCAGGTCCAGTTTTGTTTTTAAACAAAACTGGAACTGTTTGTACCCCGTGGTTTCAAGTCTGGTATTTTTGTCATTTTACAAAAAGTTAACGGGAAAAGTTAACGGAGTTAGTATCTTGGGTTCAAATGGAGACAAAGTCAAAAAGTTAGGTGCGAATTACAATTTTGAAAACACAGGGACGCAAATCGCTACAAATGAAAAAACACAGGGATGCAAATGACAATTTATAAGACTTCGTATTTATTCGAATGAAATATACACATGTGTGAATTCGACAACGCTTGCAGGCAATATACGTGTTATGGAATCCGGATGGAACAATGAAGCTATACGAATTCGTGATTATTTTCGGGGGTTTGATGTTGATTTTAGCACAAGTTCCTTCCTTTCATTCTCTTCGTCACATTAACCTCATTTCTCTCATCCTTTGTCTTCTCTATAGCGCTTGTGCAACCGCCGCTTCAATATATATTGGTATAGAAACTATTTTTTATACTCTTATTATTAGTATCATTACTACTTACCATTATATAAATATCTGTTTTTTATATATTTACGCGTTCTGTTGAATTATTTTTCTTCAGGAAATTCGTCAAAAGGACCTCAAAAGAGCTACTCCTTAAGTAACAATGATGAAACACGAGTTTTTGGCATCTTTAATGCAATGGCGATTATTGCCACAACTTATGGAAATGGGATCATCCCAGAAATACAAGTAAATTATATTATGTATTTTGTGTTATTATTAGTAAAGTATCAATGAAAATTTAAATTTGAAAAATTCGAACGTTGACATATTGGTCGGCAAAGACCCAACCTAGCAAATTATTGACAGATCCCAAATTTATTACTATATTTAATAGGTGTCTCCTGTTAAGAAGTTTAATGTCTAATAGGACCTATTAGACTATTGAGCGTTAAAAACTTTAATAGAGGGCCTCTATTAAAAATTAGAAATTTAGACCTCTGTAAAATTTCGTTGATTTAGAGTCACTTGATTAAAGTCAGGATTTTTAAAATCCAATTTTCTTTTTCTGTTTAATGGATTATGCTCTTACATAAATCCATAAATCCAATTTGTTATGTGTAGGCAACACTTGCGCCACCGGTTAAGGGGAAGATGTTCAAAGGGTTGTGTGTTTGTTACACGGTGGTTATAGTAACATTTTTTAGTGTTGCGGTTTCTGGGTACTGGGCGTTTGGTAACGAATCCGCGGGCCTTGTTTTAAGCAACTTTATTGACCATGATGGTAACCCGTTGGTTCCAAGATGGTTCATTATGATGACAAACATCTTTACCATACTACAACTCTCAGCTGTTGCAGTAGTAAGTTTGTTTTAACTAACATTAACCACCAAGCCTTTTAAACCGGCTAATTAAATTTTCACTGTTGTGTTTTCGTTTGCGTGTGTAGGTTTACTTGCAACCGACAAACGAAGTTCTTGAAAGAGCGTTTTCCGATCCAACAAGTAGTGAATTTTCAGCAAGAAATGTGGTTCCAAGAGTGATATCAAGATCAATGTCGGTGATCTTCGCGACAACAATAGCAGCAATGTTGCCATTTTTTGGAGATATCAATGCAATGATCGGTGCATTCGGGTTTTTGCCACTTGATTTCGTGTTGCCCGTGGTTTTTTATAATCTTACGTTCAAACCGTCAAAGAAGAGTCCGTTGTTTTGGTTAAATTCGAGCATAGCGGTAATATTTTCGATCGTCGGAGTTATAGCGGCGGTCGCAGCAGTAAGACAAATAAGCCTAGATGCCAAGACGTATAAACTGTTTGCTAACATATAATCTTATTATCTTTCTAACATGATCACTTAAATTATGTACAATTTTTATTCATATTAATCAAACATATATATGTTGTCTCATTATATATAATTAAAAAAGTTTAGTGAAGATTTAGTTTTATTTAAGCAAATATGTAAGTGACACATAAGTTTAGGGGTGATTTAGTCAAGGGTACGTTATTTAAAGTTTAAACGTCGTTTTCTTTGTATGACTTGAAACACTAAAACAAGCGTTATTTACAACTTGTAGTTTGTTTGTTTATGACGTTGGTATATTTCTGATCATAAACAAATAAATGGACATATATCTTTTAAAAAAACAAAACGAAAATCAAGAATAATTTAAGTGATCACACACTCCAAATAAAGAGGTTCGTTGCCTATTGTTTGAACCGGACACACATTGGCTTCAGAGTTTGGATTTGACATTCCCTCGAGAAACCATACTGCATGCTGCCACTTGACAGTCGTTGTGCCATCACAAGAGCAAAACTTTATGATGTAACACACGATGGGACGAACGAGGATAAAATGTTGACACGTGAAAGGAGAAAACTGATAAAGTGCATACACATCAGCAAAATATAAAAACACCGGAGCATGTATGAAATTAAATACTAGTTATATTATTCATAAAATTTAAGTTGGTCCAAGTCGTTGTAAAGAAAATTGGTTGGTGATAGCCAGAGAAAAGAAGGTTTGACACTTTGTTAATTTGTTTGTCTGTATGCTAATAGTATAATAATAATAATAGTTTTGGTCACATTTTCATCCTCTCACTCTGCTGTGTGTGTGAGAGAGAGAGAAATGGGTACAATTAACACAAGCTCCATTGGAGCAGTGCATGAAAAAACTAACACACCTCAACCTCAACCTCAACCTCAACCTCAACATAAACAACAACCACTTGATGCTGGTGCTCTTTTTGTTCTCAAATCCAAAGGTACATATACGTGTTTTAACTTGTTTCTTATCTTAATTTGGTCCACTGGTTGGTTAGTTAATTAATTGTTATCATGTTATTCTTAGATGATTATTATGATCGGGATAAACAAGAATTGCTGGTATATTAATTGGTCAATTCTTAGTTTGATAATAACTTTACAGCAATGGAACTTAAACATTTAAACTTAAACCGAAGGGAGGGTTGAAATTAACCGTTTTTTAATTTGGGGTTTCTGATTAGGTATGACCGGTCTATCTATACTTATATAAATGTAAATTTTTGTTACATGTCACTTAATTAAGTGTTAGTCTCACGTTTTATTTTACTGATTAGCCATTTGAGAATCGAACTTCTGACCTCAATGTTAGCTAGATGCACACGTTTTAACCATCAGACCTAAAATCTTTTTTGTTAATTATTCCAAACAGATAATATGTATACATATAACGTACTGTTGTTTTTATTTATTTATTTTAGTTTATATTTTATAATTTTAATTACATATTGTTTATATTTTCTGCTGATATAATACACACGTTGTCAACCTAGTTAGATACATGTAATGTTATTAAAAGTTAACGAGCTATATTTACACTTTTAACTTGTAAGATTAAATAAAAGAAGGTTGGTTCCCTTTGTATTTTGTATCCTTTGATTTTTTTTTGTTTATTTTTTTTATATAAAATAGCAACTTATAAAAAGGGTGTTTGACTTTAACAATATATTCATATAGCCATTACAAATTACCTTAGAGCAATGAGTGTTTGGCTTCAATCTTACCGACTCAGTTCTAAATAATGGTTAACTTTAAGAACTATGTTACACACTTTTAAGTATCATTTTTATACTTTTTTTTTTACCTAAAAGACCAAATAATAGTTAAAACTATCTTGAATTTATTTATCCACTTCAATTTAATGAATCTAAGGGAAGCAAATGTAATATGTGACAGGGTCATGGTGGCATAGTGGCTATCATTTAACAACATCAATTGTAGCACCATCATTGTTGAGTCTACCATTTGCATTTGCATCGCTAGGATGGATTGCCGGAGTGTTGTCGTTGGTGATTGGAGCAATGGTGACTTTCTATTCATATAATCTTCTTTCTCTCGTCCTCGAACACCACGCCGAGTTGGGGCATCGTCATCTTCGGTTTCGTGACATGGCATATGATATCTTAGGTAACATCACCTTCTATGTTTAAATTTCTATGTTGTCTCCAAAGTTAAGTATAATTTATATTTTGTTGGAGTTAAATTGTTTGGGGTTGCTTGTTTCATCTATGAATGGTTTTGTTCGGTGGTGAAACATTCAGTATTAAGGGGCTATTTGATCAACCTCTCTTTCAACGATAAAACATTTAGACCTTTTAATTATTCAACACTTTGGTTTAGATTTTAATAAACTTTATCGGTTTTTTATAGGCCCAAGATGGAGTAGATACTATGTGGGCCCAGTCCAATTCATGGTCTGCTATGGTTCAGTGGTGGGTCTAAGCCTTTTGGGAGGTCAATGCCTCAAGGTTTGCTTATAATTTCTTCTAATCCTCTTTTAATACATTTTAGTTATTTAGTATCTAGACTTAACTTTTCTCCTAATAAATAGCTGTTACTACATCATTGTCAACATGTTAACAATAAAAATCTTCAATGTTGTAGGGTTGGTGACACAGTGATAAAAAAAACCATAGTCTTTGGGACGACCGCCTATGATTTAATCCTTTTTAAATACCTATAGAATGTCTAGCTTTTGTAAAACTAAAAAAATAACTTGCAATTTCTACAGGCGATATACGTGTTACGGAATCCGGATGGAACGATGAAGCTATACGAATTTGTGGTTATTTTCGGGGTTTTATTGCTGATTTTAGCACAAATTCCATCTTTTCATTCACTACGTCATATCAACCTCATTTCTCTAGTACTATGTCTACTCTATAGTGCATGTGCTACTAGTGCTTCTATATATATAGGTAAAAGTTTTTTAACTTTTTCAAATAGCTAATAATATAAAAGTATGAATTTTTTTTTATTTTTGTTTGTTTCTTTTTAGGAAATTCTTCTAAAGGACCTCATAAAAACTACTCTTTAAGCAGCAATTATGAAACAAGAATTTTTGGAATATTTAATTCAATTGCTATTATTGCCACCACTTTTGGAAATGGGATCATTCCAGAAATACAAGTAAAAACTATTTCATACTAATGTTATAATTAGTAAAATTTGATAATTTTACTAATTCGTGTGTTGCTGTACAGGCAACACTTGCTCCACCGGTTAAGGGGAAGATGTTCAAGGGGTTGTGTGTTTGCTATACAGTGATCACGGTAACATTTTTTAGCGTTACGGTATCTGGGTACTGGGCTTTTGGAAATGAATCCGCGGGCCTCATTTTAAGCAACTTTATTGATCATGACGGTAACCCATTGGTTCCAAGATGGTTCATTGTGATGACTAACGTATTTACCATACTTCAGCTCTCAGCTGTTTCAGTAGTAAGTATGCTTTAATGAATATTAACCTTGTTTTTTATACTGGTTATTTAAAAAGTCGTCGTTGTATATTCGTTTGTGTTTAATAGGTTTACTTGCAACCAACAAACGAAGTTCTCGAAAGAACACTTGCAGATCCAAAAAGCAATGAATTCTCAGCAAGAAATGTGATTCCAAGAGTGATTTCAAGATCAATATCCGTGATCTTGGCGATAACAATAGCAGCAATGTTGCCATTTTTTGGAGATATCAATGCAATGATCGGAGCATTCGGGTTTTTGCCACTTGATTTTGTGTTACCAGTGGTGTTTTATAATCTTACATTCAAGCCGTCAAAGAAAAGCACCTTGTTTTGGTTAAATTCGAGCATAGCTGTGATATTTTCGATGGTGGGAGTTATAGCATCAGTTGCAGCTGTAAGACAAATAAGTCTAGATGCCAAGACATATAAACTGTTTGCTAACATATGATCTTATTATCTTTCTAACAAGGTTGCTTTATATGTGTCCAAATGTACAATTTCTACAAACAAAAAGAAACGTATTGTAATGTAGCCTTTATAGAAGCAGAAATATAAATCGAAAGCAACAATGTATCTATATATATTGCAACCATAACCTTAAAAATTACAACTAAATTACCATCCATTTGTATAATAAGTAACTAGCTTTTACGACGTGTATTCAAGACCAAAAGAGAACCAAACGAATGAACGTTTGAACCTTCTGGTTATTCAGGTTATTTACTTTAAGAGTTCAAGTCAAGCTCAACTAAACCATCTACATGAGCCAGAATTACAACCGAGTTTTTACCGACAAGATACAAGGGGAAAAGGAAGAAGCACAAGAGATCAAACAAAAAATCAAGATGTACTTGTACTTGAAAAAAAATAGTAGCCATAAAAATTCACAAATAACATGCAAGTTAAAAATAGCAATCAAATATTTTATGAATTGACACCCAAATGCAATTAATAATGTTACAATCAACTTCAACCTTCTTCACATCCTATCCATATTACACAAACCAATTTAATGAAACCACTCCCTATATATCAAGCCAAAATGTTCAAAACTTGATTAAAATACAAGAAAAATAAAAACTTGTATAAACAAATAACCCTCACCAAACATGAGGAAAAATACACGACTTGATAACACAAATCTGAAAAAATCCCAAATGTTACCCTCAGACAAACCAACGCTAACACTACGCCGATCTTTTTATAAGCTTACATCTTAATCCCGCCAGCCCATGCTTGTATCGTTGCCCACTCGTTTGGTGGTTGGCCTTTTATAACCATCTTACAGTTTCTTTCTTGGCAAATGGGCTTGTAGTTAAATATTATATTGTTTTAAGGTTTTAAAGCAAACCAGCGAGCAAAGCCCCTGGGTCTGATGATGCAATCGGTGGATTAGTTGCCTGCGGTTGTTGAGCCACGGGTGCAGATGACTGGCCAGCTGTAGGAATGCTTACTAAATGTTCCTTGATAAATTCCTTTAGCCTGCGTAGAAGAAAATTTATTGTTATTAATTTATTATTATAGATCGAAAATTAGATATGAGTAATCACAATCATTATTTGATTGGTTTTAACTTCGAAACTCAGAACTAAAAACATACTCAAACGTTAGTGTCGGGTCGCCTGATGCAACTGTCATGCGGAGCTGTGTTCTGTCAGCTGGGTCGGTTTCAATTCTTATCTGAGAGAGAGAAAGGCCAAGTTTTAGCCAAGATTTGACTTCAAAACTCAAATAAACTTCCTTTCATTTTACTTTATAATAGCAATATTTTAAGGGGAAATTTATCATTACTCAAAAATAATAGTATCATGTATAAGAACTTACTAGGCATAGCATGGCTCGTGTATTTTCAGAATAAAAGGTTGTGCTTGCAACTAAATTACACGGATTTGGATCCTGTAAAAAACACACAACATAAGAAAATACATAAGAAAAAACACACTACCAAGTACCAACGTTAAAAAAGACATAAGGTTTGTTATAGCCTAGTAATATTATAAATAACTCACCAGTCCAGGACAAACCATCAACTTCAAACTGTTGAACAAATTTGCCATTTCTCCTAACGACATAGGTCTGACGCCTCTGACCTGTTTCATTATGTAGATGTCAAACTATATAACTTCTTTAAAATGAGGAATAAAACAACAAAACATAACCCGCACTTAACATTATTCACTATTCAGTAAGTGAATCTAAAGAGAGCTACTGGCGCATTAAATTAATATAAAAAGTAAAAAAAAAACAATTTAAATAATAATTAAAGATGTTTGGTATGCACAAACCACTTCTTGAAGTTTTAAAGGAGGTCCAGGTAGTGATCTCCACTGGGGGAAAAATTCTTCAGCTGATACTTGAACAGGCTGAAAAAATTTGTTCAAGACCGCAGGAAGCCGAAGTCTATTATTGACCTGTGATTTGAAAATGTTAATAACTAATTATCTTTACAACACAACCTTGCAGACTAAAAACAAAATCATTACCACATACCAAGTTCGTTCCAAACTTGTAAGAGAAGTCAAGAACAGCAACGTCCCTACTCGGGAGGATATTTACCACTTCAAGTGGGCATTGGACCTTCATAATTAAAAAAACAAGTCAATAACACAATAAACATCAGTATTAGAAAAGAAAAAGGTGATTTGATATCTGACCTGTGCTCGTGGAGGTATAACTTCTGGTACTAAAGAAAGCTCCAACTTCAAATGGGAAGGAGGTAATATTACTGCTTTTACAGAATCAAGTGGAGCGGTATTCTTGTTTCCCAAAAAGAGTACCATACGGCCCTGGTGACCTCGCCATTCTGCTTTGATACCAATCTGGCAATAATATTATAATAATATTTATTACCTTATCCCATTGGAGTTCAAAAGAAAATATGATATCACGTTGCATTATGAGTCACCTGAACATAAGGATCTTCATAGAGTACCCCGCTATCTTTAAAGCATAAAGCATGAAACCTTTCCGCAATATCTCCAATCGGCTGTGAAAAGCATAAGACAAGGTTGAAAATCACATAAAGGATCCTGAGAACCAATAAGATGTGGCCATTTGAACTCATTTACTTATGAATATGAATGGGTCGGTTTGGATTGGGTTTGACCTCAAACGGGCAAACACATAGTCATAATTAACGCATCAACTTTAAAATCTTAAAGAAAAATAGACAAAAAACTGCTTAGGGTCTTATCCAGCCCAGCTTGTTTTTACCTTTACTACATAATTACACATTTCAACCCAAACCACTATTGACAAACTACCCAATCTGTCCGCGTACCTTAACAGTAGATTCCTGGTCTCCAACAGGTGCAAGGGCTAAAGCATCAAGTGTATTTTCATGAGAAGGAACATTATTATTATGCTCTGATTGAGGAGATACACCAGGAGGACCTTCAATAGCCAGTGGGCTTAAAAGATCCCCGAGGATATCACCAGTAGCAGCATGATCCTGAGCAGGAGGCTGAGGATCACCAACACTCAGAGTCCCGTTGGACTGGGTTAACTGTTGGTCAACAGCACTTTCATCCTGTAAATATACAGTATTATACACCAACGGCAAACAAAAACTAAATTAATCATATATTCAGTATTCTCACCACATTGCTCGTGCTGGGGACCATAACCATGCCAAGCTGACTCCCTTGTGGAGTTCCATTAGCAGGGCGCTGATCCGTCAACACCAAAGCATTAGATGTCTGCTGCTGTGTCCTTAGCTTGATAGCACTTAGCTCTGCTGTATCAGCTTCAGTATCTTCAGCCTTTTTAATCAATGAGGACTTCAAAAAAGAAACATTAATGTCATAAACTAATCACCATAAGGATCAATATTAAACTAATAAAATTGCAAAATAATCACCTGGCGTTCTGGGAATTTAGGCATTTCAGCTAATACATCCATTAAAGCTTCACCCTTCCTACTCAATGCAAGATACTCGACTGCTCTTTGTTGTATTTCAGCATCAATGCAACTCTCATACCTGAATAGATGAGAATTTGCGTTAGTAAAATACTGTAACTTCTTGAAGAGAACATGGAGTGGAGTAAAAACAATTGTTTACTGACTTGCTGTATACTGCCCAAATTTGATTCTGTAATTCCGGATCTGGTGGCTGTGAGTGCATCAGAATCTTTGCATATGTTGTAAGAAGAATAGGGATTGTAGGTGTCCTGAACAAATAAGCAGGTCTTAAATGATTATCGAATAAAGATAAAATAAATAGAAAAAATTAATTAAAAAAAAATTTGGCGGACGTACGAAACCATAGGAAGTTTTTCATGTATGATGCTAAAAATTTCCTTTGGGCTACAACCAGGTCGTCTGGCCAAAAGATGGCTGTATTCTCCAAGCAGATAAGCACTGACCTGTCAGACAAGAAACTGCATTTTAAAATAACTGAAGATTGGTAATAGCTAAATATGAGTGGCCGATGTTTGGGTGGCCATAATGGATTCTGGTCTAAATGGAAATATTTCCGTGTAGGTTGGCTTGACCTAAAGCACTTCCAGATTTTGAAATTCTGTTCAAAGAAAATTGTGACAAACATGGTTTACGTGTTATTATTAATAGAACAATTTAGAAGTTTTAAGGCACTAAAAGTACACTTTGGGCAACTTCGAATCAACACGGGTAGAAACGGCCACCTCCAACCTTAGTTGGTATATAAAACAAAATAAGAAATGGGAGTTTACATACTTTCACCATTGTCTCATGTATGGCGGGCTTATCAAGATATTCCCTGGCTTTCAGTGCTGCATATGGCTAATGAAATATACAATAATACAATAAGAGCAAGTCCAACAAGTTGAAAAAAAAAAGATTAAAGAAGGTCTGAATGACAACTTAAAATAAGATATGAAGGTACCTGAAGGTCCTCATTGTTTGTCACAAACTGCACAACCCGGAACCAAATGTCATCACTGACAAAATCTCCAGCTTTGTCAATCAACTGAAGTATAACATCAACATACCTGAACCGAAAACGAAAAAATGAAAGACAGATTTAAAATTGTGCAAAAATAATATTTCCAAATATAGTTCAATCCAGTTCTAGAGCATGTATGCCTTTAAATGAGATGAATTAAATAGAGTTGCATACCATGATAAATCAGGGGCAAATTTCTCAGCTAGAATAGCAGCTTTCAGAGCCAACTCTTCACGCATTGCAAAATCTGCCGTGCCAAGATACTAATAACAAGTGTGTCAGTAAAAATTAATGCATTTTTTAAGTTTTTAAAAGTATTTATGCCTGCTTATAGATTGTTATATAATAAAGATTAAGATTTTTGGGTTTAATCTTGACTAATTTCAGGATTATTAATTGGATAAGAGACTGAAAGTGCTACCAAACCATATTATATAAGGATTTCCAGTCTAAAAAAACAATTTAGAAACACAACCAAAATCACTACCGACCACCAGAACGGAATTTCTTGATTAATCAGGAAAACTTAGAAGCTCATTTTCTCAATAGACCAAAAGACATTATTTGTCAGTTTTCTTCAACTTAATAAACAGTTACAGGAAAAAAAGATACTAGATTAAATTGCATTGCTATGAAAAAAAAGCAAGCTGTTTGCCACCTCTAGATGACCCAACCTGTTTTAAAGCGACACGCTTCAACCCAAACCCGTTTGACCCTAACCCATATTAAGATGTTATCCCCAACAGCACAAGTATAGCACAGAAGGATTATATCCTGCAATGTTATACCTGCAATAACTCTTCAACAATGTCTTTGGCATTCGAAACATCACACATGCCATATAGCAGATCCAAAGAACGTCTACGGATACTGCATTTTTTTATTGAAAAGTTATTGACAAATAAACATAATGTAAAACACTAAAATGATTGGGGACTAAAATCGATCATAATTCACCTTATGTCAGGATCCTTCAATGAGGTAATAATTTGTGCTTGATGCCTTTTTATAATCTCATGAACATCTGTAACCATCAACATTCTAGTCATATTCTCCTGCATAATCCATGTTGACCCAACTATTACCATCAGATACCAAAAAAAACATAAAATAAATCCACACTGCTTCATGGCTTACCAGACCCAAATACCGGATATTCGGCTCACGAACAGCTATAAATTTTCCAAGCAGTGCCACACATTGAGACATCATCTCCTTCTCAGAATCAAGATGCATGACCTGTCAACATTTTGTTAAAGCAAAAAAATCAAGCTTAACTCAATGAAACGATCACATCAGTTTATGTTTTGAAGGAGTGAAATATGGAAACATGAACTTACAAGAGCAAGGGCTTCAAATAGAACAGCATGAGAAGCATTGTTTTTATTAACATTTTTCACCACATCAGTTCCCATGAGTATTCGTTGTAGAACCTAACCATTAAAGATAAGCTCAATTACTTGCTCAGAGTTATCCTATCCGAAACTTGACCTGGGAAGATGAAAAAGCCCTACTAAAATATACCTCAAATAAAGCTCTTCTAATGCTTGGATCTTCAACAGTTGGGAAATACTGAAGTGCCCTCATTGTTTTCACCTGCACAAACCAAAATGGCATTATATATAGCAATAAAAATATGTTACTTAAATCATTTGTATTATGAGAGACACAAACCTGAAGCCATGGGGAAGGAATACCATAGTATGTGTATTCTTGAGGAACATCTTGATTTCTAGCAAGCCTTTCCATAACTTTAACACATTTTGGAAGACAACTCCAATATGCTTCATGGTTGTTAGAAACTAAAGCAACAAAAAGACTCATTGAAGATGTCAAAACACCAAGATCACGTTCATCCAAAAGCTGTGCCATTCGATCGGACCTAAAAGTTTGAACCACGGATACACATTACACAATTGGAGGGAAGGCTAAAAAAATTCAAAACAGTAGAGAGTAGAGATGGCAAGAAGGGTGGTCGGGCAAAGAGGCAAGAAGTGCTGGACTGGGTCGGGTTGTGTTCATACATAATCACTTTTTGTCCACTTTCTTTTTTCATTATAAATGATTGATGTGTTAGTTATGGTTATGAAAATTATTATACTATTACAGCAATAATCAAATTCACTAAAAAAATTTAAGAGGTTGTATTCATTATGAAACCCAATTTGAAAAAAGGATAATGAAACCCAATTCGACCCACTCATATAAAAATGGGTCAAAATTGCCGCCTATGGGAAACAGGAATCCGAGAAATAAGCAATACCAGCCATCAACATTCAAAATATCAGAATTTTTCCTGAACAGCCGTAATAGACATAATGCAGCTTTCTTTCTCACTAGTGGCCTGCAACTACTTGAAATCTGAGGTAAAGAGAGTAAGTATCAAACTTCGATTGTAATAAAATTCAATTCCACGAGCATTATTCATCTTACAAGCAACTTCTGGACATCGGGTGCTAGGGATTCAGCAAAATCTCTACCGCCAATATTCCCAACCTATAAGAAATAAATTTCCTTAAGTTGACCATGCAAAAGAAATCTCTAGCATTTGAATCATACTTTAAAAAGAAAACAAGAATATTAAATAATCATGATTATCTCAATGTATTCATACCAGTGTCAAAGCCAGGCACTGAAAGGTTTCATTGCGCCCAATAATATCATTGCGAACTGCATTAATTGCTAATCTTAAGAAATCATGATTCTCGTTGAGCAAGCATGACGTCACTATATACCCAACCTGCTTTTCAGGATACTTTGGCGCAGATATTAAAGAAACAGCTTCCATATGACCAAAGTCAACATCGTATCCTAGCATATATATGTATAGCATCTTCCAAACATATTTCTTCTTTTCATATGGTGTCAAACCCTGTGAGTAGAAAAGTAGAATGGGTAATTAAGAACCTAAGCCGAGGAGTCGAGAACAGGTCAGGTTAGGTCAAGTCCTGACCACAAACGTTCTTTAGAATGAATCAACTATTACAGTTCCAAAGTAGAACCCTGAACAGAGCTTTAATTGAATACATCCATGACCCATAAGATTTTTCCAAGTTTAGCTAAAATAAATAATATCACAAGACTGCATATGTGATAAAAAAGAGATAAATGAATGATGAACATAGAGGAATGCATATGCAACAAGGTATACAGACAATTCTATAACCAATTAACCACTCAAAATAGAACATAAAGGATAAATATAAAATACTACTGCATATTAGGAAAACAATTTGTAGGGTGGATGTTTAATGAAATCTAATGCTTTGGTTTGTCAACGAGGCAGCTATAACTTTTGACATGGCCTTTACCTATGATTTTTTTGTTATTTCTGTAGACAAATCTTTGAAAAGCAAGAAACTGATGTACATCAAAAAACCTACTATGAGCACCTCTCATTTATTATAGGTTTGGACCTAACCTAGATGGGTTTGACTTCATAAGTTGCATTCATCTACATTTTTTCATCCAAAACAGGCTCTTAATTGTAATTCAATTTGTAAAGTTTCGCTACGCAAATGCAACTCATGTTATATTCCGCTACCACATATGTTCTTTATCCATTCTTCAGGGATGGATCCTATGGCTTTACAAGAAGCCCCAAAGGCGCAAGGATATCCCATCAGGAATCTTATGGTGTGCCTGATGTACTTCTAGACCAAATTTGGTCAAAGCCTATAGAACAGTTATATGTAAAAAGTCCAAATGATAGAAGAAATTATGAAAGGTTTGCTCGAAAAAGAATTTGATATATCGAGAGAGGTGCAGCTTCTGGTTGTAAATAAAGCCGATTTAATTGTACATCAAGCAGTGCCTAGCATACGTGATGTGTGAGCTCTGCTCTTCGTGCCTCAGATTTTGGGACCTAAACTCATCGGAGCGCCTTGTGCATTTGTAAACGAAGATGCATCCACAAGAGTGTAACATATCAACTACACCCTATCAAGTAATAAGCCGATATCCACTCAATTCGAGCAACATTTACCTTTTAAATATCCTCATTTCTAAACCAATCATATACATCCTACATTCAGCTTTACCAACCATCAACCTTCCGCAATTGCTGAGTTTAAGTGAAAATAAATCTCAAAATTGAAGAAACTTGAGACTTACGACCATGCAATATACAAAATCACTAATGCAACAGGTTCATCCATCAGGTATTATTCAGCCCATTCAACCCATATAAATTGCTAATATTGACTTCAGAGATATATCCACATTGACTTTTGTTTATTAGTCTATCTCTAAGATAGTGGACTGTTAGTATTTCGCTTTTCTTAACATGGTTTGCGATAAACTTTAGTTTTCAAGCTAATGTATATATTACTAGTATATGAACCACAATCAGTAAATTATGACTTTTCAAAAATGACATAAAGGCAAGGGCTTAAAAGCTTGACAAAGAGTAAAGCTTGCAAGTATGTCATCCGTAAATTATGACTCTTTAAAAAATACATGTATTAATCTGTGCATTTCTCATTTGACAATACTTGGGAGTATGATAAACGTTCTTATCAATCCATCACTTTTTCATTAACAACCCCATATCCAAAGCATCAAAACACAAGCTAATTACACACCTCATTCCCAGTCTTAAACACTGCTATTAATCCAAAGCATCAAAACACATGCAGCACTAATCACACTCCTAGCCTTGTCTACAAGTTTCAGCGCTCTCTAAGTTTGATATTTCTATATAAAATACAACAATTAAGCATCTTGGAGTTAAACTTAAAGTCATATCCCATGCCAATTCAGCTCACCAGCATAACAATCCAAAATAACCACACAACTCACAAAACAAACTAAACCTAACTTAAAAATCCAATTCGCCCAAAAATTAAACCTAAAACTGCACTTTTAACCTAAATTTAACATAAACAAAGTTCACAACATCAAATAAACCAAAACCCTAACTACTAACCTTCTCATTTTTAAACCGAGTACGAATATTGCCAAGCTCTTTATCAACACGAAGACGCTCCTGCTCTTTGTTCCGGCAATTACGCACGTCGGAGATAAACACCGACAAGCCTCTCATACCTGACAAAGCCATCACTGCTCGTTTTCAGTTGAAACAAAAAAGGCGTTTCTAACTCCAGATCTTATCGGTTTGTTTTACGATCGTAATCGGAAATTAACAGCTCCGATTGCGATCAATTGAGGTTGAAATTGAGTTAGGGTTTGAATTAAAGTTTGATTGAAGCAGAAATTGAAAGGAAGATTGATGTGTGATCTAGAGAGAGAGAGAATAGTCGTCGGCGGGTGTGAGTGTGAAGGTGACTTTTTTATGGTTTTTTTTTTTTGGATTAAAAAGGTTTTGTGAAATTGAATTTCTTTTTTATTGTGTTATTAAATGAGATTTTGAGTATCATTATTATTACATCTGATCATCCAGCTGTGTCGTGTCCTCTTTACCCCATTATTATATTTTCTAAGAATTTGTTGTAACAAATAGGGGTGTCAATCGTGTCGGGTTGGCGGATTAGCGGGTTGAAAGATCGCGGGTTGGTGGGTTGACGGGTTGAATTATTCAACCCTAACCCGACCCATATTCCTATTCGTGTCAAAATTGTCAACCCTAACCCGGATAACATAAATTCGGGTCAACCCAGATATGACCTGTTTAACCCATTTATTAAAATAAACGTAATAAATTTATTAGTTATAAGTATGTTGTTGTGTAAATCGGTTAAGAGTAACATATTTAATATGTGATTTTGCGTATAACAACAAAGTATATTGGGTTTTAATTAAAAAAAATACTACAACTAACCATATATTTACTTAAAATCATAAAACACATTATTCAAATCAAATTTATTTATCATAAACAAAAATAATAATAAATACTTAGCTTTAAAAATGTAAAGGTAAAACTTAAGTGGTAATAATTTTTTTATTATGAGTACTAATACTAAAGATAAAAGTAACTTAACACTCATTTTTAAAAAAGAAAAAACAGATGAACTAATTTTGAAACCTAAACGGGTTGGCGGGTCAACCCGTTTTTTAAATGTTTCAACCCGAAAATGACCCGTTTTATATGGGTCAACCCTAACCCGACCCGTATTTTTAAACGGGTTATATTTGCAAACCCAAAACCTGATTATTTTCGTGTCGTGTTCGGGTCGTGTTTCGTGTCGTGTCGAGAATTGACACCCCTAGTAACAAATGTGTTAGGGAGGAGGGAGTGGTCCTCCCAAGGTTCCCACAAGGAACTTTTTCCACCAATCACAATATAGAACAAAACTTTTAATAATGCACCTCTTTGAACCTCTTTGAAGTGGGAGTGGTTCTCCCAAGGTTGAAGACAAGGAACAAAAACTTTCAATATTATACAATATTATACAATGGTAATTAACTTGATCTCGTCCACGAGCTTTGCTCCTCGTCTATTACCTTGTTCATGGATCTTGTTTTGCAAGGGGTGGTTACCTTGTGAGCTTGTGGAGCTTGTTGCTCTCCTCGCCATCTTGTTTTGCAAGGGGTGGTTACCTTATAAGTGAATTATTATTATTATCATCATTATTATTATTTAATTTAATGAGTTAGATATAAATAAACCTTGGTTATACATGCACCTAGTCAACCAAATATGTTATATACACACCTATGTATAAAAAGAGTTAAGAGGAATAATGATATGTGAATAACATATCTAGTGTATCTTTAATAATACTCTATAATAAATATAAAACTTATTATTATTACAGTACAATTTTAACAGCAACAGTTATATTTTTTTACGGCAATTTATTATCAATCAACATGACTACTAGCAAGATGCTAGTACCTATAACTACAACGCCAAACAAACACAATACACCTACACCCGAAAACTATTGCATCAATTTTGAACGGCGTAAAACAGTAACAGTTTATACGTTATAAGTTAGTAACAAATGTTAGTGTCAGTCGGATTATAACTTAGATCCATCAAGTGATATAAAATTTTGCACATCTCTCTTAACTCTTAACCACTAAACCATTAACACATTGACACTTATTATTATTTGATTACTTTTTTCATTGGTTAATATATAATTATATATAAATGAAATTGAAGTTGAAATAATATAATAATTATTGATCAAGTTTTATATTTGTTTTATCTTTTATTTATTTAATTGCTTAAGTAACATTAAAAAATTGGTTATTAAAAAATAGATTATAGAAAAAAAGTAGAAGCCTTGTGCTTTGAATTTTGGGACCTAAATAGGAAAACGAGGAACACGACCGATTAGAATAACAGTCGAATAAATAACAATGAAGTACCAAAAGAATGCTTTTTTTATGTTATATTTTGAAAAGCTATAAGCATGTTATTTTTTTAAGACAATATAAATGTGAAGATTAAAAGTAAAACTAAATAATGTGTAACTTTGTCATCAAAGAAATTGTTAGAATGAAATCAAACTACTTAATATCTACTTGTTTTTATTAAATCAATGTACATTAAAAATTAATTTACAAATCAATTTGAGAACTTTATGTCAAGCTTGCATGACATGCATACATGCGTGTTAAAAAAAAAACCATGTAATTCGAGCAATTCACCAATTTGATTGAAGGATATATCGATATATCGATCTGTTTAATTCGAATGAGTAAAAATAAATAACATATATTTATTATATTATGTATTGTATAGTGGGTTGCATGAGTTTGAGTTTTATCTTGTTTCAATTCTATGTTTTGTTGCATTGACGTGTGTGCTTTTACGTGTTTTCATTTTCCCTCGATACTTATATATATACATGAATAGAACTGACATACAAATATCTTTATATGGACTCACTTTCATTTTCGGATCCAAGGTCCAACATCTCAATCTCATCAAGCCATATGTAGCTGGAGGTGCAAAAAAAACCCTAAAACTAGAGTTGGGCTCGCTAAAAAAAGGAAACTAATTCTTGAAATACCAGGAGCTGGTAGGAACGGAAACCGGTTATTGAATACCAGAACCGGTACATAGGGTATATTTTCAACCAAGAACTGATTTCTTCCAATACTCGCTTTTACTAAACCGATGATACCTGGAACCGGTACCAAAGGTCAAAAATACTATAAATATATACATTGACTTAAGGAAACACAATTGAGTATTCCTAATCCAATACAAATATTTAAACAAAAAATATTAAAAATCAAACTGGAATGCTATGCCACTTGAAGAAGACTAACAAATCATCAAACGAGGTTACCAAAACAATCCAATTTTCTTTTTATGTATATTTTTATCTATGTTTTATTACCTAATGTTATAGGCATGTATCAAATTTCGTAACATCTTAAGTTTAAGGTCAATAGATTGTTTAAATTAGTTACTTATATATTTAATTAATGTAAGTTTTCCAAATACCTGAAAAATATGTTCTTGAAAATACCCGACTTGAATACCCAGAACCATAAAAACCGGAACCAGCTCTTGAATACCGAGAACCAGATACATAGGGTATGGTTTTTCAACCAAGAAACAATTAATACGTGTTTTTTCAGAAACCGGTCACACCCGGAACAGGTTTTTGAGAATACCCAATTTGTGCACCTCTAACTGCAACCCTAATTATTATTCAACCTTTAAAACGTATGCTTTTGAAACATGCATGCATACGAGTAAGTGTACCTAAAAACAGTGTAACATTCAAAATTAAATCAAATTTAATAGACGCTCTTGTCTCTTGGATGTTCACAAATTGAAATGTCTAGACAAAAATCTATAAAAGATAACTAGCCAAACAAAATCAAATAAATAATAATAATAATTTATAGTAAAATGTCTAGACAAAATCTATAAAACAAAAGCATACAACACACTCAAACACAGCCCTTTACAGGGGGAAAAAAGACAACAGGGACCCTCCTTCACACGCCAATCAAAAGTCGATAATGAACCATATTATTTCGCGGTTGGTAGAGTTTCTTGGTAGTTTCTACTTGACGTTAGAAGTATTAGCAAAGCAACTACTGTTGACATGAAAAAGAATATAATGTTGTCTATATATCAGAGATCGTTTCGAACAGATATTCATTAAGGTCTTTGAAAAGAACAAAAACACCAGCTACAGATCACACCAGGAGAAGAGACCACATTTAGACATAATACTACATGAGAACCAGAATTTTTACTCTCTTAGTTTGCTGATGGTTTTGCAATTGCTTGTTTGATAGCTTCGGCATATGTCCTGTGTTGATATGTAAGGGTTGATTCCAGCAAGTCCCAAAGCGACGTCTTTGGATTCCAACCTGCCATTCATGCAAAATAACTTTTTCACATGTGTACAGTAAAAAAATATGCATATGGCTCCAATTGGGGTCACCTTAAATCTAGTCAAAATCATGCTCAGGTCAGGTCCCTTTTAAAAAAAGTTAACTTAGACGGCCCAGATGGGTCAGCACTCAGCACCACCCACGGCCACAGGACTGCACCTCCGGGTCAAATGCACAAAGAGTTCATAGTTCAACTATATATGGGATTCTTTTTTGTTTTTATGATTTTCATCCTTTCCTGTTTTAAGTTTAGTATTGATACTTGTTAACTCCAATAAAACGATATGTTGTGATACATAAAGAGAAACTACTAGTAATTAAAATTCTCTATCCTGGAACTATCAGTTTTTTTTAACAGCAACTTTCATTAAACGACAAGCCAAAACACCTAACTACTTAACTAGCAAGGCACTAGAAGGGGCGGCAAACACATCGAAGTGTTGCCACGAGTAGCAAGGCACTAGCTGAGTAGCTGGAACTATCAGTTAATATTAACAAGTAGCATCTATGTATCATCAAATCATCAAGTGAGTGTGTGATGTAGTTTTCATATTTCCTAACACTAAGACTTTGAAGTCATGATTTCAACGTTCCTAAATTGGGCTTCCCTTGTCAAGAGATCAAATGTTAATTCGTGTTAAACCATGTTTTATATTATTGTTTTTCAATCCTTTCTGGTTAAATTATCGATGAGGTTCCTTAGATACATTATATATATTCTAAATTTCTAATGTAAGCAGAGACTGAAAGAAAAAGACGGTACCTAATTGTTTGTTTATGATGGTCATGTCCGGAATTCTCTTATCACTGTCATCATAACCTTCCCCATAAAATTCTTTGGAACTGACGTCAATAGTGGGAGTCTCTATTGCATCTTCTCCACTTACTTTAGAATACACCTGGCCAAAGCAAGAGGGTAAATATTAATCAATGGAACAAAATTAGCCCCTTTGATTTCGTTAACAAGTTTTCAATTCTGCCACTCAACTACTTAAGCAAGTCGGATTGACGAGACAATATGAACATTTTAAGGGAAAAGAAAACATACCTGAGTCATCATCTCAGCAAGTTGCCTGACTGTAACTTCATTGTTAGGGTTGCCAACATTGAAGATATGACCACTAGCTCTGGCCGGATTTTCCTGAGAAGTAGGTCGGACAGAATGATCACCAACACTTGAGAAAAACAATTTATGCCATATGTTAAAAGAGAAAAAAATTAAACATACAATCATCAAAAGAACAGCTTCAATAGCATCCTTGATGTAGATAAAGGTTCTTTGTGATTCTCCACCATCCACAAGCTTCAAAGGCTCCCGTCTTAGGAGGTTCTGGGTGGAAAGAAAGCAAACATCAATAAATAAAAATAATACTTGGGGAAATGGAAAGTAACATTAAAGAGCTGGAACTTAAGAAAAAAAATAAAAACTGACATTGCTAAAGCATGCCAAAACCCTTGGAACACCTTCACTGGGACCATCAATCCCTGGAATGAAATCCATCCTAGGGCCAATCCAATTGAAAGGTCTTACTATGGTGAACTCAAGACCATTCTCTGCACCCTCAGCTGTTGTGAAAGAAAAAAGAAAGTGAGTCAGCATCCCACAGTTGCAGTTGCAACCTTAACAGAATGTGGCCTAAGTTTGCTCACCGTAAATTAGCCTCTCTATCAACTGTTTAGCACACGCATATGACCATCTCTGCTTCTCAACTGAGCCAAATATGCATGGGGATGTGTCTTCTTTGAGAATGTAGTAAGCAGGATCCTGTAGATAAAAGTTTTCATGTATAAGCATACAACAAAGTGCAATCTAAAAAACACATACATGCAATCATCAGCTACATATCACAGCACACTTTCACCTATTAGTGTACCTATATATTTCAGCACAGAATTACAGTAAATAGAGTGAAAAAATCAAGAGCAAAACATCAACGGAGCTCTCAATAGCCAAAAAATCATAATCCATCACGTAAATACTGATATGGGACATCTGCCCATAGATCATACAAGACACAGAAAATACAAACTAGATTAAACGTGACTACAAAACCTATGCCATTGAACACAATGCTTAAGCAGGTTTGAAATAAAAACCAGGGCATGATCAGCATAAACAGATTAAGAACTATAATTTAACTTTCACATCACAGATCACACTATGGAGATCCAACAGTAGAATATTAAATTGGTAGAAAACAAGGAAGCAGAAGAACAAAAATATAAGCAAAAGATAATATCAACCAAAATGTGACAACAGCAAATCTCACTGTATCAAATGGACAATGAAGTAAAGATCTGAAACTTACCTGACGTAAGGGACTATCTTTGGGAAGAAAGCTACCGATTGTTTTCCCATATACCTCACATGTTGAGAAGTGAATAAGTCTCTTGTTGTTCTCTGAGCAGTACTTAACCTATATTCGAAAGTGACATATATCAGCACATAATTTGGCATCAATGAAAGTAGGATTGGCTTTTAACGACTTGTAATACATACCACAGGAAGTGCATCAATGAAATTGCTGTAAATTGTGTCAAGAGGACGTGTATTGTAATCCGCTGGAGTGCAAATAGCCGCCAGATTTATAGTCTGAATACAAATATTAAACACAAATTAGCCAATTCAGTTGAGAGACAGTAACACTCCAAACCGATCTGCACTCATGAAAACAAAATCACGCAACTCACTAAACTATAGCCATTATTAGCATTTGTTTAACATAAAATCAACTATCTTATCGCCTTTCACATACAGCAACACAATTAAAGCAAGGCAAACAAGCATGAAGATCACAGAACATTAAAATCACATAATGCATATTACAAAACAACGCATCTGGAAACAATAATCAACGAATTACCAGATCGATCTGCACTCATGAAAACAGGATCACTCAATTCACTAAACTTTAACAATTATTAGCATCTGTATAATACAACATCAACTATCTTACACTTTAAAACTATAACAGAATGAAGTAACAATAACAAATTCTTCAGTTTAAATCAACAAAGCACTTCATAAACCTATAACAAAATGAAGTAACAATAACAAATTCTTCAGCTGATATCAACAACGCACTTCATAAACCTATAACAGAATGAAGTAACAATAACAGATTCTTCAGTTGATATCAACAACGCACTTCATAAACCTATAACACAATGAAGTAACAATAACAAATTCTTCAGCTGATATCAACAACACACTTCACTTAAGCATGTGATTAGCTAACAAAATATCGCTTCTCAATTCCAATCACACAGTTAAACCAAGGCAAACGAGCACAAACATCACGTCACACAACATCAAAATCACAAAATGCATACTATAAACCAACGCATCTACAAATTAACAGTAATCAATAAATTTACCAGATCGGAGCACTTAATGAGTCCTTCGAGACGCGAATCATTTTTGATATTAAGCCGATGGAACTGAATGCGTCCAGCCCAAGGAAGAGAGTCCGGTTCGAGCAAGTGCTTGATCTTATCACTATACACATCAACAGCTAACACCGTGTGCAGCGTTTCCGACATCAACTTCTCGCACAAATGCGAGCCTATAAATCCTCCGGCACCGATCATACATATAGTCATCGGTTTTATCACATTTCCGTCCAGATCTACTCTCGCCATCGTTCGTCGGTGTTGTTGTAAGAAATGGATTGAATTGAATTGAATTGAATTGGATCGTATGCGGTGTTGACGGAGGATATTGGGGAACGAGTGAAGGTATTTAATGCAGATGGAAAAAGGATGAAGAAGAGGTTAACAGTTCACAGGGTTAATGGGCCCACTTGCGATTAGCTGTGTGTGAAGTGGATGTGTATCTGTTTATGTATACGGTCACGAGTATGGTTATCAGTATGTGGTGCAAGCGATCTAACGATGTGGTGTGTGTAGTGACGGTGGTGTATCGTGGAGATTAGGACACTAGATCGTAGCTCCTGGGCATTGTCGGTTTCGATACTTCTTTATTATTATATTATTGAATTATATCTTTTTAATATTTTGTTACCTTCAAATAGAGTAAATGTAGTTTTGTTACATGTATTTTGTTTCTATTTTTTAACAGAAATGATCTCGAATACTAACTCCATCTAATTTTTCATTAAGTCTTTCACACACGTATCGCATTTGAGGGATAAAAATGTCATTTATCTTTCTTTTTTATCTAAGTCATCATGTAGGTTAACATTTTATCCAGTCGCATTTTAAAAAGATTTGGAGAAATAACATTTTTACTCCGCATGTGAGGGAAACTTAACAGAAAATTGGATGAAGTTAGTGTGTGAACTATTTCTGTTAGAAATAAAAACATATAGACCAAAACTGTTAAGGTGGAACTAAAACTATTAATGGTATCAAAACACATATATCAAAACTGCAATTTACCCTTCAAAATATTTACTTAAGTGATTCTTACATTTTCACTTGTTATAAGCCATCTAAATATAAATAAATGACTTTTAGCATGCAAAAGTCTCGACCGACCGTTGTATTGTAGTTAGATGAACTTTGTTTGTAAAAAAAAAACTCAGGTAAATTGATAGACACGTGTCGTCTCGTGTAGTCGTGTATAATTGGTTTTGAAGGCACTTTATTAAAAAGACGTCGGCGACTTTTAATGAGAAACATTTTGGGATCAAAAGTTATTTTTAAGCAAAATCTCTTTTTAAAATAGTGGTTCTCTAGATAAAGAGGGTTATTATTTATTAATCTCTAGGTGTAAACGATAATAACAATAATGTGTATTTTTTTAATAACGTTCAGAGTTTCTCTTAACATAAACTACATCTTTTATTCTTTCTAAAACAAAATGTTAACTGTAAAGCTGATTTTGACGATTCTAACATGACTTGTCCAAATATTAACTTAATAAAGTTTTAGATACATTATATAACCCCTGGATTAATAATGGTGTGTCGATAAATAACCAGCAAAAGAGAGAATTTTATTACACAATTATACGTTTTGGAATGAGAATAATCGAATATAAAATTACGGAAAATAACAAGTAAAGAAGGAATAAGAAGAAAGTGGATCACGTGGAGTGTCATGTCCAATTATCAAGTGCACATGCTTGGTAAACATTTTATATTCCAAAATTGTCATATAAAAATTAGTAAATAATGCTAAAAATAATATATAGGTGGGGTTTATTTTAAAATACTCTTAATTTTAATTTAACACTCTAACTTCTTCTTTAGTCACTCTGTAATGACTGTTATGCATGTTATATAACTTTATACGACACTTGTAACATCCCGTATTTATAGGTAATAAATTATTGTAGTCATATTTGTAAATATTATTTGACGGATAGGTAAAGAATAGAACAACCGTTTAAAATATGAATTATCTAAACATATGTTTATTATTATGAAATATTACTCACATAATAACTACTATAAAATGTAGTTAATATTATATTAGAAGTATTTTATATTAGTGACAATAGAAACTAACAATGTTTAGAAACTAACGTTTGCAATCGTACATGTATTAATAAAATAAAATTTCATATGTAAATTGTGAAGTGATAGGAAATAAGTGTAGATATAATTAAATTATATGCCATGTCAAAGTTCATTACAGCAACATTAGTTATTTTATATTTCTTGCGCGAAGGCTTAGAAATATATAGATTTAATATACAGTTATCAAAAGGTATGGATAGGGATAAAATTTAACTTGGACACGTGTATGGCAATTTACCATTTGTCTAGCAAATTGTATGTCAAGGTGTATACTAGTTAAACTCATCACTAGAAATAATTAAATATTTGTCACCGCCATCGAAGTGTATATTAATATACATAATTGTAGTCTTTAAAGTTCTCATTTTGAGAATAGTAAGAAAACTGGTGAACTAGTATAACAAAGAGTGAGAGCAAAGAAAAATATTAATAATAGTAGAAATCAATTATATATGGTGGTGGAAATGATCGATACATTTCACGGTAAATAACAGGCCACAGTGATCTTGCGGTGTAGGGTGGTGTTGTTATTTGGGTTCATGTGAAGGGTGTTTGATACGATAGGAGTATTAGTCCGGTAGATTTTTGACAATCAAGTATTATTATTTTGGTGAGTGTTACATCCCCTGAAAGTATATATGTGTGTGTTGTGATGTATTAGTATATAGTATTGTTACTATATATGCTATTATTTTATGGATGCTATGACTATTATTATGTGTTTACTTTTTTGTGTTATAATTAATAAATGATTATGTTATGTGAATATTGTTAGACCCAGATGGTGGATTTCTGGGACAACAATAAAATATTGTTAGACCCAAATGGTGGTTTTCTGGGACAGCAATATATTGTTAGACTCAGATGGTGGATTTCTGAGACAACAATTTATAAATATATTGTTAGACCCAGATGGTGGATTTCTGGGACAACAATAAAATATTGTTAGACCCAGATGGTGGTTTTCTGGGACAGCAATATATTGTTAGACTCAGATGGTGGATTTCTGAGACAATAATTTATAAATATATTGTTAGACCCAGATGGTGGTTTTCTGGGACAGCAATATAATTATTGTTATAATTATTGTTAGACTCGATGGTGGTTTTCCGAGACAGCAATAATTATTAGATCGCAGGGCGTTAGCGATCAAAGTTAATGTTTAGACCCAGATGGTGGTTTTCTGGGACATCATTAACTTATATATATAATATTTAATGATTATGAGAAATATGGAAAATTTTATGGTTCAAGTAAATTATGTCATTATGGGGTAATATGGCATATATATTCATGAATTAATGTACACTCACTTAGCGAAAGCTAATATGTGATTTCTATATACTTTCAGGTGATTCGTTTGAGCGGGAAGGATGAATATGGATCAAGTCTTGAAATAGAAGATCGAACGTTTACTTTTATAAAATATCAAATGTAATAGTTAAACTAGTTTTGATAAAACAATATTTGTATTATTATGTTTCTTATGAATAAAAGTTTGACACTTTATTATATAAGTCTTTTTGAGAAAAAAAATTTAAGACCTGACATTACACGCTAAACTCTGATTTAATTAATATATAAAAATGAGGGTGTTACAACAGTTTGATGTTATACAAGGTTCATATTATTTTAGTAATCTCTGTTATAAAAAAAATGTATCTCAAATGTCATGTGATGTGTTTCTAGCCCTCATCACTCTTAATTTTCTGGACTAACACACCAAAATAATTATATAGGCTTTGCACTTGTTGACTAGACATTCCAATTAATGAAATTAGAATTGGATTTCCATAACTAATTTCCTGATTTCATTTAGAATCCAAAATTGAAGATGGTATTATACATTTTCTGAATGAAAATTTTCAAAAATGTCTCTTTTTACCTTTGGCTTTCGAAAATGTTCTATTTGACTTCGTCAGTCGGGGTCTTCGCGACCATAGCCGGGTATAGTCGGCAACTACACATTCTAGCAAATAAGAACATCCCACGTGCCCACAGTAGCCGGCGACTATCATTCTTCCCCCGACACCGCCCACAGTCAGACGCCCGTCTGACAGCGATGTCGGAGGCGCTGGCGACTACCTTTTTTTTTAATTTCTTGGTCGTTTATTGCTGAGGCAAGGAATTTTCCTCATAGCATTGCCTCCGACATCGTGTTCGACTGTGGTTGCTGTCGGAAAAAAAAGTTATGGTTGTCGACTGCTGCGGACACGTGTGAGGTGCTTATTTGTTAGAATTTGTAGTCGGCGACTATACCGAGTATAGTCGCGGCGACCACGACTAACAAAGTCAGTTGAGACATTTTCGAAAGTCAAATGTCAAAAGAGTCATTTTTGAAATTTTCACTTTTCTGAAATTCATGATTTGCTTTACATTAATTATATACTTCTAAATATTCAACCCGTGTGTTATGTGGGTTATATGAACCATACATTTTAGTTATTTGCTTTTATTGGAGGTGTTTAAACGTTGTATGAATCTTTAATACTTAGCAATTTAGATGATGACATCTCGTCCCCTAGTTGTTATATAATATTAAAGTAGAAATTATATACTCTTTTTTACGTTTTATAAAAATACGTAACAATTTTAGTCGTGAAGAAGAAAAACTTAGCCATAAAGAAGAAAAATTAAATGCCTAGTATGAAGTTATTTCTTTGAGACACTTATGTTTATGGAAGTCATCTACTCTCAAAACCGTTTTTGTGTACGTGTTATGCTATTGGATTTTCATGTGACTAGGTTGAATTACGTGGATTTCTAAGGGCGAAGGGAGTGGTGCTCGCCACCACCAACAAGCTTCCTCCTCGTCTCCTCCTCGCCGGAGAAAGAACAGAGCTCGTCATCCTCATCGCCCTCTCCTCGTCACCCCATCTCGTCCCCTCACTTCTCCTCCTTCACCAATCTCCACAACTAGGAGACAATCTCGTCCACAAGATTCCTCCCTTCCTCCTCGTCTCCCTTCCTCGCCACCACTCCCTTCGCTCTAAGGCAACTTTGTAAATACTTTTTGTCAAGTTATTTTTTTACTACTAAATTTCAAGAATTAGTTTTTTTTAAGTTGGTGTCAAACAAGTCTTTTGTGATTTTTCTTGAATTATTGTCGTACTAGATTTAATAGTTGTTAAACACGGGTTAAATAACCGTATTTGTTTTAAAAAACTATAACCATTATATTTAATTATTATAAAAACTTTTTAGATATGATCTTACACAAATTTTTGATCTGAACAATTTCTACATAATTTTCTCTCTCAAACTTCTACATATAGTGCAAAAAACATGTTCCCTCTCGAAACAATGGAACCCAAAAAACTTTAATTTATTATATTAGATTTTTATAAAGAGTTAGATATTATAATTCTAAGGTGTATCACATAGAACATTTGTATAAACTATTAAATTCCCAAATTATTTATTAAAACAATTAAAAAATACACGTTTGTTATAAATTATTAAATTTTCCAAATTATTTTATAAAAATAATCTTAAAATGTATAACTAATTCAACAAATTGAAGTGACTTGTGACTTAAGACTTATCAGAGTTTTTTACCAAAATGGTGTTGGTGGAAAAATTATTTACCAGAATAGTGTTGTTTTAAAAATATTTACCAAAATAGTGTTTTTTAAAAATTATTGATTCTCACTCCTCCTTTCATTGGATAAGGTTTATATTTAATTAGGTTTTTTAAAAACAGTTAAAGAAAAAAATGTTTATAAATAAAAAACCATGTTGAACGTTTTTCAATTTCTTAAAATTGAAAGTTGATTTTTTTAATTAGATGCGTTTTTATTAACGCTTATTCTTTCAAAACGAATTTAGCAAATCGTCTTGAGTCTTTCATAATTATTTTTGCTTATTTAATTTAGCAAAGATTGTCTTCAAATTTTTTATTTAAGTTTTAGCTGAATAACACATTTTGTTTAATATCCTACTTGTGTTTCGGGTAACAACAAAATTATTGAATTTTTTAACATATCCCAAAACCGAAACAACATATATACATAACAATATCGAGAATCTCATTTCGGATACGTTTACAAAACAATATATATCCAAATTCACAATCCGGGCAAATATTTCCTGTTACAATTGCAATTAGTTATTGATTTATTTTCACATGTTACTAGTATCATATTTGCTAGGATACTCGCTTAAACCGATGATATTTTATAAACATTTATCCAAAAGATCGAAATATTCAAGTTCATATGAAAAAAAGTATTACAACATTGTGCAATTTAAAACTAAGGTTCTAAATGAACCAAGCAGAGTCGACTCGTTTATCTTTACGAGTTGTAATGTAGAGCTATAGCTCATGTCGTAAAAACATTTTCCAAAGCTAAATATATTTATATATACTTAAAGTACAATGTCGGTTAGATTTCTTTAGGGTTTTCTTTTTTATCTTTTGCTTCTTTTCGATATATATCCTAAGTTATAATTACATACCCAACTATTTGTTTGGTTGAGTTGGATAAAGTTTTTTCTAAATTGTTGTGCCACCTTCGTTCGAGACATTCCTGTAACATTTTTTTGTATTCTTTAATCTATCTTTTGGTCTTTAGGTAATTGACATAGTGACCCTCAAATTTATAAACATTCAGGTTTAACTAACAAAGTTTTTAACTTGATCACTCATAGTGGCACCAACGTCATGTTTATAGTAAGTTAAAAAAATGTCGTGTCTGTGCGTGCACGTGTGTATTACACGTTTGTGTCACCAAAGTAATGTGTGTAACTATGTCATAAATGTGTCGTGTTGCGTGTTTTTGTGTTATGAGAACTCCTTAACTTAATAATCATTACACTTTGACTATTTGTTTGCCAATAAAATGAAAGTTATGATTATTTATAGTTAATATTAAAATAAGATTAATATCGACGAATAGCAACTTCCAATGTAGTGTAGTGGTAAGAGGCTTGGATTCTTCAAAAGAGACCCAAGTTCTAGTCTCACTACCTCCACTTTGGAAGGGGCAAATATGGGCAATGAAGGGAGACTTGTGGCAACACAAGTTCGATTTCTGAGCCAAACGAGTTTACCACTAGCTTGTCGTCGTGCCTACGGGCGGACGGGTTAGTGGGTTTCCCCCGAATTGGAGTCGGGTTATTGGTGGGTTTCGACTACCCAGCACTATCTGTGTTCGCAAAGCGTTTGGGGTTGCCTTTCGCCATTGGGTTACCCTGGGTAGCCGAACTTTATTCGTTTCGCTGTCCAAAAAAATATCAACGAATAAGTAAATGTTGAGATTATTTAAATCTAATAACTTTTTTTTTCCTTTTTTACATTACTAAATGATAACTATACCAACCCAACTTTCTAGGCTTTTCACTTTTACCCCTCAAGAAAACTTATTTTGTTCTTTTAATTTTCTTTTCCTTTCTAAGCTTTTCACTTTTACAATCAAGTTTTAAGAAAAATTATTTAGCACCGTTTTAGTTTTCTTTTCCATTGTTATAATCTTCAAATTTAGTTTTATAATATTACGTTGCGACGTGCTTATTAGGTTTGTACGTTTAGGTTAGACTATTTTTTACATAAAAAAATTTACTTTAAACTGATTTCTTAAGTTTCAATTTTCATAACCTATCATACTCTACCTCATGGCCTTTCTTTTTCAGTACTTAACCACGCCAGTGTCCCGCCGCAACGCGCGAGGGACCTTTCCTAGTTCTTTTTAAAATAAGTAAACGTTTTAAAAAAAACATTTTTAAAGAAACTAAAAAGACAACAAAAGCATAAACTATGTAAAAAAACGCTTATTAAACAGTTAAATGAAAAAAGTTCATGGAGAATTATAAAACAATCACAATAAGTTTACCTAAAAATCGTATTTAACAAAATGCTTTTTATTTTTTTACTTTTATAAACTTTTTCTTTAATTGTTTGTGAGAAATCTAATTAAATACAAACCTTATCCAAAGAAAGTAGAAGCGAGAAACAAAAGTTTTATAAAACACTATTTTAGTAAATATTTTTAAAATAACACCATTTTAGTAAATAGTTTTTCCACTAACACTATTTTGTAAAAAACTCAGACTTATCATCCTTGTCACTAAATTAAAATGTTCTATTTAGCTTTTATGAAATCAATATAATGGAATTTTTTAATGCGCCAATGCATTATAAATGGCACCGACAACAAATGAAAAATCATTACAAAGACACCAATCACCAGGATGAGATCGACGGCAAGACTTGCGTGAGCGCGTGTGTTCTTTGAAAAAAAAATATATATATTTTGCTGACTGCTTCATGCACGTCTTTAACATTAGTATCTTACTACTAAAGTACGATTGCTCGTTTGTTGCACGAACATTTTATTTAGTATCACAAAAAGGCTCAAGCGACTACATCGGAAGACATCTCGTCCTTACTCATCATAGGCCAATAAAAACCATAACAAAAAACATAAACAAACTAAGGGCTTAGAGAATTTGTCGTTTGACTTAGAGAATTTCTAAAGGGCCAAACCCAAACCAAGGTAAGTTATGTTCGTTTCTTGCTAGTAGTTCGGTTGTTTGAGGCTTTTAGATTAAATCCTAAATTAAACTTTATACAGGTTATAACATAGCATCTAACATAAACAAATACGAGTCAAATATACAAAATTATCATTTTCGTATGACAAATTTAATTCTTTTTTCTGGAAAAATTTAGTATAAAAATGATATAGTTCAAAATTTTATTTTTTCGTATTATTGGTATATAAACAAACTAGATTAGTACCCGGTGTATTACACGAATTTTAGTTTTATAAATTTTAACTCAATTTACATATCAAATTTATTTTTAACATATCTCTTATTAAATCGATTTGGATATACAAATATATTCATATAAAAAATCATATCTTACAATAAAGGATATAATTTATAATAGTTGGTAAATTTTTATTGGAACATATCGGGTTCTGAGATAATTCATGATAATTGTTAATTTTTTTATTTGAACATATCGAGTTATGAGATAATTAATGATAATTGATAAAACTTTAATTTGAACATATCGGGTTAGGATAAATCATAATAATTGATAAGTTTTTTATTTGAACATATCAGGTTAGGAGATAATTCATGATACTTGGTACATATCGGGTTAAAATATAGATCATGATAATTGGTAAATTTTGTATTTGAACATATCAGGTTAGGAGATAATTGATGATAATTTGTGAAATTTTTAATTTAAACATATCGGGTTATTTCGAATATGGAGCATACCATGACCCGTCTAAAAATTCTCCATCAAATTAATTTAGAACATGACACAAGCAAAATCCTATGTGGAGTAGTTAAAATGATGACATGTGGATGTGTTACTCAATTATTAGAATAGGTAGATGCAAATCATAATATTATTTTCTTATATAATGTGAATACGTGTAAGAAAAATAAAGGTTATATATATTTTAAACTAGATTAGCTAGCGTCCGTGTATTACACGAGTAGTGAAATAAAAACAGAGAAGTTCAAGTTGTTTAGAAAACGGGTAAGTTTGTAGAAAAATAACAAAGTTTCAATTTTGTTCCAATAATGTCACTCATACAATATTTTGTTTCAATTAAATAACTTTAAAAAGATGTTTCAATCATGTTTAATTAACTTGTATAACAGATAAATATTAATTTTAATGTTCATCTTAAAATAAATGTTCACGAAACTTTAAAAAGATGTCTTAATCCTGTGTAAAAAAATAAAAAAAAAGTGACAAAGTTTCAATTTTGTTTGAATTATGTCACTCATACATTATTTTGTTTCAATTAGATAACTTTAAAAAGATATATCTTAATCCTGTATAATTAAATTAACTTGTGGATAAATTTTAATTCTGTAAATATTAGATAATTTTAATAAAAATGTCTTAATCTTGTGTCACTCATACATTATTTTGTTTCAATTGGTAAATATTAATTTTAACATTCATTTTAAAATAAAGTAAAATAAATGTTCACAAAACTTTTAAAAACTTAGAACAAAAAATTACGAAATTTCCATAAATATATAAAAAGATAAAAAAAAAAGTAACAACATTTCAGTTTTATTCCAATTATGCCACTCATACATGTTAGATTTAAATAACCTTATGGAAAAACAATAATTAAGGAATCAAATGAATTTAAAGGTAATATGATTTATATATTTTTTTCAAAACTATATATTTTTGAAAATATATTCTATTTGATTATGTTGTTAATTTGAATTAATTTAAAATTGATTAATTATGGAATGAAAATCGCCATCTAATATAACTGTTATCAACATTTTGAGCGGGAAAATGATTCTTTAAGTGCATCCGGTGATTGACAAGTGTCAGTCAAAACCCTATTTTATTAGAAGGTATAGATTAATGGGTAAGGGATTTTTATTTTTGCACCTATGAAGATGATTGCGTTGTCCACCACAACCCGTAACTAATCAAATGTTGTTAAAAAAATTCTTTAAAGAGGTTGTTTGGTAATTTTTAAATGGTTTGTTTGGTAATTTTTAAATGGTTAAGTGTTGAATCAATAAAATATCTGAATCATTAAGTGCTGAACAGTAAGAGATTTGAATTTTAACCATCCAGACAGTATACTGGTTAACCATCCAAAGAAAAATATCAGAACTATTCAGACATCTAGTTGCAAAACAAATAGTTTGAACCATTAAGTATTAACCCACTAAAATATCCGAACCTTTAAAAAACTGAAACAAACAATCCTAAATAATTACACTGAGAAAAAAAAAATTCACTTAATCAAATATAATTAAACTATATTATGAAACGATTTTGTATTTATCATCGTGGAAGAAAGTTCTCCAAGAAGCTAAAAGCGAAGAAATTATTTAGAGGTTGGAACTACCGTAATTTGTTTTTATTAAACGTATTTCGGGAAATTAGTAAATTAAATGGTATAGTTATACAAATTTCCTACATTGACAAAATCAAGAATTATTTTGAAGTGTAAACTACGATATCTAACAACTTCAATTTTATTTATACAACTAAAATTAACATCTCTTAATTATCCCAATCATGTTTTAATTACCTTGCATTATCCCAATTAACGCGTTCATTTGTAAATTACCCTTTAAATCATTCCAAATACTATTAATTAAATACTAAAGCAATTAATTCAATTAACGTGTCAAATTAAATATTACAATTATTTAGGTATAAATTTCCTCTATCTAGCTTGTATACAAACACAATTGCACTCACTAGTTTTCTCTTTGAAAGAAAAAAAAAACAACTCAAATGGGAATTGTTGAAGCCTCATATTTAAAAATCAACCTTTTTATTTTACTCACGTGGGTAATTTTATTGTTATCAATAAACAGCCAACCTTTAGTTCCGGCGCTAATCATATTCGGCGACTCAGTAGTTGATGTCGGAAATAACAACCACCTCGAAACCGTTGTCAAGTCTAACTTCCCTCCTTACGGTAGAGACTTCATCAACCATAGTGCCACTGGACGGTTTTGTAACGGAAAACTAGCCTCTGACTTGACAGGTAAACATGTATATACCCATTACATTTGCATGCATGTCGCGTGTACGTATGCATGTGTGTACGCACGTATATGCTTACGATCTAACGATGATCGATGTTAATTTAACCGTAACCAACTAACACCATTGTTTTTGGTTCAGGTGAAAGTCTTGGGTTCACTTCATACCCTCCACCCATACTAAGCAAAGAAGCCAATGGGAAGAACCTCTTGCTTGGAGCCAACTTCGCCTCAGCCGGTTCGGGATATTACGACAACACTGCAAAGCTATATGTATGCCCAAACATCCCTTTATATCATGATTTATAAAAATGAAAATGTGCGGGGCATTAGTAATCCCAGTCTCGTACCTAGTTATAAAACTGTGTCTCATACCTGTGACAAGATTTTTATTTAAGATTATATTTTGATGCGGGCAAACAAGTTTAGCTACTCAAGTTACATCCTGGCCCAAACAGTATCTAGTTCGGGTTTTATTGTCATCCCTAGTAGTTTCATATGATTATAATGATGCGATACTTAAAAATGGCAAAATTGTTAAAATGTGAATGTAGAATACAATCTCATTGAGCAAGCAGCTTGGGTACTACAAGGAATACCAAAAGAAGCTAGTCGGGATTGCGGGAAAGGCGAATGCGACATCGATAATCGACGGTTCGATATACCTGGTTAGCTCAGGAAGTAGTGATTTTGTCCAGAATTATTATGTCAATCCACTACTTTACAAAGTCTACACACCTGACCAATTCTCACACATCCTTATCATAGCCTATTCTCACTTCATCCAGGTAAATTATAAATATGGATACAGGCTGTTGCACCAACTGCTGTTCTAAAAAAAAAAACTTGTCACAGGAATTATATCACTTAGGAGCAAGGAAGATCGGGGTGACGACGTTACCACCGATTGGTTGTTTACCGGCATCCATTACACTATTTGGTGAAGATAGCAATGAGTGTGTTACCAAGATGAATTTGGTAGCTGAAAACTTCAATAAAATGCTTAACGCGACGTCTCAAACTCTCAAGTCCAAACTATCGGGACTTAATCTTGTTGTGTTGGATATCTATCATCCTCTTTTCGACCTCATACAAAAGCCTACGGATTATGGTATATATATGTTAGAAAGATTTAAATATGTATGCATATGATCAATTCTATGTATAGTAGCTTATGTAACAGTTGATATTGTTGTAGGGTTTTTTGAAGCAAGGAAGGCTTGTTGTGGTACAGGGTTAGTGGAGACGTCGTTTTTATGCAACAAGGAGTCGCCAGGAACGTGCAAAAACGCTTCAGAATATGTGTTTTGGGATGGATTTCATCCGTCGGAAGCAGCAAACAAGATTTTAGCAAATGACTTACTTGTTGACGGCATATCGCTTGTGTCGTGAGCTCGTTAAAACCGTCTTTTTACAATGTGCTTCCTCTTTGATCTCTATGAGTCCATATATTAATGTGCTATATTATTACGGTGTAATTTGTTCTATATTTTCTCTTGTGAGTTTCATATACTTCTGCATAATTTAAATAATAACACGCGCGTTATAAACTATCGACTGGTATAACTCATTTGATTTATGTCTAACTTGACTGACTTGTCGACTTAGTTCCCCGACTTCACCGAATTGTGGCTCATTGTTAATTAAACATAAAAAATGACTATATATTGTCTCTTGTAGTAATTGTATACTAATGTGATATACTGAATCATTAAACTATATGCCTGTGGCCTGTGGGAACCGGTTTTGTGATTTTAAGCCCAAAACCAATAAATTTAAGCCCAACAATTTATAGCTCAAACTAATTATTTAACAAACCCAAAGAACTTTAGAATTAACCAAGCATGCACCTAGCCGTAGAGGTGCACAAATCGGTTTTTTTGAAGAACCGGTTCCGGTTCTTGTTGTCGATAAAGGAACCGGTTCTTACAAGAACCGGTTTTTGATGAAAAAACTAGAACCTAGCAACCGGTTCCTAAAGAACCGGTTCCGGTTCTTAAAGAACCGGTTTCGGTTCCTAAAAAACCGGTTCAGGTTCTTAAAAAAAACGGTTTTTTTTCAACGACATGGGCCAAAACGTTAGGTTGTTGCAAATCTTCACTCTTCATTGGACTTTCATTTAGAGTTTATCGTCATAAATTTGTTATATTATTTTTAACTAAATAAGTAATAACATTAAAATCTTTAAATATTACAAGATATATAGGTTTTAAAACATTAAATAAGTAACAACACTAAAACATACCGGTTTTTTCAGGAACCGGTTCTTTCAAGAACCGGTTTTTCCAAGAACCGGTTTTTTTAGGAACCGGTTCCGGTTCTTTTGGAACCTATAATTTGTAAAAAATAGTAGAACCTATTCAGAACCTACGGTTCGGTTCGGTTCCGGTTCGGTTCTACAAGAACCGGTTCTTCTAAGAACCGGTTTTCGGTTATTTGATCGGTTCCGGTTCCGGTTTTTTTTGTGCACCTCTACCTAGCCGTGCACAGAAAAACCGGTTCCGGAACCGACCCGGTGTACCCGAACCGGAACCGGTCGTACCCAAACCGTAGGGTACACATGGGTTCCGGTTTCTCCAAGAAAGTGGAACCGTACCCGGAACCGAACCGGAACCGGTTCCACCTCAACCCGGTCAAAACCGGACCCGAACCTACCCGGAACCGAAAAAAACCCGGCTAAACCGGTCAAAACCCGGTCAAATACCCGATCATACCCGGAACCGAACCTACCCGGTTCTTGACTTTGTTGACCAAAACCGGAACCGAACCGGTTCCTACCCGAAACCGGTTCCTAAAAAAACCCGGTTTGTGCACGTGACGAAATCAACAAGTTAATCCTGTACACTAAAATATGCGTTGATAACACTAAACTCACAACACCTCTTGATCTTGCCAAAAAAATTAATCAACCATAAAGGGTTAAAGTTTAAGGTAAAAAAATAATAATAAGTGAGGTAGCTCGAGCTCAACACTTCAGGTCGTTAATTAAGATAAACGTAAAGTCACGGCTCAAACTTAAACTTGTTTGACTCGACTTGTTTACACGATTCTTGGTTCTAAATGTAGAGTGTAATGTATGTGACACACTTGTCAATTATCATAGTGCACGTCTTTGTTCTCCTAAAGCAAAAGAGAGAGAAAAAGATGGATAATAATTGTTCTAAAAAATATAAGGGTCACATAATCAATGGACGAAAATAAATAAAGCTCAAGGAAGCAAAGAATAAAATAGAAAAAAAGGTGTCGTGAATGAAGGAAAAATATCTAAAGGGAAACTTATATTTAAACTCGAAGATTAAAGCCACGAGCAACACAACTATATTGTAACACCACTTATTCTTCTCTATTTGTTATAAAATAGAAAAACGTTTTTTGATACTTCTCATTTTTATCAAATAAACGACATCTCAAAATAATTAGAAAAAATAATCCTGGATGGTCTGATGTGTATTATCCTTTACATCAATTGACTCGTATTATCTTTCCGATCAAAAGACCTAAAAATCGGTCTTGATTTTGAAAAAAACTTAACGGCGTTAAATAAAAATTAATGCCGGACCATTGGTTGCTAAAGTGATAAAAATTGGGACCGTTGACAGCCAATTCAATAGTTGGGACCAGTAGAAGACAAAAAGGTGACAGTTAGGACTAGTGAAAACCAATATACCCAAATTTTTTGGTGGCCTTAAGCTCAAGCTTAATTTTTAGAACATCAAGCCGCCCCTTTCCAGGACATGTCACTTGCTCAAAAGTAACCTTGCGCGTTTCATCAGGCCTTTAAAGATGACTTCATGACAAATGGTACTAGAGCTGACTACGCAATGGTGGTGTAAGAGGATAAGATATTTAGGTGCTGAAAACATGATGTTAAATGAAAGCAATGATCTGTGTAAGTGGCGAGGTGAGCTGAGAATGTGAAAATTCACTATAGTTTCAGAAAGGTTTAATTTATGGTTCTTAGTTGCTACTTTGATGTGGGCACATAACCGACCCCGGTAAATATCAGTAGTTGCACATTCAGCATCCCACTTAACCAAAGTGAGCCAGTATTTACAAAATACGAACACGAGTGTTAGGAAAACACACAAGGGCATGCATATTTTAGAGGTGGGAGAATATGACGAACTAAATGTTTGAGGATCATATCTACTCAAATTGCATCTAATATGCTCTGAGTTCATTGGCTATTTCTACAACTCATCAGAAGTTCAACAACTGAGGAATTTTTCCTTCGAAAGACAGGCTTGTCTATCGCATTCAAGCTTCAATTTAAAAGATAAAAAAAGTACATGCTTTATTTTAAACTAAAATAGCATCCTAATTTAACATTTCCAAACCTAAATTATATCAAGTATATAACTTTAGAATTAGGTTCAACTAAAAAGTCTAAATTTCCTAGAAAGTCTAAGAAGGAATTTAAACCATTAGATCTAATATTAAATGAAGATCAATGGCTCATAAGCACAGGGTGACATAATGGTAAATAGTTAAAACTTTAAATGATAGGTCAAGGGTATATTAGCCTTGTCTCACTTTCAAGTTCCACCTCTTTTTTAAACGTACATAACTTTTACATACAACAATATTTTTTAATAAAAATTACACCAAAAAAACAAGCGTTTTTTTATCTTCAAAACGCATATAATATTGATATATAAAAAATGATTTTTTTTTAAGTTTCAGCTCATTGTGTTATATTCGTTAGGTCATTGTGTTATATTTTTTCAGCTCATTGTGTTATATTAGTCAAGACATTGTGTTATATTTTTCAGATTGTGTTGTATTTGTCAGGTCGTTGTGTTATATTTTCATCAGGTCGTTGTGTTATAATTTCATCAGGTCGTTGTGTTATATTTCCATCAGGTCGTTGTGTTATATTTTCATCAGGTCGTTGTGTTATAATTTCATCAGGTTGTTGTGTTATATTTTCATCAGGTCGTTGTGTTATATTTTCATCAGGCCGTTGTGTTATATTTTCATCAGGCCGTTATGTTATATTTTCATCGGGTCGTTGTGTTATATTTTCATCAGGTCATTGTGATTTTTTTTTGTTTTTTATATATGAATATTATACGCATTTTAAAGATAAGAAAATGCTCATTTTTATGGTGCAATTTTTTAAAAAAAATATACGTTTAAAAAAATAGGATGAAACTTAAAATATAGAGACATTACCATCTTTACCCTTCCTTCTAATTTTAAGAAGTGCCATATGTCATCATCTCATGGCTTCTTAAACTTTTTAGAAAATTGAACTTTGTAATATAACTCCACTCTATAACTTTATTTTATTTAATAACACATTTACTTTTTACCTGAAGATTACAAAATACCATATCCAGAATATTAAAAAAAAAGAAGCTAAATTAGAAACTAAACTTAACAGAGGTTGAAAAACTTTTTAATCTTTCATTAATTTTACATAGAATGAAAATTTGCTAAAAGTTGCAAACTCGCTAATCATTTTATTACTAAATAATGTGTTCTTTACGTTTAAATTCCAACAGCAAAACCACTTCTGGCACCTTTTTGAGTCATGAATATAAATAATCAGAACTACAAACATGTAAATATAAAACCTTGAGCAGCAACAAAACTATAATCGACACCTAAAATCATCAAACTTATCTCGTTATCTTCTTCGGTTGTATTCTCTTGAAAGCCATAAATGTAACCGTTGCTGATAAAGAATACCTATGTCAAGTAAAATCGAAATAATAGTCAATGAGTTTGAATACATGCTCATAGTAAGAGTAAACTGCAGTTTTGGTCCCTCTGTTTTGATATCATTAATAGTTTTAGTCCCACCTTAACAGTTTTGGTCCCTGTGTTTTTATTTTCTAACAGAAATGGTCCCGAACACTAACTCCATCCAATTTTCCGTTAAGTCTCACACACGCGACCCACATCTAAGGGGTAAAAATGTCATTTCTCCCCCTCTTTTATCGAGGTCGTCATGTAAGTTAACATTTTTATTCAGTCGCATGTCAAAAAGAGTTGGAGAAATTACATTTTTACTCCGTATGTGAGGGAGACTTAACAGAAATTGGATAAAGTTAATGTTCGAGACCATTTCTGTTTTAAAAATAAAAAACACAAGGACCAAAACTGTTAAGGTGGGACTAAAATGTTAATGACATCAAAACATAGGGACCAAAACTGCAGTTTACTCCTCATAGTAATAATGTAATATGGTAATGACATCATGAGTCGAGTAACATACCAAGTGAATGTATAGTTGAGATGATCTTGTGGCATTACTGAACTGCGAATTAATGCAGTATTATCTTTTGGGATTGGGTATGGCTTACTGGGGTTAACGTTTTCGTTCACTGCTTCAATGTATATGGTGTTCTCAGGAAGCCCACAGCTATTAGCAATTTCAGCAACATCAACATAGAACCATTGACATGAATTCGGGTCGTTTGCTTAAGCATATAAATAGCACCTTGTCTGTATTAGTAGGCTTCTTAGACCAAAAGCTCCACCAAGACTTGTTTTCCGGGATATCAGTAGATTCTACACTTTGATGGCGTCCATCGTCTTCAAGAACTTTCAAAGACTTATCTCTCCAACTTCGTGGGACCCACCCTCTATTGACTAAGATTGGCATCTGCAAGCTGTAAGCTTTTTAACATTTAAGCAAAACAATGTTTATAAAAAGGTATATTGGTTTTCACGGGTCCCAACTATCACCTTTTGTCTTCTACTGGTCTCAACTATTGAATTGGCTGTCAACGGTCCCAACTTTTATCACTTTGGTAACCACTGGTCCCGTCATTAAATTTTTTTTAACGCCGTTAAGTTTTTTTCAAATTTAAGACCGATGTTTTAGGCCTTTTGATCCGAAGGATAATACAAGTCGATTGATGGAAAATTTCCCTCGAAACGGCACTCCGAACAACGAAATGGTGCTTCAATCGGGTGTTTAAACCTAATGGTGCTTCAATCGGATGTAAAAAATTTATTGTTCAGAGAGCCTTTTCGAGGTAAATTTTCCATCAATCGACTTGTATTATCCTTCCGATCAAAAGGCCTAAAACATTGGTCTTAAATTTGAAAAAAAATTAACGACGGACCAGTGGTTACCAAAGTGATAAAAGTTGGAACCGTTGACAGCGCCAATTCAATAGTTGGGACCAGTAGAAGACAAAATGTGATAGTTGAGACCAGTGAAAACCAATATACCTCATAAAAAATGGCAAATATATAAAGTATAACCATAAAAGTGACGCTAAACGAACCTTTCAAGGTTGTTTGGGAGTGGCGTAAGGGGGGTAATTAGGTAATATCCGTTTTCAGTCACTCCTGATATGCTTCTAGAACGTGGACCGACAAAAATAGATTTTGACTCATCAAAAACTCCTTTGCAGACTACCCTCCTGAACTCCAGTGAGTCCAAATTTTCACTTGAAGTGGAGACGTTGTTGCAGTTGATTGGTTCCATTTCTAATCTACTCTGTTTGTACTCGAGCATTTTCACCTGCATAATCAGCATTTCAGTAATGCATGCAGCATCAGATTTGAAACATGTATTATATTGTATACTTAATGTCTTAATCCAAAACTAAGCATGGGTGCATTATATTACAAACTTAACAATTAAACTTAGTTGTATGCATCGATGTCTTTGTGCAAAGATTGTGGCATCTAAAGATAAAATGTAATATAAAGACATTTATGCTTGCAAATAAGTCAATATATTTAAAAAGACTTACCTTCTCTTGTCTCCTGAAGATCTGCCAAGTGCCTAGTCCAAAAGTGATAGCTCCTGGAACAAAAAGTACGAACCTTGTCCATCCTCTTTGCTTCTCTGAAAGATAATAAATCTTCGAGTCAAGGTGCTTCAAAAGATATTAACTAAATAGACAATTAGAGAGTGTTTTCAATACAAAACTAACTTTAAATGGAGAACTATGAGAACATAAAACATTAGTATCTATGCATAAGGCGGTCATGTAACAACATAACCATCTTCTTTCTATCCCACTACATCTTATCAGCCCTACGTCCAAGTGCTTATTGCGGTTCTCACACTTAACACTGGTTATGTATTAAACACGCCCCTCTACTGCTAAACCACAAAAAACAAACTTTGAGTTCATAAACAGTTTATTTAAATGTTCTCCAAAATTACAACGCATAAATGAAAATTTAACCAATGGACCACCAAGCATTTATTCAATCATCAGATCACCAGGAACTGTTACCAATACCTAAAGACAGGATGATAAATGCATACAAGACATGAACCTTGATGTCGAGAAGAAGATGTTGGTTTTGGTGGCGGTGCCGGTACAGCAGCAGAGTGTGAGTATAAGAATGAAGATGATGGTCGACCCGGGGCCCACTTCAACAAAGAAGCTTCAGCAATTCTTGTTGTTTTTAGAAAGCTTTTAGAAATAAAAGCCATGTGAATAACAACAAACTTGACATCTATTGAGAAGCTTTATCATCCATTCCAGAGCCTAATTTGACCACCATTCCAAAATATGTAAGTGAAAAAATACCCAAAACAAAACAAGATATCACGATACAACCCAACAAAGACCCACATGTTAAATTCTAAATTTACTTTACTTATTGTTATAACATCTTGATTGTTAGGAACGTTCATTCAAGTTTCAAGTATTGTACTTAGGTTTAACATAACCTTGGGTTTTTAAAGAAAGAAAACATAATTCTTTTTGTATCAATTCATATTTCACAAGTTAAATTCTTGACAACTTAATAACTAGTTTCATACCCGTCCAGAGGCCGTGTTTCGTCATCCTATCAACAATTACCAATGAGACGCAACTTTCAATGTGGTGTAGTGGTAAGAGGCTTGGATTCTCCAAAAGAGACCCAAGTTCTAGTCCCACTACCACCACTTTGGAAGAGGCAAATGGGGGCAATGAAGGGAGACTTGTGGCCAACATAAGTTCGATCTCTGAGCCAAACGGGTTTTACCGCTAGCTTGTTGTCGTGCCTACGGGCGGACGGGCTAGTGGGTTTCCCCCGAATTGGAGTTGGTTTAATAGGTGAGCTTCGGCTACCCAGCGCTGTCTGTGTTCGCAGAGCGTTTGGGGTCGCCTTTCGCCATTGGGTTACCCCGGGTAGCCGGGCTTTATTCGTTTCGCTGTCAAAAAAAAAAAATTACCAATGAGACTCATAAACGAAAAAGAATGTATAAGTTCAACACCATAGTACAACTCATTTATAACTTGTGACCGATTTCATTAGAAAACCCACAAGGCAAGGAAAATCAGTAACTAATGAACTATGAAGGAAAATTTAGATCACTCACGGATCAAGTGAAGCCAAAAACCGGTGTTTTGAGCTGAAAAGGCAAATTGCATGAGCCAATCAACACTGCAAAAATTCTACAGTTTATGTAATCACCTCAGTTGAGCCAATCAACATTATCTGGAGTGATGAGAATATCAGATATAAGACAAATTAGATGATTAGCTGTAGTAAATTTGTTAATCTATCATATTTACATCTCATTAAATTGAGTATTAGCAGCAATTGTGTAGAAACTAATTGCATTGTTGAAGTATGAAATTAAAAAATTAAAAAATAGATATAAATATATAATGAATATACTCCAAGCAACAACATTGCAAAAGTTCATTAATTAGCTAAACACTATAAATTGTTCAACTTTTAGTCTAAAATGAAGGATAATCTAAAGCCAAGAAGATATATGAAGAAGTATAAATTTTAATAACATATTGTTCACAGGCCATCACAATTTAAAGAAAGAAAGAGAGGAAATTGAGGTTGTACGATGGGAAATAGGCGATGGATATTCAAATGTTGTGGCCTGTGGGTGGTCGCCGGCCGGAGAAGAAGCTAGGCGATGGTCAGCAGGTCAGATTGTGAGTGAGGCTGGTGAAGAGCATCAATTTTTAACCTAAAGTTTGATTATTTAAAAAGTATAAATATTAAATTAATATTTTCAAATTTTTGTATCTTTAAGTTTCCAGATAGTCGGAAATCTCGAAGTATTCCAAAATCATTATTCGGATCCGTATCCGAAACTTTGGGTATCTAAAATTTTGGATTCGAAATATCGGTTTTTCGGATCGGATTTTCATATGCAGATATTTTTTAACACCCCTAGGTGAAAATCGTGTGAGAGATTTTATTGAAATTTGTTGGTTGAATCTAAATCTGGTGTGACTGCTCATTGCGCCTCTATTGACGGGGCTTGGGCCAATCATGGGCTTTGGTACCAAGGAACTGGTTTTGACTTTCGTTGATACTCATTTTTTAGGAAAAACCGGTTTCTACAACTCTACCCTATATGTGAAAGATTAAAGAAATGGGAAGTTCAAACTTTATGTATGGCATTTTTTACGTTATTTTGTTCTTTGTCCGAGCCTTCGATATACATATAATACGTAAGCTATCTGAACTGATTTGATGACACAAATAGGTAGTCGGTTGATAATATGTTCTTTCAACTTTTGCTTGATCATGATAAGAAATTTGAATCAAACATCAATCTTTATTGACATTTCATACATGAGGGTAAGCAAAATCCACTTAACTCCTACTTTTATATGTATAGGTGCAGTCCCATTTGCCTTGTATAACATTTTTACAGTTTCTTGAAGTTAAACTGCATAGTAGTTTTATGGTTACATCCATTCCTAGAAAAAAAAAGATATCCGAAGGAGAAGAAGAAGATGACGTAGAAAAGATGACTACGCATAAACAACATCCATCAATAATGTAATGTTAGTAACATGGATGATGAACCATCATTGCATTAAGCTCACGCAGTGAAAGGCGCTAGGCACACTCAAGAGCTTTTTTAACCAAGGCGGAAACTTACAAAGAAAAGGGTTGAAAATACATTATATGAACAACTTATGCTGTTAGCCTGTTATAGGATGTCAAATAATAAGCATGTGCTTCTACTCATGAACCAAATCAAGTATACAACACATGAACACAACGATGATGTTTCTCAAGATTCAAGTCTCGCAAGCTACTAATCATGTTGATTTCCAGGCTGGATTCCTCTTAAAGTATTCGACACAATTTGATCATCGATATGAATATAAGTTTGTTCTTTATTTCTAACACAGCTGACTCTTAACTAATCGTCTTAACCAATATATGTAAAACACAATACACATTATGTTGAACAACAACTGATAACAATAGATACTGTAATCATGTTATTCAACTCGTGTAAAACACGGGGTATAATCTAGTATCCTTATATAATATAGCAAAACGAAAAAACTTATGTGACATATTTTCAAAGCTTCTGGCTTATGTGGCATCATTTGAGAGTTTATCTCACAATAATGATTAAAATTTGTATATAAAATATATTATAATAAAACTAATTACATTTTTTGTCCCCTAATATTTTGGAGAATTATGAAAAATTTAAGAGTATTTATATTTTTAACCCTTTACTAAAATGGGTGTACATGAGTCGGTTTATATTTGATAGAATTTAAAAATGAAACTTATGAATAAAGTTAATAATAACATACAATTAAAAACCTCAGTGTTTTATAAATATACATAATATTTTTATACGGTTTTTTAAATAAACTACACCATAAAAATAAGCACTTTATGGTGTAGTAAATTTGAGTATAATATTCCTATACCAATAGTCTAATTTTTAAAATATATCATGTGTTCTGGTTTACCACGGTTTTGTCTCAAAACTGATTGAAACATTCATGAATATCATTAAAAATATCACTTGAATGTTATGCTTCCGAGTGTAGCGCGATCACTAAACCAGTAAAATAACAAGCACCCCGTTTTGTATGGTTAAAGAAAGAGATTTAATCTACGTTTTGAACCTTACAACGAAACACGTGATGTAAATTAACGATTATAAAGTTAAAAGACTTTTAATAAATTGGTATTTACGATTCTTTGGCATTTGTCACACAACTCACAAGTACCATGGTGTTCATTATAAACCCCGCCGTGTAAAATTAAAAAAGGTTTGGTTACCCCTTTTCCAAGGTAATATCCTATTATTGTGCCGTATGCTCAAATCCAATCAAATCTCACCAAACGAGAATTAAACTATGAATTAACATTTATAATTTTTGAATGAATGAGTGTTTAATTAATAAAAAATTTTAATCATAAAGAGTTTAAATAGTAAAATGTCTAAATCATTTAGATTCGGTATAATGTTTATATGACTGATTTAAAAATCTGTTCACAAAACAAGCAATCTAAATGATATATTTCTTACCGATTTAGGGACTGCTTGTTTACTTTTTAATGGTTCAGTTCAGTGCTTAACCATTCAGCATTCAGAGCGTTTGTTTCAGAAAAAAGAGCATCTGAATGATTCAGTTAAATGCTGAATGGTTAAGAGACTGAGAGATGTTGAATGAAACTGAATGTCGCATATACTAACTTTATACTCATCTGAAGTTGTACCCCAACATCCCTCTCTTTGATAGAATCTCTTAATGGTTAAGACTTTTTAACTATTCAGCACTTAATGATTCAGATTTTGCCAAATAACCCCTTAGAAATATGACCAGAAAGTCTTTAAAACCAATGTTTTTAGAACCGAATCAGACATCAAGCTGGTTTCCTTACCGGTCTACCGATCCGACCAGTTAGATATGTTAAACCGAATTTAAAGACTAGATGATTTTCCGATCTAATTGACCAGGACACACTCAATTCGATTGAACCGGTCGAGTTTTCATAGCAGTATTTAAAACTCAAACAAACACTTCTACAATATTATGCTCAACATTAGAAGACATTGCCAACTGTTGGGAACCACAACCACAACGCGCTAGATCCAATGGGCTCCACTTCACGTGGCTTCTTCATATACACATGTCCTGATCTATAATCTGGCACGTGTTGTCATCTTGTAACACATCAAACTGGGACCATACTACCATGATTACTTAAACCAGTAGAAGTACGAACTTTTAGACATAAATAATTTTGTTATCGCGAAATCAATAAAGCCGGACTATTCTGAGTAACCACATGACGAAATGCGATCTCAAATACTCTGGGAACATGGACAGCGCTGGACAATTGAAGCTCATCTATTTCGGAGAAAACCCGACTCCAATTCGGGGGAAACTTACTAATCCGTCCACCCGTAGACACGACGACAAGCTAGCGGTAAAACTTGTTTGGCTTAGAGCCACAAGTCTCCATTCATGCACCTTCCAAAGTAGTGCTAGTGGATAGAACTTGGGTCTCATTTAGACACAAATAATTAATCGTCAAAAGAGAAATGTGATTTAACTCTTTTTTTCAGGTTACTTAAAAAACGAGTATACACTACTAGACAAGAGCAAGACACAGGAAGCAATAATTTTATAGGTCACCACAGCCAAATGAGCTATAACTAACCCACCGTTCGCATAACAGAATAGAACAAAATTTGATTATTTTTTTAAATTTGAATGACTTAATTATAACAAAATTGAAACTTGATTATGTTTCTATAAAGTTAAAACTAAATGTTAAAATTATGCCTTAAAAATCTAAAATGTAAACCTAAAATCGGAGTTCATTAGAATTGTCACATGCCTTCTTCTGATCATTTTAGGCAAAATAAACTTTTTATATGATCCTACTCACACTTTAGTTTTTGGTAAATTATGAGCTCTAAAATTTGTTTCATATTATTTATTATGACTGTAACAAACTCACATAAATTATAGATGCGACAATTGTTTAATTATTAGCAACTAGATTATTTATTACAACTTTAGGAGAAAATGATTAAAATAAACAAACTACATTATTAATTTGGGTATGATATTTTCAATTTGTCCACTTGGTATTTATTTATGTAACTTAAAATCTGTGTATTGCTACTTTTTAACGTTTCATTATAGATAAGTATTTGTATATTTTATTCTTCCTATCAGAAATACATATATCTCATGTAACGTGGAATATAAATTTAAGTTATTTTGTTTAACACGCGTGTGAAAGCTTGTTGCAAAACAACGGTGGAGATGCATCGAAGCAATCAATCGAACGCGCCAGCGAGAATATTTGAGCCAGATGAGTTGTCCCAGATCAATTATTATTATTAATTATTAATCATATATAAAGATGTAAAACTTATTTAATTATGATCTACCTATTCTAATAATTGAGTAACACATCCACATGTCACCATTTTAACTACTCCACATAGGATTTTGCTTAGGTGTCATGTTCTAAATTAATTTGATGGAGAATTTTTAGACGGGTCATGGTATGATCCATATTCGAAATAACCCGATATGTTTAAATTAAAAGTTCACAAATTATCATCAATTATTTCCTAACCCGATATGTTCAAATACAAAATTTACCAATTATCATGATCTATATCTTAACCCGATATGTACCAAGTATCATAAATTATCTCCTAACTTGATATGTTAAAATAAAAAAATTATCAATTATTATGATTTATCCTAAACCGATATGTTCAAATTAAAGATTTATCAATTATTATTAATTATCTCATAACTCAATATGTTCAAATAAAAAAATCAACAATTATCATGAATTATCTGCTAACCCGATATGTTCCAATAAAAATTTACCAACTATTATAAATCATATCCTTTATTGTAACATATGATTTTTTATATGAATATATTTGTAAATATCCAAATCGATTTAATAAGAGATATGTTAAAAATAAATTTGATATGTAAATTGAGTTAAAACCTATAAAACTAAAATCCGTGTAGTACACGGGTACTAATCTAGTTAGTTTATATAGGAATATAAGTGTCACATTTTTATATACTATATAAGTTTGAGAAATTGGTTCTTCGGTTTTATTACAACCACTAGCTTGGTATAGTAGTAAATGTGTATGCGCCTTAATTAAATGAATGTGAGTTTAAATCTTATGTTAGACTTTTATTATCTAAGTTGGGATTCCTTTAAATGAGGTAATATAGTTGATCGGGTGAGTTACTATTAGTGAGCTGTGAGTGATCTCAATTGTTATTAAAAAAAGCTTTAACTGTGAGAATAGAGTGATGTTAGAGTTTATTAGAGGAGAAAGCAGGGTCGTGGAGGCCTTGTCGGCAACACTTTCCTCATCCTTTTGTGGTGATGTTAGAAGATGAAATTTAAGAATAAGGTTTTCCGCTCCTCACTTTGCGAGTTACAAAGATAGAAAGACAGATTAGATGGAGAAAGATGTTGAAAGAAGGTGGGTGACAGGTGCGGTGATAGGTCGGGGTGGACTCTCTTTAGCCATATAGGTGTCTCGTGTTTAAGATAGACTGGATTTTTGAATGGCCCGATTCCTCAATGATAATTTCCAGTCAAAAATTTTATGTAAATAATAGTTGAAAGATTTGTTTAGACGACAAACTCGCACATCTTTTCGTTCATTATTTGAAATTTATACATTATCCATCATGATTTTTCAATTCTCAACGACTCAGAAATATAACATCCTATTACATTCTGCTATCAATTGGTCATATGGCCATTTGGTTACAAATAAAGCTAGAATAAAAAAGCAACAAAATATCATGTCAGTAACATTAACGTGGTCAAATATATAAACAAAAAATATAAGTGTTAGAAGATGAGTTAAGTAGTTACCTATTCAGCTTATACTTATACGCGTCCCAACCAACCCTTCAAGCTTCAACTGAATTTAACAACCTAAAGATGCATATGTAACACAATTAAAACTTATATGTGTGGTGAGTCGGTAAAAATATCCACGAATATTGGTTAATGAGTTATATACCATAGTAAAAGAGAAAACATTTAATATTAATTTTAAAGAAATTAATGGCCTTTTAATTTCGTAGTCAAAAAATAGGTGGTAGAATTTGTCTCTTAAAAAATCACGGGTTTAAATCCGAACAAAAACACTTAATATGTGTATATGTTTGTATATTTTAACGGCAAATAACTAATTAGTAGTCACTATCATCAATCAAGTTAATATTTAAATGTTACTATTTAGATCTGAACTCAAAACTTTTAAAAGAGACGAAACTTATTAAATCACTCTTGTCACAAGACCAAAAATTATTAAAAAAAACGTTTAATATACTATTTGATGATACTAATTTAAGAGTGTATTTACTCGTTTAAAAATAATTAATTTAAGAAAAAATAATAAAGAAAAAAAAAGTTAAAAATAAAATGTGAAAGGAACCTTATCCACTAAAAGCATTTACAAAAGCTTATAAAAGCAAACCAAACCCACCACAAACACCTTCAAAAACATACATCAATGGCGACATCAAATTTCCGGTACCTAACCGGCGAGCTACAAACTCCAATTTCACCAGACTCAATGTTCGAGCTCGACGAATCAGACATCTGGAACAACGTTACCACATCGCCCGATTTTCGAAACCCCATACACACCTCACTGATCTCAAACAACTCATCTTCTCCGGCGAGTAAACGAGGACTCATCGGAGGAACAGCTTCTTCTTTGCCGGTCAATGTTCCGGACTGGTCGAAAATCCTGAAACAGGATTTCCGTCGAAATCGAAATATCGGTTCCGATTTCGACGATTTTGACTACGGCGCCGCTGAGGATGACAGCAGCAGCGCCGTAGTCAAAGTTCCGCCACATGAGTATGTGGCGAAAACGAGAATTGCGTCGTTTTCGGTTCATGAAGGAATTGGACGAACTTTGAAAGGAAGAGATTTGAGTAGAGTTAGAAATGCAATTTGGGAGAAAATTGGGTTTGAAGATTAATTAACACTTGTTTCATTGTTATTAATTATATTATTGCGGATGATAAACATTTGAGAGGTTTTAGCTTACAAACTAAACACTTTTGATTTTTTTTTTATGTTGTAGTGGTTTTGATACTTGTAAGTTTGAATTTTGAGATGAAATGATGAGGATTTGATTTTTGTTTTGATGTACTTTTTTATCGAATTTTTGTTTGATGGTTTACTGTGATAAAAAGACGAATTTCTTATTGATTATCTGCTTTAATTTTTTTAGTTCAAGTCGTTGAGGTGAAGCATGTACGTTTGGTTTCAAGTTCATTTGAAAAAAGAAAATAAGAAATAATATCACGTTGAGTTAACCGTTTTGTTACCTAAAGTGAGTTTTTTTATGGTTAAGGTGCGGTCGTTACACAAAACAAATAGGTGAGGTGATTGAGTCGGAAAACGGATAGATGAGTGTTCAAGTTCACTAGGAAAAAGAAATAATATCTCATGTTAAGTTAAGCCGGTTTTGTTACATCATGTGGTTTTTTAAGGGTTGAGGTGCGGTCTCAACATAAAAACAGACATATAAGCTAACTTAAAACCATTTATATCCGAAAACGGATAAATCAGCCTGAGTAAGAAACATTTTGATAACGATTAAATAGCTATAATAAGAAAAAGGAAGGATGAATTTGCTTTTGTGGCTCTGCTTTTTAGAGATGTTTAATTTTGAATGATTGAATGTGTTTAAAGTTGAACAACGAAGCATGGAAGAAATTTCAAGGAAATTGGTGGGGTTGACATACTTTTTTCATTGTAAGAAATAAAAAATTGTTTGATGTCTACAATAAGTTGTGAAATTATTTGGTCTATGATATATGTTGAAAAGTTTGTACGATTGTTGTTTATATTAAATCGGTGTTTTTCTAAGTTTTTGTTGGTTTATTTTTGGAAGATTTTGTTATTGTGCCGCTATGTTCGAAACCGTGTGCGTGCATTTGGACCATATGCTATCAATAAATAACCTTTATTATATCTTTGATACTTGTTATATATTCTACTTTTTCTTTGGACGGCACTTCTTTATTTTATTAATAAACTAAATATATATATATGGGATGGTTCATTTGAGAAGAGCAAATATTGCGAGAAGAAAAAGAAATTGCTAAATTTTTCATTTTTTCAACCAAAAACGTTTTTAACTTACAAAACAATGATAGAAATGCATCATTTATTCATTAACTTTGATATTCAATAAATAAAATTTAATAAATTTCGTTTATTTGTTAAACCTACACATGTGGAAGTCATGTGTATGTTAGGTTACTTACACATAACCTACACGTGTGTAGGTAAATTTAAAACGCTAAAAATACATATGTAAAAAATATTTTAATGATTTTTTTTTAGTTTATACCTTACACATTTGTATGTAGGAAGTGAATTTATTTAAAAAAATTAAACAAATGAAAAGTTTTTTAGTGATTTAGGCTTCTTCTTTTTCTTCTCGCAATATATATATATATATATATATATATATATATATATATTTATCATAAATCTAGCACATATACAAACACAGTTGAAGCGTAACCAAATCAAATCTAACACGTATAAAAACACGCTTGAAGCGTAACCAAAACAACAAAACACAAAATACGCTTTTATTCTCCGTTTTGCCAAGGATGGCGAACCCGAATGTTTCTAAGAAGGTTAATTGAAAAGATATTCACGTATGTAACAAGATATGATACTGGTATTAGTTGATACTAGGTTTCTTTACCTAGTAATAATTAACATAAATAATAACAAAAACTGAATGTTCATTTTTTATGTGTTTCTTATTACACCTAATATATAATAATTAACATGTGTTACCTTCAAATGAGAACCAAATATTTGGAAAGAACTAGTGAGAACCATATAAGTCATGTACATATTGCTTCAATAACAATGGTAAAGTAAAAATGTATTGTTTTATTACCATTGTTCATTATTTCCGTGAATTTTATCACCTCTCTCCTCTGGTTTTTTTAGAAACTAAAACGTGTGCATATTTGCATATATAATGTGGGTGCATATATGTATTTTAACAAAAAACGATGTAAATTATGTTTTTTATAAATACATCTTATAATTAGTAAGTTTACAAGCATTTTTGTCAATTTAGATAATAAAAAATATAACAGTTAAATCGGTTCTCACTCAGTTCTTTCCTAAAAATGAGTTCTCAAATGAAGGTACCCCTAATTAACATAAATAATAAGAAGTTACAATTTATGATTTTTATCGTTTTTATCACTCAACTCATGCACTACTAGGACTGGCATATCGTGTCGTACATGACATGATAAGACATGAACACGATAAAAAGCAGGTTACACGATATGCACGATAAAACCTCACTTTTTAAATAAAATAAATTTTGCAAAAAAAGTCATAAGTCTTAAATATTAAATACGACTTCACACGATAATTTTTAAGCCGCAAAACAACAAAAGTCCATAAAAAAAGTTTTTAACCATATTAATACTTGATAAACGAATGTGTAAAAAAGATTAAAAGTCCATCAAAGTCTTTGATCTTTCTACTCATCTCCATCAAAGTTCATGTCTAGCTTCACTTCACCAATTCTTCATTTAATTAAATATTAATAGGTGATTTATCGTGTTCACATGTATTTAACATGTTATGACACGATAATTAACGTGTTTTTATCTATTAACGACACGACGCATGTTAAGTTCAAGTACAATACCTGTTAATTATGTGATGTGTCGTGTTATCGTGTCTGTGTCAGAAATTATCAGCCCTATGTACTACACGTGTTTTAACCTAGCACTAATTAAACAAGTTGTAATCATCTACCTATTAAAACAAGGTTTTAGGGGGGCACCAATATTGTTTTTAGGGGGAAAATAAGGGGGAAAGTTAGGGAAATAAAAAATAAGATGGAAATTATAGGTGTCATATTTTGGTTTATATTTTAATTTTTTTATTTCATTGATAATTAATTTTCTTATTTTGGTTTTCTATTTAATTTTTAAATTTAAAATATTAATTTTTTTTACTTATTAAGTATAGAAAATAAATATGTTTTTTTAATTTATTACTAAATTATTCTTACTTACTCAATAATGTGTATTTAAAAAAATATTTATAATAAGTTAATATTAGTTTATTATTAAAATACTTATTTTTAATATAACCACGGGTATTAAACCTAGTAAGAAAATAAAGTCGAGTGTTTCTGGTCTATAAGAAAACAATTTGTAATCATAACATGAAAACAATATATATAAAAACCATATAAGAAAACTTTATGATTCAAGCACTCACACATGTATTTTTTTAACTACAAAAACTGACTTATAAGAAAAAACTAAACAAAAAATAAAAGATAATATATTATACTAACTCATACGTATCATCAACCTGATAGATACGTTATATTAATAAATGTATGAAAAGGATAGAATAGACCATTTTCTTAATTATATGAACACCAACTGTCAATTACAAGTTGCAAAAGAAAAAAAAGGGTAACATAATAGATCTTCATATTTTATACGTGTCATAAGCATAAGAAAGCTAATTAAAGGATAAATAAACGCTCCTTGTTATTAACAAAAAGAAAAGCCTTCCAACTTGTTTAACGATTAGGTTATGTATTTTTTTTCTTTCTAATTTTAGTTGTAATCTTTTCCATTAATATCTTTTAAGAATTTACAATAAAGTGGCAGGTAAACGGGCAACAAGTTGTGCCGCCACCCCCTTTTGAATAGCAAAACCTAACCTACTGAAGACGTAACCTTGGCCCTTAGGTGTCGAAACATGGCTATGAATGACCCGCTGAACCCTAGACAAGAAGTTCACTGCTTCAGTGGCTAGGAAGCCAAATGTGTCAAATGCTAATGGAATAAAAACATGTTGATTCGCCAGGCAGGCTTTCTCGTGTTTGGCAACCTTGCATGATTCCGCCTTTGACGCTGCCTGTCGTGCAACAAATCCGTTGTCCTTGAGCGCCACCAAGGGGGACACTCCCGTAAGGTCCACACAAGCGTGTTTCCCCCCCGTCCAACCAAACACTAATCGTTAATCAAACCGAATGAGTCATTTATTCAGTTTGGTTTTTCGATTAAACCTGTTATTATTTGGCTTATTTAGATAACTGAATCAAATAAATTATATTTTGTGTAACCGAAAATCAAATTCACAATTTGATTTTGTTTGGTTTTTTTGGTTATGAATACGGTTCGATTTCTATTGGCAAATAGTTTCTCTTTATACTAATAAAGTAGTATAAATTCTTTCATGAAGATGGTTCTAATACTAACCACCATTTAAACTGTTAAGTTATTAATTTCGTTACGATAAAAAAAATCATTATTTTTTGACCAAATAACATTATATTCTTTTATGTATACGTATGTATTTGCAAGAGCGGTGTACTTACATCAATGTAATTATTCTATTTTGTGTAGTTACACTATAAGCTATATTACACGTGCAAATATACGTATATCAATAAAAGAACATAATGTTATTTTAATAAAAAAATAATGATTTAGTTTGATCTAGCGGAGTTAACGAGTTAACTCCCTAAATTTTTTTAGAACAACGGTTGGTGCAACATGCTATGATCGGTGCACTTAGAGGTGCAATGACAGAAATCGAAACTCCACCTCTAACACCAATTGATAGGTGTTTTTTTGCCAGCATTGGGACTATCCATTACTACAAACGCAACGGAGGATCACCACAACCCTCCTTATGGGCCAAGTTGATCGGAGTCAAAACTCGTCAACCAACTGTACGTTCCAGAAAACCCAAGAAGAACCTTTAATCATGCCACGTAAAACCTTTAGGCTCGGACACGAAGCCGAGTAGTAGTCCGAGATGAACTTCATTGCCATAATCCACCATTCATTTTACCATTAGACCACAAATAAGGATTTGTTAACTCCCTAAATGGTGGTTAACATTCATTCCACCTCCATTCTCCCACATGACATTCAACTAAGTTATCTTTCTAATCGCCACATAAAATACGTTATATGTCAAACTCATATTTATTAACAAAAAAATTCAATTTTATTATCAACTAATTAGTCCGAATTAATTAGTATGCTCTTTAGAGTGGAGTTATACGACAAAGTCTAATTTTTCCTAGAAAGTCTAAGAAGCCATGAGATGATGACATGTGGCACTCTCTTAAAATTAGAAGGAAGGGTAAAGATGGTAATGTCTCTATATTTTAAGTTTCACCCAATTTTTTAAACGTCCATAACTTTTACATACGATATTATTTTTTTAAAAAAATTGCACCATAAAAACGAGCATTTTCTTATCTTTAAAACGCGTATAATATTCATATATAAAAAACAAAAAAAAATCACGTTTTTTAGCTCGTTGTGTTATTTGTCAAGTCATTGTGTTATTTATTCATGTCATTGTGTTATAACACAATAACCTAATGAAATAACACTATGATCTGAAATAACACAATGACCTGATGAAAATATAACACAACGACCTGATGAAAATATAACACAACGACCTGATGAAAATATAACGCAACGACCTAATGAAAATTTAACACAACGACCTGATGAAAATATAACACAACGACCTGATGAAAATATAACACAACGACCTGACGAATATAACACAACGACCTGATGAAAATATAACACAACGACCTGATGAAAATATAACACAATTACCTGATGAAAATATAACACAAGGACCTAATGAAAATATAACACAACGACCTGACGAAAATATAACACAACGACCTGACGAAAATATAACACAACCACCTGATGAAAATATAACACAACGACCTGATGAAAATTTAACACAACGACCTGATGAAAATATAACACAACGACCTGATGAAAATATAACACAACGACCTGATGAAAATATAACACAACGACCTGACGAATATAACACAACGACCTGATGAAAATATAACACAACGACCTGATGAAAATATAACACAACGACCTGACGAATATAACACAATGACCTGACGGATATAACACAATCTGAAAAATATAACACAATGTCTTGACTAATATAACACAATGAGCTGAAAAATATAACACAATGACCTAACGAATATAACACAATGAGCTGAAACTTCAAAAAAAAAATTCGTTTTTTATATATCAATATTATATGCGTTTTGAAGATAAAAAACACTCGTTTTTTTGGTGTAAATTTTATTAAAAAGTATTGCCGTATGTAAAAGTTATGGACGTTTAAAAAAGAGAGTGAAATTTGAAAATGAGACAAGACTAATATACCCTTGGCCTACCATTTAAAGTTCTAACTATTTACCATTATGTCACCTTGTGTTTATAAGCCATTGATCTTCATTTAATTTTAAATCTAATGGTCCAAATTTCTTCTTAGACTTTTTAGGAAATTTAGACTTTGTATTTGAACCTAATTCATGCTCTTTAATCATGTATTTCTATTTAAAATATTTTATTTAGAATATTTTCTTATGTACACCATTAAAAAAAAAAGTTCCCATATATACACCAACTAAATTAGTCACATCTATGACTATACATGCCAAAATTACAAATTAACTTTCGTTAGAATCATTTTTTTTATGTTACCACAATAATGGCGAATTACAAGGTATTACCTATTTCGATTCATAAATTATAAATCAAACCTTTCATATTTATTCAATGTTTTATAAGAAAAATATTTATTTTTAGGGGTATTTACATATATTCCCTTCCTAAGATCATTTATTACGTATTTACCCACTCCTTAAATTCAATTACATATTTCCCCTTCCTAAACCATATATATTACATATTTACCCAATTTCTTTAAAATAGTCTTTTGATTTACTATTTTACCCTTAATGATCTTCATAAATATATTTTTATATTTTCTTATGGTTTGTGTAAAACATAGGGTAAATGAGTAATTTATTATGTCAAAGGGGATATATGTAATTAAACTTTAGGCTTGGGTAAATATGTAATTGATGAACTTATGAATAGAAAATATGTAAAAAAACCTTTTTTTTAAGTGTGTTAATTAATATACATGTATATAACATCAAATTAGCATCAACTTATTTTAATATCTTTATATAATATAGCAAAATCTATTTTGCTTAGTTGTCATTATTAGAGGTGGTCTTCGCTTATGTGGCATCATAAGAGAATTTGTCTAATAATAACACTTTTATAATTTAAATATGTATATATCTTTAATAATAATATATTATAATAATCTTAATTACATTTTGATCCCCTAATATTTAGGAGAGTCTTTAGAAATTTAAAATTATTTACATGTTAAACCCTCTCCTAATATATTATAATAATCTTAATTACATTTTGATCCCCTAATATTTAGAAGAGTCTTTAGAAATTTAAAATTATTTACATGTTAAACCTTCTCCTACGAGGGGTGTAAATGAGCCATCTTTTATTTGACAGGACATAAAAATAAAACGTATGTATAAAGTTGGTAATAATCTACAATTAAATAGCTCAATTTTTTTAAAGACATTATTTTAAAAAAATACACCATAAACCCGAGGATTTAAATAGTATACAATTAAATAGCTCAATTTTTTTAAAGAGTCGTTACTTTTTTACACGACATTTTTTAAAAAAATACGCCATAAACCCGAGGATTTAAATAGTATAGTATTGTAATACTAAATTGATAATTTTTTTAAATAAAATCTTTTATTACGTTTTTACCACCATTTTGTCACAAAAAATCATTCGTGTCCCATTAATATCCTTAAAATCACCGTTTGTGTGTTATGTTCCCGAGCGTAGCACGGGCACTAAACTAGTATATTATATATATAATATATAACTTGTGTAGTACATATGTCACTAATCTAATTAGCATTGTAGAGCTACCCAACTTCCCTTGTAAATAGAAGTACTCATTTTCACAGGCGAATCATCCCATTCTTACTCGTATATATTCATCTCTTAACCAAAGTTCATTTGTTGGAGTGGTTGAGGTGAGACTTGAAATCCTAAATGACCTAGATTCAAATTTCATCATCCACTCATTTGTTTCGCAACATGAATATAAAGTTCAAACTTGAGGTAACCTGGCTTTGAATCCGAGCTGAAAGGTTTTACATGGAAAGATTAAAGGTCATGTCATGGTTTTTCTTCCTGGACAGTTGGCTGATGAGTTTTCGACTCCAATCAACTTGGTCCGAAAGGTGTGTTAGGGTGAACATCTGTTGCAATATCAGCTTTTGGGGTGTCCTAATAGGCCGCTTATAAACACCATTACGTGGGTAGACTGGGCTTCAAATTTGGTCATTGTACTACAGCTCTTGAGTGCAAATGTTTTTCCGTTGCACCATCCGCAATTCTAGAACAACTTATTAATCTCTCTTTTGTATCATATTACATAAGTAAACTTCGTTTTGTCTCCCCGAGGTTTGATTCAAATAACGTTTTGCATACAAATGTTTCAAAATTGTTATCTGCATCCTTCTTGTTATATATAAGTGTATTTTGGTTCACTTACATGTTAGAACTAATTATGTAACTTACTCATTTTAATAAAAAGACTAGTTATGCAATTTATTTAAAGACAAGGGATGATATTTTTGCACTTCTCAGAGTGCAACATCACTCAACTTTGACCCCGTATTTAGTTGGGTCACCAGGTGATTTACGAATGTTAAAAACCACTTGAGTTCTTGGTACTATTGCCCGTACTCATGTTTAGACTAAGGATCTGGACGGTTTTTTTTCTTCAGTTTCATGCCTTTAAGCTTATTTCTTACAAGTTGTTGCTCGATTGAATAACGCCTTCCTCTTACTTCTTCACTAAGTGTGACTATTCTTCCTAACATTTACGGTCTTTCTTCCTTTTCATCTATCGTTAGTTCCTCAACATCGTCATCTACCTAAGAAACATCGGCGTTAACGGAAAGCATAACACACAACCTAAGCCTAAGGTGTAAAAATTTCATATTTTGTGCTTCTATTTTAGACATTAATGTATCAAAAGTATATTTTATAATTTTTGTAGTTTTAAAACTTTAAAAAAATTCAATTTTTTAAAATTACAAGGTTTTTTTTTTGGCGATATTCTAGTTTTGGGCCTGAAGGGCGAAGCCATCCTTGATCCTTGTCTCTTAATGGCAAGTTCTAGTCATGGCCCAGTGCCCCAGTTAACTGTATGTTAAACTTTTAAGAGCCGTGCACAAAAAAAACCGGTTCCGGAACCGACCCGGTGTACCCGAACCGTACCCGGAACCGATGGAACCGGTTCCACCTCAACCCGGTCAAAACCGGACCCGAACCATATATATTACATATTTACCCAATTTCTTTAAAATTGCCTTTTGATTTACTATTCTACCCTTAATGATCTTCATAAATATATTTTTATATTTTCTTATGGTTTGTGTAAAAGATGGGGTAAATGAGTAATTAATTATGTCAAAGGGGATATATGTAATTAAACTTTAGGCTTGGGTAAATATGTAATTGATGGACTTAGGAAGGGGAAATATGTAAAAAAACCTTAATTAATTACTAAGATCACGTGGCGGTCTAGTCTCAATTTACGCTTGTTTGTAACTTTGTTACTTGCGCTATGTTGTTACATTAAGTTTTTGACTTATATTACGTGTTACGGCAACATAATCGTGCCGTTACATGCGTAAATGTTAGTATTGTCTCACACGTTTGACGTGACATTAGCGTAGTTATAAAAAAAATTTATGTCTCACACGTATGGTGTAAGTGGTTCATATATATCCAAAGCTAGAAGTCAAAAATATAAATATGTCAAGTTAGATGTCAAAAATGTCTATCAAGTCAAACCGGTAGTCATATGATGAAGAAAAAGAAAACTCTTTATATATAGTTCAAATTCGAATTCAATTTAAAAAATTTAAAACTTTTTTGTATCCGGTTAGTTGAAGAACCTAAAATGTGGTTCAATGAAAGCCTATGAGCTAGCGACACTTGTGGTTTCTCTTCACCAAAGTGATACGGGTTCAAGTTCACGAAGTAGATGATAGATGAATTTTAGAAATGCCCTCTAAGGGGTTAGCATGTTCGCTCCTAAAATAATTGTGATACTACGAACACGTGAAACCCCCCCACCCCCCCCCCCCCAAATATAATTGATTTCCAGTTATGACTGTTGTTGTAACAAATTTAATATCGGATTCGTCATAAATTTAATTTAATCTTTTGTTTTGAACGATATAAATTTAATTTAAGTAGCTCGTGGCCTCGTGCTAATGTTCTATATTTTTCTTTTATTGGGCCTTTATACGTCTTTTTTATTTGTGTTGGTTCTTGTTTATAGTTTTGTTAACATTTGGGCTTGGTTTATGATTATGGGTCTTTTTTGTTTATGATTGTGTTAGTGTTTGGGCTATTTGGTGATTTTCTATGGCCCAATGCTATCTTTTGTAGTTTTGTATTCATTTTAGAGGTTTAGAAATAATTTTTTCCCCAAACCAGTTCCGGTTGCGTCAACGAAAGTCAAAACCAGTTTTGAAGAGGAAAGTGGTCATTGCATCTCGGTTTAGTTCCAAACTATACACTGGGTTTGACCGGTTTAAACCGATTTCAACAATTACAAACGAGATTTCATTACTGTTTCAGTTCAAACAGTTCAGATTGATTTGTTGAATTCTATTTTTTTATACCTTTGTTCTTTTTTTAAATAAAGTATGTGACAGTATTATGCTTTTAAAATACATCACCCTATATGTCATACAGCAAAACTAGTTGCTTATGGCCTCAAAGATGTAAAGACTATATACTAGGGTTTGAAAGTAGTATGAATAGAAGCTAAATTGTGCTCAAAAGTCCACAATAAATTGATTGATAGTTGGAGTTGATCAAACATTAGGTAATTGGTCAAAGTCAACAAGAAAATAGTAGTTATTATCTCCGTTGCTTGCATAAGCTTAAATCATTTTTCTCCCAAGTGCAAATTCAATATAATCATTTTTAGCTTATAGTTTATTAAATTGACACTTATGTTTAAATTTTGAAATTGTGACAAAGATATGGTAATTATAATATGAATAATGATTGTTATAAGTCGTCTCCTTAGTAGAAAGAGTATTAATTGCGACTTATAACGATATAATCATTTTGAAAATGGACGTTGAACATATAGATTACTTGTACCAAAACTCCAAAAGTCTAATTTTAAAGCGTAAATCTGTCACATCGACCGTTAAAATTAAAAACAAGAAAAAGATATGGCATGTATGTATTAAGTTCAATTGTGAGCTAGTGATTTTAGGCGCACATTTGATATTAAAAAGATGGTAAAATATAGAGAGAAAAAAACAAATGAAAGATATGGCATGTATGTACTAAGTTCAATTATGTTCCTATAGAGAAATTAGTGGGAGGGTCAATTTTTGTGAACAACTTTATATTAGTACTTGTATTGAAAATAGATAAAAACATAATAAAGCTATAATATTGTTGAGTGTGGCAATTTGCTTTATGATGCATATTATAAAGTTATATATGCTGGTAATATGGACACAATATATGAAGTTAAAAAAGAAAAAGAAAAGTTATATTGGGAGTTGGAGGTATCCAATGAAGGACCCCCCACTTCTTCACATAACACCACCAAAACATATAAAGATAAGCCTCTTTTTCTCTAGTGCTCCTTCATTTCATCATTATTGCTCCACTCATATTTTGCATACATATTTCACTTCTTTTTTAACACTAAATCTTGCCTTTTCAACACTCCCAAATTAGATTTTCACTATATTTTTCTCCCACTAATACATTAATTCTTCAACACAATCATTTTATATCAAATTACTATTACTAATAGATTTTATAAAGATTGATCACAATTTATAGCATTGGAATTTTATTTTTAAATTTTCAAACTTGTATATATATTCAAATTTTCATTTTAACTAATTTTGACTTTTCTCGCCAACCGATTTATGATGGATTAGGTTTGATCATAAGGTTAATTACTAATTACCAGTTAACCACTGATTAACGCTGAATTTTTACAATACTATCCGCAATTGATACGAGGTAAAATCCAATGGAAATAGAAAAAATTCTGATCAACTAGATTTGTTCTCTCTATATTCAAATCTCACAAAACCTAAGCACTAACAAAACTAACGACCTACGATACTCTACAAACCGTATTACATGTTTTGGTAACGAAAAAAATGTAATAAACGCTTGTCTCTCGTAATACAGAGATGTTCTAACAAACTCGTTTTAAAAAAAATAGTTAAAAATAGAAAGAAATTTTTATAAAAAGTGACCAATCATAATCACATCCATGCAAAGGATAGAGGGAGGAAATGCTTAATAATAATAATGTTGTCATATTGTTCATTAAACAATTATACCAACCCCAAACACAAACACAAACATAACACAAACATAACACAAACACCCCCTCATTACACAACACAACACAAACAAACACTCATTTCTTCTCCGATAACCTATATTTACCGGTGACCGTCAAAAACTGTTTCACCGGCGTACAAAAGCTTAACAACATCACCGGTGAAGTAATTGACGGAGATGTATAAAAATCAGCTACAAGAGCTGGCACAAAGGAGCTGCTTCAATCTCCCATCATACACATGTATCAGAGAAGGTCCAGACCACGCGCCGCGCTTCAAAGCCGTCGTCAATTTCAACGGCGACTCATTTGAAAGCCCTAACTATTTCTCCACGCTCCGGCAAGCTGAACACGCCGCCGCCGAGGTCGCTCTTTCGTCCCTCTCCTCTCACTCACTCGCCGCCAGGATCCTCGTAAGTCCGTTCTCCGATCCTCATGTTTTCCGGCGATAAACTCGCCGGAAAAACAACATTTTTGAATTAATGCATTTAGTACTTGTACTGTACAAGTGTACAAGCTAGCATTACATCATGGCAATTTTGTGTAATTAGATTGTTATGTGAAGGGCATTTTGGTCATGGATAATCTACAGTCTACACTATTCAAGTTTTGGTCAACGTACAAGTTACTAATGCATGTAACATTTAATAACATATAACTAACATTGTGTTTAGATTGGTATGTGCTAATTTATTTCAGTAGTTGAATGTTTCAAAGTGCATAAAAGCTGATTAGTCTGTGTGTTGAAAATTGAAATACAAGTGAGATATGTAAAAGGGTCAACATCTTTGTTAGGTTTGGTTGTTTACTTGTTTCTTGACACACTGTTTGATTAATTCGTGCTCGGTTTCGTTGTTTTGTTACAATGCATAGTAGACAACAACCCAATTTAATCGTACCATGAAATTGTTCGTTGTAGTCATGCCTTATAAGGCAGACTTTGTTCTCATTCCCAACTGATATGAGATGTTACACAAATGATTGGTTTTAAACGCGATAAATGGGCTTTTATTTAGCAATTGTTACAATGTTACACAACCTGCCAACCATGAATGTAACAAGTTTGATTAGTTTTGATGGTAAAAGACTAAAAGTTCAAATATGATTAGTTTTGGAGAAAAAAACTTGTAAAGTTGACTTATTTTTTTCTTTGGAGATGAATGAGAAGCATCTTATTTATTTATTTTTATTAGAAATGTGAAACTAGGTGGGAACACTTTATAAATTATTGACCATTTGGTTATTGATATAATAAGTTTGAATTTGTCTTGATTTGAAGCCTTTAATTCAAACAATGTGGCCATAAATGTATGGTATACATAGAACATAAAATTCAAACAGATTTATAAAAAGGTTTTTAAAAAAAAGAAATTGGCACATGGGAAAGTTATTGATTTGCCCAGGTTTTGAATTATGGCATTTGTCTGAACAGTATGACTAGGCTTATTAATGCTTTGTTGCATCATGCATGTGACCTGCTACCCATCTTGTATTTGGGTCATTGTATTTATTGCTGCAATTGATGTTGATCAGTCAAAATCATAATTTATTACTTACACTTATCATAAACTTCTCTTCTTTACTAATTACACTTAGATTTTTTAACCAAGGCTTGACCCTTGATTCGTTTAGTATACTGCGATCATTTCGTAATGAAGATATAGTTCGGGTCAAGTTACATAATATTTGTCGATTTATGTAATGATTTGTAGGATGAAACTGGGGTTTACAAGAATCTTTTACAAGAAATTTCACAAAGAGTTGGTGCACCGTTGCCGCGTTACACGACTTACAGATCTGGCCTTGGTCACCTGCCGGTTTTCACGGGTATAGTTGAATTAGCAGGAATCACATTCACTGGTGAGCCTGCTAAAAATAAGAAACAAGCGGAAAAAAATGCTGCGATGTCAGCTTGGTCGTCTCTCAAACAATGTGAGTCAAACCCGCTTCTCGTTTTTGACTATTAAGGTCAAATGTAATTCCTTTTTATATAACTCGCGTGTTTTGTTATCGTTTTGATTTGAGTTTGTTGAACAGTGGCAAAGCAAGATGCAAGTTCATCTAGTGAACCGGAAAACAATGATGAGCAAGAACAGATTAGAATTGCGCGCGCTCTTTTGAATTACAAATTAAAACAAAAAATTGGAAACAAAACTGCTAGCTACAGCGATCACCCGATTCCGTTTCAGAGAAAGTTTACAGCACCAGCTCCACGACCACCCAGCCCGCAAAGACAGCCACTGACCACATCTAAAATACTCCCATTGATCTACCAAGCCCGACCCGTTTCTCCTGGACGACATGACCCATCATCATCAGCCACAGCAGCAGCAGCACCACCATCACCAGCACGTCAAAACCGTCCCATCAGCCCACATTTCAAGCCTTACGTTCCGGTCCGCCATTACCGTGCGCCACACCACGGGCTTGCACAGCCGGTCACAATGAGAACAGCGGTCCCTGTTTTCTCAGCACCGCCAATGCCACCAGCACATAGACCTGTAAAGATCGCACCGCCCATCTGTGTAAGGCAAGCCGTACCAGTTTTCTCAGCTCCGCCAGTTAAGAAAGAAGGCCCGCCGCCGTCAAATGTTAACGAATCTGAAGCGATTAAATGCCTACAAAATCTCAAATTATGATGAGATTAAGGTTTGATTATCATTTATCCAGTGTTGTTAAATGACATATGTTTTATATTCAGTTTGAAACTAATGTAAAAACAGTTGTTTTGCCAGTTAAGATAGCTCCATGTGTATCAAATTTTAATAATATGAGTGTAGCTTGCTCTATCTCTACTATGTTTATTGTTATTATGATCTTTGCCAATTAGTTTTATACCCGTCGAGAGGTCGGGTCTCGACATGTTGTCAACGTCTCATGCAACGTTTTTTTTTATTATTTGTATACATTACTATCAACAAACAATTTTGAACCACACAACCACAAATAATAATAAACATAATAAACTCTTATTTGGGTTATTATATATAAAACTAATAAATTGCAATGAAATACATGCAGATAATATCTCCTATTTTAACTCAACTGCTACAAAATGGAATAACCGCAAAATAATGTCTGTAAATAACTCAACCGCTGCGTATCCAAGGTCAGGATTATGTTTCAACGTGATCTAACGATCCAAGTTAAATCTCCCGGTAGTTAAACTCATCGACCGGGAGCAATATAATATATATAATATTGAGCGTTTGAGCCCAACAGTTGATTATATATTAGTCAAAATGGGCCTTTGATCCAACTTTTTTTTGGGCTGGGCCCTATTCAAACTGATGCTTCACAAATTTAAATGTAGTGAACAAGTGAACAGTCTCCATCCCTATGTACTGGTCAAAAAGTGATGTGAACAAAGTACAAATGTTACAGCATAAGGTACAAGTGGAGCCTTGAGATATTATTAATGTGGATGTTCATTTAAAGATGGTTTACATTACATAAATGACTTTGCTATAACAAATAAACATATGATTGGGTTGTGCTTTGTTGAACATAATTGATGACATTTAAACTAATCAACTGAATGAGTTATAAAAAGATATATACTATGAAAACAAAGTTAAATATAGATGAGATTTAAAACCTATTTACTAAATGTTTTTTTTTTATATATATTGTAAAAATGTGGTACTAAAGGAGGTTCAAGTGTGAAATACAAGCAAAGGTTGAAAGAGAAATGAAACTCAAACACAGAGACAGAGTGAGGGTGTCGGTATGTGCGGTTGGTTTGCATTCACATCCCATTTGTGGGTCCAACTCTCCACTTTAACCCATCAAAGTCAAGATAAAATATTATCAATTTAAAAAAAAATTGAATTAAAAAAAATTGTAAAGTAATAACTATATGTCTATATATGTGAATATTAAACTAACAATTTAATTGGTGACTTTTAACTTTCATTTTTCTTACCAATTAAAATCTTGTATTGATGTATCAGGGAAATGAATAACGCTCTATTAACGAAAGAATCATACGAAAAGTTGTTGCTTAAACCAGGAAAAACGAAATCAATCATAGATCATAAGAGACGTTAGAGAGAGATAAAATTGATTAAAAACTTAAAATTTTAGGAATTTAAAGTGACGTGGCTGATTAAAAAGACGCGTCAATTAAAAACCATACAGAGAACCGAACCAAACCAAACCAAACCAAACCAAACATGATTTAATACCTTCAAAATGCTAACTTGTTATAAAACAAAGTTGAAAAAGTCCACGTCATATTAATATCACATCACACGTCAAACGTCTTGTTAACATAAATAAACCGAGCCATCAATATATCACATTGAGACTGTTGTTAGTAAAAAACTATAAGTTAAATTACCATTGGTTGAATTCTTACTTTCTTAGTTGTATTAATATTGATTCATAGTTTATATTATTAAAGTTTAATTTTCTTTAAAAGAATTAGATGCTATTGTGCACTATTTTGTTTTAAATTTCTTATTCGACTAATAATTTTAATATTAAAAAATATTTTTATTATCTATTATCTCCCATGAAATATTTCTTCAATTTTAGAAACTTACGCAACATGATAGGGTAAGTGGGCCCGGTTTTAAATGGGCTGATTGGACCAAGATTCAGTATGGACCCACTTAATACCACTCTCCTTTTATTCCCATTTCTATGAGACACACAACACCCCATTCTAAAACTCACATGTTACTATGTTACTGCAACACATTATTATTATAACAAAGTAACAAACTACTGCCTTTAAGGGCGTTTCACCTAGAGTCTTAAGATTCTTTAATAAAGAACGAGGATGATGATGTTCGTATGAATCAGTAACCTGTCAGTAAATAAATGTGGTCGTCTATTCGACTCTCGTTTTTTAGCATATTATATTAGGAAGCTTTATGGATTGGAATTTTATTTTGTAATTAATTTTATATATTAAAAAAAGTTTTTATTAATATTAGAGAAGGTGGAAGGATATTGATTTGATCCCATGAGACAGAGAGTTTAAAGTGAATTAAAAGTGAAGATATTATTGAAAGAAAACAAATATGTAAGCCATTTTGACATTCTTCTTATTTTTATTTCATCATCACGCACCCATTCCTGTTTCTGTGGGAGCAATATCTATATATCTTTATTTATTTTTCGTCTTCATAGATTTTGCTTCTTATTTTTCAATAATATAAAAAAAAGTCTTGGTATTAAATTGTTAAAAATAAAAACAAAATTCGTCTATTAAAATACCAAAGTTATTGTAACACATGGTATGCAAATTTCAATGCAATTTTACTCACTAATATCTTCTCTTTCGAAAGTTGCAAAAATAATTTGATGATCTATCTAATAAATCAAACTTTTAGGGGGTAATTTTTGGAGGGATTTTTTTTTCTATAATAGGAAGTTTGGGAGGTAAAATTTAGCTAAATTTTTCACCATGCAAGTTCATGGAGCCAACTCCTTAAATGTTATATATATATTTACAAATTGTTAAATATAATGGTTATAATTTCTTTATAAATATTACTATTTAACCCGTGTGTAACACACGGGTATTAAACATAGTACTAGTATATATTTAATACTCATGTCTAACATGTGGGTTAGATAATAATATTTATAAAAAAATTATAATCATTATATTTAAACATTTATAGATATGTAATATTTAATAATTTAGCTCAATCAACTCATGAATGCTAAAAAATTTGATTTGATTTTCTTTTCAAATTTCTTATTATTGAACAAATATCCCCCAAAATATTCCTTTAATACCTTGATTTATTAGACCGTTAAATTAGACAAATTATATTAGCATTCATCACACCATGAACCAACCTCGATCCTAGCTTCTATAACTAGGAGGTTTATCCAGATAACACAACTGAAAGATTAAACTCAACGCACCTCAAACTCAATGACCGATTTCTGCAAATCAGAAATTTACAAAAACAGCGTTCATGTGTAAGATTTAAACATGTCTTAAAAGAAGTAGGTCTAAAGTTACATTTAAGAAAATTATATAGAAATTTATTATTATTATTATTATTATTATTATTTTGGTGTAATGTAGATTTGTAAATCTAAATGCAAAAAAAGTGAAGGCCATTACTGCAGTGGTGTGATGACTTTTGGATGTGGGATAAAAGTCAAATTGTCTTTTTAACTTTTCTTTTGTTCGCGTGTCTTAGAGGAGACAACGCGCAAAGTCACGTTTGTCTTCGGTAAAAATTTAATCAAATTAAATTTCAAGTCTTCAAAAATAAAAAATATGCATTTGACTGACATCAGTACATCACCATATAATAAATAGTCAATTTTGAGGTTTACACAAATGTATATAAAAGGACCGTAACTTTTTACATGTTTGATTATAAATTCACTCATACGATCATACCTACTTTTGTTTAATGTTTTTTAAACCACAAATGTACACATTTTCTTTAAATCTACATTTTTACGGTTCACTACAGGAAATCACATCAACACGACAGCTGACAAACACTCGATAACGCTTCGTAAAAAACGTTAGCGTATAATGTTTATTTGTCCACATATATAGTTCGCAATCACTCAAATTATCCGTATGTAATTATTCATAGAAAATTAATAAATCTGATCAATCTACTATTGAAACTGTAAAATGATAAGTATTATTTTACTAATAAAATTAAAACACTAGTCTAGTGTAAACAACCCCAAGAGATCATTGTCTATATTAAAGTTATTAAAAATATACCAAGAGATCAATCAAAACAAGTAAATTTTTATCTATTGTTTACCCACAAATAAGCAAAGGTCGCCTCTTTTTTATTTTTTATTTTTAACTTCTTCGTAATTTTGTTACATAATTTTGAACATAAAATGAGGTGGGTCCTTCCAACGTTCGATTTTTCTTTATATAAAAGTTGTCAATGGTTGAATGATAAACATTACATATACTTATATTCATAAAGTTTTATTTTACCTTTTTTAACTTTGTATCTTCTAAACATATCAAAATATAAACAATAGGATCACTCTTTACTTCGATCATTTGAACCATGATTTATGTATGTAATATGTTCACGTAGTGTATGGGGCTGTTTGGCAAAATCTGAATCATTAAGTGCTGAATGGTTAAGAGGTCTGAACCATTAAGAGGTTCCATCAATGAGAGAGATGTTGGGGTAGAACTTCAGATGAGTATAAAGTTAGCATATGCCCCATTCAGTTCCATTCAGCATCTCTCAGTCTCTTAACCATTCAGCACTTAACTGAACCATTCAGAGGCTCTTTTTTCTGAAACAAACGCTCTGAATGCTGAATGCTGAATGCTGAATGGTTAAGCACTGAACTGAACCATTAAAAGGTAAACAAACAGCCCCTATGTGATGTGTGCATATATAGTGCATATACACATATGTTAAAAAACTATAAATATTATTCCTTTTTAAATATACAAAAGTAAAATGTAATAATAAATATTATAATAGTTGAAGTGACTGTGATAGCTCTCAACACTATTATATTATATCAATTATAAAATATATAAATGTATATTCCTAACAATTATGCCTTTATCTTGATTAATGTTTATGGATCATATAAACATGCTCCTTTATTCGTATCCTTTTCCCTCATACGATGGATTCAATCATATATTTATTGATTGAGTTTATTTATCAAAGATTCTGTGATTTTTTTATCATATAATACTTTATAATACCACCTTTTTTAATAAATAAAATATGAAAATCATGAATCTAAAAGATTAAGTTTAACCATATTCCCTTGTAGAATAATACTATTCTGCCTCCCCTTTTTGCTTCATTGCTTGAGATGCAATAAAAGATATAAAAAAGTTTTATTGGATATTGGAACTTTTATTTAAATAATTGGTGGTGGGTGATTGAGGTTGGGGCTATAAGATTATGGGCTCAATTTTTACTAAAAGGGTTACAGGACTCACAGTTTTACTCTTAAACTGATGGTGATCTCAGGTCCCGACAGATGAGAACGAATTGATGTACGCGTTTTTCTTTTAGAATGTGCAAACCTAGAGTCTTATTATGAATGTGGTCTGGTGGACCAGTGATTCGTCATTGATCCAAATAATTACATTTGAATTTCAAGAGATGGGTTGTTTTGGTAACAACTTAATCTCAAAGTACGCTTTGTGTATTTACATATAACTTTTGAGGGTTTCATGGAATTTAATAAACGCTTAAATTTATAGGTGACGGGTGGGGAGCACGTGACACTCTTTTCCCGCATGCTAAAATCCTTGTTATATTATACTTTTATCACTCACATTATTTTACTAGAAAATATATATGAAAAATACAATCATTCAATATCAAATATTGAAACAAGACCTATATATAAAGACATACAAATATTTCTTGTGGTCAAAAGGATGTGAAAGACTTTATCTATCATAAAGTTTTGTGTTTAAATTCAAATCGTAACGTTTAAATACCAATTTAATGATATTAACCGCTAATATCTTATTTAAAAAACTACAATACATAAGACATTTGGGTAAATAATATGTACTTGTCATATTTTCCGTGTGGGATTGTAAATATAAGAATCCAAAACAGAATAAAAAAAATATTTAATTGTGTAGAAATAGACATGAGCAATGTAGTAGCTAGTTTTATAGATGAAATATGAATTTTAACTAAAACTTATAAATGGGAATGAAAAATCAAAGGCGTTTATATGTTTTTAATGATTATCTTACATAAACTAATTATATATTTATAATACGTATCTACATCTACATATTCTAATAATTAAGTAACTCATCCACATGTTATCATTTTAACTACTCCACATGAGATTTTGCTTAAGTGTCATGTTCTAATTAATTTTATGGAGAATTTTTAGACGGGTCATGGGTATGCTCCATATTCGAAATAACCCGATATGTTTAAAATAAAAATTCACAAATTATCATCAATTATATCACAACCCAATATATATATTCAAATACAAAATTTACCAATTATCATGATGTATATATTTTAACCCGATATGTTCAAATTAAAAATTTACCAATTATCTCCTAACCCGATATGTTCAAATAAAAAAATTATCAAATTATTATGATCTATCCTAACCCGATATGTTCAAATTAAATTTTTACCAATTATCATTAATTATTTCCTAACTCGATATTTTCAAATAAAAAAAATTAACAATTATCAATAATTATTTTCTAACCCGATATGTTCAAATAAAAATTTACCAACTATTATAAATCATATCTTTTATTTTAACATATGTTTTTTGATATGAATATATTTGTAAATATTCAAATCGATTTAATAAAGTATATGTTAAAAATAAATTTGTCATCTAAATTTAGTTAAAACCTATAAAACTAAAATCTGTGTAATACACGGGTACTAATCTAGTATATATTTATAACTTGGTACGAGGCATAATTTATTTTTGAAGGTTTATGATGTTAAATTATTAATCATCGACATCGTAGTGTTTTAGCCTTTTATAAAATTATATAAAGGATGGAAGATAATTTACGTACCAAAGATTTTAATTTAAAGAAAAACACGTCTAGAATATTACATCGAATTAATAAATTAAGGTTTTTCGGACTTCATTTTAAGAAGAAAAAAATTATTGTTATATAAATGGTTACAACAAGTCTTTTAAGTATTAAATATTGATGATACTTAATATTATATCTAACTTATTTTGCAAATACTTAAAGTTCTTGTTTAGAATTGTAACAAGATTACGTATCTACCTATTCTAATAATTGAGTAACACATCCACATGTCACCATTTTAACTACTTAACATAGGATTTTGCTTAGGTGTCATGTTCTTAATTAATTTGATGAAGAATTTTTAGACGGGTCATAGTATGCTCCATATTCGAAATAACCCGATATGTTTAAATTAAAAATTCACAAGTTATCATCAATTATCTCCTAACCCGATATGTTCAAATACAAAATTTATCAATTATCATGATCTATATCTTAACCCGATATGTACCAAGTATCATGAATTATCTCCTAACCTGATATGTTCAAATAAAAAACTTATCAATTATTATGATTTATCCTAACCCGATATGTTCAAATTAAAGTTTTAACAATTATCATTAATTATCTCATAACTCGATATGTTCAAATACAAAAATTAACAATTATCATGAATTATCTCCTAACCCGATATGTTCCAATAAAAATTTAACAACTATTATAAATCATATCCTTTATTGTAACATATGATTTTTTATATGAATATATTTGTAAATATCCAAATCGATTTAATAAGAGATATGTTAAAAATAAATTTGATATGTAAATTGAGTTAAAACCTATAAAACTAAAATTTGTGTAGTACACGGGTACTAATCTAGTTTACACTAATAAATCTTAGTTTTTCTGTTAATTTGAATGACATTTTTATCTTTTCACATTAAAAGGGCTATCTATGAAACTTTTGATACTTAATGAACGTGTTTGGCAATTTCATATAATATTATAACTCATAAGATAAAAAAAACTAAAAGCAAAACAAAACTGCCATTCATTTCATGACCTTGATTTCTTTCATGAACCACCAGTTAACACCACTTACCTTAAACATCAGCCATCGGTTAGCACCACCACAACTACTGAATTAGATGTTGGATGTTGTCTATTAGGGTAGTAAGGATGTGTGGTGTTTGCGGCTAACGGGGAAACATTAGTGAAGTTAGGTTATATATGGTAGAGATTCGTATGTGGCGATGAAGGATTTCGATGGTGGTGAATTGGTGGTTGGCTGTTGATTGAGGGTAGAGCTTGGTGAATCAGATGGTGATGGTAGTTAGGGTTAATTTGTGGTGGATAATTGTCGATGCGGTGAATGGTAAGTTCAAATGATATCGAGTGATGAGGGCAATCAGAAAGGGGTGGTTGATGGTGGTAGACTATCGTTGTTGACTGTTGTTCTTACAAGGAGGGGTTTGATTAGTTGTAATGCTAGGGTTTAGGTGGATCTAGAAAATAATGGAAAAGGGTTTGGTTGGTTTAGATTAGGAGAGAGACAATGGTTGGTACGACGAGGGAGGCGGTGTGGTTGTGTAGGTATTTGTGTTGATAGATATTTAAAAAAATAATTCTTTTACTGTAGTGAAAATACTAAAATGTCATTGAAGTTAACATAAAACTAACGTTTGTTAGTGTTAGTATCCAAACTCGTTATAATTTAAAAGACTAATATCCTACTTTGCAACAAAAAACCTTAATACCCAAACTTGTTATTTTTGGTAAACCACAAGCACCATTTGTGTCATTAACTATATTAAGTATATACAAATACTTAAATATAATGATTATAGTTTTTTAAATATTGTTTTAACTCTTGTGTAACATACAAATATTAAACCTAGTATTTTATTAAAACACAAGTTTTTAATGCATGGTATAGAGAATTATATAAATGCCTCCAATTAATGCATAGATTTAGGTTCAAGTCTTACATGTAATAAAATAAAGAAATCAAGTTGGGTTTTTTACACCAATCTATATTATATCATACTTTTATAGCACACTTGGTTTAATACCCGTATGTTACACACATGTTAAATAATAATATTTATAAAGAAAATTTTAACCATTATGTTTAAACGTTTGTAAATATTTAATATTTCACGATTTGGCTCCATCAACTCATGCATGGTAAAAAATTCCACTCAATTTTCCCTCTTAAACTCCTATTATAGAATCAATAATTTTCTCTAAAAAATGTTTTTCTAAAACCTTAAATTATTAGATAGATCAATCGATGACATTCGTATCTAAAAAATAAAATACCTAACAAATGAGCTAGTCATAAACGGATGGTAATTTTTCATTTAAACTTAATTTTCTATTCAAAATGGTCTCTGGTTCAAGACTCACGACGAAAATAACTAATCTTCAAGTAATACAGTATAATCATTGAAATTGTCGTTTTTTAAATATAAAAAACGTATAGTTTTATAACAAAATCAAAGGGTATATTTTATTAAAAGAAAGTTTGTAGTGTTTGGCGCCGCGAGCCGGGCCCGTTTGCTTTTCGCATTCTCAACTTTCCGTCCACTTCTTATATTATTTATTATTATTATTATTATTATTATTATTATTATCATTAGTATTAAATATTTAGTTTTTTTTGTTAACTTAAAACTCTTTTACCTACGTTTAAAATAACCGACCGGCCTACCCGATCATTTCGACAGAACCTCGTTGTTATAAGTTGACACGTTAATAAATAGGAGCTCGTATATCCATACCTAAATGGCGTAATGGTGTAATTTTTTTATATTGTATTTTTTAAAATTAAATGTAGTGGTTAGTGCCCTAATAAATATTTTGTGGCATTTGAATGCTATGTCACAAAGGGTATTATTTTAAAAATAAGAGTAATAGTTAATGATGATATAATGCCATATATTCATTACTTCATCATTTAATTAAGCATTTTGTTAAACAATTATTTATTAATAAAGGTAGCACAATATAAATAAAAAACACTAGTACGAAATAGAAAATAAAGTAGTAATCTCGTGTGACCCTATGATTTAACCAGTAGTAGTCGACTAAATCCGTCGGTAGAACATAATGTGTCTCTGTATTACGCATGAAGTTAACATTCTCTATTATTTCTTCCATGCTTATTCTTTCATGTTTTGGTTTGATATCCCGGGGTGTAATCTTGACAATATACTTTGAGTACAATCGAGCTTGTAATCGTATCATCCCCCCAATTTACTTGTGAAGTGGTGTCTCACTTGAGGATGAATAGTAGGCACCATTAGTGTGTGGTTTACGAAGAAAATTTGAGATTAGTGTGTGTGTTTTTGAGATATATTGGTGTATTGTACTATACATGATGTTTAATTTATTATTTTTTAATAGGTCAAACTAACCGCTACCTAGCCCTTAAAACATGAAAGTTGGTGTGGGGCGATGGCCTTATTTGGAAAACGTCGAGAATCGTTTTTGCCCCCATAATGCCCTCACGTAGTGGTGTGGGGGTGTTTTCAGGCGTTAAGTGACGTAAAGGAGACATCACATCCATTACATATAGTCTTATAACACATTGCTAGTTATAATAGTATGGTTGTTATATGGTTGTTATAGTATGGTGTTACCTTCAAATGAGAATCACATATTTGAAAATAACTAGTGAGAACCATATAAGACGTGTACATATGGCTTCAATAATAATGGTAAAGTAAAAAGAATATGATTTATTACTATTTTTTATAATTTCTTGAATTTTATCACCTCTCTTATCGGTTGTTTTACTAAAAACTAAAAGTTTGCATATTTGCACATATAACATGGGATGAATATGCATTTCAACAAAAAAAACTTTACAAATCATATTTTTATAAAGAAATCTTAGAATTAGTAAATTTACAAACATTTTTGTCAATTTAGATAATAAAAAATAAGATTTAAAGCGATTATCACTCGGTTTTTTCCAAAAAAATAGATTATAAACACATGATTATTTGCATAACATGGTAGAATAACTTGACACAGAAAGTTATACTTTGTTTATGACATATTAAAGATGTTTGTTAGTCTTTTCATGATCATCTAGAGATGTATCTATTACTGATTTAAAAACATCTGAAGTGTTAAATAATAAAAAATTGTTGAACGGTTAAATATTGCCTTTGAATGGTAAAACCTCATCATTAATTAAGAGGTAGTCTTTTACCGGTTCTTAAGAGGTTACCAAACAAGTTATACCACTATATGAGTCTTAATTCAACTAAACCCTAAATCAAACGATGATGTGTGAAGGCCCCTCAAACTTTTGGGCTAAAGCGAGGGCTTTCACCTCAAGCTTAAGGTAGTCCATCGTGTTCACTTTTCATCATTAAGAGGTACTCTTTTACGTAAAATGATAAATTAAATCAAAAATTAAATAAGGATAGTTCTTCAAGTGGTGGAGACAACTATACGTTAATTGTAACATTGTACATAGATTTTAAATTCCCATTCACTATAATCTAATTAATATATAGTACATATATACAATTGTAGTGAATGTGATCAACGGTGGATCTATAACTTTTTATCAGTCACTTTTTGAATATGCTAGATGAAAATCTAAAGTTGTAAAAATATAACATATAAAAACGGTGATTGTACAAAATCACAATAACTATATTGTTTAGTCACAAAAAAAGAAGTTCATCAGTTATTGTTTATTATATCCCTAGTTGTTCTTTAACATGGTCATACATCTAAGTGACTAATATTATTTTAGGGCTTTGAACTTAATTTGTTTTTTCATTAATTGTTTTAGTTTTTGCCAACATTAAAAAATTAAACAAGACTTTATTAGAAAACATTACATGTGAAAAACAAATCATTATCTTGTCAAACTCAAAAATTAAAATGATTATTATCCATCACAATCAGACATAAAGATACATTTTGGACTAGCAACATGTCTATTTGTTTGCAAATTGTAATTAACCTCATTCTATCATTACGTACATACAAACATTATTAAGGGAAATATATATATGATATATCAAAGACAATTTAAAAAAAAAGAATTTCTTATATGCCATAAAATAACTTTATATTTAACTTCATATAAATCGTATAGATAATTGCATGAACAAGTGATTAAATTGATTGTTTGTAGAAGATAATGATACTTAATCTGACATGATATAATGTTTATGTATGAATTTATTATATTTATCAAAAGAATATGTAACAAGCTAGAAATGGGTATTATATATTATACATATATAATGTTGGTCCGAAATTAAGAAACTATACTTATGTGTTGTTGTCATCCAACCTGGTCCAGGAAATGGATCCTTACCTTGATATTTAATCATCCAAATACTTTAGTTATTCACATGGGACCAATGGTCTTAGTTCCATATATATTTTTTTCTTTAAATCACCGCACGATCGCTCTTAGCTAGTTAGTGTTCACTAGATGAGGACAGACGTGTCTTAAAACTTAATCATCACACTTCATTTAATACAACGGTCTTTCGATTTACGGACATTTACCAACCCACCGTTTAACTAGTGAACCGAAAAAAAATATTACTAATATTGAAGATAACATTTTGAAACGTCCCATACGATCTCGTTGGTAGCAATATGCCCTCAAACATGTGCATGAAAAATTGCTATGCATGAGTCATTGCATCCATCCAATGTGATTGTCTATAACAAGCTTATTCGCCAGTATAGCTTCACAACTTTCTACCAAAATTCAAAAATGCGAGACTACATACATTATACATATAAGTGACAAACAATAAATACACCATCGAAACATCATACTAGACATACAATTTAGTTATATAAACCGTATGAGATGTTATACGAGGCCATATGAAGCGTTCATAACGTCGTATAAAATGTTATACTTATTATAAAACACCATAACATAAAAACTATATAACTTACTGAAATTCAATATTGTTATAAATAAATAAATAAAATGAGGGGGCTAATGGTAGGGAATGGCCTCTAGTGAAGGTGAGTCAAGATTGGATTTGACCCAAATAAAAAATAAAAAAATAAATAAATAAAGTGAGTCTCTCTCTGTGGCAACCTAGCTAATTTAATAAAAAAATCTACCCCCATCTCCCATATCTTTTCTTGTTTCTTTTAGAAAAAACAGACCATAATTACAATGATTCTATAAGATTTATGCAATAAATGTTATAACAACTATATGCTCTGCTAGAGTGTTTCGGTTAGCCCTGTTCACTGTCTTTTTACTTTTTACAGACAAGGTCAAATTGTTTGAGACTAATATTTATTACTGAACCAAACTATTTCTAAAGCCTTTAACTAGCCTTTTGTTTTTCAAATCTTTATTTATATATTTATATTAAAGATAATAGATAAAGTATATATAATATTAACATGCATGTTAATTGATGAGTTTTTTTACTCTTATGTCACGTGTCATCTTTCTATTGATTATAAAAAAATATATCTTTTTATGTTCTAACATGTTAAGTGTAGTTGAGGTTGGAAGTATATGTAAATATTGGTTGTAGTCCATTGGTAACACGTTGAATGTGAGCTCATTTGTGATCTGGGTTGGATCCTCGAGTGTGGGTATTTTTTCTTATGGGGTTTGTTTTACCTTTTGTTTAGTTTTCTTTTACTAGCTTTTAAAACTTGTAACTCAACTGCAGGTAATTAGCGGTGAAGGTTTTAAGCCATGGACTACAAAAAAGGGATATAAAGAGGAGCCAAAGTTAATCAATGTGCAAAGGACACCAAGCTAGCTAATCTGTTTGCATATGTTTTCTCTGGTTGACAATCTATGTAGTTTATTAGAACGTATAGTTGTTACTAACTTAATAACTGGTATTGCATCTTGCTAAATGTATTTTCTTTTAAAGGAAATCGGTTTTCAGGTCCAAAACAGAACATTTGGGGGATTATCCATCTTAAAGAATAAACCAGAGGGTTGTGGTTTTGTAATCTGAACATATACATAAATATAGGCCTTGTTTGTTTTTGCCTATTTTCTCTGAATAGAGGAAAACGTCTGATTCGGTCAGACGTAATCAGACATGGGGTTGTTTTTTTTTATGGCATTAAGAGGTTCAGCGTCTTAATAGCATCTGAACCCGTAAGAGCTTTTAGTGGGTCTGAAAACTTCTTAACAAAAAAAAACATACGTTTGTTTCCGACCTCCATTAACTTCTAACCCGGAGACTAGGCTCCATCTTCGACGACTAGAGGTTCGTCTCTAGCCTCCACCTCTTAATGATTCAGATTTCAGACATTTGAACCACCTCTTAACATTCAGATGTGATATTTAGATTCAGACTTAAATCTCTTAAAAAACCAAACGGGGCCTTAAAGTTTTAAAATTTACACAAACACTTTTTAATATGTTAAAAGAGTAAAACACCCTTATACTTAATAAGAACTTAGTTAATATCAATGACAAAATAGTTATAAAAAACAATAAAACGTCAAATGCTAATATATAAAAAAAAAATCTCTTTTTGAGTTGAAAGGAACAACACTTACTAAACCATATAGACTAAAATTGTAATTTACATGTTTATTTTTAACCCTACGTCAGACAATAAAACAGACTTAAGAGTATAATTAACAGAGTATTAAAAATCAATAAATGATTTTATAAATCAGTAGTCAATAGACATTTGGGAGACTTTATTTATATTGCGACCTCTTACGTCTAACTAACTATCAAGATACAAGTTTGACGATACTAATAAGCGGTAAAGAAAAAAATAATATTTGATAAGCCAAAGCTGGCTCGATACTGCGTTTACCAGCAGCATATAACTCTGTCGTTTTTGTTTTTCCAACACAACACAACACAACACATTGACACAACACTCTTTTTCTCTCTCTATTTCTTCTTCATTTTTTAGCTCTCATCAGACAAATTCACTCCTCTGTTTCTTTCTTTACAATTCATCATCCTCCATTTTTGTTTCTCTCTTCAATTTCACCTTCAACACACCAACCATGTCTAGGGTTTGTTCACCCCCTTTTCAAATCTTGTCTCTTCACTAATGCCCCTTTTGTTGCCTCTCTTCTTCTACACATCAAGAAGCTAGGGAGTGCTTCAACACACCCTCAAAACTCTTTTTTTTCTTCTGGGTTTGTTCAAATCAAGATTAAAAATCCTTACTTTACACCCAAGATTTCATTTCTTGAATTTTCTTGAAGTTTTCTTGAGTTAAATCAGCAAACGTGTCATCTTTTTAAAGAAACTGGTAAAGTTAAGCAATTTTTGAGGTGGGTTTGTTGTGAAAATGGCGATGGCAGTTGAACATCAACAGTACAAAGAGATTAGTGGTAACAACAGCATCACAAAACACCAGCTGGATAATGGGAAATATGTTCGGTATACAACTGAACAAGTTGAAGCTTTAGAAAGAGTTTATTCTGAATGCCCAAAACCTAGTTCTTTAAGAAGACAACAATTGATCCGAGAATGTCCTATTTTGTCCAACATAGAACCTAAACAAATCAAAGTTTGGTTTCAAAATCGCAGGTATAAAAACTAAAAAGTCTTGATGTATTTCAAATTATTGCTCATATATATTCAAGTTTAGATTTTTTTTCTAAATTCCAATTCAAATATTTCACCAAGTTTGGATCTTTAAGTTTCATTGATTATAAAATTTTGATAATATTATATGAGAAGGGAAATGAAATGTAGGTAAATTTGTTAATGATTTACACTTTAATCTTGTTATTTATGTGTTTAGATATATAGAGAATTTGGATCTTTGAATTTTACTACATATGTGACACACTAATTAGGGAGAACATGTGATTTAACATTTTTAGTATAGAAATAAAAGAGGAAAATGAAATGTAGGCAAAGTTGCTTAATGTGTACATTTTAATCTTGTTTGGATATTTATATAAATTGAACTATATATTATGTGATAAACTAATGATAAAGAAAATGTGATTTTACATTTTTTAGTATGTAAACAAAATGGGAAAAATGAAATGTATGTAAATTTGCTCTTTTTTTAACAATTTTGTTGTGTAATTTTCGGTTTAGATGTCGAGAGAAACAACGTAAAGAGTCGTCTAGGCTTCAGACAGTTAACAAGAAGCTATCTGCAATGAACAAGTTATTAATGGAGGAAAATGATCGCCTGCAAAAACAAGTGTCTCAGCTTGTATGCGAAAACGGATATATGCGCCAGCAAATTCACACCGTATGTTTTAATATTAAAGTTTCGATAATGAAAGATGCAAAATTTTCTTTGTATTGCTCTAAATGTTTATAAAAACTGATATTTTGCAGGGTTCAGCAGCTACTGATGCAAGTTGTGAATCTGTGATCACCACTCCACAGCATGCGTTAAGAGATGCTAATAACCCGGCTGGGTAATTCGGTTTTTCATTGTTTAGAACTAACTTAAAGTTCGTATTTTTATTTGGCGGTTTTGATTCGAATGTTGTTTACGGTTTTTGCAGACTTCTCTCAATTGCAGAAGAAACTTTGGCAGAGTTCATTTCAAAGGCCACAGGAACTGCTGTTGATTGGGTCCAGATGCCTGGGATGAAGGTTTTCGATGTTTCTTTACGGCTAATTTTATTATAACATAATCTTGGTTTAAATGTCGAAATTGGTTATCCAAGTCGAAACCTTTTTTCGGCCAAATCACACAGTAGTAAAATCTTGATTAATGTATCTAATTTGGTTATCAAATTTTTATGTTTATTGATTATTACATAAAATTCTTGATTAAAACGTCGAAAGTTGTTATAAATTCTGATCAAAATAGTTTTTTTTGTCGCAGCCTGGTCCGGATTCGGTTGGGATCTTTGCCATTTCACAGAGTTGCAGTGGAGTGGCAGCAAGAGCCTGCGGTCTCGTAAGTTTAGAGCCTACAAAGGTAACACATTTTTTTCCGTCGTTTTAACAAGTAAAAAAAGATTTATTTGACGTTTGACATTGTTTATAACTGGTTTCCATGCTCCGTAGATTGTAGAGATCCTTAAAGATCGTCCTTCTTGGTTTCGCGAGTGTCGGAGCCTTGAAGTTTTCACGATGTTTCCTGCTGGAAATGGCGGGACAATTGAACTTGTATATACGCAGGTAAATATATAAAATATATACTTGTTTACTGTAACTTGTTTTTTTAAATAACATATTCATTTTGCATTTTAGACTTTTGCTCCAACCACACTCGCTCCCGCTCGTGATTTCTGGACCTTAAGATACACTACAAGTTTAGAAAACGGAAGTCTTGTGGTATGTTTATATTTACCGGTTTACGCTTCCCTTTATCGACGTTTAAACATGACATGATTTTCTTACGTGTTAGGTGTGTGAGAGATCCCTATCCGGCTCTGGTGCTGGCCCAAATCCGGCTGCTGCTACTCAGTTTGTAAGAGCGGAAATGTTACCAAGTGGCTACCTTATTCGCCCTTGTGAAGGTGGTGGTTCCATTATACATATAGTTGATCACCTAAATCTTGAGGTAAATTAATTATTTTAACTATGTAATTATTTTATCCAAAGTGTAAAATGTTGTTTCCCAAATCCCTGCAGGAATATTAATTTATTTGGTTATATGATTTAAAATTTAAATTAAAACTTATTGCTAAAAAAAGTTTAAAACTTTTTTTAGGCATGGAGTGTGCCAGAGGTTCTTCGTCCACTTTACGAATCTTCCAAAGTTGTAGCGCAAAAGATGACCATTGCGGTTAGTAGAATCTTATTTTCTTACACTAAAATTGATTTTTAAACCTTTTATCGTTTTTTATTTATTTGAATTTTGGATGTAGGCGTTGCGGTATATTAGGCAAATAGCTCAAGAATCAAGTGGAGAGGTAGTTTATGGATTGGGAAGACAACCGGCTGTTTTGAGAACGTTAAGTCAAAGATTAAGCAGGTACCTATCAAATAAGTTTGCGATATTTTTCTTATGTGTTGGTGACATCTTTATAATCATTTATGTAATTGAAATTATACCTTTTTGCTTCCAATCATAGAGGCTTCAATGATGCGGTAAATGGATTTAGTGACGACGGGTGGTCGTTAATGAATTGTGATGGCGTTGAAGACGTAATTGTTGCAGTGAATTCAACCAAGAATCTCAACAACTCTATGAATCCCTCTGCTTCCCCCTCGTATCTCGGAGGGATTATTTGTGCAAAGGCTTCTATGCTATTTGAAGTGAGTGTCGTGTTCGGATTATCATGTTTTGTCCAAAATCTTTTTTACCAGCTTTTTGCCCGAAATATATAACGTAACTTGTATATAAATGATGCAGAGGTTTTATGCACTAAAATATGCTATACATATCGGAAACACTTGTCCCAAAATTTTATTTTAAAAATTAGTATGTTAAAAATGATTATGTATTTACATATCATTTCAAGACTATTCTAAAGTTTGAATAAAATAGTATCCGACTTACCTTTAAAAGAAAATTATAAAGGTTTGAGGCTTTTACTGAACATTTTTATTTTTTTATTTATGATCCAGAATGTGCCACCGGCTGTGTTGGTTCGGTTTTTAAGGGAGCATAGGTCGGAATGGGCAGACTTTAATGTAGATGCTTATGCTGCAGCATCGGTTAAAGCCAACACGTATAATACATATCCAGGAATGAGACCTACACGGTTCACTGGCAGCCAGATTATCATGCCTCTTGGCCACACAATCGAACACGAAGAGGTATATAAAAAACATTTCTTTTTTCATGTTTATTTTATATATGTATGTGTACAGACCTGAACATCATACTTTTGTGTAGATGCTTGAAGTTGTAAGACTTGAAGGTCAAGCACTTGGACACGAGGATCCTTTTATGTCGCGTGACATCCATCTCCTGCAGGTTTTTGTTTTTAAAACTCTCTTGTACAACTTATTATCTTGACACACTTTCTTGATTTATACTGTTAATGTATTTTGGATTTAGTTATGCAACGGAATCGATGAAAATGCTGTGGGAGCTTGTTCCGAGCTCATTTTTGCTCCAATTGATGAAATGTTTCCAGACGATGCACCCCTCATACCATCGGGATTTCGTATAATCCCATTAGATCCCAAATCAGTGAGTTTATAATTATAATTCTTTTTTTTTCTCTTTACTCTCCTTTGACCCTCTTGCTAACCGATCCATGTTTAATTCAGGGCGATGCTAAGAATGCATTAGCAACGACACATAGAACACTTGACCTAACCTCCAGTCTAGACGTGACACACGCAGCTAACCATGGTTCAACCGATATGTCAACATGCCAAACCACAAGATCAGTTCTAACGATCACCTTTCAGTTCCCTTTTGAGAACAGCCTAGCGGAAAGTGTGGCCACAATGGCCCGGCAATATGTTCGAAGTGTGATCAACTCGGTTCAGAGAGTTGCCATGGCTATATCTCCTTCTGGTTTGAGCCCTTGTGTGGGTCCCAAACCATCTCCTGGCACACCCGAAGCACTCACTTTAGCTCAATGGATTTGCCAGAGCTACATGTAAACTTCTACACATGTTTTTCCAAACAAATTCAACTAAAAACATTTGAATTTTTTATTCTGATTTGAGGTTCTTTTATTTCAGGTATCATTTAGGCGCGGATTTGTTAAGCTCTGGTTCAGTGGTTGGGGAATCGTTATTGAAAGATCTTTGGCAGCATCAAGACGCCATTTTGTGTTGTTCTATAAAGGTATGACAAGAGCTTGTTATCTTCTTCTTGGAAGTGTGAAACAAAATTATTTAGTGTCAACATGATCACCAATATTTAGTGTCAGCATTACAGAAATTATATAAATTTCAATAATAATCTTCTGATTTTTGGAATAAAAGGCTTGGGAAGGTTTCGTGCACATATAAAATAATACCCGTTTGACCCATATAACCTGTTTGACACGTTTATAGCTATATTTTATTTAAACCCGTTTGACACGTTTATAGCTAATTTTATTTAAACCCGTTTGACACGTTATTTAATCAAATATGTATTTGTTGTGGTTTGCAGTCGCACCCTGTTTTCATATTTGCAAATCAATCCGGGCTCGACATGTTGGAGACAACACTCATTTCTTTACAAGACATCACATTAGACAAAATGTTTGATGAATCCGGACGAAAAGCATTAGTTCCTGAATTTGCCAAGATAATGCAACAGGTATATCACCTTTAAGAAACTATTGAATCTTTAACTAAAAAGATCACAACTTTAGGCATAGTTGTAAGTTGTAACCAAAGATCATATCTTTATGCATGATTTTAACTAAAGATCATGTTTCAGGGATATGCTCATTTACCTGGTGGAATATGTATGTCAACGATGGGGCGTCATATAACATACGACCAAGCCATAGCTTGGAAGGTTTTAGCAGCAGATGAAACTACTGTTCATTGTCTTGCTTTTTCTTTTGTGAATTGGTCATTTGTGTAACTTCAATCTTCTTCTTTTGCACTCTTTGCCCATTGGTGAAGTTTTAGTAAAAAAATGTTTAGGATCCTGTTGGCGGTTGCGATCGAATCGCATTTTGTATGAACTGTGAATTAGTTATTTGTTTCCAGATGAACTTTGTTTAGTTTTTAAGGTGATTGAATCAAGGGTTGGGATTTAGAAATGGGGGTAATTTATTTATTTCTTTAAATGAATTAATAAACACCCTTAATATTAAATATGGTTTTATTTTAGTTGCACCATTGTACATATTTTACATTAAAGTATTAAATTTAGGGGTTATTATTATAGAGGTAACTTCGTATTATAAATGTTATTAAATTTGTCAAACTATTTCAATTAAATACTTGAAATTTTTTGTTTCTTTAAAATCATTGAAATCTCATGAATTGTTTTAATCTTTTGTAACATTTGAAATTTTTAAGATCAAGTTAGGTAAATGAAATATGCATAAGCTTTCATTATAATTTAGTGAATATTTTTTATTCAATTTAACTTGCATCTTCACCGGTAGATATTGATTTAGGTTAACTGGAAAAGACTTTCATTTTTTAGTAGACATAATTCAGTGACTTTAAAAATATAAAAAAAATATTTTAGGTAGTTAATTGAAACAATGAGTAAATTTGATATATATTTCTGTAGCAAGTTCGTGTTATTTTCATACTCACACAACCATTGAACCTATATATCTAGAGAAATCAAGTATAAACTTGCTTACTAACACTAATTCTAATGTACCTACTAATTGGTTTATGGAAAAGTTAAATTAACATTCATGTGCTGTTTTAGGCCTTTGTTTTGATTTCCCCATAATGGATTGTGTCATCTTTTGCATCTTAAATAATCCTGAAAGCTGTTATGGTGTGCCATTTGTTTAATCTTAATCTTAATGGTCCAATTGATGGCTTTTAGAGCACTTTTATAGTATTTTTAAACAGGTTAGTGATGAGCATGTGGTTTGTGGTCCATTGAGACTTGATCTTGGTGGGTTGACATGCTTTATCTTTTTCTATTTTTTTGACTAATTTGGCTGTCATAAGTCATAACATTCTTTATATATCAATCAAAGTATCAAACTAGTGCCTAAAAAAGGCCCTTTTGTCCAATGTCCACAAGCAAAATCATGGATCATGAACAGATCAATTGCAGTGCTTTAAGCCACAGATTTGGGGTTTCCACTAAGAAGACCATCCACCCAAGGGCAACTTTATGCATTTGTCATGAGTGGGTAAACTGTCATTGATAATTCATTATTTCATTTTATTCTTAATCAACTTAGCGTGATGATAATAATAGTATACTTTTTTTTCCAAAACTTAGATGCAGTCTCTACATCACACAAGTCCTAATCTCATCTCAGGTTTATCTTATGTATAGCCGAACGTTACGATCCTAATTATTAAAGGTTTAGGAATGCTAGATGGCAACATGCATCAAAATGATAAGTTGCATCATTCTAGTTGATTGTTAAAAGAGTGCATGCAATCATGCATGACTCAAATCCCCATCCATATGGTTCAAAGTCTCCAAATCAACAGCTACCCAACACCACAAAAATGTCCAATCCTAATTATAAGCAACTACTACTGCTACCAACTCCATATCCCTAAGCAAATATACTCGCATGTCCTCTCGGCTTTGATGACTCCAACATGCGTCCTGCACCGCCCACCACTCTAATCAATTTTCTGCAACACCCCACCATAAACAGAACAAACAAATTAGTATGTTATAACTTACAATAAATTTACAATTTTTGTTAAAAAAACATCCTCCAACATAAATGCATAGACCATAGTGCGATTATGTAATGTCATACGCAAACAATTACAAACAGAATGGATGGAGTTTACCTTCCGTCATCACTACCACAAACATCCATTAGAACAGTCAACCTTTTTGCATTCAGCACAAAGTCACTGCACCATTGAGAATAAGAATTTAGATGCATCTATGTATGACAGGTATTCAGTCGCTTTAAACAACGAATGGAAAAAAATAAGGGAGTACCTGAAAGATTCTTCACCAATTCGTTTCACAACACCTTCTGAGTCACTGTAAATCACACATGACAGATCATTAAACCGCTCAATCCCAAACCAATTCGCCAGAGTTCTATCAAGCTCTTCATAAGACCCAATAACTGAAAGATCAAGAGTCCGACCCACATCCTCGGATTCCAAGAATACTTCACAATGATGACCTGAAACCAGCTCTTTTTGAACAACATGGTCCCACGGAAATGCATTTGCATTGTCATGTGAAGAAAGGTTAACTTGTGAACTTTGCTGGTCAATGTGTATTGGTTGACCAAATAGTAGAAAAATAGGTGTTTTTGCTTTCTCTTCATTCTTGTCCGATGTATAGCTAGAATTACCAATGGAAAGCGAGCATGATATGTCATCATTATTGCCATTAATGACATCATAAGGATCTTCAGGTGAATCATAGTGTTTAGAGAAAAGGTTTAACTGAAGTTTGTGGGTTAGGGTAAGATCCGAAAACGGGATCTGAAATTGAGCATGCCTGGCTCCCTGTATGCCTGCAGGAAAATAACTGCTGGGCGTTTGGGGGTTGACTGAAAAGGATTGTGGAAGGGCAAAATTGTCTTTTGGTAAATCTGGGGATTGAGGTAATCTTAGCTTCTTTCTGTGTGGAGAAAAGGGTGCTAGATGAATAAGTGGCATGTTTGAGACTAATTCAACTAGCCATGGGCTTACACGCTTCACATTTTGCAGCAGATCTGGCTCATCCCAATCAACCTGCATCATATTATATCAATTAGTTATCATATTCTTACAGAAATGAAAACTATGAAAATCCAAAGATTGAGAGGCAATATCTGATTTTGGTTTTAATTGATATGTTGAACAGTAACTCACTAAACCATGTGTAACACAAGCCAAACGACTTGTAATGCTAAAACGTAGGTTTTATAGAACGTTGGCATGGTTGTTTAAGTTTCACAGAAAATGTTCTGCAAAAGAGCTTGCTAAGACTTTCAATCTCTTACAAATTACATTCAACTAGTGAGATTACCAATTACTTACAACAGCAATTGGAAAGATGAAATTACATTAATATATTAGGCCAATCTTGAAGGTCTAAAGTCTTAAACCACCCTATCAACCCAATATGGTGAAACTACTAAGCAGTCACCATTCACAACAAACAAAATAAAACCAGAAAGAAAAGACCAAAGACGTAGCAAAAAGAATTTATCCAGATTCCAAATACTCTTCACCTACGCATTAAAAATCATATAAATATAATGAATAAAACAATGCAAAGAAAATGAAATTCAGGAGGTTTAAAAAGTTAATTTACCTGCAGGAGACGCCATGGAGAATTAGGCCAGAAAAATGGGTCAACAACTTGAACAGAGGATACAGTTCCCATAAACCAACTTATACGTGATGAATCCTCTGTTTCAAAGGCCATTTTGAACCTCATTCCGACACACCATTGAACACGCAATGCAGCGTCTAAAGAAGAAGCCTTCACAACAAACTCTGGTGTGCTTGCTCGAGGATAATAAGTAACCTCAAATGTTTGACCATTGGCAGCAAGAGATGTAGCTTCAATAACATCTTCAGGCCTCACTCTCCCTCTTCCACTACAATTAGTATTTCTACCATTTTGAATGACTTTATTCCCAGTTTCCCGAAAGAAGGAAGAATTCCAGCCTGATGCAGAGTTGGCCCCAACAAATCCTGTTCTTTTAGCACGCCTAATTCCAACACAAAGCTCACCATTTTCTGCTCGCATAAACACAATGGAATCACCAGCAACGAGCTTTTTTATGTTCACAAACGTACTCCATCCAGTGGTTAACAGATGCCTCCTAGGTGTCCCTCTATAGATATGCCTAAACTTCCAAATTTCACCATGAACATCCTTAGCTACCACTGTTTGAACAGGGGGGTCTACTGAATAATCCAACTTAGGAAAAATTGTCTCCGCACAGTACCGAGGAACAGAAAAACCTCCACCGTTGTTTGCATCAGATTGCGTCAACGTTTTTGCAAAAGACGAGGGCTTATCAGAAGCTTCAGAAATAGCATGAGTTTGCACCAGGTTCATTTCATCATCAAAATTGTCATAGTTGATATTGTTTCCAAGTGGACTCAACATAATCTTAGCATAAACCTCATCAGTTTCTACATCCGCCATAAACTTGACATCAATTACCCTACAAAGGATGAAAGGTGGAACCCTAGGCATCCGAGAAAAATCTACATTCGTAAGCGTGTGCTCAGCATGACCTTGTGGAAAATAAAAGACCTTCGAATTCGGTAACGACATTTGAGTCATCCCACCAGCACAAGCATGCCATAACTGAGCGTCTACGCTCTTCTCTACCTCTTTCATACTTGTTATTTAGATCTCTACCTTTTTTAACACACGATAACTAAGATCAAAACAGCAGTTGTACTTTATGCAGGCTATTTCACTTGTAAATGCTGCAGGCAGACAACATACTGAAAAATTAAGGCAGATTCAACTACTTTTCACGAATATAACGAATTATATCCAAAAACATCACAGCATTAACAATAATCCTACCTACCACAAATCAAACAGTACTCGCTTACACAGTATGTAAAACAAAACAAATATACAGAAATGGAAAGAGATATACCTCCAATTTGTGCAGCTACGATGTTATGATGTTATCTTCACCACACAAGCTTCAATTTCTCCAGCAATCATACAGTCACAAAACTATCTCTTCAATCAAACACTAATTCGTACTCTAAATTCTCTAAAACCTCAAATCTACGCTATAATTAAGCTTCTACGATCCGAAGTAACCGCAATTGAAACGCATTAACAAAACATATGCTGTAATCACGGAATTAGCACCTGAACGAACCTGAAGCGTTGATCGCGTCTCCGACACTGTTGAATTGCACCGGAAAAACAGTTAAACAGATCGTAACTGCGAGATAAGCAAGTAAGAGAAGAAAAAATGAAGGAAAAAAAGAGGCGAAGATAATAATAATAAGAGAAGAAGTGGCTATGGCAGAAGATACCTCCATAACATACACTTTCTCTCTCTAAAAATTTCTCTCTCTAAAACAGACAGTTCCTTGTGACCCTACCTGCAAATGCAAAATTTGTTTCTTCTTCTTCTTCACTTTGTTTTTTTTCCCTCTTTTAAAATCACTATCATTTTCTCTCAATCATTTTGTTACAACAAATTTCTTTTTTGAGTGAAATAGTTTTAAATAGGTGTTAAGTTATTAAAAGAATTAGAGTTCGATAAACGAGTGAGCTAAGTCGAGCTGGCTTGACCTAGGATGCGATTTCGAAGTGAAGTAAATAAGCTTGGTTTGACTTGTTTACTGTTTATCTTCGCCTCGTGTAGACAACTACTTTAAACATATAGATAAAACGGATATAGAAAATAAGGTTGTTTGTAAGACCTAAGGAATAGAGTGGATTCATGGATCCTCCGTCTATGTTGTGTTTTTATATGTTAGTTGGTGTGAACCTAACGTCTTGCTAGTGACTTTGTTTCTAATAAAATCGTTGTTAGAAAAAAGGAGCACCCTTTGCTATGGCGAGATGGTGAACATTAGATTAACAAGTTAATTTGAGTCGTAGCTTATCTTGTAAAAAGATTGAACCGACTTATGACTTCATATATGGAGAAGCGGTTAAGCATGTTTATTTTTTTCAGATTTAAAAAAAACATTTTATATATACATGCGAGATTCATTCATAAATGCATTAAATAGAGGCAAATTTATTTATTTTTGAACGATTTATAATTTTTTATATCAAATATATTAATGTCTGGATTGAAACCTAAGACTTTTAAAAGAGTCAAAACTTCTCTTCTCATTTTTAACCATTAGAGATCATTAGTAATAAAGCCAAATAAATAAAGCAAAGAATTTGTATGGATGAAAATATGGTTTTAAAATATTAAATATTAGACTGTGTTTAAGTTAAATAAGCTATATACTCACCAAGTGAGATTATTTTCATAAACCTTTTGTAATTTGTATTGATCTTGAGGATGAAAGTAATTTATAAGTGTTTGTAATTTGGGGGTTTTAGCTTTCTGTTAGCCCCTTTTTCGTAATAATATTCGCCGTTCAAAAAAAAAAAATGTTTGTAATTTGCAAGTAAAAAAAAAAGAAAAAAGAAAGGGTTTATAATTTAGTAATATTGATAAAAATAGATAATAAATTGTGTTAAAAGCTTGTCAGGTTTGAGACCACAGTTACCCTTGTCACTATCTGTCTTGGCATTTGTCTTGTTCATACACGCTATTTAATTCCCTTTTGAAAGGAAAGGTGTTGCTAGAGACATATCATTACATGATTGTTTTTCATTTTCATACTTATGCATTTATTTATACACACACACAAATAATATATATAGTCTAAATTACATGTTTGGTTGTTGTGTGAAGAATTATGAATCTAGTATCAACCTTTTGTAACTTTAAACCTTTTAATGTGCTTGATCTTTAACTATCAACAAACGTCAATGACGTTAATAATAGTTGGTATATTAATTTTATTCTTTTTACTGAAAAATTCGAACTTCAGATATTTTATGATGTCTCTCTTTAAGCCTATCTTTGTTTTAGAAATATTACGAGCAATGGCGCAGCTTAGTGAAGTCCGGGGGAGGCCCCGGCCCCTACTGTTTTTTTTCGCGAGAAGTACCGGTTATTTGATTTCGTATTTAAAATTTTAAGATATATTGAATTGGGCCCCTCTAAAAATATATATGCAGACGTCTCGGGTTTTTGGAACTGCATTCGTGTCCGCAGGTTGCGCGGGCGTCACATAGTTTCCAACATCCAACCCATTTTTTTGCAACCCCCTGCGCGTGGGTAGGTGTCAGAGTAAAACACAACACATGAAGTTAATATGGCTTGGAGGATTAAACATATAAGCTAGAGTAAATTTTGTTTCCACACCTATGTGGGACAAGATTCAATTTCATCCTTACCAACCAACTATTTTGAGAGTTGTCCTCTAATTGACACACATTATCTAATATATTTTATACATGTGTTTGTTAAATTATTGTTCATTTTTTATGTACAAGAAACTTTGTTTGGATGAATGAATAAAAGCTAGATATTAGAGTTTTTATTGTTTGACCCGACCCGTACCGAATACCCGACCCGTACGTATAACCCGAAACATAACGATAGGAAAATTTTTTTGAACTTCGTGACTTTCGGACCCCCCTACGGAAACATTCAAGCTTCGCCACTGATTACGAGTTATGAACCATCCGTCTAGAACTCTTCAACATGAGATTAACTTAAATTTTAGAAATATTATATTTCTTAATATTTTTAATATATAAATATGTATGTAATATAGTTATATAACATAGCATAAAATCTTAGAGTAGAGTTGGGTGGAACAGACTAGTGTAGGGTATACCTTTCTACACGTCATTAATGTTAGTTAAAAGTGGTAAGTAAATAAACAGAAAGAAAAGACACGTGTATTTTTTAATTGATGTAACCGTAACACCGTTATATTCAAGAGGTGTAATATAATGATTAAGTATGAAGACTTAATCTGTTTTTGTAACATGTGTTTATAAGCGGTTCAATAGGACTCTTATAAAGCTGTAACTGTAGCGAAAGCTCATCCAACTCTTATTTCGGGCCAAGTTAGTCGGAGTTAAAAACTCGTCAACAAACCGTTTTAAAGAGAAAACCATGACAAGAACCTTTAGTCTTTCCATGTAAACCCTTCGATGAAAACCCGTCTTAAGAAAACCCGCTAAGGTATCGAGGGAACGGGATGCGCAAAGATGGGGGAGGATATGCATATTCGATTCCGTTGGGGGGTTCACGCAAGACTGAATGACATAACTACCCTTCTTACTCTCTGCTATTGACCTGTCCCTTTCAATCTTAATTCCCCTTTTCATTTTCTTTCTCCGGCCATATTAACACACAAGTACACAACATTAACTTTTTTTTAACTCAAATTTTATTAGAAAAAAAAGAAGAGGTGATCAGTAACAAGACGTTAGGATCAAAATACAAACGCCTAACCTACACAATTACAATGAAATCTACGAAACGAGAAATTTCACCATGAAAATCATGAAAGATCTCTTAATTTCGTTGTAACCTCTAAAATTACAAAAAAATGTCTCGAAAACCTTGTTCCCCATTGTCTTCCTTCACAAAATAAGTAAACGAAAAATTAAAAAAATTAACGTTTTCATTTTGTCAAAAAATTATAAAAGGAAAAAAGTAAAAAAAAAAAAGATAAAACGAAATTATGAAAAGCTAATTTTTTATAAATAGTTTTTAATTTTTCTTTATTTTTTAGGCCAATAGAATGAAAGTAATGATTAACCATGGCTAATTGTTAAGTTGAGATTAATATTAGTCAATAGGTGAAAGTAGAGATTATTTAAATCTAATAACTCTTTTCTTCAAGGAGGACGAAGAGGGAAACAAGGTCTCCAAGTCACTTTCGATTTAGATTGTGTTTTAAATTTTTTTAACATGTCTTTATGCATTTTTTTTACTTTCATTGTGTCAAAAAGATCATTTTTATACTTTTTCTAAAAGCCGCATTACTATTTAGACATAGTGCTTGAAATGAGCCGGACTCAGCTCGAGCTCTTTTGAGTCAAGGGATCCCGGGCTCAACATGACGCATTTACGTCATATATTACATGGTATAGCATTGAAACTTAGAATGTCATAATTTCCCACCAAAGGTATAACATAAGGTTAACAAACTATATATTATCATGTCACTATTAACATTTAACATGGTATATTTGTTAAAACTTATCATCATGTTATACCAATATCACCCGAGCAAAAGATAACAATAACAAGCACTAATGCAAAAATAGACCTTAAAAAATATTAAGTTAGATACGTTAATAAAAAAAATTCGACACTCTCGTATACACACAAGTATAATGTCGTTTCGTGCGACATGTTCATACAACAACTTAATTTCCTACGTGCAAGCCACTTGCGACGTATCAATATGGCTCATACGACATGTCCCAAGTAGATGTTCCGGTAGTTCTTCTGGTGTATTTCCCTGCATTGCAAATGATTTATGATTTATAAACCATCAGCAACATATATAATGAAGTATCATATCATTATTGTTTAGTTTAATTATGTTGGTTCATCATTAATAAATTAATACCTGTATTAGAAATGCTGCTTCAACTATTAAATGGTTGAAACTACTCAAAACTCTATTAGCCACCTTCTTAGCAATCACAGATGAACCAACATCCACATCCAGCTAAAATCATAAACATAACTTTAGAAACATGCATCAATTTTAATATCTTGTTTATGTTTTGATTATAAAATATGATTATTGTTTTCTCAAGTCATAAATAATCAGAGCATTCAAGAGGGCGACACAGTGGTAAGCGTCTGATTCCCTCTGACATATTTTAAACAGCTTCCTTGAGTCTACATTTGAGTGGTTAATTAGCGAGGTATTGATGGGACCAGAGTCTAAATATTTTATTTTCGCTATGTAAGCGATCTTTTTTATATGTCGGTGTAAATGTGTGATCGAACTATTGTGTTTTTTACCTCTAAGTAGTTCTTTCCGCGAACGTATTTAATTTTTAGAACATGTCCCAACAGGCAAGGTCTATTTCCGACACTTTGCTTTACAATCCATGGTCCCTGAAACAGATTTAATAATTCAGTCGATTTCAATAACAGATAATTTTCTTTTCTTGTTAAAATTCTTAACTAATGAATCATTTACACAAGATTTTGAATGTACCAACCTTAGATACATGAGGTATGAGTTTGAACCTTGAGTTCCTATATGCATCATCTCCTTCTATAAAGTTATGTAGCGACGGTACGTCTGTGATCGGAGTAGTTATTGCATAGTAAAAAGCAATATGAAAATTTGTTGCTGGACCAGGGATCTAGTTAATCAAAACAAGTGTAATAATCATCTACATTTGAATTTGGTTGATATGAAATAATTGAAAATGATATTATAATACAAATAACTTTTTACAAAATAAATTTACCTGCATATTTACGATGAAAAAGAAATCTGGGCGGTCAGCCGCTGCAAATTTCTGCACAACAGATCTTTAGTTATATCTTATGAGCATTGTAGATTTGTAGCAGGCACTATATTGTTACAATAATAGAGGGATGTTCAATACAGACACTTATACTGATTGTTTTAACTATGATACATAAGAACTGTATTGAACGTGTCTGAACAATAGTATATTCTAAAGAAAAAAACATACTCAACCTGACAAATGCTACCAGGCCGGCCAGCAAAATCGTCTTGTTTGTTGGTTGATTTAAGCAAGTTGGCTGCAACGAGCTGCATTAATGTGCCTTTTCCCTTAATCTAAAAGCGATCAAATTAACAAGATTTACATTACAGTTCTTGAAAACCTTGTGAAAAGAATGAACAAATAAACTTAACCTTTTTACGGTCTTTGAGATAGGTTTCACCGCGAATTTGAAACGATGAAGGCGCTGCAGCTCCCCAACTATTAGGCAACTCACCAGTTGGATCATTCGGAAACGATGCATCATTGTTGCTTAAGAAACTATCTTGCCACTCAATATCCTCCAAGGATGCACCACCCTTTTTCTGCACTGTAACATGTACCGATTTTAGTTCATATCTCATCTTTAGACCATGTGTAGTGGGGTTTTTTAGCCAACCAAAACGCCCCCCCCCCCCTTCCCACCACATGGGGCGTTTTCGATGTCCAATTCATCTTAGGCGTTTTCTACACTATGCCAGTTTTTTTAAAGAATCCCATATTCTAGCCGTTTCAATTTTCCACTACAGCATATTACGCCAAAAAGCCCCTTGGTGACATGGCTGCCACTGTGTCACATGACAGAAAATGCTCCTGAAGGGGCTTTGCCCACTATACATGGTTTTAAAATCAAATGCATATATATCTAATGATGTTTAGTTGAAAATAACCTGAACCATGTAATCTTTTTAAAAAAGCAACAGCAAGTGAGCACATAGGCGGAGGAATATCCTGAAACTGTTAACACATCCAAAAGATATCATATCTCAGTATCTCACTATTGTAACCAAAATAAGCGAAACGAAAACTTTTAAGTGCTAGAGTGGCACCTGAGGAGATGAATCGGACGAACTGTTTTCAGAGTGCAGTTCATCGACAGAATCGGAGTAGCTATAGTACTCATCTTCTTCCTCTTTTTCTCTTTGGATTGAAATGTTTGAAGGAACTTTATCTAGAGCATTCATTATATCCTCCTTAATTTGAGCTTCAACACTAGTCATGATAGCTACAAATATATACATTCAACCGAAAAGTTTACAACAAGATGACAGGTAAATAGACAACAAGATGTCATATATATAATATATTGTAAATGTTTCAATCAAACAATTCATACATGTTATATATCTCTTATGATGAAAAGGTGAAAACATAAATCTATTTTATAACTAACATATGTGCAATTATGAAAGATCTATTACATTATAACAAATGCACGCGACGTGGAATTTTAAATAAACATACACGATGATCAAATATGATCTCGTGAAGCGAATGAATGTTTATCTAGATGGGGAAATACGATGTCGTGATCAATGAAACAAGCAATGTTTACATGCTAATAGTAATAACAAATTAACGTACGTAGGATGATATGGTTCAAATAAAACCAGATTTTCGGGTACAAAATTAAAGATATATACCTCGGTGGCTGTCGTCTCTCGTCCGGCACTAGAACGTTACCGGAGAGAGTTAATCGGATGATGATAATGATGATGATGATCCTTTGGAGAAGATGGATGTATTGTTTTATTGATTGATAATTGATTATGGTAAGAGTTTGAAGTTATGCCTCATGTTTTTTGTTTAAACTCCTGTCAAACAACGCGCGCAAAGCGCGCTAATTTTTTTGTTTCATTTCGTAAACTAGCTATAGTAAAATGATTAAAAAAAAAAACAACTAGTAAGATTATTATTTCTTTTCAAAATGGTATAATGGCACAATGATTTTTAATTTGTTATAATTGAAACAAAGAGAACGTTTATCATTGTGAATGATTGTGATTATATTTTAAATTAAAGTACTAGAGCATTCACAAATTATTCTCCCATGTCTATTTTATATATGCGGATCGGGTTGGTGGTCAATGAGGTTGGGGGTCAAAAGTCGAGTTCAAATCTCATAAATGAGGATTATAGTGTAATTTAAGTCTAATTAAGTGGAGATAATCATTCGCGCAACTTATACGAATATTTGGTTGTAAAAACAAGAAGAACCGGCTTGTATTAGTTACAAATGAATAAGTGAGAAAAACAAAGGAGAACATCTATCAAACAAAACATATATATATATATATACTAGATTAGTACCCGTGTACTACACGGATTTTAGTTTTATAGATTTTAACTCAATTTACATATCAAATTTATTTTTAACATATATCTTATTAAATCGATTTGGATATTTACAAATATATTCATATAAAAAAAATCATATGTTACAATAAAGAATATTATTTATAATAGTTGGTAAATTTTTATTGGAACATATCGGGTTAAGAGATAATTCATGATAATTGTTAATTTTTTTATTCGAACATATCGACTTATGAGATAATTAATGATAATTGGTAAAACTTTAATTTGAACATATCGCGTTAGGATAAATCATAATAATTGATAAGTTTTTTATTTGAACATATCAGGTTAGGAGATAATTCATGATACTTGGTACATATCGGGTTAAGATATAGATCATGATAATTGGTAAATTTTGTATTTGAACATATCGGGTTAGTAAATAATTGATGATAATTCGTGAATTTTTAATTTAAACATATCGGGTTATTTTGAATATGGAGCATACCATGACCCGTCTAAAAATTCTCCATCAAATTAATTTAGAGCATGACACCTAAGCAAAATCCTATGTGGAATAATTAAAATGATGACATGTGGATGTGTTACTCAATTATTAGAATAGGTAGATATACAACAAAAGACACATATAAACTGATAAAACAAACAGGAGTGCGCAAAAATAAGGCTCGAACCCGGGAAATTACAGCTTTAATATACAAAAACAAAAGTCACATGTAAACAAACTCAAAACTATTACATGTAAACACAAAACAAAATTAATATACAAAAAAAAAAAGTTACAACAAACATCACATGTAAACAAAGTCAAAACTAAAAATACGAGAGTAAAGTACAAAAAAAACGTAACATTTGTGGCCAGACTTGCATTCTTATTTTCGTATATTATAGTAACATATATTGCCGTTCAAAAAAATTCTCTTATATATTCTGAAATTATATAAGCTTCATATATAAATTTTGCTAAACATACAAGCGTTTCGACAACACGGCTTGATCTATTTATCAAGGTAAGTCACTGAATCCACAAGGTTAGGCTACCAACACCTGCTTAATTGAGTATTTGGTAATTATATGTGACTATGCACACAAGCTACAGTTAACATGCCTATATAGTACAAAACATGTCTGGCTACAAACCGTAACAAAAAAAGTCTGTACGAAAGCCAACTCTAGAGACATGAGTAAGAAGCTGAATGTCTTTTAACTCCTAAATAAAACAAAGAAATGCATGTTAGAGTTTAGTCTCATTCTGTTTCAAGTAAGCTTTATCAGCGTTCGCTAGTCGATCTTGAAATAGAGCCCACTCGCTTTTGCACCTATTTTTAACCTGTAGTTCAAAAGGATTATAAACAAGCATACTCATTAGTATAATCTTGTAATATAAATGCAACTGTTTCTTTTTATAAAGTCCCAGCTGCAAACTATGTAACAAGCTAAACATGTCGAAATTTCAAATTTGGGTAACCAACTTCGACATCCATATAAAATACCATCAAATTATCAATAATCTTTTGTTTAACTTAACCAAACATTGTAACCAACTAGTGGGTAGCTTTTACCTTAACCTACAAACTAATGGATTTTGTTTTGGTTGAGCGAAAACAAGTGCTTATACGCTTTTAAAAAGAAAATTCAAAACCAATCCTAAAGGCATATTTTTAGCCAACCCTTTACTAAACCTTTAACTTTTGTCATAAAAGTAAAATATTTTTAATTTCTCAATGTCAAGCTAAAAAAAAGACAAAAAGAATACGGTCAAAATGGTCCAAAGTACTGGCACATCATTCTGCCACTGCATATTTTGACTCCACAGATTAACTTAAACAAAATTTTCTAAATATAGAATTTTATTGATGTTTTAATGGTTTTTTGAGATTAAAAAATGGTAGCTTGAAATAAAAATTTGCCAAAGTTGTTTCACATTTAATCAATTAGCCCTGCAGATTTTAAATGTCAAGGATTATTCAAATGATCGATGTCAGGCAATGAGCGTATTTGCAAGGTCATACAGTGCCAGAAAATGATATGTTTATTTGGGACCGAGGAGAATTATTTACTTGTAAATACGCATAAAACATGCTTACCCCGTCTTGTGGAGCCTTCTCTTTCCCATAGTCACCCTAAACCAATACAACATATTATCATTTCAGAACCTAAAATATATACATCAAACAATGAAAAGCAATACAGTTTCTTGATAAATATGAATTATAATGTCTGACCTGGCCCTTAAGTGAAGGAATATGCTGATGCACAATCCACTGTGAATCAATCACACCAATTTTTTCATGTGCAGGCTGTGATAAGAAACAAGTTTTATCTGATATTTGCACCGGTGGAAATTGTAAAATACAATAAAAAAAAGAAAGAAAAACATTCACCTCCACACATCTTCTAAGTGCAAAATCCAAACCCCATCCATGCACCAAATCATTCTGCATGCACATGACAAAAGTGTATCTAATATAAACATGTGTTATTTTACAACGCAATATTGAATCCAGATAAATATTTATATTTTTACCTGAATCATGTGCCACACACACCGCCAAGCATCACGAGAGAAAACAGGAGCCATGATTTCCACAAATCTGGAGATAAGCAAAAGCAATGAGTACTAAACTGGAGTGAGAATCACTAGAACTAATTTGTTGTAAATAGTATAGAAATTATACGCTGCACACGGTGGTAGATGAGGATCACTGCACCATCCTGGCTTCTCATCTGTAACCCTGTTGACCAAGTCATATATTTACAGCTTAAGGTCATTCACATTTCAAAAATACTTTAAATACAAATTCTATCAAGCAATTGAGTATCTATAACCCTTGTGTTATGTCAACTATGATTACAAGAATTACGTTATTTCAATAATAATCGATTTTTTGGTTGCATAAAACTACCTAGAACTAGTACGTTCTATGAGATTTCAACTTTTGCCCTATTTGACTCATTTGCTTTTAAGCCTTCTTTTATTTGACCAGTATACGTAAATGGTCAAAACTGCCACTCTGATGAAAACCATTACAGTATTTGTACTACAATTAGAAAAAAACTAAGTAAAAGACAGCAACCTACTTGTGAAGTTCTTTATCGCCTCTCCTTTTTGTCATCGCCCATGTTAATCCCTCATTGGGTTCAAGGCCGGGTTGAGATATCTCCAGTCGATGTTTCTTAACTAACTGCATATATTTGTCCCCATTAAAGTGCTCAACACCAAGATCTTCATCCCAAAGAAATATGTAATCATAAGCTGCTACGATGTCTGGATGCAAAAACCTCTTTGCATACCACCTACAAAAGAAAAGATTCTTTTTATCAACCCAAAACATAATAGTCAGCATTTTCACATAGCAAAGGCTGAACATCATACATACCATTTGGTCTGCTTCCTAATGCTGATATGGATTGCCTGCTTTGACCACTCATATTGATCCCATTCCGTTGTTCTACCATCATAGTGAAAAAGCACGATTTGGAAATCATCGGAAAACTATGCATTACGAAACATCATATGATCATATCTCAGTATCTTCAAAGTGACATAAAAAAAATTATAAAGAAATCTAACCTTTTTGACTGCTGCATCGATATTATTCCTCTGATCCCAACCTACGGTGAAAGTTATCAAATATCTTGGTGTCTTCTTCAGATCCTGAAATTACAACGCCAAGTACATTTGTCTGAATTTATTATTTTACCTAGACGGTAAAAAATAGTGTGGCATTGCCATATAGAAATTATCTCAGTTCCATACCTTAGAAGGTTCACCCCATAATCTTCTCAAATAAAAATCTGTCTCTGAAACTACAATTGCTGGAGGTAATGATTCTGCACCACGAGGATTCGTTGGAACATAAATCTGACCCCCAAAAGCAGATGTGTTAAACCTTATTTAACACGAAATGAAAAGCAATATGCAGAAATTCTTTTTCAAGACATATAAACTAGGAAATAAAGGAATAGACACCTTAGGTGGTTCAGGTGTACTAGATGAACCAAGATTTTCAGGAAAACTGCGTTCATGAGGTCTAGACTGATGACCCTCAAATGGTGAATGGATGATTGGATATATGTTAATCTGAAATATGTAATAGTAAACCTTATGTATGATGGCATGATATTTCCAAAATAAGTGCATAAAAACTTTAAAATCCAAATACCTTAGTAAAAGAAAGATATGGAAAAGATACACCAATGAAATATCCTAAGAGCATCCCCATGATTGCAGTTATAACAAATCTCCCATTATCATTTGACTTCTTGAAAAAACCGCTGTATAAAAAAGAAATAAAATAAATAATTAAATGAAATAATTACACTTCGGATTACAGATCATATAGACAAGCACATAAGAGTTGACACAAGTTATAGCAAGACCATATTACTAACCTTCTGTACATACTTTTCATTTATCTAGTAAAGTGCCCAACTTCAAATGTCAAGCACTAAGTCAAACCAATTACGTTATGTGTGCGCCTGTGCGGTATCACAGAGCATTTGATGCGTATAAAATTGTTTTAGCACAGCAGAATATCCCTGAAAATGCAGAGCAAGTTATAGGTGGATGTTAGAAAGGAAAAAAATCCTACAGCCTGGATATTAAAATGAAATCTCGACTTAAAGTACATGAGGTTTGTATCACTCAAATAAGAAAGTAGATATGAGAAAAATCAGCACATAACACTTGATATACTCATACTTATTACCGGCATCATGGATAGAGTCTAATATATCTGGCATACGTGCATAATGTACAGGAAATATATCACACGTGTCAATAAAAAATTCACGTAAAAGAGCAACAGAGAAACAAAAACAGAAATCATACATTAACTTCAAAACCATATGTCAGCAAAAGCATAGTAAAGAAAGAAAATTTAGACAAAAAAAGGTATGTTTTCATTATTTATTGCAAATCTAAACTTGCAGTCAAGTCATTACCAGTGCGTATATTATACGTCAACAATTCTTTTTGCAAATAATACTAACTGCCGATTTCATTTTGAAGTTGATATATAACATTTAGACATCAAAACTCAAACGATAGATTTGCCTTTTGAAGTTAAACAGTTTCCTTCATTGTAACACTCTCATTAAACCCTGAGTATGAGCATCTTGCTCAAAACATTAGACGCCATGAGCACCATTTTAACAGCTAAAAATGCATAATTTGCACATTTCACACATATTATACACTCTTTCACTTGGAAACATGTTGGTTGATAACATGAACACATATAATTGGCGAATCTATTTATAAAATGGTCTTCAACATGAAACTAGAGTATAACACTATCACCGACAAAATTTGGGAAACGTTGTACTACCACATGATCATTTAACATCATACGATATAAATCATAGTAGTATCCATGCAATTAACCTACACAGCCAATGATCTCTTAAAAACTTGGCAATTACGCATAGCGAAAGCACTTTTGATTAACTATAGCTTATAATGCCAACACGAAAGATCTAAAACATGAGGATCAAAAATCACTTAAAACTTGAGCAAACTGTAGCATGATATAACCTAACACAAACCTAAACAAAGCTCAAACTGATTATTCACTTAATGTTTATGTCATTTCTACTTATAAACAAACATATCTGCATCATAATCGAGGATCAGTTCCAGTAAGTCAGTCACAAACTAAAACGCTAACAAATTATACACAAAACAGAGACGATAACGCCGATGGAGATACATTATCAAACAGAAAAAAGCTACACTACGTACAAACTTCAAACGGATGGCGTTAGAACAACGCAAAACGATCATAACAATGAAATTGGCGACAACATGTACGCGATGTAACCGAAACACAGCATTATATATACTCACATAAACGATTATGATAGAGTGAAAATTAACAAAACAAAATGAAACACAGTTGCAGTGAGTCTAGGGTTTGAAGAAGATGCTTACGAGTGAATGAGGAAGATTTTGAGGCGTTGTTGTTGTTGTTGTTAACAATTTCGAAAGGTATTTAATTTTTGAGTGCGGGGAAATTATTATTATTTTTTATTTAAAATATATTATCGTTTTCATTTTGGTTTTTTTTTACCAGAGGTGGAATTGATAAAACCAGAGTGGTGTACAGTATTGGTTGCGTGATGTGCAAGTTAGAAAGAGACTGGTATTTGTTGTGTGCCAGGTGTCAGCATTTTAGCATTGTTTGGCAAATCCCCGTCTTTTTCTTTCTTTTTCAACTTTTAACCTTTTTCTTTTTGGCTTTTTATATTCCATCCTTAGATATGTGCACAAACGTATTATCATCCACAAAAAGCACATCTTATATTTACATATTTTTCAATCCAACTTAGTGCTGTAAAAACATTCATGGTAAGTTTTTTGTATATTTGTAAACGGGTTATTATATTTTAGATAGTGTTAGTGGCTTGTGAGTAAAAAAGAAAAAAGATACTACTATTCACTCTAGTTATATTTTTAATATTTTATGCGTTAGTGACGGTGATGGATTTTATAATCCAAAGAGACTCTATGTAAAGCTAGTTTAGCTTCGCCAAGTTAGCTAAGAAACTGCTGGTAAGAAAATGTCACACTTTACAAAATTATTTAACATATTATATGAATTAGTCTGTAGAGATCTAGTAGATACATCGCCATCCAAGACCAAAAAGTCAAAACAATGACCACAAATAGTCATCATTGGCAACAATGAGAGTTTCCGCATCACCGAATCAAATGTGAAAGCATCACGGTTTTTAGTAACAACAAATATTAGGGAAACCAGATCCACAACAGATCTAGCACCACCCACAACATTATAGATCCTCACAACATATCCACCACCATCATTACTACTTACAACTGTCCAAAAGCATGTCAGATGACAACCATCAATAGCCTAAAACACAAAAAGAAAAGCCAAGGTCACCATCAACCTATACTTAGGGTAGTGAAAAACGACCGGACACCACCGGAAATGCAAAGGCGGAGAAAACATAGTGCAAGATAGAGAGAACACCGATTATATTGCTACACACAATATGAAGAAATGTGTTTCTCTCACTAAAAATCAGTTTATTATCAAATAGGCAACAATGAGACGAGTGAAAAAATCAAAGAAAACTCAATGACACTTATTTGACAACAAAGACTATCACCTTACACCACTAACACAAATAATATAAACAAATAAAACACTATTCATCAACTTATCAAATTATTAATGTGTAAAAATGTGTAATATATGATTGAAGAAATAATGGGAGACCATTGAGATGTAATTTTTTATTTATTTTTCTATGTTTGGTCTTGTACTCTTGTTTCATCAGTCCTTAATCAAAACTTGAATTTCAAGTACTAATTTAAATAAATTAAAAGTCATGTTTTAATGGTGCCGTGATACTCAAATTTATCTTGTCATCACCTCATCTTATAGGTGTTTCTAGTGCCCTAAGTACATATATGTTAACTAGTTTAGGGCCCGCATTACGTTCGGGAATACAACATTCAAGTGGTGATTTTAACGATATTCATGACGTTTCCAATAAATTTTGAGACAAAATCATGGTTAACCGTAACACAAGATGTATTTTAAATTGTTTTTAGTATAACAATATTATACTCAAATTAAACATAATTAAGTGCTTATTTTTTTAGTGTAGTTTATTTTTTAAAATAATTTCGTATGAAAAGGTTATGTATGTTTCTAAAACACTGACGTCTTTAATTGTATGTTATTATCAAGTTTATCCCTAAGTTTTATTTTTATACCCTATCAAATACAAACCAACTTATGTACACCCCTAGTAGGAGGGGTTGAAAATATTGTTTTTATGGTGTAGTTTACTTTTTAAAATAATTTTGTATAAAAAGGTTATGTATGTTTTTAAAACATTGAGATTTTAATTGTATGTTATTATCAAGTTTATCCCTAAGTTTAATTTTTATACCCTATCAAATACAAACCGTTTGTGTACACCCATAGTAGGAGGGTTCAAAATTTAACTACTCTTAAATTTTTTAAAATTATCTTACGTATTAGGGGACCAAAATGTAATTAGTGTTATTATAATATATTTTTTTAATAAAATAACATATTGTGAGAAAAACTCTCAAGTGATGCCACATAAGCAAAGAGTCTTTAAAATAAGAGTAAATTACAATTTTGGGCCTTTATAATAAGCCAAATTACGGATCGTGGCCTTTATTTTAAATTATTGCACTGGTTGGCCTTTATATAAATTTTTCTCACGATTTAAGGCCTTTAAGTTAACGTCCGTTAACTTTTCCAGTTAACTCCCCTCATGTGCAATGCACATGAGGGCATTTTAGTCATTTCACAGCTAAAGGACCATCATTGTAACTTTTTCATCTTCTTCATCATCCATCTTCATCTTCATCTTATTCATTTTCATCATCTTCATCTTCTTCATCATCTCCATCTTCATCTTCATTTTCATGTATGTATGTAAGTATGTATATATACATATATATACATACTATGAATGTATATATATATGGATTGTGTATCTATGTATGTGTATATATATATATATGGATTGTGTTGTCAGATCTGGAAAATAACTTCTTCATTGTCTTGTATATCAGATCTAGAAAGCTCGTCGGAAAATGATCGGAGATCGACAATGACGGTGGTGTGGTGGTTGTGAATGGATGTTTGTGATTTGGGAAAGATGAAGATGATGATGAAGATGATGATGAAGATGAAGATGACGATGATGAAGATGAAGATAAAGATGATGATGATGATGATGATGATGATGATGATGATGATGATGATGATGATGATGATGATGATGATGATGATGATGATGATGATGATGATGATGATGATGATGATGATGATGATGATGATGATGATGATGATGATGATGATGATGATGATGATGATGATGATGATGATGATGATGATGATGATGATGATGATGATGATGATGATGATGATGATGATGATGATGATGATGATGATGATGATGATGATGATGATGATGATGATGATGATGATGATGATGATGATGATGATGATGATGATGATGATGATGATGATGATGATGATGATGATGATGATGATGATGATGATGATGATGATGATGATGATGATGATGATGATGATGATGATGATGATGATGATGATGATGATGATGATGATGATGATGATGATGATGATGATGATGATGATGATGATGATGATGATGATGATGATGATGATGATGATGAAGATGAAGATGATGAAAATGAAGAAGATGAAGATGAAGATGTTGATGAAGAAGATGAAAAAGTTACATAGATGGTCATTTAGCTGTGAAATGAGTAAAATGCCCTCATGTGCATTGCACATGAGGAGAGTTAACTGGAAAAGTTAACGAACGTTAACTTAAAGGCCCTAAACTGTGAGAAATATTTATATAAAGGCCAATCAGTGCAATAATTTAAAATAAAGGCCACGATCCGTAATTTTGCTTATTATAAAGGCCTAAAATTGTAATTTACTCTTAAAATAATGACACCTAAGCTTTTTTCATTTTCCTATATTATATAAAGATATTGATTTTTAGTTAATTATAGACAAAATTGCACTTTTGGTCCTTTTTGTTCATACATATCTGCACTTTCAGTACTTTAAATACAAAATTCATAATTAATATATTTTGTCTTTAAGTTTGTTTCATAATTGGTCCTTTAACGCTAACGGTGTTACATATTCCAATTAAGCCAAAGGGCAATTTAGTTTTTTTACCCATAAAGGATATTTAAGTAGTTTTATTTAAATTTAAAGGATTCTTTCTAGAATTTTAAAATGTTTTAATTAGAAACTTAGTTTATTTATGTATTTTTTAAACTTTTATGTATATTAGCATTTAATTAAAACGTAGACAATTATGGTTGTAGACAAAAATTACGGTGACAATACACTAACACAGAACTTATTGTGGCAAACCAATGGTAATATTTGCCACCGGTATGTGACCGCTACATAGGCTTTTGCTACCACATTTTATTGACAAACACTTATTTGCCACTGCTTTCTCCCTAACATTGCAATGACAAAAGCTCAGTTTTGCAGAAGTGCTTTGCTGTTCATCAACTGAAATGTGTGATTTTTATTAAAAGATTTTAAAATTTATGTGAAATATTTGTTACTAGGTTTAATACCCGTGTGTTACACACGGGTTAAATAATAATATTTATAAAAAAATCATAATTATTATGTTTAAAAATTTGTAAGTATTTAAAATTTAAAGATTTTGCTCCATCAACTTATGCATGGTACAAAATTCAATTTAATTTTTTACCTCCAAAACTTCCTATTATAGAACAAAAGAATATTCTTCCAAAAATTTGCCTCTTAAAACCTTGAAATATCGATAGATGCCTTACTGGACTACTGGTTGTGTAATATTGTTGGGCTCTTAATCCTAGTCAGGCCCATAATTAAGCCCATTAGAAACCTAATTAAAGTCTAATTACAATATGAGTTTTTCCTAATTATAACTACCCTAGGTCCCTAGCTTATCTATCTAATAAATCAAACTTTTAGGGGGCAATTTTTGGAGGGATTTTTTTTTCTATAATAGGAAGTTTGGAAGGTAAAATTTAGCTAAATTTTTCACCATGCAAGTTGATGGAGCGAACTCCTTAAATGTTATATATTTACAAATTGTTAAATATAATGGTTATAATTTCTTTATAAATATTACTATTTAACCCGTGTGTAATACACGGGTATTAAACTTAGTATGTGTAATGTGTTAATGTATTTTGTTATTTTCGAGTTAACGAAAGCCTAAAATCGAGCTTATGTTCTAATCTTTTGTATTATTATGTGATGTCTTAGTTTTCTAATTACTTGTTTCAAAGGTATATTGGTTTTTACTGATTTTAACTATCACTTTTTTCTCTTTTACCGGTCCCAACTATTGAATTGACTATCAACGGTCCCAACTTTTATCACTTTGGTAACCACTGTTCCGTCGTTAAATTTTTTTTAACGCCGTTAAGTTTTTTCAAATTTAATACCGATGTTTTAAGCCTTTTGATCAGAAGGATAAAACGAGTCGGTTGATGTAAAAGTTTTCTCGAAAAGGCTCTCTGAACGATAAATTTTTTACATCAGATTGAAGCATCGTTAGGTTTAAACACCCAATTGAAGCACTATTTCGTTGTTCGGAGTGTCGTTTCGAGGTAAATTTTACATCAATCGACTTGTATTATCTTTCCGATCAAAATGTTTAAAACATCCGTATTGAATTTGTAAAAAACTTAACGGCGTTAAAAAAAATTTAACGACGGACCAGTGGTTAGCAAAATGATAAAAGTTGGGACCGTTGACAATCAATTTAATAGTTGGGACCGGTAAAAGACAAAAGATGATAATTAGAAGCAGTGAAAACCAATATACCTGTTTCAAATACATATTATCGTACTTTTAAGTTTTAACATACGGTGAAAATTAAATTTGTAAATTTAAAAAGCCGAGGATACATCTACATAGTAATAAAATTAAAACTTAACATTATCTTATAAATTCATATTTTGGTATTTGTCCATTGGCAAATGGAATTACGCGTGGACAATAAACCAAACAAGGACACCCACTACTCGATGATAAATATTGTCCTTGGCAATCGAATAAAATAATTATAATTTTTTTCATTATATTCGTTTTACTGTTCTATCTGTTATGTGAGGTGTTGTGTTGCTATTGGTTGATGGTTTAAAATGTTATATTCCGATTGTTTAATGTCATGAAATATTGTTTTGTGTGTGGCTTGAAGTGTTATGTTGCTATTGGTTAATGGTTTGAGATGTTATGTTGCTATTGGTTGATTTCATTAAATAGGGTTGTATGTTAGCTTGGGTATTGTGTTGTTATTGGTTGATGGTTTGAGATGTTATGTTGTTATTAGTTGATGTCATATGTGTTATGTTGTTATTGGTTGATGTCATATGTACGTTTGTTTGTTGGTCGTTTTTTGTTTTTGTATTTGATATTTTATGTTACGTTTTTGTTTGTGGATTGTTGATTTGTTGGTAAGGTTTGCAAGAAGTAATAACCCACTAACGATTGTCGCGTATTTTATAATTGATGTATGTTGTCTAAAAGAATAAACGTTATTCAATTTCAATAATTCAAACTTTGGTTATATTAATACTAACTTCAGAAATTTCCTATGACACTCTAGACTTATAAATATTTTTCTTCATCGAACCGAACCTATTCTTAATAGAGACTAACTCCATTAATTTTTAATGACACGAAAGATAAAATCAATTTTAATATACAATTATTCACTTATGTCCGTGTTTTTAATATTCTAAACATACACAACAAACACAACAAAACACCAATTAAAACTAAAAGTAAACAATAGTATCTAAATTAAAGTCCAAATATCATCAACTTGGTTCTAAAATCTACATTGATGTTAAATAAATTTAAAAGAATATGTAAAACAGATATTAGATGAATAGCATAAACGAAGGTAAATGAATTAGAACAAAAATATGTTAATTCATTTCCAACCATCTGAAATAGTAACTTTGATTCTATTTATTTCTTCGTGGTAATATTCCTAATTTAGTTTAGATAATTTGTTGTGAAAAAGAATGTCACATAAACGTAACGTAACAAGTATTGGCGTCATGATGATAATGACGTGTAACGTGTTACGGTGTTAGTGAGTGATAATATTTAGTTTTTTTATAGTGTGTTTTTATTACAGTTCGTAGAATCTTTTCTTGTAGCTCATGCCCATGAGGCCATGACCTATCTAGCCCCTTTCACGTCCCTTATCATGCATATGGAGCGTTGTGTTGGTGTTAAGTCGTGATACCCAACCCCACGCACCTCATTATAAACAAACATAAACCGCGAAAATTAACCAATATGCCAATCTACCACCTCAGTAATTAATTCTGAGTTAAAATTTTGAAATAACAATTTTTGCATCTTATAGGATTGTTGATGCTACTGTAATGTTTTTACCGTAGTAGAATTACAAAACTACCCCACAAAATCATGAATTAACTGACCTCCAAAATGCTGTCTAAACTGATGTTCATGCTGCTGCAACTGCTGCACATGTTCCACATTCTGCCACAAACCTAAAGTCAGCGAAACGGGCCCGGGCCCAGTCCCACCCGTCTCAATACCAGTCTCGAACGTCGTTCGTGGGTAGGGAATCATGTTTTCAAAGGACCGGTCCATGGTTGTTTGAGGAATCTGGTATTCGGTCCTTGAGCGCTTCTCGTGATCCCATAGTTGCTCGTTAGGTTCATTTTGACCATTTATCATGGTCAAAGCTCCAGAAGTCCTTGAACACTCGGGTTGTTGCTTGTTTGTCATTGAGCCCATGTCCACACGGCTCGTGTCTTCGACATCAGGGGGCTTATTTGGGTTAGTGTCTACCAAGCCTTTTGTTTCAAGAGTATGAATTTCTTCAACCATGGGCTTCCAAATGCGCACGCGGGCGTTTATGAACCAGTTTGAAACCTAGTTTAATTACCATAAACAATTACTATAAGTAGTTAACTTCAATGAACATCAAAATTATTGCAAGAAAAAAAAACCCTAGATTAATTGTTTAATATTTTATTTATTAATGGTTCATGGTTTAAAAAAATTACTTTTTACATACAAATATCTATATTATGTACATAGTCTATGCATGTTATGTGCAATCTATAAATAAACAAAACTTGTATATAAATATTTGTTGAATTTCTAGATGCATTTACTAAGATATGTGTAGGTTATGACTTGTACGTAATAAATATTGCATTTTAATCATTTTTGAGATTCTGACCTGATTTCTAGTTAACCCGGTTTGAGTTGCCAACATATGTTTATCTGCATCCGAAGGATACCTAGACGAAATCAATTAAGAAAACACACGTCATATGAATGTTAATATAAACTAAAAATGCAAGTAAAGAAGCATAATAGAGAAAGCGAATGCTATTACGGGTGAAGAAAATGCTCAAACAACCAAGCTTTCAAAACTGAGACCGCACGCTCAGGAAGGCCTCGTTGAGGCCGCCACACGGGCTGTTGGTTTCCAAGAAAACCCGATGGGCCGCTAGATTTGCCATGTCTTTGAAGGTTATGGTCCATAGACCTTAATGATTCGGTAGCATTATTAGCATCAAATGTTTTACTTGGCGAACACAAATCTTCAAATGTTTTCTTCATTTGTGTTAGTTGCTCAGAAATAGCATTCTTCACAAAGTAAAAGTGTCGTGCAACCGACTTTAAAGCTAGAGAAATGTAAGGTGTCGATGAGGTAAGTCCCGCAACTGTTTCAAACGATGAAATCACCATTTGCATCTGCTGATGATACTGTTTGTATCTTCTGCATACCTTTTTGAAACATAACAAAGCCATCAAACAATTAAAGTTAAATTCTTAAAAAACTGTCGACAAATGATAGTTGATCATAGTTCTAGTGACATCTATCGTCTTTTTGCGCTTGGTGTAACGTAAAGTTTGATGTGATGGGAAAACATAGCATGTGAAAACTCAATTATGCTTAGATTAGGGACTTTGAAAATGACCAAATAGTGGGATGACTACAGTTTAAAGTAGGCTTAATTGTCTTTTAATAAGACTTTTAAAGTTTCCATCTTGCTAGCTAGATTTGGAACCAAACTTTTTTTCTTTTAAATATTAATTAATATAGTCGGATCATTACAAAACAGTCGTCGCACGAAGCAATAACCAACAATGGTATATATACAGTCATCATACAAATATTGCACAATCATTTCGCATGCTAACCATTACTTCATGACCATATACACAAAGTCACAAATCGTAAATATGTCACTGATACGCGTTTACAACACTCACCCTAATCACGTGTAACATATATACTTGTAATAAATTTTTTTGCAAACATCTTTAGTCATCAGCTGTTTAAACAAACAAACGAAAATACTAGAAAAAAAATTCACTGATGCAATTGGGAAAATCTTGCACATCAAAATGTATGTTTTGAATCACAAAAGATTAAAAAGAATGTCAAAGAAACTTATTGGTAAAGTGAACATATATGTTGTTGCAACTTGATCAACGAACTAAGTATTATATTTCCATATTAATTACTGCTACGGTTTCAAATCACGTATACTATAAAGCCTCGATGTATTAATAACCTCGATAAAATTAATAATTTGTCGAAGTCCCAACTTGGGACCAGTACAAAATTGGATCCCAACTGATAAGACGACCAGTTCAATGGCTAATCGGTTTTTAAGACATTAATGCAAAGTTTAAAAAACATTACTAATGAAAGCCATTGAACTAATTAATAATCATACAAAGTTCATAATGCACAAACTAGAAAGAGTCAAGATTAATACCTCTTCTTGCATATATAGCAACTTAGCCTTCTTATGATGAAACTCCGGTCGAAAAGATTCGGACATTGACCCACCGCCACTACCAATACGTTCATTTAAGCCATAATTGCCCGAAGACGATGCACCCGACTCACCGGACACCCTACTCAACTCTTCTTCAAGAATCTTATGAGTCATGTTATCACATGTTTCAACCAACTCATGACCCCCAACATCACAACTATCACTCAACAACTCTTGAGCCGGCTCCAAATACTTCGAGTTCTTAAGAATCGTAGCATAACCCGTAAACGGCCCGAGCGGGCCCACATTCCTATGAGCAAAAGAGACCATGCCCATCACTTGTCTCGGGTCCGAATCCGTTAAATTCTCAACTTTTAACACTTTCGGACCCGACGACAAAGATAAAGATAGCCCTTGTGGGATATCATTATTTCTACTTGCTACAAACCCTAATTGTTCGGAACTGTTCATCCAACACGGTATAGATTGATTCACATGTGATCCAACAGTGGCAGATGTGACAACTTCTTGGAGGGTGTTTTGGTAATTATTATTATTAAAAGATGAACAACCAAAAGCTGCCGGAACTTCGCCGGAGCTTTTCCGATCACCACCGAAATGAATATTTTGCAAATCTTGATTGTTATAACTTTGATCAATATCCATTGACCCAACATTCCACTCATTACTAACATGAAATGGGTTTTGTAAATTGACGACATTTTTCCAATTCCCACCGGTTTGTGGGTTGCCGGAACTAGCTCCGGCACCGGCACCGGAACATGAATCTTGATCTACAAAAGGAATTGAATGAAGCATTTCCGAAGGGAAAACAACCGGGTTGTATGAAACGGATCCGAACCCGGTTGGGTGAACTTCAAAGTGTGAGTCTTGTGGTAAATGTTGGTGGGTCGGGTCGTCGGAATTTTGCTGAAATCTTAGCTTATGTCGCCGGATTTTCTGAGCTACATGCGATTCGGATCTTAGATTGTTCATTTCCATTGAACTCACATTCACAATGGTTTAATCCCTGCATGAAATTAACAAGTGAAAACCAAGAGATTTAACATCTAAGAAAACTTAAAGAGACTTGAGTTTAAAACTTATCAGTTGAACTATACCACACCACCCCACACACTCAAACAAGTTCGTTTGAGTGAGTGCTCGTACGGCTGTTCGAACAACCGTATGAGTAAGGTGGTGTAGCTATAGAACACATCCACCTACACTCAATCAGCCGTTAGCACAAGTTTCAAAACGGCCGATTGAGTGGAGTGCTCATACGGTTGTTCAAACAACCGCATGGGTAAGGTGGTGTAGCTATAGAACACATCCACCTACACTCATACGGCCGTTTGTTTCCACAAGTTTCAAACGGCTAAATTAAGTGGGTGCTCATACGGTTGTTCGAACATTCATTATTCGAAGAGTTCGAACAACCGTATGAGTAAGGTGGTGTTATAGAACACACCCATCCTGGCCGTTTGTTTCCTCAAGTTTCAAACGGCCAAATTGAGTGGGTGCTCATACGGCTGTTCGAACAATTATCATTCGGAGTGTTCGAACAACCGTTTGAGTAAGATGGTGTAGTATATATAGAACACACTCACCCACGCACTCATCCGGCTGTTTGTTTCAGATGATTCAAACGGCCGATTGAGTGGAGTGCTCATACGGTTGTTTAAAATTTAATGTTTAAACAACCGTTTGAGCTGATGGGTGATTATAAAACGCAAAATCGGCTTGAAGGATGACCTAGCGAGGCTGCCGGTGGTGGAGGAAACGGTGTCGAGAGGTGAAAAAGAAATGAAGAGAGTGTGAGGACAATGATTGCAAAGTTGATAATGAAGTGCAGTTGGGTTTACAGACCTAGGGATTTAACGGCGTTGACGGATGCTAAGAAAAGGAAATGCCCATAGTCGGTCGTTTAATTACCAAAGTGGCATTTGTTTATCTGGCTTGATTTGTAAAGGGGCCACGTAGATTTGACGTCTATTAATTGGATGTTTATTATTATTTTTTTGTTACTAGTTACAAAATGTTGGACTCTTTGATAACATGTACATGTAATGTTAAAAACAATACTTCATTAATGGTAAGTTTAACAGCCGTTTATGTTAATAAAAAAAAAGCTAGTAAGACGCTTGAAGTATATAGTCGGAAGAAAATGACAATGATCACAAAAAGAAAAAAAGTTGTTGAAACATCTTCATTTTTTAGCTTGATGGATGTAACATAAATCAAGTTTTATGATCCATGGCGAATAACTATGGAGTGTTGTAGTATAAGAATGTCTTTGATATGCGAAATTAGGTCGCATTGAAAAACCTTGCCACAAACTTTGTGGGGAACTCATGTGATTCACTTATTCTTGTTCCTTAACATAGGAGAACGTAGAACACCTCATTTTAATAGCTAATTCGAAAGAGATTTGATTACTGAAGCTCTTAAGAAAAATTATATTGATTTTCTTGTGAATTCAATTAGTCCCCCTACCAGCACTTGCAAAAAAACCACCTGCAATGGCCGTTTTGCTTCCCTTTCATGCCCAACTCACACCCCGCGCAAATGTACAATGGACATAAGCAAAAAAGGGTCGGATTATTTCGTTTAACACTCTCAAAAGGGACTCTTTATAAATAATCGCTTATAGCCATTTTTGTGTAAGGTCATGGGTATTGATATAGAATATGACAGAAAAAGTTTTGTCATGTACGATGACACCTACACGATTAAAACTAGTGATAAAAAATAATACTGAATGTAATCAATGTTAATAAAACAGAAAGAGAAGGTGGAGTGGCATTATTTTTATATCACCTCCCATTACAAATAACAATGAGAAATTAATTAGACATAAAAAAATTGAACCTCTACATGATTTTTAGGTTACATAGTAAGATTGTACATGAGAAATGAAATATAAGGTTGTGGGTTGAATAGTACAAGGAGTATATGGTAATTAATGAAAAGTCAAAGGTGATAAAAGTAGTGAAATGAAAAGTGAATAGGGTGGCAGGAATAAATGCAGGGAACCCATAGAAAACGGGGGTAAAGTGATGGACAAATATATACTATTACTACTACTACAACTTATCAGATAATAATAATGCTTTTTAGTTTTTACTCAACCCCCCAATGGCCTCAACTCAATACTAGTTAAAGCAAACCCTACTAATATGCCCTACTACACAATGTACTAGGGGTATAATATCATCATTTCATTTCATTTCATTTTATCCTCTAAAAGCTCCTTTAATGACATCCTCAAAACATGTCATTCAAAATTTTAAACTATACTTCCTTCTTTCTATTTTAAACAGAATAAATTACATTTTTTATCATTTACGTTTACATCTCTTTTCACCAATAGTTATTTTGTGTAAATTTTTCATCAAACGTTTTTATGTTTAAAAAACATTACATTGTTAGTCTTTTATTCTAAACCCTGTTAAAAACTCAAGTTAAAATGTGTCACATGCGGGTCATGTGAGCGTAAACCTGTCTTTTCTCAACCCCTTTACAACTTATATTTTATATAAGTTGGGTTTTAATCAAAACATGAGTTTTAAATGAGTTTGGAAAATACAAATTTTACATCACGTGATCTCCTCGTGACACACTTTTTAACGAGGTTAAAGTAAAGGACTAACAATGTAATATTTTTAAACATAAAGGACGTTTGGTGAAAAGTTTAGCAAAAAAGGATCATTGGTGAAAAATGATGTAAACTTAAAGGATAAAAAATGTAATTTGCCCTTTAAATATTTATTTTGTCTTAATTTAAGTGTTAATTCTAGAAATATAAATATAATTTTTAGTTTTTCTTATTATATTTATAAAAATGACATTATTTTAAATGAAGCCATTATTGTTATTTAAAGTTAAAAATTATAGTAATCTAATAATTTCTTAAACCTTTTGTTTAAAGGTAAAACCAAACCTTTAAAATACATAAAGTTATGGGTTCAAGTCTTACTAAGTGAGAAATTTGTTCTTATAATTTTTTATTCACTTATATATGTTGCCGAGTTAACATTGGGATTCAAGTTTACGGTTTGTTTCTACAAACCAAATTATCTTACGGGTAGAGATACGTACGACTGTACGAGTTATTAAGATGCCTTACTTTTTATCTTTTTATTTTTATTTTTATTTTTATATATACGTGTATATATATAAAGATATAGAATATAATGTCTGATAAAAGAGAATAATTAATATGAGTGTATGTATAACTAAGGTCTCAATTCAAACCACACGACACAAAAAAAAATATTCTCATCCTTAAATAATCTTACAGCTAAAAGTGTTTATATTAGTTTTCATATCTTTATCTATGTAATTATACTAAAAATCATATTTTTCTCTTTTGTTTTTAATTAAATTATATATGATAAACGGTAGTTTTCTAATATGAAGCTTATTTTCTCCGCCATCAAATTTTTTTTATCATCTCACAAGAACTCATAACCACTTTTAAAATATAAAACTCCACTCATAAATATATAAGGAATATTCACGGTGCACTCCTATAATTTCGTGAGTGGATTCGGAAGGTGTTTGTGAATGTATGAGAGAAAAAAAATGTAATTGTTCGGCTCTATATTTTACGATATTGTTCACCTGTAATAATTTTTTAATATTGTTTTAATTGGTTGTGAGTGAACGAAAGTAAAATAATAATAAAGATATAAAAAATATTTTATTTAATTGAAAATTCAGACATAAAATATAGTAATTTTACTTTAGTTATAGCCTTATAGGATTAAAGATAGCTAACTCAAAGAAATAAATATAACTCACTTTAAAGGTATATAATATGTTTTTTTGGTAAGTTTCTAACAATGTAACCAAGTTTGACAACTGTTCTAATTAAATACCTAAAATTTTATTTGTCTCTTTAATGTCACTGAAGTTTCATTAAGTGTTCCAATTCTATGTACTAATTTTACGTTTATTTGAATTTTTAAAAATTGAGTTGGGCAAATGAAATATTTATGTGATTATTTTTGTTCAATTTGACTTAAACTCAGTAAATTTAAAACTTTGTTATTAAGCTGCAAATTCATAGTCTTCACTTTTATATCCCGATTCAAATTGATTGGAAAAAAACTTTCATGTTTTTATAATCATAATTCATGTATGTTTCATATGTCTAACTCATTTTTAAAAAATTTAAACATTTGTAAAAATATTACATAAGATTGAAACACTTATGAAACTTCAGTGTCTTTAGGGAGACAAAAAAAAAACTTTAGGTATTTAATTGGAACAGTGATTAAACTTGGTTACATTTCTATAACATTTTCCCAATTATATTAAAAAGCCCAAGATCACTAGCAAAATGCTAGGAACCGAAACAATACAATAAAAAACAACAAAAGCACCACAAACACAAGATCCAACATCAATAGTTCTATTTGTTAAAGGCACAAAACTTATAAGATATAAATTATGTTGAATTCTTCTTGTAACATCTACTATTTGCTACTTTTTTTAAACGGTGGGGATTTTATTTAAAAAAAAACTAGTCGGAGGCTAGAGATACATGAAAAAAAATACAAACTATTTGTGACATTAAAATTGGGCCAATCGTTCCACTCAAGCCAACCCATATTTGTCATATATTTAACCCAATAAAAACTCAAGATCTTGATATTTTTCATGATCCTAACCAACGGACTAGTGTTTTCTAAATATACATTCATTCATGACATTTAAGATACATCATAAAGTGGCCTTTAAAATCGAGTACCAATAATAAACCACATAAAGAGTACATCATATGATGTAACATGATATCTATGTGTTTTAAATACGTAGACAGCAAAACGATTTTGCAAGCTAAAATAAGTTGGCATGTCACACACTCATTCTCCTTCACACGTTCTCTCGTGCACATAAAACAATTGACGACTAACAATTTAATTAATGTCTAATAATGTTAAAATTTCTTAAGAGGCCCTTTTTATACAAAACAGAAATTACGTTGCTGTTTTAAAAAAAAACCCTCCGCAAAACTTCTTTTACAATAATTATAAAGTATTTTGATGTTTTATGATACCCATCTTACTTTTTGTTATAATTAAAGAAGATGTATTTTATTGCAATATCATGTATGTAATGATATTTTTAAATGATTGTAGCGCCATATTCATATGATCCAATTCAACTATTTTATATGAGTAGAAGACTCTACGTAATGGACGTTATGACTCTTAAAAATGTCTCATAAGTCATAACGCTCCGCACATTATTACATGGGATATTATGGGATATTATGGGTGTGGACGTTTTCATTAAGGGGCATTTACATATATCCCCTTCTTAAGATCATTTATTACGTATTTACTCACTCTTTAATTTCAATTACATATTTCCCTTCCTAAATCATATATATTACATATTTACTCAATTTCTTTAAAATAGCCTTTTGATTTACTATTTTACCCTTAATGATCTTCATAAATATATTTTTATATTTTTTATGGTTTGTGTAAAAGAAGGGATAAATGAGTAATTTATTATGTCAAAGGGGATATATGTAATTAAACTTTAGTCTTGGATAAATATGTAATTGATGGACTTAGGAAGAGGAAATATGTAAAAAACCTTCGATTAAAACTTCTACGTCCTTTCTTTTTTCTCACTTCTCTCACACAATCTCTCTTACTTCTCTCTGTTAGTAATGATTAATATACGTTATCCTCACTTGTAACACACAATCTCTCCCTCCTTTTAACAATTACATATAGCCTAATGTTTACATAATCAAATCATAAAATTAAGGTCACCCTATTTTAAAAGAATAAATTTTTTTAAAACATTTAAGGGTTGGAAGGGGCCCATGGGGTGTTGGGGGTACTACAACACACATCAAAAAGTATGATGTAACCATTCATGACCAATCAAATCAAATCAACTATCCCCAATCCCATTTTAAATCAATAATACTAAAAAATTATTTAATGTCAGTTCGAAGTTGCACTGCAAGATAAATCCCTCAGAAATACATTTTGGAATTTGTGTACATTACATCATTCACACCTCTATAAAGTAGTGCCTATTTGATTTCTTGTTCAACGTATAATGGTAACATACTACAAATGTGACATGTGTTATGCTTTACGTTTATTATTCTACTTCTTAAAATTTGTGTCATTAAACAAAGGGTGTAAACAAGCCGGTCTGTAAATTAGGTTCGGGCTTGAAGATAACGAGCTTGGTTTGAGTTGACTCGTTTTTTTAACGATCTTGAATTGTAGGCTTGGGCTTAAGCTTGACTTGTAAAGAGCTCGAGCTCAGCCCGTGACTCATCAAGATAAAACTTGTTTTTTGACATATAATTATAACATTAATGAAGTATGTTTAAAATTACAAACGAACTAATCATTGCCGTGGTTGTATAAAACTTGGGGTTTTTTTACACATACTTATAACATTTGAACTTTAAAGGTTGAAACTTGATCGATGTGAAAGATTAGATGGGTGACAATTAAGAGGGAGGGAGTAACCGGAAAGTTAAGTTGTTGAAAACGTAAAAGGATTATGGTAACATGTCTTTCTTTTATTTTGTTAAATTTTTAATATTAATGTATTTAAAAAAAAATAACGAGTATTGAGTAATGATATATATTTAATAAATGGTAATATAAATATTAGCATGGTTTACAGTTTGAACTCGTAAAACAAACTTAAACAAAATAAAGTGTCAAAGTTATTAAAATTTAAGGGTCGGTGTATATAACTTACCAAAATATTATTAAGGTTGATAGTGTAAGTGTCAAAATACCAAGGCCAAAGTGACCGACTTTAATTTTCTTATTTAGAGTAATTTGTTCTTCCTGGTTAAAAAACTTATTCGTGAACGAATTGGATAATTCGCATCTATTGCTTAGACTGTATGTAATGGTTAATGCCCCTGGTGGACATTTTCCGCCTTGTGAACGGTGACTAGTCAAGGGGCATTATACTAAAAAATGGCGTAGTGGGATAATGCCCCGTAATTATGACTAAAAGAGAGAAATGGGAGAGAGAGTGTGAGAGAAAAGGGGATGAGAGAGAGGGGCGCAGGCGTTTTAATAAACACGCCACACCCATAACGCCCCTGCGTAGTGGTGTGCGGGACGTTATGGGGCGTTTTCTATGGGGCATAACGCCCACTACGCGTAGTCTTATTACTTTGTGTTCTTGACCACATTAAAACACATTCTTATAGAAACTCCCACTTATAAGCCCATATAAGATTTATCGTGCTTTGTAAGTTTGACGTCATATAGGACAATTAAAACGTCGAAATCTCATTTATCGTAGCTTCATTTTATATAAGGTTTATTATGCTAAAACAAAAAGTAAAAATATATAATAAAAAATTAAAAGACCAAAGAGGGAGGGTGCAAACAGTATATATGTTAAACAATTACATCATCTTACGTTGCTCTTGCTGTTGATGTAGCAGTGGTAGAATCTTATCTTAGTTTTATATATATATGGTTTCAGATTCACTTATAATTTCGATAAAACCATTTCTTTAATTTACTATAACTTTTTTTTTTTTGAACGGCAATTTTTATTAAACTAAGTCACTAGCGAGACGCTAGGACCGAAAACACCAAACAACATTACAAAGGAAAACTCCGAAAAGAAAAACTACACCATGTATGCCATACAAGATTCCCAAGTTTCGCCCTATTCTTCATCCACGCAAACGTAAAGAACTTGATCTCGTCCACCACTTTGTTCACCGCCACTCTCTTTGAAGAGAAAATGAATTCGTTACGGGACTTCCAAATGAACCACAAAGTAGCCAACATAATCGAGTACAATGCGTTTCTTAACTCCGTATTAACGTTTAGAGCGACGATGGACTCAAGAGAACTTTTTATAGGGAGGTCCATAGCAAGCTGATGGCCACACCACTTATGTACTTCACCCCAGACTTGAGCAGCAAAATGACATTCTCGCAGAACATGAAACGGTGTTTCGATGTTACCAAAACACAATGAGCATTCCGAAGAATGGATCTTCACACCTCTTCGTATAAGGGATTGTTTGGATGCAATTCTATTTATAGAGACTCTCCATCCAAAGCATCTCACTTTAAGTGGCACCCAATTTAACCATGAGAAGGGGGAGAAATCAAACGGGGCTCGGTTCATCTCGAGGATGGTTCTCATAGATTTAACCGTAAAGACCCCCTCGTCATCACCTTCCCATCTCCACAAATCCGTCCCCGCACCTGGATGACAATCGCTAATGAGAGTTAAGAGTTGCTGAAACTGTGCATCCAACACCCCCGTAACAGGGCGACGCTTCCACTCCCACTTCCTTTGACCACTATTTTGCTGAGAACCGAGCCTATCCGCAACTGTGCACCGCTTATGCTTTTCATTAAGGAAAAGATCAGGGAATTTTGTCTTAAGTGGCTCCCCCCCAATCCAAGTATCAAGCCAAAAACTAATAGTCTCTCCACTGCCAACACTTGCTGTCAAGAAACTATTCATACATATATTCTCTTTAAGAAGTTCTTTATCCACCGAGATCATATCTTTCCAAGCCCCACACACATTTTTATTGACCGGGATGTCAACATACCTTCTTGGTTGAAAGTGAATAGCTTTTATAACCTTGTACCAATTAGCATTTTTCTCTCTTTTATATCTCCACTTCCACTTTGTTAACAGCGCTATATTTGTATCACGAATACTACCAACTCCACAACCCCCGACTGATTTAGGCGCCAATACTTGCTCCCAATTGACCCACGCAATACCCTTACCATTGTCAGATCCGCCCCAAAGAAATTGTCGTCTAATGCTCTCCAATTTTTTTATTACCTGCGTTGGTGCTTTAAACATTGACATGAAGTAAGTAGGAAGACTACCCAAAACCGACTTAATTAAAGTAAGTCGGCCACCAAACGACAAAGTTTTCTCTTTCCATCTTGACAATCTTGCCTTAAATTTATCAACAATTGGTTTCCAGTTCGCCACCCTTTTCATATTAGCACAAATAGGCACACCAAGATGAAAAAATGGAATCAAACCTTTTTGACATTGTAGAACAGTAGCCCCAAGTTTAGCTCAATTTGATTTAATCCAATGCCAAAAAGTTGACTTTTATAAAAGTTTATTTTTAAACCAGAAGCTAAATCAAAACATCTAAGGATTCTCATTATGTTTGAGGCATTAGAGATTGACCACTCACTCATTATCAAGGCGTCATCGGCATAGAACACATGAGAGAGTACTGGGCCATTGTTAGGAAGGTATATTCCTTGGATTAACCCATCATTAACTGCAGAATTTAACGCCACATTAAGGGCCTCCATCACGAGAATGAAAAGGAAAGGCGAAATCGGGTCACCTTGGCGAAGACCTCTAGTGGGGGAGAATTCCGATGTAGGTGACCCGTTAACTAAAACCGAAGATCTACCTGACGACAAACAACTTTGAATCCAATGTCTCCATAATAGGGGGAAACCCATTTGCTCCATAACCGAGCCAAGAAAACGCCAACTTACCGAGTCATAAGCCTTTTCAAAATCCACTTTAAAGAAAACCGCCTTTCTCTTAACCGCTTTCAACCATGCAATTGATTCATTCACCATCATTGGCCCATCCAAAATATTTCTCCCCGTAATGAAAGCGGTTTGCTCAAACCCGACCAAGTTTCCGATTACCCCTTTTAAACGCATAGCAAGCAATTTAGTGATGATTTTGTTTAAACACCCAATTAAACTAATTGGGCGGTAATCTGGGACCGACAATGGATCCGTAACTTTAGCTATCAACGCAATGAACGCCGAATTACACCCTGCACTAATGGTACCACCAGAGTAGAAATAATCCACTACCTCTCTCAAATCAGACTCCAACAGAGGCCAAAAACTTTTAATAAAATTAAAATTGTACCCGTCCGGTCCTGGGGCCTTATCACCCCCGCACTCCCACACCGCCAACTTTAGCTCTGCCATCGAAAAAGGAGCAATCAAAGCATCAGCCTCTATTGCAGAAAGACGCTTGAAATTACTGTTTGAAAAAATAGGCCTCTCATAATCGATTTCCGTAAATCTAGCTAGAAAATGATCAAAAAACTCTTTTTTTATCACATCTGGATCATCCTGCCAAGTACCATTAACCATTAGTCCATTAATTCTCGAGTTTTTAACATTCGAATTCAGGTGCCCATGAAAATAGGCGGTATTTTCATCACCGTCGACTAGCCATTTAATTCTAGCCTTTTGTTTTAAATCCCTCCCTTTAGCTTCCTCCAAAGTGAATAACTCTTTTTTCCAAAGTAGCCTATTTTGACTTTCAACATTAGACAGAAGCCTCGATTCAGCAGCAACTTCAAGAGCCTCAATTTTTTGTTTTAACTCTACATACTGCCGAGCATCCTTTTCTCTTTTAATAACAACCCATCTTTTAATGGCACCTTTAACAGCCTTCAGTTTGCACATGAAACGCTTGTCAGGGGGTCCGACAGTAATAGCCTCTTCATATGCCTTAGTTACAACCTCTCTGAACCCCGGTAGATCGATCCACGAGTTGAAGCATTTGAACGGAATAGGCCCGAAGTCCTTCGCCAGAGGCTTGAACAACACCGGACAATGATCCGAATAATTCCTTGGGAGAGCAGACACAGACGCGTGAGGCCACAGGTCCATAGCACAAGAGTTAACAAGGATTCTATCCAACTTACTAAGTTTTCCCCCATCCGAAGACATGTACGTGAATTTCCGACCCCCCATACCATACTCAACCAAGTCTGCCTGTCGGATAAAATCATTAAATCTAGCAGAACTAGAAGCACAATAAGCCGAGTTGAATCTTTCCCTTTCCGACCTGACTTCATTAAAATCCCCCATGACCAACCATGCACCTGCATTACTCGCAATTAACCCATAGATCTTATCCCATAACAGAGACTTAAGATTGGCATCTTGAGGAGCATAAACATTAAGAATGAATAAATCAACATCGATGCCCCGAATGTTGCCGACACATAACAAGAAGTTTCTGTCTATAACACAACTTTTGAACAAGAAAATAGAAGGGTCCCAAACCGAGACCAGCCCGCCCGAACTTCCGATCGAAGGAGCATACTCGAAAGCGAACTTAGACTTTCCCCAAAAACCTTTAAGGATCGCAAGATTCATGACTTCAAATTTTGTTTCCTGCATAGCAAGAAAAGATACATAATTCTCCTTTTTTAACCCCTGCACCCAAGTTTTTTTTGAACTCCCCCTTGCCCCTCTAATGTTCAAAGATATACAATTCATTTGGAAACACTTTTTACCCCATCTCCTTTAAAGCTTATGACAATATTATTAAAAGTACACTAGTGAGTGACAAAGCTTATTTAAAACAAAAATTCAATCTAATATTGGACTAGCCCTTTTCATATAGGTTTTTGTTTCTTACATATGCTTGGAAAAAAGGAAAAATAAGTAACGTTTAAAGTTACAACCTTTGTTTGAAAGTCGACACTTGATAAATTCTTTGTAAGATGGCGTAAAATGAGGATTGCTCGTTATGCTTCGGAAATATGGAATTCGGTTGATCATATCTTGTTGCTAGAGGTTATGTTTCGTTTTAATTAAATTTGTTGTTAAAAAAATTAGGAGGTCTTGGATTTAACTTTGAAGAAGTTATATACTAGTCTGAAGTATTTTAGTAACGATGTATATTGAAATTGATGTCTGAAGACAAAAATCTATGAAATGTTGTTCGAAAAACTTTATTAATGCATGCTTTTGAAAAACTTATTGACCCGATAGGGCGGGTATTTGTCTCGGGTTGATGTGGTTGCTCGGCTACACCGTCTTAGGCTCACAAACCGGAAGTTGGTTTGTAGTATTGAGATGCAAAATTTTAAATAATCACTCCTAGCATACATGTGCCCATTCATTTAACTCGAAGTAATATTTTAATGGAGGTTTTTGTACTCATAGTATTTGGCTTTTCACAATTATCTTGTGCTCAAAGATTTTAAAAAAAGTAAACATAGCGTTTTTTTTCCCTCGCACATGGTTGTATAAATTTTTAACAAAAACATAGTTGTTTTAAAATTATATGTTTTTGTTCAAATAAGAAATGAAACTCGTGATATAATCTTGTGAACACATTGCAAGTCTACCTTTTTTTTTAACAGCAACACTGGAAAACCCTCTGGTTACATCACCCGAAGACAACCACCCCATTACGAGCTACCCCACAGAGGCCCTGTTACACCCCCTGAAAGGAGGACACTACTTTAGGCGCGTAGTGAACGAGTGATTTGGTTTTTTTAGTTCAATAAGTTGATTATTGGGTTTTCTACATTACTTTTTGAGTTAACGAGCCACAAATGAGTCAAATTAACTAGTTTTGTTGCTAAATAAATTATTTATTTAATATATATATTTATATAAAATTATATATATAATATAAACTTAGATATATATAAGATAAAAAACTAAAAAATCAGCCCATCAGCGACCGGACCTTGAGCGGTCATCCTCCTTACCCACCCCCCTTGGACTTCCTTGGAAAACAAAGAAATGACAAGTTATGATTGGCGGTTTTAGAGTATTTTACAGTAGATTTTACAGTACTCATAGCATCCTAATCCGTTCATTTGAAACAAAATTTTGTTAATATTGCTAAGATAGTTGATCTAGCACAAATGAACCGGTTAGCTTGTAATAACCCGAACACAAGCTAATAAAAAATAATCCATGTTTTCGTTGCTCTTTATTTATGGACCACATATTCAACTATTAAAACCAAAATGATTAATTATAGCGATCAAGAAGGGTTAGCGATTAATTTGTAGTAACTATGATTTTCAAACATTGATCATTACTCACTTATTGCTCAATTATGCAAAGAGTATTTGATGAATTTCACTCTATAGTTTCAGTTTGTAGAAGTAGTATTAGTTTTTTAAACAAGGACAACACTTCTATAAAAAAAAAACTAACATGAAAATAAAACAAATAAGTATAATTACAAACTCATATTAAAATCACACAAATCAATCCGTTCTAATCTAATAAATAAAAAGCCACGACATAATATCTTCTCCTATTTATATTATTGATTATTTTACTTGCTTCAGATGGGCCGTAAAACACACAAAAAAACTGAATTTTGGGCCGATGGGAAAGTGTGGCCCATCTAAACATGTTAAATGGTTTGTTTTATTATATTTTTGGTTTTTAAGGAAAAAAATGTTTGTATAAAATAAGCAAGTTTTAACTTTGTCACATTCAAGTCGATTTTGATTTATTATGTTCTAAATAGGTTATTTAAATTTCATTGAGTGTTTTAATCATAAATATTTTATCTATTTAACAAGTTACCAACTTACCATGTTTATGTGACACTTCTTTTTTATATTTTTATTTTTAATATAGAGTGTGAAAAGAAATTATGATGTGAATTATAAAGTTTAGAGTAAAGTTCGTTTTGCCTCCCTGAGGTTTATCTAAAATAACGGTTTGCATACAATAGTTTTAAATTTGCATTTTGCCTCCCTGAGATTTATCTAAAATAACGGTTTGCATACAATAGTTTCAAAATTGCGTTTTGCATCCCTAAACTTACCAATTTGTCACCGTTTGCTACATTCGAAATAATTGTGTCAAAAGTAAACGTTAGTCAGTCCATGTGCCTCTCACGTGATGGCACTTTTGTCATTTTCAAGCCAAAACCCATTTAAGCAAGAGGAAAAAGAAAAGGTACGTGAGGGGCACATTGGACTGACTAACGTTTGATTTTGATGAAGTTAATCCAGATGTAGCAAACGGTGACAAATTGATAAGTTTAGGGAGGCAAAACGAAAATTTAAAACTATTGTATGCAAACCGTTATTTTATGTAAACCTCAGGGAGGCAAAGTGCAATTTTAAAACTATTGTATGCAAACCGTTATTTTAGATAAACCTCAGGAAGGCAAAACGAACTTTACTCTAAAGTTTATTATATGATAATTTGAGTAATAAAAGTTGAATTGACACACTCCTTACATTCTTCTTCACCGGCTCTACCAACATTCCAACAGGTCACGAATCATCGTCAATATTGTCGTCCATCATCTTCTTCCTCCTTTTTAAACACCGTTGTCACTGGTGACTATCGCCAAGGGCACATCTCTTTGGGAACCGGGTGGGGCCACTGCCCCATGTTTTTTTACAAGTAGTGTTAGTTTTAAAAACTTTATTACTCTTCTAGAAACTTGTTTTTTAATACAACCAAATTCATTTTGTTTATGAAGAGTAAGCAAATGTGTCTGGTTTCGGGTGAAGTATAAGATTTGTCTTCTGTCAATCTTTTCTATTAAACAATAATAATCTTTTAAAATTTCATTATTAGATATATATTTATAAATCTTTAAACCTCGTTATCCTTATTTTATCAAGATGACATCTAACATATAAATCTGCATGAAAAGCTGCTGATTGATTTACAATCAGTTGAATTTATTAAATATGCATAATACTTGAGTTTATAATTAACATGGCTCTTTATTAGTCAGCAACGACAACTAAAAAGGTTTAAATAAAAAGTTTAGTTAAATGTCATATTAGTCCCTAAGTTTTTCATGTTTTTGCCATTTTCATCTATTTAAGAAAATATTGCCTACACTACTCTATTGTTTTTAATTTTATGCCATTTTTATTCATTTGCTTAACTCCGTTAGTGTAACCGTTAACCAAGCTCATGTTCATGTTTTTAAAGGGGGTTAGTTGGTTTTTTTTAAGATTTAAATCCCTTCAAAACATATTTTAAATTAAGGTAAATTACTATTTTGGTCCCCGATGTTTGATTAAAATCACGGATTTTGTCTAATTGTTTGTTTTCTACTATTTTAATTCACTGTTTTCACAAAAACTTGATATTTCAGTCCACACCACTAATGGTTATCCATATTTCCAGGTAAATTTGTGTGAAAAGACAGTAATATCCCTGAACCAAAATAGTTATTTTGACCAAACCCCAATGACCAAAATAGTAATTTACCATTATTATTATTATTATTATATATTGTTTTTGTTGTTGTTAGTATTGATATTATCGTTATCGTTATCATAAATCATTATCGTAATCAATATTATTATTATCGTAATCATTATTACCGTTGGCCACCGATGACCACTCGCTGCCGGACATGTGTCACCACTCGACTATCCCACCAACAATTCTTTTTTACTTTACCATTAACTTTGACTTAATTATTATTTTAACCTCTAAGAAGTATGGTGGAAAAGAATTAGAATATGACTATATATAGTGGTTTGTGTTGTGCGTAGTAATAGTAATAATAATAATAATAATAATAATAATAACAATAATAATAATAATAATAAGTTATATTAGTATAAGTACGTGGATGAATAGAACAAAAGTGGGTGAGTTAGAATTTTATAGTTCGATATTAAATATGTTTTGAAGGGATTTAAAAAAAAACTTACCCCCTTTAAAAATATGAACATGAGCTTGGTTAAAGGTGTAGACTAACGGAGTTAACCAAGTGGATGAAAATGGCAAAAATAAAAAACAATAGAGTAGTGTAGGCAAAAAAAACTTAAATGGATGAAAATGGCAAAAATAGAAAAACATCAGGGATTAAAATGACAATTAACTCTAAAAAGTTTGTAAGATTAGGTTAAAAGTTGTTTATGAAAAAAGAAATAGTCTGTATTTAACACTTCCAAAGTCTAAAGTAGTTTGGTCACATGCAAGAATGGTACACTTTTGAGTTCTTACAACGTCTCATTTCATATATTTTTCTATGATCTTATCCATCCACCTAACTATATTTGATTGTGAAATGGTTAATTAAACATCTAAAAATGTGGACTTTTGGATAAAATCATGAAGCGTCGAATTAGCATTCTAACTACTGAAATCACACGAGCTATAAAGAGTCATGACACTAAGCTAGAATTATCGTCGTCGTTATAAGAAGTGTAATTATCATAACATTTTATTCAAAATAAAAAACGTGAAGTATTTTATATTTTTATCAAAACATGTAAAATTAGAACATAAAACATATAAAAATCTATTAAAAACATCGCTACGAAACTCACTTTCATAATCAAATTTATACTTGGTAACCCTTTAGTTGTTGGATCCCCTTGAGATTAGTCCGGCCAAACGTATATATTTTTCGAAAAAAATTTGAGACGACTAAATTTTGTTGCTACTACCCACAAGTATTGTTATCAAAGAGACGCTTTAACAAAACTAACATTGTTTTTTAACCAGTTATAAACCACTTTAAAAAAGTTTTCTTTTAAGAAACAAACTATTGAACAAAATACATATTTTACACCTAAACTCTTAAAGTAGGAAAACCCAACTTGGTAACCTAATTTTCTAAATGTTAAGTTATGAAATGTCCTCTTAAATAACCACATGTCATTCCTCTAGTTAGCAACATGTTACATTATTTTTATGGATGGTTCGTTAGGCCATGCCTCTTTTCCGACGAAACAAGATGTGGTTATTCAAGTTTGAAACGAACAAATACGATTATACCAAGGTTAATGCTATTTTTTTAACCTTTAAGTGGTTCGGCTAGGCCTAGTGTGATGATTCATGTGGTCGAGCCATTGATCGACAATGGTTCCAATGGTGTTCCAATTTTAACTAAGCTTAGTTATGTCTTGGACGCGATCAACCATATATTCGAGCCACTGAGTAACAGCACACAATGCTCAAATTTGATTTTGATTATCTTGGCACAGTCAATGAATAATTACTTCAATTATATTGACAATTCTTCTCTAGTTTTTAAAAGACCGAACCATCTATTGATGGTCATGTTGTGTATTGGCATTAATTTTTTGGTTTGATTTTCAATTTTTCATATTCTATATTTGAATAACTGTAGTTTGGACATTTAGGCAAAACAAATCACAAATAATAAATAAATTAGTTAATGTGCGTTTTGTTTTTTTATAAGAATGGTCTTTAAAATGAATTAGGAAAATTTTGATATTTAGATTTTTTACTATTTGACTTGTCCCAGACCGAACTGTCGACCCGAATTTATAACCCAAACATAGCGTTATGAGAAAATTCTATGCGACGTGTGAGTCCGTTACCGTCGGCCCCTCTTATATAAATTTTCTGGCTTCGCCACTGGATATAATGTCCTTTGTTTAGTCACCGTACACGCTATGATATGTATATCTTTAACAAATTCAGTCTCACCTTAACAATATTGGTCCATGTGACTTTTATTCTTAACACAAATGGTCCTGAGCCCAAACTCCTTCCACTTTTCAAATAATTTTTCACACATCCACCACACATGATGAGCAAAAAACACATTTGCCTTTGCTTTTTAATGTAAAAGAGGACGGAGTTTGAGCTCAAGATAATTTATGTTAAGAATAAAAACCATATGGACAAAAACTGCATAAGTATGATTAAATCTACTAAAAATGTCAAAACATAAGAATCAATACTCCAGTTTATTGTTGTCTTTGTGTTATAAATGCTACACTTTTAATTTTTTATGTGTGACATACAATGTTATTAAACCAGCCGGTCCGACTGCAGTTGGACCGCTTATTTTAAGAATCCCGGTTCAATTACACACGGTTTAATACGTGTTAGTGAACTGGATTGAACCGCTCGAACCGATTCGGTTGGACTAGAACCGAACCGTAGTTGAACCGGTTTCGAACCGATTTACTATTACTAAGCACCAAACGTCGTTTTGCTGCTTGACAGCTTGTATTCATATGTATTTTGGGGATATTTTGATGCTATATATGCATTTAAGTTTGAGTTGACTTTTGAAAAAACATAATTAAAATAAATGGGGCAATTGGTGCGAAAGTCAAAGATATGGAACTTCTACTTTTATGAACGATGCCCAGCACAATCAAAATCAAACATCGTATGTACAAGGTCAAACTTGCATTGTTTCCAAACTTTCATGATCATCTTTCATTCAAATATATATATATATATATACTTTGTTTAACGTTCTTTGTACATATATGGTATTATTATTTTACTTAATTTTATAATCAGTTTGGTAAAACTCAATTGCTCAATTATATAATAAGTAGGCATTGAACATCAACATAAAATATATAGGTATAACAATAACATATATAGACTAAGACTTGAAAATGAGAGATATGTCGTCTGCCACCTTTGTCATGTATGTATTGTATAATAGAGGCTTATAAGATAGACGAAAAACGTAAAATAAGAAGACATTAAACATTGGACTGATGCAAACCATCATACCATTGGGGGTTGATGTACGGTAACAATGGTACAACAAATACGTACATAACTGATCATATACAACTTCTAAAAAGCTTAAAAAGTCTAATTATCATTTTACACTTAGAACCTTACCGATACACTATGTACTTGCCCTACCTCACATATTGAATCTCGCGGCAGAAAGTCAAGAGACAACCCTTCCTTGTTCATTGTGTAGGATTGACCCATCGTCTAAATAACTAAGAAAAGGCTTATGGGAACGTAATTAAAGAGATGGATTAAATATGAAATTTATGTCTTCAGGATTGACCCATCGTCTTGATCTGACCCGTCAGATCTTTCGAGCATATACCTCAATAAATAATATTTATTGAAGCAAAACAATAAATGAAAAATCTCTAACCAATATGTATCTTTTTCTTGACAAAAATAATACCCAAAATGCATAAAAGACTATGTGTTTGAAAAGTTATTATGTTTTTATGTGGAATTTTATAAATTTAATAAAGAAGCTATACATTTATCTATATACTGTGAGATTAGAACGTCATAATACAACCTGAGACGTTTATCATAGTATACTTTTATACTTTTATTTCGTTTGTTTTAGTTTTTTAGTTTTTCTTTTCTTCTAGTTTATAATTTTTTTTTAAATATGTATTACACATTTACGTGATATTATAACTACACTAGGTTTAATACCCCGTGTGTTACACACGGGTTAAATAGTAATATTTATAAAAAAATTATAACCATTATATTTAACAATTTGTAAATATATAACATTTAAGGAGTTGGCTCCATCAACTTGCATGGTGAAAAATTTAGCTAAATTTTACCTCCCAAACTTCCTATTATAGAAAAAAAAATCCCTCCAAAAATTGCCCCCTAAAAGTTTGATTTATTAGATAGATACGTGTTGTTATAATGGTATGTAAAATTAGGCTCAACGTAACATGCGGGAAACTTTAATAGTTAAAACCTAATAAAAAAAATAGTAAAGAGTAATGAGAAAACAAACACAAAAGCAGACAACATATTCTACACGGGTTTGTCAAATGACCTGTCGCTACAAGTGACTCCTGTCTTTATCTTTTCTCCTTTATCAAATTTCTGTTACAAATCATATTCACAATCCACCATTTTTTCTCCATTATTTATTATCATCATCCTTCAATTCAACGATACAAATATAATTATTATTACAATTTGCTAACGTCTAACATACACGTCATTCATTAGTTCATTACAACCGATACCATAACACTTCGTCAGTCACCGGAATTTATACCTATCATAATCATGATCTCAACAAACATTCAATTAGGGTTTTGAAATTTGGGCAAAATCATATGTGTGGAAACAAAATGGCCGTAAATGCAACTCAACCTGATCAATTATCTCGCCGGAGAAGCTCCAGATCATCACGACAACCTCCCATTCCTTCATCCGGTGATCAATCGCAAACACGTGTTAATCAATCGACTAACATCACATCCAGTAGCTTCACTTACGACGGAGGAACCGTCACCGGCACTGGTTCCAGCTCAAGTTACAGACTTGGAAGCTCAACTGCAACAGCAGATGCTTCAATTTCATCAACAACATCACTCTCTAGTCTCCGTAACTCGTTGCCGGAAAACACACACATCTACGATTTATCCGAAATTCGCTCCGCGACGAACAATTTTCTAGCGAAACGTTTTTCATCATCGTCAACGCCGTCGTGGCGGTGCAATCTCCGGGGGAAACAAGTGGTGGTTTTTCAACGGAAGCTTCGCCGGCCGATACTTGATTCAGAGCTACGTGAGAAATTATCTGTGATTTACAGAAGTCATCACATGAGTATAATTAAGCTTCTCGGAGCGTGTATCTCCGGCGATTGTATCTACCTAGCTTATGATTTCATCTCCGGTGGAAACTTAACTGATTGTTTGCGAAATAAACGAAACCCTAATTTTACAGTTTTGTCGACATGGATGTCGAGGATGCAAATTGCAACCGATTTAGCTTCTGGTTTGGATTATATTCATAACAACGCTGGATTGAAGATCAATTTGGTTCATAAGTATGTGAAATCGAGTAGCGTGATTGTTACGGAACCGTCGTTTAATGCTAAGATCTGTCATTTTGGAACTGCGGAGTTGTGTGGTGAAACTGTAATTGAAGCTAAGTTTGATAAACAGCGACGAGAGATTGTTGAAATTGATGAAATTGATTCGCCGGAGTCATCTCCGGTGAAGAAATTGTACCGATCGAACAGTCGAACAGTGAAATTTGAAGGTGTGAAAGGATACATGGCGCCGGAGTTTCAAGGTTTAGCAACGCAAAAAACCGATGTGTATGCGTTCGGAGTTGTGATATTGGAGCTTTTGTCCGGTGAAGAGCCGGTGAAGTACAGGTATGATAAGGAAACAGGGGATCATGTACGGATGGATATAGTGGAGATGGCGAGGTATGCGGTGGCTGGTGATGGTGGTGGCGGTGTTGAGGGGGAGATTGATGGGAGGTTGAGGCGGTGGGTTGATCGGAGATTGAAGGATTCGTTTCCGGTGACGGTGGCGGAGAAGATGATCCGAATAGCATTGGATTGTGTGGATGTGGATCCGAGTAAACGGCCGAGTATGAGCCGCGTGTCGGGTAAGGTTTCGAAGCTTTATTTGGATTCGAGAAAATGGGCGGATACGTTCCGGGTGCCTAATGACTTTACGTCATCTTTTGCACCAAGATGATGAGTTGATCATGTATCATCAAATTAGTATTTAAACGTTTTACGCTTTATAATTCACTTTAGCTTCATTTGAGGTTAATTGCAAGTGTTTATTGATGTTTAACTTAGGGTGTAAGTAATGATAGGATGATTCAATTGATATTGTTTTAAGTTAAAATTTAGGTAATAAAGAGTTATGACTTTGTTATGACTTTGTAGTTTCTACTTTGTATATAATGAATTTATGCTCGTTTTGAATGTGATAAAAACATAGCAAGCTAGACCACTAAAATTGTCAAAAAAGAGGCTACAAAATTAAACACAGTTTTCCCGCATCAGATACGCAATTCCTCTCTGAACCGTGCAATAAGGTCACCCAAAACACGGCTTTCTCATTTAAGTTATCTTAGCCCCCGGCTTTGCGTTTGAAGATATTAGAAAAATGACAGCGTAAGGTAACAAGAGTATTGAAAGATGGTTGACTTAAGATTGCAACTAAAAAAAGTTAGGTTTATGTTCAACTCATAGGGTGGTATAATAAGATGCATGCTCGAAAAGTCTTTTATTCTTTGTTTTTCTTGTGATGTTTCGCTTGAACTACTTTTCTTATTCATTCAATGTCTTCATTTTTGTGATTCCGTTCATATATGAGATCTATATAAATCTAAGCTTGTTGAACATTATAAAAGCACTATAAGTTCGTAACGATTTGAAATATAACCATTAAAACCAATTATTAAAATATATGTTTAACTGAAACGACTAACAAGCGCGACCCATTTACATCCAGGAGCCCAATATGTTTAATTATGTTTGTGATGGTTGTAGATCTGTTAATGGGTTTTGTGTTATTTTGGGTTTTCGGTTTTTTCTGATGATGGTTATGGTTGTAGATTTGTATCACTGTATCAGGGTTATCGTAATCTTTTGTGGTATTATATTTGCGACGTAGATGCCTTGCCGTTGCCAGCTATGACGATGATGGGGAGTGAATGTCTAGATGACGTGATATTCATTGCACCCATGATGATTTCGTTCCTTAACACCCCAACCTGATGATTTGTTGTTAAGTTTGGGTGTTTGCTACTGTTTTTTAGGTGGGATTTTGCCCATGTGTTGGGTTAATTAAACAATAGTGGTTTGTTGGGACGTTGGGTTATAGCGGTGTGTTGGCTTGTTTGATGAGATGGAAGAATGGTGTGGTATGGATTTTTTTGTTGATGAGGAGTACAAAAGGTTACAAGGGTTAATTATTGTGGGTGGGGCACATTTGTTTTTTATTTGTATTTGAAATATTATTTAATGATCATCATTTTGATTTTGTTCAAGTGGGATTTCATTTTGAATGTTTGGAGTGATGATTTGGTGACGGTGGTGTTTGACGATTCGGTTTCATAGTCTGAACCTATTTATATAAAGAAAGTTAGTTTGGCATGGTCGAATGTGAAACCTATATTATAACTGTGAGACAACATGGTTTTATAGTAAAACAAAATTCATTTGTGATGCGTGGTAGATTGAAAGTGTCTATTTTTGTTGTAAAAAAAATTGACTTGCAGGCACAAGGGTATTTATTCGAATCGAATACGAATTGGACGAATTAAATTGAGATTTTTAAAAACTTTATTCTTATTCGATCCACATTCGACTAAAATCTATGTATTTAATTCGATTAAGTTATTCGAATTCGAATCGAATTGGAATGTATTCATTTAAAAAAATATAAATAAATAAGCACTTCAAACAACAATGCAGATGTAGCACTAATATAACGTAAGTCTAAAACATCACCCAAATAATATGCAAAATATTAGCACATCAATAAGTTTAAAATATGTTTAAAAAAGGTCTAAAACTGCATAATTAAGCACAAAAAAAACTTTAAACAAGTTTAAAACCTATAAAACACAACAATTAAGCAGTTGTCATAATATCAAATCATGTCCATATGCAGAAACAACAATTAAGATTGGATAATAGGTTGGGTTTAGGTATATTTAACTTACTTCAAGTCTATTAAGTCATGTTTATATACATATAATTAATTAGACATATTAAAATATATATTTTTTATTCAAATTGGACGAATTGAATGTGAATACTGAAAATCATATTCGTATTCGATCCATATTCGCCAAAATTATTCGAATCGAACGCAAATCGAATTCAAATGAACGAAAGTCGATTTCGAATGACCAACTCAATTCGAATCAAATTTCGAATATTCGAATCGTATTCGAAGAATGAACACTAGTTACATGTACATTTTCTTATATGCATATTATTTCCTTACATAACAACAATGATAAAAAGAATTGATTCTTCTATAAAAATAAGATCTTGAAATTTAATAAAAATGATAATAAAAGGAAAGTAATATAATAATAATAATAATAAAAATAGTATATGAAGTTTAAATATGAATGAATACATGAGTTAATAAGGCTACATGTAAGGGGCGTGGTAACGTCCTAACTCCTATAACACCCCTCCATCTTTATGCAAGGATGTTATGGAGCAAAAATTCATCCGGACGTTTTATATATAACGTCTGCGCCCCATCTCTTTGTTGGAACTATTATGTGTAAAAACAAAATAGTAATTATTTTGTGAAAAAACTAAATAATAAATTGAATTATTTGTTGTTTCAATTTATATTCAAGCCTATGATGTTACATATTTGACTTGAATTCATTTGAATATTAAACTTAGCATTCAAGTGGATGTACATCTTTTGAGTAAAGATGACAATTATGTTTCATCTTCTTTGTTTCACTATAAATACTAGGGTGAACCTAGTTGTGAAAGACACTTGAACTCACACCAAAATCATCTTTTACATGATCTCTCACTTTCTAATTGTTTAAGAACATTCTCTTCTTCTCAAAATGCATTTTCGGGTGCTAGAGTCCTCCCCGGCTGTACATACAGCTTCGGCCGTTGTACCCTGGGAAACATTCGAGTTCTCTTGGGAGACTTGAAATTTGTTTTAAGGGCCCGTGTCAATACACGAAGCCTCGGCCACCATGTTCTTTTCTTCTATTGTACTTGTTATTTCCTTTATTTCAGTTGTAATTCTCGTATTGTAATTTACCGATTTATTTGATTTTTGTATTGTAATTGAATCAATATAAGTATCTTTAATTTTTTATGCGAACGGTTCTTACAATCTTAAAACAAATTTTTTTTAAATCACCGTTCGTATTTAAAAAAAAAAGAATTGTTCGTCTCTCAAAGTTGGACTTAGAGAACTTACATTTAACTTTTTTCTAGAACTCCTTTTTTTAAAAGAAAGTTGGTTAAATTTTTTACCATTTGTTGGTCTTTATAAGTGTTTTGGTTAATTTTCAAAGGTGGTTTTCTGTTACTTCATCCTTAAAACTTTTGTTGTGTGATTATTTTTATGATTAAAAAAAAAAAAAAACTTACAGTTGGATTTTGTATTCAATTTGTTTTCTCTTTAAAGCCTTTATAACATTCTGTTGGTTATAATATTTTATTAGTTATGACTTGAAAGACTTGAAACCTCATTAAATTTCTAGTAGGTTTCATATAATTAAAAAGTATTAACTATGTGTTGACTATTTAATTAAAGACATTTAAGAATTTTGGAGTTGGGCCATATTAGTTATGACTAATAAGGTAATAAAGATTAAGTTACGAAGTTTTGCCTTCTCTTTGTGTGAATGAAATATGAACTTTATAAGATTCGTTATTATTAAGTTATAGATATAGATCACACATTGAAAAGAGAGAGGAAACGGTTTTTGTAATCGTTTATGACGAAAATCAGTTAGGAAATGTTTAGTTTATATAAACAAACAAAACATCAAAATGATTATTTGTAATCATTTATGTCTAACAAATGTGTTAGAAATATGTTTATAATCAAACTAAATTTCATTAAGTATGAAATTAAATTAGAACTCATTAAGTATGAGATTAACTTGGGTGTTTATTTTATAAACACATAAGGCTTAAAAATGGTTTTTGTAACCATTTCTATTTAACGATCGTGTTAGAATAATTTATTGTCTAACAATATGAAGCTCTAAACGTGATTTTAAGCAATCGCTTAATTCTAACAAGCATGTTAGACCCGATTTATTTTACATAAATCATTCGGTAGTTATCTAATAACTCGAAAATGTGGGGGGAGGTCACACATGCGGCCATTTATCTTTTAATAAGATACCTCACAAGAAAATAGATGAAAACCCTTACGAGATATGGATGGAAAGAAAAACCATCATATAAATACTTAAAAGTGTGGGGGTGTCTAGAAAAGATATTTATATCGGAGCCCAAGGTTCAAAAGATAGGACCTAAAAATTGTTACGTAAACACAATAAGGTACGACAAGTACTCTCAACGGGGTTATCAAAATTGACTATGTGAAGTCAAAAGATAGCATTGTGAACCCACGTATAAAAGGCTTAAGCAGAGAGTGAGTACTCAAGTCGTTAATTGGAATGTGGCTAAAGCCCATGAGATAAGTGAGTGCGAAGGAAAACCTAACCTATGTGACTGGAGATCCCAAGATCTAGGTTCAATAGGACAACCTAATTGCATAAACTACGGTCACTGTGGGGGTTCCCCGAACTCAATAAAGGGAGTTAACCTTAAGACTTCCTAGCCCATTCCAATAATGACCAGTGACATGATGTGAGGATAAGTATAACAAATGGTTATTGATCTAGTGAAATCATTATAACCTTAATGCTTTTAATGATTGTTGATAATCACCTATGTGAGAGAGAAGTGGGGTCGCTTCGAATGGATTTGTGGGGAGCGCAAATCCTAGAGCTCTCGCAGAACCAGGCTAGTGATCCACGACCATAATGGACACGACAATGAGGGGTTGACCAGACCAGGAATAGTATTGTGTAATGTGTATTGTCGTCTACATAAATGGTGGTTGGTTCAAAGACATCGCGTCTACCAAACCACTAGGAGACTAAGTATGCATCACAACGGAAGGTTCAAAGCTAACCACCACTTATCCGGCAATATTAAACCGCTGAAATTGCATGTTGATATTAAGAGAGTATGGATTGTTGGAGGAAAATATGTGAAAATTTGTTTTTCACATGAGCAAAATGAAATTTGTTTTTTCATGTGGGGGATTGTTGGAACTATTATGTGTAAAAACAAAATAGTAATTATTTTGTTAAAAAACTAAATAATAAATTGAATTATTTGTTGTTTCAATTTATATTCAAGCCTATGATGTTACATATTTGACTTGAATTCATTTGAATATTAAACTTAGCATTCAAGTGGATGTTACATCTTTTGAGTAAAGATGACAATTATGTTTCATCTTCTTTGTTTCACTATAAATACTAGGGTGAACCTAGTTGTGAAAGACACTTGAACTCACACCAAAATCATCTTTTACATGATCTCTCACTTTCTAATTGTTTAAGAACATTCTCTTCTTCTCAAAATGCATTTTCGGGTGCTAGAGTCCTCCCCGGCTGTACATACAGCTTCGGCCGTTGTACCCTGGGAAACATTCGAGTTCTCTTGGGAGACTTGAAATTTGTTTTAAGGGCCCGTGTCAATACACGAAGCCTCGGCCACCATGTTCTTTTCTTCTATTGTACTTGTTATTTCCTTTATTTCAGTTGTAATTCTCGTATTGTAATTTACCGATTTATTTGATTTTTGTATTGTAATTGAATCAATATAAGTATCTTTAATTTTTTATGCGAACGGTTCCTACACTTTTCTTTCCCACCTCTCACTCTCTCTCTTCCACTTCTCTATCCTGATAATGATTAAGAGACATTATCTCATTACGCTACTTTTTCGTATAATGCCCATTTTCACATGGTGAAAAATACCCCTTGGAAGCATTAAACGTTACACAAAGTATAATAAAATTCAACTAGAAGTAAACATGTTACCGGGAATTAGCCATGCATAAACCAGGTTTTTTTAGGAACCGGTTCCGGGTTGGAACCGGGTCTGGTTTTGATCAACAAAGTTAAGAACCGGATAGGGTCGGGTCCGGATTTTGACCAGGTTGAGGTGGAACCGGTTCCGGGTACAGTTCCATCTTCCTGAAGGAACCGGAACCCATGTGTACCACTGTACCCTACGATTCGGGTACAACCGGTTCTGGTTCAGATACACAGGTTCGATTCCAAAACCGATTTTTCTGTACATCGCTACCAGGAATCAAGTGATCATCAATTCAAATTCTATAAAACAAAGTGGTGATTTACTGATTTTCAATAAAAAACGGGTCTAAAATGTGCTTACAAAAGTATTCTATTCTATTAAATTAAAAAGTCCAAACCGCCCTTTAGTTAAATGAAAATTTTAACTTAAGACGGTGTAAGAGATTAAATTAAATTAATTTAAAAGTCAATTTAAAAAATGATTTTATAGACTAGTTTGCTAAAGAACGAAACGAAATGTGAAACAATTTTATAAAATTAAGGACAATTTTGTAGTTAAGTCTATTATATAAACTTTATAAATGTAGTAGCAAATGGTGTATGCTCGGCATATGGTGTCTTATATGATAAAAATCTTCCAATGTAGCATAAAGTATTACCTAAAAATTTTATTTGTAGCGTATAGATCTATCTATGATGTATATGACAGCTGCCAAACACAAATGACATGTGCCATTCAGGTTTCAAACTTTTTACCTCATACACCTAGATTGTACCTAGTATTTTCGTATCTAGATAACTATCTTTTGCGTCCCATTAAAATAAGCCAAATATAAATTTGAATAATATAAAGACTAAAAGGCAATATCCCTGACTTGGTTTTATTTTTATTTTTTAGAACAAATAGATGACGTAATGACCTATAACCGATGCATTTAGAGGTAAAAGAACCAAGATTAAAACATCGTCTCTAACATCAATATGTGTTTTTCGATGGCACTGAGACTCCTTCATTACTACGAACGTAATGAAGACTCGTCACAACTCTCCTTACGAGCCAATTTGATTGGATTCGAAACTCGTCAATTAACTTTACTAGGACAAAACTAGACATAGACCTTTAATCATGACACGTAAAACCCTTACCCTTAAACACGAAGTCAGATAATAGTCTAAGACAAATTTCATTGCCGGCAATTATCAACAATTACTTATTCACAAAACCACAAGAAATGAAACAAATAAGGATCGAAGTAGAATAATTTGACTAATAGATACTCAAATTTGCAGCTCCACTTAGGACAAACAAATCCCCAACGGCCAACGTTACATGTAAGTATAGTTTGGTGTATATGCCGGCGAGTCATTCAACCACCACCTTCATCACATCTTCCAGGTACTAAACTTAACCTAATTTCATTTCTCAAACTTCAATTCAATTCAATTCTCATCATTATCACACCTCTTCGATCCATCAAAAGCTTCCAATTGCTTGTTCCAGGTTTCAATTTGTTTACCTATCGATTTCGTTTTACAGTTATCGCTATATGTTCTAGATCCGTTAACATCATAAACTTAGAGCTACGATTAATCAACAAATTATTGAGTTAGGATTAATGAACATTTATAGTTTTTATAATTTCAATTACAGAAACTGTGTTATATAACTTATTATATGTTTAATGAATGTGTGATTAGATGGAAGTAAGTGGTGGTGATGATCAGTTAGAGATTGTGTCTGATCCAGCTACATGGACCTTATATGAGGAGAACATTTTTATAAGTATAATGGCTAAAGAGGTGAAAAGAGGGAATAGGTACTCGACTACGTTTTCGAGATCTAGTTGGTCGGTTATCGAGCAAGAGTTTTATGAAAAAACTAACAGGAGGTATAATCACGCGCAGTTCAGGAATAAATATAACTTGTTAAGGATTCATTATTTATGGTTTACAAAACTGTTGAAGGAGCCGGGATTTAGTTGGGATCCTAAGCTTCGTACTGCGGTTGCAGCTGATGACGTATGGGAATCGTATTTGAAGGTTAATCTTCACCCTTTTCAATTCAAACACTCCATTAGTTATAGATAGATATATGAAATCACATTGCAAGATTTATTGCTGTTTGATACAATAGTAAGTTGTTTTGAGGCTATTTGCATTGTTCGTGGATTAGATGACCTATTTGGTTACTGATAGAGTAAGAATTTTTTAAATGTAATTGTTGAAGACTATCATCACGCTTTTTTGCAAATAATGTTTCGCTAGAATTGTGATTTGTGTGCAACCGAAACAGAAATATGATGGACGGTTAGGACTCTCGTACATAACTACTGACTACATATATAGATTATTTCAGTATTATTAACACTTTTAGATAAAATCTATGAAGATCCATGTAAAGTAATGTTTGAACCTTGATGATGAAAATTGGACTGTTTTCAGGGGTGAATGTGTACTTGACAACTTCACATTCTGATGTAATTATACATAAAAAGTTCCCAACATTTGACTTACCAAGCAATTGCTGTAATTTAAGTTTACCTGTAAAAAGTTTTAAAACAGTTGAAGGTTTCTTACAGAGGTGCCCACATAGATTGATCCGGGGCGGGTTGGTATGATCAAATCAGGTTTGGTTTGGACCAGTCATTTTATGTACATATTGGGTTGGGTTTGGTATGATCAAATCAGGTTTCTCCCTTTTTTGCATTTCTGTTGACAGTTAATGTGTTACTTAATGTTACAAAGACTACAATCACATAGTGATCGAACCACTTCAAGATAAAAAAAAACCCATTTTAAGTTATTGGGTCGAAATTGGCACTTCTAATCTTTTTTATCAAGTTCCCAGTGGTTTTCCTTATCTGAAAAAAGTGTATTTACTGAATGATGTGTTTTGGGTTGGAATGTAGACAAACAAAAAAGCTAGAAGATTTCGGAAAAAAGGTTGTCCTATGTACAATGAACTCATGATCATTTTTGGAGATACATCGATAGATTACAAAGATGCATATCCACTTGCTCAATATCCTTCTCTTACTGATCAAAAAATCGATCTGGAAAACGAATCAACTAATGCAACCCCTCAACCTTTCTCAACTGATAATAGCACTGCTGATAAAGATTCCCAGAATTCTGGAACAAGAAAACGCCCGACTCCGACCCCAACACAGAATCACCATATTCACAAGAACAAAGAAGCAAAGGTAGCAGGAACCACTGATAAATCTTTTAAGGAAGCAATTAGAGTAACTGTTTCAAACAAACAAGGGTCTGACCCAATAAGTGATAGGACCCAAATGCGCAAGAATCCTGAAGGGTGTATCGAATCTAGTTCTTTCTCGATAACCAACTGTGTTAGGTGTTTAGAGTCGATTCAAGATGTTGATGCTGCTACATACATTAAGGCAATTAAAATGTTTAAAGATGTGGATTGGAGAGAAATGTTCATGGCAATGTCTGCAAAAAGAAGATTAGATTGGTTGGCTAGCTTAGAATGACTAAAAACCAGGTATGTTGATCATCAACTTAGATATATTAAATTGTTAGTTTTTTTTTCTTTTTAATCTGTGTATAGTTTGAGTCATCATTCTCATATGACCATAAAGACTGAGTCTTGAAACCTTGTTTTTTTAACTGTAAATTAAAGAACTAAGTTACATTGATTGTTGATCAATGATCATCAACTTATATTTGTTAAATTGTTTATTTTTTTCCTTTTTAATTTGTATACTTTAAGTTATCATCCTCATATGAGCATATGACCACAAAAATTAAGTCTTGATTTTTAACTGTAAAATCAAGAAACTAAAAAGTAGTAAAATTTTTTGTGAATGAACAAGTACAATTGAGTGATCTAAACACAAGTACAAATTAGTGGTCCTACAAAAAACTTCTAATGGGACCTTTAAACCATAAAGTCAACTTCCCAGTTAAAAAGTCAACATTTTACAAAACATTTTTGTCAATAATGGTCCACAACCCAACATCTCTAAAGTTTAAACCTTCCAAGCATCTCCAATTTTCTGAATCTTGGTCTTCACTTCATCATCTTCAACTTGCATCAACAGTGACGTAAACGACATGTTTGGAAACAGGTCAAGCTCCGACACCCCTTGTTTGCTCTCCGGCGCCACTGACTGAGGAGCATCTCCGGCACCATCTCCGGCGAGTGATGAAGGAAACAAAGATGGGTCAACATGGTGAAGCAGCCAATCAATTGTCTGACCATCAGTGCGGTGACCAAGTTCTCTAGTGAGTTGAAATATCCGAGCTGCACACAGTGCCGGAACCCTAACTCTCCGGCCCCTTCCGTTCACTTTTGAGTGACGATCTTTCTTCTTTGATGGAACAAGTTGTTGGTGGTTGTTGTCTGTGGAGGAAGATGGTGGTTGTGGTGGTGGGGTTTGATCAAATGTGTTGATGATGATGATGTTATTTGGAGCTGGGTCCATGGTGTTTTTCTAGGGTTTTTTTTAGTTCAATAAAAGGGGTTGATAAAGAGGGGATTTGAGTGTGTGTTTTGTGCACATATTGGAAGTCTCAAAGTATAATAATTGTGTGTTTTGGGCTTTTTTTGGAAAGTTGATTTTGAATTAACTAGGTTTAGTTATAGATTTGTTAGTATTTTATTATTATTGCAGTTAATATATAATTTTGGTTAAAAGGGCCTTGAGCTTAACCTCAAACTCAACTCATTTAAAACTTTGGATCATTAATAAGAGTTACTGTAAGAGTTTGATGTCTAAAGTGATTTTAATTTTAGTTTATTTAAAGACATTAAAAGGAGAAACTAAGTTACCTTGTGTTGTTCAGTCACCAGTAATGAATGATGAAACCACATTAAGGTTTGAATGTTATGCGAATGACGAGTTAATGTATCTAGCTCTTGTGACGTGGGTGTCACATGTCGGTTAGTGAGTCTGAGATACTTGTTTTTTTATTAGTGTTGGCTAGTTTAATATTTAACCATTTTAGTTATAAATCTATACTTTGATAGGTTCAATTGGATCGATAATATCACTCAAATGATCTAAACAACACGCACAAGCAAAAACGTTCAATCACAAACACAGTTCATACTCATAAATTCTCTGTATATTGATGATCAAAGCAATTCGCAGTACAATGTGCAGGAGAAAACAAATACACACAGTTAATTCTCTCTCTAACAGTGCAAAAAGTAATCTCTCCTCACACACGCACTCTACATGCTTTATAACAAACAAAATGCAAGTTTAAGGAAAATACACAATAAACCCTAAACTATACAAATATGTAAATAAAGATACAAAGTAAATTCTTAACAGGAAATGACCCTAACAGTACTCCCCCTAAGATTTATCTTTGGATCTTCAAAAGACTTCAGTCTTGTTCTTCGTTGATCAGCATCAATCTTCAATCTTTTTCTCACCATTCTTCTTGTTCTTCTTTCACATCCAGCAATTCTCGGCCTTTATACTCCTCTTTTTCTTTTAGAGCTTCTTCAATGCAGGATTTGAACTTTTCAGCGAGCTTGGCTTGTCGAGGTTTGGATTCATTTGTCAGGATTGGCAGATCATTCATACGTCTAAGTGAGTCCAAATTCAAACCTGCAAAATCAATATTAGCATATAATTCAAACGGCATCTCTTGGCCTTTGACTTTCACCTCCAAGGTTCCTTTTCTGGATATCCTCATATATTCTATCTCCGGCAAGTCAACCATCACGAGATTAGAATTGAGCATAGCTTTCCTCACTCGAATCTTTTCAGTAGCGGCAGCAATCACTTCAATCATAACCACAAATAGCTTTCGATCAGCTTCAGCCAATGCATCTTTACACTTCTCCATTCGACAGCTTCTCAAAAAATCTATATATGAAGGATGCAGCAACTTCAATTCAAATGTACTGAAAAGCGTAATCATGTCTTCATCCCAGTTCTCCAAGTTTCGAACAAGCTTTAGTTCAAATGTCTCCTGATTGTAAAATACTCTCAGTATTGGCTTTGTCATTTGACTTCCATCTATCACCTTCAGTCCAGGATCTGTGATTTTATCAAAATATTCGTCCGAGAACTCTTCTAAGTACATGTCCTCAGTCACCACTAATCTCTTCTTCTTTCTCTGTTTCTTTGCTTGTACATATGCTGTGTCTTCTTGTTGACCTCTAAAGTCGAGAAACTTTGCAGTTCTACTCAAACCAGCATCAAGAAGTATCACGCATTTATCACCACGCTCAGCATGCGTGTGATTAATTAGCCTCAACTTGTTCAACTCTTTCAGGTCCTGAACCTCCAATTTGAAAATGCTAGAATAGTAATGATAAACATCACATAAGCCATTTACCCTCTTGATCATAAACGCATCAAACACTTCATCATATTTCCATGCGATTATCTTTACCTTCTTATTTTTCTCAGGCACAATCATTGAATCCAACAATTCAGCAATTGATTGTCCTTTACTCATCAACGATCTCACCACATCTCCAGGAGTTGATGACTTATGCCAAGTCTCACGAACCTCCATTGGAATGTTATAAGATTTGACTTCACTAGGAAACATATCCATTAGTTCATGTCTCTTTTTGTGTGCGTTTTCAGGTAATGCCATCACAGGAATCTCTCTAGGACCCAACACCTTGAATCTTTTGGTCAGCTCCAAATACTGTGGATTGTTATAATCCAAGTAAAACATCCTGTTGTACATTTTCTCAGTTTTCATGAAGCTAATCACAATCTTCCTCAATGATCCTGATTTCAGCCTTTGCAAAGTCTTATAAGGATAGTTCCTCGAACTCAACCAACTTCGCATCTCAAAAGTAGTCATATCTTCCGGATTTGGATGATAGATTTCAGTCGGAGGCAAGTCATCTATATTCAAGCTTTCTTGCAATGGATTCCATTCACCCATTTCAGTCACAATCTCCTTCTTATCTGCTTCAACTTTATCTTGATGCATCAGGCATTTCTCGTACTCTTCATTGATCTGAGTCACCGTCAACCCATTCAAAAACACCGAATTGTACTTCATTCTTTCAAGATATGCAAATCTCTCAGCCAAATCATCAGGTAACTCTTCAACAGTATTCTGTACTGGCTCTGGCTCAGCTTCATCCTCAGACTCAGTCCAATCAATGTCCAAATCATCTAAAGCTTCTATCATAGGTGCTTCGTCAGTTTGAATCGGCTCAGACTGACTAGCAACTTCAGTAACAGTTTTAAGCACACTTTCAACTTCATCAGCTTCAGGTTGAATCGGCTCAACCTGAACTGTATCTCCAGACTCAATGCCTTTCTCACTATCTGATGCTTCAAATACTTCGGTTTCAGCTTCTGACACACTCTCAGTCTCAGCTACTTTTTCAGGTTCAATCACAGCTACAGATTGAATCGGCTCTATCTGCACTGGTTTATCAATCTTCGCTCTCACTAACTTCATCAACTTCTCTATCAATCAGATCTGCTGGATTAACAACCTCTCCATGAGATAGGTGATAATAGACACCTTCCACATCTTCTTCATTGTTGATTACATCTCTCATATAATCAAACAATTCAACATCAGGCACATTCCTGATACTCATCTTTCGGTAAGAGAGATCGTTCATGTCCTCAGTGTACAATATGCCTCCAGCATAACCTTCACTTCTAATCATGGGGTAGGCAATGTTTATCATCAATTGCAGAAACCTTGGATACATCAAGAACTTGAACCTCTTCCCCTTCACCAAGTTAAACACAAACCCATTCATTATCCACCTCGACATGTTGAATGGTTTGTTTTCTGCAATTGCCACTATCGGGGATGCGATGTCAGAGGGAAAATTATCAAAACCAGCACTTCTCCTTGACATGCATTGCTGTATCACATAACACAGCAGTTTATACTTCTTTCCCAACTTTGCTCTGAAAAACTGAGACTTTGGAAATATAGGTGGATGTCCCATATTAACAAATCCAGATTTACATTCCTCCATTGTCAGTTCATCCATCATTCCTACCTCATCATCATCAATTCTTAGAGCTTGCCTGATAGCTTCTTCAGTAACATCTAATACCCAATCCTTAGTGATATGTCCTCTGACTATAACACCTCCATTCTCATTTCTCACAACCTCAGCTGATCTCCAGAAGCTTTTGATCAGCCTAGCATATATGACCGGTTTGGCACATATAGCATATACATACTTCGTCCTCTTGATGAACTGAATCATATCTCTATAGCCTTCTGTCTCAGGCAGTGATTCATCTAAGCATGCTACCAGATTATGCTTAGGCTCAAATTTGAGATTCTGCATCTGTTAAACACAAACATAAACAAAACAAGGCAAATATGTTAGATTCTTCATCAAATATATCAAAAATTAATAAGTGTTTAACTACAAGTTAGAAAGCAAAAACATTAACATAATCATTTTTAATCCTAGATTGTTCTAATAACCTGATTTTCATCATTTTATCAAACAATGTTGAATTTAAAAGATTATACTTCATGTTTAAAACTTTTAACAGTTACTCACTTAAGCAAAATTTGACAAATTTATGATAACAAAATTTAACATGTTTTGGTTCAGTTTTAACAGGCTTAATCACTTTTACAACAGTCATTTCATCGTTTTGATGTTTAACTTTTAAAAGCTTCAAGGTTCATCAATGGCGATTTTTAATAGTTAAGCATATTTCACTTGTTCAGTCGATTTAAAGGTGTTTTAGTGCAAATGAATGATTGAATGATGATAATCGAGTGATTTTAACCCTAAAGCAACATTCGATTTCAGTTCTAACGCTCAAAATCAAAGTGTCGATTCAAGTTCAAAACACTGTTCATCATCGTTTTTTTCCTTTTAACAGTTGATTTGCAGGTCGATTTAGGTCAAAAACACATAATCTCTACCTTAATCAATCTATTAATCCTGTTATAGAGCAACAGATTGACTATGATAACAATGACGATTTGAAGTTCAGAGTGTTTGGTGAAAGTGAAAGTGTGTGAAATGATAAGTGTTGTGTGAATAGGCGGTATTTGTATCGTCAGACAAAATTTAGGTCAAACTTAAAGTGCCGGGTCAACACAAGCAAAATAGGCCCAATAACCTTGCCGGGTCAAGTACTGTAGTGACGGGTCATGTACTGTAGATACGGGTCAAGTACATAAAACAAGTCACCAACATGTGAAATTCACTTGACGGGTCAAGCACTGTTCATATGGGTAAGTCACTGTAGTGACGGGTAAGGGTTTAAGGAACAACTACACCTGATGGATTTTATTCATCACCCGGCAGAATAGTTGTTATAAACATCACCCGGCAACCTTTATTCATCACCCGGCAACACAGTTGCTTTCCTTCTTCATCCGGCTTGCTTTTCTTCTTTACACGGCAACCTTTAACAACCTTCTTCACACGGCATACACTTCTTCATTACCCGGCAACATAGTATCATACCTTTACACAACAACAAAGTTTCTTCATTACCCGGCTGTATAGTATATACTTGTCACCCGGCAAGATATCTATGACCTTCACCCGGCAATATTTGACATGTTCATTGCCCGGCTGTACAGTGGTCATAACATCTTCACCTTTTTCCTTAATCACCCGGCAAGTATCAGACTTACAACATCACCCGGCTGAACAGTTCTTTACCCGGCTGCACAGTTGTACCTGATATCTTTACCCGGCAATAACACTTAAGCAATTTCTCCAATTTTCCTCGTCTGTTGACTTTTTCAACGATCATTTATTGCACCTGCAACATTCTCCGACATATTAATTAGACAAGATATCCTTAAAAAGAATGTTTGTCTTATTAATTATCAAACAACATTAAAAGATTGCAACAAATTTAATTCCAATTAAATTCATTTTTCTTTTTCTTTTTGAAAAATGTTTTTGCACAACCAATTTTTCTATATCCCGAAGCAATTTCTTAAAAACAAATTACGAGACCTTGGGTTTGTTTTTAACACATCCAATACCTTTGCTTTTCATAACTAATAACCTTGTTCATTCAAAAACACACTTATTCAAAAACAAAATATTTTTGGAGTTTTGTAGATATTTTTCTTCAATTTATTCTCCCCCTAAACTTGAAATTTCTTGAAATTTTTAAGTTTAACAGGATGTTGATGTGTCAATAATGATTCCATATGCCTGCACACACAAAGCACACACATTAAAGTAAATACATATGAAATGCAATGAATCAAAATATCGCAGTGAGATCATACCACACATTATCTGAACATGTTTTGCAAGTTTTGAATAGACATTTGACTTATGCTTGATTGAGTGATGATATGAAAACATACCAATTAGCTCGATTTGACACACTTACTTTTTCAGTATCATGATGATATTTAAGGTTCGATTAGAATGACTTATGTGACCCACATGTATACATATGTCAACATATTTCCTTATCAATCACTACTTGAATGCATATTGCACAGTACCTGGTCACTTACAGTCATACACAGTGTGGAATCAGGGTTCTATTTGGATTTGGTCCACTTTGGGACTTCTTTTTAATTCCAACTTTGGGAATTTTTTTTCTTTCCTATCGTTCCCCTTGGGAATCTTCTGAATTCCATTTTAGAATTTTGTTTGGTGTTGGTCCACATTTGGGACTCTTTTTGTTCCATTTTGGAATCTTTTGCTGCATCTTGAAGCTCAAAAGAGCCTTCGTGTGAGACTTCAGGTCTGTGGGTACCACAACAAAGAAGCTCACGATGCGGTTCATCACACTGAATACACTGCATCGTTACCCGATCATGCACAACTATCATCACAAGCAATGAATCAAAAGCTATATATCTAGACATGTATAACAATGGAACTTAACACAAAGATCATTACGTTTATGTTTGTCAACAATCAACTTACTTGTTCAGTCTAATTGCCTGAGCCATCTAGCACATCAACTAACATTCATCAGTCTTTATTTAAAAATGATGTAACAGATAATGTCTAGTGTAACTATCATTTCTCACTTTGTGCAAATATAGATTCTTATGACATGATATTTTCTTTTTCTTTTGCTTTTATATTTTGTTTTTGCTTTTCTATTTTTCTTTTTCACGCAAGCACACACAATGCAAAACATAAAGTAAAAGACAAAGGAATCAAAATATAACATCAACTTATTATATTTTTGGCTTTTATATTTTTCTGATTTTTGTTTGTTTTTTCGAAAAATAGAATCAATCATGATTGATTAATCCTATTGATTGAATTAAAAATTCAAACCGGCCTGACAAAAATGATTTTGTGAAAAGATCTGCCAGTTGTTTGTCGGTATGAACCTTAATCAATATTATTAAACCTTTTTCAGAGTTATCTCTTAAAAAGTGATATCTAATTTCGATGTGTTTGGTTTTAGAATGTTGAACAGGATTAGCAGTTATGAACATGGCAGCAGTATTATCTATGTAAATAGGGGTTTTAAGAAAGTTAAACCCGTAGTCAAGCAACTGATTTTGTAACCATAAAACCTGAGAACATCCTGCAGATGCAGCGATATACTCTGCTTCAGCTGTGGATACAGAAACATTGGTCTGCTTCTTGCATTGCCAAGAAACAAGCCTAGGACCCAGAAATTGACAGCCACCAGTAGTTGATTTTCTGTCAAGTGCACATCCTCCAAAATCACTGTCCGAATAACTATATAGTTCAAAATTGCCTTCATACGGATACCATAATCCAAGACTTGGTTTTCCTTTGAGGTATCTGAATATACGTTTCACGGCAACAAGATGTGACTCCTTTGGATCAGACTGGTATCTGGCGCATACACAGACAGAGTACATGATGTCTGGTCTCGATGCAGTGAGATACATCAAAGAACCAATCATTGATCTGTACAGTGTTTGATCAACTGACTTTCCCTTTGGATCCGGTTGAATCTTGCAGTTCACATCAGATGGAGTTCGAATTGTTTGACAATCTTGCATCTTGAATTTCTTCAACAACTTCTCAACAAATTTTGATTGATTGATGAAAATTCCGTCAGCAGACTGTTTCACTTGTAATCCAAGAAAGAAGTTAATCTCTCCCATCGAACTCATCTGGAATCTTGACTTCATGATTTCTTCAAATTCTTTGCACATTGACGCACTGGTTGATCCGAAAATAATATCGTCAACATATACTTGAACGCACAACAAGTCATCATTCTCCCTCTTCATAAACAAAGTTGGATCAATCTGACCTCTTGTAAATCCGTGTTCTAGTAAATGCTTGGATAATGTCTCATACCAGATTCTCGGAGCTTGGTGTAGACCATAAAGAGCTTTACTCAACTTGTATACACGATGAGGATAGTCAGGATCTTCAAAACCCGGAGGTTGTCTGACATAAACGTCATCTGTAATAGGTCCATACAGAAAAGCGCCTTTAACGTCCATTTGGAATACTTTAAACTTCATGAAGGACGCATATGCAAGAAAAACGCGTATGGCTTCAAGTCTTGCGACTGGAGCAAACACCTCTTCGTAATCAATGCCTTCCTCCTGAGTGTATCCCTGTGCAATGAGTCTTGCTTTGTTTCTCACTACAATGCCACGTTCGTCTGGCTTGTTTTTGTACAACCATCTTGTACCAATTGCGTTCTCTCCTTCAGGTAAGTCCACAAGTTTCCAAACTTCCTGTTTGCGAAACTGAAGTAATTCCTCCTGCATCGCCTCAATCCAACTATTATCTTTCAGCGCCTCTGAAATATTCTTTGGCACCACTTGAGATAGAAAACACGAGTAAAGACAAACATTTGCTTGTTCTGTCTGACTTCTTGTAGTTCTCTGATTCAACGGCCCGATAATCTGAGAGATAGGATGTTTCTTGTGAATTCGATGAATAGGAATATCACCTCCTTGCACTTGAGTCTCCAGATTTGAAGTATTCAGATTTGGTAGATCTTGTAGTATGGATGAAGTATGCGGTGTGAAATTCGGGACTTGATCCGGTGAATTGATGAAGTAATCAAAAGATTCTGGAATAACTTCAGCATTCGGATCTGTTGATGGTTGATTCTGAACAGATCCACCATCATTAGGAGAAATCACATCTTCTTCTTGATTGTTCGATTCTTGATCTTCGTTTGAACCAGAAGGACCCGAAGCTTGACTGGATTTGACATGATCAGGATTGTGAAACGACATAAATGGATATTCAGAATTGAAATTTCCATCTTCGTCATTATCAGAATCGTCACTAAAGCTTCCTAAGTCACCTGATTCCTTCCTTGAGTTTCCTGAAAAATCAAATAAGTTAGAGTTGAAGGATTTCGATAATGAATCTAAATCAAATAACCATTCGGGACCATGAGCCACTAAAGGAAACGAATTTTCTAAAAACTTGACGTTGATAGTTTCAATAACAGTATTTGTTTTGCTATTAAAGACTCGATAAGCTTTAGAAACAGACGAATATCCTAAGAAAAATCCATCATCGGATTTTGACTCAAACTTCCCGAGATGTTCATTTAGATTTAAAATCGATACCGGACAACCAAATGCTTTTAAGTAAGAAATATTTGGTTTCCTTCCAAACAACAACTCATAAGACGTTTTCTTTTTATCATTCACTAATAGTGTTCTATTTTGTACAAAACATGCAGTTGCAATAGCTTCATCCCAAAATGTGATCGGGATTTTGGCATCCGCAAGCATGGATCTTGCTGCTTCAATCAGTGTCCGGTTTTTCCGTTCCGCAACCCCATTTTGCTGAGGCGTTCTAGGCGCACTAAATTGTCGAGCAATCCCCTTTTCTGCACAAAATAAATCAACATTAGCATTCTTAAATTCCGTTCCATTATCACTTCTTAATACTTTAACTTTGCATTCCAATTGATTTTCAACTTTAATGATAAATTCTTTTAATAATTCAGCTGTTTCAGATTTTGCATGCAAAAAATAAACCCATGAAAATCTAGTAAAGTCATCTATGATAACAAAACAATATGATTTTCTCCCGATGCTTTGAACGTTGGTCGGTCCAAAAAGATCCATATGTAGCATCTGCAAGGGTTTTGAAATGGAGTTTTCGAGCTTGGACTTAAAAGACATCCGATGCTGTTTGCCTTTCAGACATGCAGGACAGAGATCAGTTGTGGAGAATTTCTTCGATGGGATTCCCACAGCGTGATTTCCGGTTACCAAACGGTTCATGTTTCTGAAATTTGAGTGGCCCAGCCGTCTATGCCAAAGCTGACTCTCATCATTTGAAGCATGGGCAATGAGACAGGTTGTTTCGGTTTCGACATCAATCTGTGACATATCCAATTTGTATACATCACGATCTCTAGGCGCTTTCACCACTACCCACTCATTGTCAATCTTGAAACCTGGTTTCAGAATATAACAAAAAGAATCATCAAAAAGAGTTGAATAGGATTTATCACAAATTTGAGATACACTAAGTAAGTTAAAGTTCAACTGTGCACAGTAGTTGACTTTATCAAAACTTATAATCCCATTCGAAACAGTTCCTTCGCCTGTGATTTTACCACCCGCATCACCTCCAAACGCTACGTGAGTACCATTCTTTTGCTTGAAATCCTGAAGCAAGGCATGGTTGCCTGTCATGTGCCGGCTACACCCACTATCAACGAACCACGAGTTGATAGGTCTTCTTGGGCGTACCTGCATTTCAACAAAAACATTCAGTTAGTTTGGTCAACCCAGGCCCACACGGTCTTGGGTTTTCCGAATCTATCTGCAATAGTAACTTGTTGGTATTGAACATTTTGAAAATTTGTTTCGTTTAAAAGATTTTGATGCTGATAACTTCGCCCATTGGCGTTCAATGATTGCTTTCTCCTCAAAGCAATAAACCTTTCCTCTAGCTTAGGATCAAGGTTATTTTCAAACTTTTGATTCTTAACCATTAAAGCTCTTGGTTTAAAACTGTTAACCTGCACATTCCTTGAAAAGTTAGAAACAGAATTGTTTCGATTGAAATTTCTCAAGGCCGGAGAATGACTTTGACTCATGTTTTGAAAACCATATGAATTATTTCTTTGAAAATTTGAATATGGAGTCATTTCTCTAGTTGAGTTTGATCGAAAGAAACAATCCTTTGTGTCATGGTTTCTTCTCTCACAGATATCACAAAATTTGTTGAAATAACATTCTTCTGTAGAATGATTTCTTTTGTCACAGACACTGCAGTACCTGTTAAAGAAACATTCAGCAGTTGCATGATTATATCTATCACAAATTTCACAATATTTCTTGCTAATCCTAAAAAGCCGATTGTTAACTTTTGATGTTGAACCAAAACGTGATTCATTATCTTGGTTATTCGGTTTTAGATTAACGCTTCTTTGTGGAGACTTGGTTTGCGATTTTGATTGCATGAAACTTTGGTTCGATTTTAAACTGTTCTGTTTGGTCACCTTTTTGTTTTCAATTCTCTTTTCAGTTACAGCGGAAGACTTAGGACCTGAACCTGTTTTCAGACCAGAGTTAGATTTGATTGGAGAATTGATTGGTTTACCATAAGATCCATTTAAATCAAACATTCCTGCAGACACAAACTTGATTTTCTTTTCTTTTGTCACTTTCTTGACAGGTTTAACTTTGTCAGTTTTAACACTTTGAACTTTTGTGTTATCATTCGATTTTAAGACATTTTTGCCTTTTGACTGTTTTGTTTCAGATTGATTGTTCAGTGTTTTCGATTTTTGCTTCTTAACACTCGAAACTTCAGCCTTTTTCACTTCTGGCTTTTTGACCAACTGAGCAGCAACTTGCGCCTTTTGTTCCTTCTTCCACTTGATATACTCAGGATCATTGTATCCTGAAAATTCACCTTCTTCCTTCACCGGTGTTTCTGGTTCGGGATTAAGCTTTGGATATTCAACAAGTTGGATTAGAACAGGCTCAACTTTGTTTTCAGATTTGTTGCTTGCTTCATCATCAGCTTCAGTTGTCATTCCATCTTCTTCTCTCAAACTTTCAATCAATACTTCAGATCCTTCAGACTCGGATTTACTTCTTTGAATTTCTTTAAATTTTCGTTCATTTTCAGGTGAATGATCAAATTCATTAAAGTTTTCCGGTAAGGTTTGAGTGATTGAATTTGGCATCGGTTCATGTGTAAAACCCAACCCGGTTTTGGTTTTATTACCTCTTTCTTTGATGAGTTGTTTAACCATGGTTTTACAGCTCTTAACCTTTGTTAGTTCAACTTGAGTGACAGCATGTGCAACTTTTTCTTGTTCAAAGTTCTTTGTCATTTCTTCAAGTTGTTTGGTTATCAATTCCAGTTCTTTTAAGGTTTTGTTCCATGATTCTTTAAGTGACAAAATCTTCTCATCAGCAATTTTGTGATCAATTTTAAGTTGTTCATGAATTTTCTCATGTTTGCTTAATTTGTCACCAATTTTAAATGAATGAGTCCGATAATGTTCTACTTGTTGAATGCACTGTTCAGAACATAGCCTTTCCTTGACATCAGCAGGTAATGTAACATAGTTAGGGGGCAGGTCAGTATTAACCTTTGGTTGTTCTGTGGATGATGAAGACTCACTGGCAGTAGCCATTAGCACCAGTTCAGACTCAGATTCAGTAGGATCAGATTTTGCACTCCAGTCATAGTCTTCTGAATCTTCACTCACATCTTCAATCATCTTACTATCCCCTTCTTCTGACCAATCTTCTTCTACTTCACATACCAAAGCCAGACTTGATGTAAGATCAGACGTGAACTGTTCTGCATAAGCGCTCCAATCATACCCGTCTTTCACACTTACAACCAACGCCTTTGTTTGGTCTTCTGGCTTCTTTCCTTCATCCTTCAATTCAGGCATAGGAAGACTTTGGTATGGTTTCTGAAAGAAACGTTGATTTCGGCCTTGATAACTTGTAGATTGTTGAGAACTTTGTCCTTGACCTTGAGTGCTTGAACTAGCTTGGTCATTGAAACTCTTTGGAGCTTTACATTCTCTTGAAAAATGACCATACTGATTACAGTTAAAGCATCTGGCTTTAGATTTGTCAAATCCAACAGTCTTGTTTGCATGAGGTTTGTAGCTTCTGTTGACATATGCATGCTTTTGAGTACGATAAGCTACCATAACCATTTGCCAGTTAAGATCCATTTCCTCAACATCTACTGGATCCATTTCAAATAAGTCTTGAAGGACAACATCCATTTGACTTAAATGACTACCTTGGTATGCTTGAAAACTTGCCATAAACGCAGTGAAGGCAGTTTTCGTTTCATCATCTTGCAACAAGATATTCATGACATCTTTTACTTTTGTTTGAACATTTGACGTTGAACTTTCTGATTGATGCTTCTGATTCTGACTTGGAACTTGAACTTGAGCTCTTGGCGGAGATTGAGGTTGAGAATAAGTTGGTGAATTTGGAAAATATGCTGAATCAGTATAGAAACTTGCACCAACGAATAAGTCATCCTCATCTTCAGACTTTGTTGTACTTTGCACAAGAAAAGCATTGTCCACAGTATTGGCAGGATTTACCACATACTTGTATTGAGTTTGTGACATTGATCTATCAGTGTTTCTAGATCCTTCGTCAATCTCAACTTCTTCTATCTTTCCAATAAGCAAGTCAAGTTCCATTGGAAATTTCTCAGTATGTTTCAACAAGGTAACAGTTTGTTTCCATGATGATGGTAAAGCACCTAACAAACGATCATTCAAGTCCTGAAGTTCAGTCTTCACCCCGAGATTTGTCATTTCAGTAGTTAAATGAACAAATCTATTCATCATTTGGTGTACTGTCTCCCCATTGATGTGTTCAAATAATTCCAGTTGTCTTTTCAGTTTCGACTTCTTCAAACTTCTTAACTGCTCTCCTCCTTCACATATAGACTTTAATGCCTTAAAGCATGTATAACCAGTCTGATATGCATCCAATCTTGACAAAACTTGTAATGGCAACCCCTTGCACATTAACGAATAGGCCTTGCTATCATTCTTTACCTTCCTCAAGTCTTCAGCTGACAGATTATCCTCTGGATAAGGTGTAGTAGAATCTTTAGTATAGGTACTGGCACTATCTGGTTGTGTCTGTGTTGGAATGTGAGGACCCTTCTCAATTGATTTCCACAAATCATTGTCAATAGAACATAGATGATGTCTCAGCCTGATGGTCCAGTTCTTGAAATCTGCACGATTCAAAAGTCTAGGAACACGGTTATCAGAATCATCATTAGGAGCCATTTTTAACAATTTTTAAAGAAAATAATTTTTTTTTTTTTTTTTTGGTTTTTGTTAATTTTTGAAAAGAAGTGATTAAAATACTAAAATAAAGACAAGAAATTAAAGACAAGATAAGAAACAAGTATTAAAAACAACTAAATTAAGTCAACCGGCAAAACAGTGAAAATCCTTCTTCACCCGGCTAAACAGTGGATTTGTTCTTCACCCGGCAGGAAAAAGTCTTCACCCGTCTAAATAGTTACCCGGCTAAACAGTTGAAAATACTTTGTACTTCACCCGGATGAACAGTTACCCGGCAGCAAGACAAACTTCACACGGCAACAAGTCTTTGACCCGGCAGAATCTTGACACAAAAAGCTTCCCCGGCTGAACAGTACTCGTTCACACGGCAGATTGTTGATGACACGGCTACACAGTTTGTTTACCCGGCTGTATTTTATCTATCACCCGGCGTAACAGTGTATTACCCGGCACAACAGTATCATTTTATAAGTCAAATTCTTCACACGGCAAGCACAAATTCCTTTCCACGGCAGCACAGGACCTAATTTCTTCTTAAAATCTAAGTCCAAGGAAATTGTCTAAGTCAAAAATGTCACCCGGCAAGTTAATCTTCAAGCAAAAATCAACTGTTCATCATCTTCTTCATGAAGATTTTCTGGGTTTTGTCTAAAACTTGTCCAAATTGTCCAAAAATCACACAAAAGCTGTGAAATAGTCCGATTATCAAACCCTTATATCAATCAATCCAAGACATCTTCATTTTTCGATGAATTTTGAGCAAAAATTGATCGAAAAGTAACTTTTTCTATTCTTCCTAATTCTTCAGATCTGATGATGATCTGATAGAATCTGCACAATCGCTGTGTATAGGAGTGATTATGATGATGAATCACAACTAAGAACAACAACAATTCATTCAGATCATGATATTTTGAGCAATATTGATGTGTTTTGCTTAGAAACAGCGAAGAACACAAACCGAAAGCTCTGATACCAATTGATAGGTTCAATTGGATCGATAATATCACTCAAATGATCTAAACAACACGCACAAGCAAAAACGTTCAATCACAAACACAGTTCATACTCATAAATTCTCTGTATATTGATGATTCAAAGCAATTCGCAGTACAATGTGCAGGAGAAAACAAATACACACAGTTAATTCTCTCTCTAACAGTGCAAAAAGTAATCTCTCCTCACACACGCACTCTACATGCTTTATAACAAACAAAATGCAAGTTTAAGGAAAATACACAATAAACCCTAAACTATACAAATATGTAAATAAAGATACAAAGTAAATTCTTAACAGGAAATGACCCTAACATACTTATATTTACACTTATACATTTTATATGTAGCATAACACATTAGTTAGTTGTTGGGTAAATTACACTTTGGGTACTTTAAGATAATACAAAATTTCACGTTTTGTTCTTTAACTAACAAAAAACAAAAACGTCATGCTGGTTACGTCCTTACCAGTAATGCTCATTAAGTTTTCTGGTTAAATTAGGCCATGTGTATGTCAAGTCTGGCTAAAAATATTGTTTCTCTCTATCTTATGTTTTTCCTCCTTTTAACAAGTATCTTTCTTAGCTTGTTTTAACACCATAGTTTAAAAGGATGAGGGTGACGAGAATGAATACATTAGGAATGACTAAAAAATATGTGTATTAAAAGTGGGGAAAACAAAGAAACGGGGAAAAAACGTTCCTACCCTCACGTGACATGCACATGTCATGATTTAACTAGAAAAGGTAACGGCTGTTGGTAAGGATGTAACGTACAACCAACTGTAAACATAGAAGACTTTTTATGTTATTTTGTTAGTTAATAAATGAAATGTGAACTTTCATATATTCTTAAAGGACCAAAAGCATAATTTACTTTTAACTGTTTTATCACAATTTATATGTAATAAACTATTTATGTAAATATATATAAAGCTCGATATGTGAAGCTCGGACTTGATAATCTAAGAAGTTTTTTTTGGTTTGGGCTCAATACAAGCTTGATAGAGTCGACTTATTTAAAGTTTTTTTGGTCTTAAGTAGATCTTGAATCTCTCTTGTCATTCATGCTTACAACATGACTTAACTTCTAGGTTACAAACCAACAAATTGAGATATCGTCAATATGTTAACCTATCACATGTATACTCTTTTTAAAGGGGAAATGTTATAGAAACATAATCAAGTTTCAATTTTATTCTAATTAAGTCACTCAAACATTTTTTACTTAAATACCTCTTTTCAATCATGACAAACTCATAAAGTTTTCCGATGGGTTGAAAATTTTTAAGGGTTGGTTGAGTATTGCGACTAGTTATAGATAAAAAATCGGTCTAGTCTAGGTCAGTTTAGTTGAGAGTCATAGAGGATAGAAGAATCAAATTTTCTTTAAAAACGTTTTTCCATATTTATAAGGTTATAAATTAACGCTCATATATCAAACAACAAAATTTAAGCATATAACCCTAAATATTAAAATACGGAGTAGCATATAATCTACCACTCAAACAATCTATGCACTAAACATGAAGCAAATAGCAAATATTCAAATCACAAAGTAAAATTTTGAAAGAAATGTTAAAGAATATACCTTGTATAGTTGTATTGGTTCATTTGGACCTCGTTTCATTCGCGTCATATTCTTAAAAAAAATTAAAAGTTGTTGCTAATATTTTTTAATGGTGCCAAAAATTCTAGGGGAATATACATATAAATGCAAAAACTGTTGTTATAATCCGTTGTTAGAGGCAATAAGGTTGTTTTGTGTTATTATTTCGATCATAATTTCTTGCTAACGCCCTTTCATTTCCTGATTAATAAAATCACCATAAAAAAAATCTTCAAAAAAATTTCATGGGAATGTGCATATAGCTGCAAAAAATAAATTTCATAAGCGTTGGATGACCCACATACCATAAGCCTAGGTACGCTCATGGTCTAAATATGCTAGGTCTACACCAAGTGTTTACTATAGGATTGAAATTCTCCTAACTATTTTTTAAAAGGCAAAATTACTTACTCATACTCCTACATAGAGGTGCACAACAAAGCCGGATCCAGAACCGATCCAGTAGTCAAAAATTAGTTTTTAGAAGACCCGGTTTTACAAGAACCAAACAATAGGTTCTGAATAGGTTATATTATTTTTTTTCAAATTAAAGGTTTCAAAAGACCCGGAACCGGTTCTTGCAAAAAACCGGTTCTTGGAATAACCGGTTCATAGAAAAACCGGTATATTTTAATGTTTTAATAGTTATCTTGTAATATTTAACGTTTTTAATGTTACCATTTATTTAGGGGCTGTTTGGCAAAATCTGAATCATTAAGTGCTGAATGATTAAGAGGTCTGAACCATTAAGAGGTTCTATCAATAAGAGGGATGTTGGGATACAACTTCAGATTAGTTTATAGTTAGTACATGCTCCATTCAGTTTCATTCAGCATCTCTCAATCTCTTAACCATTCAACACTTAATTGAACCATTCAGAGGCTATTTTTTTTCTGAAACAAACGCTCTGAATGCTGAATTGTTAAGCACTGAACTGAACCATTAAGAGGTAAACAAACAGCCCCTTAGTCTAAAATTTGCAGCAGCCTAACATTCCTGTCTATTTCTCAGAAAAAAACCGGTTTTTTAAAAAACTGGAGCCGTTACATAAGTTCTAGTTTTTACACAAAAAACCGGTTCTAGAATCGAACCAGTTCCAATAAGAATCGATTCCTTTACCATAAACAAAAACCGGAACCAATTCTTAAAAAAGACCGATTCATGCACCTCTTCTCCTACGCGGGCTACGCTACTTCAAATTAAATTATATTCATATCATATCGATCAGTATGTGAGAAGCAAGTTTGAGCCCAAACTCTTACAAAATGGGCAGTAAGTGAATAGTGATGAGTCAGAAAAATTTTTGAGCCCAAAATCTAACAAAATGGGCCGCAAACAAGTTTCGACCTTAGCCCATTAAAGAAAATTGTATTATAAATATAGATCAATGCTTTTATAACAATGGGCTAATGGCTTTTGTTTAAGCAAAATATCTAGAATAAAAAAAACTAGCGTGCTGCATGCTGCCGTGCTCAACTCTTTTGCTTATGTCAATTTAGCTATTTAATAAAAAGTAATAATAATTAACATAATAAATAAGATTAAAAGTTATTAAAATAAATTTCATTTGTTCTTTCTTTATTAATATGATTTACTTTAAAGAAAAATGTATATGCGTTTTCACTTGTTTATAGTTGATTCTGATTTTCAAACATTTATTAATTTACTCCTATTTTAAAATAGAAGGGAATATTTTAAACAGTAACCCTGTTATAAAAAATTGAACAATAACTTTTTATACAACAAGAAAATCATGACAAAAACATTAAATCTTTTCATGTAAAATCCTTCGGTCAAGACTCGAACTAGATTAACCCAAATTTGAGTGTTGAATATATAGTTAATCATTGAACCATGTGGATGCTGTTTTGCAGGGCCGGTCCCGAGGAATCGGGTGCCCTGTGCGAGACAAGAAAAAAAGGCCCCCTAACCCGAAGCATCAACGCACTAAATTATATAAACTAAATTTTTAACCAATAAACAAACGTTTGATAATTAAACATAAGAAAATCAAAGTATCTGAATTAGTAAAAATCAAAATTATATATAATTTTTTTTTATAAAAAATTTTGGTGCCCCCATCACGCGAGTGCTCTGTGCGATCGACTACCCCGCAAACCCTAAGGGCCGGCCATGCTGTTTTGAGTAAAAAGGAAAAAAATATATAATATCTTTACTTTGATTTGTCTTAAGATTTGTTTAAATTCTAAACAAATATTAAGGATATAGATATAGAATTATAGATGTTATCTATATAATCCTATTCACACACCCCATATCCTATTCACACGTACACCCCATGTTTTTATTTCCCACACCCTCAGGCGCCGCACATAAACCTCGGCGTTGCGCCTGGGTTACTTCTTATCCCAGGCACATCCTCGAACGTAGTCAATCACGCTTCAACACCCTTATGCGCCGCGCATGGCCCTCGGCGTGGCGCCTGGGTCATATATGCGGCCAACAACATCATCGGCGCCTAGGTCATATATGCGGCGCACATGTCCAGGTTTGACCGAATTCCACATCGTTTACGACATTCCTCGGTTGACGTTGACAGAAAAGTGACTCAGACGCCGCATCAAGGCCTATCCGTGACTCCTGGCTTTAAAACATGTGTGTGGATAGAATTTTAGGGTGTGTGAATAGACAAGGTCTTTAAAATATACTAATAGAATATTCTATATTTTAGAATCTTCGACTATATATGTTGTTATTGTTGGATATGACTATTGAGAGTTATCTAAACATATATAATAAATAACGTCGATTCAATAATGCATTGTTTATAAAAAAAATTCACAACAGAATATTCAAGATCTTTTGCTATGTTGTCATCGTTGGAGTTGACTATTGAGTGCATATTGTTTACTTAACATAATTTGTGCATTTATATATAACTATAATTGGAAAAAAAATGATAAATAATTATAGGAGTATATTTTTTCCAAGAAACGTTAGGTGAACGCCCAACTTCACTTTGTTATGTGTGTTGATCGCGTCCCTACAATCGCATGCGATGATGGATCGTAACGAAATGTGTTTGGATGTGTTACAATAATTGGTCGTAAAAATAAGAAAATAAAACTATATATGAGTTAAATCGGATTGGTCGATCGATTGATTTTCGACCTAATTAAGTATAGTTTCTAGAGACTAGAGACGTAAGTTACTACAAAGGTTTGATTTGAAGGATAGTTATCATAATAATTCATAACAGTTAGTTTGACCTGACGGTTTAAAAACACTTACACATATTTCAAATGAGTTTTCTAAAACTAACTCAAACGGTGTATATATTTTAGCCATAAACATCCACCGTATTATTATGAAGGTATTGTTTTTCTTTATTTTTTTTTATGTAGTTGATAATAAAAATAGACTTATAAAGTGACTATACATATATAATAATTGTTTTCCAGAGAAATAGGAAAATGATATGTGCTTAACGTGTAAATATATGGTTGGAGTCAAAGTCAACGCTTAACTTGCAAGTTGCAACACTTATTTGTTAAGTTACTAGATTAGTACCCGTGTACTACACAGATTTTAGTTTTATAGGTTTTAACTTAATTTAGACATCAAATTTATTTTTAGCATATCTCTTATTAAATTGATTTGGATATTTACAATTATATTCATATAAAAAATCATATGTTATAATAGTTGGTAAATTTTTATTTGAACATATCGGGTTAAGAGATAATTCATGATAATTGTTAATTTTTTATTTGCATATATCAAGTTAAAAGATAATTAATGATTATTGGTAAAACTTTAATTTGAACATATCGGGTTAGGATAGATCATAATAATTGATAAGTTTTTTATTTGAATATATCAGGTTAGGAGATAATTCATGATAATTGGTACATATCGAGTTAAGATATAGATGATGATAATTGGTAAATTTTGTATTTGAACATATCGGGTTAGGAGATAATTGATGATAATTTATAAATTTTTAATTTAAACATATCGGGTTATTTCGAATATGGAGCATACCATGACCCGTCTAAAAATTCTCCATCAAATTAATTAGAACATGACACCTAAGCAAAATCCTATGTGGAGTAGTTAAAATGATGACATGTGGATGTGTTACTCAATTATTAGAATAGGTAGATTTCGTAAATATCTAGTAGGATGATATCACTTGGTTAATTATCATAAAAAAAACACTTTGATGTTAAATGAAAAGTGTTGTGTTAATGTTTTTACATATCCGCACTTTGAAGTTTGAACCAACTAAACCGAACTAAAATATAACATATTTACTGCTCAAATTTTCGTATTGTAATTTCTTTTTAATTATTTTATGTTTAAGATCTTCTCGAGCAATTAAAATTAAAAGGATACCCATTAATCCTTATATAATATAGGAAAATGTAAAAAGCTTATGTGGCACAATTTTAAAGCTTTTAGCTTATGTGGCAAAATATGAGAGTTTATCTCACAATAATGATTTTTATTTAAAATATATATATAAAATATATTATAATAAAACTAATTACATTTTTGGTCCCCTAATATTTTGGAGAATTATAAAAATGTAAGAGTATTTATATTTTTAACCCTCTACTATAAGGGGAGTACATGAGTCGGTTTATATTTGATAAGGTCTAAAAATGAAACTTATGGATAAAGTTAATAATAACATACAATTAAAGACCTCGGTATTTTATAAATATACATAACATTTTTATACGATTTTTTAATAAAAAAAACTACACCATAAAACTGAGCACTTTATGGTGTAGTAAATTTGAATATAATATTGCTATACTAAAAGTCTAATTTTAAAAGTATATCATATGTTTCGGTTTACCACGGTTTTATCTCAAAACTGATTGGAACATTCATGAATATCCTTAAAAGCATCACTTAAATGTTGTGTTCCCGAGCGTAGCGCGGGGCACTAAACTAGTAAATGATATTTAAGAAGCTAATGATAGAACTTTGGATATTGTTAAGGATACAATGCCAAGTACTAGCCATTAATTCTTATACTACTTCAGAGCGTTGTTTTGAGATAGCTTTTACATAAATCGACTTATATTCTACTCTCCTTCCGATCAAAAGCCCTAAATATTTAAAGCATCGGTCTTGAATTCGTAAAACTTAACGCTGTTAAAAAATGTAACGATGGTCTGTTGGTTGTCAAAATGATAAAAGTTGAGGACCGTTACAAGCTAATTCATAATTGAGACCAATTGAAACAAAAGGTGATAGGTTAAATCATTGAAAACCAATATACTAACTTTTTAATAATACTAAGGGGCTGTTTGTTTACCTCTTAATGATTAAGTTCAGTGCTTAACCATTCAACATTCAGCATTCAGAGCGTTTGTTTCAGAAAAAAAAAGCCTCTGAATGGTTCAGTTAAGTGCTGAATGGTTAAGAGACTGAGAGATGCTGAATGAAACTGAATGGAGCATATGCTAACTTTATACTCATCTGAAGTTCTACCCCAACATCTCTCTCATTGATGAAACATCTTAATGGTTCAGACCTCTTAACCATTAAGCACTTAATGATTCAGATTTTGCCAAACAGCCCTTAAGCTGTTTGTTTTTGTTAGGTATTAAACTGGCGCAGCGGAATAACCGACTCACAACGAACACGCAATAATGACTGAATAAAGACAAACACACGAACACGAGAATTTATAGTGGTTCGGTCGATGTGACCTACGTCCACTTGCTGCAACTAGGGATATTATTATATTTCAGTGCACACCAATTACAATACATAGACAGGATATATATAGAGTATTAACTAGGGTTTCCAGCTTAGGGAACAAGAAACCTAATAGGCTTGGGCCCATCTTTCTAATCCACCAAACAAGCCTTAATCACAAGGACTTCACCCAACAATTCTCCCACTTGAAGGCCTTGAGATAAGCACCAAGTCCGCCAACAAGCACACAGTAATCCATGTCTTCAGTAATCAGTAATTAGTAATCATCAATCAACAGGAACAGAAGTCTTCCAGGTCCAGCTCCCAGAGAACAAACCAAACTTCAAACCATACATCCGAGTCCACCTAGTTGCAGCCGGCCCAATCATCGTCAGTAAACAGAAGGGCCCGCTGGAGCCCCAGATGGCCCCAACCCGGTCTCAACAGACCTCCTCATTTCATCCTCTATTCCATCTGACCCCCACGCATCAGATCCAGAAATACCCAGAGGAACACTCTCCAATAGTAGCAATTTTCCAGGAGAGACATTTTCATTCGGCTCCTTAGTCTTTCGAACCCAACGTCGATTTCCAAACTGTGTCGAATTACTCCCACTGTTACGAAATCCCCGTCCACGCTCAGACTTCCGAATACGCTCAAGCTGATTGACCGGAGCTCCAGAGTTCATTGCTACAAACCGAACTCTCTTAGCTCTTGAATCTGCGAGCCCGATTCTAGCATTCGTCTTCACAGGGGTGGTCATATCCCCAGACGGAACAAGCACAAGATACAACGACCCCTTCTTGAAACCCCTAGCAATCACGAGATTATTCTTGACTACTCTCCACTTTCCACCACCAAACTTGACATCTAAACCCTGCTCATCCAATTGCCCAACGGAGATAACTTTCGTTTCAAGCTTTGGAATGATCCGAACATTAGATAAAGTCCAAGTAGTGCCCAAAGTAGTAACCAAGTCAACATCTCCCATGCCAGTCACATCAAGAATTTCACCGTTTCCAAGCCTAGCCTTGCCAAAATCGCCCTTTTTAACATTCCGCATGCCATCACTACTGTGGGTAGCATGGAATGATGCACCGGAATCCATGACCCATGAAGCAACACTACTCTCACCATTAAGCACTAGTACATCATCATCAGAGTAACTACCAGTAGTGTTTAATTCTTTCTCAGAACTCTTATCGTTAGGACATTGACTTCTATAATGCCCTTTTTCATTGCAGTTCCAACAACGCACACTTGGACGAGCTCTAGACGAACTCCTGCCCCGACCCTTGCTGCTCCCACTATTTCGCTTATTATCCCTTCCTCTGCCAACATGTAACATCTCAGAAGAAGATCCCGTATTAGCACCCCTGCGGCGAACGTCTTCACCCAGTACCAAATCCCTAATCTTTTCAAATGTCATCCCTTCAGTTCCAGTTGAGTTAGTAACAGCAGTTACCGTCCCAGACCAACTGTCAGGCATTGAAGATAGCAATAGTACAGCTTTAGTCTCATCATCGAATTTCATCTTAACAGAAGACAATCTGGACAAGATAGAATTCAGATTATTAATGTGCTCGGTCACTGAACTTCCCTCTTTCATTCTCATCGTGAACAGTTCTCTCATCAAGAAAACTTTATTAGCTGCAGAGGGCTTTTCATACATATTTGACAACGCCAACATCATACCACGAGCGGTGGTTTCAGACATGATGTTATAAGCAACGTTTCTCGTCAAAGACAATGTAATAGTACCTCTAGCTTTCTTGTCTTTAGCGTTCCACTGAACTTCCTCAGCTTCAGTCATCTTCTTTGGTTTTTCCTCAAGTACCACATCCAAATCTTTTTGACCAAGTAATGCATCCATCTGCATCTTCCACCAACTAAAATCCGAACCGTCAAACTTTTCAATCACAACTTTTCCGTCTTCAGTCATAATGACAAACAAAAGAATAGATCAAAGTCACCCGGCTCCAAAAGTTGATACTTTCCTGTCAAAAAAACTTGATAGCCAAACTCTAATCTTTATCCGACGAATCCAAGAGTTTTACACCAAACTCTAATCGACGACTTAAAGGAGTTTTCAACCCGGTACAGAACCTCGATCCCAACCAAACAAACAATCACCGAATAAATATTAGCAGCAATCGGCAAACAATATATGTTTCTTTTTCTTTCCTAACTTGCGCACTCAACGAGACCAAAAAAAAAAAGATATTATATCCTTTCTTTTTCTCTTGTCAGCACAACACCGAAGAAATCAAAATTAATTGATTCTTACTTGCACGAACTTCAAGATCAATTTATACTTCTTGGTAAGATTCAAACAAAAAAGGGAAAGAAAACGGCGATCTAACGGCGGGTGAGTACCTTCAATCGAAGTAAACCAGAACAACGAATCGTTACGTGAATCCAACGAGCCGTAGCTCTGATACCAGTTGTTAGGTATTAAACTGGCGCAGCGGAATAACCGACTCACAACGAACACGCAATAATGACTGAATAAAGACAAACACACGAACACGAGAATTTATAGTGGTTCGGTCGATGTGACCTACGTCCACTTGCTGCAACTAGGGATATTATTATATTTCAGTGCACACCAATTACAATACATAGACAGGATATATATAGAGTATTAACTAGGGTTTCCAGCTTAGGGAACAAGAAACCTAATAGGCTTGGGCCCATCTTTCTAATCCACCAAACAAGCCTTAATCACAAGGACTTCACCCAACAATTCTCCCACTTGAAGGCCTTGAGATAAGCACCAAGTCCGCCAACAAGCACACAGTAATCCATGTCTTCAGTAATCAGTAATTAGTAATCATCAATCAACAGGAACAGAAGTCTTCCAGGTCCAGCTCCCAGAGAACAAACCAAACTTCAAACCATACATCCGAGTCCACCTAGTTGCAGCCGGCCCAATCATCGTCAGTAAACAGAAGGGCCCGCTGGAGCCCCAGATGGCCCCAACCCGGTCTCAACAGACCTCCTCATTTCATCCTCTATTCCATCTGACCCCCACGCATCAGATCCAGAAATACCCAGAGGAACACTCTCCAATAGTAGCAATTTTCCAGGAGAGACATTTTCATTCGGCTCCTTAGTCTTTCGAACCCAACGTCGATTTCCAAACTGTGTCGAATTACTCCCACTGTTACGAAATCCCCGTCCACGCTCAGACTTCCGAATACGCTCAAGCTGATTGACCGGAGCTCCAGAGTTCATTGCTACAAACCGAACTCTCTTAGCTCTTGAATCTGCGAGCCCGATTCTAGCATTCGTCTTCACAGGGGTGGTCATATCCCCAGACGGAACAAGCACAAGATACAACGACCCCTTCTTGAAACCCCTAGCAATCACGAGATTATTCTTGACTACTCTCCACTTTCCACCACCAAACTTGACATCTAAACCCTGCTCATCCAATTGCCCAACGGAGATAACTTTCGTTTCAAGCTTTGGAATGATCCGAACATTAGATAAAGTCCAAGTAGTGCCCAAAGTAGTAACCAAGTCAACATCTCCCATGCCAGTCACATCAAGAATTTCACCGTTTCCAAGCCTAGCCTTGCCAAAATCGCCCTTTTTAACATTCCGCATGCCATCACTACTGTGGGTAGCATGGAATGATGCACCGGAATCCATGACCCATGAAGCAACACTACTCTCACCATTAAGCACTAGTACATCATCATCAGAGTAACTACCAGTAGTGTTTAATTCTTTCTCAGAACTCTTATCGTTAGGACATTGACTTCTATAATGCCCTTTTTCATTGCAGTTCCAACAACGCACACTTGGACGAGCTCTAGACGAACTCCTGCCCCGACCCTTGCTGCTCCCACTATTTCGCTTATTATCCCTTCCCCTGCCAACATGTAACATCTCAGAAGAAGATCCCGTATTAGCACCCCTGCGGCGAACGTCTTCACCCAGTACCAAATCCCTAATCTTTTCAAATGTCATCCCTTCAGTTCCAGTTGAGTTAGTAACAGCAGTTACCGTCCCAGACCAACTGTCAGGCATTGAAGATAGCAATAGTACAGCTTTAGTCTCATCATCGAATTTCATCTTAACAGAAGACAATCTGGACAAGATAGAATTCAGATTATTAATGTGCTCGGTCACTGAACTTCCCTCTTTCATTCTCATCGTGAACAGTTCTCTCATCAAGAAAACTTTATTAGCTGCAGAGGGCTTTTCATACATATTTGACAACGCCAACATCATACCACGAGCGGTGGTTTCAGACATGATGTTATAAGCAACGTTTCTCGTCAAAGACAATGTAATAGTACCTCTAGCTTTCTTGTCTTTAGCGTTCCACTGAACTTCCTCAGCTTCAGTCATCTTCTTTGGTTTTTCCTCAAGTACCACATCCAAATCTTTTTGACCAAGTAATGCATCCATCTGCATCTTCCACCAACTAAAATCCGAACCGTCAAACTTTTCAATCACAACTTTTCCGTCTTCAGTCATAATGACAAACAAAAGAATAGATCAAAGTCACCCGGCTCCAAAAGTTGATACTTTCCTGTCAAAAAAACTTGATAGCCAAACTCTAATCTTTATCCGACGAATCCAAGAGTTTTACACCAAACTCTAATCGACGACTTAAAGGAGTTTTCAACCCGGTACAGAACCTCGATCCCAACCAAACAAACAATCACCGAATAAATATTAGCAGCAATCGGCAAACAATATATGTTTCTTTTTCTTTCCTAACTTGCGCACTCAACGAGACCAAAAAAAAGATATTATATCCTTTCTTTTTCTCTTGTCAGCACAACACCGAAGAAATCAAAATTAATTGATTCTTACTTGCACGAACTTCAAGATCAATTTATACTTCTTGGTAAGATTCAAACAAAAAAGGGAAAGAAAACGGCGATCTAACGGCGGGTGAGTACCTTCAATCGAAGTAAACCAGAACAACGAATCGTTACGTGAATCCAACGAGCCGTAGCTCTGATACCAGTTGTTAGGTATTAAACTGGCGCAGCGGAATAACCGACTCACAACGAACACGCAATAATGACTGAATAAAGACAAACACACGAACACGAGAATTTATAGTGGTTCGGTCGATGTGACCTACGTCCACTTGCTGCAACTAGGGATATTATTATATTTCAGTGCACACCAATTACAATACATAGACATGATATATATAGAGTATTAACTAGGGTTTCCAGCTTAGGGAACAAGAAACCTAATAGGCTTGGGCCCATCTTTCTAATCCACCAAACAAGCCTTAATCACAAGGACTTCACCCAACAGTTTTGTCTTTCCAATAAGATATTTGTAAATTTAGTATGCTTGTATGATTTGTAATAAAAAAGTTGTAGGATTATCATAAAGAAGTTGTTCAAATTTATTTATTTTATAAAAGAAATTATTGATAAGAACCCCCTCTTTTCACAGTCTCTAAATGTTAATGATATGTAGCTAGTCTCATTAATTTTAACCTTCTTTATGTTATTTTCAACTATGTCCGTAAATGAATTAAACGTTCATAAATAGTTAGTGAACTGTTTGATAGGAAGTTTGTTTATTTAGCTAAGAACTGTTTGATAGGAAGTTTGATAGGAAGTTTGTTTATTTAGCTAAATGAATGAATATAAACAAAAAATTAGTTCGTTTAGTTAAATGAACGAACACGAACATATGTTGTGTTTGTTTAATTGTGTTTGTGAACGTTCGTTTATGTTTGTTGATATGTGTTAGTTTATTTAAGTTCGTTTATGTTTGTTAATTAGTTTATTTATGTTTGTTCGTTTAAATATTAAAACAAATTTTCTTATGCATAGTAAACAAATTCATATACATATATATTATTATTTTTTTTGAGATTTTGACTCTATTTTGATCATTTTGTTTGTCTAATTTTTTAGTCTTTTGTTAACTTCTTATGAACATTTTGAATGATTTTGGTATATTAATTTCTTATTTTGATGAACTATCAACTATGTATATTTAAACCCCCAAATTACAAGTGTGGTTTGGTTGAAATAGAATGTATTAAACTTGTTCGTTTGTTTTCATTAATGTTCGCTATGTTTATTTATTTTTATACGTTTGTGTTCCTAAATTGTTTGTTTAGTTTTTTTTTATTAACAAACATAAACGAATACAAACGGACACGAACATTTATGTTTTGTTAAAGAACGAACACGAACACGAAAGTCGTGTTCGATTATGTGTTCGTGTTCGTGTTCGGTTAAAGTTAAATGAACAAACACGAACATACCGATATTCGAGTTCGTTCGGTTTGTTTATAAACCTATTTTCAACCCTCTTGAAAGTTTAAACTTCAAAATTTTTGTGTTAGCTAATATCAAAAGGGCGAAAGGCTAGTAATTCAAAAAGGGTGTATATCTACACAAACAAGGAACATGCAACGTGGAGCCATGAACTTCTTGCCACTATATATAGATATAAACGTGTCTGGTTATGCATGAATTACTTAAAATCAACTTGTTAAAACTGATTTAACTTAATTAAATGAGCCAGAGCAAAAAAAATATATAAAAAAATAAATAAATAAATAAAAAGAGCCAGAGCTAACTAGCTAGCTATATATATATATATATATATATAAGAGGTAATATGCTCTACATGTACAAATTTTGACAGAAAATAAAAGTAGATCTAAATTAAAGTTTTGTTGAAGAGCCAAAGGTTATGTTAAGGAAAAATTGTGCAAATTTTGAACTATATGGAACTAATTAACATGAAAACAACCCCTTGGCTGACTTTCATTCAGTTGGTACAGCATATTATTATGCCATCATATTTGACAAACAGGAAAATGAAAAAATCCATTAAACTTAAAAATATTTCTTTAACAAAAACTAGTCTCTAAAAAACATTTTTTCGTATGTTACATCAATTATAAACTTTCTAATTTATAAGGTCCGTTAAGAACCTTGTAAATTGGGACTCAATTTCCAATTATTTACAACATTGCCACTAGATCATTTTTAGACCTTGTAAATTGGGACTCAATTTCCTATTATTTACAACATTGCCACTAGATCATTTTTAATAGAGTAAACTACAGTTTTAGTCTCTATGTTTTGATATCATTAACAGTTTTAGTCTTACCTTAACAGTTTTGGTCCCTGTGTATTTATTTTCTAACAGAATTGGTGCCGAACACTAACTCCATCCAATTTTTCGTTAAGTCCGGGTGTGAGAGAGACTTAACGGAAAATTGGATGGAGTTAGTATTCGGGACCAAAACTGTCAAAAATTAAAACACAGGGACCAAAACTGTTAAGGTGAGACTAAAACTGTTAATGGTATCAAAACACAGGGACCAAAACTGCAGTTTACTCTTTTTAATATTTTTCTAATTTTTTGACAAATTTACGAGTTTAATCCCCCGACTTTAACTAATCACCATTTTTGCCGTTGATGACTCAGTCAGTTTCCGACTTTAGCCATTTACTCAACAATGACATAAGTACGACCTCAATCCCGAATTTGACTTGGTTGTCGTTTTAACCACTAAGTTTTAATATTTTATTAGCTTTAGTGTGTGACGCATTACGGTTTTACACCGTGACATACGAGATATGAAAACTTTTTTTTACTTTGACATATGTGTGCGAGACCTATCGCGTGACCTGGCCGTCTCATCATGCGGTATGGTCTTAAATCTAGTTACAGTTTATAATACAAAGTGTAATGTTGGTATTATACAATGCAATTTTGTAATTAATTAATAATATATGCAATTATGCATAAGAATATATCTCAACTCGATCGGTTATTCAAAAACTAAAAAAACTTATTTGTAAAGTTCTCACTACTTTATAATGATCATATCACACGTTATTAAATATTTGCGTCATATTGTTTGTTTGTTGCTAATAATAATTGATAAAAGCACATATTGAATGTAATCGGACATAAAAAGTCAAATAAAACATGTAAACTTGTTTTTTTGAAATTTAATTTTCCATATATGATAAAAAGTCTTTAATCATTAGTGTCCTCAATTGTATAAAGTCTTTAAGGTAGACCACTTTAATCTACTTCAAATTGATGCATATTCGTGGTCCAACTAAAATATCAAAAATTTATTCCTAATACATTTTTTTTGAACAGCATTTATTCCTAATACATATATATTATTAATTTACATTTACATTTAGATACTTACTAAAGTGCAAGGTCGGTGGACATTGCACTTTAGTTTCCAAAGTTCATGTTTATTACATTTTATCACTTGTCATTTATAACTTATGTCATTTTTACGTATTTATAATTTTAATCCTCGACTTTGACTAATTGTCATTTTTGTCCCTGATAACTTAGTCGGTTTCCAACTTTGACCCCTTATTCTACTTTGACATACATATACTTGAACTCTCTAGATTAACTTGGTTATCGTCTTGACTTTAGGTTTCTTTTAATATACACGTTATGATTGTATACCGTAACGTACGAGACATGTCATTTTTTATCAACGCATGTGACGAAGACACATACACGAAATCCGAACACGTTCGAGACCCGGCCGCTGCAACGTGCGGCCTGGTCTTAGATCTAGTTATTACTATTAGTTAATTAGTAGCAGGACTATTAATTAATATCATAAAACATTCAAATTTAATTGTACAAAATGTTATCATCTTTTCACGTTTTTGAACTTTATTTTCGTAACATGATCGTTATACATATTTAAGAAAACCATATATAGTAGGTCATGAGACACAGATCAGCCTTAGGCGTGTTCACTAAAATTTTAAGGCCGTTCAAAGGATAGCCCGCGATCACCTTGAACACGCTTGCACGTCTACAACCCTTGGTAGCTGGAGTGCAATTATAACCATCTGCCCCCTAGTCCCCTACTACTATACTATACCTTAAACACATACATGTTACATCTCCTTCATCGATGGGTTTGCGGCTAGTTAACCAGCTTGCGTACGTAACTAGCCCGTGAGCCACCAAGGTCACGTCGTCAATCTATGTCCATACAACAAAATATAGTTTTTTTAAACAGTTACACAAAAAGTCTAAAAATAATTTTTTATATTTTTATGATATTTTTCAAACAATTAAACTATGCATGTGGTGAAAACTTAAAACTAACTATTATACACATTATTCTTTAACTATTTGAAAGACCAGGTAAAAATAAAATACCCTTAGAAAATATCAGTAAACTAAACACTAATACATTAATGACACTTTATTGCATCCCACAAATATTACTTCGTTTTAGATTCTTAACAAGCAGTTAATGTTTTTTTTTAACGGCCACTTCCAATTTATGCAACCAGTCGGTTGCATCTCCTGCAATGGGAAACCCACCACCCTACTCCGGTCAATATGTTGTCTTAACCGAGCCCATTTGACATTGGAGTTTGGTTAGGCGTTCAACTGGGAAAACCATTGGGTTTTTCCTGAAAAATCTCACAGGCAGGGTTAAAACCCTATACCACCACTGTAAAACCGAGTGTCTTCAACCAACTAGACTGGAATCATTAGACTTAACAAGCACTTAAATATTAGTTAACGATCAGATGATGCAAACACATTTAATGGATCGAATGAGTATTTAATATAATTCGACTTTTTTTATTACAATATATATGGTATTTATTAGTTCCTCATGCCGGCATATTACCGACGATAATCATGGGGAGACAAGTATAATTTTTAATACTTTTATTTTCGTTTGAATTTTTGTATGTCTCGTCACCAATCTAACATTAAAGGCATATTATTATTAGTAATACAATGAGGCTTAGTAAAAAGTGTTACAAACCACGCATATAACTATATATATATAAGTCCTGTGGTCACTCTCTTTAAAGGATGTAATGTGTTAATGAGTGTGAGAGTTAAATTTATCATATTAAAATTAGGATGAGATCGGGACGGGTATCGGTACCGCCCGGTACCGGTACCGCCTAGTACCGGTACCGAGTTTTAAGAAAAGTGGGTACCGGTAACGGTACCGAATTTAGCCGGTACCGGTATTTCGGTACTGGTACCACGTTGGTACCGGTTTCATATTTTATTTTTTTTATAAAATTTATTCGCTTATTTCGGTTTAATTTTATACTTTTTTATATAACTATACTATAATATACTTGAAGATAAGAAAAAGAAATGAAATATGACATAAATTAATTAAAAATCATATCAACTTCATTAAATTTAAAAGTTAATAATCTAAAAAATATTATAAAATGACTCAAAGTCGTAAAGAAAACACTTTATAACATTAAGCAAGTAATACACAACATTCATAATATCTCAAATTATATAAAATATACTAAAAAAACTAGTTTTTTATAACCGGTACCAACGTGGTACTAACCGGGAAAGTACCGGTACCGGTACCGATATTGCTAAGTCGGTACGGTACCAGGACGGTACCGGTACTTGATACCAAAAGCTCATCCCTAATTAAAATAATAAAAGTTAGAAATTTCTTTTGATTTGACGCCCCTTCTACTGAGACAAGCTCGGCTCACGAAGAGCCCTCCAATGCTCCTCACACACCTAAAAGGGCGTAAGTTAATTCTGATTGTTTGAGATTCAATTTGTTAAAAAGATGCTTAATTAAAGGAGAAAAGACTTGTAAAAGTTGTTATTAAGGTTTATTCTGTTAATAGATTGAGATACATTAAGAATTAGGGTTGTATACTGTACAATAAATATATATACAGTTTAGGGTCATATATAGTATATTAGTATTTGTGTGCTTTGTTCATAATTATATTTTTAGAGTTAGAAACAATTAGTTGTCTCCTAATTTCACGATGCGTTCATGTGTTGATATATCGATTCTTAGCCAACAGGACGATGTTCCACACCCTTAAGGGCTCCACGTCACTATTACGACCAATAGGCTCATGAAGCCCCCTTGGACTACCCAACAGCTACCACCAATTACCAATAGTCATTTTTCTACTTGATCGTAATATATGAACGAACTGTCATGTATCAACCGGACAGCAAATTAATCAGCATTAATATTGAAACATGAACACGTACACAACCAAGAGGAATCAAAGAAACCGAACTCACAAAGATCTCGAGTGGTTCGGCCTAAGATTGCCCGTAGCACCCCATGAGATGAGTGGCTCGTTACGAAATAACACTTTTCCATTAGTGAAATCGAGTTTAAAGGTTTAAGTAGAAAAATTTTCGTATTTGTTGCAACATATATTAAAAACTAGTTTATATTAGAAAAGGTATAAGAGAAAAAAAAAACGTTTTGTCTTATATATTATCCTTTGGGACATATGACGAGTCTAAATATTGTTGTTTCACTTGGATGCGGCATATCGTTTTGTTTCACAAGCCTCTTGGAAATATCCTCTAGTTCAAACCCACCCTAGTTAAGTTGACAATTCTTTAAAAACCCTAATTAATTACCTATTATTATATTTAAATACGCATTAAACGTGGGGATCCATGCATCATCTACTTGTACCGTACAACCCTAACCTTACTTCAAACATGCTTTTGCATGCTGTATATAAACACTTCAACTTTCATTCAAAAACATATCACACATTCACATTAGTCACAAACTAATTAACTAAAAATGCCTCAAGTTGAAGGGTCACCGGGGAGTTCAATGCACGGAGTCACCGGCCGTGAGCCGGTGCTGGCATTCTCCGTGGCCTCCCCGGCGGTCCCAACTGACACTACAGCCAAATTCGCACTCCCGGTGGACTCCGAACACAAAGCAAAAATCTTCAAACTTTTTTCCTTAGCAAACCCTCACATGAGAACCTTTCACCTCTCATGGTTATCATTTTTCACCACCTTTGTATCCACATTCGCCGCGGCGCCACTTGTCCCCATCATCCGGGACAACCTTAACCTAACCAAATCCGACATCGGAAACGCCGGTGTCGCGTCCGTTTCTGGCAGCATTTTCTCCAGGCTTGCTATGGGAGCCGTTTGCGACATGTTGGGTCCACGCTACGGATGTGCTTTCCTCATCATGTTATCGGCTCCAACCGTGTTTTGTATGTCGTTTGTTGAAAATGCAAGCGGGTATATAGCCGTGAGGTTCATGATCGGATTCTCATTGGCTACGTTTGTGTCGTGTCAGTATTGGATGAGTACGATGTTTAACAGTAAGATCATCGGGTTGGTTAATGGGACGGCTGCGGGATGGGGAAACATGGGTGGTGGTGCTACACAACTCTTGATGCCTGTCTTGTTTGAGATCATTAAAAAGGCGGGTGCGACGCCGTTTACGGCTTGGAGGATTGCGTTTTTTATACCCGGATGGCTTAATGCTATTATGGGGATATTAGTGTTGACACTTGGGCAAGATCTACCTGATGGTAACCTTGGTGCACTTCAAAAAAAGGGTGATGTTGCAAAAGATAAATTTGGGAAGGTATATATATAGCATACACATACACTTATAGATATGTTGGTTCAATAACTTTAGTCTTATATACATATCATGCAAGTTGTTTTAGTTACTTAGACTTATGGGTTGTTTTGTAGGTGTTATGGTATGCGGTGACAAACTATAGAACTTGGATCTTTGTACTCCTTTATGGCTACTCTATGGGCGTCGAATTAACCATCGACAATGTCATCGCCGAGTACTTCTACGACAGGTTTGTTTCGGATATGTGTTGGTAATCTAAGATTGTTTTTGACTTTTTAAGGGATTTCGACGATTGATAGTGGTTTTGTGTGAAACGAAACTTTAATGGTTTCTGGTTGATCCGCTACTTAAGGTAGCGGACCCTGATTTTATATTTCGCTTGTATTGCAAGCGAAAGAGTAAAGATTGTTAGGTTAATTAGGGGATTTAAAGCTAGAAAAGTCATAACCAAGCTAGCCACTTTCATTTTGCACATATATAGAAAAAATTAACATTTGTTTCAATTTTGTTTTGTGATTATAGATTTGATCTAAAGCTTCACCTTGCCGGAATCATTGCGGCGACATTCGGAATGGCAAACATCATAGCTCGACCATTCGGAGGATTCACATCCGACTTCATGGCCAAAAGATTCGGGATGCGTGGTCGTCTTTGGAACTTATGGCTCCTTCAAACCGCGGGAGGCATTTTTTGCCTATGTCTTGGTCTAGTCAACTCCTTACCATTAGCCATCACATTCATGATCCTCTTCTCAGTGGGCGCCCAAGCGGCATGCGGTGCAACTTTCGGCATCATCCCATTCATTTCCCGTAGATCTCTTGGTATAATCTCGGGAATGACTGGAGCAGGCGGAAACTTTGGGTCAGGTCTAACACAATTAGTGTTCTTTGCAAACGCTTCGTTCTCGACCGCTAAAGGGTTGTCTTACATGGGTATAATGATCATATGTTGTACACTTCCCGTGAGTTTGGTTCATTTCCCGCAATGGGGGAGCATGTTCTTCCCACCGAGTAACGACAATGTAAAAGGAAGCGAAGAGCATTATTATGTTTCCGAGTGGTCCGAGGAAGAGAAACTTAAAGGGATGCACCAAGGGAGTCTTAAGTTCGCCGAGAACAGCCGCTCGGAACGTGGTCGAAAGGTTGCGTCGGTCTCGACACCGCCGAACACAACTCCTAACTATGTTTAGGTTTCGTTAGTTTTTGGTTTACTATACTGAAGAACCTAAGTTTAAAGCAAAGTAAATGAAATGTTACATGTAACCTATATGTTTTTTTTTAAATGTAATATATCTTTATGTATAATTAATATTTTGCTTTCCTTTATATAATTCACACATTTTGACTTCTAATGACTACTTAACTTATAATTTTGACCCCTCTACTCATCGACGACTTTGTCCTTTTTGCAACTTTAGCCCTCTTATTTAACTTTAAACTATTTATGAATTTAAGCCTCAAACTTTGACTTTTTATCAGTTTGACTCTTGATGAGTTACCCAACGTAATTTTCATCTTGACCCCCTACTCTATCTTGACATATTAAGACTTTGACTCCAGAATTCATGATGAGTTATTATATGTCGAAGGTTCAATATTGAAAATATTTCAGAGGTTTTCTCTGACTTTGTCTGTGTCAACAAATAATTCGAAATACCTTGACTTTTTAGAACAGGTCCGAGTCAAATGACAATGATTTGAAGCACTTCTTTTTACACTATTTCGGAAACCCAAGGACTCAATCGTGTGGATATGTAAAATACAGGATTAATTTCCAATCCTAGCAGGAAAATGAGGGTAACAGATACTCAATTTAAAGTGAGTAAACAGAATTTCATACTAGATCTCATAGATACATATAGAATACTGTGTAAACCCGTATTCGATAAAAGTCATATGTACAGCTTGGAGGGAGATCTTTTAAATCTTTCGAGATCCATCCTACAATATAGGGTAAAAATAGCCAAAATAAGTGATTTTAGCCCTTATTATAAGAAAACTGATTCTTGAACCCATTTTACGCTCATGTCATGTCGAGGTTAGTCAACTTATAACTTTGACTTATACTCTATTTTGATATATTTATGACTTTACATCCTGACTTTTAAGCAACATATTATTTTAGTATATATGTTTTGATATATATGTCTTTTAATAAGTGTTGTATACGTTTAAATTAATCTTTTATGACAAGTGGAGATTCCTAGAAGGAATTGAATCGAGTGGAGAACCTTATTGTATATACCAAAGGATACTTTTCAATTTTCATAATCTTAATAATTAGTGGATCTTAAATTAATTAATCATACTCATTGCCAGCGATATATTCAGATGACGAACGTCAAAACATACATACACACACGCCCATATTTATAGTTGTTGACATCTCACATCTCGATCGACTGACTCTAAAGTCTTCGTTTTTAAATAAATACAAAATTGAACTATTAACGTCACTACCAAAATTTAAACAAATTCTCTCAAAAAGGTTAGGATATTTTCAGGGTTGTTAGATTTAATCACCTTCAACTATTGGTTATTAGTTGCTGTCACCCTCAAGTATCACTTTGGCTAACATAACTCCCAAGTAAATACTTTGGTGTCCGTATCACCAAAAGAAACACTTTGGTTAACTTTTGGTGATACTGACACAAAAGTGTTTACTTGGAAGTTATATTAGCCAAAGTGATACTTGAAGGTGACAGCAGCCAATAACCAATAATTAGAGGTGATTAAATCCAATAACTCATATTTTTATGTCACAAACATGACATGGTTTAATTCTTTTTATATTAATGCAACTTGTAAGTTGCCATTATTATATATATCCGAGGATTAAAAACACAGAAATGGAATTCTAACTTGGTTTGGGATTTAGCCAACTTATCAATTTGATCCTAAACTTCAATTTAACATATTTACGATTTTATGTAAGTTTTCATTTTGACTTCAATTCTATGCTTGGATATATATCTGTCTTTCAATATGTACGCATTATTACTTCACTAATGTAATGTGCGAGACAATAAAATTTTTTTATCAACGTCTGTATTACAAAGTCACATACGCAAGACTCAACAGCCGCATCACGTGCTCCAGCCACATATGTAGCTTATGAAAAAAGAGAAACAAAAGAAAATGATGGGTTCTAAACGTTGCTTGTATACTTATTCGTGTCAAAAGACGTTAAATTTAAGCTAGACGCACTTAAAATCCTGTAATCAAAACGCATCTCATGTAGCATCTCTTCTCTCTACTTTAATACAAAGGTAAGTTGTTTCCACACGATGACATCATCACTCACTTCCACCATTTATTTAATCAATTTATGAATCATAAAATAAATTTAATCATATCTTATATTAACAAATCATATTAATTTTTTTAAATATCAAGTATATATTTAATTTAATATAATTCATTCAATCCGTGTAACATACGAATGTCTGACATAGTGTTTATATAAACCAGTCAAAGAAAAGTTAACATTTTTAGGAAGTTGTAACTGATTTAAGGGATAGGTGTTACGAGACCACGAATTAGGTTGGTTTATTTTTTTAATAAAATTAAGACCAACAACTAATATAAATCATTTGTATAAACCAAAAGAAAGTTCATAGAGCAAAACATTAATATATTAGACTAAATAGCATGCAACATTGCTATACACAAGAAAATCTGCCTAAAAATTAACATGTTTTTATTTCATTTGTCTTCGATACGTTTGGCTTCTAGCCACGGATGTGGTGCAATTCTTGAATAGAGTTCAACAGGCCATGTAATGTTTTGACTCATAAGGTCAGAGTTTTGTTTACAGTAGGTTAGGTTTTACTATTCAAAAGGGGTTGAGACCAGGGCCGGTCCCGAGGAATCGAGTGCCCTGTGCAAGACAAGAAAAAAAGGCCCCCTAACCCGAAACATCAACGCACTAAATTATATAAACTAAATTTTTAACCAAAAAACAAACGTTTGATAATTAAACATAAGAAAATCAAAGGGGCTGTTTGGCAATGCTGAATGATTAAGTGCTGAATGGTTAAGATGTCTGAATCGTTAAGTGCTGAATGATTAAGTGCTGAATGATTAAGAGGTTCTATTTGTTTGGACATCTGAATGAGATTTCTAAAAGTTTTGTGTTATTCACTTTGTCCCACATTGGAGTGGAGAAACAAAAATTCTTAGTTTATATATTCAAGCATTCATGGCATGTTAAGTTCCTTTGTCATGTTTTACTCTAGCACATACCCGCGCGCAGGGGGGGGTGCAATCTGGTTCGAATTCCTTCCCAAAATGCGACGCCCGCGCGACCTGCGGACACGAATGCAACTCCAAAAACCCGGGTCCGTGTGAGGGGGTTTTTAGACTCATTCTTGGGCTCGCCAGCCTCTTTTTTGGTCGCAGCCCCGTCGCCAGCTCGTTCAGATTCGGCCATCAAAATTATATATAAATTTTTTTTTTAATTTGGTGCCCCAGTCCAAACGAGTGCCCTGTGCGGTCGACTACCCCGCACACCCTATGGGCCGGCCCTGGTTGAGACGCAGCTTGACCCATTTACTTGTCATCCTATTGTAAACTTTTCAGTAGTGAAAATTGAAAATGAGAATTATCTATCTAGCTCATTATATTTTGAAGATCATAAAGAGTGTTTAAATTAATCTTTTATGGCTAGTGGATATTCCCAAAAGTTTGGCAATTAAGGAATTGAATCCAGTAGAGAACCTTATTGTATATACCAAAAAGGATACTTTTCATAATTTAAGTGGATCTTATTATTTAATCACACTTATTATTGCAAGCTAGCAAATGAGATGACACCACAACATACACAGTACACACACACGCACATAGTTGACATCTAAATAATATCTGGATCGACTCTAAAAGTCTTCTCTTTTAAACAAATACAGAATTGATCAAATATTAACGTCACTAGCAAAAATTAAACAAATTCATCCAAAAAAGTTGGATATTGGTATGTGACAACGTGACACATGGTACGTTCTAACTTATTTATATTGCAACTTGTAAGTTGCCATTATAGCCTAGGAATTACTTATTAAAAGAAAATCAAACACAAAAACGAAATTCTAACTTCTTGTTTTTGTAGTAGAAAATTTTGATCACTTACGGTTCACTGACATACGCAATCATCTCTATTCTTCCATAATTAGGAGGAGACTCATTGTTGTATACTCAAAATGACACAAAGACAGTAATAATCAATAAGAAAGTAAGCAAATGTGATTAAACCGGTTCAATAGAACGATTACAATGAAAACTTAAAACTAGAACTTAGAAGAGGAGATGGAGAAATGAGAGATTATAGATAAGGAGATGGGAAGAAGAACGCACACATTATCAATATTCATCCATAACCTACCGTCTCTAATGGTTATATCTAGTGACTTTTTAGATTCATTTGCTTACTGGGTTTCTTAGAAGAGGCTTGTAGGTTGGGTCAACTAGAACAATTCATAACATTCTTAAAGAGAAAATCTAACCCAACCTAAAACCTTTTTTTAGATAGGATTCAAACTCACAACCATTTGGTTGAGGCCGTAGGAGTATTCAACGAATCGAATTCTGAATTCTCGATTGAATCTAATTGAATTTTGTTTTTTTGCAACTGGATTCAATTCGTATTAGATTTGGAGGATTTGATTCGAATTATTGGGTGTGCGTATATCACACCACGTCACCGGTGTGCTCAAATAACTCGGTCACTTTATGCCGATGATAATTTAGTCTAGTGATCACAAGTAAGGTGAGAAGTTTTTCCTCTCTCAAAAGCGTCGTTCTTATGCGTCCACTAGACGAGGCACGTCAGGGCTTCGAACCTGGTTACTCCAGTTCTTTGTGTATTACGGTATATATAATATATAACTTAAGTTGACTTTAATATTTTAATTAAATCAATAAGTTTACGTCAACTATATATCAAGCTGTTATATCCATCCACTTTTTGTTGAGATGTGACAATTGTTTTGAGTTGAGACGATTTATACCACAATCTACTTCAACTAATTTGTTGTTCACTTTTCATATGCTTCAACTTTGACTTACTTTTAAAACTCTAATGGACACAAATCCAATATCGGAGATCTCTTCATGGTACAAGATTTCAAAAGTTGTTGTAGTTAATGCATTGCAATTAACTGATTATTCTTTTTAAACCAATGTAATAAGAAAAAAAATAAAAATGTTAACCTACATGATGACTTAAACAAAAGAGAAGGAGAAATGACATTTTTACCCCTCAGATGTGGGGCGCGTGTGAAAGACTTAACGAAAAACTGGATGGAGTTAGTGTTTGAGACCATTTCTGTTAGAAAATAAAACACAGGGACCAAAACTGTTAAGATTGAACAAAAACTGTTTTTTGTATCAAAATACAGAGACCAAAACTGCAGTTTACTCAATCGTCTGAAATAAAAACACAATTTTTCCAGAGGAAGTTTAGAGACAAAATGATGACGTGGGAATGGGATGATATATTTGAAATTGACTTTAAAGATTTCATGACTGTATATCACGGGCAAAAAACGAAAACCTGTACCTTACTAAGTTACAACTCATCAACTTATGCTTTATTAACTTGTACTCTAACTCTGACATGTACAACACCTATCTGCCTCAGAAACTCACGAGTCTCCCCTTGTTTCCACCATTTATTTCACTTCACACCTCTTATAAATACCACACTTCAATAATAAGTTACCACTTCAAACCAAACACATTAATAAAACATTCAAACATGTCAAACATTATTATGTCTACTACTATTATTCTTCACATTACTATCATTTTTCTTCTTATTGCATTGTCACCTCTACACGTACAATCCGCGGGTCGAGGACACGGGTCTATCCACGTCATCAAACCGACGTTGTCAGAGCCCAGAGATCAAGATTTTATGACACGAAAGGGTGTGGTTTTTCATGGGAAAGAAGTGAGTGGTTGTATGCCAAAAGGGCGTAGGCGGTCTTCGGCTCCTAGTCGATATGTGAACAATCAACCGTTGTTTCGTTCGCTTGGATGCTCGAATATTGTTGCTAGACCTTGAGTTTGTAAGGGTTGTTATATATAAGTACATGTTTGATGAATGAATATTGATATATGTTAGTTTTAGGTTTATACATGTGATATATTCTTTGTACTTGAGCAATTATTGTTGTTATTTTTTATATGATTATTAATTGTCGAGATATATATCCAGCAGTGTGTATTTTATTATATTCTGTACTGAAACATATGATGGTGGTTAAAATGAGGTCCAAACACGTTACCCTATGTCACATGAAAGATGAAAAGTTAGCTCAAAGTGATTGATTAAATGGCAAATATTTATAAGTTCAAACCAATCTAGAAATTATATTTTTTCATTGATTTTTTTAGAACGACACAAATTTATTTTTATTTATATTAAATATGTTAGTATCATGACTAAAATTTATGAATTTCTAACAAAAATAAATTAGTCATACCTTCAACAAACCCACATGACTCGTATATTTATTTGTGTAAAATACTAAATCCTAACTGAAACCTATGTAAAATAATGTAACCCGAACCTGATATATTTAACCCATTTTTCTACATAGGTTAAAGTAACCAAACACTTACAAAACATTATGTGAATCACAACTTAAAGAGCAAAGTTTCAGTTTCAACTTTCAAACTGCATACGCGAGACTTGACTCTAGATGTAATACGATAATTTAGAAAAACTAATTAAGCTCTAAACCTATTTGCAAATTGATTTTCTAAAAAAGCAAAGCTAAATCAATCAAAATAAAAAAAAGGAAAAAAACCTAAAAATAATTTATATACCTACTAAATGGGAAGGTCGGTGCTTTGTACCGGCCTCTCCCGTCCCGACGCGCCGCGTTTTAACTTTTTCTTACTTTAACGTATTCACGGTTTTAATCCCCGACTTTTAACGCATTGACGGTTTTAGTCCCCGACTTTTACTATGTCGTTTGTGCTCCTGATGAGTTTTTGACTTTGATCCTTACTCCACTTTGACACATAATACGACTTTTACTAATTGTCATTTTAGCACCTGATAAGTTTTCGACTTTGCTCTCTTACTCTACTTTGACATATAGTACGACTTTCATCGTTTTTTAACATGTGACACATTACGTTTTTTCGTCGTGACATTATGTACGGGGCATGAGACTTTTTTTTTCAACACGTATGATGAAGTCAAATACGCAAGACCCGACTGCGTGACCCGGCCGCTGCAACGCACGGCTTGATGTTAAATCTAGCTTATATATATATCAATGCACAATTATTAAAACGTGTTATTAAGTTGTCTTGTTTTCAAACAGGTTAACCAGAATCCAACTTGTTTTATAGACGAGTCAACCCAAACCCAACCAACTTTATATATGAGTGAACTCGAACCTGACGTGTTTTTAAACATGGTATGTTATCCAACTAAAAACCTACTTTTTCAGTGTCTAGTTCAAGAATTGCCACCTGTCCCCAAACTTGATAATAATATTTCAATTAATTATCTACCGTCGACAATTATGTAATGTTTTAAGCTATCTCACTTAGGAGAATTAATTAAGTTAAAGAAATTAATCTAAATGAGTTTACAAATTCAAATGCCCCAAAATGTTTGGAGGCAACTTGAAATTGATTAATAAATGCATGATATATAAATAATATATATGAAGATAGTGGCATATATTGTACGTACGTACAATGAGTGTAGCATGAACGTATTAAATTCATAAACCAGCTGCTGCAGCTGCATCGATCAGTCATATATCGATCTTCAGAACCATAGTAACTACACCTAGCTTCTTAATTCTAGCTAGCAGCAACGATATGATCGATCTGTGTATATATAATTATTCTACTGTAAGATTTAGGAATTATATATTATTATTTGCACGTACGTACGTACAGAACATGATCGATGCTAATAACGACCACATGATTCATGAAACCTACTTTATGACCAATAAGTGACAATAAAGAATTAAGAAAATGATTGTACACTGGGCAATGCAAGTACAAAAAATAAAAAAAGTCTTTCATTCTATAGCGGTTATACTGATTAATAAGTGTAATGAGTTGATTAATGTAAGATAAACAGTGCATTAATTCTTTCGATTAAAGATAAATATATTTAAATGTACGTGTAAACACACTATAGATCATGTTATAAAAGGAAAATTGTGTTTCTCGTCTCTGGGTTTGTATGAATTCAACAGTTCAGTCCTTATATAAATACGTTTTATTGCCATTCTGGTTTCTAACTTAACAACAGATCAACAACATCAATATCCATAACACGTGATCAACAACAACAAAGATAACACCATTGAAAATTCATTGAAAAACGAGCGAAAAGCTAGGAGGAACGAACAAAAGGAAACAAAACGAAAAACAAGACACCCACAACAAGACCAAAAAACGGTCAATTACACCCCCGTAGACCCCTCCACCAGATATCCGAATCACCCTGAATCTTGGAACCCCATCATGCGTACGTTGCCGTCAAGTTTTCACCATGCACACCATATTCAAGGGAAAATTATATGCTAATTAGATGAAAAACACAAACAAATTTGAAATTTACTGCTAGGTCTACATAGTTGTGGTGCAAGACGATGGTGGTGGTGGTGTGGAGGTCGCCAGATTAGTTTGACGGTGAAGAACAACACGCATTTAGGGATGGGGTGGTTTAATATTTCTAATAAGGGTATTTTTGTCACTTTACAAAAGGTTAACGGAGAAACTAACGATGGTTACAGTTTTGGATGCAAACAAAGAGAAAATCAAAACGTTATGGGGCATTTTATGGTTTTAAAACTAGAGGGACGTAAATCTTAAAAATAACAAAATTCAAAGACACAAAAAGCAAGTCACTCTTTGTCTTATTCTTATATAATATAACAAAACAAAAAAAATCCAATGTGGCATCTTTTCATGGCTTTTAGCTTATGTGGCATTATTTGAGAGATTATCTCACAATAATGATTTTTTTATTTAAAATACGTATATAAAATTTATTATATTAAAACTAATTACATTTTTGGTCCACTAATATTTTGAAGAATTCTGAAAAATTTAAGAGTATTTATATTTTAATTAACTCTTTACTACAAGAGGTATACGTGAGTCAGTTTATATTTGATAGGATTTAAAAATGAAACTTATGGATAAAGTTAATAATAACATACAATTAAAGACCTCAGTGTTTTATAAATATACATAACATTTTATATGATTTAAAAAAAATAAACTACACCATAAAACTAAGCATTTTATTCTCTTTAATTTGAGTATAATATTGTTATACTAAAAATCTATATTTTAAAACTATATCATGTGTTTCGTTTTACTACGGTTTTGTCTCAAAACTGAATGGAACATTCATGAACATCTTTAAAAGCATCACTTGAATTGTGTTCCCGAGCGTAGCGTGGTCACTAAACTAGTTATTGTTATATAGTAAAATTGAAATAACTAAGGTTATCATTGAAAGAAACATTACTTTGGAATTGCTAAGGAAAAAAACTAAGGGTATTTTGTTTTTTTTATTTCTAGTTCTTTAGGTAATTATGTTATAAAACCAAGGGTATTTTGGTTTTTATCGATATTTTAATTAAGATTTTGTTGGAGCATCGATTACTGAAATATCACGCAAATTAACAGGATAGTGAATAACAAGTAATCAGGCTATCAAATATCTAATGAGCATGAGATGTTAATTACAATCCTATTAATACGCATTTCAAACCCATCATTACTATTATCATCATGAATGGTAATTGATCAATCATACACAAACCACAAGATTTGAAGCACAATTTGTCCATTAAAAGCCACTAATCACGCAATTAAAGAAATTTGTTGTTTCAAAATTAGAACCACCAACTTGAAAAGTGAAAATATATGCAAAGTAGTCAAAATGCATTCTTTAGCCTTTTCTTTTAAAATTTATAAAATTCTTTTGAAGTAAATTATTTGCAGTTAGTTGAAATTATATTTTTTAAGTAAATGTTTGTAATTAGTCAAAATTTGTACCTTTTATGCTTAACATTTTATAAAATTCCAAACTAGGCTAATTTTCTTCTTATACCACACGGTATTAAGACAAAAATAAAGTGTAAAAATGTGACTTCTAACCAACAATTATTAGAGTATCAATTATGTTTTGTAAACTAAAGGGACATGTGGAAATATTATACAAAATATGGACTGCATATAAAATTTGTATTTTTTAAACTACGACTTTCATTAAAGGGCCGAGAGAAACAGCAACGTGCTCCTCGACCGAAAAACAGAGAACGAATCAAACATACAAGAACATTAAAAAAAAAATATTACACCATTCACTCAGGTTAAAAAAACTGTAACAAAACCATATAAATACATCTCTATCTATTTATACCCTTGTAATTACACTTCTACTTTGGGACTTTTTCTCAAATTTTATTTAAAATTTAAAATATACTTTTTATAACCTATAATAAATAACACTTCATACAAACTAATATAACCTTTTTTTATTTCTTTAATTTTATTTAAATTCTGATATATACTCGTCTAAAAAAAAGCGATAAACAAGAAAAACATTTCATAAATAGGTTTTTCAATCTCATTACTCGGACCACTGATAGCTCCACCTCATAAATACACAAACGCTAATTTATTGGCTAGTCTGGTGGCCCAAGATCAAGTAGTATCTTATAAAACATTTTATAAGTTACTACAGTTTTGACATACGATACAACGTGAAATAATAATAAACCTTGGTTGATGACTTTAAGAGTATGTATACGACGTTTTAGATTAGTTTTGTCACAATTTTATCACAAAACTCTAAAAAATTAAAATAAAATAAAAGTTTAATTGGTTTAAAAAGAGTGTGTGATTAATATTTTGGACCTTATTCTTTGGTCACTTTCACTTGTTCAGTTCACTACACTGTCACTCTCATTCATATCATATCCAGGTCTGTCTGTTTCTCTTCATCGTTTACCCTGTTTCACTTGTTCTTCACACTTCAATTTGTTCATATTTCTTGTAACCATTAACTTTGTATAATGCTTCTAGTTCATGTTGTTGAACAATACTCTATTTGGGTTTTGGGCCATTGTAAAGATCCACTCTTTAGGTTTCTTTTAGCCATTTTTTTTCCTGCTTCTAATTTAGTTAACATTTTATTTGGGTTTTAGTTCTGGGTTTTGTGCCATTGTTATAACTAATTGATTTTTCAGTTATTTGTTTTAGTAAAGATTCAATCTTTAGGTTTCTTTGTAGCCATTTTAATTGATTTTTTTGATGAACATTGTATTTGGGTTTTGGGTTTTTTTGTCATTGTTTAAAAACTTAAATCAAATGATATATATGTTTCACATCTACAATGTTTTCTTGAAGTCATACAGTTATTAGTTAATTTAAAGATTCAATCTTTAGGTTTCTTTGTACTCATTCTTTTTGCTAAAGTGGATTGGTTTGTTTTTTTTTCTTTTTTTACTTCAAATTATTCACCTTTTGAGTATTTAGTTAGAAGTTATTATGAGTATATTTTTTGATTTTGGTAAGAAATTGCACTAAAAAAGCTTAGTGTGGATGTAAATATAACTTGCCTGCTTTTTTTTTCAGAACGACAGTTGTGCAACGGCCGGCTTATGACCGAAGCACTCAGAGGTGCAACAGCGGATGTAATGTAACTTGCCTACTTGACTCTAGCTTAATCAATGTATCTGATAATTCAAATCACAATAATTGTAGATTTGTGGATCTTTGACTTGATTAAGTAGTTAATGGATGCATAAAAGAATTAACTTTTGTGTAGGTGATTGGATATTGTAACCTGAAAAATCATCAAAATGGAAGAAATACAATCTCAATCAGATAATTTCAGATCATCAGCATCATCTTTATCAACTAGTCCAGTTAGTAGTAGATTGGCCTTAAATAACTTTTACTACTTAAGAAAACCGGGTTCGTTACGTAAACCGATTTCATTTGAGGATTCACCTGACTGGGACGACACGGATGTTGAGGTTAGAGTGGAGGAAAGTAAAGATAATAGTATTGCCGCCACTACCACCGCCTCACATAGTGGCTATCTATCATCACCACCACAACAGGAGGCGGTCGTGGCGGCAAGATTTGTTTCAGGCAGTTCAGTTGTATGGAAGGACTTAACGGTCGTTATAAAGGGTAAAAGAAAGTGGTCTGATAGGGTCATAAAAAGCTCAAATGGTTATGCTTTGCCTGGTACAATGACTGTGATCATGGGCCCGAGAAAGTCGGGGAAATCTACTCTTTTGAGGGCTCTTGCAGGTATGTACGTAGCATTCGATTGTCGGTTATTTCTAGTTTCAAATCTAGGTGGTGGTTATAACTTATAAGAGTGATTATATAAACTAGACAATGATATAGTCTTTGCATGTGTTTCTGTTGTTTGAACTTTGAAATTGTTCATATCTCATTTAGGAAGGTTGGATGATTCAGCAAACATGTATGGTGAGGTGTTTGTGAACGGTGCAAAGTCGTCCTTGCATTATGGAACTTATGTAAGTAAAGTATTTGTATATGTAAAAAATTTCAAGATTTTAAGTTTTTAACGCAACATGCTCGTAATAGTGAAAAGTTACTTACTTTGTTAAATCATAATCCTTTTGCCGTTAATAGGGATTTGTTAAACGAAAAAACACGCTAATTGGCTCACTGACCGTGCGTGAATATCTCTACTACTCAGCACTAATTCAACTTCCTGGTTTCTTGTGTGAGAAGAAAAACGTCGTTGAAAATGCCATTGATTCCATGTCATTGGGTGATTATGCAAATAACCTCATAGGTGGCCACTGTTGTACAAAAGGTCTCTCTGATGGTGAAAAACGGCGTGTCAGCATTGCTAGGGAGCTCGTGACAGGACCGCATTTTTTATTCATAGACGAGCCTCTTTATCACCTTGACAGGTACCTTTTTCCTTAATTAAAACAACATTTTTGTATAATAACTTATTCATGGCATAACCGTAAACTAATGTTTCTTCCCCATAATGCCCCTCCATATTCAGTGTTTCGGCACTGATGATGATGGTTACGCTGAAGAAGCTGGCAAACACAGGCTGCACCCTTATTTTCACTATTTACCAAAGCAGCACTGAAGTATTTGGCCTCTTTGACCGAATTTGTCTTCTTTCGAATGGAAAAACACTGTTTTTTGGGGAAACATTGGCTTGCTTGCAGGTAAACTAAAAAAGGAAAATGGTTTATTTACAATTACGCAATATTTCGTAATTAATCCATTTTTCTTTCGGAAAATAATGTTACTTTGTAAATAATCTATTCCGTATGCAGCACTTTTCAAACGCTGGATTTCCTTGTCCAATCATGCAAAGTCCTTCTGATCACTTTCTTCGTGCAATAAACGCAGACTTTGACCGAATTATTTCCGTGTGCAAAAACTGGCAGGTAATTTTGCTTACATTTAATACCGTAGCTCATTTTATGTGTAACATATTATAGCTTTTTTCGTTATTTTTTCTTGTATTAACTTTGGCAGGATGATCATGGTGATCTTTCATCAGTTAATATGGACACTGGTGCAGCGATTCGTACACTTGAAGAAACATATAAATCATCTGCTGATGCTGCAGCAGTTGAAACAATGATACTAAGATTAACCGAAAGGGTACAATAGTTATAGATGAGCTTTTACAATCTCCTATTCTACTAATAATTATATCAAATATTTATTGAATTTGTTCAGGACGGTCCGTCTCTCAAAAGCAAAGGAAAGGCGAGTAGTGCGACAAAAATTTTAGTTTTGACATGGAGATCGTTATTGATTATGTCAAGAGAGTGGAAATATTATTGGTTTCGGTTAATTCTTTATACGCTGCTTACACTATGTATTGGCACACTATTTTCTGGATTAAGCCATTCACTGACGTCAGTTGGGGTGAGTTGCATGAATTATATATTTTATAAAATGTTTTCGATATATGAAGTTTAATCAAAGATATAAATTGATTTTGATTGTTCACATTCGATGTTGCAGGCAAGAGTTGCTGCGATCTTTATGTTTATATCATTTAGTTCATTATTAAGCATCTTTGGGGTGCCTGCACAACTGAAGGAGGTCGAGGTAAATGGATGTGTCAGTTAATGGGTCAAATGGGTTTGGCCGTTACAGGTTTCGGGTTGAGTCATGTTGACTCATAACACTTCATGTCAACAAATACTTCTTACGGTTGACTAGTATGTTAAAATGATTATGACTAGTAACGGGTCAAATGGGTTTGGCCGTTGTCTGTTTTTCATTTACACAACCAATGAGTTCAAGTTTAACCAACCAATGAGTTCAAGTTTAAATTGTGTTGCAGGTATATGTGTGTGAAGATTCAGATAAACATTCGGGAGCATTTGTTTTCTTGACAGGACAATTATTGGCTAGCATACCGTTCTTGTTTCTCATCTCGGTTTCATCAAGTCTAGTCTTCTACTTCCTTATTGGGCTTAGAAATGAGTTCAGCTATATGATGTATTTTGTGGTCAACTTTTTCATTTGCCTTTTGGTCAATGAAGGGCTAGTATTGGTCGTTGTCACCGTTTTGCAAGATGTGTTTTGGAGTATAGTAACTCTGGTTTTTATGCAAGTAAGTTTATAAAAAAGTTAGTTTTCATCGGTCTGGTCAAAGTTTTGACTTTCTCATATGCAGGGATTTGTCAAAATAATCTTTTTGGATTAAAAGTTAGGTTTTATTTTTTTGCAGCTGTTAATGATGCTGTCGGCGGGCTATTTTAGAATTCGTAGTGCTTTACCTGGGCCGGTATGGATGTACCCTATGTCCTACATTGCTTTTCATACATACACAATTCAGGTTCGTTATGTTATGTTATGTTATATTATATTATATTATATTTCTTTCGAAATAAAAATTACAGTCAAGATTTAAAATTTCAAAGTTAATATGAAAACTTTGGAACTTCAAGAAATATTTAACCATGAATCTTTAACTAGCTTGTGTTTTTTAACCCAAATATATTTTGCTCAAAACCTGTTTCAACGTGGATCTAGTTTGACCCATGAGTGCATGACGATGTCCAATCCGACCCATCCGTTTTAGCATGCTTAGTTATGTCGTCCTTTCAAGAAAGAACGGTTATAGTATCGTGACCTCACAATATTATCCTGCATTACCTTTATGTGAATTAGTATAATGTTGTTTTGAAGAGTTTTTCACATGTTTTTGTTTTCAGGGGATTTTGGAGAACGAATACAACGGAATTTTATTTACAATGGGGGACGTGAGGACCATATCGGCGTATGAAGCTCTACAAAATGTATATGATGTTTCTCCAAACGATCATTACAAGTGGAAAAATATGATGATACTTTCACTTATGGCTTTCGGTTATCGAGTTCTTGTGTTCTTATTGCTGCAGATTCGTGTCAAGAACATATTTTCTTCTTTCGGGTTTTTGTGTTGTAAACTCAAGATCAATGACAAAACATGATCAATAAGATATATGATTTCATGCCAATTTATATGAATTAGTTTAAGTTGAAAATGGGTGATGATCATTACAGAACACACTTTTATCACGAGAATAAAAAGAATAATTCTTGACTCTTGATCATTAATATTAATAATTTACATATATGTAAACCAATTGTTTCTTAATTTACAGGTATGTGAATCAATGGTTCTTTAATTTACATATATGTAAATCAATGTTCTATAGTTCTGTAATTAAGGTTGTTCTATAAGGATCTTAACCCAGTTGAAAGTAATATTGTTTTAACTTTTGAAACTTCTATTATTTCTATTATTAATAATAAAAACTATTATATTATAATGTATGACACTACATATTAATGTCACCATTATAACATGTGTTACAAAGTCACAAACGTGACATTGACGTGACAACACACGACGCATGTCAAAGTAAAAATACTCAGCAACTAAGATCCAATCATCATATCCCGTGGCGCTATCACAATCCTAGCTATTAATTAATTTCCATGTTTACTACTCCCTCCGTCCCATTTTAAATGTCCAAATTTCCTTTTTTGGTTGTCCCAATTTAAATGTCTATTCCAAAAATAAAAATATCATTTCCAATTTTACCCCTAATTTTTTAACATAAAAACTACTTTATGACTAAAAGACAAAATACTTTAATGGTATTTTTGTCATTTTATAAGTTAAAATAATATAATAATCCACTTTTTCTTAATCTTTGTGTTGTGGGTCTCATGACATCTAAATTGGGACGGAGGGAGTAATATACATATGTCAATTAAATGCACATATCAAATTAATCAAACCTAGAAACTTTAAAATATCCTAACAAATAAATGTCTCAACTAAACTTTAGACGACATAAATACAAAAGCATTGACCAAAAACCACACATAAAGTGCATATAAATCCTAACATGTAATGTTCATGTTTTCATGTTTCTATGTTTTTATTTTTTTTGTAGGGTTTATGGCAACAAGTAGAGAAAAAGACTTGACCTTAAAAAGGCACCTCCATGGCTCCATTTTGACACCCTTTTATTTAATAATGTATTTATTGCTTAGATATTTTGAAATACGTACAACATAATACATACACGTACAAACATACGTTAAAAAATATTAAATATAAATATTCAAGTCTAATTTGTAAGATTTGATAGAAACACATGCATAAGCCTTGCATGATCAATGTGTTTGCTATTAGGTTGATTTGATGATGTTATTGCTTTGCAAAACAACTTAAATAATAGTGATAAAATGTCCATACCCAATCATTTGCTTCTTATTGATATATCACAACTTTTTTCAAGACAAATTTTGTCGGTTAACTCAAACCCAACTAAGTGGTGGATCCTAACTATCAATGGCACATATACGTATCATTAACTTTTTTGTATGGATCGTTATTACATATATTTTCTATAACCATTAGGGTTGGTGGCCCAATGGGAGAGGCTATGCCTCTAGGAGCACTAATTTGGAGAGGTCCAAGGTTCAATTCTTGGCATTGTAAATATTTATGGAGTTTATTAGGAGTATGCTAGATTGCTGTTTTAAAAAAAACATATATTTTCTATATTTTTTTTTGAACCGGTCGCTTTGAAAACTATTGTTTATCTTTTTAATAAGCGTTTACAATAAAGTGTCAGGTAACTGAAAATGTTATAAGATGTTTTATTTGTAACATTTCCATGTAGCAACTCAAAATGTTAGTTTATTATAAAGTATTAATTGTATGTGCGGAATTTTGATTTCTAACACAAAAAAGTATATCTTATAGAATTGATATATATACTTATTGATTCCATGACGTCACGTCGCGTTTTAATTTTTTTTTTGCTTTAACGTATTAACGGTTTTAATTACCGACTTTTGACATATTTACGGTTTTAATCTTCGATTTTTACTAATTGTCATTTTAGCCCCTGATGAGTTTTTGACTTTGATATCTTATATTTTGACATATATTACGACTTTAATATTGTTAACGTTTTGACCTCTAACTTTTGATATTTCATAGTTCTTTTAATTTGTGACACATTACGGTTATGCGACGTGACGTACGGAACATGAGATATCAACGCATGTGACAAAGTCAAATACACAAGACCCGACTACATAACCTAGCCACTGCAACGCGTAGTCGGTTTCCCCATTTCATGTTAATTTTCGAAAATTAATAGCGAATGGTTGGCCAAAATTTTTTGTAAATAAAGTTTAAAATCGCTTTTAAGTTTGGTTTGTGATCTAATATAAAATCGCTTTTAAGTTAAAAAAATGGTTTTATCTTTTAGCGTATTAATAATGGTATAGCTAGGTGTAACAAATAATAAATGATATAGTGTATATCGAAAAACTTTTGAGATAAAGTGTAAAAAAAACAAAATAATTAATAGGATGTTGACTAGTACAAATGATAGTCTTTGAATGTTTGCTATCAGATTTATTTACACTCACTCACTCACTCTTTAACCTTTTAGACAAATTAAGAAGTTTTATATATAAGTCATTAGTAAGTTATTTACAAAAATAATTAGACTGATATGTATAATTTTTTCGTTATCATGGCTTATTTTTTTTCTTAGGTTTTAACATATATCAAGCCTAAACTTTAAACTGAAACCGACCGGTTCATAAGTAAACCGAACCCATACATACTCTAAAAGACAAACCGGATCGTACTAAGGCTTCTGGTTGATAGATCGAAGCTACAAGGAATTGTTTGGAATAGATTGATAGATTTTAATATCCGAGAGATAGTCATTTAAGTATTTCCTTCTTAATTTTTTTTTTTTTTTGTTATTTTAATAAAATTGACCGTTAAAAAAAGATTGATGGTTAATTATGTCTATTTTATATGATTTTTATGTCTTTTAGTGTAGGTTTTGTACAGTTGTACTTGTTGTCTTATTGTACTTTTAGTCGAAATCTAACACGTAAGCATCGAGCCTCATTGAATTGATATAGGGCCCAACTCAACTAGTAACGAATTACGATTGGTAATTTATCGTTAATAATATTTTCTTATAATTCCCGATCAATCAAAACATATATATTAGAACATTTCTAGAATTAATAATTAAATTAATTATCTTATTATATTATACTATCTTCCTAATTAGGAATTAGAAAGGTCAGTGGATGAGAAGCTACCATATATGTGGTGACACGTGGACTAACCAAGTGTTGTCACGTTTCAAACTTGTTTTAAAAATTTTATATATTTATAATTTTAGTTCTTAACTTTTATTAATTGTCATTTTAGTCTTTGATTAGTTTTCGATTTTGTTTTCTTACTCTACTTTCACATATAGTACGACTTTAACATTCCGGATTTATATTATCGTTACAATCAAAAGGCTTAAAACAACGGAGCACCGTTTCGAGGTAACTTTCCATCAATCTACCTGTATTATCCTTACGATCAAAAAACTTAAAACATCGGTGTTGAATTTGGAAAAAAAAAAATAATTAACGGCATTAAAAAATTTTAACGGCAGACCGTTGGTTGCCAAAATGATAAAAGTTGGGACCGTTGACTGTTAATTCAATAGTTGGCATTTGCCCTATCTAGTTATTCCGTTGGACCATTTATCTAATAATTCTTGTACAACACATATATGACCCGCTTGCTTGATACTTTCAATTAAAATTTATTTTAAAAGATAATTGTAAGTTTATGACGTAACTTGTTGCTTGTTTATCTGTTAATTTATTATAAATAATGGTTTAATTTATCAATAAACTTTAACCAATACTTCTTTCAATAAGAATGTTTAGTTAATGTATAGTAGTTTGTGAGTATATTTATAATCATAATTAATTAAGCTATGAAAAATTGTGGTAATTAAAGAAGTCACAATATCAGTTATTAAATAAAAAAATAGTTGAATCTGCGCGCGATATGGATATTTATATACCTACATTTAGAAACGTTGTCAACAGGAATTTACAACTTTGCTTGCATATTGTACTTTTTTTATTGCAGTGGTTACAACTTCACATGCACATGTTACTCTTTCTTGCTCCACCCTTGTCATATGGTGAGCCACCTATTCTCTCAAGGTGTCTTCTATTGAGTCTGCCACATTTCTAGCTTGCATGCTTTCCATCAAACCCCTCTATATACCCACGTGTCTAACATCCACATCATCCTCACAATTGCTTTAAATCCACGTGACTAACATCCACATATATCATCCTCCCAATTGCTTTAAAGTTTAAACCACTTGCTTCAAAGATCCATTCAAGTTTCACCATTACCATCAAATAATTCACCGGAGATGTTCACCGCCACCAGCATCATCAGTCGACTCTGCTATCTTTAATTCCGTAGGCCGAGACCATAATTAGTAAATTCATATCAAATGAAGAATCGGTCAAAACTTCAAGCAAGTTCAGCAAATGATCACTTCATATCACTATGGAAGAGAGATTATACCTTTTGTGTCTGAAGTCAGTGAAGAAAAGCTCGTCAGGCGACAGGACAAACGCCGAAGAACACTAAAAATACCGTCACTCGGAACTGTCGCACCATTGTCTCAGGTCACGGCACGCCAGCGAAGTAAAGTTGCATCGATAAAGCTCAGTTGGTCACAGTCCCGCCTCCACCTCCTGCTTTTTTCTTGCTCTAAAGTCTTCTTTTAGCGGGGAAAAAAATGAGAGAATACAATTAATAATTTGATACTTGGATGATGGGAGGAAACGTGTAGCAGCAACAAATAGATTTGGTTAAAGACATGGCACAAGGAGGACCTCAAAACTTAAAAAGAAATATGCTATACTAACTTGTGTTTTATAGCTTCAAGTACTGTTAAACAATTGTTTTTTAAATAATAAACAGTACAACACAATTACACATATATATATTTTTTTCCTTAAAAATTACTATATATGTTTGGTATTTTTTTAGTTTAAAAAAACTATTCCGTCGCGAAGCGCGGGTACCATTCTAGTTCTTTACATAAATTGTTGTCAATTATATTTGCTATTGTCGTTACGTTATTTTTGTTTTTGTATTTTATAACTTTAATTCAAATGAACTAGAAAGGTATCGAAACGGCAAAAGAAAAAAAATATCCAAGAGGTCCACTTGACTTATCCAACTCGTTTTTCAAATACAATTATACTAATTAAGTGTGATGTAATAAATTAAACAAACTGGTTATATATATAATATAATTTATATAAACCAAAAAATAAAATGTGTATTTATAATTTAACCGTTTCATAATTAAACATAAAAAACTTTTTAGTCATGTTTTTAATAAGTTAGTTGTTTATAGATAGAAATATATAAAACTAAAATTACGTCATCCATTTTACGTTAAAATTCCCTAAACGAATTGAGCATAAACCGGACTCGTGTAAAATCAAACTCGACTCCATTAACTCGTAAGGTTAAAACTATTACGATCATATAAAATTAAGCTCATTTAGACTCACTAGTCTGGTCAAAGTCGCGCGTTATATTAAGCTTAAGTTCATGAGGCTCGCTCACTAAATTCTCTCTAAATTAGACTCTCCCGTTAAGCCTTTAGAGTTTAGATGATTCGAGCTTAAAAGTTATCGGCTTGTTTACAGGCCATAAGATCGAACTCATTACCTTAGCTTATAATATAACACAATTACCTTTTTTATTATTAACATTATTAGCGTGTTTAATACATATATAATCAATTTTAACGTATATAAACAGAAGAACTTTATAATGCACATGTACATAAGTACATAACACGTGACATGATAGCATGCATATATACACCTGCCTTATATATTGCCATACACTTACTATTCATGACACAAAACCTCCATTATTAACCCATATGCGCGAACTAATCCGCCTGTTCGTGACCTAATCCGCTTTCGTGACCTCTAATTTGGGTTAACGATGACCGGATTAATATTTTCGATTTGGACGTACACGATAGTGCATTAAATTGTAGAAATATATAGGACAGATGTGACTATACACAAACAATGACCCTTCATTTAGGCTTTGTTACCATGCACATGCACTTGTTACACCTTCAGTCACACTAAAAAGTACACACACACATGATAAGCTTAGTTTGTTCCTCAACTGGTCTATAAAAGGATGTAAAACTTATAAAGATGTAGACTTGGCAATAAAGAGCAAACTGTTTGATCAAAAAGAGTGTTTATACAAAATGGGGAAGTTACAAGCCAAGAAAAATAATGGGATTTTGAAGAAGCTGCAAAAGAGTCTTTTACAAGCCAAGAGTTGGGGGCCGAGGAACACGAGTGTCGGGTCGGGTCAAGAAATCGTCCCTGAAGATGTGAAAGAAGGGCATTTTGCGGTGATTGCAGCGGACGATGAGGAAGAAAGGAGATTTGTGGTTCCTTTAGCGTATCTTGATCGACCATCTTTTCGAAGATTGTTGGAGAGAGCGGCTGAGGAGTACGGGTTTGACCATGAGGGTGCACTTATGGTCCCGTGTAGACCGAGTGAGCTCGAATGGATGTTGACCCAAAGAGAATCGGGATCGGGAGATGACGTCAGTTGGAGTTCGTGTGACACCGTTATGGAAAGTTACTGAACCTAACTCGTTTTTGATCAAGTTGATCGAATTCGATACCCGTTTTTTGTTTATTAGTTTGACTGCCAGCTGATCTTCTTGTTTAAGGCGAAGTTTAGAGGGTTATTTGGTTGTTCATTTGTTTAATAGATTTGTTGTTTATATTATCGAATAAGAATTGTTTGTCTGTTGTTTATCATTATCAAGTGGATCCTTTGCTCAATTTTTGTCTCTTAACAAATAAACAAAAACATAAACAAGTTAACAGCGACAGAGTTTGGACCCAGGCCCAATAGAGCCGACAGTAGGGTTCAGTGGTGCACTTTTACAACAATTTTGTTTTCCCTAGTTCTTAGTATCTTACTAAGGTGCATGCCCAAAATAACCAACCGGTTCCAACCCGGACCGGGTTTTTAAAAACCGGCAGATTTGTATGATATTTCTATCAGAGACCGGTTTAACCCGGTTTAATAAAAACCTGGTCCAACCGGGTTTCTTACCATTAGAGACGATAATAACATGGTTTTTTTTGTTTTTTTACCTAGCCCGCTCTGCTCAGGATCAAATAAGTAGGGTTTTTAAACGTTGGAACCCATCTGAGTTAGGCCCAAAATACGTTTGGTCAAAAACCCGGTTTTGTTTTTGTTTGACCAAAACCGGGTTGGGCCCAAAACCCGTTTTGTACCTCGACTTCTTAGACAGATACTACACTCCAAAAATAAGTTCCGAAAACAAGATGTCCAATGATAAAGAATGCTTCAAGCAGCAACTCATGTATTGTGCGTTAACTCATTAAGAATGCTCTAGCGTTAACATGTATTGTGCGTTTCGGCAAGGTGTAACTTCATTCTTTTGACTCTAGCTAGACGATATTGCCTTCTACTAGTTCGACTACAGACAAGCCCAATCAAGCGAAAGCTCGACTCGACTAATTTAGCATGTGCTCAAACCTGATTGAAACGAGTTGCACTTAATACCTCATTATCTTGACTAAGCTCAAACCATATTCAGTATCTTGTCTCAAACCACTCACTAGATTTAAAACTGACACTCCCAAGTGGTGATGATTCAACACTCATCTTAGATACATCTTGACAATATAACTCAAACCTGATACATTGAAAAACCTTAACCTTGATGCAGGCGCAAACTTAACCACTCGAGTTCCAAATGTTAGAAATGTAACCTTCAATGCCCTTCAAAACCATATGTTTTCATGAACAAGCATTCATGAATTTTCCCTGTTTTCATGATTGTAAAACAATACGAGAGCACAACACAAACAAAATAGGAAACTCAAATATATCATAGAAGTACGTCATTACACTCTTCGATAAAATTGTAGCAATAAAAGTAGGGAAGCCGAAGGCATATGTTCTCTGTTGACAAAACAAAATTCAAAATATAGCGAAAAAAATTGAACTTAAGAGGTCCAAAAAATGAAATAGGTTTCAAGAGCTCCTAAAATATCACAAGCTAACCATGCCCATCATCATAATATGTCATAACTTGTAATGATAGTCACATCTCAGCATGTACCATATACTACTCGACACGCTGATCCAACCCAAGTTGCTATAAGGATGCGCACCTTTTGATCCTTGAGCTTGGTACTATATGAACACTATGATAACAGAACTGGTTTCTACTGGTCAAATTAGAGACCAGCCTTAGTCCTCAAGTGCTCTTTGAAGCCCATAATGTCACCTTCCCACCGAGTTATGGTTTGATTCTCACACACCCATATCTCATGAGCCACCTGGTTAATGAGCCTGAAGTCGTGACTCACAAGCACCATACCGCCATCCCATTCGTTCAAAGCCTCAGCTAATGAGTCAATTGTTTCAATATCTAAATGGTTAGTTGGCTCATCCAAAAGCAGCATCTGTGGTTGTCTGAAAGCTAACCATGCAAAAATCACACGGCTCTTTTGACCATCTGACAAGTTCTTCATGGGCATAACTTGAGCCTTCCCAGTCAGCCCAAATCTCCCAATGGCAGACCGCATCTTTTCCTCCTCATTTCCCGGGTACTCGTTCATCATATACAGCAGAGCAGACACATCCAAATCAAGCTTTTCAGCCAAATGTTGGTGGTATTGGGCGATCTTCAAGTGATTGTGTCGCTTCACCATGCCATCAAGAGGAACCAACTCCCCTGTCATCAGCTTCAGGAGAGTACTCTTACCAGCTCCATTGGGTCCCACCAACGCCACACGGGAGTCCAGATCAACACCAAAGTCAAGGCACTTGTAGATGAGGTTATCAGGTGTGTAGCCGAAAGAAACCTCAGAAAACTGAAGTACAGGTGGTGGAAGCTTCCCCACATCTACAAACCTGAAAACCAAAACCTGGTCCCGGGCAACCTTTTGGGTTAGACCACCACGTTCCATTTTGGCAAGGGTCTTCTCCTTACTCTGAGCTTGTCGGGCCAACTTAGCTGACCCGTGTCCAAAACGGGCTATGTACTCCTTCATGTTAGCAATCTGGTCCTGTTCCCATTTGTATTGTTTCATCTGATTCTCTTCAAGTTCTGTACGGGTTTGAACATATTGATCAAAATTACCGGTGTATATCTTCAGTTTCTTACTTTGCATGTGTATGATGTTAGTGCATACACCATTCAAGAAATCTTGAGAGTGTGACACAACAACAAGAATCCTCTCAAACTTCTTTAAAGTTTCTTCCAACCAGACACAGGCCTCAAGATCTACAATCCATTAAAGACAACACATCATTAAAACCAAAACTTATTATCTTTCTTTAAATCAAGAAAAACAATAACTCACCAAGATGATTAGTGGGTTCATCAAGCAGTAAGATCGTTGGGTTCATGAACAAAGCACGTGCCAAAGCAATTCTCATTCTCCAACCACCAGAAAAATCTCGTGTTTTCTTTTCTTGCATTTTTTTGGTAAAACCTAAACCATTCAAAATCTCAGCAGCACGTTTCTCTGCAGTGGATGCATCCATAGCATCCAACCGCTCATAGAGACGATCAAGTGCCTCACCACCACCATCATCCTAAATGCACAAGCAAATTAGGCTCTAATTACAAAATACCCAACTAGCAAAACACACACAAAAAATAGTTATGTTAAAACCTGTCCAGCTAATCGTTCAGCTTCTGCTTCCAATTTAAGTCTCTCTTCATCACAATTCATTACAGCCTCAAGTGAAGACATGTCAGAAGCTTCAATCTCTCTAGTGAGATGGAATATATCCATGTGTTCAGGGACTGGAAGTTCTCGCAATCCAATGGAGGTAAGAAGAGTTGACTTTCCACAGCCATTCAACCCAAGCAAACCATAACGTCTAGAGAAAAACAACATCATCAACAAATGTATATAGAGCCATAGAAAGCATACAAAAACAATAACATGCGCGAAATAAAATGGTACAAAATCCAAACCTCCCATAGTTAAGCTCCAGCTCAGTATCAAGAAGAAGATCATGCCCATGGAAAGTTAGAGACAGAGACTCAATCTGAAATCACAATTTAAAGGTCGGTAACGACTTAGTCAAAAGCAATATCGAAAATTTGATGCTTTTTTAGTATGTTATAAAATAACACCAAACTTTGAAATATGTTATTGTAAATGTTCAATAAACTGACACCAAACATTTAGATATCTTTAGCACTTAACCGAGCTTTAAAAAAAGTGATAACAAACATCAAAATATCTTAAATAGTCCATAAAATCAACAATGGCATATATAAACTCAAGAGATGGTCCAATTAGTAACCCACTAATAAAAATAAAAGCACCACTATGAAAATTCTAGTTCTTTCCATGTGCAGAAACAAAACAAAAAAATAATAGATAGAAAGCAAAGCTGTGAGCATTTCAATGGATTTATTCTAGTTACTGAAGTTCTACAGGCAAACCAAAAACCTATTGGCAATATTAAGAAACACATTTATGGTCGGTAAAACATCTCATATATGTTAGACTAATTCCTTATTCCAAAGTTTAAACCTTTGGAGAACAAGAAAGCAGAATACTAAAGAAAACAAAGCACTTGATTATGTAAAAACAGCATTCTTGCTGAAATATAAAAAATCATAAGATACAAAGCATAAAATTCAAAATAGACCACATAACAAAATTTTAACAAGCCATAAAAGCACGCCACATTTTGAAAACCCACGCCACATTCGGTAAGCAAGCACAAATAATTTTTATTTTGCAATGTACAGTACACACAACAATCCATGTACTCAACATTACAAACAATCCAACCAATCAATAGTTACTTATAATATCAAATTGTCTACCATCCTACACATGATTAGAAGATATTATATAACCTATTAACAATCACATCATATTGTTAATTACATAAAAAAACGCTATAAAACCTAAATATTGTTAGTATCATTCAATCAAACTATATAAACATAAGATTGTATGCATCAAACAACATAAAAACATAAAAGCCCCAATTTTTTAATAAACTCATACCCTAATATCTCTAGACAAGGGATGAGAACAAAGGACGCCGGTACAAGTACGATCAGAGATAGTAAGAGAGCCAACTCCATTAGCCAAGTTATCAGAACTGGAACTTCCGTTCATAGTTCCAACAGCCGCCGCCTTAGCGGACGTGGCGGCGGCGGCTGCTTTACCTCCTCTTTTAGCAGCGGCGGCTGCTTTCTTCTGAAGCGCCTTCTTTTTACTCGCATCTGACACCATCTGAAACAAAGGAAAACAATCGAATCGAAATTGAATCAATTGATTTTGAAAAATGAAATAGAAACCCTAGGAAGGTGAAGGTGAAGGTGAAGGTGAGATTTGAATAGATCGGTACCTTGAGATCGGGAAGTGAAGGATCTGGAGATTGAAAGGCTCCGGTGAATAAAATCAGCGGCGATTTGCAGATGGTGTTTGTGTTTGTGTGAAGAGAGAATAAGGAAGATGACGCCTCAAAAGTAGGAGGGTTTGAGAGAAGTGTTAAGATGGAGGTTTAGGATATTTTATAATGGGTGTTTTCGAATGAAGGAACTAACATGTTACATGTGTACAAGTATCTTAGTTTGGTTAATTTTTAACAAAATTAGAAAAACTAATCTAACTTTTAATGCGATCAATTTGACTATGAGGGTTTGGTAAACTTATTATTGGGAGGTTCGAAAGCGTCATTATTAAGCGTCGTTATAAATATGTGGTGAGCGATACGATGTAGACAAACGGAGGTGGTAGGTTTTGAACTGTGAATGCGTATCAGCATATGAAGTGATCGATGGATGGTTTCGAAATCATAAATAGGAAAGTGCTATTCGAATTTAGAGCAAGTTATAAACAAGTGACTTATCGTGTTAACATTGTTTAACATGTTAAGACACGATAGTTAATGTGTTAACCTATTAATGATACGGAACCCGTTAAGGTCAAACATGTAAATTTCGCGTTGTGTTAACGCATCCGTGTCATAAATTATCAACCTTGGTTCCAAGTTGGATTAGAAATTTTTACTTAGGGTGGATGTCTTTTAAGTGGAATCCCGTTCGAGACTGATGTACAAGCTTTCTTTTGAGGACGTGTTGGCCTAGAGCCCCCCAAGGTTCCGTACTCGTGTAATGAAGATGATCAGATGTCTCAGCACCACCTCAGTTATCTAGATCTTCATTAAAAAATAACATGCCTTGTTTTATTTAGATTTTAGAATAACCACTCGCTTCCTAAGAACACCATCAACATACCTAAATGCCCAAGTTGGATTTAAAGTTTAAACTCTCATCTTGGTTGAGATTTTCATTGTCTTAACCGACCACCAAGATAGAGTTTGACGGCTTACATCAAGAGCAAAAAATTTTATATATAAATGTAGGGTGTCGACCTAATTTTTTAAGTTATCAGACCATTTTTACGGTCACACCTATTATTTAATCGTAAACGATAAAACTAGAGGAAGTGACGGCCACTTACGGCCTGACCGGCCGATCCTCATCAACAGGGGCGAAGGATCATTGGGATGGGTCACCGCCCCCCACTTTTTTGCGGCCGAAGTGTTGGTTTCTTGTTCGGTAGTTGATTTTGTTATATATATATTGGGTTTGGCTTCCTGAAACAAAACGTTAATAAGATTTGACCCCCCTTGACTCCAAATCCTGGCTTCACCACTGCTCATCAAGCTCCGCCTATGCTTACCACCATCGTTGCTGTAAGTGGGCTGCCATATTTCCTTTGGTAGTGGGCATGGGCCATCGGGCAAAGTTATTACTCGTTAGAAAAATCTTGGGGCTGATCAATCTGGATATCCTCCAATGTCTACAAATTATTTGGTTTCTAGAGGTAAGCCCAATCACAACTTTTTTTTATTGTAATGTTTTTGGCCCAATTACAACTTTTTTTTATTGGGATCCATTGACTATTGTGATGTTTTTGGCCCAATCACAACTTTTTGTTAGTTTTTCAAAATAAGTTAAAATCAATTGAATTAATTTTTGTGGTGACCAAATCAATAAGTAGTTTACTTGTTTATTTGTGTAAAGAATGTATTTTATTACAGGGGTAAATGAGCAAATTTGTATTCAAAAAGTCCAAAGCTACTAAAAAAACAAAGTCTTTATAGCTTTTCAAAAACAACTTCTCTCTTCTAAATAACCAAAATGAAAAGTATTTTTAATCACTTAAAAATTCAATATATTTTTTTTTTGTCCATGATCGATATAAGATTCATCACAAAATACCACAAACATCTCACGACCTCTGAGTAATAATTCTTGACAGGTTTCTCTAACCATCTACGACAACATATCAATAATTCACACAGAGCATAATACTTAAACCCAAAAAAAACATGAATCAAACTCATGACTTAAAAAACCTAATCATCTAAAACAAAACCACAACTACAATACAATCTCAAATAAATCACAAACAACACAACTTTAAACCAACAATAATATTCACCCCTTTAGAGTGAAAAAAGACCATCAAAGTAACAATAATCTTTAAAAGCAAAAGTAATATACACTCACTTTAAAGTTAAAGGTTGAAGACCTTAAGTCGTGAGGTCAACTTCCACAACCCACTACTTTGGTTTCATGTTCCCCATTCTTTTCATAGAAATTTCTTAGTAACCTACCATGAAATTATATCTTCAAACTTCAATCAATTAAACCAATTATAAATAATTTACACTTCTAGTTCATTCAACTTGCATCCATCAATGGCAAAGGTACCTCTATGTTTCACACTTTCACTCAAACCACTTGTAAATTGTAATCATGTCAACTTATGTCCTTATTTCACTCGGGTTTAAATTAATTATGTTTATCTGTTTTTTTATAGAAGAAGAATCAGAGTAACAATAATGAGAAGGAGATCAACAATGATGATGGTAATGTAACAGTGGTTCTCAAGATCGACATGCATTGCGAAGGCTGCGCCGTTAAGATCGTTAAATCTGTTCAATCTATCGAAGGTAATCCATTTTTATGAACAACTTAATCGAGTCTAGCGGGTTATGCATAACTTAATCGAGTCCAGCGGGTTATACGTATCTATCCTAAGATCTATTAATATTGTTTTTTAACGACTTAATTTTGCTATAAAAAAAGTTTGCGCAATACTTCAACCGTAATGAGGGTTGAGCCTTGAGTGACCGCCGCCCATGCACCAACTCTCATAGGGGCAAATTTTTTTGAAAAGAATCATTTAGGGACAATATATGAGTAATTTCAAATTAACTTAATCTTATATACATATAAATGTAATTTTTTTTAATAAAAAATTTTCAAACCAATTTCTAATACTTCGATTATATTATATTTGTTGATAAAAAGTTAGTTTTCGGTTAAAAAATTAGTTTATATAGTTTAATTCGTAAGTGTCTCGGGTGTCTTTTTTTCAGGTTCGCACAAGACACTCATATTTTTCTTTTCACTAGAAAGTTTTAGGTCCGATAGCTTAAAGACGATACATGTATTGGAAACTTGACCCCCTATTTTAAATTTAAAGATCCTAACCTATGTTAATGTTCAAGTTCCACCATTGGGTTAGCGGTTGCATGTTTGTCTTCTATTTCGATGCAAAATAGATCAGTATCGTTTTGAAATTCGGGCTTGTATTTAGGTGTGGAATCGGTGATGAGACGGGAGAATGATTGGAAGAAAATCACGGTGGTTGGTAAAGTCGATCCGGTGGAACTTCGTGAGAATGTTGATGGGAAATTGAATAGGATGGTGGAATTAATATCTCCGGCGACTAAACAGCAAACCGACGGTAACGAAGAACAAAAGAAGCAAAAAAAACAACAAGCTGACGACGGGAAAGACGATAGTAAACACAAAAAGGTTAGTTTGCCTCACTGGTGATAGACTTTTGTGTAATTAAAGTTTAGTGATGAATGTTGTGTGATTTTCGATCCGATGAAGCAGTTGCCGGTGACGACGACGGTGTTGAAGGTGCCATTACATTGTCGGGGATGCATTAAGAAGATTCAAAAGCTGGTTAGGAAGACCGAAGGTAACTAAATAATCAACTAATTATGTATATTATTTTTGCAGCTGGTTTGAGTGTAAACGAGCCGAGCTAATTGGTTTTACCTTGTGGGTCAGTTGTTAACTAGCTCGTTTTAGTTAAAGTTTAAATTATAACTAGATCTAAGATTGGGTCGCGCGTTACAGCGGTCGGGGTAGGCAATTGGGTCTTGCGTATATGACTTCGTCACATGTGTTGATAAAAAAGTTTCATGACCCGTAGGTCACGGCGCAAGAGCGTAATGTGTCACATATTAAAAAATTATGAAATATAAAAAGTTATAGGTCAGAAAGATAATAGTATTAAAGTCGTACTATATGGCAAAGTAGAGTAAGAGGTTAAACTAAAAAAATCATCAAGGGTTAAAATGACAATTATGTGTCAAAGTAGAGTAAGAGATCAAAGTAAAAAACTTATCATGGGCTAAAATGACAATTAGTAAAAGTCGGAGACTAAAACTGTAAATGCGTTAAAAATCAGGATTAAAACCGTTAATACGTACGTTAGAGTAAGAAAAAGTTGAAACGCGACGTGGTGGGACGGGAGACTGGGAGAGGCCGGTGCTCCCTTATAGAAGGTATATAAATATAAATAAATATAAATTTATTATAATTTATACTATGACAGATTAGTTAAATACACCATAAACAAATAGTTATTTTAAAACATTTTTTAATAGAAAAGTAAATATAAAAAATATTGAAGGTGTGTCTTAATTGGGTCTGTTTTTAAACGAGCCGAGTCTGAGCTCAGTATATATGACTCGTCGACTCGTCTCGTTTAGATCCCTTAAGTGAGAAGACCAAGTTTTAACAATGTTAACTAACAACGTGAAAGTTTATAGGGTTTATGGATATGTCAATTGATAAAAGCAACAATTTGGTGACGGTGAAAGGAGCAATGGACATAAAATTGTTGACGGCGGAGCTTCACGACAAACTGAAAAAGAAGGCGGAGATTGTCCCAACAAACGATGGTGGTGGAAAGAAGGCGAAGAGTGGCGATGGAAAGAAAACGAAGGGTGGCGGGGGTGACAAGGAGAGGAAGAAAACTGGTGGTGGTGGGCCGACGATGGCGGGGTATAACTACACTATGGAGTATTATGGTGGTCAGGGTGAATACATGTATCCGCAATACGTAAATCGAGCAGAGTATACGTATAATTATATGCATGCTACTCAAATGTTTAATGATGAAAACCCTAATGCATGTATTGTAATGTAATTAGACGTTAAACCGTATATAGATATTTCTTAAATTATAAATATATAGCTTGTTATTTTGGTTTTAGAACTTTATAATTTGTTGTGATATATAAGTATTAGATTAGTACCTGTTTATTATATGTGTTTTTAATTTTATATGTTTTAACTAAATTTAGAATATAAAATTTATTTTTAACATATATAATCAAATGTTAAAAAAGAGATAATATGTTATAATTTGTATATTTTTTATTTAAACATATAAGTGAGAAGATAATTCATGATAACCGGTAAAAAAATTATTTAGCATATCGGATTATTTCAAATATGAAGCATACCATGACTCGTGTTAAAAATTTTCATCAAATTAAACTAAAGCATGATATCTAAGCAAAATCCTATGAAGTAGTTAAAATTGTGACAAGTGGATGAGTTACTCAATTATTAGAATAATAAGAAGATAAAATGTATAGATATTTATTAAACAATAAATAGTTTGTTATTTTTGTTTTAAATATATAATCGGATAAATTGCTGCTTTGGTTTGTATGTTTTGATACTCTTAACAGGTTCAGTCTCATATTAACACTTTAGATCCTTATGATTTTATTTTCTAACTGAAATGGTCCTGAACACCAACTACATCCAATTTCCCGTTAAAGTCTCCCTTACGTATGGAGTAAAATGTCACTTCTCTCATAGTTTTTGCATGCGTCTGAATAAACATATTAACATTCATGTTGACCTAGATAAAAAAGTAAGAGAAATGATATTTTTACCCCTTATATGCGGCGTGAGTGAGAGAGATTTAACGAAAAGTTGGATGGAACTAGTGTTTGGACCATTGACCTTTTAATAGTATTAAAACACGTGAATCAAAACTAGAGATTACACCTTATAATTGTTGTCATATGAAAATATAAAATGGATAAAAAATTTAATAGAAATTTGCTATTCGGTTTCAATACTAAATTCAAATAGCTACATGTAATTTGAAAAGCATAATTAAGTCGTTCTAAGATGATAAAAGACATTCAGAAAAAAACTATAGTATAGTAGTTTAATTTCTTAACATCATAATTGATTAAATGAAATCGGCATGCATGATTTATGTATGCATTCACTATACTATTGGTTATTTGGTTGTGATGATCGTTGGACCAAGCAGATAATTTGAAGCCCATAACGAAGAGTTTTGGTTGTGTTGATAGTTGGACCATACCAGAGAAGCCCAGTTGTGATTGTTGGGCCAACTTCCAAGCGAAGTTTTGTGGTACACCACTACACGCGGGGCGTTAATCCCACGTGGCAGCCGTTAACGCCCACACACCACGCCTAGAGCCGGGGACATTAACTTTCCGTTTTACTCAAATACTGTGGGTTTAAACTATTTTCTTCGTGTGAGGTGGAGTGAAATAAAGAAAATGAGCAACTTGACGTGTAGGTAGAGTTAATGAGGGGTTAAACACTTAAACCACACCACATGCCTTAGTGCTTAAAAACCTTAAATTGTTAAAAAAAAACTTGATTTTAAACGAGTCAAGCGGAGCATTGCATGCTTGGCTTTGGGCTCGCTTGTTTGACAAGTTTTAAATAAAACCTAAGTATAATTTACGTAAAATATAACCTAAAAATATAACATACAGTTAAATTTCACTATTAGTCTAATATTGCAATTAATAGAACATAGCTATGCTACATCTTAGTAGCCGTGCACAAAAAAAACCGGTTCCGGAACCGACCCGGTGTACCCGAACCGGAACCGGAACCGGTCGTACCCGAACCGTAGGGTACACATGGGTTCCGGTTTCTCCAAGAAAGTGGAACCGTACCCGGAACCGAACCGGAACCGCTGGAACCGGTTCCACCTCAACCCGGTCAAAACCGGACCCGAACCTACCCGGAACCGAAAAAACCCGTCTAAACCGGTCAAAACCCGGTCAAATACCCGATCATACCCGGAACCGAACCCGACCCTACCCGGTTCTTGACTTTGTTGACCAAAACCGGAACCGGTTCTTAAAAAAACCCGGTTTGTACACGGCTACATCTTAGGAGACTTTGAAATGAATTTCTTATTTGTACAAATATCATATTGTTCAATGAGCTATACTACATCTTAACGAGCCGATCTAAGCTCTAAATTTCATTTCGTCAAGATAAACGAGTTGCTCGCCTCAACCTTTTTACAACCCAAATCAAAAAACACAACAAAACTACAATATTTTCCGCTAGCCAGATAATTTTTATTTATCGACACAATGAACCATATGCTACTCTTCTAATTAAACTATATATTATCCAAAGTAAGAGTGATATTCATCATTTGATATGTTTCACACACTACTAATTAACTACGTACTAGTTATCATGTTATCTTGTCTGGTCCACATCCTTATATAATATAGCAAAACGAAAAAATCTTATGTAACACATTTTTAAAGTTTCTGGCTTATGTGGCATCATTTTATAGTTTATCTCACAATAATGGTTTTTTATTTAAAATATGTATATAAAATATATTATAATAAAACTAAGTACATTTTTAGTCCCTAATATTTTGGAGAATTCTGAAAAATTTAAGAGTATTTATATTTTTAACTCTCTATTACAAGGGGTCTACATGAGTCGGTTTAAATTTGATAGAGTTTAAAAATGAAACTTATGGATAAAGTTAATAATAACATACAATTAAATACCTCATTGTTTTATAAATATACATAACATTTTTATACGATTTTTTTTAAAATAAACAACACCATAAAACTGAGCACTTTATGCTTTTGTGGTGTAGTAAATTTAAGTATAATATTGTTATACTAAAAGTCTAATTTTTAAAAGTATATCATATGTTTCGGTTTTTCACGGTTTTGTCTCAAAACTGATTGGAACATTCATGAATATCCTTAAAAGCATCACTTGAATATTGTGTTCCCGAGCGTAGCGCAAGCACTATACTAGTTCATATAATATTGTCAATGCAAGATTAATTTTCCCAGCACTTATGGTACATTCAAAGATTATATATTCAAAGGATACCATAATGGTAACTCATGGGATTAGGTATATATGGAACCACCTAATATGTACTTCATGACCATGCATGTTCCTAGCTATTTGTACTCACATAAACTTAAAGTTAATAACAAAAAGGTAAGCAAAACCAACAATAGTTTTTATTTAGTACCCTATCTACAATTACAAATAATGCAACTTAGAGCTAGTTACTAGGACATATTCTTTGCATGATCATGAGACCTACATATATACCTTATTTTTCACCATTTATGCTACATGTACTTAATTGGCATGTACTCATTTAATCAAGCAAGGGGAGCGTGTGACATGCTCGATCGATAATAATAAAGTCCGGTCATTTATATTACACGAGTTGAATAATCGTAATTTATGGATTTAATTAGTATTTCACATGTTGATAAACTATAATAGTTGTGGTACAAATATAATTGTTGAAGTAGACTAGAAAAGATCATGGTAAATATTATCCTCTATGAATGAGATAAGTTTGATAAGATGGTTTGACACAGAACAAAATTGTTGTATGCACATCTGCCAATTTCCAAAACTTTATGTGACAAAAAATAGTTAATATATTTTGTGACTGAAGTGTTATGATTTCAGATGTGAAATATTCATGAAATTTATGTTTAATTATGGGACTTATTTGTCAGGTTATCTCATTATGGTCCATGCCCTTTCAGTTTCACCTTAAAATAAAAACACTTTACTGGAAAAGACCTGCTGCCAATCTGGCATGTCATTATTTGTTTTTTTTTTTTTTCAAATTTTCTTCTTTATACAGCAAACAAACACGTTGTTAAAATTTTAGGCATATTAGTTTTAATTCCCAGTGGAAGAAGCTTTGTTTTTAGAAGCATCATTTAGGTGATGTCTCAGGTTTAAACCTGAGCAACTGTAAATATTGAAGTTTAATTTACGAGTAGGATAGTTTGCCGTTTTAAAAAAATTAGTTTATGTACGTCTCAGCTAACCAATTAATTGGTAATGGACTTAACTTTTGTTATTTTGACAACCAAGAAATAATGTTAAAAAAATTTATCAGTGTTAATAATTTTTTGTAAGTATGACGTTTTAGGGCTTTTATTCGTAAGCACAATACGAGTTGATTGATGTAAAAGTTACCTCGAAACAACGTTGTTTGTGTAGTAGTAAAAGGCCGGTGTGATCAAGAACCAATAAAATGTTTCGCAGCGCACAAGATGAAAATATACATATTATATTATATTATACTATATATGATGTAGAAAATTAGTGAATAGTAAACTTTTAGGTTTTAGTTTCTGACATAAGTTTTTGTTACTTTTCATCTTTTGGGCCTTTTTGTTGTGAGACTATGTGTACATGTGGTGTTGGACATCTGTAGTTTGTGAGTATATGTGTATTTGTAATGTGGGAACTGATGGTTTTTCATTTTATGGGTTTTGTAACGGAGAAAAAACAGACACATTATTGTCTCTGTTTCGGAACCAGCAAACTTTCCTGTTTCCGGCCGATTATGTTGCGTTTGCCTTCGTCTTTTTCCAGTTTTTGTCTTTTGATGATGTTAAGTGGTCATTACGAGGGCGGATGGCGGCGTTGTCGGTTGTTTAATCTGCAATTCTCATCTTGCGATGGTGTTCGTAGCTGGTTACGTGGTTTAATTGTTAGGTATGTTTGGTTGTAAATGTTGTGGCTTTGTTCATTTCCAGTTTTTTACTATTTTTTTGTTGTTGGGGCTATGAGAGTGATATTGAGTTGTGACATAACGCAGTCGCTAATTACGTTTTCTTTACATGTTTGTAAGACCGTTAAATAAAAAGCTCGTGCAATGCGAGAGCATGCGCATATAACTAGTTTTTAAATAATATGTAAACACATATCTCCCTATATTAATAAACGAGTAAACAGTCTGTCATTTGACTACATTCAACTGTGTCATCCGCTTAAGCGTCATATGCATATAAATATGTAAGTTATGTAAGTTATGCAAAATATACAGTATTTATGTACATAATAAACTATAATTGAAATGTATATTTATAATTTTTTTATTTTTAAATGATTGGAATTATATCTCTAATTAAATTTTAATATATTATTAATAACTCTTTTATTAATATTAGGGAAAATGTCATACAATTATACAAACATAATTAACTATGACTTTTGTTTCAATTAAGTCACTCAAAGTTTATTATATTTCAATTTAATAACTTAACTTTAAAATGTTTATTCACAAAATTCAAACGATATGCATTAAAAATATGTTACTATTCTTCAATTTCAATGCATATCGTTTGAAAGCTCATGATCCAAATTTTAAAAACAAATCCAATATAAATATAATGAAGTGATATAAATGTGTTCATATTTTTACGTTTAATATAACAAACATATACAAATTTATTACCAAAGGTTTATTGAATGTTTGATGGGTTATTGGATTTAATCACCTTCAACTATTAGTTATTGGCCGCTGTCACCCTCAAGTATCACTTTGGCCAATATAACTCCTAACTAAACACTTTGGTGTCCGTATCACCAAAAGTTAGCAAAAAATTAACCAAAAATTAACCAAAAGTGACTTGAATTGGTTAACTTTTGGTAATATGGTGTCTGTAGCACCAAAAGCTAACAAAAAAATAGTAATAAATTAACCAAAAGTGACTTGAATTGGTTGACTTTTGGTGATACGGACACCAAAGTGTTTAGTTGGGAGTTATATTGGCCAAAGTGATACTTGAGGGTGACATCGGTCAATAAACAATAGTTGGAGGTGATTAAATCCAATAACCCATGTTTGATTCGTTGCATACCTATTTATTTTTGAACGGCAAACCATTACATACTTAGTTGGTAACAAAATTAAGGATAAAAATAACCCCTCTAAATGAATTTTAGTTTTTGTGAGTCGACTGAGTATTTATATACGTAATACGTTTACTCTTGATTCGATCCATCTCAGGTTGTTAATGTACTTAATTTATTGAGTAATTAAATTACTATTTTGGCACCTGTGATTTAAGACGCGCATTTAACTCTTTTGGCCTAAAACTGAAAGTTTTAACATATTAGCCTTTAAAGTTTTACTTATTAATTGTTTCGGCCCATAATATTAACTTTGTTAACTTTTTATGTTAAGTGCAAATATATATGATGTTATTTTCGTATTTTAGGTATGTACATAACTAGCCCTTAAGTTTGTAAAAACCTCAAATTTAGTTAAACAACCCTTGAAGTTTATCAAAACAAAAATATCTTTACACTTAACACAAAATGTTAACAAAGTTAAAGTTATAAGCCGAAATAGTTAAAACAAACAAAACCTCAAGGGCTAATTTGTTAAAATACCTAAACCATAAGGGCCAAAATAATAATTTATTAAAACATATTTTTCATTCATACATGACTACATCCATCCATACACACGTATAATTAATTTTGGTATTATTTTATTCAATGGAGAGTATAAATTCTGACTTTTGATTTTGATAACCTATGTTGGTACAAAATTAGGCTGGCATGGAAACAAGTAGGGGTAATATGATGTTAAGGAAGATCTTGTGATATTTTGGACCACATCAAGGTTGCTTCCCAAAAGGGATTGCCCAAAGGTATTAGATTCACTTCACAAAACAAAAGTACTTTGCATTTTTTTCCTTTTTAATATATATTTATCACAAAATAACATTTTTTTTGCATATAATATAAACCCCATCTTAACAAAACTGTAAAGTCAGCACTTCTAAACAAGTAATTGTTTAAAACAGGCTATGTGTTCGACTTGTTTACACTTTGTTATCCATTTTTTAAAAATATTTTGTGTACTCCTAGTGGTAGGAAGTTTGGGTTAGTAGACTTAAGTTCAATTCTCATTTGTGTTATTATTTTTTTGGATTTAGGCAATGAAAGAACTAAGCTAGTTTTTGTTTGCGGTTATCAGTTCGAACCTCAAACTCACTCGTGTTTTTGTCACAACGTGTATTACGCTAGAGATTTTTTTTTGCTACAAATTTGCCACAAGTTTGTCGCAACACAATATTTATCACAAGTTTGCAACATTTTTTCAATAAAAGCTAAAAGTCTAATACTCATTCAAATTTTTAACAAATCAACTACACGATCAAATAATGTTATAAATTTATGGCAAAACGAATAAATATTAGATTTTGTGGCAAAACTATCACATAATTCAAAAAATAAAATATTACATCTATTAAATTTTGTGGCAAATATGAAAATAACAAGAAAATATAAGTGTGCAATTTTTGTTGCAAAATTTAGGGTTTGTTTGGCAAGTGCTGAATGATTAAGAAGTCTAAACCATTAAGAGTATCTATCAATAAGAGGGATGTTGAGATAGAAATGCAAATGAGAGTAAAATTGGTATATACTCCATTCAGTTTCATTCAACATATTTCTATCTCTTAACCATTCAGCACTTAACTAAACCATTAAGAGGCTCTTTTTTTTATAAAGCAAATGCTCTGAATGATGAATCTGAATGATTAAGCACTGAATTGAACCATTAAGAGGTGAAACAAACAGCCCCTTAGTGATAAATGCATTTTGTTGGAAATTTATGACAATTTTTGTGCCAAAATTGTTAGAAAACATGTGAAACGTGATTTTTTCGACAACCATGTTTTTCGGGCAAAATTGTAGCTAATTACGTTTTTGTGACAACTTTGCTGCGAATATGTGCTTACCAGATTTGCCAAGTAGCCACCATCCAAATCATATTCACCATCTTCTTCTGCTTTTCCATTTATCCATTAGCATTTGTCAAATCCAACACCTCCCTGCTAATGGAAGTCCTGGACGACCTTCTATAACCAATCCATGAACGTACCCGCCTCCAAACATTCGTAGAAAATGGACAATTGAGTAAAACATGATTCGTCGTCTCCTTTTCTCCAAAACACATGACACGTTCTTCCGACCCAACATCCATCCTCCGAGCATACAACGCCTCTTTGCATGAGACTGTTGAGCCGAGCCGAACCTTCCCGTTAAAACATTGAATTTTTAGAGAAACCCATCTTAACCGACTAATCAGTCTTCTATCTACACATGTGAAAAATATAATATATATTTTGTATGTCAGAAAAACATTGAAAGATTTTCATATAAAAACACACACCATTATTATTAATGCAAAATAGACTGCGTTGATAAACCAAGGCATGTTTTATTTATTTATACCGTAATCAAGTCAAAAACATGCCTTTGACGATTGTTGAGATGGCAAATACTCTATTTTATTTTTCTAAAGCCTTAAGAAAAGCTTCCAATTAGAGTTAGATCCAACTGTAATCAATTTGCATTAATGTTAAGTCAAAGTTAATCAATCATAACAATCGTCAACTCTCTCATCTCATACATGGTCCCTAATTAACTTTAACAAAAAAAAATAATGCATTATGTCATCTTGACAGAAACTTAACCTGTCATATTTTTCTTATGTAACATTTGAAAAATGATTATTTCTTATGTTTATGTTATTATAAGCTTTTAAAACTTAAAAATGTTTTTCTACAATATAATGTTTTGATAGTTTATTCGAGTAACTAAATTTGTTGCAAATTGCATTACCAAGTAATCATAATCATATTACAATATAATATAAGATTTTCAACCAAAACCTATTTGACATTTTCATCTTGTAAGTTGCAACATTTGTTTGTTTGCTTTTTGTTTTGACTACATCTGCATACATAAGAAAAATCTGTGATGTAACTGAGTTTTTAATATAATGTTAATAATTTATTGAACTTGTCTCGTGTTTTACACGAATATTAAACCTAGTAATATATAAACATCAATGCCTTAACTAAAACCCAAGACATTATGTATAACATGCTTTGTATTTGAAGTAATGTGTAGTATTTAAATCTTACTATTAAGAATTATGGTGTAAATTATGTATATGTTTGATGTTTTAAAAAACATCCATGATTTTTATGATATAGTATATCATTTACTTATGAATGAAACTTAAATGGTTACATTTTTATAGCATATATATTTCGTTTCAATCATATAATTTGATATTGTTTAATATCATATAAATTATTCGTAATCGAAGTATATATATTTTATCGATCTAGACTAGATGGGACCATTTGGACAGCCATGCCGAGCCGTGACCAATTTGAATATATTGTAGCGTGATAGACGTTTTAAAATGGAACCTAATTTTACTATTTGAAGATATAATTAAACAAACATATACATAACATGATAGTCGTTATAAAACTTGGTTCGCTAGTGACATGAACTAGGTTGTTGGTGGGAACAACGAACGATGGCAACTACTCGTTAACAATATCTTGGTTAATTTTAGTGGTATTTGAAGGGCGTTTCCAGTACTACTATTACTGAATACCTGTCATAAGCTATATCCGTCTAATTAATGTTGTAACCTTTTGCAAAGATTTGCAAAGTTTCATTCATATGTTCTGATTTGCTTTTAACAAAAGAATACTTTTTTGTTCTTTGTAAAAAAATGTCTTATTTGGTTATTGATTTTATACACTCGAATTACTTTAACCTATAAGTGAGATAACATGATTTGAAAAACTAGACACGATGGATCAAGTCTTACTGAGTAAGAAAAATTTGACGTTAAAAAAGATCTACATTTAAAAACATTTTAAAAACAGTTATAATTTTCTTATGAGGTGTTTGATAAAATTATAAAGCAATTTAGATGCATAGATGCATGAATAAATTAAAATTGAGGATGTGTGAGATTTAATAGTTCAAAACTATAATATTCAATATTGCAATATGCATTTAAAATTTAAGTTCTATAAATTTTTGGACTTATATATTACTTTGTGAGTTTAATGTTTTGTATGTTTCTTAATTGGAGTATAAGTTTTTTTTAATTTCCATTTATTTAAAATAGCAGAAGCTGGGAAAAAAATCGAAGCTAGTTGGACTGCATATTATATATGCATATGTTTGAGTGTTCTCATTTTCAAACATATTAATAATCAATCAACATCAAACTCACCTAATTATTGAAACAAGAAAAACAAAGGTTATTAACTTTTCCCGATCTTTAAGCAAGCCCAAAAAATAGAGACAACAATAATAAAATGAACAGTTAATTAACTTTTTTAATTTAAAAACCTTATAACGAAGGCTTTGTTTTATGGACATGAAGGTCATGTCTTTAATTGTTAACAATAATAGTATAAGTTAGTTTAATAATATTATAAATTGTTAGTTGTTAAAACAAACTTAAAAAGGATGCATAAGTGAATACGGGTTATTTATCACTCTATGTCTCGTAAAACAACAAAAATAATATACAAGTTGTTTAATTGTTCATTTATGTAGGACAACCCCTTTATGTATATAATTATAACCTACGCTACGTACCTATGATACACGTGAACATTACAAAGTTAGAACTTATATGATCAAATTAGTTTGATGGGCTTTAATTTGTTTGTAAACTTACATATGCCCATATATATAGGAAAAAGATGTAAAATTTACGAAATATATCCATCGATAAAATAAATATTATATTTTGTACTAGTGTCTTTTTTCATCATGATAAAACATTTTTTTCTCGTATAACTTATTGAGTTACTGCTAGACATATTCTCATTCTCACCCATAACATGTTTAATGCGCTTCTTCTGAATTAAAAAATCAATATCCTAGATGATACGTCTAGCGTAAATTAATGAGAAGTAAGTTTGCTAGACATATTATCTTTCCTAACATTTTTATACGCCCCTTCTCAATTAAAAAATCAACAACCAGATGATGATACGTCTAGTAAACGAGAAGTACTTTCAGCTTAGTTGGTCTCCAATATGGTGTTTTAATTTATAATTTTCACAATATGTATATATGTCATTTCTTCGCAAGCAATTCTTAGAAACTGATGCATGATTTATCGAAATAGACATAATATAAATTTTGTCGCACATGATCTTGTACATATTCTCAAGTTACCTATATATAAAACAATTAAATGCATCCTTGACCATCTAGAAGTGAAGGTGACACTTTAACGGGTTAAACTCAATTTAATGAAGACCATATATTATATATCCGGTTTAGATAACACTTTTTAATATATATTGTGTTATTTATTATTTATTATGCTGGTGCCGCCTAGACATAATGACATATTACAACGTTGAAAATAAATATGATGCCATATGATAGTGTTTTAAACAACACAAAACTATGCATGGATGTTCTTATGAAAGCTATACACTACTCATGATTTGTGAATTTTAGATGGTCAAACTTTGTGATGAATTTATTATAAAAAATTTTAGAGTGGTCGTAACAAAAGTATTGTTTAACTGCAATAAACACAACTAAGAAACTAAGTTTAAAACTAGCTTTTAACATGAAATCCGGTTGTAATGGTATCAAATGTATTATGTATTTAGGGTTAAACGCGCCCAAATCAAATATTAGGACGATCATATTAACTGTTTATATATATATTTTTGAATGATGCTAACTATCTTAATATAGCCATGTGAAAAACAATCATTCAATAACTAGCTTTTTTAACCTAAGTACATTGATACTATATATCATCAATTGAATGGAAAGAAAAGAACTTCACTTTTTTAGTAGTCTTCCATTGATTTCCACCATCAAGTACAAATCAACACAAACCCCACATGAAACTTTGTCATACTCTCTAGTCACATGTACTTCTTCTAGAAAAACCAAAAAAACACCATCATATCAATGCTCTTTCAAATCATAACCTACCATATCATCATTTTAATTACTAGTTAATTACAACAATTTTCAAACTAATTAATTAAGCTAACTAGTAATAGTAGGAGCACATTCCCTTTTGATAAAGGTTTGTCTTGTTTTCATCACCTTCATGGAACAAATAGCTACTGAAGCTAAATGGCTTCACTTCCTCAAGATCATTTTGCAATGGGGTTGCATGGTTCTTGATCATGAAACTTTGGCTTTGAATTTGATCTCCAAGAACTTGATCATGAGGGGCAATTTGGTAATTTTCTTCTTGCTTGATTTGATACTTGTGATTCTCTTCATGATCTTTGTTGTAATTTCCATGATTGCTTGAAGATGAACAAGTTGTACTACTTCCAAACATGAGCATCCCTTCTTTCATACTAGATGAGGTATGATAATATTCTTGCATTGGACTATTGCACATGCTATTATGGTCATCTTGAAACCCTAGATAACCATAACAATTACCATTAACTTCATTGTTGTTGTTGCACATCAAATTGTTTGAAGGAAGATCAGTAACATTGTTGTGATCATCATGAACAAATAGAGAGTTAGAAGTGTTGTCAACATTTATGAAGTTAGGGGTACTAAAAGTGTAAAATGATGATGGATTGTTCAAGAATTGATCATGTGGTGATGTATGATGATCATTTGATAGTGGATGAAAGGGCAAAGATGGAAAAAAAGTTTGTTTTTCTTGAAGGGAAGGAAGCATAGTCAAAAGCTTCTTCTTCAATTTAGTGTTCCAGTAATTCTTGATGTCGTTATCGGTTCTTCCCGGTAGCTGAGCTGCAATTACCGACCATCTACAAATGTATTTTCATGAAAATTTGAAATTAGCATCCAATCACTTTTCAAAATCAAACTTTACATAAATAAGATCAATAACATGACCAAACAAATATATTATCTTATCATGCATGCACCTAATAGAATCTTTTTCTCTAGAGGTTAATCAATCATTTTCTGTGACCACATTTTCTCTCACATGTTTTAAATCTCAACTCTAGTTTTCACATGGAGTTTGACCTAAACTATATGATGAGCACAAACATGAAAGATAAAGATCTAAATTAAAGATGAAATGAACCTGCTACCAATGTTAGCATACAAGCTACAAATGATCCTATCTTCATCATCAGAAAATTCACCATGTCTAATATTGGGTCTAAGATAGTTTAACCATCTTAACCTACAACTCTTTCCACATCTTTTAAGACCTGCATGATCAAGATGATCAAGTTGATCAAGATAATCAAGATAATCACAACCCATGTCAGAAATTTGAAACCCTTTTGTTTCTTCAACTAAAAAGTATATACACACACAAAAAAATTAGGGTTGTAGAGAGAAAAAAATAAAAAAAGTTACCAGCTTTTTGAGGTAAAGCAATCCAATTACCACCAGTTCCATATTTCTCAATGAATTGTTTAAGTTTTGCATCTTCTTCTGGTGACCATGGACCTTTTTTCACATTTGCTTTGTCACAACAAGGGGCTCTCCCCATATCTTTAATTTTGAAATTATAAGTGAAATGACAAAGATATGTTTGTTGGTTTAATTTGCTAGTTGGCTTTTTATGGAGGGAGAGACTTTGTTTGCACTATGTGGGATGAAAGTCAGTAAAGAAAAGATTTTATAAGCATCATGGTAACACAAGTCAAACTCAAACAAGGAGATTGGCTTATATATAAAACTTTAGGATATATATAAAGTATTAAATAATTAATTATTTATTATATTATTATATATTTTACTATTTGTTATATGTCCTTCAAGTTTTGTTTGCTTGTTGCAACATCTTTCCTCAGAGACTAGTTTGTTTTCATACTATTATGGGAAAGACAATAAATAAATTTGTTGTAATAAATTGTTTTAAACTAAATAATTTAATAACTTCTCATTTAACCTATTTTCTCTAAAAAAAGTATAAGTTTAAGTAATTACATTTAATTTTCTAGGTAAAGATTGATGACGTTTAAGCAATTTGTAGCTTTGAAATAAAAAGCTTGAAATGAAAATAAACTATATATATGACTGATGATCACATATAAATAAATAATATGTAATGTTGGTGTGGTAGTTGTTATTGGAAATTTCAGTATGCAATTACCTTAATCTAATTAATTAACATCTTCTTCAAGAACATAAAGTCAAGTGATTAAGAAATCAAGTAACAACTTGATGGCTATATATAAAATAGACATATATGCCTATCAATGGTCGTACTTTCTAGAACATAATGCTAAATATTGCTTAATAATGATAACTTTATTTTTGGTTACTTTGTTACTTAATTTATAGGATAAAATGAATGTACGTATACGAATATATATATATATATATATATGGAGTTTAAAATGCTGTTAAAATATGACATTGTAGTTAAAGTTTTGTTACGATTGGATAAAGGCCATAAACTTAACATGTTTGGCTAAATTAAGGGTCTTGTTCGTGTTGACCATTTCCCGGGTTGAACTTTTTTATTTAGAACGTCATTAATTTTAATACGTACATACGTACTACATATATGAATGTGTGTGTATTATGATGTAACCTAATTATAAATCTACTGAATACGTATTAAATGTTAGGTGTACAAATCGTTTTTTGAAGAACCGGTTCTAGTTTTTACATGAACCGATTTATAGTGTAAAAACTAGCTAGAACCCGTTCCGCTTCTTAAAGAAATGTTTTTTATATGAGATGAGCAGGTGCAAATCTTTACTTTCCATAGGTTAAATGTTCTGTACGTAACAAACTTTAACGGGATTTTTAAAAGGGGTTAGAGTAAAAGACTAACGGTGTAACATTTTATAAACATAAGAGATGTTTGGTGAAACGTTTTGCAAAAAAGGACAACTGATGAAAAATGATGTAAAAATAAAGGATGAAAAATATAATTTGTTTGAATATATTGTTTTTAGGTTTTGTTATTGTGTATGTCTCAAGGTGAAATTATCTGATTAATGTGTCATTTAATTTAGATACAACGAATAAGTGTTGCATATATTGAAACGAACAGAATAATTTTGACAAGTCACATACCTTGAATTTGTTCCACAAATTAAACGTAAAGAATCCCCCTTCTTTGAAACAATATTGATTTTATTTTCTTAATTAATTAATATTGTAATCATGTTAATTAACGTGGTCATTGTATACGCACTCAACAAAGATATTACGCATTAAAAAATCGGATTATTTATTATTAGTATCTTCTTAAATAATTGGTATTAGAAGTATATCCAAATTAATTACTAAATACTAAATTAATTTCCGTCGGCCACCATTAATATCGTAATTACGTACTAGCCTGTTGCATGACGCTAGTTATTAATTAAACTAGCATCAACCCGGCGTTCAGTTTATGCATCTATTATTACATCATTTACAATTAAGCGATCTTTATAGCAAAAGATTTTCTTTAAGGCGTATATCAAAGGATTATATTATAACACGTGAGTTACACGGACTCAAAATATGTATATATATAGTATATTGCAAAACATATGATGTTTATAGAAAATACGACAAAAAAATAATATTAATGCTCAACGAATTCATCGCTTGTTCTTATAAATAAAATTAAAGTCATCACTTGTTCTTCATTAAGGAGGGAAAATAAGTATCTAGGTGGTCTAGCTAGAAAAGTGCCATGTGTCACCTACATACTCATTGTTGGGTGTGAAGGTCTTTGGGCCGTAAGTGACATTATAAGTTATTAATGGCTCATTTGAGCTAACTTGGTCACCAAGACACAAACGCTAACAATATCTTTACATATACATCATTATCATGCATTGTAATCTTGTTGTAAAGTTTGAGTGATAATAGAATACCCTAGTTGCAACTTGAGGACTGATGTCATTTTGGACCGAATCATGTTATATTCTTGTGTTCTTTATATGTTTTCTTGTGTGTGTTTGATTGTGTTGCTTCCGCTGTGTCAGTTTGCCTAACAATTGACATCAGAGCTTTGAGACTTGTTTTCAGTTCGATCTTTAACACATGCTATATATAGATCGTGTATTAGGTTGGATCAATCATCACATGTCTTTCTCTTTGTTTTTTTTTTGCGAAAAAAGTGTGTTTTCCAAAACCCTTGGATTCGTGTTTTCTCACCAAATATCAGAGTTGGAAGCTGTTATTTGTTTCCTAATCAGTTAGGGATTGATCCCTTGAGTCGTTGTTGTCTTTTGTAGTGATTTCGTTGAGTTTTGAGCTCATTTTGTAAAATTCTGCGCGTACAACTGCATCTAGCGAATTTGTGAGCGAAATTGTTGTCGAGTAAATCTACTGTTGTCAAACGAAACTATTGCCGATTATACGATTTGAATGAAAGTTCATTTTCGACAAACTGCTAGTTTCAAGCAAAGTTGTCGATCGAATCTGCAAGCAGAATTATGGGGGACTTCTGGTGAACTTATTGACGAATTTGCAAATTCGTCAGCAAAACTAAGGATTTTTTTGGTGTATTCAGTTATTCAAAATTTTTACGGTTTATAAAGTCTTCGATAATTTGTATATATGGTTTGCTGATATGGCTGAAAACAGGAAACCTGTTACGATCGAAGGGTTCAATGGTGCTGATTTTAGTTGGTGAAAGGTGCAATTGAAAACATTGTTAACTCAAAAGGAATTTGATGTTGTAGTGGAGGATAAACCAGAGAAAATTGAAGAAGCAGTTTGGCTAAGGACAAAAAGGGAAAGGCGTGGATCTTGTTTTCACTGACGAAGTGCATTGCTTACAACGTCATGAATGAAAAGTCATCCGTTGCTAACATGGTGTTCTTGATGAGGAAACTGTTCATGGCGAGGATGAAAGAAGACAGTCCGGTCACTACTCACATCAACATTCTTAATTTCATTATGTCCATATTAAGATCTGTGGGGATGAAACATGAAAGTGTTGGGGTTGTAATGAATATGGACACATTGGTGAATCGTTGGTGGATTGAATTTGAAAACTCACGACTTTGAAAAGGTGTACCTTGCTGATGACAAGATGCTTGATGTTACAAGAATGGGTGATGTAGATTTGGTTACTCCGTTGGGTGATTCCAGATCTAAAGAATAAATTGATCTCGGTTAGTAAGCTAGATGAACAAGAACTGGAAGTAAGGTTTGGCGGTAATAATGCAGGATGGTTAACATTTAAGAGTTTTCTTTATCTCCTTACATAGTTAAGCATTAAAAAAAATATATTATTGGGGTTGGTGACCCAGTATGAGAGGCTTTGCCTCTAAAAACATCAATTTGAGGATGTCTCTAGTTCAAACCTGGGCATTTACATATTTAAGGGTAATTTAGAAGTATGGTAGTTTTTTGTTCTAAGAAAACATAAAAAAAAGTTAAATAAACAACCATACATAATGTTTTTGTAAAAGGTTAAAATAAAACCCAATTTTATAACTAAAAAATCATATAACTAAAATCAATGTAGTATATGTATACTTGTCTGTCTATATTTGTTTTCTATTTTTACATATGCATTACAATATTGGTACTTAATTATAATATAGATATATAACGTACGTACGTTGTTTTATATATATACACTAGGTTAGAGACCCGTATTTAACACGGGAATGAGTTAGAATAATTTAAATAGTTAAACTAAAAACTTTATATTAAACTATTTAATTGTATACCTTTTAATCGAAGTTATAACTTTTTAAATATTTTCTTATGTGAAGTCCAATAATCATAAAATATGGTTTTATAAAATTTATGAAAACCAAAAATCATTAACAATGTCATTTGTTGATAAGATAAACAAAGAAAAACTCATAAACAATAACAGTAGATGAAACAAAAATCTAAAACGAAGATTGATGAAACATAAAATAATTTATAAGAGGTTGACAGATAAGCAATCGGTTCTAATCAATATCTGAAAAAAATAATTTAGCAATCGGTTCTAATCAATACCTGAAAAAAATAGTCTAATTCCAAGAAAGTTTTTCCTCCTGATCACTCTATCAAGAGAGACATAAAAACTATCTACCTGAAATCGAGCAATGTAACTTTCAATATAGAAGTAAAAAGTAGCTGCAAAAAATTTTCTCTTGATGATCATAAAGTCAGCAAGTTAACCTTTATCAAAATAAAATTATGTATTCAAGTAGTACTGCATAATCCAAAAATGAATAATTAATAAACAACCAAAGTTTTAATGCACCAATAACATAAAACAGAAAAAAAAAAAAACTTTTGATAGTTAAATACAAACAAAATAGTTATCAATTTATCATCAAATTGAGAAAAGTAAGTTTGCTTTATTATATTTTATAGATATATACATGTAATTAATGGTTGTCATGTTTTCTTTTTATAGTCGAGTTTTCAATAGAACTATAAAATATTTAAATATATACACTAATCTTACGTCCGACCTAGTTTTAGACATCTGTTTTTAATATAAACGCAAACCAAACCATTTGTTAGGGGTTTAAAATATTTTAAACCAATTGAGCATACAACAAATTTTACAAGTCACTAAATCGAAATTAAACCAAGCATATTCTTGATCTTTTGAATACTTCTAATAGTAATATTTGAAAAAAATGGTTATATAAATTGTCAAAGAAACAAATGCATGAACATAGAATTAAAACAATAGATTTGGAGAAAAGCACGTATATATATTATACTTAAAAAACAGATTTGACCGGTCAAACTAGAAAGATCAACCTTTGTAAAGTATAAGATAAACCCACATTTATTAATCTTCATTGAAAACTTTAGCCTAGCTAAGAAAAAACGATATTAAACCGCATGTTTTTCCTTGAATTAATTAAAAATCGTAGAAAAGATACTTAAATTTCTTAGTCTAATTACTGTAATTTTCAATCTTGATTGTATTGGTTTTACTAACATCTTGCTAGTGTTCTTTATATATATACACACTACTGGCCGTTCTAAAAAGAAAAAGGAAAAAATTCAAAGATATATACTAATTGCATGTTGGCGCTAATTAAACCATGTTATTATTTTTCTAAAGCATATATAATAATAATCAATTGTATATGCATGCATCAGTTCATGTTAAATTTAAAAAAGAATTGAAAATGAAAGCAAAATATATATTATATATGTGTTTGCCCCTAATTTATTGTCAGTATGACAGTATGAATTATTGAAATGTATATATCTATAACTTGTTAGATTTCATTTGCTGATCAAAGGATACTTGTCGACCGTGTGAAATTGTAACGTAAGCATGTAATAAATAAACGAAACTAGCATTTAATTATGACCCATTGTTTCAAGCTCAGAATTTTCAGAAAGGGTAAATTAATTAAAAAAACTAGAAATGAGAAAACAAATTTATAAAGGTTTAATATTAAGCCATCGACCAAAATCAAATTAACATAAATAAATAAATACAAGTATTTTGTCCTCGATCAGGAGGGTAGCCAGGTGGTAAAAATATGTTTGTATTTTCTAACAAAGTAATTACAAGTGAATGTGGTAATTTTAGTTGTTAAAAAAAGTAGTTTGTAGTAATATATGTAAACTTGATAATAAATATAAACTTAACAAAATATGAATTAATATGATAATATATTAATACGTTTTAGTTAATTACATCAAAAGATCTGTATATATACCATGTGGGTAAATAAGACGGGTTCAAATCTTACATGTAAATACCTCAAAATTTATTTATTTTATCTAAAATTTTGAACCCATAGTACGACACCTACGCTAAACCAAAAAATAGCTTTATTCGTTGTTGAACCCAAACAAATATAAAAGTTATAATAAAAACTGATTTGTTATCGGACCGTACCTACAGGTTAAAACCACCAAATTGAATGACGAAAGGGTCAGGTTCCTTGTCCACCTTAGTCGTCTAGTAAATTGGCTTACTCATCAGAGATTTGTGACATTAATTAGTCAAAAGAAATTAAATATGATGTAATTGTTTTGATATATTATTTCTGTTTGAAGAGGCAAAAAGAAAAACATTTGTGTTTGTAACAACCATATAAATAATGTTCTCTTAAAAAATTACAACATGGACGGCTACTCTACAATTTTCAACCTTTGGTGTTCGATGTTATTTTTTAATGTGTACTATTTCAAACGGTCTCTAATTAAAGAGATCAATTGATGCATAAATTATAATTTCTTGTTAAACAACCATTTTTTGTACTCCTATAGTCCTATACAATCTATCACCTTATAGTCCAAAGATGCATCATGTTAATAAGTCAATGTTCAAGCTTTGGTGTCCAAACTAAGATACATGTTAATAAGTAAATATTCAATCTTTGATGTCCACTGTTTATTTTCTAAGATAAAAATAAAATAATTAATTGATTAGTTAAATTTTAAGAATCAGAACAATAATAACCAATTAATTAGTCACTAATAATCGATACTGTTGTTTAGCATACCAATGACATTTTTAACTTTCATTTTCTTTCTCACATGCGATCCATTAGTATAATCGTCAAAGATCGATTTATGTTTTATTTCACTTTCATGTTCCCCACTTCATTCTCAGTTTTCGTTGCAAGTGAAAATCGTTGATGGCTATATATACTACTAGCTAGCCAGCTAGGTTTAATACACGTGTGTTACATACGGGATAAATAATAATATTTATAAAGTAACTATAAACAGTGGCGGAGCCAACTCGAAAATTCAGGGGTAGCCTAAAAAATTTTTTCCTCGGACATTCATATAGTAATAAAAATAACACCACAAAATTATAAAAATACCTAATAGATTTATCTTCTCTGTTCTTTCATAGCTTAAAATCAATGATTCAGGGGTATCCTTTTAATTGTTTAGGGGTATCCTTATACATAAAACCTGATAATATATATATTTTTTACACTTCGCAACGAAATTTCAGCCGTAGCCCGGGCTACCCCTGGCTTTCATTTAGCTCCGCCCCTGACTATAAACATTATGTTGAAGGATTGGTAATATTTAATATTTAAGTATTTGGCTCAATCAACTCTTGCAAGATGTAAACCACTTAATTTTTCCTCTTAAATTTTCAATTATAGAACAAAAGAAAATTCCCCTAAAAATTGACCATAAAACCTTAATTTGTTAGATAGATTTGCAACAAAAGTCAAACTGTAAGTTACATCATACGCAGACTAACAATATGCATTAATATTAGGCCTGGCAAAATAGACCCATTTTGATAGTTTTGGGTCACATTGGGTAATCTTTAAATCCATGTTGGGTTAGTTTGGGCCATAGAAAACTCAATAGTGGGTCAAAATCTAACCCATTGGGCTGAAGAAAAATACTTACGGGTCATGATGGGTTGAGTGAAATAGTCTACGGGTCATGATGGGTCAAGCCTAAAATCATGATGTATGCTATTGTTCTTTATTCATCTCGGTTTATAAACTTTTTTTTAGGTATATTGTGCTGCAATTTTAAAGATTGGTTGTGATTAGTAGCATATTAATAGTTGTTTCTTTGATGAAAAATTTATGAGTTTGAGAGTTTAAAATGCTAGAGATATGTGTTTGTGTTTGTGAGTGAAATTGCTAGAGATATGATGGGATTAAGACTAAGTTAATTAGTTAAATGAGTTACCGAAATTATAGACTTTAAGTTGATTTTTTTACCCGACCCGTTCTGACCCGACCCGTTCTGACCCGGACCCATCCTGACCCGACCCGTTCTGACCCGTTTTTATAACAACCCATCTTGACCCGGACCCGTTCTGACCCGGACCCGTTTTGACCCGGGTAGCTAACCCGACCCGACCCGCCCGTTTTGCCAGGTCTAATTAATATCTATCATTAAGCCTTAATTATAAGTTATACCTATAAACCAATCACTATAAAAACATGTTTTTTGTGGTATATTGGTTTTCACTGGTCTCAACTATCACCTTTTGTCTTCTACCGGTCCCAACTATTAAATTGGTTGTCAACGGTCCCAACTTTTATCACTTTGGTAACCACTGGTCCCGTCGTTAATGTTTTTTTAATGCCGTTAAGTTTTTTCCAAATCTAAGACCGATGTTTTAGACCTTTTGTTCGAAAGAATAATACGTGTCGATTACTGTTAAAGTTTTCTCGAAAAGACTCTCTGAACGATAAAATTTTTACATCCAATTGAAACACCGTTAGGTTTAAACACCCGATTGAAGCACTATTTCGTTGTTCGGAGCGCCGTTTTGAGGTAACTTTTCCATCAATCGACTTATATTATCGTTCTGATCAAAAGACTTATAACATCGGTATTTAATTTGGAAAAAACTCAACGACGTTAAAAAAATTTAACGATGGGACTAGTGGTTACCAAAGTGATAAAAGTTGGGACCGTTGACAGACACTTTAATAGTTGAGACCTGGAGAAGACAAAATGTAATAGTTGGGACCAGTGAAAATCAATATACTTTTTTTTATTAACGATGAAAATAATAGTAGAAATAAAACTAGCAAGGAGAGTAGTGAATTTGATAATCTCCCATATTTCCTCCTATCTATTTGTTCCTTGTAGACTTCCTATCAAATAAGATAATAAATTATGTGTTATTTATTATATTTACATTAAACTAATAGGAAATCTCGTGAAATTAACGGATGGTGTTTGAATTTACTTATTAAGAAAACGAATAACTAATTACACTAAATTATTTATTACCTTTTGGCTATGAAAAAAGTAGACTGAATTATAAAACTAATGATTAAGAAATAAAGATGCAAGAAAGTAAATGCTTGTCGTTAACAATTAATTAACAAGGTGTCACGCCCGGGTTTCGAATTGTAAGTAAATAGGTTAATTGCTTGAAAGGTTTGATCATTGATAAACATGTTTGATTAAGTAAATTCTCGACCTTGGACATCAACAAACGTCACACATATACAAATGGTGCAAGAAAACATTTGCAATATGAAATTCGAGCGTATGTATGTTTTATCAATCAAGAACAATTAACAAACCTTGAAACAAATTGATTTTATAGCAGTATACCTCTTACAGAATTAATGATGTTAGAAAATCTTAACATGTATAAGTTCAAAAAAATACTAACAATTAAGTCATTCATTAACCAATCAGTCACGGTATATAGTATGATTCGAAGCAAACATGAATTAACTTAAAACTCACAATCTTCTATCCGGGGATAAACTCAAAGGATTAGCCACTCATGTTCCTAATTTAATCTTCAGTTATTGTTTGAATTGCATTACGTGATGTGAAATGATGTTAGATAGAAGGAAGAATATTGCAAAATTCATCCAAACATCCTTGGTGCTTGGGGAATAAATTAGGGTTACAAAAATAACATAAAAACGCCAGGGTCGCAAAGTGCGGCCTTGCTGGAGCAGGTGCCTGTGTCTTGTCGTTCTCCTTTTTTCCTTCTGCTCAGCACCCCACCCAGAGCCTTCATCTTCAAACTGGAGCAGGGTGAGGATCTATCAATTTTTTTCCATGTCTTGCATTTCTTAATCTTTATCCAACAACATACTATTCAATCTTCAATTAAAGTACGATTATCTTCATTTAGGTTTTCAAAGCCTACAACAAAACATTACACAAAGTAATTGCATTCGATAAGATAATTAAGTTAAATTTATAAAGTTAGCAACGTACTTAAAATGTATACAAATCACAAACACATCACAAATAAATTATGGAAGTCCATATTTGGACACTTTAATATTTTAATTCAACATCTATCGCTACTACACGTCTCGTATAGAAGTGTACATGATGTTTATGGTGATGACCACCTTGAATTCCACTATCACCCAGTGCCAGAGGTGTCTAGTAGCGGGCCTATTCGATGTGACAACCATCATGCTAGCTGTCTTGAAAACAGTAATAGATCTAGAAAAAAAGTTTAGAGGTAGCATAAATTTGTTTTGGACCTAAAGGTATATACCTTGATACATAAAATGAAGAAAATTTGAATCTATACACTAATTTTACACTTCAAACCAAAAAATTAAGAGCTAACATCCCTAGATCCGCCACTTTAAAAAAAAAAAAAAAAACGAAAAACTCAGCCCCATGTTTACAAGAGTGTTGTACGCACTTTACGGCGTGTGTCAACTTATCTTATTGGATAAATTATATCCTATCCAAAAAGATGAATTGCCGTAAAAGAAAAAAAAACTTGTTATGATTGAATTTGTAGCATATATATATACCATAACACGAGTGAATGACAAGATAGTTTGGGTTGGTGGCCGTATGTATGTAGCATATATGTATATACAATGATGACGTTATGAAGCTAGGTAGATATTGCGTAAATAGGGAGGGTTGGATTGAAACTCACTTGTTGGATCAGGTCCAATTTATCACGTCACAAAGGACCCAGGGTTCACTTTTTTTATTAATTAAAATTCAGTCCCAGGCGGCTCATTGTCCAGGCTAGCCCATAGCCACATATGGTCTATCGAACCCACCCGGGTCCCTAGCTTGCCCCATCTTTATCCATACATTACTCATCACATTGCAATTTCACCAACTACATCTCCTCAATCTACTTTCATTAGGACCGATGTTACGACGGTTTTATGAGTTATTCGATTTCATCTTTGAACGTTAAACTAACATTAAGGTCAGATCAAGAGCTCCAGGCAAAAAAAAAAGGGATGGATATTGAATTTAACGATAATAATTAATTAAGGGAAAATATTATAGAAACATAACTAAGTTTTACTCAAAGAATTGGGTTCAATTAGAAAGTCTAATTAATTTCCTAAAAAGTCTAAGAATTGTTGTTAGTATAACTCCATTCTTTACTCAAATTGGGTGACTAAACCTTCAAATCAATCAATTGTTGGTATTTTGTTTGTGTCAATAAATGAATTGAGAAGAAGATGTGAGGGTCGAAATATTTAATATATGTAATTATATTAAAAAGGTTAAAAACATGTTAATTATATGAAAAAATAAAAAAAATAAATAAATAAATCTACAATTCACATCACCGCTTCACATTAGCATCAAAAAATGTAAAAAATAATTCCTAACTGAAAGCGTAAAAAAACATGCGAAAAAACATGTTAAAACTTATAATTTGAATAAAATATGAAAGTGAGTGACCTAATTGGAACAATTTTTAAAGTTAAGTGACTTAATTAAAACAAAATTGAAACTTGGTTATGTTTCTACAAAGTTACCCATTAATTAATAACTACGTTTCACAACTATTCATCTACATCATTTAGTTTCAACTATTTTTGAATATATATATATATATATATATATATATATATATACTAGATTAGTACCCGTGTACTACACGGATTTTGATTTTATAGGTTTTAACTCAATTTACATATCAAAATTATTTTTAACATATCTCTTATTAAATCGATTTAGATATTTACAAATCTATCTAATAATTCTAACTTTTAGGGGGCTACTTTTGGAGGGATTTTTTTTATATTAGGAAATTTTGGTGGGAAATTGAATGGAATTTTAACCATGCATGCATAAGTTGATAGAGTAAAATTTCTTAAATATAAAATATTTACAAATTGTTAAACATAATGATTATAATTTCTTTACAAATATTATTATTTAACCCGTGTGTAACACACGGGTATTAAACCTAGTCTATCTAATATTTCAAGGTTTTAGGGGGCAATTTTTGGAGGGGAAATTTTTTATTCTATAATAGGAAGTTTTGGAGGTAAAAAAATTAAGTGAAATTTTGCACCATGCATAAGTTGATGGAGCCAAATTTTTAAATATAAATATTATTATTTAATCCGTGTGTATCACACGGGTATTAAACCTAGTCTATCTAATAAATTAGAGTTTTTAGGGGGCAATTTTTTGGGGGGGAAAACATAATTTATTTTATAAAAGGAAGGTTGAGAGGGAAAATTGAGAAGAAGAGTTAATAAAGACAAAATTTTGTGATTAATAATAATTTATAAATTTTTAAATATAATAGTTATAATTTTTAAAAAATATTGTTATTTAACCCGTGTATAATACACGGGTGTTAAACCTAGTATATTTTTAACATATCTCTTATTAAATCGATTTAGATATTTACAAATATATTCATATAAAAAATCATATGTTACAATAAAGGATATGATTTATAATAGTTGGTAAATTTTTATTGGAACATATCGGGTTAGGAGATAATTCATGATAATTGTTAATTTTTTATTTGAACATAACGAGTTATGAGAATTAATGATAATTGGTAAAACTTTAATTTGAACATATCGGGTTAGGATAAATCATAATAATTGATAAGTTTTTTATTTGAACATATCAGGTTAGGAGATAATTCATGATACTTGGTATATATCAGGTTAAGATATAGATCATGATAATTGGTAAATTTTGTATTTGAACATATCGGGTTAGGAGATAATTGATGATAATTTGTGAATTTTTAATTTAAACATATCGGGTTATTTCGAATATGGAGCATACCATGACCCATCTAAAAATTCTCTATCAAATTAATTTAGTGCATGACACCTAAGCAAAATCCTATGTGGAGTAGTTAAAATGATGACATGTGGATGTGTTACTCAATTATTAGAATAGTTAGATATATATATATATAGGGGAGGGTTCTTTTAAGAAGACCAAATAATGCAAGAAGAAAAAGAAATAATCCTAGCCTTTTATTTACTCATCTAATGGTCATGATTGTTAGGGGCTATTTTTGTAAATAAAGTAAAGAGTTGTTTCAATTTAATTTATGAGAGGGGTATTATTGGCATTTAATGGTGCAAGACATTTAATTAGACTTGCATCAGTTTCAAATTTTTGGTAAGTGCATTGGAATTTTGTGAATTATTACGTCTAAACAAAAGTGTTTTTAATAAATTATCCTACAACTTTTCTAATTAATTTTACTACCATAAAAATGATTTAAACTAGACGAGTTTAACCTATTTTTACGAACAAGTAAATTTCAATTTTTCGGTGTATTATTCATTCAAATTATATATAATGTTTCAATTATGATTATAATTACTATTATATATATATATATATATATATATATATGTGTGTGTGTGTGTATGTGTAGGATAATTTTATTATGTGTAGGATAATTTTATTTTGTGTAGGACTATATTGCTTCATATGTAGCTAACCTTCGTTATTTTCCTTATACTTGATATATATATATTTTAGAATAAAAAAAAACACTTATATATGATGAAGTTGTCCTTATGCTCTACGTATCTTGTAGGATATACACATGATAGAACGTACTGATAATATTTTTCCTTCACAAAAATAAAATGTGGCTACATATGAAGGGTTTGCTTAACAACACCTACACATGGTAAAATAGTAACACTTTTCCTACATAAGTACCTATCTTGTAGGACATACATAAGTACCTACAAATGATAATGTACAATCCTACACGCGGTAATATTCGTCTACACATGATAAATTATTGTAATACTTTTTCTACAAATATATATCCACTTACATATTCATAATATTAATAAACACCTTCATATGATTCAGTATTGTTATGCGCATAATAAACATTTTCCTACACGCCTATCAACTGATATGATATGTATACATAATCAAAGAAAAACAATTTAAACAATAGTTTTAATATAAACAAAAGTGTATGCATATAAATTTAATACGAGATGAAATGAAGTATTTTAATAATAATCTTAGACTTTAATCATATCGAAAACATTAATTGATTTCAAAAAAACTAATATAATATTGCTTAGTCTTCAAATTACAATACGGAAAATTCAACAAAGTTAAAAAGATTCAAAGAAAAGTTAATATGATAATATAGTATTAACTTAAAATTTATAAGTTACCAAAAATAAAAAAAGAAACATCTAATTAATTGTAGTTCTAAATTACAACACTAACCTTCTAGTAATTGTTAAAAAGAAAAATAAAAGAAAATTATGATTGGTTGGTTTATATTCTTTTTCTTCTTGCAATATTTATGTCTTCTTGAATGAACCTCCCACTATATATATATATATATATATATATATATATATATATATATATATATATATATATATATATATATATATATATATATATATATATATATATATATATATATATATATATATATATATATATATATATATATATATATATATATATATATATATATATAGTGGTCCATTCTTTTAAGAACCAAACAATTGGAAAGAACCAAAAGAACCTTTACTAACCAATCAAATTGTTTCTTAATGTTTTTAAAAAAATTTATATGCATAATTACGTTTAGGGATAGAAATGTAATTTGCAAATCACATTCATGGTTTTAATTTTATATTTTATATAATGGAATAATATTCAATCGTTGTGATTGTGTGTAGTTAAAAAAGGCTTGCCTATTTAATAAAGTATTATTTACGGTAAATGAGTCCTTCTTAACTTTAACTCACGCTAGTGACCACATACCAACTATTTGACAACATATAGATAAAATTCATAGGGCTGGTCCAAAGTCGGGGTAGGGTTCAACCTGCTATCTTTTCCTCGCAGTTATATTAAACTGCTACTCCTATCCAAACACCTTTCATCGCCATGAGCTACCCCCCCCCCCCCCTAAATCTTGCTTGTGGGGATTGAAGGTTAGGTCTGGACATTAGGAGTCAAGCATAAGACAAAATATTATTATTGGTATTATATTTATATAATTAGGTATTTGCTATGGTAATAATTTTAGTTAAATAAGTTTGATTTAGTTTTCTAATTTGCGTCTAACTAAGTTAGCTTAGTTAGTTTACTATATATATATATGGGTCATTGATCTATGTGTAATGGTTTGGTTTTGTTCATAATAATAATATTTTAAAAGTTGAACAAGTTGTGTCCTAATTTTCCAAGTGCTCTTGTACTTCGATGTATTATTTAGGGACAACAAGAAAAATCCTTAATTTTTTCACACCTTCAACAACAAATGCACCACATACTGGTTGTGTGTAATTGTTTTAAGTTTTTATAGAACTTGTAAAGATAAAAGTACGTAAAATATCAACATAATTGTTTCTTTTTATTTTCTCAAATTAAATCATGTATTAAAAATAAAAGCCTTATTATTAAAAGTTTGACTTTTCTTTGTGGAGTTTTATCCATTTGGTGACCTAATGACCAACTAGAAACGATGAAATTTTAGTTGTATATTGACCTTGCTTTTATGTGAACTTTTGTGTTATAAACTAATAATTTGGTCATTGCAATTTTGATTTTTTTCTGATATCATTATACTGTATATGTTACATTTTCACAGAAATATTGGAAATTACCTCATTTTTAAAATAGTTTTTTTATTCGTTTCATTTTATCAAGCTTTTAAATCACGTTATTCAGTTAAATCATTCTAATTAACTTTATAAAATTCGACTGTATAATATTCGACTAAACAAATTTATTATAAAGTACAAAATATTTTCTAGAGTCATGCTAACAAAACATTATATATTATGTATTGAAAATTTGTAAATTCATTTTTTTTTTTATTTTCTGAATGAAAACATATATCCAAGCCTTTTTATTTTCTGAATGCAGTTTTAGTGGGCTAGCGGCTGGATATGCAAGACATACTCTCTCTGTCTCTCATGACTAGTTTGCTAAGGCCCATGCAGCCCATCACATTGATCACATTTGACATTCCCCATTTTATATTATTTTCAACATTACAAGGTCGGTGGATTTTGCCGTTTAGCAACGACTAAGGCTATTAACGAACATGAACAGAGGTTTATTCGGTTTGGTTTGATTCGTTTACAGCGCTAGCGACAACAGTTTTTTACCTTTAGTGGCGAGCCACTAAAGGTGTTTTTTTTCATATGACCGTCCGACTTTGACATGATGACATTTTTAGCCTTCAAGTTGACATATTTACAACTTTAATTTCTAATTTTGGATATTCATGCGACTTTACACTGTAACGTGCGAGACATAAACTTTTACGTTAATGTCACGTTCAACGTGCGATACAATAATATTTTTTTATTAAGTGTGTACCGTCGCTACAATGACACCTCAACACACGGCACATGTTAAAATCCAAATGTTACCATCATAACACTTATAATAGAGTTACAAACTAGCGCTGACTAAGACCTGATCACTACTTCAAGCAATATGATAATGAATGTAGTTCCACGATATTAAAAAAATTAGTATTTCGTTATAATCAATTCAATAAAGGAAAAAAAAAACTTACCAAGAAAAATTAGAGGATGTTATAGACATAACAAATGATCTCTTACATTATTTATTTGTTAAAACTTAATGTTATCTAATAACTTGACACTCATAGGTTTGTATATGAGTGTGATATTTCTAATTTTGTTTTTACAATGAGTTTAAGATTAAACTTTAAGATTATTTAGATAACTATAATAATTTATGAAGTTAACAAGTTTGTTAACAAGTTTGTTTTTTTCTCAATCTTAAAAACTGCCAAACTAGTGTTGATTTTAATCTCAAAATATATCTTAAGGTAAACAATTACTAGTAAAAAGTCAACTCATTCACAATTCACTAGTAATAGACAAAAGTAACCTAGGTCAAAAACACATAAATTGTGAAGCATTATTGTAGACGGTTTTGTAAAATTTCTTTTAGAGAAAAATGCTTTCAACTTCCGACTCTCATTACTTCTAGCATATGTCCATGTAGATCACTAACAATCATACAAAGTGCATGTGTCTAAATGTTTTCTAACCACGTAGTAGTTAGTAGTTAGTAGTTATAGTTATCTATGCTCTTTATACATGTAATTTTCTTCCCCACTCTTTAACACATACGCAACTTATTTTAAGGTCTAACAAAACCTATAAATTTGAGACCTTTTTATAAAAACATTAGCACAATAACCATGTGATTTATTCGATTTTAGGACCTGACAATCATTATAGCCGATCAACCTTTCTACTGACCCAAGCCCATACCGAAATTATAAATACATTTAATCACAAATCAATACAAAAGTCACATCCTAGAAATAGAAAAATGATGAGTGATGAATCAGGAAGCACTTGCCAACTCAAGATCTCAAAGGTTGTAGTTTTAGATCGTAAAGAAACCATTTTTCTTCGTGGCATTTGATACTTTTCTTATATTGTTATTTGTAAAACCTATCATACCACACTTGCTTAAGTTAGTGCAAACCAGTCTTAATTCTAGTGGCATTTTATATTTATCGTATATTGTTATTTGTAAAACCTATCATACCACACTTGCTTAAGTTAGTGCAAACCAGTCTTAATTCTAGTGTCTTCAAACATACAACTTTCTAGACACTCTAAAGTAACTTTGAAGATCCATTACTCCATCAAAGTATTATCGAAACCTTTATATAATTCGGACGCGCCTGAGATTAATTACCAGTGTTATTACTCGAGTAGTTGAATACCAATCAAAGTTCTTTACTATGAGTATATAGAGTATAATACTATAATTGATAATTGATGTGAAACCCCTTGTTTCATCACCTAAAGTTCCATTTTTATGTTTTACTCTTTACTTACAAGTCACTTAATCCCAATTTAGTCCTAAACATGATGCACATGTCAAAGTAAACAACTTCATTCAACCACCACTTTAGTCAAACATCATCCTCCAACAATGAAGATCAACAAACTTCATCATCTTCTCAACCCGATAACCCGATCCATTTCAACCCACCCATTAACCTTCATCTTCATCATTTTCATCTCTCACTCCACAATCACCAAATCTTTCCCCAACCCACCCCCAATTCCAATTCTACCCCTACCCACTTCACCCCAACTCTCATGGCAACAATCAGAAATGGCTTTATTCCTCCACTTCGGTACAAACACGTTCACCGACTCCGAATGGGGCACGGGTCACACCGACCCATCACTTTTCAACCCGATTTCACTAAACGCAACTCAATGGCTCACTGTTGCTAAACAAAACGGGTTTTCTCGGGTCATTATAACCGCTAAACATCACGATGGGTTTTGTTTATGGCCGTCGGATTATACTGATTATAGTGTTAAATCGAGTCGATGGAGAAATGGAAATGGTGATGTGATTGGGGAATTGAGTGAAGCTGCTGATGAATTAGGGGTTGAATTGGGGATTTATCTTTCACCTTGGGATCGACATGAAGGTGTTTATGGAAAAACGGTTGAATATAATGAGTATTATATGGCTCAAATGACTGAATTGCTTACTAGGTAATTTCTTGATTTTATGTCCATGTTGTTGAGATTAATTGGGAAAAAGTGTTGATTTTTAATTAAAGTTTCCTAATTTCTTTGTTCTTTGTTCATGTTCTGGAGATCAATTGGGGGAATTGTTGATTCGTAATTAATTACATGATATTACTGAATTTGATCATTCACATTGTATAATCACATCAAGAATCGAATGCATACACACTTGGGGGCTCTTTGTTTGATCTCTTAACGAGTCAGATGCCTGAATCTAAATCAGTAACAAGTATTTCATTCAGACTGCTTGTTTCATGAGCAGATAGTCTGAATCGGTCAGACGTTTGCCTTTGAATGAGTAAAACATTATCCTGGGTTTGAATGGTTTAGACCTCTTACTGGTTCAGCATTTATGGTTCAGACCTCTTACTGGTTCAGTACTCACCCATTCAGAAATTGCCAAACTGTCCATTCGCTAGTTTGTAACTAAATGTAACATATATGCGAAAGTTCTTTAAATAACTTGGGGAAAATTTTGATTCATAGTCGATTATATGATCGGGTTGAAGTTCATTTCATAACACTAAATTCTTGCGAGAACAAACTTAAATTGTTAAAAAAGTATTTATTATTGATTCACTTTGTTAAAAATTGTTACTTTCTACATAAAAACATACAAATGTGGTGTATGATATATTGATATGCACATAAAAAACCATAAAAATAATTTTTTTCATATGTTCTTCTAGCTTTTAAGGTATGTGTAGGTAAAAAATTTGATTTTGATCATTAACATTTCATAATGACATCGAAAATCGAATTCAAACTCTCTTCAATTACTTGGTTTATGAATGTAACAGATATGGGAATGTGAAGGAAGTATGGTTAGATGGTGCTAAAGGGGAAGGGGAGAAAGATATGGAATATTACTTTGACAACTGGTTCAGCCTGATCCACCAGCTGCAACCGGGTGCGGTTATATTCTCTGATGCGGGTCCTGATGTCAGATGGGTGGGTGACGAGGGTGGTTACGCAAGCACCACTTGTTGGTCACTCTTCAACCGTAGCAATGCAGCCATTGGCGGCACTGAACCCAGCTACTCGCAGGGTGGGGATTTGCTAGGACACGACTGGGTGCCACCAGAGTGTGACGTGTCCATTAGACCCGGTTGGTTTTGGCACCCGTCTGAGCATCCTAAATCTGCCATAGAGCTTCTTGAATTGTACTACAATTCGGTAGGGCGAAACTGTCTTTTACTGTTAAATGTACCGCCTAATTCTTCGGGTCTCATATCTGCAGAAGATGTTAAAGTTCTTGGAGAGTTTACTAACCTCAGAAGATCAATTTTTGGTAACAATCTAGCAAAAACCGCTATTGTTTCGGCTAGCAACACACGCGGTGGTTATAATGACACGCGGTTCACCGCTCGTTCGATCTTGGAAGAAGGTATTTATACTTACTGGGCTCCTAACAAGAACCGGTCTCGCTGGGAAATATATCTCGATTTTCAAGAACCTGTGAGTTTTAACGTTGTACAAATACAAGAACCAATTCAAATGGGTCAGAGGATTATTAAGTTTCATGTAGATGTCGTAAACGAAGACGGCGTATGGTGTGAAGTTTTTAGGGGAACCACAGTTGGATACCGGAGAATATTACGTTTCCAGACAGTCAAAACTCAGAACCTACGGCTCGTTATTGACCAGTCTCGATCCGACCCATTGGTTGCTTATTTAGGAGTTCACCTTGATACAGTTTCTGTAATTGGAACCACGAAGCATAACACGCATAACACGAGCTCATTTTCTAACTTTAATGGCAGTCAAGTTCTGCGTCAACCTGTTTATAATCGCACTCGTATATCTTCAATATAGTCTCTTTCAAGGTAACTTTCGACAAACGTTAATGTATTATGTCGTCTTCATATCTAAGAAGCCGAGCAGCCATGGTTTCGTCTCTGTCGTAGCGTTTTCAGTTACGCGATCAAGATTTGTGATATGTTATGGAGGTTTAATTCATGATGTAAATTTGTATCATTGTATGCTTTGATGCTGATAATTTATGTCCATCTTTAGAGGAAAAAGTGGAAAACAGTGTCTTGAATGTTGATCATATAAGCATTTAAAAAATAGTTACTAAATAAATTCATTCAAGAAACATGTAAATGAAAAAATGTTGATGCGGTGAACGTGGATCGAACACGTGACCTTCAGATCTTCAGTCTGACGCTCTCCCAACTGAGCTATCCCCGCTTGTTGATTTATTTGTTTGGATTTAACTTTAAAACTAAATTTTTGTTACAGTTTTAGTGGAACAATAGTTATCAACAACTGCAAATATATACTATTAAAAACAGATACAAGTGTATATCATTCTATGTTCACTGTTTTTTGCATGGTGGAGTAAGTTTTCCGGTGATCCAGAGCTGCGGCATATGCAATGCGGTAACCGGTTGATCCATTGGAACCATATGTCCATCGTTATGAACCTTAAGAAACGTAAGCGGTCCAAAATTCTTCATAACTCCTGCTTTTTTCCCACCGACTACAAACGAAATATTTGAAGCTGCAACAAATTTCTTCTGACCTGACCACACCATAGCATCGACCCATCTTGAATTTCCTGCAAACAACGACATAATGTTAATTGTTTCTCCGTTCTCATCCACTATGCTATTATACGTTATACGTGTTGTTGGTATATCAAGTAGTTACCGATCCAGTTGCAGATAAGATCACATTCTCCCGCGTATACAAGCAACTCAATTCCTTGCTCCAAAAGCGTTTGGTCCCTGACGACATGTCACTGGTCAATTTGTGACAGTTGTGTCAAGGTATAATCATCCTTGCCACGTTGTCACGGACAAATAGAGTTAGTTCCAACATAACAAATATAAAAGTTAGAAATAATATCGATCAAATTATCTGTATAAATTATTATCGGCTAGAATTTAATTTAATATAATTGATTGAGTTTGGAAAAGAAAAGCTACCAAGTAATAAAATAAAGCACTATTTTGCTACCCAATACTCTTTAACTTTTTTTAATTATCAAGATATTTTCAAAGGGTAGGTTTTTCTTTCTTTTCATTAAACTTATAGACTAAAAGTGATTAGTGTCCATTTTTCTTGACTAAACACACACTTAAATTGTATAAAGTCTTCATTTTTACATCAAATTTGATCTTAAATTCACATACACAACATCTTTAACGTCAAATGTATTTGCTAAACCCACAAAGAAAGCATCGGCACTGGGACTAATTACGGTATTATAACAGTGAAAGTTAACGCTAGAATAATAAAACGAAAACATACCGAGCATCAACTGTATGTTGAATACGATAATATCCAGCATGTTGAGCAAGATCAAGAACAGTGGCACCAGAGTCACCAAGAACCGATAGAAATAACCGTTTTTCAACGATCCCAGATTGTGTAATGCTTAGTTCTTGATCAAGATATGAAGAATGATTGGAGGACTTAACTAACTATATTGACATCAAGATTTGGATGCAAATTAAGATCTTTGATGAGTTTGTAGCATGTTATTTTTAAAGACTTTGAATGATGAGATGATGATGATGATGATGATGATGATGATGTTAATGATGAAATGAAAACAAGAATGAGAGAAATAAGATAGAGAATGTGAAGAGTAGCCATGATTGTGAAGATAGAAGAAAAAAAGGTTGTTTTTAGGTGGTGTGTGGGGGCATGTTGTATGCATATTTATGTATATACTTATATAGTGTTTGATTGTGTGTTGTGATTTTTTAAGTGTGAAAAGGTTCTTTTCTACACATATGGTGTGTTTTTGTGTGTATGTGTGTGATAGATATATAAGTCAAAGAGAAATTGGAAATGGAGATGATTGTTAACTATTTTCATTGTGTTAGTCGTTGGATAGCTTGCTTTTACGGTTATTTATCAGGTTGAAGTAAACATACCTTTACGTATTAAATGGGGCTTCAAATGTGAAACAATCCCTTAACTATTATTAGTTTCTTACTTTTATAGCAAACCACAAGGCGTGGCTCGTTATGCGGAAGTGTGGAACCCATTGCATTGGTGCAACCTACTCGTCACCCTTCACCCGCCGGTGGGAAGGGCTCCATTGAGTTTGGGCTGCATTTGAGGTTTCATTCGTCTTGACGTGTGCCCGTTGGATTAATTTTTTTCCTTGCTAAGTTAAATACTTAATAGTTTAAAAGAGGTTGTATACGAGAGTGATGGATATAATAGTGTTGTGGGTAAAATGTATTTGTGGAAAGAATGGGTGAAAATATGATGTGACATGCTAACTAAGCCTCCATGTGGGAAATGCGGGTCTCGGTGTTGGATACTCTAATGTTTGCATATTCCTGTTTCATTTCAAAGTTGCAATGTTTATGTACCCATAAGTTTTATGGGTAATTTCATGATAATTGAGTTTCTTATTTAAGATAGGAATGAGTGAGTGATCATATGAGTTTGATGACAAGTGTTTAATGGTACAATGGTTACATCATACAGATTTCATTTTATGTATTCATTAACATTTTGTTAATTTTAACATAAACAATATCAAAGATAACCAAAGGGATGAACATAACAAGATATTACATAAATAGAAAACAAGAATTTCATGTTTACAAGAAGATGGTTTTCATATGCTACAAATACTCTTTATGAATAATACCTTGAGGTTGCAGCCATCTTAATTCTTAGATATTGTATATACATCAACTCACAAGTTAATGCAGAAGACGAAATCATCAAAAAGTTGGATCATGACCTTACTTTGGCGAGTCGAGCCCTAAGTTCTTCCATTTCTTCCTCATCGTCAACACCCTCATCCTACATATTCACATCAACAAATGATTTCTCTACAAAATGTTGAAACTGGATATTAAAAGACAGAAAGGTGTTAGTAAAAGTACCTCTGCGTCTTCAGCTGCCTGAGCAGGTTGTTTTAACCGCTCTTTCCTAACAGCTTCCGGAAGCTGTGCAGCCGTCTCCCCAGCTATTGCAGTTAAGACCTTATCAACCTCTTCATCAATCTCGTCTTCTATGTCATCTGAATCTAGTGCTGAGTCAACTGCATCATTTACAATCTCTTCAATAACACCCGCCTGCAAGAATAAACCATAACAGAATTCAATTTACTGAATCATATATAAAAGAAAATGGCTTGGCCTGATAATAGTTCTTTATACAATCTAAAAGAAAGTTTCAAGATTTCAACACATTTACCTATAAACGACCCGTCTTTTGTTTTATTTATCTTGGCACAGTTTGAAAGTCACTGTAATTTGAAGGCATGCAGCCTTTTGAATCGATTTTATTAAAAATTTAGATTGTTATTGTAATAATAATACTGACTTCATAGTCACAATTAACACATCAATTATTTCCAAATTTCTTTTAAAAATGGACAAACTACCTTAGTCATTTCTTTGTTAAATTCTTGCATTGTAACAGCCATTTCTGGTGCCTTCATAAGATTATTAACAATCTTCATAACTTCAGCACTCTTAGACAGATGCCCAACCGTACGAGCAACAGCTGCAAAAGATCAGATTCAGCACTCTTGGACTTAAACAATATTAAAATAATCAAAAACCTTTTAAAGATGACTACTTTAAGTGGCTTAACATGTTGTAAAGCAGCTTATCAAGTATATAATTCAGCATGTTATACTGAAAGTAAAGAACATACCAACACTTTCGCCTAGATGCATTGATATTGAATTCAACTGAGCTTTATTTTCATAGAGGCGGTTCACAGTTCTTCTGGACCTCACAAGTTCTTTAGCAAGTGACTGAGGTCAAATTCACATAAGAAAATACGTAAATAAGGAGTTAAACTAAAATCTCAATCGACACGTACATTTTAAACATAGTAGATAATAGTGCAAAGCGCAGTCAAGGCGAAAAGAGTTAACCTTGGACCTAGAAAGTATATTAGCAAAACGCATAGCATAAATTTTCCATTTTTAGGCGTTTTAGACACGTTTTATGCTTGTTTAGGCTCGTTCCGGACCATTTTTGGAAGCTTCAAATAAGTTTAACTAGAATTTGCTTAAAAGATTTGGCTGTAATGCAGCTTGAATATCTCGAGAATCTTGCCAAAACCTCGCAGGCGCGCCTCGATGGACGTAACTCGTAAGGCGCTTATGGACCTAGACACGCCCTGAGGGACTTTGACAACATAGATTTAAACTAAACAAATTGCTAATAAGGATTGTGACTCAAACATGATATTAAACCTCTATGCAAACTAGGATTTGAACTAAGCAACCAGTAGGAAAACAAATGCAATATATGAGCCCTAGATGTGACATAAATAGATCATCATGTTAACAAAAATTGAAATCCTAGACTAATAACAATACCTTAGCAGAGCTCATATCATTTCTCTTAGCAGCCTCTTTAATCGCTTTTTGAACGTTTTTCTCTTCTTTCTGTATTTCTAATAAACCGAAATCAAATAATCGTCATCAATTAATGAATTTCAGTATCCAGATCAACAAATAGGATTGAGAAATTAGTGTACCGCGAATTTGACGATCGATGTTGCGACACTCTTGGCGGAGACGACGTTGCCAATCGCGTAATAGTTGTTTGGGATCAGGTTTTGGCTTTAGTATGTTCATCACTTTCTCCATCGTCTCCGGCAACTGCTAGTTAAATTGTATGAAGATTAGGGATTTATGAGAAGTGAATTTGATGAAGATGAAGATGTGGATTTGAGAGTTAAGATCTGGTGATTTTTTTGGATGAAAGATAAGTTTTGATTTGGGGAAGAACAAAGTGGTTTTAGATACTTTAACGCGCTTTTATTCGCTATACGTACATGGTGTAATTGTAAATTTATAATGCATAAGCTTAATATTGCGTTTTTAAAACTGGACCGGAATATAAACGGATTATTTTATATTTAAGATTAGTTGAGCCGGATACGTTATATAATACAATTAGGTTTAATACCCGTGTGTTACACACGGGTTAAATAGTAATATTTATAAAGAAATTTTAATCATTATGTTTAACGATTTGTAAATACATAACATTTAAGGAGTTGGCTCCATCAACTTGCATGGTGAAAAATTTAACTAAATTTACCTCCTAAACTTCTTGTTATAAAAAAATATTTTCCCCCCAAAACATTACCCCCTAAAACCTTAATTTATTAGATAGACTAGGTTTAACACCCGTGTATTACATACGGGTTGAATAAAAATATTTTTAAAAAATTATAATTATTATATTTAAAAATTTATAAATTATTATTAATCATAAAATTTTGTCTTTATTAACTCTCTAGTCAATTTTCTCTCTTAACATTCCTTTTATTAAACAAATTATGTTTTCCCTCTAAATATTGCCCCCTAAAAACTCTAATTTATTAGATAGATGTTAACCTTCAAATAACTAAAATAAGGATTGTGGAATAGTAAATTAACAAAAACAAATTAGATTTTAAAGGGAAAAAATCTAAATCTGGTCGAATCACTTTGTCCGTGTCCAACATCTAGTTTTTAGGTCCAACCGGTAAATGACTGTTTTAAATGGAAAATGTATCAAATAGGATTAGCCGGTTTTATCGGTTCTGGAAATATTATTTATAATCCTCGAGATATTTGAAAGAAGGTTTCATAAATGTTTTAGTTAACATGTTACAAACTCTAGTTAAAATCAAACAAGATCCTAGACTATTTTGTGAATCGTGGTTCGTGTGCTTATTTAATGTGTGTGTGAACTTGTTTACGACAGAAAACCTGCCAAACTCTAACACAAATTTGTTTAACGTCGTATTGTATTAATAAATTCGTGTAAGTTTTGTTTTCCTTTTGGTGTAATCTTTGGTATAGGATTGAGGCTTTGTAGTTGAGGAGTCGAGGAATAATTATAACGATGTGAGTCAGTGATTTGTTAGTGATCCAAACTCCTACACACGATTCGATTCAATGGGCTAGGAGAGGTCCATGGGACATGGGACCATGACAATACATAATTAACAAATATGCTTGCCTTTGCCTTTAGTTTAACTAACCCAAAGCCCAAGTTGACCCGCTTGATTTTTGCTTCCAAGCCCAATGCCTAACCTGTTTAGATAAAATTATCTGGAACCGACAAGCCCAACAAATCGATTCATGCATAACTACTTTATTGTAGGAACCGTTCGCATAAAAAATTAAAGATACTAATATTGATTCAATTACAATACAAAAATCAAATAAAGCAGTAAATTACAATACGATAATTACAACCGAAATAAAGGAAATAACAAGTACAAAAGAAGAAAAGAACAAGTGACCGAGGCTTCGTGTATTGACACGGGTCCCTTAAAACAAATTCCGAGTCTCCCAAGAGAACTCGAATGTTTCCCAGGGTACAACGGCCGAAGCTGTATGTACAGCCGGGGAGGACTCTAGCACCCGAAATTGCACTTTGAGAAGAAGAGAAAGTTCATAAACAATTAGAGAATAAGAGAGATCATGTAGATGATTTTGGAGTGTGTTTCAAGTGTCTTACAACTAGGTTCACCCTAGTATTTATAGTATAACCAAAGTTCATCTTTACTCAAAAGATGAAACACCCCATTGAATGCAAAGTTGAAACACCTAAATGAATTCAATGTTGTAACATTCTTTTGAATTCAATGTGAAACAACCAACATTCAATTTCTTATTTTTGTTTTTTCACATAATAATAATAATTATTTGTTATTTTAACAAATAGTTCCAACAATCCCCCACATGAAAAAACAAATTTCATTTTGCTCATGTGAAAAACACATTTTCACATATTTCTCCAACAATCCATATACTCTTAATATCAACTTACAATTTCAGCGGTTTAATATTGCCGGATAGGTAGTGGTTAGCTTTGAACCTTCCGTTGTGATGCATACTTAGTCTCCTAGTGGTTTGGTAGACGCGATGTCTTTGAACCAACCACCATTTATGTAGACGACAATACACATTACACAATACTATTCCTGGTCTGGTCAACCCCTCATTGTCGTGTCCATTATGGTCGTGGATCACTAGCCTGGTTCTGCAAGAGCTCTAGGATTTGCGCTCCCCACAAATCCATTCGAAGCGACCCCACTTCTCTCTCACATAGGTGATTATCAAAATCATTAAAAGCATTAAGGTTATAATGATTTCACTAAATCAATAACCATTTGTTATACTTATCCTCACATCATGTCACTGGTCATTATTGGAATGGCTAGGAAGTCTTAAGGTTAACTCCCTTTATTGAGTTCGGGGAACCCCCACAGTGACCGTAGTTTATGCAATTAGGTTGTCCTATTGAACCTAGATCTTGGGATCTCCAGTCACATAGGTTAGGTTTTCCTTCGCATTCACTTATCTCATGGGCTTTAGCCACATTCCAATTAACGACTTGAGTACTCACTCTCTGCTTAAGCCTTTTATACGTGGGTTCACAATGCTATCTTTTGACTTCACATAGTCAATTTTGATAACCCCGTTGAGAGTACTTGTCGTACCTTATTGTGTTTACGTAACAATTTTTAGGTCCTATCTTTTGAACCTTGGGCTCCGATATAAATATCTTTTCTAGACACCCCCACACTTTTAAGTATTTATATGATGGTTTTTCTTTCCATCCATATCTCGTAAGGGTTTTCATCCATTTTCTTGTGAGGTATCTTACTAAAAGATAAGTGGCAGCAAGTGTGACCTCCCCCCACATTTTCGAGTTATTAGATAACTACCGAATGATTTATGTAAAATAAATCGGTCTAACATGCTTGTTAGAATTAAGCGATTGCTTAAAATCACGTTTAGAGCTTCATATTGTTAGGCAATAAATTATTCTAACACGATCGTTAAATAGAAATGGTTACAAAAACCATTTTAAGCCTTATGTGTATATAAAACACCCAAGTTAATCTCATACTTAATGAGTTTTAATTTAATTTCATACTTAATGAAATTTTGTTTGATTATAAAATAATCAATTTCCTTCCAAATTTTCAAAACACATAAATGATTACAATATCATTTTAAAGTGTTGTTTTTTTTTTAATATATAAATAAACATGTTCTAACACATTTGTTAGACATAAATGATGACAAAAATCATTTTAATATTTTGTTTGTTTATATAAAGTAAACATTTGCTAATTGATTCTCGACATAAACGATTACAAAACCGTTTCTTCTCTTTTCCAATGTGTGATCTATATATACAACTTAATAATAATGAATCTTAAAGTCCATATTTCATTCATAAGAAAAGAAGATACAACTTCATAACTTAATCTTTATTAGTCATAACTAATATGACCCAACTCCATATTTAAAGTTGTATTAATCAAAATTAATTATGGATTTAAGAGAAACTAAAACTCTTTTTTATTCATGACATGAGTTATGAATCAATTAACAACAAAATAATCTTGAAACCTACGGAAGATTTCAAATGGTTTAATGTTATGTTTCCTTTTTAGTTTGAACATATCAAAGAAAACAAACACTCACATGATCGAAGTAATTAAAAAATAAAATTATTTCACCAACTTAATAAAACCAAGCAACGTTTTTTATCAAAGTAAAACCACTTTTGACTTATAAATACCAATAGAAGGTTTCAAAACTTTTAAACAAACTGAAAGTTGAAAAGAAATTGAATCACCATTAATAAATAAAAACTACTAAAGCTTTTATATATAAACAAAAAATATACTCAATCAAAACCAACAAATGGTATAAATTGTAAAATTTGAACCACTTTCTTTGTAAATAAAATCCGGTTCTAGAAAAAAAATCAAATGTAAGTTCTCTAAGTCCAACTTTGAGAGACGAACAATGACTATATATATATATATATATATATTTTTTTTTTTAAATACGAACGGTGTTTAAAAAAATTTGTTTTAAGATTGTAGGAACCGTTCGCATAAAAAATTAAAGATACTAATATTGATTCAATTACAATACAAAAATCAAATAAAGCAGTAAATTACAATACGATAATTACAACCGAAATAAAGGAAATAACAAGTACAAAAGAAGAAAAGAACAAGTGACCGAGGCTTCGTGTATTGACACGGGTCCCTTAAAACAAATTCCGAGTCTCCCAAGAGAACTCGAATGTTTCCCAGGGTACAACGGCCGAAGCTGTATGTACAGCCGGGGAGGACTCTAGCACCCGAAATTGCACTTTGAGAAGAAGAGAAAGTTCATAAACAATTAGAGAATAAGAGAGATCATGTAGATGATTTTGGAGTGTGTTTCAAGTGTCTTACAACTAGGTTCACCCTAGTATTTATAGTATAACCAAAGTTCATCTTTACTCAAAAGATGAAACACCCCATTGAATGCAAAGTTGAAACACCTAAATGAATTCAATGTTGTAACATTCTTTTGAATTCAATGTGAAACAACCAACATTCAATTTCTTATTTTTGTTTTTTCACATAATAATAATAATTATTTGTTATTTTAACAAATAGTTCCAACATTTATTACATGATATACTAGGTTTAATACCTGTGTATAAAGAAATTATAATCATTATGTTTAACAATTTGTAAATATTTTATATTTAAGAAATTTTACTCTATCAACTTATGCATGCATGGTTAAAATTCCATTCAATTTCCCACCAAAATTTTCTAATATAAAAAAAAATCCCCTCAAAAGTAGCCCCGTAAAAATTAGAATTATTAGATAGATTATTAGATAGATTAGATAGATTTGAAGAAAGATAATATTACTCCCTCCGTCCCATTAGAAGCGTCCTAGTTTGAAAAACACAAAGTTTTAGGCACATTAAATGATGGGTATTTTTGCTTGTCATTTGACAATAATACCCTTGACAATAAATATTATTGTGGGTTCATCATATTGTTTGTTTTATGTTATTAAGGGCAAATTTGGAAGTTTACCAATAAATTTTAAAAGTGGACACTTTAAATGGGACAACTAAAAAAGACAATATGGACACTTCTAATGGGACGGAGGGAGTACTTGAAAGTGTCACGTCTTGAATTGAATGACAAATTGCCAACATTTCGTCAAACATTAAATGCACATACGAAAAAACAGAATAAATTACCAACCACTCATTTCTTAAATTTATTTGCATCTGAACTTATTAAATGAGATGTTCAAAAATTGCGACTTATGTCGAATACAAAACATCTCCATTTGCATATGAATGTTGATTTTGAGCACATACATGTCCCTCCACCTTAATGTTTAAATTTTTTAAAAATCAATATATAATCTTGAACAACTAATAAATAGTTTGTAAAATATTTAATTGAATTGGTAACATATTTGTGTTCTCATAAGTAGTTAGAGTTATACAATTGTCGTTGTTAAAAAGGTTAAAGAATATTACAGCCAGAAATAAAAATATATTGATTGTCATAATTATTTAGAATGACTATTGGCATAACGGAATGACAGGTGTACTTAGATAAAGTGTAATGAACAACTTCGAAGCCCGGCATGTCCCCATCTGGTGAACACTTAATAGCGACGCTTTCAAAACTCTCCATAATGAAGGTTCATCCCAACAATTTCTTTCGGAGCCAAGTGTACAAATTATGTAGTTGATACCCCCGTCATAAGTTATGTACTCGGTTATATAATAATGCAACATCCTCAATATGCATGGTCATGTTTTTATGCTTCTTTTACATATGTAATTATGTTATGTACTTGTATATACTTAAGAAACGATCCATCAAATGTATGTAACACTCTAAAAGGTTTGAAATTTCTTAAATTTGTCGGCATGACAAATCAACCGGCCATAACAATCATAGTCGAAGAGTAACATTTATGAGTAGGCCCAAACGAACGATTGAATATATATACTTCGTCTCACTCTGGTCTATAATACTGGCTTATGAACAATTAATATAGAATAGTTAGGACAATAAAATTCTTTGGTATTAAATGATCATGATGCGAATTCGTACATCAAGTATTTGAACAATAGTGGCTTTTCTTGAATAAAATTTGCTGTTAAAAAAAGTATTTGAATAGTGGAGTTGATAAAATGAAATGGTCTGGATCTAATCGATCGACCATGTATTGAAATGGATTAATTAAAAACTTAACATGTATTCAACTCAAATAAGTTAATGTATTAAATAAACTAGATAGATCCTCTGGCTCACGCGTTGCGTGAGCTTTATGTTCGAAGGTAAAAATAGATGTTGTTTCATATACGCTAATAATTCGTACGTGTCAAAAAACACATATCACAAAAACATACCACGTTTAAAAAAACAGAATGGATTCAAACACATGTCACCACTAACACAACATATATTAAAACCAGCACACCAAACACACATATGTTACTCAATCTTTAAACAAACGACATATATAAAAAAAATCACTAAACCCCCAACACACAAAAACAATCTAACCACATCTTTGGGAAGAAGCTTTGTTTAGAAATTATACAAAATAGTGTGGCCAAAATAAAAACTTGCAAAACTTACTATATTACTATTCAAATGCACTTGTCTTTCAATATAAAGAGGAATTGTTACGTCAACAATCTACTATCAACCCGAACTCTAGCATAAAAGTTTAGTAGTTTACACAAACAAAATAGCTTAAGCTTGATTTAATCAAACTTTGAACGAATTAATGGTGTAGTTAGTTGTAAATATACTATACGAAGAAAACAATTCAATAACCCTAATTTGTACACCCTTCATATCATTTTTATTTTTTTCATTTTTTTTTCATTTTTGTTGACTAGTCAATAACTTTGAAAATTTTATGTCCACATATATCTATCAAAACAGGAGTAACGCCGGTGTCGGGCCATGCATGGTGTCCCTTGACAAAACAAATATGTTGAAATTGTTTGTGGATATGTGACAAATTGTTAAATAATGCAAATGCAAAGATTAATAAAGAAAATGATAAGTTAAAATAAAATATCAAAGTAAACTATTATATGTGATTTACTAATGCATAGACTATAAGTTTAACAAAGAGAAACCGGGTAAGTTGAAGTTTAAACAATGATGAAGTATTCATCTGGTGCTAAATGGGTCGTGTTTGTGAGTTAGCGGGTCAATCTGATTCTAACCTGAAAAATTATATACGAATCTGAAGCTAACCTAAATCCGAAAATCATGTAAGACATGTGAGCCTGAACCCGACATAATTAACATACTTACGACTTTAACTTAATTATTATTTGACATTTATGTTTGGACATATATAATCTTTGATATAATAGAAAACGATTAATATATCGTATTTATTTTTAAGGTAGCTAACAAAAATCATAGAATATTTTGATACAACTAATTAATTAAACTTGCATTAATTTTAGATTAATTTTAAACGGGCTCAATTGTCACTTTTTAGTCTATTAATTCCAACTAATGAATTGCTGGTAACGTTATGACTTTTATAACTTTGACAACATATACAAACAATCATTAAAAAAATCTAACAACATCAAGTTTTTTTTTTCTGAATTTCATACTGATGTTTTAGTTCTTTTGATCGAAAAAAAAAATACGAGTCGAATGATACAAAAGTTATAATCAAAATGACGCTCCAAACTATAAAAATTTTACATCCGATTCAGTACCATTATATTAATGTTATTATACGTGATATCATATTTTTTTTATTATTTTACTAGTAACTTAGAGTCAATATGATTGGATCAAATATATTAATATGCATTTCACCATTCACAAAAACGTGGGCATAAAACTTATATAAAATACAAATTAAGTTTCAGATAAAAAGTAATGAGAAAAGGCTACTCATTTTAGTTATATGTCACTTTAATACTTTAATATAAAGATATAACAAGAAAGAGTATTTACTTTTAAAACCGTATATTAATTTGTTTTATGTTATATGGAATTAAGCGTTTGTAAAAGGAAACAAAAAAAATCACTTTGGCTAAGCGTATAAAGACTGGTTTATTTAATTAAGTGATTGTTTTTTCCTTGTGATTTGCCTTTTGTAGATATCTAACTAAAGTTTATGCTATCATTTTTAATACTGATTATATACATTAGAAAAAAAACAGAAGAATATAATATTGAAAGCAAAAAAGAATTAAAAAGGAAAGATATTACTTCAAGTATATGTTATTGAGTTGACAGAAAAAACTACCAATTTTGGATATCAAACATAAAATCAAACTATAACATAAATAGCATTACAAAACTAATTAACTAGGTTTAAAGTTAACCTTTTACTTAATTAAGACATGATAAACCACAATTAAATTACAAAGTATATAAAAATAACTTAAATCCTTTTCAAACTTTATACCATTTTTATCTTTTAATCAAAATAAACATTTTTCAGACTTTTAATTTACAATAAAGTGGCAGGTAAACGGACAACAAGTTGTGCCGCCACCCCTTTTGAATAGCAAAACCTAGCCTACTGAAGACATAACCTTGGCCCTTAGGTGTCGAAACATTGCTATGAATGACCCGCTGAACCCTAGTCAAGAAGTTTACTGTCACAGTGGCTACGAAGCCAAATGTTAACGGAATAAAAACATGTTAATTATCCAGGCATGCTTTCTCGTGTTTGACGATCTTGTATGATTCCGTCTTTGACGTTGCCTGTCGTACAACAAATCCATTGTCCCTGAAAATCAAACTATAACTTAAATGAACCGTATCAAAATTATTTCTTGAAAAGATGACAAATAATAGGGAAATAAATTAACCAAAAAAGGAGAAAAAACATGTTTTAATCAAACGGTCTTTTCTTTTTCCCCATATCTTTCTATTTATATATTTTTTTTATTACTAACGTTTGATTAAATAATCTCCCTATTTATACTCTATGTCACCAACATATTTTCTTTATAATTATTTCTCTTGTATCACTTGTACATCCATTTAAATTCCCATGGCTCTCTTTCTACCAATTCTTCTCTTAATGTCCACTACTTCAACCAATGGTCAAGGCAACCCGCCATCGCCCGGCTACAACCCTAGTTCCACGATTGACACTGTAGCCTTTGATCAAACCTATCGAACCTTATGGGGCCCACAAAACCAACGGTTCGACCAAAGTTCGCTCACCATTTGGCTTGACCAATCCTCCGGTCAGTAACCTATATATATATATTATACATCGTTCACAATGAGGTGTTAAAAAATTATTTAAACCAGTCAAACTGTTCAAATTTAAGCAAGTTGATCAGTTTGGTTCGTTTAAGTATGGTTTTATCTAGTTTGAAACTTAATTTTACATACCTTTGCGGGTACGTTGTTTGTACTTAATTTTACAACATATGCTTATTTATTGTATGTTTTTATATTTTGTACGTGTGATATATATATATATAGGAAGTGGTTTTAAGTCAATAAAATCATACAATTCGGGTTACTTTGGGACATCAGTCAAGCTTCACCCAGGCTACACAGCTGGAGTTATCACATCATTTTACGTACGTATGAAGTTAATATTTTACTTACAACCCAAGCAATTGCAAGTTTTCATGCATGCAAATATGAAATATTAAGGGTTTTTTTTTATTTTTATTGAATGATTGTACAGCTTTCGAATAGTGAGGATCATCCTGGAAACCATGATGAAATCGATATCGAGTTTCTTGGGACAACACCGGATAAACCATATACGTTACAGACTAACGTTTACATTAGAGGAAGCGGAGATGGGAACATCATAGGACGAGAACATAGATTTCACCTTTGGTTCGATCCCACCGAGGATTTTCATGATTATGCCATATTATGGACGCCCAACGAGATATTGTCGGTTTTTCTTCTAATCTCCTTTTTTTCAACACTTCATTCGTATTAACAAAATAAACATATAAACATACCCAGTAATATTCTACTAGTCTAGTCGTCTAGACCTCACGGTATATATGATTTTACAAAAATTAATAATAATGTTAGAAATGCAGTAACAAACATAAATGATAATATTGATGAAATAATATACATAAAACCTAAATACTATTTTATATATTAATTCATATTGCAAGCATGTTCTCGTTAACCATATGATTTTACAAATATTTATTTGTTACCTTCCACGTATTATACAGTTACTCATATAATATTATAAGTTGGTTATAATTTTTGGATCCTAGCTAATGCAATCAAAATTCAACGTAAGAAACAAAACTTAACTGTAACTGTTGCTATCTTTTTATAAAACATGTAGATTTTTCGTGGACGATGTGCCGATTAGAACGTACCCAAGGAAAAGCGACATGACGTTTCCTTTGAGACCAATGTACGTCTACGGGTCCATATGGGATGCATCTTCATGGGCAACTGAAAACGGTAGATACAAAGCAAACTATGGATACCAGCCTTTTGTTGGTAGGTACAAGAACTTCAAGCTCAGAGGTTGTGAAGCCGACTCACAACAATCATGCCTTCCTCCGTCTGGTTCTCCTGCTCCCAGCGGAGGACTGAGCGACCAACAAGTGACCGCGATGCAATGGGTTCAAAACACTTACAAGGTGTATGATTATTGTATGGACCCAAAAAGAGACCACACCCTAACACCAGAGTGTTAGAAAATAGTTTCGTTTTAAAGGTATTTAGGTTGATATGGGTGCAAAGTCTTTTTAATTATATTTGCATGCATGCTTGGTTTACTTTTTCTTTTTTTTTCTTTTGTCATCATATAAAAAGTAAGCTAAAGGATGTGTAACCATGTATTTTACTTTTAGTGTTTTGTCATTACTAGTGGTCGTTTTCGGACCCTATTTTATAAGTGAGATTTATACGTGTGATTGTATTGTAATATTATATGTCAAAGAATTAATAAAATCCAATTTATTTTCGCTACATGGTTGGGCTTTTTGGAATGAGATGTGATATGTGGCCCACATAAACCCTCATTTACAAGGCCCATTTACTATTGCTTAACGGGTCTATGGCCCATTACTAGAAACTAGAGGCAAAATGTAGTACTTCTTGAGTTCTTGATGTCGATTTGTTTACACTTTGGATAAGTGGTGGGTGGAGCGTGAGCTATATATCGGAAGCTTGTTACCGTGCTCGTAAGCTCACGAGTCTAGCCAAGCTGATTAATGGCATACGAAATTTGGACCTTGGCGTGTTTTGATAATGAAATTATTTATAAGCTTAAGCTCTGGCTTGTTTAAGCTCAGTTTGGTTTGAGGTTTGACAAGACAACTTCAAACAACTAACAAAACCCGCGACTAATTTACATCCTCAAGTTAAATTGGATTTTTTTTCAATAGAAATTATATATATATAACAAAATTAGTGATGTTTGAACCCAAGATCTAGTGCTACAAGCATAAGTTTACTACTAATATGTCACTAACCCTATTGACTCAAGTTAATAGAGGTTAATTTATGAGAAACGCAAGTTACATAATTAATTTTTTGTAGTTGGATTTCAACCCAAATTATTTTTATTTTCCATTTTCACACTTATATTTTTATTTTCTTATTATACACACCATTCATATACATGTGTTGATATAAAATTAAAATTCATAAATAAATCACCTCGTTTACCATATAACATATTGATTTAGTTCTTTTCACTGTGTTGAGATTTATATAAGAGTTTGTGATGAAATAAGTATGGGCCGGTTATGTCGTATAATAAGTCGTCGCTAGAAAACAACCATGGGAGGTTTACTCATCAGTCACGACTCGTTATTTCTGTACAACTAAAATACATATGAAATGTTTAAAAACTTATTTATAAATCATAAAAAAAAGTAGAACATAGATTAATATGACATGAATAGATGATGTTAAAAATAATATATTTGTTATTTTAGGACGTTGGCATTTAAGCCAAACATGAAGAAGCCATGACCGTTGAAAACCACTTGCCATTTTCATTTATAAAATTCTGACATCAGCACATACACTCTCGTGTATTATATTTAACCTTTTTCCTGTTTTACCCTCACACTCACGTGCTCACCACGTTTTTCAACAATATCAACCCTTTTATTTACCAACATTTACAAATTTGCCACACTTTTTCCCGCCAAGATTTATCTCTCACACACCCGTTCCTATTTTCATGTAGCCCTTTGGTTTCCATCATTTGCTAAATACATTAACCTAAAACAAAGTGATTCGACCGGTTTAGACCTTAGATGGTTTAAGGTTCAGACGATTTGCTTCATAGTCCGGTTTCTGCTTGTTAATAGTTTAACAATCTGGTTAAATTAAACCTGAGATTGACTCTTTAAATGAATCGGCTCCTTTTAACTTTTATCCTCTCTATGTCTTTTTATATCCTTTAACCTATCATTTTAAAAATATCTACAAAACTACTATGTAGTAAATCCATCCAACTCGACCTGCCTTTTTGCTTTTTATCACAGTCTAATGGTTTGGCCTAAAAATTTTATTAGACCAAATTAAACCATAACGCACTTAGCAAAACACCTCGGGTTGTAAATTGTAATTCATTCACCCGGCTTTAATATCTATTCATATCATCAAGCAGATTAAAACATATATATTTTCCAATTGTTTTATTTGGTGTTCATCTCACAATAGAGCAATTTACATTTTACAAGTGCCTAAAGTGTAACAATTACCCCTATCTAAACTCTCATGACAAGTAGGTCCAAACCCACTTCAACATGTATTATGCATACATTATATGTCCCACTGATAGAACAAGCCTATCAACATTTGCCAACTCAGCCTCAGCATCTCACGCACCAATGCCACGTTGGACTTTCAAACTTGCTGGCACTCAAATATCCTATCAAAATTTGTCACTTGTTTATAATTCATTCGCTCGAAACCCTAGACCGCCGTTGAGACCTATCCAGTTTCGTGGATAACGCAACAAGCACTTCCCACGTGGCATTGCCGGTTTCCACGTCATCATAAAACATAAGCGCCTGACGGAGTTTTGGGTCCCATAACTTTTGCTGAATCATCGATAGGTTTGTTGTCGCCACGTAATCAAGTATGTTGCCGAGCTTTGCCACGTCATTCTCCCTAACAGTGAGAGATATATCTGACCAAGGCACTGTCGATTCAAACGGTAAACGTATACCGTCAGCTATAATAACCGGAACGCAACCTAACGCCACCGATTCAACTAACCGTGGACTCCATGGTGCCCACCCTAATGGACACAAACAAAACACCGACCGAACAATTTCCGATTGATAACCGGCAAACCGATGTCTCTTCAGGTAAAACCTTCTGTCGTTACCATATTTCCGCAATATTTCCGTCCTCACCCGCCTGTACAACAACATAACAAAAATTATTAAAATGCAATTGCTAGATTTTAAAACACGAATATCGCTATAAGTTATAACGCCTAGTTTCTTGCAAGACGGGGTTTTGTTGGTGTTTTGTTGAATAAAGGTTCGCCTTTCAAGAAAGAAAAGTTGTAATTCACTTCAATTTAAGAGAGCTCAAACTTTCAATAAACTATTTAAAATTAAGCTCTCATTATTTAGAGCTTTATTTTCAAAGCTCGAGCTTTTACTAAACGAAAAACATAAAACCAGTTCAACACGTGATTGAGTCCAACTAGTTCACCGATTCAGCTAGTAACCCGCGAGTTCAAACAAAAACAATACAAATACACGGAACCGGACCAGTTGTGTTAGTTGTTTACATTCCAACTGGTCCGGTTCTAAAAACAATCTTTCTAATAGCTTACTTGCTATAATAACGCCCGCTGACGTTTTTCGGATGAACCTCCATCTTTCCCCGGAAAAACACAAAGATATCCCGACGACCATCAATTGACGATTTCGACAGCGTTAACTGAACTTTTTCCGGCGAAACGTAAGGCGGGATAACGATATGTTCCACGTTTTGACACGGGTGTTGATATTTAACACCAAATGTTTGTAACACGATTGAATTTTTCATAAACTCGGGTATCCCCTCAGCAATAGCTCGATCCTCCTAATTTGTTAATAAAACAAAACTTCAAACATTTGTTCATTCAAATCAATGAAATTGGGGATTTAAATTTATTATACCATAGCATGAAAACAAGCTCCATAATCATGAGATGCAACAAACACATGATCAGCACCTTTGCTCCGGTTCCAGTACGGTAACTCGGATGATACGAGCTCAACGGCCGACGATAAAAGACCGCGTGCGTGTCCGATGGCGGGAAAGCCATTAACCGTGCTGAAATTACAGGAAACGTAAACGGGTACGAAGAAAAAATCAGCGTCCGTAGGATCGAACGTCCGTACACGGCTTTTTAGCAATGCTTTGTGAATCGCAACTTCAGAAGCGAATAAATGGTTGCTACATCGCTCGTTCGATAGCCAATCGGTGTTGTATTTCGACGGTAATTCGTATACATAAACCTTCATATCGTTCAATAATCCTGAAAAAATAAATCATAAATCAAATTAAATTCCCCAAAGGGGTGGTGTAACTATAACTATACCCTTAATACCTTAAGGGTGTCAGCTATACTCACACCACCTCAATTCTAACCTTACACAACCCAAGCATACTCAAACGACTGTCTGAGTCTAATAAGATATAATCAGATATAGACTTAGACAGCCGTTTGAAATAAGTGGTGGTGTAGGTATATGGCGTATACTGACACCTGAATTAAAGGGGTGTGAAGTATACGAAAATATACGATATACCAACCTTGATTATTTTTTGGTTGGTGTAGAATTGATTCCGAAAGAGCGCGATGCGAGTGATTAACAATCGTCGTTTTGAAATTAATGTTCCCGGAATCATGATTATTAAGGAACTTAAGGAAAAAATAAAACGATAACGAAAACCATAAGATCCATTTGAAGTATTTGACAAAAAATGGTTTTTCTTGTTTGGCGTTTTTGGTTTTGAAAAACTTCATTTTGACATAAAACCCTTTTCGGTTTTTGGTGGATCTATGAAGATCATGCATAGTTGAAAATATGATGTGTAAAAGGGTTAAATAATCATGATGAAATAAATTGGTTGGGATGAAGCTTTCGATTGTGGTTGAAGAAGTGGAAATGAAGGAAAACAAAATAATGATGGTGGTGGTGGATTTGTTTTGTGGGATGAACGTTTTTGATGGATTGAATAAAGAAAGAGGAAATTAATTAATGGCGTGAGGTTTGTTATGTTTTTTTATTGGTGAGTTTATGGGACATTAAACAAAGGTGGTCGAGAAATGGTGTTTTCGAGATGATCTAATGTGGAAATGGAAGTTGGTCTTGGTTTTGTGAAAGGACCGTTGAATGGGTAATGACTAATTTCTCCTTGGAGTTGAGTGTCTTAATTGTGCATTGATGGGTTGTACTCTGTGTTATCATAGCGTAGTCAAAAAGTATAAAAGATTTTTCCCCCTCCAAAATACTTTAAATGCATATTTACCCAATCAAAAAAATCAATTGCATATTTCTCCTTATAAACAACTTTAATTTGCAAATATACTCATTTTTAATAAAGACATTTAGCTAACATTGGATATATATGCAATTGATTTTTTTAGTTGGGGAAATATGCATTTAGGGGGTGTTTATAGGGGTAAATATGCAATTGAATCTTTAAAAAACTTAATATTCCATTCATATCAGATTTTTCATTCAAAATGCTCATATGTAATAGTTAGGGGCGTTTTAGGGGAGCTTTGGGCGCTTTAAATCGGATAAAACATCACATTACACATGGTTTTAGGAGTATTATATTTAATTATTAGGATATGTGTGGATCGGTTGATGTAGCCAATATAAATAAAAACTAAAAAGGCTAAACTTACTAAAATGGACTTAACTTTGATGATTTTTTTATTAAAAAAACTAGCTTCATCTTATTTATACCTTGACTTTCGGCTTATATCTTCATGGTCGTTCGATTTTTAGAAAATAAAATAATGGTTATGCCAGCGCTTATGTTATAGACAACCATGTAGTTTTGTATGTGGAAGAGTTTGAGGGTTTGTCAGGTTGACGCATGTCACAATTACGTGACCATTTAGAAATGAGAAGTTGTCTAAGTCGTTAGACGTTAACCTTCACGATAACATATGTGATGTGCATATACTATAATATAGTAGATGTATAAAGTATTTATCCTTAAATAATTTAAGAATTCTTATGAAAAATCTTATAAAGGCTGGTTGAAAAGTAATGTTGGCCGGTTGTTGGTGGTGGTTTGATGGTGTTCATGGATGAACTTCAAAAACAAAAATAAAGGTCAATTGACAAGGATTGTTATGTTTTGTCATAACTTTAAATTTTCAAAGTTTGACGATGAACATTAAAGTAAACGTACGTACTACAAGTTTTAAAATGGGAAGACTAGGTGTGCTATATTAAATAACATCCCTATGTAATTAGCCTTATGGTAAAGTTGCATGAGGGTGATGGTAAGAGATTAAAATCTTTGAACATAAAAATCAATAGAGACATAACATCACGTATCAGAAAGACTTACTTATGTATTAGGATAGTTATAAAAATCGTTAACAAAATCCATGCCTTTTATTTTAAAAAAAAAATAAAACATGGTTTGAGCAGTTATGATATCCTAACTTCCACAATAGACTATCCGTTCAATTCCTCTAGAAGAAAATACAAGTCAATCTAACTACTATTATTTTTAAATAACATGTATCATGCTTTGTTTATTATAGGTAAAGCTAAACTATAATATTTTATATTTATAACCTACCAAATTTCATTTTATTATTTTACTTACCTTACATCCTATGATTATTTTCATAACATAACTTGTAACAAACCATCAATATTTGTTACACCTTCTCTATCAACTAATAAATAATTAGTGTAGAAGCATGGGATGCCATAATCTATAACTTAGAATAAAAAAGTAGATTGGAATATAATAATTATTAAGTTAACGAATCTTAGAAGGAGACTTGTAAATCTCAATATGCTCAATAATTTAGACATGAGTTGGTCTCCCCACCATATTATAAAAAATAATATCCTTTAAGTCATAGTGGGATATGAAGGGTGTGAAATGTAATTTTTGGAAATTATAGGGACTAATAGTTAAGTTAAGAGATATTGTATTATTTTTCTTAATTGACACTTATGACTTGTACTAATCTTAAATCACACATTAGCCACCCTTTCATGCCATCGCTTTCTTCCTATGACTCATTCAATGAACATAAATTCTTGTCTTTTGATGTATTGGCAAGGGCATCATATGATCAAACAAGTAACTTAATTAATAGTTTCGAGATTTAAGATAATATTTTATAGTTTTAAACTATAGTCATTTAGAATTCGGATTTCTTAGTACGTTGTTTGTTTTTTATTTGGTAGCATAAACGAGTCGAGCCGTAAGTTTAACCTAGCTAAACTAAATCTCATCTAATATGCAAAACGAAGCTTAACCAGCTTCGTAAGGACAAATTATGAATTTTTGATGGCTCACTTTGCACATCGTATCATCAGTTGAGAGTTTTGTTAGTATTTTTTTTTAAATTGATATTATGGTTTGGTAAATTCAAAAAGTAATAGTAACTATTGTAAAATTATATTATTTAAGACCTTGAAAACATGATATTTGTATAAAATTGATAAAAGTATATATAAATAACGTACAGACACATAAATACATAAGCTATTAGAAATATTTACTACATTTTTTTTTGCCCAATATGTACTCAATCTACAATACTCAATAGTACAATTGGTTAGACGTAAATTTCAATTGTTTATACTTATTTGGATAAACAACATATCTATATGTCTTGCAAGAATAAGCAAGATCAACAACGTACACCATAATAATTCACGATATTATAAAAATATTGTTTTAATATTCTATCTTGCTCGTTTATATCACACGTAAAAGTTTTAACAACTTAAAATTAATCAAGTATAACTATTGATTAATTTTTTTCACCAAAAAACTAGTGGTAACTTTGACGCTATATAACATGAACATAAATACTAGCTTGGCTATATAACATGGTCGAATTAGTATAATTTTGCTATCTAATCTGTCGTTGTTTCGTACTTTTCTAGTTACTTGCTAGTTTTCTGTTTTAATGAAAGTACGTCGCTGTTAAAAAAACAACATAAACACTTTTTTTTTTCTTTATGCGTTGTCTCAATCAAATTGATTCACGAATGAGTTTGAGTACGAATTGGATACATGTTCTGTTTGAGAGTTTGCTATAGTTGGATATTACGTGTAAAGCTTTCCAATAAATTAACAAAATTAAGTGCCATATACATACATATATAGTTCACTTGTGATGTTAATGCATGTTAAAATATTAATTAAAGTTTTGTCCTACGAAATAACTAAGTATAACACGTTACTATATTAAAAGTCGTTATAAAATTAACATTACTAAAATAATATAATTGTTAGAAGTGTGGTCGAGTATTTTATATAGAGGTGTTCAATTGGTTGTACTTACGGGTTAGTCAATTCAACCCAAATCAGACCCAAAAATTTACACAAACTTGAACAGACTCAAACCCAAAATTTGACGTATTATAATTTAATATTACTATTTTTAAAAAAAGGGGCATTTACATATATCCCCTTTATAAAATCATTTATTACATATTTACCAACTTCTTAAATTTAATTACATATTTTTCCTTCATAAATCACATATATTTACATATTTACCCAATTTCTTTAAAATGACCTTTTGATTAACTATTTTACCCTTAAAACATGATAAATATATTTATATATTTTCTTATGGTTTGTGTAAAAGAAGGGGTAAATGAGTAATTTGTTATGTCAAATGAGATATTTGTAATTAAACTTTAGGCTTGGGTAAATATGTAATTGATGGAATTAAAAAGGGGAAATATGTAAAAATCTCTTAAAAAATACGAAAAGCTTTTAGTTATGAAATCGTATGTCATAACAATAAGTAAAAAATCTGCCGCCACCCTTCTCATCTCCCATTTCTCCCCATGTTACCTAAACCAGGACGACCCCTTCACATGTTAGTTTTGATAAAACATGTATTTTAATTATTACTTGGTCACATAAAAATAAATGAAGTGCACCCGATCACATCAAAATCAAACCACTAAAGCACCAAGAACACAAGGCCCCTTGTACTTGTCCTATTAAGCTAATTATTTCATTCTTTTTGGTGGGTAATGTTGTTTTTATCTAACAAAATTGTTCTAAAATTCCAATTATTCGGTATAATAATTATGATTGCCATATAGGAATGAGCAAGCCATGTAGGGTCTTGTGTCCTATCCCAACACTTCATATAAAAAGTCACAAAAGTGGGCACAAATGGTCATCACTAAGACACTAAGGTACCCTAGCTATAAAGGGGCCCTAAAATAAGAGATACAAATTCATTGACCATATACATATGAGTTGTGTATAAGCACGTGACATGACATATGGAGTTACAAAATTAGTGAATTTTACTACTTTCAACTATTATGTATTGATCGATATCACTCTTAGTTAGTCGATGTCACTTTTAACTAAGACTTATATTGTCATCTCTTTTAAGTTAACACTCCATTTGTTGTATCACTCTGCTTTTATGCAACGTAAGATAGAAAAGCCACATGAATAGAAGCAGAGTGATACAACAAGTGAAGTGATAAGTTATGCGTGATGAGAGTGAATGTGTTAGTAGGAATTGACAACGACCAGTAGCTAATAGTTGGAAATAATAAAATTTTAACTTAACCCTTGAATTGTTAAGCCTCATGTAAGTCATTTTGACCCATGCTCAACAAAGTTATATAAACTTCAACAAAAACCGTTACACGTTTTGACCCATGCTCAATAAAATCAGGCTTAATTGACCTCGAATTCAAACAACTTGACCCGTAAGTAATAATGAGGGAGCCTTAATACCAATGAAATTCATCTATTAGTATTTATACCTCTGAGTGCATATGTCATGGTCTATTAAACCAATCATCATCTAAAAACTAATGATAAAATTATGGGCACATGCAAATATCACGTGCCTTGTCTAGGATATATAAAACCACACCTAAGCAATTTTTAGGTTAAAGAAATGAAGCTTGTGGGGTAAATATTTAATAATATATCATTCGATGTATAAGTTATCAGTTGAGTTATGAGTTACAGGATATTGCATACGTGTTATTTTCATTTAGAAATTTAACTAGCTAGTGTGGTTGAGGATTTAATTCCTACCCGTTTTGGTAGCTACAATTCAACTGACAACAACTTATTTGTAATAAATTTTTAATTCACTGAGACTTTAATAAGTTGTTATCGTTAGACGTGGTAGAAATGAATTTTTAATTCACTATATATCTAACGTAATTTAGGCTCAAAGTCTGCTCAATTCATATTCAAAGAGACAAAGGTCATCAAGTGAGCTATTAGTAACAAACCATTGTAACTGCTCATGAAAGTTGCTACTCGAAAGGTGTTTTTTATCATCTTAAAAGGCAACAATGACATATAATAATATAATATAACTATATCTCAACTGATTTGTAAAATTAAGCAAGCAAATTACAAGTGCCCCAATGTACCAAACCCGCATACCATGAGTTTGTTGTTAAGTGTGTTAACACAAACATAACGCTAATTACACCATATAAATATACATTATTGTTCGTTTACATGTCATCTTATTATAAATTTTTTGGTGTTAATATGAAATATTTGTTCACTTTGTTCTAGACACAAGTTTATATTTTATAAATGGTAACGAAAGATGTCATGTATGTTGGTAATAGAAACTTTCATCACGCAAAATAACACACAATATTTATTTATATACGAACATGCTAATTTCTAAAACGCCCTTCTTGCAAATACGACTTTGACCCCTTCATATTAACAATTTTACAATTTTGGCCCCTAACTCAAATTTCACATATTTACAACTTTGACGTTTTGTCTTTAATAGGGATGGCAATAAAACCCGAGCCTGATGGGAAAAACCGAAACCCGAAGTATTCGGGCCGAGTAATGGCCCGGATTTTCGGGTACGGGACCGGGTATGGGATTTGTTTTTAAAAAAAATCCGGGTTCGGGTACGAGTATGGGATCATATGAACCCGTCCCATACCCGGCCCAAGTACCCGGCCCGAAGATATATATATATATATTTGTTTTCCTTATATATACTCACTAATATTCTTTAGTTTTAGCCTTTAGATAAATTAGTTTTTTTATTATGTTTTATATTGGCAAATTGACTAAAAATAATCCCAACTAACACCTCTTGGCCGAGAATAATCTCAACTCAGTTTATTCCCTCCAGTGGTCCCAAATCCAACTTTAACGGCCGTTAACTTTTTTTTTGATTTTTTTCGAATTTCAAAACAAGGTTTTATGGATATTGATCGGGAGGAGTATACGATTCAATTGATGTAAACCTTACTTCGAACTGGTGTTTCAAACGACAAAACGGTCTTCAATCGGTGTTTAAAACCTAATGGTGCTTTAACCGGATATCAAAATTAAACCATTTGGAGCAACAATTGGAAGTAAGGTTTACATCAACTGACTCGTATTCTCCTCCCGATCAAAATCCCTAAAATATCGGTTTGAAATTCGAAAAAAATAGAAAAAAAGTTAACGGCCGTTAAGTGTACTTAACGGCGGACCACTGTAGACCAAAAACGTTGGATTTGGGACCACTAGAGGGAATAAACTGAGTTGGGATTATTTTCGGCCAATAGGTGTTAGTTGAGATTATTTTAGGCCAATTTGCCTTTTATATTAGATAAACTACTTTGTTTGAATATGTTTTATATTAGATATGAAAGCAAGTGAGTATCTTTGTTTTGGGTATTTTTTCATTGATCTTTTTTTATGAACTAGAGCTTGTTTTGAAAGATGAATTGCTTACTTATTTTTATTTTGTTTAGAGAATGAATCATCTTTTGATATTTGTCGCTATTACTTCTTTTAAATTCATATATCATGAGAATTTATTTATTTGGATTAGATACATTTTACTATGTATGTATGTATCATTTTTATATTGTGGAAGTAATATACGGGTTTACCCGATACCCATGGGTATGCCCGATACCCGACGGGTAATTACCCGATTGATACCCGATGGGTATTGGGCCGGGTATGGGACTGGGTTTTACATTCGGGTACGGCCCTGGGATTACTAATACCCGTCCCATTGCCATCCCTAGTCTTTGTGACACCCCGCCCGGCGGCGGAAAACACCGGGCTGTCATAGAATTGGATACCCATAGTAAACAAAGCACATGGTATTACTTTTATTAAAGTCTAATAATTATTGTCATAAGTTTGGCAAAACCCAAGTCTTAAATGCGAAACGACAAATTCATAATAGCAGTAAATGAAATAGTCATGTTTAGTATTATTTCTAGGTCCAAGTCCCTATGTCTTGAATAGCAATAAAACAAGCCAAAATCACGCGCCACCTGAAATACGCGAAAATAAAGTTAGCTACACAAGCTAGTGAGTAAAACCCAATTGAATAGTAATAGTATTGAAATCCGAGATCAACAAGATATGCTGCGCAATCCCATATGTATAGTAATTTCGTAATATCACCCTACCAGGACACCTAGAATAGAATAGCACACCAACCACAATAGAAACCATAGTATCTCGTCTAGCCATTTGTCATGAGAACCACTCATGTAGTAAATAATGATGACTTTTAATAACCGTCGTTTACCGTCTCGATATATAAGTCATCATTTAGCAATTTAGGGACATGGCATAGTATAGCATCATAGCATAGCAACATAGTATAGCAACATAGTATAGCAACATAGCATCTCGACATAGTAAACATGGAATTAGAAAGGCCGGGTTTAAATCACCTATCGATGTTGTACAGGCAGGTGGGTTTGTCAAACCATTAGCGCTAACATTGTACCGGTGGGTTTACCAAGCAATAAAACTACTTTTAACTAACACATAAGATTGCATCCAGCGGCCAAACTAGATTAACATATTTGTATGATCTCTTTTAGAAAACGAATAGAAACCGCAATATAGTAAAAGACGTATTTCAGCCCCAAAAATAGTAAAATGGAAAAAGGGGAGTGAGTTTACTCACCTTAAATATAAATCTGATATAGTATAGCAACGCAAGAAAATATTAAATAGGATCGAGGATCGCCCAGATATTAGAACCACCTAATTAACCGGGAAAACCTAATTTAGAAACGAGACAAATAATATAGTAACTAGAATCTAGAACTTAGAAATTCTAGGGTTTTGGATTTGGGGTTTTAGGGTTTTAAATTATAAATTGAAAATTAGGGTTTCAAAATATAATTTGGGAATTTAGGGTTTTTAAAGTCCAATTTAAGGATTTAGGGTTTCAAAATCCAATTTAGGGCTTTAAAGTTCAATTTGGGAATTTAGGGTTTTAAATCCGATTTAGGGTTTCAAAATCCAATTTGGGAATTTAGGTACGAGATATAAATATATATTTTTTTATAATAAACCATTTATAGTTTTTTTTATAGTTGAAATGATATCGGTACACAATTTTGAGAAATAAACGTATAACTTTTAAGTAAAGGGGTTTAAATGGTAAAAATAAATAAAAGGGGAATGTGGGACTCGAACCCGGGTCACACGCGCCACAACCAACACCCTATCCGCTGGACCAGGCGCGCTTTTGTTAATCAGATTCATTCTTTAATTGTTTTAACATTTTTAAATCAAACCCAATTCTGTTGAAAAAACCCTAGAACACAAATCACCACAATTCGTAAGATTAAATCACTGGTTTCAGAAATTGATTGTAGATTATAAATCCCCGTATGACGAGGATCATTTCAATATATAGAACTCACTTGATTGACGATGATTTGGATCAAAGGATGATGAAGAACAATATGCGACGGCTCGGATTTGAACAGGGACCTAGAGGCTTTTATATTTCAATTGCTTCTGCAGATTTGATCCTTCCAATTCGAGAACCAAAAGCCCTAACACAATCTTGGATTAGAAATACGTTTAGATGACGAATTGCGGACGAACAGAGACGAACAAGGTGGGGATTTACTTACTGATTACTTGCTGGTTTATGATGAAATTGAGTACGCAGAGAGGGAGAGCAGGTTCAGGTGATTGGTTTTGTCGATTGAATTGAAATGATTAGCTCCGGAAGTGATGGAATAGGTTTGAATTGTTTAGAAATCGTTTTGATTCAATTTTACGATTAATTAGATGTTTAAGACCCAAATTAACTGCTTTAGGACGTTTCTATCAACGAAAAGGCCGATGTTATTAATCCCATTGGTTGTGTTGGTCCGTTTTAATCGTTTCGAAGGAAGTGGGTTTTGAACGTTTTGTTTGAATCAATCATACACTTAGGTTAGTGAATTAGAAGGAAATTAACAAGTGATAACGGGTTCGACACTTGCCTATGATCATTTCTGTGGTTTTACCAAGTTTTTAGGTGTTAAAATCGATTAGAATTTGTCTCGCCGGAGCTCGGCATTTTCCGGCAGGTTGGCCGGAGATGGATGGTGCCGGAAACACGGGGGGGGGGTTGGGTTAAAACTGTAATTTAATTGTTTACAAAACAGCCCCTCGTAGTTTCTGGTTTTGTTCATTTAGTTGATGATAGTTTTAATAATAGTTTGTAAATTGGCAGTTTTAGCCCAAAGTTAATTATTTATATATTTTAACTAACTAACTTAACTAAATGGAAACGTAACGTTTATATCAGTGACGTTCTTATAGTTTTAGTTCGTTTAAGCCGTTATGAGATCATTCCGAGACTTGGAGACGTTTCGGCTTAACGCTTTTACTAATTTTCTTTTACGAGCTATATATATATTTACTTATATATATATTTTGAGTTTTTATTGCCATAGATAATAATTATTAGATACGCGTGAATATTTCGCGATGTAAATACGGTTATTGAATTAAGACGGGAATAACGTAGAATTGAATGCGTTTATTCACAATGATAATAAACGTTACATTTTGAAGACAAATTAAATACAATTCAATTTAACGGATAACAACTTCGGGTCTGAGTCGGGCATACGGGTTCGGGTTTGGGGCAGATGTTACAGTCTCCCCTCCTTAAAGGAATTTCGTCCCGAAATTTGCTCAAACCGAAGTAGTTGAAGTTGAAGCGAAGAGATCATCGTTAAGCGGCAAAAGATAACGATTTTTATTTTATTTATTTTTACTGACAGTTTCATCGAATTCGCGATAATCGGGACATATACGGAATGGGTCATCTTTCTTTTTCTTTACATCAGCACGAGCCAAAACGCGACATAACTCTAACGCATATGTTTTTGAGTTTCAACGCAAGGCAAAAATTTCAACCGTCGAACTACTGAGAGTCATAGACAAAAGATAAACATGGAGGAAATGTGACCTTGAAATGTAAGTTCGCACCATAAATATAAAACCAATAGAAACATTTTTTTTTTTTCGCTTCGACTACCACATAAAGATTATCGAGTCTAACACAATTAATAGCAAATGATGAAACACAATCCAATGAAACAAAAGTCTTATCGGCCTCCAAATAAAATAAAAGCGTAGAAGTCATTTGGGAATCATATCGTTCACCACGTCATTGTTAGCTTGAGCTTGATTAGCGATGATATTGAAGGTTCTAGCACGACCAGCTTGGTTAGCATTAGCGTTGGTGTTCACGTTGACATTGATAGGTTGAGGACAATCGTTGCGGAAATGAGTTGGATCACCACAGTTGAAACAAGCACGACCTTGATTACCCCGATTATTATTATTCCAACAATCTTTAGCCAGATGCCCATAACGTTGACAAACAGAACATTTAAAACATGGATTTTCGGGAGCATGATGAAAAGGACATTGGTTGCATTTGGGCAAGAACCCCGTATAAGGTTTACGGTTATCATTACTCCTTTGCGGTGCCATAGGAGGAGCAGGAGTAGCAATAGCATAGTTGGTGGCATTGTTCTTACGCTTCTTGGAATTGATTGAGGATTCGGGCTTAAAACCCTTATAAGAATCATCCTCAGATGATTTAGAGTCATCACTAGAAGAGCCTTTAGACTTTTTGTTACCCTTACGAAACAGAGAGCCAGCTTGCACATGATTTTCAGTAAGGCGACCGGCTAAAGTCATTGCCTCACCTACAGTAGCTGGCTTACTACCCCAGACAGCATCTTGGATAGTCATTGGCAGACCTCCGATATATTGCTCAATGCCACGAGAATCAGGAGTAACCATATTAGGACACAAAGTACTGAGCTGGGAGAAACGATCATTATAGGCCACATTATCACCACTATCCTGCTTAAGACCCCAGAATTCGCCCTCGAGTTTACGAATCTCGCTAGGAGGACAATACTTATTAGTCATGTTGGTTTTGAACACGGTCCAGGTTAAAGCTGTTACAGCGGCTTCACCGAGCCTACGCTTTTCATCATTCCACCAAGTCAAAGCACCCTTTTGAAGAACACTTGTTGCATATCGGACTTTGAGATTTTCAGGGCAATCACAATTAACAAACGTACTCTCCATGCTTTCAAACCATTGGAGAAGTCCCGTAGCCCCTTCGTTACCGATAAATTTGGTTGGACCACACGAGTTGAAGTACTTAAGAGTACACTTAGGCTCATTGTTTTGATTAGCATTATTAAGTTGGTTCACGAGATTAGGCAAAATATTAGCCATTTGGGTCGCGATAACATTAGCAAGTCGTTGATTTCTACCCGCCATTCTACAAGATAGAAAACGATTTCGTGAGACATGGAACATTCTTTTTAAAACATAGTTCATAGTAAACACTTATTGAATTTGAATGGTATTTAGAAATATCATAGAATCTCCTTAGAAAACACTTCATAGTAAACATTTAGAAACCATAGAAACACAATCAAATAGTTTAGGGTGACATTTTAAAATCACAAAGAACTCATAGAAATAATTAGAATTTATAGAAAAATGATAGTATTAGAAGAAAAAAAAAATGATTAAATGGAATTTGAAGGCTTAGGAATGTGTCTGGGTTTGGACACTCAAGACTTATCAAAGTGTTAAGTTCGTTCTCAACGTATTCGAGAAAGCGTGCTTTAGCCTATAGGTTCACACTCATCTCGTACATCCCCAGGTAAGCATACAGGTCTCTTAAAGAGATTTATACGAAATGCTTGCCTTAGACAGGATGCCCGTGATACAGGCGTTCCCCCTTCCAGATTGCACACGTTCCCACGTTTCAAACTTACTTAAGACGATGACGAGATTCCACAAAGAGAAAGATCCTAATCACACAGACGAGTCTCTTGTAGCTCCTTCGCGAAATCGGATAAGAAATAAGATAAAGAAAAGGCATAGAAAGATTCATAAAAAGAATAAGGAAATAAGTTCTAGAAGAGTTTCCTAAGCACAAACTACTTGCACTAAGGACTCTTAGGTTATAGTCTAGGTCGGTGTGTTTCTAATACCCTATCCTAGTTCCCTATAACCATGGCTCTGATACCAACTGTGACACCCCGCCCGGCGGCGGAAAACACCGGGCTGTCATAGAATTGGATACCCATAGTAAACAAAGCACATGGTATTACTTTTATTAAAGTCTAATAATTATTGTCATAAGTTTGGCAAAACGCAAGTCTTAAATGCGAAACGACAAATTCATAATAGCAGTAAATGAAATAGTCATGTTTAGTATTATTTCTAGGTCCAAGTCCCTATGTCTTGAATAGCAATAAAACAAGCCAAAATCACGCGCCACCTGAAATACGCGAAAATAAAGTTAGCTACACAAGCTAGTGAGTAAAACCCAATTGAATAGTAATAGTATTGAAATCCGAGATCAACAAGATATGCTGCGCAATCCCATATGTATAGTAATTTCGTAATATCACCCTACCAGGACACCTAGAATAGAATAGCACACCAACCACAATAGAAACCATAGTATCTCGTCTAGCCATTTGTCATGAGAACCACTCATGTAGTAAATAATGATGACTTTTAATAACCGTCGTTTACCGTCTCGATATATAAGTCATCATTTAGCAATTTAGGGACATGGCATAGTATAGCATCATAGCATAGCAACATAGTATAGCAACATAGTATAGCAACATAGCATCTCGACATAGTAAACATGGAATTAGAAAGGCCGGGTTTAAATCACCTATCGATGTTGTACAGGCAGGTGGGTTTGTCAAACCATTAGCGCTAACATTGTACCGGTGGGTTTACCAAGCAATAAAACTACTTTTAACTAACACATAAGATTGCATCCAGCGGCCAAACTAGATTAACATATTTGTATGATCTCTTTTAGAAAACGAATAGAAACCGCAATATAGTAAAAGACGTATTTCAGCCCCAAAAATAGTAAAATGGAAAAAGGGGAGTGAGTTTACTCACCTTAAATATAAATCTGATATAGTATAGCAACGCAAGAAAATATTAAATAGGATCGAGGATCGCCCAGATATTAGAACCACCTAATTAACCGGGAAAACCTAATTTAGAAACGAGACAAATAATATAGTAACTAGAATCTAGAACTTAGAAATTCTAGGGTTTTGGATTTGGGGTTTTAGGGTTTTAAATTATAAATTGGAAATTAGGGTTTCAAAATATAATTTGGGAATTTAGGGTTTTTAAAGTCCAATTTAAGGATTTAGGGTTTCAAAATCCAATTTAGGGCTTTAAAGTTCAATTTGGGAATTTAGGGTTTTAAATCCGATTTAGGGTTTCAAAATCCAATTTGGGAATTTAGGTACGAGATATAAATATATATTTTTTTATAATAAACCATTTCTAGTTTTTTTTATAGTTGAAATGATATCGGTACACAATTTTGAGAAATAAACGTATAACTTTTAAGTAAAGGGGTTTAAATGGTAAAAATAAATAAAAGGGGAATGTGGGACTCGAACCCGGGTCACACGCGCCACAACCAACACCCTATCCGCTGGACCAGGCGCGCTTTTGTTAATCAGATTCATTCTTTAATTGTTTTAACATTTTTAAATCAAACCCAATTCTGTTGAAAAAACCCTAGAACACAAATCACCACAATTCGTAAGATTAAATCACTGGTTTCAGAAATTGATTGTAGATTATAAATCCCCGTATGACGAGGATCATTTCAATATATAGAACTCACTTGATTGACGATGATTTGGATCAAAGGATGATGAAGAACAATATGCGACGGCTCGGATTTGAACAGGGACCTAGAGGCTTTTATATTTCAATTGCTTCTGCAGATTTGATCCTTCCAATTCGAGAACCAAAAGCCCTAACACAATCTTGGATTAGAAATACGTTTAGATGACGAATTGCGGACGAACAGAGACGAACAAGGTGGGGATTTACTTACTGATTACTTGCTGGTTTATGATGAAATTGAGTACGCAGAGAGGGAGAGCAGGTTCAGGTGATTGGTTTTGTCGATTGAATTGAAATGATTAGCTCCGGAAGTGATGGAATAGGTTTGAATTGTTTAGAAATCGTTTTGATTCAATTTTACGATTAATTAGATGTTTAAGACCCAAATTAACTGCTTTAGGACGTTTCTATCAACGAAAAGGCCGATGTTATTAATCCCATTGGTTGTGTTGGTCCGTTTTAATCGTTTCGAAGGAAGTGGGTTTTGAACGTTTTGTTTGAATCAATCATACACTTAGGTTAGTGAATTAGAAGGAAATTAACAAGTGATAACGGGTTCGACACTTGCCTATGATCATTTCTGTGGTTTTACCAAGTTTTTAGGTGTTAAAATCGATTAGAATTTGTCTCGCCGGAGCTCGGCATTTTCCGGCAGGTTGGCCGGAGATGGATGGTGCCGGAAACACGGGGGGGGGTTGGGTTAAAACTGTAATTTAATTGTTTACAAAACAGCCCCTCGTAGTTTCTGGTTTTGTTCATTTAGTTGATGATAGTTTTAATAATAGTTTGTAAATTGGCAGTTTTAGCCCAAAGTTAATTATTTATATATTTTAACTAACTAACTTAACTAAATGGAAACGTAACGTTTATATCAGTGACGTTCTTATAGTTTTAGTTCGTTTAAGCCGTTATGAGATCATTCCGAGACTTGGAGACGTTTCGGCTTAACGCTTTTACTAATTTTCTTTTACGAGCTATATATATATTTACTTATATATATATTTTGAGTTTTTATTGCCATAGATAATAATTATTAGATACGCGTGAATATTTCGCGATGTAAATACGGTTATTGAATTAAGACGGGAATAACGTAGAATTGAATGCGTTTATTCACAATGATAATAAACGTTACATTTTGAAGACAAATTAAATACAATTCAATTTAACGGATAACAACTTCGGGTCTGAGTCGGGCATACGGGTTCGGGTTTGGGGCAGATGTTACAGTCTTTAACTTAGTTATCATTTTAACATCTAAGTTTGAATATATATCTCCGTCTTTTAATATATGACACATTACAACTTCACACCGTAAGGTGCGAGACATTAAACTTTTTATTAACATGTGTACAAAAGACTCGATCGTCGCATCGCATAACCCAGTCTTATATAGCTACTTTTACCACACACTATGTCACTGATGTTAGTTAACCTAATAAATGATTAGCTTTATTTGTTACCACAGGCCCAACAAGTCAACAACTAAAGCCCAATAAAAATCCGGGTCGTATACGGGTCAGGTTTGACCCTGCAAATTAAATAGGGTTTGTTCCCCAATTTTGGCGCGTGCTGTTTGTTAGTTTCAACTTCATCCACATCGAACAAATCCTTCAAAATTAAACAACAACTTTAACATCAAGAAGATGGAAGATGACCCTTTCGATTTCGATTTGGATGATCTACTCGCTGATGCACCTGCTATCGCCCCAAAGCGAAGGTAACATTAATCCCTTTTTGTTGTTTTTTGAACTGTCCAAGTTTTAGTTTTTAATCCGCTTATGGTTTATTTGCATCCTTTATGCTGTATGAAGTTGTAGAAATTGCTAAACGTTAGGGTTTGATTCATGTTACCGGTTATATGGCTGTTGGTTTTTGATTTTTGCTGTGAAGTTGGATCGTTAGGGTTGTGATTATTGTTTGTTTCTGCTAATGGTTAATTGTTAACGTTAAAATTGATGTTATTTCTGGATGAAATATGGCAATTAGGTCATTAGGACCTTGATTGTTATAAATGGGATTATTTTACTACCTTTAAAATAGGTAGGATTTGAACTGTCATAGAACAGTGATACATATTAGTGTTTCGTTTAAGACGTTAATGCGTTTTTATGTGATTTTTCAGGAAGAAAGTGCTTGGTTTGGATGAATTACTAGTGGATCACTTCAAGGAGCAGAATAGAGCACTCGAGAGAAAATCTAAATTAGCTAAGACTAGAAAGATTTACGACTCGGATGATGAAGAGGATGGCCGTGTTGCTAAATTGTCTAAATACGTCGACGAATGTCACGCGAAGGTGCACATCCTGTCCCAGCATTCTTTTTTTTTTCTTACATTTTGTTTTTGTTTATTTGTTGATATTACGTAATAATGTAATCTAATGATCTTAATTTTGAAAGATGACTCAATTAGGTGATGAAGATGATGTATCGCATTGGGGTCTTCATGTTTTTGGGAAACAGGTTCACATGCTTTAACCAATCATTTGTTAATACAGTTATACATTCCTTCTTTTCAGAGCATGTTTATGACACGGTTGGTTTGCTATGCAATTTACAGAAACCCTTGCCGTCAATAGAATTTAGCGAGCTTTCAAGTTGCTCACTTTTTCGCTCTTTTGTGAACCATGAAGTGAATTCACTTGTTGAACTTAGTACCGACTCAGGTCAGTTTATTTTTAAAAGCGTAGCTGTTCATATAGCATTTCTTAGGTGCACAGTGTTATTCTTATAAAGCTGAGTTTTTATACAAATGTTGGCAGATATTAACTGGATTGTATTTTCTGGTTGCAGGAGAATCGTTCTTTGAAGGTTTGTTGACGAATGGCTGGCTTTTAAAATTAGTCAGCAAATGTGGTGTAGTAGAGAGTTCTATAGCAAAATGGACTTTTCACTTGAGTATGTTGTTCATCTGGTAACATTTGGTTAAATTATAATTTGGTATTTTTATTTATTTCATTCTATCTGGATTTACAGTGTTATACTCGTCAAACGAAGCACTCATAAGTGCTGCAATAGATTTTTGGTGCACTATTCTATTGCTGAAAAATGAGGTCTGTGATATCTTTGCATCCTTTTTTTCTGCCGCTTTACTATATGATTGTAGTTTTAAAAAAATATTTACATGGCTTAAGCAGCACGAGTCACCATCTATAAGGATTGATTGGCTCCCAAGCTATTCAGAACTCAAAGATGCTCTTGAAACTTATGGTTTTATATTGCATTCACCCACTAATGATTCTTCTGATGCCGAATTTGTTCTGGGAGGTAATATTATTAATTAACATCTATGCTTAATTTGGAGAAATTTCTGTTTCTGTGTTATGTTATCATACCAATTGATTTGGTTACTGAAAACTTTGATAATATTTTCAGAATCTGAATGCAATAAGCCACCTCAAAACATTAGAGCATGGATTAAATACGTAGCTGCTTGTAGTCAATCCAGGTTATCCAAATGGCACATACCAATTTGTACTCGTTTAATAATTCAAGTTTTTCTCTCAGTTTGATATTTTTATGTGTTTTATTGTAGGAATATTCATTGTACTTTTACCGCATCAGAAGCAGAAGAGCTGGTGGTCGTTATAATATGTCTTTTGTTAGATCGACAACTACTAGGGTTATCCATAGATCTGAATGAATGCATGATAGCTTTAGTTAATTTCTTCACGGATGATGAATGGAGCATCAGCTGTGTAAAAGTGGCAAAATCAATAGCTTCAAGGTTTTTAAAAAACATTATAGTTTTGTTCCTTTATGCTGATTAGCAAAAGAGGAAAGCTTATTGATGAATTTGTCTTCAATTGTTTTTCATAATATTTGCTTAGCCTAATGCTTTGGAACTTTTTTCTTGTTGCATCCTGCTTGGTTGTTTGAAAACAGGGTTCCTAAGGACATGAATAGCCTGAGGGCTGTTGAGAGCATTCATGCAGTTCATGGGCCCACCAAGCTTCTCAGAAGTGCAATTGCGTTCCATATTCTTGTTGGTTGTTTTGACAAGGTACTTAACTTCATCATTTATTTGGCAAAGAAAACTCTTACTCTCGCGTATAGAAGTGGCTTCTTTGTTCTATAAATCTGTGAGTGGATTGCTTTGGGTAATGCTTTATTTTTAACGGGTCAAATCCGTGAAATAAAAAAGACCTGCTTGAAAAGAAACGAGCAGATGGTTTGTAGTCGCTCAAAGTGTGTCTTTTTAATGTATAAAGTCTCGTGAATTGTTTTATTAGAAGTATAGATTATTGTTGAAATATAACATTTTTTTATTACCATAATTTGTTTACATAAAAAAGTGTTTGGGTCAATTATAATGATCTGTTTGACCCAATACCTAACTCTGTAACTCGTTCATTTTGCAAACTCACTACTATAGCACATGAAACATGCATTTTTATGGATAGCACTCAAGAATGACTTTTAAACTGGTGGACTTGACTTTCTATCTCAAACAAAAAAAACTACAAAATGAAGAAAACCTACATTTTGCACAAATGCATCATCCAAAAAAGGTGCAAAGCATGCTACTTTCTTTCTTGGCATTTACATCTTCTTGATCTGTTTACATTCAGTAGTTTTTATAAGCTATAAGTTCGTTTGTAGAGGTGGCAAAGTGGGTTAATGGATGTTTATTACCGGTCAAGGAGCATGAATGCATGATGTGGTTTGGGGACTCAAAACACTTCTTGTTAAATTTGTTGATGAAAAGTTAAGTGTGTCAAATATGATTACAAAAGTTATAATTTGCTAACATTAATCTAGCTTTTTGGTGTTACAGAGAATCGTGTTTAGTTGTATCCCAGCATTACGATCCTAAAAGGACAATCACTTTAAGCAATACACATATTATTTTAACAGCTAAACAATACATATTAAATTTACAGTTTTGCCCTCACCATGTGATAGGTAGAAGACGAAGAAGAGGTCATAAGGCAACTGACCTTGATCAATTTGAAAGACAAAAACTGTGATCTTTTTAAAGTCTACATTTACATGGTGTTAACAGAAAACTGGTTTTTATACAACCCTTTATTAGAAGACAACCAGTTATTGAGTGAAATGTGGGGCCTGTTTCTCCGAAACTGTTCTTGCCAAATCAACATTACAGACTCAAGATCTTACGCCCCCAAGGTACATTCATAACTCTTTTACTTACATGTGCCAAAATGGGCAGGTTGGTGAGTAGGGTAACGGGTCAAAACATGCTTGTAGGATTGGCACAAAACACTTCGGTCCCTAAAATAAATAATTAATAAGAAATATTGTGGTGACTAAAAACAATATTATTTCAATAAGAATCTGATTTTTGTATGAAATTAGATACTTTATATTAAAGTTTTGACATGGATGACGGTTGATCGTTTTTCTTTTTGTATTGGGTTATCTGTTTCACTTGTTAATGGTAAAACGTAACATGTTTTTTTTGTATTATCGTCTATAAGTTAATATATTAAAAGTTGTATTACAACTATGCAGGTTAGGAGTAAAGCTTCTTATATTCTTCAAGGCACAACTAGTAGATTATTGTAGTTTTAGTCATGCTAATTGAGCTATGGGTTTAATCTTCAGTATCTAGATGGGTTTTGCATGTAAACATTGTGCTTGAGAATGGTGTATGTTTTGTAATTTTATAAATACATGACTCAAGCTCAAACTTTACTAGCGATTTCGAGTGGATACTTCTTTTGGTCTCCACCTTGGTACCAATGTACAATGCTATTCAAGTACGTTTAAGTTCATTCCACCCTCGTAACAATGAACAATGCTATTCAAGTATGTTTAATACGTAGTTCATACAATGTGTATAAAATCAACAAAATGTTCAAAATGTCTTAACTAAGTGACCTAATTATTCAACATGTATTCCACACTTATGTTATTAACAAGTTACAACTAATATGAGATTTTGCCACACGCCCTTACGTCTTGATGATGGTTTTGTCATAGTCGCAAACAAAACAGTAATGCGGATTTGCTTAAAAGATGAGCATTGCCAATAAGATTTATCACACGAGCGTGACCGTAACATAAATCGCTAAATTTGACACTAACTCGTGTCCAAAATGTCCTAAACAAGTTGCTAAAAGAGCTAATTAGCGATTATATTTTTCTTAATACTTTTTTTGTTTGAATATGTTAGACGTTTTATAGTTAGTTTCTCTTTTTCTTTCTAACATATAATCAATCTCAGTCACATCAAATCAAATATGATACGATTTGCCAAATCCTTATATAATATAGCAAAACGAAAAACACTTATGTGACATCATTTGAGAGTTTATCTCACAATAATGATTTTTTTATTTAAAATATGTATATAAAATATATTATAATAAAACTAATTACATTTTTAATCCTCTAATATTTTGGAAAATTCTGAAAAATTTAATAGTATTTATATTTTTAACCCTCTACTACAAGGGGCGTACATGAGTCGGTTTATATTTGATAGTGTTTAAAAATGAAACTTATGGATAAAGTTAATAATAACGTACAATTAAAGACCTTAATGTTTTATAATAACATTTTTATACGATTTTTTTTTAAATAAACTACATCATAAAACTTAAACACATTATTCTCTTTGATTTGAGTATAATATTGCTATACTAAAAATTTAATTTTTAAAAATATATCCTATGTTTAGTTTACCACAGTTTTGCCTCAAAACTGCTTGGAAAATTCACAAATATCCTTAAAAGCATCACTTGAATGTTGTGTTCTCGAGCGTAGCACGAACACTAAACTAGTATTTAATTAATACGAACGCACTCACAATTTTCCTTTTATTAAATGTGCCAAATAGACCCGGAGACGAAATTAAACCTCAAAAACCAGCTTCGTGTAGCCGTTGAGTATCCGAACCTCTTTCGTTTCAGCAAAATTCGAAACCATAATAACAGTTCAAAACCCTAACAAATTTCCGATTTTCGCTCATAATAACAGTTCTAAATACCAATTCAATCCCTTAATTCCTGATTTTCAATTCAGTGTTTCGCACCAAACCCTTGAATAAAAATTCAAAAAGATTGTTTCTTTGTGCATAATTCAATTGGGTTTCGAAACCCAATTTGTGATCTGGGGTTGTTCAATTTGTTTGTTGCATACCATAGAACTGGCTATGGGTGAGGAAATAATTGCTAAAAGATCATCTTTTGGGAGAAAAAGGCTATCTGATATCACAAATTACGATCCACAACGTAAATCGTCATCGCGCTTTGATCAAACTCTTCAACTCAATTCTTCATCATCTTTAGCTAAAGAGCAAATTGATCATCTTTTAAAGGTTCAATTTTATTTGAATTTCTTCTTCTTTATCTTATTTTTTTATTAAAAATTACATTGTAATTGTAATTATGGTAGCATACTTCATAAATAAAATAGATTTGTTTTATACTCATTTGTGTTTTTTTGTTGTAAAATAGTAATTTTAAAGTAATTATATGTCACAAAACATATCGTTCATGACCCGTTTAGCACTGCTAATGAATAGAGGTTATTAACAATCATTTCTAGCTCTAGTTGTTTCAATATAACTTTTGAGGTTATGTCAATAAACATATTGTTCCAATTTCCTTATTCCTACACACTTAATCTGATAGTGTTTGTTTGATGATTAAATGGGGCAGGAAAATGCAGGGCTGATGAAGCTTATTAACGAAAAGAAGTAAGTTTCATTGTCATCTAACTTAAGAGCATGCGAAAAAGAAACATTTGAATAAAAGTTTGTGTTTTGAATTTATGTCAAACTGAGTTTTTTTTTTTTTTGAATTATGATTTGTCAACAGCAAAGTCATAGAGATGAATGTAATTGAGCTTCAAAAGATAAGACTTGTTCTTCAGAAAACAAAGTTGCAGAATTTGAACCTTGCTCGATCAAACAGTCATAAGATGGCGGTTGGTACATTGCTTTCATAACTCAAGCATCAATCTTTTTCATTAGCATAAATGTTGACATTAACATGTATCTTTTTATTGGCAGGAGGTTAGTTTAGGCAAAAAAAAGGTATGATGTTTTAAATGCCCCATTTCTGATGATTGCATGAATCAATTTGGCGCGTATCTTATATTCTTATTTCTCTTTAATTTGCTCATAACAGCTAAAAGAGTTACAACATCAACTTAGTTGCAAAGACGCTTTGCTGAGTTTTCAGGTAACTCTTTTTTCTCTTTAAACAGTAGCATAAGTTTTTAAAATCTAAAGGAGCGTTTTTTATTTTCAGACGAAGCGTGAAATGGACAAGCGAAATTGTGAATCTAAGCTTTCTAAGGTGGTTTAGTAGTTGTTTGTTTATAATATTATAATTGTGAAAAAAAAACTTATATCATTTATTCTGTTACATAAAGGATGGTGATGGTGAAAACACTCTTACCGACCAACAAAACGCTAGTAGACGCATACGTCCAGGAAGAAGTCGATGTAAATGCTACAAATCCTTAAATTTGTTTGATATCGATAACAATATTATAACTTAGTAATATTCTGTTATGATGTTTGCAGCATTTAGCCAGTTGAATACAGTTGAAGTTTCTGCGAACGAAATAGTAGAAAACAAAAGGTCAGCATAATGTTATTTGGACATTATGTGTTTTACAAACTTATGTGTTTAACTTTTATAGGCGGTGTTTGAGAAGGCAGTCGGCTACGTTTACATCAGAAGAACATAAACCGGATGAGGATTTGTTTGAGATTAAAATGCATGAAGATTGTGGCGCAACGTCGAAAGTGAGCATTGAACAAGAACATGACAAATGTGGTTCAAAACCCGAGCCTCAAAATTCACAAAGGATGTCGCTCGGTAGACCGTCGAGAAGGGCTGCCGAGAAAGTACAGTCTTACAAGGAAGTTCCTCTTAATATGAAAATGAGAAGACCAGAGTAACAACTAATAAGTATACATTTATGGTTATTGTGTTATGTTATATAATATCTTGAAACATAATAACAATAAGGTTGATGTTTTTAGTAATTTGATAATGTTTAAGTTTATGTTGGGATAATGTAAACAAACATAACATGGCAAGATTTATCCAACTGCTCCAATTTTTGTTTGTCTTGAAACCCCTTAGCCTGACTTAGTCAGCTAATGCAAATATGCAATGCAGTGTTTTCTTTTTCAATGCAAAAAAAAATTAACTTTTTGCAGCAAACATGAGAAAAGCTAGAAGATAAAGTTGGTGAAATACACGGGTCAAAACAGTTAATTCTTGTTTCGGGTTGAAATGTTTGTCCGACCCGCTACACTTTTAACCAAAAAAAAACAATCTCTTTTTTTTAATACAAAAATGACTTAATAAACGTGTTAAATGAGCATGTCTAAGGGGGGCTGTTTGTTTCACCTCTTAATGATTTAGTTCAGTGCTTAATCATTCAGATTCAGCATTTAGAGCGTTTGTTTAATAAAAAAAGAGCCTCTAAATAGTTCAGTTAAGTGCTGAATGGTTAAGAGATTGAAAGATGTTGAATGAAACTGAATGGAGCATATACCAAACTTAACATCACCTAAAGTTCTACCCTAATATCTCTTCCATTGATAGAGTCTCTTAATGATACATACCTCTTAACCATTCAGCATTTAATGATTCAGATTTTACCAAACAACCCCTAACTCTAAGTGATGGGTCAAAATATATTCATGTCAAAATATATATATTTTTTACTTGGTTGGTTTGGCTGATCTATATTCCGTCAATTTTTTGTTTCTTTTTCTATCACTAGCAACTTAATGGTTCAGTTACAACTAAAAAGTTGTTAGTTTATGCGCAGAATGTATAGATTTAGATGGTAAGAGGAGAGTCTGACAACCAAAAGGTTACGAGTTTATATGCGCTGAATGCCTGAATATGGATTTGGATTGTAAGAGGAGAGCATCGCAACCTAAAAAATATACAATTTTATAAATTACTAAAGTTTAAGGTCGGTTTTTGTCTTTTCTGGTTTAAGTACTTTATATGTACACTTAGTTTAGACAATTGTCAATAAAATTGGCTTAGATGGAGTGGTTTGATGCTTTCAATCTCAACTTGGCAACGTGTGTTCGACTCCCACTTATTTGGTTTCAACTGATTTAATTCTTTCTTTTTTTTTTTCCAATTTTCTACATGTTTTTATAAATCTACATAAGTGACGTTTTTATATTATTTTTTCGTTTCAATGTTAAGTTATGTACTATGTTGAACATAATACTTTTTTTTATATTTGCGTCTAACAACGTTAGCATTCTCCTATTTTCAAGTTATGTTTTTTTTACTTTGACGTATTTACGAGTTTAATTCCCGAGTTAGCTAATTATCATTTTGGCATCTGATGATCTAACCAGTTTATTGCTTTACTTTTTTTATTCTACTTTGACATATTTTTACAACTTTAACCCTTTGGGTTAAACTTGGTTATCATTTTGACCTATAAGTTTGGATATTTCTCCGTTTTTAGTATGTAACACATTACACCGTTCGAAGAAAAAATGTGACACACTACGACTTTACACCATAACGTACCAGACATGAAACTTTTTTTTATCAATGCATGTGACAAAGTCACATACACAAGACCCAACCGCACGATCCGGTCACAACATCGCACGGCCCGGTCTTAAATCTAGTTACAAAAGAAAACACAATAAAAAAAATTACGTTAGAAATGTCACTAGAGAATCACGAACAAAGTTTAAACTCCTCCAATCCTCCATGATCCAATTTTTGTGTCGTGACATTTAGTTGGGCCATTATAAAAATGCTAAATGCATCCACGATTATGTCAGAATTTACAACTATTTTTTTAATTTAATTATTAACTAACATGAATTATTAGAATAATAAAATTAATAATATAATGTTCTATAATTAATTTCATATGAATTTTTAATAGAGAGATAAATCTGAATTTGTATCAAACATTTTATGAGTCTTTAAGATTCTAAAATTATTCTTATTAGTTTTAGAATTTGATTGGGTAAAACAGTTGAAAAATATACCAAGTTTAAATGCCGCTTACGTGACAGGCATAAAGAAGATTGTAAATGATAACACTAGATGATGTTAGTGTATTGGGTGAAAATGACTGAAATATAGAACATATGAAGTAATATGTAATAAGTAAAGTACCCGAAAAAATCACGATTTTCGTCAAATTGATTGTATGGACTAAAAGGATAATTAATCTAAAACAAAATTTTAATTTTTTATGAAGTTTTTGCAAGTAGGTTACTAAATTAGTCGATTACAACTTAACAAAATGTTACTTTTTTTAAATTTTATTTTGTTATTTATTGTTTACAACAATGAGACGAAGCTCAGATAGTCAGGTCAGAGTTGCAGGCTTCAAACTCTGTTGTAAGTTGTAACAAACCAATTTTATGCAATTTGTGGGAAAATTAACAACTCTAATATATACAGCAATTGCCTTAATCCAAAAACTTGTTCGACTTTGTCTGCATCACACGCAATCAAAAAGGTGAAAAAAAGTTATAAACCATCACCGTTGTCTGTCACTTTTGGAAACATACCTCTTACCAGATCCATCACTATCTCCATCAAATCCTTAACACCTACTTCATCTCCTTCACTTAATGCATCACTCTTCATGTAACACTTTGTTTTTTTCACCTTTATTTGCTGTCAGTTCCTATTTATTATTATTTTCATATATAGGCGATGTTGCTCTGTAAAAGCATCAATTAGTTTCTGATTGGACTTATTTTGTCTCTTCGGATTTGGACTTAATCTACTGTTAGATCTGTTTATCGTTTTGCTTCATTGTTTGCACTAGTATTTGAAAATTCGATCGTACAGAAATTTGAAAATTGAAATTTTCATTAGCGGTTTTTAGCTAGGGTTTAATGGAGGGACGAGTGAGATTGTATGGGCATCATCATCATCATCAGCAGCAGCAGCAATTGAGTCCTGACAGAGCTAAAGTTTGGAAGGAAAGGTCTCCTAAGTATCAGCAGCGATGTCAACCCGAGCCTGAGACCGAGCCAGAGACAGAGTTGCAGCTCGAGTGTAGTCGAAAAGTGCCGGTGGTTTATTATCTATGTAAAAATCGACAGCTTGAACATCCTCATTTCATTGAAGTTACTCTCACTTCATCTGAAGGTCTTTTTTTAAGAGGTATATGAATTATTAATCATCATGTACTCAAATTCAAATTCAAATTCAGCATTGTGTGGTTTAATGAAACAGTCAATGATGAAATTTTGAAATAATTATTTGTAGATGTGATTGAGAAGCTTAATGTGTTAAGAGGAAGGGGAATGGTGTCAATGTACTCGTGGTCTTGCAAGAGGTTAGGATTATTTAACGATTGTTTATGTTTGTGTAATTAGTTGGAAAATGTTGATGAATGTGGATCTTGGTTTGTATGATGTTGTAGGAGCTATAAAAATGGGTTTGTTTGGCATGATCTTTGTGAAGATGATTTAATTCTTCCTGCTAATGGCAATGAATATGTTCTTAAAGGCTCTGAACTTGTTGAAGAATCGAATCAAGGTGCGTGCGTGTCTTTGGTTTAACTTTTTAGCATTTCAAACAACTATCTTTACATTTGGTTTACAATCTTGTATGTTGAAGAATATAAACAAGTGCGATTTAATTACATCTTACACCACAACCTGCTGATAGTAGGACTCGAACCCCTGACCTAGTGGTCCTAACGCAGATGTGTTACCAATGGGCCATTATTAGTTGCTTGTTGAAATAGGAAAATAAAGTTGACTAGACGTTTTATGAGGCCTAGAATTTTAAAGGTGACGTATTTGCAGGTTGTTTTGCGCCTGATGTAAAATTACAGAACCTAAAACAATTACCAGAACCGCCATCTGCGAGAAGTCAAGATGACTCGTCATCGTCAAGTGGAAGAGATACTAAAACGTCACAAGATGATGAGCTATCACCTCTGGTTCGGCTTTCTAGTTCATCTGGCGTGTCACCAGAATCTAGAGGTGGAAAAAGTACAGCTTCAAACGGTTGTCTTAGTTTAACAGAATACAAAATCTACAAAACCGACGGACTTGCTGATGCTTCCACACAAACAGAAGAAACTACAAAAGCTAATAAAGCTCGAGAAACTTGCACGCGCGGCGTTTCCACGGACGATATGGCATCAGAAGCCTTGAGTTCATGTGTTAAAGAGAGTTCCGAAATTCAAATAGATCCATCCCCTCCGTTTTCGTCAACTACATGTTCATCCATGGGGAAAACCGAGACGTTGGAGAACCTAATCAAAGCTGACGCTAGTAAATATTATAGTTTTAGACGACTTGAAGAAAGTCAAACGTCGGTCAACTCAAAGCTCAAGGCTACAGATATGTTGTTGCAACTGATATCCTGCGGGTCAATATCAGTTAAAGATCATAGTTTTGGTCTAATTCCGTCTTATAAACCAAGATTCTCCGATTCAAAGTTTCCGTCACCTTTATTTTCAACGTCAGTTATGTTAGGGAATCTTGATTGCTATCCGGATAATAATTCAAGATTTACGAGCATGAGATTAGAAGATAAAGAATACTTCAGTGCGAGTTTAGTGGACGCAAAATTACTTAAGGACGAAGGCGTCGCATCTCTAAAAAGATCAGCCTCCTACAATGCTGTCAGGTTTGTATCTCTTTGCATCATATGTTCTTTAATTAGATTAAAGCATACTAATTTATAGTGTTTTTGCTATCATATTGGCATCATATTGTAAATGCAAATATATGATCTTGAACTTATTTGTTTATACATGGCATCCTAAGATAAAGGGATTTTAAAATGCAGGACCAATAATGATAATCATGCTTTAGATAAAGAGGAAAACAAAACACTTGCAAAATGCATACCAAAATCACTCAAACCGTCACTCGGTAAACATCCAAAAAACGAACTAATGAAATCTCCTGTTTCCGAGGGCCCGCGTATCTCATCAGAAGCAAGCTCAAGTTCACGAGTCGTATCACCTAGCCCTTCCAACGGCAGCAGCAAAAGAATAACAACCGACCCGTGTTCTTCCAAGAAACACTCGGGCCGATTGGAATCCTTTAGGGAAGAAAAAGAAAACATGATCAAAATAGAAGAAAGTTAAGTTATGAGTTATGATCTGATTTACAATTTTGAAACATAGTTTAATCAAATAACAATCAATTTTCTTTTAGTTCATGTTGTTTGATGCTACTTTTTTTTTCCCTTTTTAACAGGCTTGCTTCAGGAGCAAGGGTTATCATCCACTCAGATGCAGTTTATGATACTGAATGTAACTAACTTGTAGATGTTGTTGATCCAAAAAAAAGGTTAAATTAAATCATGGAATTAGAATTTGTGGGGGTATTTTGGTAAATTGGTTTTGTAAATTTGAAAGAAAAAGGTGATTAGTTTAATTATTATTAATGGGTGGGGTGTCACTTGAGTACACTTTGTTCCCTTTTTGATTCTTGGTCTGCCTTTTTATACACTGTTTTTTTGGCTTTACAACTATAAATGGAATTATGGCATATATTCGATTTGGCTCTTTTGTCATCTAAGATCTTGATTTACTCTTGTTTAACAAGATTAAAATTTTTAAAACATGTTTGATCATATTTTATCAAAAATCAACATTGACTCTACTTTGTAACTTTAATGTATCAACAGAGTAAATGTATCAAAGTTAACCATAAGTTATGACTATCATAAGAAAAGAAATACTAAATGGCGAGAATCATCTCCTATCGGCCCGATTGAAAAATGATGCGTGCAACCATACTCCAAACATTTTCGCATGAATTGTGTAGAAGGGTGCAAATTTCACAGGGTTGGTGTCCTTTATACCCCTTTAGTGTAACATTTAGACACCAGTTTGCAAAACGAGTATCGAGTGTAGTTTCTATTAAACTTGTGAAGAATTCGAATTTGAATTCTGGTTCAACTTCTTATTCTTTAGTGAGTGGGACTTAGACCGCATATTAATTGTGTTAGTCGTTAGAGTTGGTTTCCTTTTTATAAGAAAAGCGAGAAATGGAGGTGTTATCTTAGAGTTGATGCCTTGGAGATAATTTTTTTTAACAATATTTTTTAGCGCAAATTTTATATTAGAAAAACCACTAGTAAGACGTTAGGGAAAAAACATCAAATACAAGTCCCTTACGCAATTAACCCACCTCGACATCGGAGAGCAACTTTAAGTCCCTTACGCAATTAACCCCATCTAATGAAACACAACACCATGTCGCAACGCCACCCCAAACTCTGCTCATAAAATGATAGACTATCCCACACTCACTCTCTCCATTTCACCGGAGAGCCCATTTGCTCCATTGTATTATCTAAGAAACTCCAATTAATCAAGTCATTGGCTTTCTTAAAATCAATCATAAACAACAAAGCTTTTTGTTTTGCCATTTTAAGCCATGCTAAGGATTCATTCACAATCATTGGACCATCAAGGATGTTTCTGCCAACTATAAAAGTTGTTTGTTCTTCACTTATCGCCCTAGCAATCACCTTTTAGCCTATTTTTTTATCAGCAAAAGATAAGTGTTATTTTAATTGGGCTCATACCCCCAACCCTCACATAAGGAAACCCACTTTTGATGAAAAAACCTCTTGACAGAACCTAAAACCTCAAAATAAATTATTGTTTTTGTCATATGTGAGACTTGAACCCAAGAGTTAACCATTTGAGTTAAGGATCATTGGTTACTTTTTTTTTTCTATTTGCCATCACCTTTGACAAGATCTATCTAATACAATATGACCATGCACTTTGAAGGTTAGCACTTAGCAGTTAGCACATAGGATACCCCGCTAAAAACTAGTCTCAAGTCAAAAGTTCTTTACATTCTTGCAATTTTGAACTTTCTGACAGATCCGCTTGAGGGGAGGTCTACTTTAAGACCAGCTGATATTCTAGTCTTTGGTTGGACGGGGGGCAAACACGCTTGTGTGGACCTTACGGGAGTATCCCCCTTGGTTGCACTTCGGAGCAATGGATTTGTTGCAGGGCAGGCAACGTCAAGGGCGGAATCATGCAAGATTGCTAAACACGAGAAAGCCTGCCTTGACAATCAGCATGTTTTTATTCCATTAGCCTTTAATACATTTGGTTTTCTAGCAACGGGGGCGGTGAACTTCTTGACCAGGGTTCAACGGGTCATTCACAGCAATGTGTCGACCCCTAAAGGCCAAGGGTTTGTTTTCAGTAGGATAGGGTTTACTATTCAAAAGGGGGTTGCGGCGCAACTTGTTGCTCGTTTACCTGCCACGCTATTGTAAATTCCAATGGATTGTTTAAATGAAACTTGCTTTAAGATTAAAAAAAAAAAAAAAAAAAATTTGAACATACATGGGTATGCCCTTGTTTTAGGAAATAACTGGTCTAAAAAAGGGTCGGACGTTCAAATCCTGTAGAAAGTATGTGTCAAATGTGATTTATTTATCTTTAAAAAAACTAAGAATTGTTGTTAAAGAAAAGTTTGCGGTGAAACCCCTTAATATGCAATTTGTTCTACTAATATGTGCATCTAATGCATTTATTTTTTTTAGTAGCTTGACCTTTTAAATGCCCTTAAGCTAGTAGGAGCCTTCTAAATTGCGCCACTAAAGCCTAGGAAAATCTAATTTTTAGATCTTCACAACATCAAATTTATTCCGAAACAATGGCTTAATTTTTTTAGATATTGGATCTTAACAGTTGTCGTTTTTACCATAAATGGAATTCGTAAAAACTTAACGCCCGGTTGAATCACCTCTAAACAGTGCTCCAAAAAACGAAATGTACCCCACTTTGAACTACTAGTTTGTTGACGCTTAGTTCACTATGTTCTTATTAGTCGACAATGTTGGTATTTGAAGGAGATAAAGATTAAAGGAGCACATAATAATCTCAAACGTCTTTTAGGGTTATTTTTAGTCTAATGTGTTCTTATTTGAGTTTGCCTTACACATAAACAAAGTAGCACTTAAGGAGATGATATCAGGAAAATGTATATGCAAATTTAAGAAAAAAGATGAAAGATGATAGAACGGAGGATTTAATTAAAGTCAAGATTTTTGTATGATTGAAAAATATACCCTCACGTTTTGTGCAAGTGTTATGTAAACTTTAAACTTCCATTTGCCATTTTGCCTTAATAGCCATGTTACAAAAGTCATACTTAAGTACCCTAAACATTTACTTTTTAAACTTAATACTTTAACCCGTTATTTATCCTAAAGCTGAAGGACCATTTGTGAAATTAACTCAATTCTTTTAAAGTATTTATTTCTAGCTTCTTGATGATTTAATAAAAAAAAGTTTAGACGTTCAAAAAGAACAAGAGAAAGACATCTATTGATGCATTTGTAATTTGCTTAAACATGACCATTTATTTAAAATTTAATATACCAAATCAATTATTAGTTATTCATGGCTTAAAACAATTAAATTCCGTCTAGGTTTTTTGTTTGTTTATTGATTTTGTTAATTTTAATATTTCACAAAAACTCAAAATCCTATCAATATCTTTTGTAGAAGATGATGTATGATCAAACAGGATATGCATTTAACAAGAGGGGCCAACAATAGTTAATGCCAAGATATCGAAACACATGGAGAACGATTTCATATTAGATGTATAAAACATTCAATCAAACATCATGAACATTATCACAAATATTTATAACATGTTTAACACACTACTATGCTATATCTTTTAAATTGTTTCATAGTTTATATATAGTGTGCTTTGTTCATTCATTTAGAGGATGGATATGTTATTCGTAAATTTCGTAACCAATTTTTAAACCTTTGTTTCTTAATTAGATAATAGTTGTAAATATGTAACAAAGTTAATGAAAAATAAGGAAAGAAATTTAGAGTAAACTACAATTTTGGTCCCTGTATTTTGATATCATTAATAGTTTTAGTTTCATATTAACAGTTTTGGTCCATGTGTTTTCATTTTCTAACAGAAATGGTCCCGAACACTAACTCCAACCAACTTTTCGTTAAGTCTATCTCACATACGAAGTAAAAATACAAGGACCAAAACTGCAGTTTACTCAGAAATTTAAGTTATAGAGACAGTGCCACTTAGTGGTTGTTTGTTTCAGCCTCTTAATGGTTCAGCATTTAATGGTTGAGACCTCTTATTGATTCAGCACTTAATGGGTTAGACCTCTTATTGATTCAACACTAATCTATTCAGAAGCTACCAAACAGCCGCTTAAACAAATATTGAGTAGCCATAATGAATTTAAGAAGACGTCTAGTAAATTTGTTACGCTTGTGATAAGATAGATGAGTTAAGAATGTTTAGGAAACTTGGTTCGAGTTTTTTCTAAATAAAATATGATATACTTCTAGGGGTTGAAAAAAAAACTTTTATAAGTTATATAGTATACCATTACTAGTATTGTAATTATATCGAATGATCAAAATAAAAGTGAACAAAGTTCCGATGCAAACTCATATGCTCAAAATGAACACATTATTTCGGGGTCAATCTTTTACCCAAATCATAGCAAACCAATATTCAAAAAACGTGAAAGTAATATCTTACGGGCCCAAAATATTAAATGTTACAATAATTACCCAAAATTATTAAATTGCATGTGATAAAAAAAACTGAATGGGCCATACGTTATGACATTAGAGTGGGACAACGAAAGACCACCGAACTACGTTGTAGTTTTAAGCGGGTTAAAAATTAGTAACATTTTATTATTTACTCGTTAATGTCTGAATTAGAATCGAAAATCTTAAAAGAAGACAAAGTCTTTCAAGTTCATTTGGACCATTAAATTAAAAGATGGGTTATTGGATTTTAATAATCCGAACTTTTGTATATTGACCGATATTAATTCCAACTTCAAAAATTGTCTGTGTCAATCCCAACTTGTAACTTATTTTCCTACAATGATCCTCCATTAAAGTTAACTTAACACCGTTAAACTTTTTTCGAATTTTTGACCGAGGCTTTAGGGCTTTTGATCGGGAGGACGATACGAGTCTAATCATGTAAAACTTAACTTGAGTCGATGCTCCAAACGAAGAAATTTTAACATGCGATTTAAGCACCGTTAAGTTTATAGACCCGATTGAAGGTCATTTGGTTATTTGGAGGGTCGGCTCAAGGTAATTTTTACATGAATAGACTCCTATCGTCCTCCCGATCAATAGCCCTAAAGCCTCGGTCAAAAATACGAAAAAAATTTAACGGTGTTAAGTTAATCTTAACGAAGGATCATTGTTGGAAAATAAGTTACAAGTTGGGATCGACACAGCCAATTTTTAAAGTTGGGATTAATATCGGCCAATATACAAAAGTTTGGATTATTAAAATCCAATAACCCTTAAAAGATCATTGCATATTTAAATTTTTACATATCAATATTTCTTTATATGTTTATTTTTAGTTTGCAAAAAAACCTTAATTTCTAATAGTTTCTACTATTTTGAACATAAATACACTTTGTTTTTTGTATTTGTTTTTTAGAACAACTTTAAAACTATTTTAATTAATCATTTATATCTATCTTCATCTTGTAGTCTTCCTATTATAACCCTTAAACGCTTTGAAATAAATAAATGATGGTTTGATACCATAAAATTACTTTTTCTTAATAAGAAAATTTAAATCATTTCAGATTATGCGAATACGAAGCAAACATACAACAATCCAATCACCAACTCACAAAGTCGAAAAAACACAAACAACAACGATCAAAGACTAACAATGTCATAATAATCTTTTCACAGTCCTAAAAGTCTGTGGCTAACGGCTCGTGAGAGCGGTTAACAAAGACCAGCTCATAAATGGCGCCAGCGAGCCCGCCACCAATGAGGGGGCCAGCCCAGTAGATCCAGTGGTTCCCCCAGTCCCAGCTAACCAAAGACGGCCCCAACGCAACTGCCGGATTCATTGCTGCACCAGTAAATGGCCCACCAGCGAGAATGTTGGCCCCGACGATTAAACCAATAGCCAAGGGAGCAATTGTGCCGACATCACCCTTTTTGGGGTCAATCGCGGTTGCGTAAACTGTGTAGACTAGCCCGAAAGTCATCACAATCTCAAAAACAAAGGCGTTCCATACTGATAGTCCAGCGGTCAATGAAAATCCTGAGGTTGTCTGTGTTTTATGTATGTATTAGCAAATGATAACAAAAAATATATTACTATCTACAGTGATAAACTTTTTAGTTTTTAAATTATTGGTATATTGGTTTCTACTGGTCTTAACAATCATCTTTAGACTTCTACCGGTCCCAATTATTGAATTGGCTGTCAACGGTCCCAACTTTTATCACTTTCGCAACCAACAGTCCGTCGTTAAATTTCTTTTAACGCCATTAAGTTTTTTCCAAATCCAAGACCGATGTTTTAAACTTTTTGAGCGGAAGGATAATACAAGTCGATTGGTGTAAAAGTTTGCTCGAAATAGCTCTCTACATCCGATTGAAGCACCGTTAGGTTTAAACACCAGATTGAAACACCGTTTCGTTGTTTGTTGCGTCATTTCGAGGTAAATTTCCATCAATCAACTTGTATTATCCTTCCAATCAAAAGGCTTAAAACATCGGTCTTAAATTTGGAAAAAACTTAACGGCGTTAAAAAATTTTTAACAACGGTCCGTTGGTTGCCAACGTGATAAAAACTAGGACCGTTGACAACCTTCAATAGTTAAGACCGGTAGAAGTCAAAAAATAATAACTAAAACCAGTGGAAATCAATATACCTAAAATTATTTGGTACGAACTACAAATTTTAAAATAGTACAGCCAGTATACGAGGTAAAAAAAACCATTTGATCACTAGCCATAAATTATTGCTTTTGACTACTTTTAACCCCTGAAAATCATTCTTTTAAACTTATGTTTACAAGTTTGAGATTAGTTAACAATTAACATCTAGTAATAACTAACGATTTTAAATAATATTATAGTATGTAATTAAATTAACCAACTTACCAAACCACCAGTAGAAAACGCAAGAAGCAAACAAGCAACAACTGAGCCAAGACACTGCGCTATGATATAAAATATCGCACGTAGCAACGTTATATTGCCACCAACAAACGCGCCAAAAGTGACAGCAGGGTTAACATGTCCACCAGAAATATTAGCACTCACAGCCACACCCACAAACAGTCCCAAACCATGCGCAATCGCAGCCGACACAAGCCCCGACGGCGTTGTTGCACCCCCCTCGGTGATCTTGTTATAAGCCATACCGGAGCCTTGGCCCGCAAACACGAAAATGAGGACGCTAATGAACTCGGCTACAAATTGTTTTATGGCGCTTGGGTGTGTTACTTCATCTTGGTACCGTCCAATGGCGACTCGGTCGATGAGTTGACGGTGGATTGGTGGCATTGTTGTGTAAGGGGATGTGTAGGAAGAAAATTTGTTGAAGTTAATTTGTCGAGTTTGAGCGTTGGCATTGTGATTTGGGGTTTATATTGATGAGGTTAGAGGGTGTGTGTGACTTGTATAGATGTGATCAAAATCATAGCAAACTAATAAGTAATATCCTTAAATGTTATGGGCCCAAAAATATTAAATGTTACAATAGTTACCCAAAATTATTAGATGGCATGTGATAAAAAACTGAATGGGTACGTCATACCTTATGACATTAGAGTGGGACAACGAAAGATAACAAAATTACGTTGTTATTTTTTAGGGGTTTAGACATTATTTAACACTAAATTAATTAGTGTTTTTTTAATGTAACATAACGACTAAAGTCTGGTCTGGTATTTACATGTGGTGCGATTGGAATAGTGATATGATGACAAGCTATAGATAAATCATCGAGACTATTAATCATTAATATAAGACGGAAGAGAAATTGAAACTGGCACTTGTAATTGTATACTTTTCAATTTGGTTAACACGGAAGACAAGAAATAACATCATTTTCAACAACATCAGACTGACTCACACACAACGTGTAGAAAACATTAAGACCATGACATATCACTGCGTTACATGGAAATCAAAGAAAACAAAAATTGTTGGAACTCACGAAGATTTTCACCATATATGTGTCTAAATGGGTATGTCACATTCTATTACTAGGCAGTTTCTTGGGTTGGTTCTTTTTTACTTTCCTAGTGTCGTGTACTAACTTTCTCAGTTCTTATGATTATAGTATTATTTGCAGCCGTTAAAAAACTAAATTAACTGCTTGCTAATGCCGGAACTAGAACGCAAAACCTCAAAAATAGGCAATGTTTCTCAAATTCATTTGGATCATTATATCAAGTTCAACCCATTTTTTTAAACATCCATAACTTTTACATGCGACGTTATTTTAGAAAAAATTGCACCACAAAACATAAACTATTGATAAATATATAAATACAAATTCTTTTTTTTCATGTTTTTCAGTTACGCCATGTCATTATGTTATTTATTAAGTCATTGTGTAATCTTCTGAAATGACAAGAATTACACAATAACCTAATAAGAATTACAAATATAAAACAAGTATAAAATTTAAGATGTTATGTTATGAGATATTGTTAACAAAGAAAAAGAGCTTCAAAATAACAAACAAATATATTACTATTTACAGTTATTATACTTTTAATTTTCAAATTATTTAGGACGAAATACATTTTTTGAAATCAGTATAAATACAAACAGTAGACAGATAAAATACCATATTTGATGATGAATAAAAAAATATTGCTTTTGACCCGGCTCTAGAGGTGCACAAAAAAACCGGACCGGAACCGATCAAATAACCGAAAACCGGTTCTTAGAAGAACCGGTTCTTGTAAAACCGAACCGGAACCGAACCGAACCGTAGGTTCTGAATAGGTTCTACTATTTTTTACAAATTATAGGTTCCAAAAGAACCGGAACCGGTTCCTAAAAAAACCGGTTCTTGGAAAAACCGGTTCCTGGAAGAACCGGTTCCTGAAAAAAACGGTATGTTTTAGTGTTGTTACTTATTTAATGTTTTAAAAGCTATATATCTTGTAATATTTAAAGTTTTTAATGTTACTACTTATTTAGTTAAAAATAATATAACAAATTTATGACGATAAACTCTAAATGAAAGCCCAATAAAGAGTGAAGATTTGCAGCAGCCTAACGTTTCGGGCCATGTCATTGAAAAAAAACCGTTTTTTTTAAGAACCTGAACCGATTTTTTAGGAACCGGAACCGGTTCTTTGAGAACCGGAACCGGTTCTTTAGGAACCGGAACCGGTTACTAGGTTCTAGTTTTTTCAATAAAAACCGGTTCTTGTAAGAACCGGTTCCTTTATCGGCAACAAGAACCGGAACCGGTTCTTCAAAATAACCGATTTGTGCACCTCTACCCGGCCCTGGAAATCAATTTTTAACTTATGTTAACAAGTTTGAGATTACTTAATATTTAGTAATAACTAATATGTTTTAGACTAGATGACTATAAGTTGATCGTTTTAGACTTTTAGTGTAGAAACAACTAGATGCCTAGCGTTTCTATTTGAAAATTGAAGTTCTATTTGTTTTCTTTATTTGACTTTTGCTATCTTATTTGACTGTTACGTCTCAGACTATACATCAGTCCAACGAGTATTTATAATAAAGTTATAAGTTGTGATACAAGATTCGTGTATGCAATTTTTAATGGAGGGCGTTATGCTCTATTTAAAGGTATATCTCATTTGTGTATGAGACGTAATCAAACGCTTGGAGAATCTGAGATGCGTGATAGAACTTTATATTGAAATAATTTGGTGGTTCAATATGATTTTCGAATCGAAAAAACTCATAATTGATCAATATCCGTATGTGTATATGTGATGATTTACATGAACCGTTATATCCTCTTACCATAACTTGTTTTCGCATTCAAGAAACTAGAGCCAAGACACACTTAGAAAATTACTTTCAATCAGTTAAATACACAAAGCTCGGTCTTTTTAATACTAAAATATTACATGTAAAATTCAAAAAGGTAAAATTCTAAGCAACAATTAACGACTCTATCCTACGACCTCTCCTCATAATAACAACATTGGTCAACAAATCAATCCTATTATATATTAAAATATATAATATTTCGTAGTATCACGAGTTATAATATTTTTTTCAAACTTGTTGTAATTTACTTCATTTTAGTATCTCTTTGAGTGAAATACCTATTAAAAATTTAACTTAATATTTACTCGCAATATTATATTCTAGTATTTAAAAAGTTAAAAAATAAAAATGTCCCAAAATCTTCATTTCCGGCCTTTAGTAACAATAGTATGTAACTTGAGGGGCTCTCATGTAACAAGAGATAAGAAGCGATCAAGTTAAGTGGGGACCATAATGACAACTAAGCTTCACCTCCAAACTGAGAAGGGACTGCCACGTGTACATATGGATAAAGGCCACGTTGTGTTGTCTGCAGCATTGATTTTTGCCAGCGGTGAGTCCGACTTGTCACTCTTTCCCCGCCATATTCATGGTCGGTTCGAACCGTCCAACGATCAATATACATTTGACTGAAATAGAAACATAGTTCAATCGATATTCGTTTAACCATCGTAGATCAAATTTCTCCGGCTTAAAACTTTGTATCCTCACGTCGGTTTTAGAGTGATACTGGCAAGGGTAATTTTGTCAATTTGTCATGTCATCAGTCACGTCATAAAAGTTTAACAAATTTAATGATGAGCTTATTAATAAAAAATTGTTAAAACTTTAAGGTGAAATTAAAGTTGTAATTTTTAACGGCTTATAGTTAAAAATTGAGATTGTTTAAAATACGACTTTTTCCTTATAATAATATATTATATATCATGTGATTGTATATATTTTTTAAATGGCATTTAAAAAATACCCAATACTCGAGTTAGCTTTCTTAATACAGGATGTCAAATTTCGATACTGATTGACACTTCATGATGACTCACTTATAACCACCGTTAAGGAAGAAGCTCACCACCACTTTACGAAAACCTCTTAAATCACTTATAAACACCGTTCAGGAAGAACTTAAAACCTTAGGGGTCTCAGTCTCTTGCAAAACCCTGTAAAACCCTGTCAATAAACCAGACTATCAGTTAGCCGTCTGACTATATACGTATGTTTATGCTTAAAAACTATTCACTCAATTTTGCCCTCTCTATTTATATCGTTTTTTTTTTCAGGAAAAACGGAAGTTAATAAATGAAACATTAAAAGTTTCATAGAAATTATGAAAAAAAACATTGAAGATGAGTCGATCTTTCGAGATCTAGAGTAGGGTCGCACCACTTTTATCAACAAAGGAGGTATGTGTTATAAGGGATATTTATGGTTTATGGTTGTTTGTCAACTTTTGAATGAGTAAGTGTTGAACCAATAAGATGTCTGAATCATTAAGTGCTGAGTCAGTAAGAGTTCTGAAACATTAAGAGTTAGTATATTATTTAACTATTCAAATGCAAAAATCTGACCAATTTTAACAATAGCTCTTATCCATTCAGACTCAGTATAATGCTTAACCATTCAAAGGCAAATGTCTGGACCATTCAGACATTTTCTCACGAAACAAACAGTATGAACTATTAAATGTTGAAACACTTAAACACCTGAACAATTAAAAGGCTGGAAAAATAGCCCTAATTTAATTCACTAGAACAATCTAAACAGATCATTACTTTGGTTTTTCTAGAGCTTTGAACAATTTATATAAAATGTTTCAAGTCAACTAATGATTTAGCTAGATAATAAGAAATAGATGAAGGAGAAAAATAGAGCCGGTTACATAATTATTATCTCCTATGTTACATTCTTTGTATTATTCAGTTTCAAACGAATACATTATGTGGTCTTACATTATAAGGTTGTTTTAAAATGGTGATATTAGTTAGAATTTTTTTTAAAAAAAAATGGTGTCATTTAGGCAATGACTAGGGGTGATACTGATTAACATGAGTCTTGTGAAAAATGATAGCGATAATTAAATAAGGTGCGTTATAACTAGATAAAAAATAAAATAAATAAAAAAACATGCACATATACTTCTTTTATGAGCATTAGTTGTCCCGCGTCCAAAAAGGTAAAAAGGCTTCACGCCCCGTAAACTCACCCGGTGTGTTGGTCACGCCCTGCCCACATGACAAGGGATACCACCCCTTTTATCATTAAGTCCGAAAAAAAACCACAACTCTACCCATCTCTCTCGGTATATTTCTCACATCTCATTTTATGGTATCATTGGCATATGTATCCAATAAAATACCCGGTTCCGGAACTGGACCTGGGTAGATATGGGTTCTAAGTCCTCCAAGAAAGTGGAACGGACCCGGAACAGAACCGGAACCGTTCCAATTCAACCCGGTCAAAACTCGAACCCAACCCTACTCGGAACTGAAAAAAACCCTGTCAAACGGTCAAAACCTAATCAAATGCTCGATCATACTCGGAATTGGACCCAAACCTACTCAGTTCCTGATTTTATTGACCTAAATCGGACTCGGTTCTTTAAAAACCCAGTTTGTACACCTCTATAAATCTATAATAATGTATCTTGGTGGTATGGGCTTGTTATTACTGTAGAGTGGGCTGTGGGCCAGATCCCATTATGATTTTGATGAAACTATTTCTCAGATAAAAACTTTTTTAACACCAAATAACACACACATTATTTGTTCATACCAAAATTTGTATCCGTAACCTTTTAAAAAGACACACTAACACACAAACAAATGCCCTATTATCATGAAATAATGTAGCATTTTAGTTATTCATATAAGTCAACCAACATATTAAATAGTGTGTCGTATTAGATACGTACGTTTGTACCCATGTTAGTCTATTTATTACAATACTGGCAATGATGTTGATTTTTAGTAAACTTTACAAATTCTAATAAAATATAGACCAACCCTTACCGGACTGGGCCTGAAGATCAAAATAGCTCCAGATTCAGGAACTAAGACCGGATTGGTGTCGGGTCTTTGGATTTTGGGCCGTAGAGGCGAGCAGTGGATTGCATTATGCTCACCCCTTGGCCGAACTAGGACTTGACCACCCAGACCAATGACCAAAAAAGCTTCAAACTTAGAATCAAGAAACGAAATAGTAACAAAAAGAACAATAAACATGTTAGAGTGGTTTCATTAGAGTAGCAGTGTTTTAAGATAAACAGTGTTTTATCAAATATAGAGTGGTTTCATTAGAGTTTCATGCAAACACACTCACACACACCAAGGTGGTGTTTGTTGGTTGGTTAAAAAAAATGTTTGTGCATGCTCTTATGTCTGCGCTGCACAGACATTGTCATATGCAAAATGTTTGGCTTTTTTAATACATTTCATTAAAAAATTACGAGAGTTCTTGGTCCAGACTTAGCCAAACCACTTATAAAATTTTCCGTGTATATCAGGAACTGGCCAAACCACTTATAAAAAGTACCAACACTATTATTAAAAACGGCCCATTACAAACACGTAAGAGTAATAACAAACAGTCACACCTAAAAGAAAGCCCAAATAATGGCCCAAAAATGATCCAAATATTTGTGAGTTCGTTTAATGTATAGCATGAGTTTGGTGATATCACAAATGGGTGCGTGTATAGAGAGGAAAACAAATCAAACATACTTCATTCTTGGGCTTTGATACCGGCCGAAAGAGGTTAGGTTGATCTAATACACTTTTTTTTAAAATTTTATTTTGACTAAACTTCGTTTTGCTTTCCTAAAATTTAATTTAAATAACTCTTTGCATATAAATGTTTTAAAATTGCTATTTGCCCCTTTTTACTTGACAATATGTCTCAGTTTGACTCTAACCCACTAACTCCGTTAGTTTTTTTGTTAAAAATAAACGTATTTTAGCTCACTTGCATGTAAGGACTAATTATGTAACTTACTCATTTTAATAGAGGAACTAGTTATGCAATTTATTATTATTATTATTACTATTCAGAACCTACGGTTCGGTTCCGATTCAGTTCTTGTAGAACCGGTTTTCGGTTATTTGATAAGTTCCGGTTCCGGTTTTTTTTGCACCTCTAACTCTTTGTGAAAGAGTGAGCGGTTAGTGGCATCTTGACTCGGCTATTGTTATCGCCCAACTAATTACCATTGATGCCCAAGATGTAATAACTTAGTGTAAGTGTGTAACGACATCATAATTTGTCCACTTTGACGACCGACATGTCATTAAAAGCCGCCCCTCACAATTTAAAACTCTCATAGTAGAAAAGGTATCAACCCGTTATAAGGCATGATTTGTGTTCTCCTACCAAATCGACGTGAGATGTTACACAATATGCTACTCGAGACATGTTGTAAGTGGTCAGTTAATGTTGACGGTCCAAGTTGTTGCTTGAATCGAACCACGTCAAGGTGTCCCTATGGGCATAGGGCCTTGTAACTATATTCTCTAAGTATTTTTGCATTATATTTGTTTGTGTAATATAAACCTTAATATACAAGCGGGATGTATAGAGATAAAACAATGATATGATAAAAGAATTAATAAATCGATCCATTATATTTTTGTTGCAAGTTTTTTTCTGCTACCAACTTGTTTACTTATTGATATTGGTCATGAACTCGTTATCTATCTTGTTCATTATACACCTCCCCTAGAATATATTGTTCTTGGATTTATTATATTTTTATATCTATCATTACATGCATTACAGTATTAATTTTTATCATAAAATTAAAAAGATGAATAATATAACTGTACATGAACGTGTGTATCTTGACGTCACTGAGCAACTCCAATAGTCAATAGCATTCGTGTTAAGTAGTATCACATAGCATTCGTGTTAAAATTTAAATAATATATTTATATCAAGACGATTTTGTAAACGATTACATTTATATACTACGGAGTAATATATAAATATAAGGGTAAATATAAATGTTATGAGTTATGACTTTGCTAATTAGTGTTGATGTTTGTGTTATTTACAAAAGTGTCATGTATTAATTTGGTTTTAGTCTTTTATTTTGACTAATTATTATTTGGCTCTGATGACTCACCCAGTTTTTTTTTTATTTTAACACATTATACTACTTTAACGTATTTACAACTTGAATAATTTGTTTTTGACCTAGTTATCGTTTTGACATTTAACTTTTGATATTTATTAGTCTATAAAATATAATAAACAAAACCTATTCTTGCCATGTGTTAAATTTTTAGCATATTTACCCCTTTAAAGGCTTACTTGGCATAATGTGATTATACTATTGCTGACTTGTCTTCCTCTCCTATATTTCACGTTTCTTTTGTATTTTGAATTTAGGGTTTAATCTTTTACATAACAACAGCGGCAAATGGGATCTGAATGCGATTTCAAATCCACGATGCAACAGGTTTCAATCATCTTAATTCACCGTTGTTTATCCATTAGGGTTCGACGATGAAGATGATGCCAGATTGAACGATCTATTGAGATGGCAGCGGAAAATCGATTATCTAACATGGGTTTTCATCAATCTTATTGGGTTTTTTTTTCCATTCTCGCGTGTTCTTTCGTATTATCAGTGAAATCCAATACATAGGAGGAACGATCGGGTATGTTTTCATCAATGGTTTTCTTTCTCTCAATTTGTATTATCATATTTAGGCTGTTTGGATTTGTTTGCTTTTTAGTTTTTAATATTTGAGTCAAATGGATTTACGTTGTTGGTATTTGGGGTTTATTGAAAATCAGTTTGGCTAAATCTCTAAATTTGAAATTGGGCATTTTAATTTCTGTTTACTTCTTTAGTACATGCAAAATACTTATTAGTTACAATCAATTAGATTCTTGGTTAACATGGATCGTCTTTTTTATGCTTTGTATGTGATCTGCCAGCTATGAAGTTCATCCTCTAATTAGGTGTATAAAACCATTTTAATGGTGAATTACGTGTGTACTTTATGATGCATATAAGGTGTTTGATGAAATGCTAACAAAGACATTAGACTCATTTTTATGTTTCTCATGTTTGATTGTTTTTTGTTAATGGTAATGATCATCTAACATATGAATTATTGGTTTGATCTTACAGGGATTTCAGATTTTGTTTCTACTATATAAAGGTTTGAACTTCCTATTCGTTTTGATTTGCTATGTTTGTTAGTATAGATGTCAACGTACACAAATTTCATATATTGAATGTGGTCCAGTTTCTTTTTTCATAATCCATATCTTTCTTTGAATTGAATTTAATAATCATTTGCTAATCTTTTTATGACCATAAAATAGTTTCATTTGTATTGTAATAGTTTATTTAAAAAAAAGTGTACCTAACATAGTAGTTGTATATGCAATGTAATTTTTGTTTAAAGTACAGAAACTAACTTATTATGCAAGATTTCTTATGATTTTGGTATAAACTAGCTGTAATTTTGGTATGATTGCTCTTTTGTTTGTGTTTATAATCCTAACAATTTTGTTTTTTTCTACCAGAGGGTTAGTGATAGTGTTGCAGGAAGGTACAAAGGTTAACAGCGATGTAACGGAATGACACAGATCGTTGTTGAAGATCTTTGTTGAAAGGTTAAGCACATATCATCATCGTTGTTGTAGATCATTTGATTCTAAAACCGAACGATTAAAGTAATGTATCATTAGGAAGGAGAACATACTTAAAAAAAAGAAATTCATATATATATTAAAGTAATATATATATATATATATATATCATACTTTATAACAGTTTTTAAATTTAGTTGAAGATCATCTGGTTAGACTCCCTGCTTTAAGGATTATTTAGTTTTGTTCTTATTTAAAGTGATCTTTGTTAATTACTTTTGGTCCGTTTCAGATCATATCAAATCATTTGTGTTTGATCCCTACCAAACATGACCCGTTTTAACCCATACTAATTAGACAAGAAGAATGTGAACAAGGAAGTTGCTGTTAATGAATTTTGTAGCTGTTGAGGCTATTGAGGTAGTCAAACATTCAATGTAAGTATAATTTTAAAATACTTCATTTGGTTCATAATTAGCAGTTTTTTATGTTAATCACTTATTTTCATACTTACCCCTCATTTTCATAATTAGCAGTTTTAACCTTGAGTGTGTTTATATACCAAGCCACATATATCAAACAAATTTAGCCAAAATTGTGTTTTAATTTTTGAGTTTTAAGCTACAATTTGAGTTTTGATTGATGTTATAAGACTTCAAAAGTCATATTTTCTGTATTGCATAAAGAAATAAAACAATTAAGCAAAAACTTTAATTTTCTGGTTATCGTGAGCCTGCATCAAAAATTTGTTGTGGATGTAGTAATTTGCATCAATTTTGGCTGATTTTAGTTAGTTTTTGTGGCTTCTTATGAAATAATTTAGTTTTATAACTAAACAAGTTTTGATGTTTTGTATAAAGCTGCATTTTATTTAGTCTTGAATGAAGTAATTTGCATGATCTTTGCTAATTTTAGCTGTTATTTGTGGCTTGGTATGGAATGGTTTAGAAAGTTTAGTGAATCAAATAAAGTTTGATTTTTTTTAACAATGCTGCATTTAATTTAGTCTTGAGTGAAGCAATTTGCATCAATTTTGGCTAAATTTGTTTGATATATGTGGCTTGGTATGAAATGATTTAGAAACTGCAATTGATATTTGTCGCTGAGTGATTCAGAATATATGTTGAATTTAATAAAGTTGGGCATTTTTTGGATAAAACTGTATATAAATTAGTTGTTTTTGGCTTTGTATGGAATAAGTTATAAATGCGTGTAGACTCGATTGAAGTTTGATAGTTTTTTGTTAAAACTACATCTGTGTTATTGTAATTTCTATAGTTTAAGTTCTGTGTTGCTGCAGCATCACTATTTTGCAAGGATGGTTAGAGTTAATGTACTTAATGATGCTCTTAAGACCATGTACAATGCCAAGAAACGAGGCAAAAGACAGGTCATGATTAGACCTTCTTCGAAAGTTACCATCAAGTTTCTTATGGTTATGCAGAAACATGGTTTGTTTCTTCAACTCGAACGTTCTATGAATTTTAAACAATTTATATTCACAAAACACATAATCAAGTTGTTTATTGTAATTTATATGTTGCAGGTTACATTGATGAGTTTGAGTGTGTTGATGATCACAGATGTGGTAAGATTGTGATGGAATTGAACGGAAGATTAAACAAATGTGGTGTCATCAGTCCTCGATTTGACGTTGGTGACGTTGGTGTTAAGGAAATCGAACCATGGACTGCTAGACTTTTGCCATCTAGACATGTACTTAAAGATAATAGACTTTATATGATTACCTAATTCAAGTGCTTATGGAATTTCTATCCTATTTGTATAAAAACTTTGTTATTTTGGCTGTTTCATATGATAAATCTTTAAGTAGTTAAAATTTGTTGCACACTGTATCATATGATTAATACAACTTCAAACCGAAGAATATAAGTAAAACTGTTTGATTATCGTACTATGCATCATGCAGTTTGGTTACATCGTGTTGACTACATCAGCTGGAATCATGGATCAAATTAACGGTTGTGGCTTTCATGCTTAATTATATGTTGTCTCAGGTGTGTGATTGTATATCATTTGTTAGATTTATTTATATATATTGTTGTATGTCTAAATAATTTGATTGAATCATTGTTTATAGTCTACAATTGTTTTTTTTGTTTGCTGACTTTATGATCATCAAGGAAAAATATTTTGACAGCTACTTTTTACTTCTATATGGAAAGTTACATTGCTCGATTCTAGGTAGATAGTTTTTATGTCCCTTTTGATAGAGTGATCAGGAAGAAAAACTTTCTTGCAATTAGGCTTTTTTTTTTCAGGTATTGATTAGAACCGACTGCTAAATTATTTTTTTCAGGTATTGATTAAAACCGATTGCTAAATTATTTTTTCCAGGTATTGATTAGAACCGATTGTTTATCTGTCAACCTCTTATAAATTATTTTATCATGTTTCATCAATCTTCGTTTTAGGTTTTTTGTTTCATCTACTCTTATTGTTTATGAGTTTTTCTTTGTTTATCTTATCAACAAATGACATTGTTAAGGATTTCTGGTTTTCATAAATTTCATAATACAATATTCTATGATTATTGGACTTCACATAAGGAAGTATTTAAAAAGTTGTAGCTTCGATTGAGAGGTATACAATTGAATAGTTTAATATAAAGTTTTTAGTTTAACTATTTAAATTATTCTAACTAATTCCCGTGTTAAACACGGGTCTTTAACCTAGTATTTTAATATGTGAGACATTACGTCTTTCACGTACGAGACATGAAACACTTTTTTTATCAACGCATATGACGAAGTCACATACGTGAGACCCGACAACGTGACGCAGCTGCGCGATATCTTAAATCTAGTTAAATCTAATTTTAAAATAACTTTATTTATTATAACACTTTTTTATAAAATAGCATATTTCTAAATAAAATAGTCTATTCCGTCCATCTTATTTAACTAGGTTAGTGACTTACATACTACACGGTTCAAAACGCATATGATATATTTAATATAAAGTGATATGATAGACGGCAGCATAAATAGCAAAACACATGTTATGTGAGTTTAAATTGATGGCAAAACTAATCATATCAACATGCATTCTTTATCTCCAAATGTTGAAAGTTGTATAATAATTCTTCTCACAAATTAATACACCTATAAAAGTTGTAAGGTATATATTGGTCTTCACTGGTTCCAACTATCATCTTTTGTCTTCTACTGGTTCCAACTATTGAATTATCTGTCAACGGTCCCAACTTTTATCACTTTGGTAACCACTGGTCCATCGTTAAATTTTTTTTAACGCCGTTAAGTTTTTTTCAAATTTAAGACCGTTGTTTTAGACATTTTGATCGGAAGGATAATACGAGTCGATTGATGTAAAAGTTTTTTCGAAAAGGCTCTCTGAACAATAAATTTTTTACATCCGATTGAAGCACCGTTAGGTTTAAACTGCCGATTGAAGCACTATTTCGTTGTTCGGAGTGCCGTTTCGACGGAAATTTTTCATCAATCGACTTGTATTATCCTTCCGATCAAAAGACCTAAAATATCAATCTTAAATTTGAAAAAAACTTAACGCCGTTAAAAAAAAATTAACGACGGACCAGTGGTTACCAAAGTGATAAAAGTTGGGACCGTTGACAGCCAATTCAATAGTTGGGACCAGTAGAAGACAAAAGGTGATAGTTGGAACCAGTAAAAACTAATATACCAAGTTGTAATGATTAGTAGCGATTGCTTTATTGTAGTCGATAACAAAATCATTTCAAGTACACAAAATGACCGATATGCAATTTTGTTAGAGTATTAAATATGCAACCATATTAAACACAACAATTTGAATGTTAAGAAGTAAGAACATAACAACTTTAATTTTTTATCATTTCATTGAGCTGCAAATGAATTGAGTTATTGTGGATTAGATATAGTTTCTAGCTTATTGAGAGGCGCTTGCTCATTACAAATGGATCATTTTAATTGGAAAATAAATCCAAAGAGACTAGTAATTAAACATCTAATCCTCATCATTTGACCCATACATAGTTTTTAACTAAGGAGTTAAGCTAAGCAAAGCTAGGAACTTTACATATTAACTGCATTGTAATTGAAAATGGGTCATTGAAAGGCATGAACCGGAGAAAAAGATGAAGCCATGTATCTTTACGGGTGTGTTTCCTATTAGAAGGATCCGTTTAAGTGAAACTGATAACCCATGGGGGATTCGCGTTAATTTGCTAAGATTGAAGGAGGAGCTGACACATGACACATGACAAAATGACGTGACACATGACAAAATGACGTGACAGTAATCTACATGTGACAGTAATTTACCAGTTTAATATAGTAAACTTTTGTCATTTCCGTCCTTTTGATTCCATGACTTTGTTATCATATTTCACTCAAAATCTTTTTTTCTCCCATCAAGTTTCTTGACGAAACTAAATTTTATGTCTAAACATGTCAAACGGTTTGGTGGATTGACGTGTAATAATCAGCATATAAACATATTAATCAGTTGCGAATTGGTTGTAAAAAATGGGCACCCAATACTCATGTTGCAAACATATTAATCAGGTTGCGAATTGTTTGAAGAAATAGCTTAGAAGGCCGCCATGTATAACTAAAACGATTAAAAAAACAAGATTATTAGAGACAAGCACTGTTTAATATATACATGTCAGGTCAAACACGACTCATCGATTTTTAAACATTTGGAATGCTAACCAAATACCTATTTTCCCAATACGCCGTGTCATAAATTACCACTCCTTTTCTCACCTTAACAATGTCACCTCGGCTAAGCTAGGGATGCCAATAGTCCCCCCATATAGTCTGCCCTTATATCCTTCACTCTATTTGACTTAATAAAAAAACAATGATTTATAAAATAATATTTTAAACAAATGTCATGTTTAGCATCACTATACAAATAAATCAAAATAGTAAAATACAGTTAGCCAATAAGTTAGATTAAATTCGTAATTAATTATCATCCGCTTATTTTGTTCCAATTTATAACTCACAAACATCCACACACACATTGTTTACAATAAAAAACTTATATATTTAAAAAAAATCTTTATATAATATAGCAAAACCAAAAAAGCTTATGTGGCACTATTTTAAAGCTTTTGGCTTATGTGGCATCATTTGAGAGTTTATCTCATAATAATGATTTTTTTATTTAAAATATGTATATAAAATATATTATAATAAAACTAATTACATTTTTGGTCCCCTAATATTTTGAAGAATTCTGAAAAATTTAAAAGTATTTATACTTTTAACCCTTTACTACAAGGGGTGTACATGAGTCGGTTTATATTTGATAGGGTGTGAAAATGAAACTTATGGATAAAATTAATAATAATATACAATTAAAGACTTCAGTGTTTTATAAATAAACATAACTTTTTATAAGGATTTTTAAGAAAAAAATAAACTACACCATAAAACTGAGCATTTTATTCTCTTTAATTTGAGTATAATATTGCTATACTAAAAATTTAATTTTTAAAAATATATTTCATGTTTCGTTTTACCACGGTTTTGTTTCAAAACTTATTGGAACATTCATGAATATCTTTAAAAGCATCACTTGAATGTTATGTTCCCGAGCGTAGCGCGGTCACTAAACTAGTAAGAATATATGACGAATATGATTTATGGTGTTACTTGAGGAAGGTTACATGTGGTGATGACTTTAACTATCATCAATAGTTGACTTCTACTTTTCAACTCTTATCTAAATTAATATTTATTTAATTTATCAATTATTTTTCACACTTCACTTATATATATAAACATAATTAATTAAACATCATTATATATATATACCCTACCAACAAAAACATTTACAAAACCACCTTCTCCAAATGGCTGTTGAACAAAACTATTGCTTCACAAACACGTACGAAGATGTTCTATCTTCATCCCTACAATCAACAACAAATGACAACATCCTCTTCAATCTCTCTATCCTTAAACAAAAAGCCCAACATGTTCACTCATCAGCCACCTTGTTCTTCACTCAATCACAAACTCAATCCATTGTTTCCAACTCCTCCTCCACATCCATTGACATGGTGAACATTGCGAATTTGCTCCAAGAAATCATTGCCATCGCGTCTAACGTCATGTTCAATTGCCAGAACATTGGTCCCGGGGTTAACCAGATGGCTAACCCCGGGAATGAACATGACAACACGCTTGAGTTTGACCATTTGACTCAGTCAAACTTGATGTTTGAGTGGCCAGATGGCGGTGGTGGTGGTGGTGGTGGTGATAACAGTTTTGGTAGTGTGACGTGTGATGCAAGAAACAAACATGATGGTGGTTCCGAAAAACGCAAAGAGTTTCAAGTTGAAAGATTGTCCCCAAAAACTTATGATATTATAGAAATGGATGCAGATGATTTGCTAGCGAAATACACACACTATTGCCAAGTGTGTGGAAAAGGCTTCAAGCGAGACGCGAACCTTAGGATGCACATGAGGGCTCATGGGGACGAGTACAAGTCCGTTGCGGCTCTAGCCAATCCCATGTCATTGAAAGGGTCTACATCCACAAAGTTGACGAGAAAATATTCGTGTCCACAAGAAGGGTGTAGATGGAACCGAAAGCACGCGAAATTTCAGCCGTTGAAGTCAATGATTTGCATGAAGAATCACTACAAAAGGAGTCATTGTCCGAAAATGTATTCGTGCAAAAGGTGTCATCAAAAGCAGTTTTCCGTGCTTTCGGATCTACGCACCCACGAGAAACATTGTGGGGACGTGAAATGGCGGTGCTCGTGTGGCACAACGTTTTCGAGGAAAGATAAACTCATGGGTCATGTTGGCTTGTTCATCGGGCATACACCGGTTATCGATTCGGGTTCTTTGATCAGTGGTCAGTGAAATTAGGAACGTGAGTTTTGTATATGTACAACAAAAGTTATTAAAAAGTTCGATGATTAAATAGTGTACCTCACAATTAAAAAGTTCGTATTTAAATCATGCAAATACAAATTGTAATGTATTTATTTTATAAATTAACTAGGAATTGCTGTAAAAATTAAATGTTTTGCTATAACATTGTTGTATATGAATCACCTACATTTGTAATAAATTAATCAAAATTGTTTTGGTATAGATTAATTTTTGACTTAATTTTTAATTAGGAAAATGACATGTAGTTTGGTTGATTTGAAAGTTGTTATTCGTTGAAACATAGATTTAGCGGATTAATTTTATTTTTTTTGTGAATTATTGAACGGTGACATAGTCTCTCACAACTTCCATTAAATATAGTGGTACGTATTGTAATGTTGTAATGATCATTCTATATTGTGTTATCACTTTATAAAAAATAAAGATTAATTAAAGTATTTTGATGGGTCATTAGGAATGTTATTATAATCCAAAAAAGTAAAATACTAAGATGCATATATATATATATATATATATATATATATATATATATATATATATATATATATATAGTGTTACCTTCAAATGAGAACCATATTTTTGAAAAGAACCAGTGAGAACCATATATATATATATATATATATGTTTTAAGATTGTGCACAAAAGTAGTGAACCAGCACATGGTTTTGTCGAAACGACATACTAACCAACAGAAGCAATTTATCATAGATGCGGGTTAAATCGTAGAACCATAATCATATATAACTATACACATAAACAAGAATATCAAGACAGAAAAATACTTACTTGCGGAAATAGTTATCTTTCAATAGGATAATGAAGCCAGGGTTTTTAGGGGTGTTTATCATATCGGATTATTCGGATTTGAAAATTTTAAAACCCTATTCAAATCCGATCAAATCCAAATAAGGGGTTATCCAATCCGATCAATATTCATCTAAATTATTCGGATGAATTCAAATAAAACTAAACAACAATTTTTTTAATACTTTTCTATCCTATTTTTCTAACTCATTGATAGTTTAGATTCACAATATAGTAAAACATACAAATCGAAAAATAATTAAAATACAAACCTAGTCTTGACTCTTGACTATATATTCACGGTTCAAACTTCATAAACTAGTCTAAAATAACGATTGTAATTCATAGAAAATAAAACATTAAGTCTTCATGTTCCTAACAAGCACATCAAACATGTCACCAACTATTTTCTCGTCTTTTCTCATCTCTACAAGCTTTGGACTAGTATAATAATGGGTACTGGATTAAAAATCCTGGAAACATAATGGTTCTTATTCGGATATTAGAATAAACCAAATTAAAAAAAATTTCTATCCAAACCCGATCCAGAATCCAAATTAAGAATTCGAATTCACATCATCAAACTATATCCTTGTTGGAATATGATATGTCATTACATACTTGGCTACTAATGATGATTGGAATCCGATGGAGGAACTAGCTTGCTGCTAGTGGTCGTTGATCGTTGACACGAACACTAGTTCATGTTGATTGCAAAACATTTACTAATCACATGGTTCATAGTTCTAACTGATCACTTGTGGTTCTGACGCAGACCTTGCCAAAGGCGTTGCCCCCTCGACCCACATTGTTCATTAATAAAGCTAAATATCATATTAGCCTTTAAGCAAATCACTCTACATCTCTTAACTTCTATTAAAGTTTATTCATATTTCTCATTAGTCTTAAATGAATCTCAATTACCTACATGAACTCATTATTGACAATGAAATATCCGATGAAAATCTTACGTCATTGCATAATTGTACATCTACGAGTTATGCAACAAAGTACTAATGACAACATGAAGCGTGTAGATGGAAAAACCATACGCACGTCACTAGTAAGAAAAGTTTTACTACACAAACCGTACCGCTAGGCTACAAGCCCGGATAGTTGGTTATATTTCTAAATTAGTAGACAACATGAAAGAATATTATCATGATGTATAACATATAAGATTTACAATCTATACTATCTATAATGCAGATTGGAAGGGTGACCAATTTATCAACCACGTACAACTATTTCATGCACAATGTACTGCTCTTTGATGCAGAATGTAAAAGGGATTTTAAGGGTATTTTGGACTTTTTGACGAAAGTTTCAATTTAAATCCCAAATATAATTACACTTCAATACCTAAAGCAGTTGAGCTTTATTTGCAGTTTTTGAATTGAGTCCCTGCTATTACGTTTGGAATCTCCCATCTCTATTGATTTCAATCTTTATCTCTCTTCTTTGAGTTCTCAGTCGACACCACCAGCAGGGCTTCATCGCCACATTTTTTCCTCTTCAAAAAATGAGTTTCAATTTTAAAATCCTTTTTCCGGTGAGCCCCCATTTTTGTAGGTGTACTGTGAACATATATCCCTTGTATCTTCCCATATCACTCCTCATTCTTTCTCATGTTTCTCTCGCTATTCCATGATTCAACCTCACTTTTCAGGCCTTGCAACGACGACAACCACGATTGTTGAAACCGGATCAAAACAGCTTCTCAGTGGTGGCTAGGGTTCGTTTTTTCCACAACCACAAAAGCGACGGTAGTTTACTATTTGGATTTCGGCGAATATGGTTCAATTTAATGTCTCTGTATGCTTTACACTTCATAGTGTTTGCTTCATTTAGTTTGTTGGTGTCTAAATTTGCAGGGAATGAAGCCTGAGTTCCGACTACAACCCCACAGGTATGCTTTTCTGCAAAAATATCTGATTTTTTGTTTGATTAGTCATTTTTTAGGGTTTAATATTCAATCGGTTTAAGGCTTTACCTTTTTTTTTGCTCTAATTTGTTTAACATTAGTCTTGATTAAACTCAAAATTACATTTTGTTTTGCTTTCAGATCTTCAAGTGTATCTACAGATGACAGTTTAAAGATGCTGATATGGATAGAAAGATGAGCTAAGAAGTGTTCTTTTTATTGAATATTTATTTTATCATATAATGTTACATACGTTTTGCATAGACACTTTCTTAGTGATGATCAAGTTTCCAGATCATTTTTGGACATCTTCATCCTGTACATAACGGAACATAATGAAGCCTACAATGAGGTGAGTTTCTGTACGATTGTAAATTTTTTATGACGACAAGTAAAGTTATATTTGATCTCAATTTTTATGAGCATCCTAATCATAATCGATGAATCTGAATGCGAATTTGGTAAAGCGAAAATGATCTTATAATGTGATGAATCTAGATGTGAATTTGGTATGCCAACAGTTTAATATGAGTTTATGGTTTGTGTGTGTGTGATTTATTGATATATAACATTTGATTTACTTCACGTGGAGTAGTTAAAATTAAGTAGGATGTTTTGATGAGATTTCCTAGGTTTTTGGAGTTATGAGTCCGAGTGGAGTGGAGTACCCGACAATGTGGTTTTAACTTAGGTAAAATTTGTGTTTCCACTTATATGTTTGTTGCTGTGGTTCATTATCTAAATTTGATATAAAATATTTATTTCCCTCAAGATCTTTGCATTCCATTACTGTTTTTTATTTCTTTATTCTTGAACTAGGTTCGAATATTATAGATTATCACATGGGTAATCTGATTCTTAAGACCAGTCAAAGATATGGTTCAATGGTGATTATTTGGTGTGGTGAATCACGACGCAACATAATATGGCATCTAATTCGGAACAACAATAGGTAATCATCAACGCCTATTAAATCCATTTATCGCAAGGGTTTGATTTAATGATGTAGGCTTTCTGGGTGTTAATTTTAATTTTTGTTAGACATTCTTTTGTGGTTGATTTGATATGTGTAGATGTAAGATCACTAGGAAGAAACCACTAAATCTTTCAAATCTTTATTAAAAAAAGAATGGATTATGATATTTATTCATTGTCAGACTTCTTCTATTCAAGTTCTTCCTTGACTTCTTGAGGTCAAACTTGCTGCATTCTTTGACTTCTTAACTGCAGTATGGATGGGTTGATATGAACGTGTGATGTATCTATGATTTATATAATTTCAGCGACTTGGAGCTAGATGTGGCTGATGTAGTACCTTGTATGTCTGGGCCAAAGAGGTGATTTTTGTGCATTTTTTTACGAATGCAAAAGGTTTTATAGTTGTATTTAATCTAAAGAATTTCGTTTTTGCATATATAACTACTAAAGGTGTTCTATCTAAGTTGGAATGATATTTTGTGTAACATGTAAAAGCTTGTCGTCGCGCACGTAGGCAACAATTTGTGGTTTATGGACAACGACTCGGGAATGCATAGAAGTATTCGCGTCAAAGTCTCGGGATCAATTGGCAAGCACAAATATAAGAATCTGGTACATAAAATTTGTTGAACCGTCTAATCTTTATACTTCATTGTTTAAAAAAATATATTGTTAATTTCTATAGTTTAAATGAAGCTGTTGAATTTCAGAATTTGACTAATAGTAGTTGGGTTTTTTACTCTTTGTACATTGTACCTTCTAGGATTCAACAATCTTTATTAAACCATGTATACAAGATCTTCTAAAATGAATGATATTACATTTTTGTAGTCAATGTGATGTAGTGATATACTGATATGTTAGATAACAAATTACCCTTTTTAGAGGGCGTTCGCATATTTGTTGAATTACTTGATTACTAGGTACATATGAATACACATATGCACATGCTTACTCATAACATGGCCATCATTCTTTATTTGTTGTTAGACATACTGATACACTTGAACACAACCCTAAAGCTTTTCTGCGAGTGATATGTATCATGGTATACTTGCCATAATTCTTTAGTTGTTTGTATATTTCTTTGGTTTGCTTTTCAAGTCATGTTGTATATATTAACATGAAACTAAATGATGTTTCCTTGAAGGTAAATTATAGAAAAAACAGTGAGATCCATGTTTTATGTTCCTTCATGGGCATCTTTGTAGCGCAATTTATGTGTTCTTGAATTGAATCACTTCATGAGCATTGTTTATGTGCTCTTGAACCCTTTCATGATCATTTTGATATAATAGGTGCTTGGGAATGTTTGAACTTTCATATGAGGTGTATGTCTATCTCCATGAAGCTTCTAAACAAATTTTACCATGTTTATTGACTAGCATGATCACGTATTGATTAACAAGTGACCATGTAATTTCCCATGTTTAGGAATTGTTGAATCACAAAGCTAAATTATTAGCTTACATATGTAGGTACGTAAGTTATATTCACTGAAAGCCTCTATTAAGTTTCTACCAAGATGGAACTCTCAAGTTTAACAACCATAAGTCCTTTGGGTGGTGAAATCTATCTTGTTATTTGAGTGAATTTGGTCTGAAGATGGATTCGTTGAATGATCTAAAAGGGTGTCATTGCCTAAGGAAATGGTAGCTTGAATGCAGTGATAATTTGGTTGTTGAGGTTGATAATTTGGTGGTGAAGCTGAAGCAAAGCGATTTCTAAATACGTGTAAAGGTGCACTGCGTGATCAAAGGTGATTTATAAATATATTTACATTTCAAACACTACTATGCCTTGCAGTTAGAGATTGACAAGTGAATGGGTCGGGCAGGCTGAGTTGGGTCTTTACGTTTGGGTCAAAACCTTGTTTGTTTGGGTTGGGTTGGGTTAGGTTGGGTTGCGTTAGGTTCACCTGATACACTTTTTGCTGAAATAATGTTTTTATTATTTTATAAATGATTTGTGTGTCTAATATGATTAGATAACTATTGTTTCTTTTAATAAATCTAACATATTTTATAGAATGATTTAAAGTGAATTTCGCCCCATTTGACCCATCAACCTATTGCGTAACTTAGCTTTTTGTCATTTGTTCTATATTATAGATAGAACATAACATGAATCCACATATTACATTATTTAAAGGGTCAAATTTCACATCTACCTATTATATAATCCATAAACTAGGCATTCTTTAAATTCTTATAATGCATAATGAACAATTGTAATTTTAGTTATAGCAAATACCTACAAATCTAAAATTGACCTTATAAGAAACAATTTTGATCTTTAAGAGTTGATTAAACTCTAAAAGTATATTTCTATGGATACAATTGTGTTCAATTTGACCTTTTGTTTTAATCTATTTGCTTAGTAACTATGCCTTCTATTTTTCAGCAACATATTTTACTGTGCCAAGGGTCGAATAGTGGTTGGTTTTTGACAAGTATATCATTCTCCATTTGCTAAGGTTGGTCTTTTTTAATTCAGCAATAAAGGTATGTTTTAGATAAGTCAATGGCAATGCTCTAATATATTTAGTTGTCTAATCAAAGATGTTGAGCTGCATATCAGATGGTTTTCTCATGTGCACCTAGGTAAGCTATGAATTATGATTGAGTTGTATGTCGATTCAAGAATAAGTCAATTGTCAGCTTTTGATACAAATGTCAAACTTGCTGCCATCTTTGACTTCTTAACTGCAAACAACTCGACTCAACATCATCCTTATCCATGATTATAATTTATAAACCCAAAAAGTTTCCAAATTTCACCACATGACCATGACAAACAAAGCTTCCTTGATAGCAGCCAATGTAATAACTATCTCAAGCCTCATACCCTTGGCATAGTGAAATATGTTGTGAAAAATATAAGGTATACTTACTAACGATTCAACATGACCACTTAATCTTTCAAATGTTTATAAAAAGTGAACTTTGATATTTATCCGTTGTCAGACTTCTTTTATTCAAGTTCTTCCTTGACTTCTTGAGGTCAAACTTGTTGCATTCTTTGACTTATTTTATTCAAGTAAATTTTTTTGTTCCTCATGTGTAACTGGCTTTCTTCACTACAAGTGCCAGGGCGCAAGGCAATGAGACTCCTTCGATTCTTATCTCTTATGCAACAAAAAGCTCTAATGTTAGATAAGTTATCTCAAAGCTACATGTCACTGAGCTTGGTTCCCAACCAGGTTCTATTCTCTAGAAGTGTCTTTTCATTTATTATTATTTGATTTTTGCAGATGCTTACTACTTACAGCATATAGCTCGTGCCAGTTACTTGTGTCATATTGGACTTTTCTTTCTTGCTTTTGACTATTAATAGTGTATGACGGTTGGTAGTTGTTCTTGACTTTAATTTGTAGCTCATGACCAGTAGCTAGGAAACAAGTGAGTTTATATATCTTTTATAAGAAAATAACAGAGGAAAAATAGTAAATATTCACAACCACGTGACTTATTGAATTATGTGTGTGTATGAAGTTATATATCATAGCTAAAGCAACTCTTCACATGTTAGATACGTTTCTCATGGGCATCGTTATCGCTTTCACCATCACTGCTGCTGCTGCTGCCATCTTTACTTTCACGGTCACTTGCTTCTTCTTGCTTGAATTTGTCTCTTTTTATGGTCACTCAAGCTAGGCATGTAGTTGCTCATGTTTGAGTTTTTCTGTTTAAGGCTAATAAACAGTTTCAGGTTTGTGATGAGAATTATTTTTGTACACAATATCCTTTTGGTTTGGGATTTATGTAATGTAAAAAACAATTGAATTGTTTGGTAAAACTGCACAATTTAAATTATTTGACATCCATTTAAACTCTTTCTCATGCATGTTGTTACAAATGTATATATTCTTTCCACTTTGCAGGACCAGGACCAACGGAGTAATAGCTCAGAAGCAAGAGCACATGAGCATGAGTTGATGAGCAAGAGCTCAAGCTCATGAGCAGGAAAAGAAGCTGGAGCTCGGGAGCTGAACTATTTTGAATCAAGTATGTGATAAAGTATGTTATTCTTTATCTTTAGTTATACCCGAGCTACATTTCACAATCATACTCTGTGACTATATCATATTTTTTATGTGTTTTGGGTAAACAATAAATAATAATATGGTTTTGTAGTTTTTATAATAGTTATACTAGATTATTATATGATATTTGATGGAATTGTTTTACATGGATTTTGTTTTCTTTTTTGCTATGCTATTGCAGTTCACAATTTTGTTTTTGCATAGTAGTTCAACTATAAGTTGTCAATTGCTGGCATAAATAAGACTGAGTTTATAATATTAAATGAAGGCGTCCAAATTGACTTGTGCAGTAACTGCATTTGTGCAATGTTTGTAGCCTGCATTGAGAAATATCATGTTTAAGCTGTCATTTGGCATAAGAAAGTTAAAATTTCTGAGTTATTCTGAGTACACCAGTTGATTAATGATGTAAAAAATACTAATAATTATTGTTGCTAATTTTGAAGAACTTATAAATGTAGAATCCACTTGAGCCATTGTTCTTGATAGGAAGCATCCTGTCAATAATTATTTTTATATTATATTAGACTTCATGTTGGTGTAAACTTACATAGCTTTTTAACCCATTCAGGTCCCACTAACTGGTGCAAGCAGTGAAGCTACGACAACAAAGGTGCAGACCCATCTACATGGATACTTCATGACCCACTTTGCATAACTAATTGTCTAATTATATGTTTTGTGCTTCAATTATTGTAGGACTACTGTTAATGGTAACCTTGATAGTTTTGTAAAATGTACACTTTATTTGTATTTTCATTTATGGTAGACATTGTGAATTTTGTTATTGTGTCTGTAAGTATTATGGTTTGTATAACTTTGAAGTTGAATGTTTTGTGTTTTTTAGATGATATGATTTCAAATAAAAGAATTATGTTATAATGGCAATACCTAGCCCGTTCACTGGATGTGAATACAAAAATGTTGATTAGTATAGCCATAAAGACATTAAAAAAACATAAAGACACTATGCGGACAATATTGACTCGGCAACTATTATTCATTTTCTTCTGTTAACACACTATTGGACCTGATATATATTTTGAACCACAAGCCTATTTTTATATGTATAGTTAGTAGTTGCAGCATTTGCATTAGCATCTTAAGTACAATATCTTTATCTATTTTGACCATTAGTTCATGTAACCTGGAAGTAACCAATTTTCTGTTCTAGATGGGACTTCTATATTATATCTTCATTTTCTAAATACTTAACACTTAAGTGTAGTTTGGTAATATTAATGGATGGTTATGTTAATGTATTATGCGGCACTTCACTCATGTACATGTATTTGTTTCTGGAAAATTTGATGTTAGGCCTCTCACATGGGATGTTAGTTTGAGGCCTAAGGCTTCATGCTTGTTCATGACAATAACAGGAATATTGAGATTAATGCTTTAAAAGGTGGTGTGATCAATGCTTTAAAAGGAGTTGTGAGTTTGTCATTATACATGATACTAAATGGGTAACTCATAACTTATTCTTTTAATCATGTAAAGAAAGTTTTGTAGATTTATTTGGTTCATATATTTTGAATTTAGCTTATATTATGTTTGAAATAGGGCATTTTAAATGCACGGATAAGAAAACACCTAGAAACGAATAGGTTTGTGCAAGGTTACATGTAGCTATATGTAAAACCAATTTTAATATTGAATTATTGGTTACTTGACATGTATAACGCTCATCATGTATGTCTACCATTATGATGATACTAATCTAAACTGTTTTAGAAAGACAAACAAATTCACCTTAGTAAAAAATTAAGAAATCAACAAAACACCCAGAAAGAAGTATCCCCGATAATATCGTCCCGCTACATCGTGCGGGTCCCTACTAGTATATAGCTATTTGTTTTTGGTATTGTATGACAAACATACCAACACTTGTCTCCTTGTCTTTAAGCAATGAGCATTGCTCAAAAGATGCTTAATTAAGTAAAGCATTAATCATGCCTCTTAAACTCGATTCCTCAATTTAATTAAATAATGACTTCCACTTTAGCTTTTAAGATGAGTGGTTCTTTGATGTTGAGGTTTGCTACAAGTTATTATAAATTTACTTTTTTTTATTGATGACGCATATCACTTTCAACTTGTAATCACTAATCAACGATCGGTCTTATTAATTAATTTATTGAATGATAGTAAAGTATGCCAAATGATAAAAAGGTGTCACATATATATGCCAAGGGTGTATATATACTGCTATTGTTTGTTGGAGTATCCCTAATCAACGATCGGTCTTAACCATTCAGATCTTATAACCATTCAGAAATTGTTAAACAGCTCCTAAAAATGATACCCTGGATGAATCGTACATCGATAGTGAAAATAACTGATATTGATTTTATAAATGTTGCCAACACGTGAGTTGTATATGTATTAGCTACTTAATTACGCACTGTGAAAATTTTTTACAGTTAAGTGTGATTGAATGAGAGCAACCAACCCTAAGAGACGAAGAAATCTAACACTTACGAGATAAAACACATCACAAACTATGCTTTTCATCGATCATCACCAGAAAAAAGGTGTGAGATATGATCATATATTGAAAGAAACTTTGCAATATATATCACACAAAGTGAAACTTTAATTGAATATAACAAAATGAGCGTTACATTCATTTTAGCAAATTATTAAAAGTGTTTATGATATCTAATTTGCATGTCTTCTCATTCATTAACAACCACTTAAATAGGTAATGAATACATTATAAACTAAGGAATAGATAATGACAAATAATAACAAATCTATTTCAAATATAACTAATCTATATCCTCTAATACTCCCCCGTAGTTGAAGCGGCAGTAGAACGAACGCGTAGACTATCTCGAAATTCTTGAAACAACTGGCGTGGTAACCCCTTGGTGAAGATATCAGCATACTGCGCAGAAGATGGAACATGTAAAACCCGAATATGACCCAACTGAACCTTTTCTCGAACAAAGTGGATATCAATCTCAACATGCTTGGTACGCTGATGTTGTACCGGATTATGGGATAAATAAACGGCTGAAACATTATCACAATATACTATAGTAGCCTTTTGTAACGGAACATGCAACTCAAACAATAGATTTCGCAGCCAGGTAGTTTCAGCAACAGCATTTGCCACCCCTCTATATTCAGCCTCCGCACTAGAACGAGAAATAGTGGCCTGGCGTTTTGAGGACCAAGAGATCAAATTATCCCCCAAGAAAACACAATACCCGGAAGTCGATCGTCTAGAATCCGGACATCCGCCCCAATCGGCGTCTGAGTAGGCTGTGAGCGATGATGAACGAGAAGGGACCAACCATAAACCAAAATCAATTGTGCCACTCAAATATCGAAGAATCCGTTTCATAAAGGCAAAATGCGACTCACGAGGGGCATGCATAAACAGACAAACCTGTTGAACTGCATATGTTATGTCCGGCCTAGTAAAAGTGAGATATTGCAAAGCGCCGGCAAGAGTACGATAAAGCGTGCCATCGGGTAAAGGAGCACCATCTGTTGCACTAAGCTTGGATGTAGTATCAACTGGTGTGGCACATGGTTTACAATTGGTCATACTAGCCCGATGCAAGATATCTCTGGTGTATGATGACTGAGATAGAAATAAACCTTTGTTACTTCTAGTGGCGGTGACCCCCAAGAAATGATGTAATGAACCCAAATCAGTCATCGCAAACTCTCTCGAAAGAGTTTGAATAATGGATTGAAGTAGTTGCGAATGGGAAGCAGTAATAACAATGTCATCAACATATAAAAGTAGATAAGCCCGATCCTTACCATTGTTGAAAATAAAAAGTGAATTGTCTGAAGTGCTGCTATGAAATCCATGAGATGTAATATAATTGTAGAATCGCATATACCAAGCTCGGGGCGCCTGCTTCAAACCATAAAGCGATTTCTTAAGTCTACACACATGCGAGGGTCGTTGCGGATCAACAAAACCAGGTGGTTGATGCATAAATACTGTTTCTTTCAAATCCCCATGCAAAAATGCATTTTTAACGTCTAACTGATGAATTGCCCAAGATTGAGACACTGCAATACTCAAAACTGTTCTAATGGTAGCCGGTTTGACAACAGGGCTGAACGTATCGTCACAGTCGATACCCACTGTTTGTGACTTACCATTAACTACCAACCGTGCCTTATAGCGTTCAAGGTTCCCATCTGATTTGAATTTATGTTTAAACAACCACATGCATCTGATAATTGGGTGGTTAGATGGTCTAGGAACTAATTCCCACGTGTCATTTTCCTGCAAAGCTCTAAATTCATTAGTCATGGCATCAAACCAATTTGGGTCCGACCGGGCATTTTGGTAGTTTTTAGGTACTGGGGAAATAGTAGTGGTGTGGAGATTAAGGCGTGAAACGGGTTTAGAGATACCGGCACGAGATCGGGTTGTCATGTGGTGTTGGTTCGTTGGGTCGGGTGGGATTGGTGGGGGAGATGGGTCGGGTGGAATTGTTTGGGTTGGTGGATGTGTACCAGTAGGATTTATAGGTGGTAAGTTGTGGTTAAACGTTGGTACTGGTTGTTGGAAAGTGAAAGGCGGGTCGTCAAGAAAGTCATAGGCTTCGGGCGATGATGGAGAGTTGTATGGAAATGTGTTTTCATCAAACACGACATGCCGAGAAATAAGAACTTTGCCTGAGGAGGGGTCAAAACACCGATAGCCACGATGATCAGGTGGATACCCGAGGAAGATGCACCGAAGTGAACGAGGATGTAATTTGTGGGGCATGTTAGCGGAAGTGTTCGGATAACATGCACAACCAAAAACCCGTAGGTGGTCGTAGGCGGGGTGGCGGTGATAAAGTGCGTAATGTGGTGTGGATAGGTTTAGGCGTTTTGTAGGTAGGATATTATGGAGATAAGTGGCGGTGTGAAGTGCTTCTACCCAAAAAGTAGGGGGGAGATGTGCATGCGAAAGTAGGGTGCGGATGATGTCATTAAGACGGCGTATCATGCGTTCCGCCCTCCCATTTTGTTGCGATGTTTGGGGACACGAAAACCGAAACACAAATCCATTTGTTTCCGCAAAATTTCTAAAGGCGTGATTATCAAATTCTCCCCCCATGTCGCACTGAAAGGATTTTATCTTGCAGTTAAATTGAGTGCGAATGTAACGATGAAACTTAACAAATTTAGTGAATGTTTCGGACTTATATTTGAGTGGGTAAACCCACACGAAGTGAGTGTAATTGTCAATAAGCACCATATAATATTTAAAACCAGAAACACTTGCAACGGGTGATGTCCATAAATCACAGTGGACAATATCAAATGGTCTAAATGTCACCGAAGTAGAATCATAAAATGGCAATCTTTTACTTTTTGCAACTTGACATGAATGACATAAATGAGAAATAGAGGTTTTATTACAAGGAATAATAAAACGAGATTGCAATAAATGTAAAATGGATTGCCCCGGATGACCTAGGCGATTGTGCCACTGATCGTTGTTGCCAGTGACAAAAGCGGACGGTGCGGATGGCGAAGTGAACGGATAGAGCTCCCCCGAACTATCGTGACGTGAAAGAAGAGCTCCAGTGATTCCGGTCTTTAGATCATATATTGAAAAGCCGAAAGGATCAAAAGCGACAATGGTTTGGTTATCAATAGTAAACTTACGAACAGATAAAAGATTTTTGATAATATCAGGTGTGAGAAAAATATTTTTAAGGTTGTAAGTGCAGGTGGGTGTGGTATGGTGGTTGTGGCCGGAACCGTGAATTGGTATAGGGTTGCCATTACCAACAAAAATAGATTTTACAGGAGGAACAAACAAGGGTGTTGAAATCTTACCTGGATCATATGTGAGATGAGAAGAGGCCCCGGTGTCCATGTACCAATTTGGATCACCCCCGGTCAAATTGACTTGTTGTACATCATTAGCCAAAACACTCGCATCATAGTCTACAAAATCTGCAAAACCAGCACTTGGGCTTGGTGGGCCTGATTGACACCTATTTGGTTGGTGAGATTGAGACCCACTTTTATAACTGTTTGCTATTGGAAACGGGGAAGGGGGTGGTACCCAAGAGTGTTGCCAATTGCTTGCTTGCCATCGTTGATGTGAATGTTGTTGACGCTGTTCGTGTTGGTTTTGACCACAAACCCGGAATTTTTTCCCATGTCCACGACTATCACTGTTTGTCATGATATTTGGTGATGTGTGAAATAACTATGATGATCCCACTCTTCAATTATGGATTGCAACAATAATAATATATGGCGGCAACAGTTGATAACAATAATAATATGTGTGGATTGCAACAATTGTGATGAATATTGATTATTGCAATTGCAACGATTGTGATTGACGGCAACCAATTGTGGATTGGAACAATAATATTTTTTTTTTTTCGGCAGGCAATGAACAATAATATTTTTAGGGTTTGACGGATTTAGGTTTTTGGCTCTGATACCATAAAAGTGTTTATGATATCTAATTTGCATGTCTTCTCATTCATTAACAACCACTTAAATAGGTAATGAATACATTATAAACTAAGGAATAGATAATGACAAATAATAACAAATCTATTTCAAATATAACTAATCTATATCCTCTAATAATTATAACTTTTTCAACTTTTATGTATATATATAGTGACTTTTGTTTTGTATCATTCCAGTTTTGCTATGTAGTCAAATGAGACCTAGTGAGGTTCCCGACCATTTCCAACGCTATACACGGTTGATCTATCGGTACCTGGAAATCATAACATCATGAAAAACACAAAACACTCTTTGGAGATTTCGTTACGATAAACTCAACCTCATCATACTAATTGATATACTTAAAGAGTGTTGGTGTATAACTTACCATATGGCCAGCACCAAGTATCCAATAGAAATGTAAATTTTGATAAGACTTGGTGAACCCTTTTGATGGTTTAAATATTGAAGCATGTCCACAATATATTGGTGTTCTCTTAATGCTCAAAAATGTCTTTAGACCTTTCCATCTTTAAAATCAAATAAAACAAAACACAAGGGTAAAATGGTAATCTTTCATTGGATATATATAGTTAACCATAGAGGGTGTATATGAATTTACTTTAGCTTATTAACCCATGCTTCAGTTCCCTTTGTTGAACATATAACATCAAGCTATAAAAATACAATCAAATTAAAAAAATGTTATTTTTAATAACTTTTTATAGTGAAAATTGTACATTAATTAAGATAGAACAAAAGGATCTTACTTGTCCATTATATATGAACACATTAACTCCCTTGCTCAAGAGTTCATCAACCTATTAACAAACAATTGATACACAAAAAAAATTAATATTGAATTTTCACCAAATTTCTAATCATCATGTCATTCAACTTTAAAATCCTACCTCGTTAATTCTCGGTCGCATAAAGTCGCCTTCTAAGTATCGAAAAACAAGAGACCATTGTGCTCCCCATCTGTCGAAAAACACAAATCGCATCCATATATTAGGTATTTGTTTCGAATTGAAGAAAATCAAGAAAATATGATGTAAACTCACTTCACATCATTTGGGATGATCCCAAGTTTCATTCTAATGGCACCATTCATCAATTGACCAAGATCCCCATTTTCACTCAAATAAGTCTTTAATGAATCAAAATATGTTATATACGTCTTCTTCGTGTTTACTCTCGCTACCTCTGTTGATTCCAACGACGTTGGCTCCCGTATTGATTGTAACAAAAAATTGTAAAAATCCTGTTCAAAGGAAGAAAGTGAGATATATGGTTACTCTCTAAATATTTTGATTTAAAAGTCAAATTATTATTGATATTATATAATTATTTAAAACATATTTTATCGCATAAATATACGGAAAAAAAAATATTTTAATATTTTGACATGTTACCCAATCTGTCTCCCTCAACCATATTACCAATCGAGTAAGATAATAAACATACAACAAAGTTGCTACGCTCGCTAACGACTCCTTCAAGATCACTCCATGTCCTTGTAGCATCATTAAACTTCCCATTTGATATTTGCAGCTTTATTTTCTCAACTAGTCTGTTTCCTAACATGGGTTGGTTAGATACAATAAAACCTGACCCTGACCCAATCTAAAGCAATTTTAAGGTCTCCTTGGCCAATGGCCGTAACACGAAAAGAAACACCAAGAATCACACAGTTGTTAATGCAGAAACACTGACCTGCTTGCTTTGATTAAACCGACGTCGTCTATCATTGAAACATCCTTCAGAAGAGGACCCCATGATTCCTGATAGTTATCATGTTTGATACGAGTTTTAAAAGTCTCATTTTTGTTCAGATATGACCCTTTTTTAACGCCCAGTTGCATTAAAAGATAACCAATTCAAAGTTATAAATTATTCTAGAAAATCTTATAGTCTCACCACAAAGTCTTCGGGCGAGATCCAGCTATCTCCCAGAGCAATTCCTGAACGTAAAGCGTTAAACCAAATCATAAACATAGAATGAACAAACTTGTACAAGAAAGATGGTTAGTCAACTGATTAATCATCAAAATTTCTATGAAAAAAAAAAGAAATATTTTTGGGAAAATATTTAAACAACATGATGTGTATACCTCCAAGAATGAGCTTCAATCTTTGATCTTCAATGGCTTTGAGAGCGGCGAGTCCAAGAGTGACTGCAAATTTGCCACCATACGACTCCGCAACTATATAAAGAGGACTCTTTTGAAGGGTCTCATTTCTGTTGAATATTTCGATCAATAATGTAGTCAAATCTGTTGCAGCTTCTACATCAGTTTTCACCAGTAGTTTTTCTTCCTCAACAAAACTGTATCCACTCCCAACTGGATTATCCTAATTTGATCATTTCCCGCCAAAATTATCAAATAATGTAAAAAAGAAAAAAAAAAGACAAAAACAACAATATAATGGTTCATGAAAAATTCAAAAAAATGCATACCACAAACAATAGATCTGCTTTTTGTAGCCATGTAGATTTTCTGGGCTTCAAGAAAGTGTCTAATGGGCCAATTTCTTGAAAGTTACCAAACCCAACTCCTGAAGCACCCTACATTTTGGTGAAGATGACACACATTTCAGAATTTAATTAACAAAAAAAACTCAATTTGTATAAACACATGACATGCTTAATTACTTACAGGGCCACCTTGCAACCAAAGAACTATAGGCCAAGGATTGTTTGGATCTTGAGTTCTATAAGGACTTTTGTAGTACCACCAAAACATGTGAGCTTCTATGTTTATTAACACCCACAAAAACACACAAAAGAATGTTAAAAGTTTGAATCTTGAAAATGGGTTAAACAATAAACACCCACAAACACAGGCACATGAATGTTTAAAGGTTGAATCTTGAAGATCATTTAAGCAACTAACACCCACAAACACACACACAAGAATGTTAAAAATTGAATCTTGAAAATGGGTTAAACAATAAACACCCACAAACACACACACAAGAATGTTAAAGATTGAATCTTGAAGATCAGTTAAGCAACAAACACCCACAAACACACACTGACACACACAAGAATGTTAAAGAGTGAATCTTGAAGATCCGTTAAGCAACAAACATGCACAATAATGTTAAAGATTGAATCTTGAAGATCATTTAAGCAACTAACAACCACAAACACACACACAAGAATGTTAAAGATTGAATCTTGAAAATGGGTTAAACAATAAACACCCACAAACACATACACAAGAATGTTTAAAGATTGAATCTTGAAGATCAGATTAGGCAACAAACACACACACACAACAAGAATATATGTTAAAATTAAGATTGAATCTTGAAAATATGGGTCAAACAAGAAAAATGGAATTAAAAATCTTACTAGGCCTGACTTCAACGTAACCCCATTTTTCTGATCCATCTGGGGTCCCTGCAGCTTTGTTCAATCCTCCATTAACGAGCGGAACAAAGAAAAACACTAGCGAAACACAGCCTAAAGCAACAAAAAATGACTTCCCCATTGTCCAAAAAAGCTAAAAGAATCACAAACAAATTAATGCAACTTTATATAATAAAACAAGATAAAACCAACTGTTAGTTAAGAAATATATGGTTTGAATTATATGCATTGGCATATGATCAGACGATATTTTTAATCACCAAGATGAAAACTAACCGAAATTTTTTCTAATGTTTAGATATAACTTATAAGGAAGTTTTATAATTGAATTGAACTTAAGGGCATGCATGGATTTATAAGTGATTGGTGATCAGTGAAGATTGAGTGTAAAGTAGAGTCAATTGCTGTCAAGAAAATGACTCAACTAAACTCTTCCTCATGTCAAATTTTTACTACTAACTAAAATATGAATTGAATTTCTGCACTCAATCTACAAACAAATTGAAAAACAAATTTCCCTCCAGAAATTAATCAATGTCCATCGTTGCAATTTCGTTTTTATTCTTTTTTCGGTATTTTCTAAACACAAAGTTACCATTTTGTTCCATATTCTTTATATAAACATACTAATTATAAAAATGTGTGTCTTTTAGCTTACTTGCAGCATATCACTGAGACTTAATTATTGCTTGTGGTCTGGTCCTAAAACCTTTTTTGTGAAACAATCTGTGACTTGTTATGTTAGTAAGCACATAACCAGTGAACATCCGAAATACGGCCACAAAACCAACAACCTTTAAGCATCCATAAACTTGTAAAATATAAAATATTTTTAAGTCACGATGATAAAAATGAATCTTTTGCATTTGTTAGAACCAAGTGTTAAATATGCAGAACATATCAAAATGAACGTTCAAGCATAGACCAAATTAAAGTATGTATGTATGTATGTTAAAATAATAAAGTTAACTTTAAATTAAAAAAAAAAGGTTAACTATCCATTACATTGTTTTTCAATGCACAAATGAAGTTCTGCAATGACATAGAAAGAAAAGAACATAAGTTTCAAATAATTAAACACTGGCGTACGTACGTGTTACATAAAAACATGGCAAAACATGCAAACAAAAAACGTAATCTTACATTATAGCCGACGGTATGAATTTCCGAGGAAATGGTCAAGCCAAACTCAAAAGCCAGTATAAATCCGGTGAAAACAACATATTCTGATCAAAATAAGACAATGAAACTCTTCATTTGAGGAGTGCGATAGCCTAAAGTTAAAAAAATAGTCTAGACTCTAGAAAAATTAACTTAAATATATTTGATTTGATCCAATATAAATATAATAAACACTCTTAGTGCTAGCCCAGCCCAATTTAATATCATCACAGGCCCAACCCATATATCGGAAGAATAATATAACATGAACTAAACTCTAAAAGATTATCTAAGATAAAAATCATTTCCCAAATAATTTATTTTTTATTTATTTCAATGTACATTTATCCATAAACTTATTTTAAACTCTAATAATAATAACCTACATTTCTCTAGAAACTTATTTAAACTCCAATGGCAATGTTTATCCCAACTTTTTAACAGTTTTACCACACGTAGCAATTAAACTCAGCATCTTCCATCCAAGTGTCCTCCACGTGTCCGCTTAACATCACCTCAATCAATCCACACACTCTTCTGCACTATATTTCAACTCCAACAACAAACAAACAAACAAACATCCATCTTAATTTCATTTTCAAGTTTGAACCGCATCCTAAATGGCTCCGAAAAAAACCGTCGTAAAAACGACCAAAAAAACCATACGAGAAACGGTCCAAGTTTCAGTGATTGATGAAACCACCAAAACACCAATCACCAAAGACGTTTCATCCAATCAAAAAATCGAAATTGTCACACTTGAAACCCCACTTATTATTCAAACCCCACAACAACAACATCAACAAACCTTAGACGATGTTAATACTCAACCGGACGATGTTGATGATACCACAATCGGACGACATACCAGGGAAATCAAAGTTCAAGACGCCACACCGACACCGAAGAAAGAAGAACAGTCGAAAAAAACCAAAACCGCTTCCCGAGACGGTTTCAGGAAGAGGAAAAAGAGGAGGAAGGTATTGGATATATGTGATTTGAATTCTGTTTTTATATTAGGTTAAAACTCGTGTACTACATGAGTTAAATCAGTTTAACTATAAGTTTATGCAATAGCTAACAAGTAAAACAAAAAATTTATTTTATAAAATTATTGTTCAATAATTATATTTTAATTATAGATATGAGTAACAATTAATCTAGCAATAAAAATATAGAGGGAAATTACGAATATAGTTATGAAATATTTTTTAAATATACAAATATTTTTTAATTCATTTTGCAAAAAATTCAACTTTTGTATAGTTAGTAGTGATACCTTTTAACCCAAAAGAAGGGGTTGTTTGTTTTAGCTTCTTACTGGTTTAGATGTCTGAATGATTCAATAGTTAACAGTTAATAGTTTAAATTGTTTGCTTCGTAACCACATGTCTGAATGGCAAGACATTTGCATGGTTAAGCATTATACAGAGTCTGAATGGTTAAGAGTTATTATCTGAATTGATCAGATATTTTAAATAGTTAAACAATTTATCAACTTTTAATGATTCAGACCTCTTACTGATTCAACAATTAATAGTTCAGCCCTTTTATTGATTTAGTACTCATCCATTCTGATACTATCAAACAGCCTCAAAAAGTGTTAACTAATTACTAGTTAGAGTAAAAAATTAAAAAAATAAAATTTTTCCCAAGTGTCCCGATGAGAAAACCCGAAAACTAATATATCGCTCTAATTCTTAAAAAAACAATTTGAACAATGAACAATAAAAAATACATTTGTTCAATATTCTACAAATCGCTCTAATTGGGATTAACAAAAATAATAACTAGGATTATGAGATATTAGGCAGTAGATAATAATTTGGATGCGGTAAAAGAACCGGGCGAATTTAGAAGACCTTGCTTGGCATTTATGGTGTAATTTTTCGTTTCGTAATTTCCCGTTGTAACTTGTAATAGGTGGTTGTTGGGATTTTGTAGTTTCGGTCCTAGCGTCTTGCTAGTGGCTTTGGTTTTAATAATAATATTGTCGTTCAAAAAAAATACAATTTGGATGTGTTATAATACATTGTTAATATATTATCTTACACGTAGAAGGTGGGAGAGATTGGTAGTGGTGAAGGGTACAAGAGGTATTTGCATAAGGTGTTGAAGCAGGTGCATCCTGATTTGGGGATATCGTCGAAGGCGATGACGATACTCAACAATTTGATGGGCGATATGTTCGAAAGGCTAGCGGAGGTGGCGGGGCGGTTATCGGAGGTTAACAAGAAGATGACATTGACGTCGAGGGAGATACAAGCGGCAGTGAAGTTGGTGTTGCCTGGTGAACTTGGGAAGCATGCAATTGCGGAGGGGACTAAAGCTGTTACTAGCTATGTGTCTTATGCTGGTTAACCAAGGCTTGGGCTTAGTTAATTTGGGACATTCATTTTTGGTTTAGTTTTAGTTTTGTAGATTTTGTAGTTTGTAATGTAGATTTGTTTTTAGTGTTGTTTACTTTAAAGTAGTTTTAGAATGTATATTTAATTAATGCTTATCGGTGGAGGTGGGTTTTTTGTTTTGTGTTTTAACTAGTAAATCATTAGACCATGTATAGACTAGTTCTTTTCCTCTTCAAAGAGCCCTTAAAACGCCTAAAACGTACGTTCATGACAACCTCTTCGTTCACTTTCGGGTCTCCTTCATCTTCTTACCCCCTTCGTCACTTTCTGATCTGGTCGCACACAACTCCTTTCGTCTTCGTCTTCTGATCTGGTGGCACCTTCGTCTCTTTCATCTGGTCTCTCTCCTCTGAACCGTTTAGCATCATTTAGAAGATCTTTGTTAGTGAGAGATATGAATGGGGTGAAGGGTAGGGCGGTTGTGTGGTGTTCGGTCGCCGGCGTGAAGGTGGCGGTCGGGTGGTTAACCGGGAATGAAGGGTTGTTAGGATATATGAAGTTTTTTTTTATAATATAGGTATTTACTCAAAGATTAATATAAAATTTTAATATAAAACACTGTTTATTTTATTTTTATTATTATTTTTAAATAACAAAGAGACTAAAATCAAAGAACTTGAATTTACACTACACGAACTTTATATTGCATTTTCTAACAACACAGTATGGCATATATACATACAATACACTAAAAGAGTAAAAGTATATATTAAAGGACGTAGTTGAACAAAATATATACAATCCAACACAAGTTAAAGAAAAGTACACTCCAACAAAACAATCAATTATATATCGAAAAAGGTTATAGAAACAAACAATTCCCCAACACAACAGTTACAAGAAAAGTACATTCCAACATAACTATTAAAAACATATTAAAGATTAAAACATTACAATAAAAACTTACAAAAACAAAACAAGTTATGAAAAGAGTTATATATGGAAACAGAACTCTACCAAGGTTATCGGTATTCAGATGATTTTGTTTTAACTAGCGTCTTGCTACTTTTCATTTATTAAAAAAACTGTTGTTAAAAAATTGTATCATGTGGCTTGTATCTTCTGAAGAACCTCACGACTCAAGTACGTTGCATTAAAGTTATACGAAATTTATATTTTCTTTTGGCGAGTTCAACACTTCCGGTCAACTTTACTTCAGTAAACCATCTAATACTTATACATACTTGAACCAATTAATTTGACCTCCCAAGCCGGCTTAGCATGGCTCGTTTATAAATGAGTCCAGTTCGAGCCTATAATTTAAGCTTCTTAAGATAAATGAGCCAGCTTAGCTAACATTAAGCACTAACTCAATTAAGTTCATTAATTTAAGTTTGGCTGGATACATATTTCTACATACCGAACAGAACAGGGTGGCACAATAGATAAAACAACTTAGCTTTTTCCGTAAATGACCTTTTCAAGTTGCATGAGTCAAGCGTCTTGTCGAAATCCCCAAAAAAATCATGCATGCCATTATCTTAACAATCATTTGGTGTGTATGGAAAACTCGTAATAACCTCCTTTTTAATGACAGTCTCATCCAACTTCAAAGGTTGTTTCAAGATATCAAGTTCTTTTCTTGTTTGTGGATCAAAAATAGATCAAGATGTAACAAACGCAGTAAATTGGTCAGACTGATGTAATTATTTGTTTTAATTTGTTTGTACAATGCTAGTTTTGCTAGCTTTTTTGAATGAAATTTACCGTTAAAAAAAACGCATGACTCGCATGTTTAATAATTTTTTTAATTTAGAATTATTCACTTTTTTCACGGTTTTTAGGTTAAGAATTAAATATGTTTGGTTTTGGGTATTTAATAAATGTTACTTATGTAAATAAGGAGTCCTTGATAGACGATGTACATGTTAACTGTATTTACGAAAGTCATGTAACGTGCTAGCATGTATCAACGTCGTAAAATGTCATCTACCGAACACTAGAAACTTTAAAATATTTAAACTTTTAATTAAAAAAACAAAATATGACACAAGTTAAACGATTCTACACAAAAAATTCCTTAATTACCCCTCTCAACCACAAACACCTTCATTCAACTCATCATAAATTCATAATATGTTACCTAGGGGCTACGGCATAAGCTTGAGGCGCCTAAAAGATATTGAATAAGTAGTAATGTAGCAATGATTAACTAATTAATAATTGATGATATATGTTGAAAATCAGGAAGTATTATTTTTTACACCACAAAAAATCGACCCGAATTAAACATGAAATTTGTGTGCTAGTTTCACGTAAGTATAAATAACTTTGGTTTAGACTCATTGAACCAGTCAAACCATTTAGCTAAAAGGATCATTGTGTTTATATGTTTAACCCACTAAATAATTATTTATTTTAATATGTTTTCTTAAAAGTTAATTTTTTAAAATTTATCATTTACGTTATATACCACTTTCACATTTCGTCATTTATCAAACTTGCCACTAGATCTAAATTTTGCCGAGCTAAAACCCATAAGGACTAAACTGACGATTTTTATAGATAAGTTTGTTTAACTACTGAACGTGAAAGTATAATATAATATTATAACATAAAAGACTATCTTGTACTTATTCTTCAAAAACTAAAACTTAGTTAAAATGTTATCTTCAAATTTTAATCTTAAAAAGACGCTCTTTTCAAGACATCATCTGCATGTGTACGACCATCGACTACACACAGAAGTCATAACCATTTAAAAGCAAACACGTAAAAATAACTGAAAAATGACGTTACCGTCCGCCTTTACTCTACTAGAAAACGTTTTGAAAGACCTTTGTTTGGAATTTTCAAGTGTTTTAAATATATTTAAAACTAAAATTAAAATTCACAAAACCTTCCAAAACAAGTGTGAGTACACACAACAACATAGCAAAGAGCATCAACACAACCTACATAAGTACAAACCCTTCGTACTTATCAATTTTCACTCTTTTGATCAAAATGAATCCACTCTCCTACCGTAGGAGCTTACTCCAGGATGAAGACGCCGCTAGAGCTCTTCGATCTCCAGCGGCGTCTTTCAGTACCTCCACCTCCTCCCCCTTCGACTCCTCCTTAGTCCTCACAATCCTCGTCCTCCTCACCGTCCTCTTTTTCATGGCCTTTTTCTCCCTCTACCTCCGTCGTTTCTCCCACTCCGACACTGGACGCGCCTCCCCTCCCCCGCGTTTACATTTACACAGCAAACGCGGCGGAGGAGTTGACGCGTCCACTGTCCAGTCGCTCCCGAACGTTCTGTTCGGGAGCGACACAAAGACATGGAGCGAATGCTCCATCTGTCTTACGGAGTTCGAGGAGAGGGAAACCGTGAAGGTGATCCCGTATTGTCGTCACGGTTTCCACCCGATGTGTATCGAGATGTGGCTTTCGACGCATGGTTCGTGTCCGCTGTGTAGATCGACTCAGTTGTTTCCGGCCGGTGATCATGTGGCTACAACCGGTGCCGGAATAAGAAGTGACGGGGATGAAACGACGTGAATGCATGCGGGCCCTTGTGATAGATAGGTTTGTTAAAGGTAAGACAAATTTGCCGGGAAACATTTTTGCAGCGAAGCACGTGGGAGAGTGGCACGTGTGATGATGATGCCATGTAAAAAATGTAACCTTGTAATTTTAGTTTTTCCTTTTTTTTTCTTTTAGCTTTTTTTCATGAATTTCGTGTTGGCAATGATATATGTGTTACACATAATGTGTATCGACCATCATCAAAGAAGTTTGAATGGAGGTATGATTGTTGTTTTGTCCATTAAACGTATCATGTTTAACTTTTAATAAGTCTTATTTTTCAGCGGTATCAATTAATGATTCAATTGATACTGATGAGGCAAACAAGTTTTACACACTGATGAGAGTTTGTTCATCGTTAACCGTTGTTACGTCGGTCTTTGTGGGGTTTTCCCTGTGAACGTTATGGTAAGTTAGATGCAACATGCAAGTACGGTTAAGACAACATATGTGATTGTCTTACTTGGTTTAAAGACCCTATCAGTCTATAACTGATAGACATTAAATCGTTATCTTTTATCTTTATTACGAATGTACATAAAAGAAAATATAAGACGTGAAGAGAAGAAGCTTTTTAGGTTTTCTGAGTTTTTAATATATTAATATTTGTTAAATAAAATAATTATGGAAAATGATTTTACTAAATCATTAACTTTTATTTAATCTCGAATTATTACTACTTGTATATTATATTTTTCCTAATGGTATAACTTGTTGAGGTTTTAAACTTTTAATGTGGAGAAAATGAAATGTGTTTTGTCGTGAAGCGAAATGTGTGACCTACTACCTCTAGTCGAATAAGAGTCTGCCAGCTGGCATTAAGTGTAACTATATGACTACCACAATTATCCACGATTTTGTATTTTGTTTTAAAGATGTGAATTTTGATTTGTATGTGAATGGTTTAGGATTTGATAATCGGGTCTTTGTCATCGTACATCACTTTGTGCAATGTCATATATAACTTACCCTATACAAAATCCCTTCTAAAGATTTGTATGTTATGATTTTACATACATAAAATAATAAGTTTCATTGGGTAAATGACTAAATCCTACACTAGAAGGTTGTAATGAATTTGAAAATCGATTCTAAAGAACTACGCCATGTTGTGTAGTAATGCCTTCGGTAAGGGTGCAAGGAGTGCATATATTGAGCGTTTGATATCTCGTAATAAAAGTGCGTTGTGTCATTTTACCTATATAAACTCTTACGAGCTCTTGGGAGGAGTGGAACCCCGAGTGAACCCTTAGCCTTTTTAAATATTAAATATAAAATTTAAATCAAATAAAAATCCATCCACTCACACATTTCTATCACCTCACGAGCATTTAGATGATTTAAAAAACTCATTGTCTTCCGCGTGGAATTAATTTGGCTGATTGGGGGCACCGAGCTTCTGAGCTCGTGGATCTCATTGGTTCATCTCGTGAATGCTCCTTGTGGCCCAAGAGCATTCACATCTCAATAATCTCTTATCTTCATCCTCTTTGTTACACTAAAAATCACAACTTTTATATTTCGTTTTCACTAAATAATACTTTTACCGTTACAATTTTTCTATCCATTATTCACGGCCACTCTTAAAAAATATTAAAACATTATAAAGGGTGAACAATGTCTCTCCAAATTTACAATTAAACAATAATATTCTTTTTCCTCTCCTAACAACCAGTTTTTCTCTGCACCTTGAATTTAACAAACTTAACTCACATAAATTAAAGGATTGGCTTTAATGTGAATTGTGAATGCTCTAATAACCTTCTTTACAAATAACCTCAAAAAGTGCATATCAACATTCTCTAAATACTTAAATAACAACATTTTCTAGCTTGTTATCTACCTTGTCTAGAATTACAAACACATAAATAACATCATTTAACATCATCATATACTAGTATTGTTAGACTATAAATAGCATCATCTTATACTTGTATTGTTAGATTATAAATAACATCATCCTAATACTTGCATTGTTAGCCTATATGTTGTGGAGCGATGATGGGGTACGAACGGGAACATCACAACAACAATTAGGTGTTGGGACGTGGTCATTATCACGCTCGTAAAAGAGGGGTTGTTTTTTAATCGTTATCTACTCATATTCTCTCACACCATCACATACTTTATAATCACATTTCACCTTACCACTAATCACAATACACCTTCAATAACGTAAAAGTTGAGATAACCACTTATTCTATGACGTCTAGTCACTCCTTAAGTGACATCACCTTTTTTCATTTTTCTAATTAATATTAATATATTATCATCCCACAGCATATATTCTTATTAGAAAATATCACTCATGGGCCATGCTCTAGTTTCTTGTAAATTCGTTAGGAAGACAATTCTCGAAATAATACTATACTAACAGTTTAGATACGTTGAAAACACTAAATATTTTCCGGACCAATGTTCTAGGTTCTAGGCTCGAGAACATTCATGATTTATCTTTAAGGTCGAAGGCCCCAATCATTTATGACAATTAACATGGCTCCAGTAGCCAGTATTTGTACTTGTTTGTTTAACATACTAGATGGGCCCAAATGCCCAATCTTTATTATTATAATCTATAGAATTATGGAGCCTAACCCAATCTTCATATACCAAACTTAACGAGTTAAAATAACTAACATGTTACAAATGTTACATTACAAAAATTTACTAATAGTTGAATAAGCAAACATTTAGGTTACTAGGAGTGTTTTGGCGTGGAGATGAACGTGTTCACGAGCATACCGATCTGAGTGTGACGAGCTCAAATTGCAAGGTGAGCGACGGGATCCCTACCTATCTCTCGAGTTGGGATTGGGATGAAAGGCAAATGTTTTTCTAAGTAACTTATTTATGTACTTAATATGAAAAAGGTTAAAGAGTTAAATTTATTTAATACTAGGTTTAACACCCGTGTGTTACACACGGGTTAGATAATAATATTTATAAATTCATAATCATTTTGTTTAAAAATTTGTAAATATTTAATATTTAAAGATATTTTGTTTCATCAACTCATGCATGGTATTTTATATCTTCCCTCTAAAACTTCCTTTTATAAAAAATTCCTCCCAAAAGTTGCCCTCCTAAAACCTTGAATTATTATATAGATGAGAGTAAAAACAATATGACATTTTATGTTCGAGAGTTAGAATTGCAGTGCTTTGTGCTCCCCCACCCTTAACGACTGATAATTAACTTTGGCCCTTGAACTTTAGGTAAATGACAATGAGTAGCAACTTTAAGTAAATGACAACTTTAACACTTATATTTTTATGCTTGATAACTTCATTCTTTATTTTCTGTAACACTTAAAATACATGAAATACATCCCCTCAAGTTTAACCACTAAAGTGTTCAGCTCAAACTCTTGATGACATTTCAACTAAGGATAACAAGTGGATAAACTACTGGAGCAGTCAAGCTCGATCAAACCCTCACGTATAAGCTCAAACCCGCTTCGATTACAAACTCGAGCTCAAACCTTTTTAACTAAACAAGCATTAGGCTCTTGACTGACCTTTAGGTTCAAAAATGATAATCGTATTTCAAGGTTTTAGGTATAGCATAACTTTTGATGCATGAGTTACAAGTCAATGACATTAAATTCTATTTACGCAGTTTGTCACCATTCAAGAGACTCAAACTTTTTCAAGGCTTCATAAATAAGATTTAAAAGATCCAATAAGAACTTGCCATCTGTCTGCCTTGCTGTCATTCAAACTGCTAAATTATCCTTTTTGAATTTTGACTGTCAAAGTTGATGATGTGTGTCTTGTGTCCACCTCAGCTTACGGGTGCCTGACACTTTCTTTTACCTTTGACCAGTTTATCTTCTCTGCACAATTTGAACATACGTACACAGGTCCACACCTGCATTAACATTTACAAAATATATCAATGAAATAAGTACAAATATTATATTTTAATAACTACGAATACTTTATAACTTAAGCTCTATTATACTGTTATAAAGCATTAAAGCTTGCTAATTAAAACGAATCTAATTTAAGCGACTTATTTTTTATTTTGGCCCGAACCCATTTTGACGAGTGATCAGATAAGCTGGTTTTTGCAATTTACCTGTTGGCTGAAGAATCAAATCCGCTGTCACAACAAAGGAAGCAGGCTTGCAAGTTTTCTTCACCTGAATTAGATCAAGGGTTAGAAAGGATTTTCGAGAAATAATATGATAAGAATAATCATGTTGATGTATAATGATTAATTAATAAAAACCAACCCGAATTAAATGATCGGTTTAAGGCTGATGAAACTTCTTGTTGCACTGATCGTTGCAACTCGAATTGCATCTTCATGCAAGTCTCAAGTGTGGTCTGCATGCTATTCATTCGCTCTTGAAGTATAGCCATATCCATACGTAGATCATTAATGATCTCCCAATCCTGCGACGTTATAGAAATAAAATTATAAAAACATGTAGAATTGTGTGTGTTTTTTAATAATTTGATTGGTAAAACTCACAGTTGTAGAGTGTTGATTGATTTCAGCTGGTTCTGTACTCTCATTAGCTTCATCATTTTCATTTTCGTTAATGCTTTGCTCATAAGAATCTTGATGATCCGTCTCTAGCATCCAGTCTTCGTCAGAATCAGAAGCTTGATCGTGGCGTGCCAAGTAGGATTGGATCACATGGTCGAGTCTTACACGGAAATCACTTTGAAGAAGACTAGAGACTCGTCTCCTACAATATGACAACTTATCAGATTAATATTATTTGAGAGAAGTGTAAACACATTATGAAGAATTTGATGGTCAAATACCTGCTCATAAGTTGTTGAAGTTCAATTCTTTTATTGTTATCATCATCATGTGTATAGAACGTTTGTGTTGTGACCACTGGATGATGATTGTCATACCACCCATCATGTACTGTTTCTTGGTACAGCCATTCATCTTGGTTGTCAACTGAGTTTGCATTTAAACTTTGAATTGACTCGGTATTACTCAGATTGTCTTCTGCTTCTACAATCTCTTCTTGCCAAGACAAGATATCGGTTTCGGTTTCTGCTGGATTTAGATGGTCAATTGTCTCATCAACTTCTACTTCGTCTTCATCTGACTCATACTGGTTATTAAGCTCCAAAGATTGTTGAGACGTCTCGACATGATGTGCACCCTGATTGCTTTCCACTAAATCATCCTGTTCCTGGTCCCTGATTTCGAAAAACTCAGTTGGTGGCAGTAGTTGTGGTTCATTAGATTCATGTTCATTTACTACATCATCTAATAGCTGATTTTCTTGGTATTTCATGTCATTGGCAGATGAAGTATCAGATTCATCGACAATGTCTTCAAGTAGTTGATTTTCTTGATCATTCACACCATTGTCAGACGAGGTATCAGATTGGGGCCCATCATGAGCTTTTTCATGGTTATTCACTCTAGAAAGGAACCCTTTCCTGCTTTAAACAATTGTGCCACAAGTTACATTTAATAATTTATCAAGAATGATATATTGATAGATTATAATGGTGCATGAAGTTACAAACTTCAATAATTCAAGAAGAATAAAAGCGCACAAAGAGTCTTGTTATGATTTTTAAAAATGGGCTATTTCCTGGCATAGCATAACTAACAACAACAACAAAAGGTTTTGAGTACTCATTATTAAAAGGTGCGCTTCGCTGGCAAGACAGTGAAGATTATTATTCCCAGCATTTTGGACAGATGTGCAAATAAATAGTGAAAAGATAACATACCTCAAATCAGATACTGTGTGTGTTTGCTTCAGTAAACCCAACTCGCTTGCTGCGGTAGAAGCAGACCTTTCATCTTGTACAAATCTTTGGTTCCACAAAAATCTACCTTTGAGCAATGTCTAAAGCAGAATAATAAGCTACCACAAACTCTCAAGTCTGATATATGTTTACAGATATAACAGAAAATAAAAAAATTCATCAACTTAAGAACGTTTCCCTATTAGTACAATAATATCATCTGGGCCAAGGATTATCCAAGACAAGTATGTCAAGTAATAGAGACATGTGCATTTAACAAAAAGACAATTTTTTATCCTACAAAAGCATCAGACATTGTCTTCTTGCAAGATTTGAGAAACACCATAATGATTTTCCCACTAAAATAACAGTCTCTCCATTTAACAACTTAATGCCATTTAAATTTCCAAACTAGTTATGCTCAAGTCATTTTAAAACTACATCGTACATGTCGGAAGTTCTATTTTCTCTAAATGGAATTTCAGATTAGAAGTCAAATAAAGAAAGCCTAACTGACGTAACATTGACGTAAGTGATTCTGAAATTGAACATGGCTAATCCTAATTCACATAATAAGCAATGTATTTATGAATCCTATCATATTTCCAAACACTACTACGATGCAATCACAATCATGTAAAGTGGCAGTTTGATACAGCATAAGGACAGGAAATGGTATGAATAAAAAAAATGTTCAAACCTGAATCCGTTTCCTATAAGCAAAAGTTGATACGGGTCGACTTTCCATCAAACTCCGCATCTCTGTTTTCCTTTCCATCTCAAACCTTGTTAGTAAGTCAAGAAGAGCATGCCTGCCATAAAGTAAACGGATAGACTTTCGAGCCCCAACCATAGTTTGATTGACACTTAATCTATCTTGTTCTTCATTAATAGATAGACCAGTTTCTGCTTGCTGAGTGTTTGACTCTAACCACTGTCTCACTGTCCTCACCCTCTCAGATTCATTTTCACAAATCAATCGAGCCCGTGAACAGTTACTATTTTGTGAAGCATTCAACGCACGCCCATTGTTATTTTTACTTCCCCACTCACGGAAAACCTGCCTCACGCGCTCTTTATCAGCATGCCCAATAGCAGGAGACTGTTGTGAGCACAAGTTCTGATTATCCTCTAGTTCATTCTGAATCCTCATTTGGTTCTGATTCCATGGATACTCATTTTCAGCTTCACTAGTATTTATCGACAAGTCTTCACTTTCAGCACCTTCTGATGAACATGAACAAAGGCTTCTGAAACTACTATTAGCCGTCCGACTCATGTGTTTCCTTTCACTCTCCTTAATTATGCTTCCATCTTCAAGATCACGCCACAACTTCCGGATAAAAGATGTGCGTGTGATTGGTTTCTCTTGACTACCCCATCTCCTCGAGGCCGGAGAATAATTGTCACCAAAATAAGAAGATTCAAGCACCGAAACGTTGTTTATACCAGCAACAGCCATTGTTTTACACTTGACCACTAAAGTTCAGCTTCTGCATCAACTGTGTTCATTCCATGTCCTGAATTCAATATTAAAACCACTACTTCAAATCATTGTACATAAATAAAATCAAACAAATCATTCAATTCCAGACGTTATTTCCGGTATTCAAATCAGAAAATTAATTTTGCATTAAAATACTAATCCTTTGGCTTAACTTTACACCGCAAACATTAATCCATGGCTTGACTAATCGATTAAAAGCAATCATTAACTCACATATTCATAAAACGCTAGCAGCGTTAATCACCAAAACATCGCGGTAAAATTTCAATATCTAACACATTCAAAATTCAAATCACAGTATTCAATAAGAAAAAAAAAAGCGAAAGAGCTCTGACAATTGCTTTTTCAGCTCCAAAACGCATCGATAACAACGAAATTCAAACCTCAACTATAATTCTACTCCGTATCAGCTAAACACATACATAATCCACCAAACATCATCACCACAACAAATTATAAATCAATTGAATATAAAACTTACTAACTCAGGATACAATAACACGTCAACACATATACAATTCATATAACAGCTCAGTCGCATCAAACTATAAACCGGATTAAAACAAAAAAAATTATAAAACATCATTAACACACTAACACGGTATAGATAATAGATTCACATCACATCGTATGCATCCAGAAACAACAAAATTATAATCGTATTAGCAACACAACAACAACAGATGATGATGAATCGATTAAAACAATCAGCGTTTAAACATAGAACGATATAGAGATAGAGAAATGAACCTGTAAATTGATTTACGTTCTATGAAAAATGAGTAGATTAGAGTCGTTGATCGGTCAGAGAGTAGGTGAAAACTAAAAACTATATAATCGGAAGATACACACAGTTGAATTGTAGAGAGAGAGAAAGAGTGTGAGAGAGAGAGAGAGTAAATGAGGGAAAAAAAGTATTTCAGTTGGGAAGGTGCATAAATTATGGCGTGTCTGTGTATGTAAGTAACGTCTATTTTTCTATGAACAAGAATGAATGAACAAGTAGGAGGAGCCATTGACGGATGCATTTTACCATATTGCCCTTCTAGACATTTCTCTTATTTTATTTTTTATTGTTTAGTAATGGTGAATTTTTTAATTGGTGTGGAATGTTGACTGGTTTTTCATTTGTTTCATTTACGCCATTTACGGAGTCTTGAATTCAACGGGAAGACGACGAGTCGATGAGTCATTACGGGGTGGGTAGATATGGCTCACATAACAATCTTTGCATGTTTATTTTAATAATAATCACTTGTTCTATCATAAAATTAATAATTTTTTATATGGACATGATAACACGACACGATATGAAATTAACAGGATTTTGTGTTGTTAATATGTTAATACTATAAAGACACGTTAACTATCTGTGTTGTAACATGTTAAAATTCATATTAACACAATAAATCACTTGTTAATATTTAATTAAAGAAAATGTTGGTATAGAATAGAGGTGGAGATGAGTAGAAATATCAAAAACTCATATGGATTTTGATTTTTTTTCACATTCTTATATCAGGTATTATTATGGTTAAAAATTATTTTTATGGACTTTTGTTGTTTGTGGCTTAGATATTATCTTGTTATGTCGTATTTAATATTTAAAACTTTGTACTTATGCAAATTTTATTTTATTTAAGTAAGTTTTATCGTGTCTTATCATTTATCTGCTTTGTATCATGCTTGCGTTTAGAATAAATGACACGACAAGCTATCTTGTCGTGTTTATGTTTGAGCTTATCGTGTTCATTTCATGTCACGCGATATGTCATCCCTAAATCGAAATAAGGGTGGAGGGAGTGAATTACCCTTACTTTAATCAATTATAACAGTCTACAGGATCATCACACTACACTCCATATATTTTTTAGTGGATGTGAGTAACCTTACTTTATTCTCACATACTCTCATCCGGCCATTTTACACATTAAAAGACAAAAAATGGATTAAGTGTTATGAGATGCGGTTCACAGGTACCAGAACCCATGATCTGATACCCTCACCCATACCCGCATGGGTGGCGCTAATGTAGCCGTGCAAGTAAGGGGTACTCGCAACCTTTACCGCGTCCTCACCCACCACCCTAACCATGTAAGACTATGTGTGGTGCTTCATGTCTTTTGTTGATATTTTATGTCTTGTGTAAGTCATCTTATCATGGGCCATTGTAGCTAAAAATGATGTAATAGCATTCCGAATTTTCATATATTAGAAACTGTATGTGAATAGTTATGAGTGGAAAAGAATGAAAATTATAAGATAATTCACTATTAATCGTATATTTGAAAAGTCATTGTCACCCACTATAAATTTTTTATATATTTTGAAAGTGTTATGAGTTGAGGAAAGATAAAAGACAATGATAAATGTATAAAAATATTATTTAACTCAAAATAACATAAAAATAGTGATATTTAGTGTAATTATAAAAATAATGATAATGGATGAGTTATGAGCTTGATTTGTGAATGCCCTAATGGTTAATGCCCCTCGTCATTACCCAACTAGTAAAATGATTAATTTTATTGCATGAGGATATGTGTGAGACGTGGAGTTATATAAATAACATTCAAGGATTTTTTGTGCCCTGTAATGGCCACCCGAAGTGGTGTTTAGGGCGTAGGGCTACTTGTAATGGATGTTATGCTCATGGATAACGCACCATAGCGGCATAGCGCCCCCGACACCATTATTAAAGGGGCATTATATTTAAACAAAAAACCATGTGTTATTGAATAACGCCTCAAGCCTCATACATCTTAATCACCAACATTTTTTATCCAATTACATTAATCTTTGTCATAGTTGGTAATAACCGTGTAATGATAATGCCCATTAAACATAGGCGGTGTTTGTTTTGTTAAAAGGCACACGCAGACATTGTTATCTGCAGATTTGACATTTCATAAAAAAACGTTTACGCGAGCTTTTCTTTGTGTAGATTTGGACCAACCACTATTAAGATATTCTAAGATCCGTAGAAGGTTAAACACCATCATTCAGTACCAACATCTATTGTCCACCACAACTTTAATATATTATAATGACTGAAAACTAAGAAATATATATATATGTATATATAAAAACTGATTGGAAAACTTTGATGAAAGAGACATTAGGAAAAGATATAAACTCGCATTAGACAAATCGTAAATAGCAACCAATATTAGAATAGCTCTTGTAAAAGAAACAAAAACGTATCTATAATAGATCCATGAAAGAGATGCATATGTAGTACAAAACAAATTACACCAACGTGTATATATATCATACACTTGTATGTGATTTAATTTTCTCCACCAAAGAAAGAATATAAGTCATAATATTAATTAAAGGGCTTGAAATTGTTGTTATTTTTCAATATGTATCATACTATCATCTCTTTTGTATGTATAGGTAATATTACTAATATATACAAGTTTGTTTTTATCTCCTAGCATTTGTATAAACATGTTTATTAATATACCTCTCTAACAAGAGCATGTGTCCATAATCCTTCAAAACCGGCCATATATTACTCTTTGTATTGTATACTTATATTTGAACTAAAGGTAAAACAATTTTTAAAAATATAGGTAATTTGTTATGAATAAACATTATATAAAAGGTTTAATCTTTTGGTTCGAGGACATGGTAATGAGAAATAGAGTTTAAGGTTTTATAGGTCTTAAGTTTAAATTCTGTAGATTTTAAAAGAGGTTTCTCACTTATTTAGTTAGTTTTCTCCTAGCTTAGGGGTTGTTTGGCAAAATCTGAATCATTAAGTGCTAAATGGTTAAGAGGTCTGAACCATTAAGAGGTTCCATCAATAAGATGGATGTTGGAATACAACTTCAGATGAGTATAAAGTTAGTATATGCTCCATTCAGTTTAATTCAGCATCTCTCAGTCTCTTCACCATTCAGCACTTAACTGAACCATTCAGAGACTATTTTTTTCTGAAACAAACGCTCTGAATGCTGAATGGTTAAGCACTGAACTGAACCATTAAGAGGTAAACAAACAGCCCCTTAGTGGTTAAACTAAAAAACTTGCTTTCTATGGTTCAGTCCTCGATCTGCTATTTAGAATGGACAAGATTCTTGAATAACATGATATTATTAAGCGGTGAACTTAAATCTTCTCATCAAAATTGCTAGAATTGAAAACTCATTATTTATTTCTGGGGTGAACTTAAATCTTCTCATCAAAGGGCAACTTGGTAGGGGTACTTCCATCAGATTTTGGCTCGATGCCTGGGCTTCAGATAAACCATTCAAAGATCTCTTCCCTGACCTATACTCCGTTGAATCATGTAAGTCCATTTTTGTGTGTAATTGCTTTGTTTTTCAGGATAATATTGTCATCTGGAAGTGGAGATGGAAACGGCAGTTGCAGCAGATGGATCTTCAACAACTAAGTGTAGGGATGAGCGTTTGGTACCGAAATACCGAACCGATACCCGTACCGTACCGAACCGGTACCGTACCGATAGATTCGGTACCGGTATCGGTACCCACTTTTACATGTTTTCGGTATCGGTATTTTCGGTATCGGTACCGGTTCGGTACCAATACCTTAAATTTACCTAAAAGTACTTGTTCCGTACCTATACCGTACCGGTACCGTACCGAACCGATACCGTACCGATAGATTCGGTATCGGTACCGGTATCCACTTTTCCATGTTTTCGGTATCGGTATTTTCGGTATCGGTACCAGTTCGGTACCGGTACAGTACCAATCTCATCCCTAACTAAGTGCATGTGAAACTATTCTTACTGCAGTTCAGCCTAATAACAATAAAGATAGATGGATTTGGCTCCAAGATCATAAGCAAGGTTTTAGCGTATGCTCCATCAAACGTCTTCTTCAAGGCTCTACTGCTGAAAACATTCATACAAGTCACTGTTGGAACAACTGGCTCCCCTCCAAAGTTAACGTTTTTGGTTGGAGAACTATGAGAGAAAGAAACCCCACGAAAAAGGCTCTTAGCAATAGAGGAATTCATCTTGAATCGACTTTATGCCCTATTTGCAATCAACAGGTTGAAGACATGTCGCATTTGTTATCATCATGTGTCTTCACAAATCATATTTGGGCTCGTTTGGCTACCTGGATAAAGATCCCACCGATCTTTGCTTTCTCCTTATACGACTTGTTCAACATTCACAAAACATGCAACCTATCAAAGAAGCTAAAAAAAGTTATTCATGCAATTATCGTTACCACGGCTTGGTGTATCTGGTTAGCTCGCAACGACCTTGTTTTAAACAACACTCCTATAAATATGCAGAAACTTTTCCAAGATATCAAGTCCTCCGCTTATCTTTGGATAAAAAATAGGTCATCTTTTAGCTCTATTTCTTGGTCGGAATGGTGTAATTTTGATTTCTAGTTCTTGTATATATCTATCCTAGTGCTAGCCTTGTTTTAATAAAAGTTGCTGTTCAAAAAAAAACATGATATTATTAAGCGGTGATTGTGGATGTTAGAAAAGTTGAGTATATATTAATAGAAAATTAGATATGAGTCGTGGGTCGTAGCAGTTGGATGGTTGTGTATTGAATTTGTCGAGTTTTGAGTGTACTAATGTCCCTTTTAGTGGCTCGATGGAAGTCGACGTTTGTCAAGCATTAAAATAATTTTAGCAATTAAATTATATAGAATTAATTAAAGGTAAGCATTTAAAATGTGGTTGCATAGCTACATGGCTACATGTGATGTAAAGGTGATGCAAGTTGTCAATTGTAATGGTTTGCCTCTTTTTGGAACAAAATGTAAATTTGTTTTATCTTTTATGCTGTTTAACGGGAAAAGCACAAAAATTATATTCCACTTGTCTCAAGCTATAACGTTAGAGAGAAAGAAACAAATAAAGGATCAACATGTATCATTCAACTTACCATACATTAAATCCTTTTTTTTTCTTCTAATTATATGAGTATGATTTGAAATAAACTTATAATTGTATGTTTTATGTATATGTAAATTGTGTATTATATGATTTGAAATAAATATGAAGAGCTAAAATATTAAAATGTATATGCTTTATTTGCAAAATAGCAATTGCAATTGTTAAAAGACAAAAAGAAAACGATAGAGTAAAGTGTTCTCAATATAATTTTATCAACTTTTACAACTAAAAGCTAAAATTAAACAAGTGTAAACAAAACCACGTAACACACATGATGCAAGAAGTGAAAATAAAGGCATAGGTACCGGGGTGACGAAATGTGTAACCATTGCAACAGGGCAAGACAGTAATGGTGTGGGCCGTGTGGCAGTTTCTAAGGCAAGAGTTGGTCATAAGGACACTCGATGATAGCAAGAAGCGATTGTAGTAACAAACAATGCCTTAAGTGATAAGGTAGTACAATAAAAAAAGGAAAAAAAAACTTCATCGAAGCCATGACAACAAGAAGGCGATAAGCTTAAGAAAATATTAACATCTACCCATGTAAATGCGATTTACCTGATCTTGTTGCTAGTAGGTTGTTGACGATCCTATACTTTATAGAAAAATATAAAGAATCATATAACCACAAACTTATTTAGTAAAAATATAATACTCTAATTTATCTTTTAAATAATTATTAATACAAAAATTCTTTGAATGGTAAATTTAGTTAGGGATCATATGAAGAGTTACTAGCAATTTTAAGACTTCTAACAATCATTTTTAAGACTTTGGGATTACATTTTTAATATAAATAAATGATGGCATAAAGGTAAGAAAAGAATGTATCTAGTGTTAATGTTTGATTGCATTATTACATAATAATTGTAAAGTTGTATATGTATTATATAGTTTTAAATTTTTAATATGTAGATGTAATTATATACCTTGCCATGTGGCCCATGTTCGGCTCAAGTCCATATGGCTATGTTTTATTAATACACAAACTTTAAAAAACTAAAAAGTATCTAGTTTTAAATGATAAATCATCATGGCAACTTACCGTTGGACAAATTAGATCATACTTTCTTCAAAAATACTCCCAAAAAAAGTGCATGTGTTTTGGAAAGTTCAAACAACAAGTATTTAGCACAAAGATTTTAAAACCATATTGTATATTGCAAAGTATTAAGATGGGATGTAATATATATACTAATAGACATACATAAAAGTCGTTGAATAGAAAACCTACTTTAAATAAATAACTATTGGATATGAATAATTGAATAAACACATATATACTTGTTCCGATCGGCTATGCGAACGTATTATTATTTACTAGGTTAGCACCTGTGGATACTCACGGGATTAAACGGTAAAATGTATATATGTTGAAATGAGTAATAGCGAAACATCAAACAAAGTATGATAATATAAATTACTATAGGGCTGACAAGTGGCGCAACGTGGAGCAACAATTTAACAATTTATTAGAAGAGAAAATATGAGAATACTGATTTTCTGCTTAAAATTGATCATGTGTTCATCATATACATAGAAGATTTGAAAATTTTAAGGTCAAAGATTTTATAAACTTCTTAAAATGGAAGGTTGGTGGTTACGATGCCACTGGTGAGTTTACCCTTTAACGACTTTAGCCTCGTACTCAATTTTGACATATTTATGACTTTGACCTTCAACTTTGATTTTTTTTATTTTGACTCCTGATGAGTTAGTTAACTTACAACTTTGACTTCATATTATACTTTAACATACGTACAACTCTACCCCGATATATTTCACCGACGAGTTTCACATTTTGGCGACTTTAGCCCCTATTCAACTTTGATATATTTATGACTTTGATCCATAAACTTTAACTTTTTATCATTTTGACTCTAAATGAGTTAGCCAACTTATAACTTTGATCTACTTTCACATATTTAAATCTTAATTTTGACATATTTACGGCTTTGACCTTCAACTCGACTTTTTATCATTTTGACTCTTAGTGAGTTACCCAAGTTACAACTTTGAGCTTATATTCTACTTTGACATATTTACAACTTTAGCACACTCGCTTTGAGTTAGTTATCATTTGACTTCTATTTTTGTATATATCACTGTGTTTTAATACATGATGCATCATGACTTAATTTTCACGGCAACATACAAAGACATAAACTTTTTTATCAATGTGTGTGACGAAGTCACTTACGTAAGACCCGACCGCTGCATCATACGCCCCAGTCTTTGAACTAGTTATAATTAGTTAGAATCAATACTTAAATTTGATATAGTGATCATTAACATCAAAGTTCGTCCTGAAGATTTTTGTGTCTTGACGAGTCGGAAAAAAGAAAGCCCATGTGCACTAACAAATTAAATAATATAACCTAATTTTATTTGGCAAAAGCAAACGTTTTATCAATAAAGAAAACAAAATCAAAGTATTAAAAAAACAAAATAATGTTTTATGCAATTGGAACATACTATATTTTTTTATTAAAAAATAATATATAAGAGATCTCACATGTTATGACCTTCTTCACCTTTGAAATGACTCCGATAAATATGTTAACTGAAACAAAAACTATGTAAAAGTTAGGATTGTCTAAAAATAGCCCGTGTCTCTAAATTTGCTTGAAATCGACTCTTGTCGAACAGACTTGTATAACTTTTGAGTCGATAGGAGCATTAGCATATGCTCGTGTCTCAGCACTCAGCTCGCTCAAGTAGCTTTGATTTGAAGTGCATTGTAAAAATAGCCCAACTCCAAGCCCAAAACATTTATATACACTTTTCTCCATTTAATGTGTCCTTCCATTCCTTTTGCATATTCTAGTTTGGACTAATTGCTCTAATTCCCTAATTACAAACACAATGCTACTACCTAGTAGGGGTGTTCACGGAATCACGGTTCTGTTTCAAACCGTGAAACCACTCAAATTGTTCATCGGTTTGATTTCGCGGTCGGTTTATTTTTATACCGAAATCTTTCGTAAAAAATAGGATCGGACCGTTATGAACAGTTTGGTTTGCGGTTTATACCAAAAACTGTTTGTAAAAAACCGGACCCGACCGGACCGTACGTGCACGTGTGTGTATATATTAGATATCATATACGAGTTCTTGTAGAGTAAAGTATTAAAGCATCTATTAATTTGTTAGTGCTAAAATATGTCATAACTAGCAGATCGATCATATACAAATAATATATAAGTATCTATCATTATATTGTTACAACAAAGATAATCTTGCAATATTCAGATACATAATCAATCTCTAATACAGGTACTTTTAAAAATATATAAGATTTTGACAAGATTTTTGGATGTTTTTAGAGCTCTTAAACTTAGACTATAAAGCCCAAACCGCAAAACCAAACCGGACCAAACCGCTCGTATTCAGATACATAATATATAAGTATCTATCATTATATTGTTACAACAAAGATAATCTTGCAATATTCAGATACATAATCAATCTCTAATACCGGTACTTTTAAAAATATATAAGATTTTGACAAGATTTTTGGATGTTTTTAGAGCTCTTAAACTTATAAAGCCCAAACCGCAAAACCAAACCGGACCAAACCGCTCGTATGGTTCGGTTTAGGTTTGGCCTTTTACTTAAAACGGTTTGGTTTGGTTTTTAGTGGTAAAAAACCGCAAGTAACGGTTTGGTTACGGTTTTATCCAAAAACCAGACTACGTACACACCCCTACTACCTAGCAAGTTTGTTCAAATATATATTGTGACATGGAGTTAATTTACGCCATCGATCTCACTCGGGAAGAGTTCAAGACTCATGAGAGGGGAGTACGAGAATCTCAATGACTATATGTGTGTGTATAAGTTCAAGCTCATTGGAGTGACTCGGCTTGAATAGTAAACGAGTAAAATTGTAAGCTCAACCTTTTTTTTTAGCCGAGTCACTTTGTATAATTGTAAGCTCAACTAAGTTCAAGATTTTTTTCGTTCATCTATTGGTTAGTAGATCAATGGATCATGCTTTGTTGTTGTTGTTTGCGACCACAATACTTGGAATAGGTACATGTTGTAAATTTGAGGCAAGTATGCACATATTAATATAAGGGCATTTGCATATATACCCCTCCAAACCTTATTAATTGCATATTTACCCAACTAAATGTTTTTATTGCATATTTCCCCTTCATAATAAAAAATATTTCATATTTACCCATTTTGATTTATGTTAGTAAAAACTAAATAATACATTGACTATTTTACCCTTACTTAATTACCTATTCAATAATTAATCATAATTAGACATTAAAAACCATGTACTCCTAAAACAAACATACATAAGAACCAAATCCATTTCAAAATCAATTCAAGCAAGTTGGTGTTAGTATATGATTTTCAAAACCATCGAAATGATTATCTCCCATCTACAATTAACAAGATGACTAAAGGTGCCTATGGTTATTAACATTAATAAAAACCTTACAAAACCTTTAAAAAAAGCATGTACGATGACGCTGCTGTATGTGGAGATGAACATTACACATAGCAATTTTTTTCAAAAAAGATGTACAAAACTAAATTAAAAAGAGCGGCCACACATAAACATAATAAAACAAGAAGTATAATTAAATTTCAAAGACATACTTGATACAATGGGGTCGTCCGGAAGGTTGCTTGAAACTTGATACGACCGAAGATGAACAATGGAGAAGAAGAACGGTGGAAACGATGAACCACGGAGAAGACGATAGATGCAGATGGAGAAGACGATGCTGTTGACGTTTGGTTTCTTTATGTTTACAAGTAGGGATTTTAACATTTTAAAGGGTAGTTTAGTAAATATGAGAATTGTTATAAACTATGGGGATATATGTAATATTAAATTTGAGTTGGGTAAATACGCAAATTAACTAGTTTTTAGGGGGGATATATGCAAAAATCCCTAATATAAAATATGTACATCTTTCAAACAAGGATTTAGTTTGTGTTTTGGAAAAATAGTTTTCAATTAATCGATTTTTGTTATAAGACAATGTCGATTAATAAAAAAGTAAATTATTTAAGTAAAATAGAGAGGTAACATTTGGTATCGTCAAGTAAATTAATCACACATACAATGTAACAATACTAGAAATTCAACCAAAAACAAATAATAAAAAAATTACAAAACAAACCCTCATGTTCAAGAAAACACATAAAAACCCCTAGAATTAAATATCAACATCACAAATGGTCCTTTGAAAGCCCTTTGAGGAAGTAGAAAAGTGCACCATAATAGGTGCACATGACACTTTCATGTGGTAGTGTCTTGATTTCCACACTCCCACCTTAAACCTTATTCTGGCCTTCAAATTCACAACCATCTCGACCCGACCTGACGTCCTCTCCACTTTAAGATCACGTGCAACCTCTTCACGCAATGATACGTCATGTGACGCAAGATTCAACTTAAAACGGGTTGCATTTCTTTTAGGTTGGTAGAACGGGTCAATAGTCCCTCTACTAATAGTGTCGTCATCATACATAACCACAATGTCAACTTTATCGTAGTAAATAGAAACTTTCTTGTTAGGGTTGTAAGCCCGGAGGATGAAGTTGTAGGTCGCGTTTAGGTGGTTAGCATTGGATAGATTGTAGTTGTGGATAGAGCCATCATCAATTGAGTAGACTAGCTTTTTCGGCTTGATGGTTAGCCAAACAATGAGAATGGCTAGACCAACAATGACAATGAGCGCAAGTAAGACTATCGCGATGACCCGAATGAGTTTGGATTGTGGCCGCGCAACCGCCTGGGTTGGGGGTTTAGCATTAGCCATTTTTTAAGAGTTTAACGACATGGTGAAGTTGGTTTTGTTAATATATAGTATTGCAAAAGTGGGCATATTCTTAGGAGAATGTTTTGTAATCAAGTCTTTACTTTTTCTTTCCATCAATTCCTTCCCCATTTTTCCTATCATATTGTAGATATAGAAAAATTTATTTATATACAAGTATGACCATAATTTTTTATATTGTTGTTAGTTTTTTAAAAGAGTAAACTATAGTTTTGGTCCTTCTGCTTTAATACCATTAACAGGTTTAGTCCCACCTTAACAGTTTTGGTCTTTGTGATTTTATTTTCTAACAGAAATGACCCCGAACACTAACTTCATCTAAAACTGTTGAGGGTGAGACTGAACCTGTTAACGACATCAAAACAAGGACTAAAACTACAGTTTACTCTTTTTAAAATGTTCAAAACTCGGTGTCATTAGAATGTGGGAGTAACACATATAAAAAACATCTTCTTATTATTATTGTTATTGTAGATACATAACAAAAAAAGATGGAGAAAGTAAAGGGCTATAAAATGATGCTTAACTTGGAGAGGGAGGAAGAATGAATAAGTAGAGGTACTCTTAAGTGATTCTTTTATTCATGCTTGGAACTTCAACTTTTGTGCATCCTTTCTTGATCTTGAAGGCTTCCAAAGACACCTCTTTAAATAGTTTTAGCAAATAAAGTGACAAAAAATTGTGGTTTTACACATTTGCTTATTCATTCTTTTAATATTAGTGTAATATTAATGGATAATGATTTTAGGACTTCATGTTCATTTGTCAAGAAATGATGTTTATCAAGGTTTGATAATTTTGTTTTTCATATAAAGTTCTGAATGCTATCAAGAGTCATGTAGCAACGCATAAGTTTGCGATGGTTTCAATTTTTATAGCAATGTCACATTTAACACGTGAGCCCACGACAACATTTAAAACAACTTTTTTAGGGTTTTACGCTCACGCCGGAACGCACAAGTATTAATACTTTAATACTACTTAATTAGTTCATTGGAATCGAAAAGAGGTGATGGGCCTTTGTAGCCGGTTTATAGCAAGCCAACTTTTTGGGCTCAGTTTTGAAAAAGACCAACCAAAAGATTTATAGAAACTGTATAACAAGCCCGAGTCATTATTACTTAGTTAGTTAGTTACAATGTTACATAGGTTATATGTTTAGTAGCCACTAAGGGGCTAATTGGCAACATCTGAATTATTAAGTACTGAATGGTTAAGAGGTCTGAACCATTAAGAGGCTCTATTAATGGAAGAGATTTTAGGGTAAAACTTTAGATGATGATAAGTTTGGTACATGCTTCATTCAATTCCATTCAGCATCTTTCAATCTCTTAACCATTCAGCACTTAACTGAATCATTCAGATGCTCTTTTTTTGTGAAACAAACGCTTCATTCAGTTTCATTCAGCATCTTTCAATCTTTTAACCAATCACTTCATGTATATTGTTCATCAATGGTACTTTTATTTGTTTATTAACTAGTTATATTAGAGTAAACCATTACGGTGGCGTTGAAACATAACAAAATAAACGTCGAAATGTTGACAAATGAATGGGCCAACATTGTTTATCACGCGGGTTGTTTATCACTAGGAACACATGTTTTGGTGATTACGATAAATGATGGTCGATGCATTTGACACGACATTACTAAATGTAATATAACGAATGTTGGTTTATGTTTGTTCGTCCTTCGGGTTTTAATCGCTTCTTAATTTCCTCTTTTATCCAATGCACCTCGTCAATAGTTGAATGCACATATAATTCATTAAACATTATCGAATTACACGTCCCCTTGTTTTTTTTGTCATATGATTTAAGTAACCTTTGAAAGCGACCAAAAAGACACGAATTTGATATTGTTTATTAACAAGTGTTGGTCGGTTTGTTTGATAATGTAGATCATTGACTGTGTTAAATAAAGGGTTGACAAATGACAACGACCCTTTTTTATATGTGTGTCACTATGTAAATATATTACATTTAGCCATTTGTATCTCTTTGAGTACTTTAATAGTAGTGGATGTGTATATTGCTTACACGTTACACAAATGTAAACGAAGTTGAATTATTTGGTTTTGACGTATAGATAACTAGCGACTTATATTATTTGAACTTTACAATCACAAATGTGAGACTTGGCAATCGCATCGGGCAGCCCGGATATATATATATCTAGTTGTCGTATATAATATAGAGTGTGTTCAAGTTGATTAATTTAACAAAACTTGAAAACCTTGTCCAATTTGGCCTAAAGTTATGTGGTTACCCGATGGACCTGTAAGTATTTCATTTTAAACAAAAGGACCTTAACCGAGAGACGTAACCGTCGATTATCCCTAAGTGAAGATAGACTAAAAGATTACCAACTAAAGAAACTATTCTTATTTGGATGAAATTACACATTCCCCTTTTAATTGATAAAGCAATAGATTTTTATGAAATTCTATAGTGAACTTTTTAGTTTTAAATTTTTGCCACGATATTTTTATTAGTTTACACTTTTAGCCCATCTAAAGAATTGTTATTTGCACAATCAAAAGACATTGGTAATATTGTTTGGGATGGAACAAGGAGAAGAGAAGAGATAAAACAAAATCTGATGGGGGAGTGGTTCGACGGTAGTGGTGGTTCGGTCGGGTAGATTAGATGGTTGTAGGCGGCGACGATAGTTTGTGTTGATGCGGTGTCGTGGGTAGACGACGTCAACAGATATGCAACTCGAATGGTATCTATTGAAAAATCATATAAGCAGTCTGTATTTTCTGCATTTTAGATAACAACTGATTTGACTGTCGGGGTCTATGTTAAACAAATGCGAAATCGGACATGAAGAGTTAAGTAGAAACATAAAAGGCTCGCGCAACGTACGAGCCGGCGACTACATCTAGTTAGATTAACATGAGTTGATTGAATTGTGATCTAAAGACAAAAATAACCATTGTACGATATTAATATAAATGGTTGCTCATTTTTTGTTGTGTTTATGGGTATACCCTTGGCGTATAATTATGTGATTGTGGATGGAGCTATTGAATTTTTATTTGTAATAGAAAGACTTCTACTTTTTTTAACAACAACAATGAATGTCATTGAAAAAACTAGTGAAAAGCTAGAAAGAATAAAACATGAAAAATAAAAAAACACAAACGAAACAAAACGACAAAAAAAGAGAACAAATCAAAACAAAAAGGAAAAAAAACCCATCATGCATTAAAAGCTAAACACTCAGACAAAACCATTAGAGGTTGCCGACTCCATTTTTTCCTGTTCACCATCACATTTTTACCTCTATGTGTTTTACACTTTTACCCCGTTGAAAGCTACACAACTAGTACAAAGCTAAAAAGACCTTTACAAAAGACGTAATATATCATGGTTGTAAGAATCACAGGCGTTGATTACTCAAAGACTACTCGTAACTATATAGTCAACAGACTTTCTGGGTAACCCCGCCTAAACCAATGACTCAGGGAGTCATCCCTGAGTACTTCTGAGTATGACCGAGTACTCGCAAGTCTACAATCGACCGATCTGGCAACACATAACGACTTCTATAATCATAGACGTAGTCATGGATAATCTGTCAGTACAATACAGGCTACGGATACACCAAAACGTCACCAGACTAAGTACCATAATGTTTTTATAGTAGTATTTTTTTTTCACACAAATTGGATTCTTGTTTCAAATTTGAAATGTGTGTGATCTATATATGTAGCCATGCAACAAAAGAAATTGGTTACATACCCGACCCGTCAGTTCCTACCGGGTGTTAGAAATGGAGATTTTAGTGGAGTTGGCCCATTGGACTTCTCTTTAAAGCCCATGAACTTGACATGGTTGAAAAATCAGATTTGTTGTTTGTTGTACTTGTAAGTTGTATCTAGAATTAAATTTTGTTGAATTAACATAACTAGAGATTGTTAACAAAATTAATGTTCTCTTGATTTTTGTTGAAGTTATTTGATCATTTTGGTTGGAAATTAGGATAACCCACTTGGCGGTGGATATCGGTATGTTGACGACAACTAGCGAAAACTTATAAAAAGTTACCGCTGATTTAACTATACGATTTAACATAAAATGGTTAAACATAATCATATGGTTTCAAATTGTCATAGTAAAGTGTTGGATTTGATTTGGTTTTTTGTTTTTAAAAACACCATTTATTGAAAGTCATGTTTAAATTTGTAATTTAACAAACACAAACGTGACACTTGCGCCTCACACACTTTATTCGTATTAAACTTGAATATAATCAAAATGTTTTTATTCTATTACATTTTCAAATCAAACATTATATGTAGCTGATGTCATCATAATATTAATATCATTTTCTAAAGTTTCAAAATTGACCATTTAAATGTTACAAAGTCAATATATGCTTGTTTCTTTTCTTTTCACCACTCGTTATAATGTACACATATGATTAAAGTATAAATATACAAGCGATTAAAACTGATCACATGCCCACGCTAATTAATGTTTTAGGCGTGATTTTTTCGCACGCCCCTTATATATTTCTAACACTCGAATATAGTGCGAGTTTCACTACTCGTTATAAACTTATAATTATCCAAGAACTAACTAATGGTATTCACTTATTCAGTTTAACTGTTTGATGTGAGATACCTAAGATTTTATTAAAATAATAAAGTCTAGGGTTCAAGTTTCATTTGAGACATAATGTGATTGTAGATCAGGCTAGGTACTACTAACTATCATAGAGTTTGAAAAGAGGCATTCTTTTAAGAAATAAATCCAAAACATTCATAGGGTTTATGAGGTTACCTCTTGTTGATTTTCTTCTTTATGTGTTCCTGATGAATCAAGGTCAAAATCAACATACTATTGACATTTTTTCTAAATATATATTTTTAACGACCAAAAAACATATATTTGCTCAGGTACTCCGTACAAGGTGCTCAGTGGCAAAAGATCACCGCCAACTAGCCTAACCCAGCCAGACATAACCCTAAAGCGCCCTAACTTATGTTCCGTTCCAGAAAAAATCCATCTACCCGAAAGCCCACTAGTGATAAAACTGTATCACCTCATAATAAAACCGAAGATCACAAATCCCGATCTTCCTTCACCGAGCCAAACCAACTAAATAATATTCACTTACTCATTGAAGTTAGTTTCAAACTTTGGTTCAATAAATTGTGAATCCCAATTACTAGAATGATAATTCCTCTCTGTCTTCTTCTTTGTGTCACTAATAAACTCTAACCCATCCAAACACAAAGTGTCCCAATTTTGGTCCAGAAAAGCGTAAACACAATCAACCACCTCGCCACAACACAAACCAAACCCCGCACAACCTGACTCAATCAATCACCACACTTTCATCTCTCTCTCTCTATCTGCATCTCCGGCAATGTCTACAAATCCATCAGAGAACGGAACTGAAGGCGACGACGAACGAGAAGAAGAAGAGGAAGAAGAAGGCGAAGGAGATACCGAAGAGGAACATGACGACGAAGAAGAAGAAGAAGATGAACCGAGGCTTAAGTACCAGAGAATGGGAGGCACCGTGCCTTCTCTTCTATCCAGTGATTCGGCATCATGTGTCGCCGTTGCCGAACGGATGATCGCTCTCGGTACTCATGGCGGTTCCGTTCATATCCTCGATTTCCTTGGGAATCAGGTACGGTCTCGTGTTTTGTTTCAATTGGTTCATGCGATTGCGTAGGTTAATTTTTAGGTGTTATAGGTTTGGAATTCAATTACGCGGTATGTTGAATTAGATAATTTGATTGATTGATTGATTGATTTGATTGGATCATTTGTAGCTTGATACGAGATCTGTAGCTCAATTTCTGTTATATTATGTATGATAGTTTTAGCTCATTTGCTGGACAATTTGACTTCATTAGTAGAAGCATAAGCTAGTAAGCTACTTTAACGAGTTCATAAGAGAACAAATACCACATCTGTTAGCAAATGCAAAGAGTATGATTGAAATACGGTTATTTGGATAATTTGACTTCATTAGGAGGTTAGGGCATTAGCTCATTAATAAAAGAGTGTATGATTGAAACACTTAACTGTTAAAGGCATACAGTATTCATCAAAGCACTCAGATACGTGGATTGTGGATGATGATATTGATAGGATTATTGTGCAACACATAAGTTTAAGAAGTTGATTGTGTACCAAGGTTCATCTCTTATCTAGGCTTCAAAAAAGTCAACTTTAGGAAGGCTTGACCAACATTGGTAGTTTAGTGTCTCTTCATCTTAGCTGTATAAGGTCTGCTGAAAACACTGTTTATTGTATATGGAAACATTATTTATGTAAATGAAAACGACCGAGAACAAAAGTTCTGCTGTTTCCATGCTTCATAGTTTCTGATCGAACATAGTTGTGTGTTTTTTGAATGACAAGATTTATAGCATGTATTGCCTGTATCTCACAAGAAGTGAACATATCAGTATATGTTGTTAACTTCTTCTTTGTTAGGTTTTTCTGTATCCAACTTCTCATTGGAGTTCTAATAAATGTTCACATTAGCATTATTTTTTTTCATATCTGAATCTCTATATATGTAATATTCTTGACAGGTTAAGGAATTCCGGCCTCATACTGCTACAGTCAATGATCTTTGCTTTGACTTGGAAGGTGAATACATTGGAAGCTGTTCAGATGATGGTTCTGTTGTAATTATCGGTCTTTTTACAGACGAGAAACTGAAATTTGAGTATCATCGCCCTATGAAGGCTATTGCACTAGATCCGGATTATGCTAGGAAAGCATCTAGAAGATTTGTTGCTGGTGGTCTGGCAGGAAATTTGTATTTTAACGTTAAAAAATGGATAGGCTACCGGGATCAGGTAAGTTTGTTGTGCATTTTGCCATTTATCCCTTTATGTTTATTCTAGCTCGAGCAATTCTTTCCCTAATTCAGTAAAAAAATCCACATGACCTGTTTTGTATATATGTGGGCAATTTTGAGTCATGAAAGTTGCTCAACGGATTGAAATGGGATTTCTACTTACAGATAGAAACAAAAAAATTTTTATCATCACCCTTTTGATGTATAATTTATTAATGATACACAAAGTAGCTAAAAGATCAAGTTCTAAATTTCTAGTAAGTATATAACAAGTTTTGTAATCATGTTTGATATTATTGGTTAGATAATAAACATCCTAACCTGCCCTGAACTAGTTGACCTGTTTCTTCAAAATTTTCTATTTGTCTGATCCTGGTTTGACCCATCACCTGTTCTAAACCAACACATCCATTTTACCTCCTCTACTACATCCCGTGTGGGTTAGAAAATGCCCGGGGGTCTTAATCTTCTGCATAGTTTTTGCACTGAATAGCAGATTACATCTTTTTGCATAGATTTTGCACTCTGGCGAAGGTCCAATCCATGCAGTGAAATGGAGAACGAGTCTAATTGCATGGGCTAATGATGCTGGAGTGAAAGTTTATGATGCTGCTAATGATCAACGCGTTACATTTATTGAAAGGCCTAGAGGAAGCCCACGCCCTGAGCTTCTTCTTCCGCACTTAGTTTGGCAAGTAGGAAAAATATTTCTGATTTTATTGCACAAGTTACAATAAACTAGCTACCTGTAGTTGCTATATTTAAACCATGTTGTATGATATTCAGGATGATGCTCTTCTTGTTATTGGTTGGGGAACAGCTATTAAAATTGCTTCAATAAAAACTAATCAGGCCAGAGGAGTAAACGGGTCATATAGGCAAATTACAACCTCCAACATGAACCAAGTTGATATTGTGGCATCTTTTCAAACCAGTTATTTCATATCAGGAGTTGCTCCCTTTGGTGACTCTTTGGTGGTTCTAGCTTACATACCTGGGGAAGAAGACGGAGAGAAGGATTTTAGTAGTAGTGTTCCATCACGGCAGGTAATTTTTGTTTTCTTCTTGCTGTAATGTTTTCCAGCCTATCTCTTTATCTTTAGGTGGTGTTTGGTTTGCAGTCAGGAATTACTATGGGTATGGGGTTGGTTGTAGGATGGCTGATGTTTAGTTTTTGCATTAGAGTGGTGGGATATTGGCAATAAATCCTCACGTGGAGGAGATGTAGGATCCAATAGGAAGTAGGAATGATTATTGATTAGGAATGGATTTTCTATGCCTGACCCCTTAGCGGTTTGAAGAAGACCCAATTTCAAATGTTCTAATATCTATATTTAAAACACATACCCTCAAGCCAAAAACTTTTTATAATACCTTTGGCCATTTTCAAAAGCACAACTTATACACAATGTTATTTTTTGTTGTTTGTCTATTTGCACTACTCTTGCATTCAAACATTTGGAGAATTTGGGTGTATTGCCTAGTGTGGCAAACATCTACAAGTAAGTAGGAATTTATGCTTGTGTATACACACACAGAAACACATACGCATGCATTCATCAGTTCATCACCCACTTTTGGTTGCTCTTGTCACAAGTTCTGGTTGTTTGACCTTCTGTTCTACCATGTACTCGGTCAAGAATTTTCAGGAATCTATCATGATATTAAATTTTAATCCACAAAGATTAAAGTATCTAGTAGTGCGTTAAGAAAGGTTTGGTATTTATTGTCGTATATGTATTTCTTTTCTAATCGGTACAAATTATCATGAGAAATTGAGAATAGGATTCTTCACAAATAACAAGCATCCTTTCCCCCATAATAACATTTGTATAGATTATCGTATTATATTTATTGCTTAATCATAATTCATACATGTGATGGTGTTACATGCACTACACTCATAAATATAGTCCATCCTTGGGGTTTTCTGTCCTGTAATATGCATCTTCATTCCCATGGTTTTATGAAAGTAACATGTTATAAGTAACACTGGTTTTTGGTAAGATGAAAATAGGCTAAAATGTGTGAATCTACATTAAGCAGGGAAATGCACAAAGACCAGAAGTGCATGTAGTGACATGGAACAATGATGAGTTGGCAACAGACGCGTTACCCGTGCTTGGATTTGAGCATTACAAGGCGAAAGATTATTCTCTTGCTCATGTTCCATTTTCTGGTACATGTTCATGATCATCTCTTGTTCTTATAGCATAAGATGCTTACAAATTCTGGATGTAGGTAGCAGCTATGCAGGTGGTCAATGGGCTGCTGGTGATGAACCATTATACTATGTTGTGTCCCCAAAAGATGTAGTTATTGCCAAACCAAGGTAAGTATTATTTCTTTGCTTACATGGAAATGAAATCACACACGTACAAATGGAAACATGTTTTCTATATTATCAATCATCTTGATAGCTGTCTGTATGGCAAGTGTTCTATTTAAATCTGAACAGCCTCTATCTTGATTTGCTCTGAAATTTGTTGCCATTATTTGTCAGATGTGAAGTATCATGTCATTTTATTAATTTAAAGCGATAACATACTTCTGATTGCCAGGGATGCAGAAGATCATATTAATTGGCTTCTTCAACACGGATGGCATGAGAAAGCTTTAGCAGCCGTTGAAGCTGGACAGGGGCGTAGCGAGCTCCTTGATGAGGTATTTTTTCTACTTCCTATAAATTTGAAGTCATTATTTGAGGCTATAATTTACCATGCTAATTTTTTTATGTAAATCCTATATATATAGAAGTTACTGGAATGAGTAATGAAGTTTTCTTGTCAGCATTTAATACATACAGTTTTATGTAACCTGAACTTGTAAAATATATTTTTAGGTAGGGTCAAGGTATCTGGATCATTTGATTGTAGAAAGGAAATATGCTGAAGCGGCTTCTTTATGTCCCAAAGTGTTGCGAGGTTCTGCAGCAGCGTGGGAGAGGTTGGATATTTCCTTTACATTGGATTACAAATGAAATGTTTTTCGTTGAATATTTTCTGCAAGTGAAGGTATGAAAAAGAAAAAAATGGTAAAAAGAAATAGAAAATTTACAATGGTTAATTGTTACAGATGGGTTTTCCACTTTGCTCATCTGCGTCAGCTTCCCGTGCTGGTTCCATACATCCCAACAGAGAACCCAGTACTACGTGATACTGCTTATGAGGTATGTGATATACAGCGGGTTGAGTAACTGGCTGTATTGAAATGTGTCAATTTTAGTATGGGCTAGGTCAAGTTTTGTTGACCTGCAACACCTTGTTTTTCTATTTATTTCTATTTTCTAACAAGTAATTAATGCTTTAATTATGATTGGCAAAATATTATTACAATACTATAAATCTTTGAATAGTGTAAGTTGGGAAAACATATACATTCAAAAATACTTTGGGTGGCATCCAATGTAGTTCATCCATCCTTTTTTTTAGCTACTCGCTCTATGTTGTCTATGTTACTCTTTTAGTTTGTCCTGCACTTCTAAAAATGGCCATTCTCCTAATTTTCTTTCAATTGCCTTCATCATAAATATTGCAAGCCATAGGTATCTTAAATACATTGTGGTAAAAGTGCCATACTACTTACTAGTATATGCTTAGTTTTGTATACTTCCTTAACTATATCTTATTTGTTTGTTTGTGTTCAATAGTTTTGGGACACCTATCAGCAAGTAATTGGGTCGAAAATATGCTATAATGTATCAATTGTCGTATGTCAAATGGGTTGAGAATCCGTCTTAATGGATCAATTGTCATATCAAATTGTTACTCTTATAGTATAATCTGCTTACATAATGCAGGTTGCTCTTGTAGCTCTGGCAACAATTCCATCTTCTCACAAGGATCTTTTATCTGCTGTGAAATCTTGGCCACCTGCAATATACTCTCCATTACCTGTCATTGCAGCCATAGAGCCCCAACTTAGCACATCATCTATGAGTGATGAACTCAAAGAGGTAAGAGCAAGTATTATTTGTTGCAATGTGTTCATATTTGAACTATAATAGCAAGCATATTAAATCTCATATTCTTTTACCATTTCAGGCACTGGCAGTGTTATATGAAATTGATGGGCAATATGAAAAGGCTTTTGCACTTTATGCTGATGTAAGGGCTCACTTATGTACCTATGGCACCTACAGCGGGCAAGATTGGGGATTTGGGTCATAACTGGTTCCTGTTGAAAAGGGTCACTTCTCATATTGGTCAAAACAGGATGGGTCGGGTTGGGTTTACTTGCTAACACCTTATGATTTTTTTTTTCGTATCAAGGCACGCTAATCATATCACAAAAACTCTATCATCACAAATAATGCTAATAATCTAAATTTGTTAATAAAAGAATTATGAGGTTTTATGAATTAAAAAGGATTGAATGGAGGATTTTCGGTCATTCGTTACATTTGAGATATACCATAGCCCAGAATCGGTCCATGCATAAGCAAATATGTCGACATTACCACCTCTAAGTTAGTAAAAGTTGTGTCATATGAATATGGCTTTTTGCAGGTCTTTCTTAAAAATGTCATTAACTTGCGTTTTTTACATTCTGTTTTCAGCTTATGAAACCAGATATCTTTGAGTTTATTGAGAAGCATAACTTGCATGATACCGTTCGTGAAAAGGTTTGTGAAAAATTTCATGTTTACAAGCAAATTAGAGCATCAGCAGCGCGGGTTTTCAGGATGTCCATGAGCTGAGGTGGAGGAGAGAGACCGATGTGGATGAGCGAGGGGGAGGAGAGGGATGGCCAAAGTTCATGCACATGGAATGTCCATTGGGCATGGGAGCACAGATGGGTCATTTGTGAAAGGAAGGGGGGGGGGGGTAGTTTGCAGCAGGGGTGGCTTGGAGGGGTCCGCAATCTCGCTGCTGATGCTCTTGTACATTCATATCTGATTTTCTTCTATCCAACATCTGATTTGTGAATCGTTTATGTATCATTTCAGGTTGTCCAGCTGATGCAGATTGATCATAAGCGTGCAGTTTCACTGTTAATACAGTACAGGGACATAATTAGCCCAACTGAAATTGTTTCCCAACTTCTGGCTTCAAAAAAGCAATGTGATTCCAGATATTTTCTGTATGAGTATTTGCATCAATTATTTGAAGTTAATCCGCATGCTGGCAGAGATTTTCATGACATGCAGGTGTGTTAAGATTTCAGATCAAGAGTTTTATGGTCTTAGTTGCTTCTTAGTATAAAACTTTACTGTTTTGTTGAAAATCTTGCCATGTCCATTATGGTAAAAAGTAAAGTTTGCTCACATTAAAATCATTTCGAGGAATACACCACTAAAAGCTCAACCACTAAATTTTTTAAAAAAAAATGCACATTTGTATTGTCACCCAGAATCTTAAAGATCGCATTTAAACACCAATGCACATTTTTTGCTTGAAAGTTGAAGTTGCATTACCAATTTTCTTCTAGAAACGATTAGAGGAGTAGTTGGGTGTCATTTTGGTCCACAGTTCTATCTCTTATGGTCCACAGTTCTATCTCTTATGCAAAAAAAAACTTAACTAAAAGGGGACATGCCTAAAAGGGGGACATGTCAAATTGGTTGAAAGTCACAAGTCCCTTTTTAGATCGTATATGTTCTAAACGGTTTTATTCAAAGGTTAGATTATTGTTTTGATTTATATTTTTCAACTATAATTAACCCTTTAATCTTAAAAATGAAAATAGAACATACTCTGGGTCAACAGAACTTATTAACCCAATCTGCCCAGGATTGCCCATGTTGCCATCTCTAGTTGCGGGCATACTTGCAAACTGTTTTGACCAGGTTGCTAGATGCAACTAGTAAATATTAAATACTCTTATTGGGTGCACACTTCTAGCATGTTGAGGAAATATAAATAGATTCTAAATAAAACTTGTTGCATCATCTAATATCATGAATATGTGGATGTTCATTCAGGTTTAGAACATAGAATTATGCTTGAGCTTCTATTATGTGAACACACAGTAGTGATTGTCAAAACCCCTAACCTAGCCATGGATCAACTACTGAACTCCTTGATTCTTTAATGATAATCCTTTTTATATCTTTTCACTTATTATCCTATGTAGATCAGGTTTCCATGATATGTGAGATCATCATATTACTAGAATTTATGATAATTTTTTCTTCAGGTCGAGCTTTATGCAGAATATGATCAAAAAATGCTACTTCCTTTTCTTCGTAGCAGTCAACATTATATGCTTGAAAAGGTTTGCTAAATTGGCGACCATAAAGTTTTGATATTCCATGATTTAATTTTGATATGCTAAGCTGTTAACATGATGTTTCCAAAACGCGATTTTTAGGCCTATGAAGTTTGTGTTAATAAAAACTTACTAAGTGAGCAAGTTTTCATTCTTGGAAGAATGGGAAACGCAAAGCAAGCCCTTGCTGTTATTATTGACAAACAGGAGGATATAGAAGAGGTTCTTGACAATTTTTTCTATTTTTATTTTCTGATTCAGGTATGTTGATTGCCTTTGAAAATGTAATATAACATAACCTTTTGCAGGCTATCGAATTCGTCAGTATGCAGCATGATGACGATCTTTGGGAAGAACTTATTAGACAATGTCTTAATAAACCCGAAATGGTATATACTTTGTTTCACCGAATCATTGTCCAAGTTTCCCTATGTGTATTATTAAAGCTTAAAGTGTTCCAGATCATTTCATTTACAAAACTTGATTATTATTGAAAAATATTGTATCAGTCTTTGAGATGTTACCTAACTCACCTGACCCGCTCATTTTGACATAATTTGCTCCGCAGGTTGGCGTTTTGTTAGAGCATACCGTTGGCAATCTTGACCCCCTTTATATAGTCAACATTGTACCAAATGGTTTGGAAATCCCTCGGTTAGTATTAACTATTGCTTGCTTTGATATAATTTCAGTCCTTGTCATAGATAATCAAACTTCCATCTTTTTTGGCAGTTCGATATTTTGTTTTACGATGAAAATAATTTGTTCAATATGACCCATTTATTGCAGGCTGAGGGACCGTTTAGTCAAGATTATAACAGATTACAGAACGGAAACTTCTCTGAGACATGGCTGTAATGATATATTGAAGGTATCTGAAAATTTTACAATTTGCAATACTGCTAGTTTCAGTTTATTTCATAAATGGGTTTCTTTGATTGTATTAATAATCTGTTAACGTGATCTTGTCAGGCGGATATTGTAAACCTTTTGGTAAAATATTACAAAGAAGCAAGACGAGCAATATACCTCAGCAATGAAGAAAAAGAAACGCGCTCCAACATGAACGAGGGAAATAATCCAATGGAGCGAGCCCCTGTGCTAAAGTCCATGGAAGCCAAGTCAAAAACCCGAGCAGGTGGAAGATGCTGCATCTGTTTCGATCCGTTATCCATTCAAGGTGCATCAATGCTGGTTTTCTTTTGCTGTCATGCATACCACTTGCATTGTTTAATGGATTCAACCAATAGTATTACCACCAAAAAAGGCACAGGAGTCACATCTAGTAACTCGTATGCCAATGGTGATTACATAGAGGATGAAGATGACGAAAATGACCAAGATACCCCTTCGGGTGGCTCTCGGATGCGATGCGTCTTGTGTACCACTGCTGCCGGTTGATTTGTGCATGTGTTTGTTTTTTTATTCATGATCCGGGTTTCATGTAGTGCTTGTATATTATGTATTGGTGTTATTTATTGATTGTCCAGTGTAAGTGGTGAGAAAATGAGGCTTTTTGTTGTTTAATCTGAGAGACCGACTCGTGAGAAGGTGTTGATGTGTTTATTGCCGTAATATTATGCTGATATTCTTGAATCATCTATACGGTAGAAAGAAATTATACAAGTGAAATCATTTTTCTTTGTCATATCATTATACAAGTGCTATTAAACATGATTGAACTTGACCACCAAATGTGGTTAATATGGCGAACACAAAACAATATCAATGAAGACAGACGATTTTCCATCAGTCATAACAAATATAACTCAGGACATACAATCCGTAAGTAAACGGATCTAAAAAAGTTGTTCATTTACTCGCTTTCGGATGCCTTATTGTTCTTAAAATCAGCAACAGCTTGATCAAAGGCGCTCCGCACATGTTGGCATATCATCATGAGATCTTGACATGAGTCTTTCATTACTTCATTTGCTGGATCACCTAAACAACCAAACCATATTCTAAAATAGCTTGTTTCAACATGAACCCGTATTGACCTGTTACCCAACCCGCCAATATTGTCACCTATAGTTATAGAACAACAAGAAACGAGATGCAACATACCAGTAGTCTGCACTCTTATGTTGACTCGAGCCTCTGAAGGGTGAGGAATGCTATACCCGCAGACTGTTACTCTCGGGCTGAAATGGCATAATTGCATCATCAATTATCATGAAAAATTAAAATAAGATGGAAACGCAATTACTTGATTAAAAGCAAGAATTATAATGCATGTACTGACTCTTGGTTGAGAGTGAATCTTAAAGAGTTTGCGAGCGTATGATCCTCATCGGGTAAAGTAAATGTTGACGCTGATAGATCCTGATACGAACCATGCTCCATTTTGGACTAAAAAATCTGAAAAGTGTACAACAATCAAACCATTGCATTCGAATATTAAAAAAGTTTGAGCACGAGACATGAAATCATAACAATCAGTTAAAGGATTGAACTAAAACGCTTCAAACCGATACGAAATATCATAAACTATAATAGTATGATGATGAACAGTAGAAAAGGTGATCAACAACAACTTGTTGTTAATGGTTGTGTTTCTTGATGTAACTGCTAGCGGTTGACAGTTATGTCAGTTATAACTACCAGCTATCAATAATATTCATGAAGACTTATTGCACCAAATTCAGGCACTATATAAAGAACAAATTTGGTCTAAAAATTTGATAGTATGTCTCACATAAACAAGGTTACATAATAGTGTTACAGAATTAGTCACAAAACATGAAATTAAATATGAACAAAAGATGTAAAAGAATTAATCATACCTTGATTAGGTCGATTATGCGAGCTTCTGCAGTTCCAATTTTACAATTTAAATTGATTTCGATTTAGGGTTTAGGGTTTAAGATCATATTTTGTTTAATCGAATTATTTTACTGGGCTCGTTAAATACTGAATTGGGCTTATGAAAATTAAGAAGTGGGCTAAATTTATATGGGTTATTCGGTTAAAAAAACCGAATTACCTTTTCGTTTCGGTTTTAATAGGTTCCGTTTGACACGGGTTTTTAAGTTTCATCGGTTGCAAACCGAATAACTATGACCCTTCACTTGAGATAATGAGTCAAAATAGTGGATGTTAACGGTTGAATTTTTGTTGATTCGGTCAAAATCCGAAAACTAACTGAATTCATGAGGAATAAACGGAACTCAACACCTATGTTGTAAGCCATTTCAACACACGGATGACGATGTGCGATGATAAACTTTTAAGAAATTATTTGAGATATGTGCTCAAATTTTTTTAAAATACGAATCGCATGTTTGTGTTTCTAAACTTGAAAAATTGTATATTTCTTTAAAGTACAAGTTTTTTATGCATAAAATTTAATGTTCTCAAAGCTTGATTTGGACAAATATACAATCATACAAGTTTAGATGATGATATATGCAAATTTACAAGGATAGTGCTTTATATGATGTGAATTTACTACAAGTTATGCAATTTTCAATTCTCATTTTTAAAAATGTTGATGTCATAATCGTACTAAGAAATTGTTATTTCCCATGTTTAGATTGTTTTTTTCTGAATGGCGACTTTCAATTTATGCAACCAGTCGGTCGCATCCCCCGCAATGGGGAACTCACCACCACACTTCGGTCAATATGTTGTCTTAACCGGGCCCATTTGACATCGGAGTTTGGCTAGGCGTTCAACCGGGAAAACCAATGGGGTTTTTCCTGAAAAATCTCACAGACGAAAATAGAACCTTGGACCACCACTTTAAAACCGAGTGTCTTCAACCAGTCATGTTTAGATTGTTTCACATGTTGCTTTGCCAACAACCAAAACAATTTTTCTATAATTTAAAGAATAATCAAATGTCCAATGTTACAACTCCTAACACAACAACAAACAACTACAAATCCTAACCAAACCTATTTCATTAACACTAAACATACGATTTTAAAAATGACCCGAACACCACTTTTATTATTAGTCGTGGTCTCCATGCTCTCGCGACTGAGCATTCTCGATGAAAAGTATGTTTTTATTTGAAGAATGACGATCCCCTTACTCATGATTTTGTATTCCATAACTATACGCAAACTCTTGGCCATTTCAACTATAAGCCTGAAAGTTACATGACGTTCCAACAACGATATGTTGTAAATTCCAAATATTGGGGCGGGCTTAATATAAGTTCACCAATCTTTGTTTACATGGATGCCGAGATAGATGTTATTATCGAAGTGCTTGTGGCGGGATTTTTTCCCATCCTTGCTTCGCGGTTTCTTGGTCTCTTGGTGCATATAGAGGTAAGTCTTTAGAGATGGGTTTCATCAGTCAAAAGTAAGTGTTGAAGTATGATAATTACAACATTTCTATCAGGTATATAAACACGTGGTTTAGTCAGTTACCGAATGAACAATTTTTAATTGGTTTCAACTTTCGAGTAAGGTTTTGATCAGGTTGAGGTGGAACCGGTTATTGCGGTTCCGCTTTCATTTCGCATTCAGTTTGTATCCAGTTCTATTTTCTCCGAGAAACTAGAACCCATGTATACCTGACGGTTTGGGTAGGGTGGGTCTAGTTTTGGTTTGCTTTTGAGTACACCGGGTTAGGTACTTAGGTGGGTCTTCAACTATCTGGGCTTAAAATATATCGGGCCTAGGCCCAATTATTCGGCCCAATACATGCAAACCTTGCTTCGACTTATGCAAGCCTCAAAACCTTGCACCAATTATTCGCATACACCGTCTACAACAAACACCAAATCATCACCGTCGCCGGTGACGGAGCAATCGACAACATGTTGCGGTTGAAGCAGCTTACATCTTACAGATCTGCAGTTACTTTTAGCTCTCGGTTGTTTTTCACTCAAGAAGATAAACTACTTTTACCGGCTAACATCCCTGCACGGTTGACCTCCAATCGTTTCCTCGATTTTTACCAGGTTAGTTCATGTAAACGTGCATTAGTGATATTGTATCAAGTGAATTTGATCGATTAATAGCGATTGATTTCGGCAATTGATGCGTTTTATCTTCCTAAAAGTGTTAGGCTTTGTATGCTGTAGTTTCACTCACGTGTAATGAAGCTTAATTTGAATGCAGCTTGGAAATAAGGATGCGATCGAGAAAGAGCGAGCTCGACTGTAAGTGTTGCTTGATTTGAGTGGATCATATTGTAAACTGTGGTTGATATTTTAGTTGTTTTTTGTGAAATTGTGTGATTTAGGGCAGTAAAGATGAAATGAATAGGGGATATTTTGCTGATATGGCTGAACTTAAAGAACATGGTGGTAAGGTAAGTTGTTTTTTGAATACAAAGGTGTTTTGATTATCTAGGTTTTGTGTTTTTATAGTTTAGTATGTGATTTTAAGAGGAAATGTGCTATGTGTACGTAGATTGCTACAGCGAATAAGGTTATCATTCCAGCAATGTCAGCTGTGAAATTTCCTCAGCTAGAAGTGAATATTTCAAATGGCAAATGTTTGAAACTACCGATCACTACTTATGGAACTGATGCTGAATCGATGGAGGCTGATGTCCCGAAAGCTACTTTATTGTGTCTTTCATTCCGAGCAACCTCTCAGGTTCTTATTTCATGATACTTGATTACGTTCTGATATGTGTAACATACTTGGTATTAAAACCTCGAGGCATAATCTCCTTTTGTCGTTTTTACATATGAGCCTATTTTTGACCGATTTCAACCACCATGTACATGTACAGCCGCCTAAAGGCCCTAAGTCAACATATGTTTTGCAAGATTCGTAACTAATTTCATTATTCCAACTGAAACACTAAGAATTTCGAATGCACCAGGCCACCATCCTGCATCTCTATCTATGGCCAACATTGTATCACCATTATGATTACATTGAAAGTTGAAACCATATACGATTATACACATAATCATATATACCTGATAGATTCAGTTATAAAAGGTAGCGGGATCAACTGGTATTACATTTTTTCCAGCTAGAGCATAACCATTTCATTGCTTTCTATTTCTTTAGGTTTTATCTTTTGAATGTTTGACTTAATCAAACCTGTATACATTCATATATGATATATCTATGCCTTGTTTTTTTTCAAGTTTTAATACTAGTTTTTATTGTTTTTACCACAATTAATGATAAACCTGCTATTTCTGGTTTGTCACGCATGTGACACAAAGTATGAATTACAGTTTGACACAAAATTTATAACCTGGAATATATGCTATATATATATATATTGATTTGGAATTTGAATTTGAATTGAAATAGTGAAATGCTATCTTTTTACAGCAAATGACAGATTCTTGGAGCACTCCCTTTGTTGAAGCTTTCAAAGATTCGAATAAAGTTCGATTATATGAGGTATTATATTCATACATTGTAGTAGAGCTTTATTGGTACTTAGTACTTAGTTAATTAAGATCCTAAATAGCATTATTGGTACTTAGTTAACACCTCTTGATCCCATATCTTATTTTCGTATATACAATTTAGGTTTCCATGCATGTTCTTTAAAGAAATTATGTCTTTTTTGTGTTTCAGATATCATTCATTGAATCATGGTTTTTATCTCTGACCCCAATAAAGAAGCTTTTACTTCTTATGTTGAACAAGTCAAAACCCCAGGAAGATGGTGTGTTGCATAAACAAATCGCGTATGCTTTTGGTGATCATTATTACTTTAGAAAAGAGCTGAAAATACTCAACCTTCTAACTGGGTAACGATCTTTTTATATTCTGCTGCATCTTTCTACTTAGGCTATGAAATGCCATCCGTTTTAAATAAATAAAATATTTGTTACGATTAATGTTTGCAGTTACATGTTCTTGCTGGACAAATTTGGTAGGATACGTTGGCAAGGTTTTGGATTAGCAACACCAGATGAATTGACTTCGCTTCTATCATGCACTTCACTTCTGCTGGAAGAAGAATGAGGGTAATTAACAAAGAGTTTTTGTTAATTTTTTTGTTTGTTAGACGACTGTTATAATAATACATGTTAAGTTCTAAAACCCAAATTGCATTTTGTAATATTGTCTATAGGCGTTTGTACGTCTTCTTTTTCAATTTATGGGCTGTTTTTTGAACTATAAACTTCAACATCTACTGTAGTAATATGTAGATTTAAACTCTTGATTCTGACTTCAATGAGTATAATCCTTTCAAGACCCGTTTACAAAATCAGGTTTAGTGCAAAGGAAGACTATAGATCACAAAAATCATATTCGCAAAAACCAGAAGATAATAAAAACTAAATTCAACAATAATGGTTCTAGCCTTTGCGCGTGGAAAAAAGGAGACCAAAAATGCGAACCAAAACAGGCACCAAGTGCCTTTTTATTATGTTTGATAGACCGAGATGTCTCAAGGGATGGGGGGATAGGCCGAGATGTCTCAAGGGGTGAGGCCTGTGGGGATGATCGAAATTTAGCTTCATTTTTTATTTATAATGCATATTAATGTCACAATTTTTTTTACACATATGTGTTTCAACTCTTAGCCAAATTAACATCATTTGTCGTTCCTGTCTTAGGATCATACATCGATGGGTGCGGTGCGTAAGTATATAGTGATGCTTTTGAGTATATAAATCTAACATACACAAGAAAATCCTATTTGTTACACATGTGAATGAAACTTACAAACATGGAGAATATAGATCAAGTTTTTTACATTCAAGTCAAATTGTTAGGAGTTGGTAATTTAGTAAAATTACATATTTACCCTTATAAACACCCTTTAATTGTGTATTTTCTTCACTAAAAATATCAATGGCATATATCTCAAATATTACTAAAAGAATATGTATATTTGCTATTAAAAAAAGAAGAGTATTTTTTAAAATAAAAAACGGGTATTTTTGCAAAATAAATTACGAACAATGACATGATTTTTGGTAAATTGTAAGGGAATATTGCTATTTTACATGTCATCTTCTTAAAACTCTTTTATAAAAGGTTAATTGTTTTATAAAAGGTTAATTGTTTTAGTTTTTATTATATGTTTTCAAAAGACATTGATTTTCTTTATTGATCCAAATGTTTTCTCAGTTTTTATATATTCATTTAAAAAATTAAGTTCAAGACCGAAGCTTAAAACGACGAAAATTCACGCAAGTGTTTCCTAAGTGTTCGGCTATATCAAACAAATCCAGCGAGTAAATTTCACTCGTAGCAAGACTATAACCAAGGTCCGGGAGTCGGACTAAGACAAATATGTTAAATTTTTAATGAATATAAAAGTACCATTTATGCAATTTGGTGTAACTCATGGACCATCTATGTTTAAATTGCAAGCTTGCATCGAGAACCAAGTCACTCACTCATATAGCAAATCTATGAACAACAAACCGCAAAAATGGCGCTACATTTTTAACGATATCGAATTGGATTTGTATCGTATTTAGAATTTTTCGGTGGCTGTTATCTTGCGCCATTTTTAAAATTTGGGTTTGTTGTCATCGTTCATCAAACACCAATAATTCATACAAAACGAACACAAATTTCACGTTTCATCAATCCAACTTTCAATCCGTCTAATTGAGCCTCTGAATCATCTCCTTGAATCACATCTTCCCACAATCTCAACCCATTTGGTTCATATGTACATTATGTGTCTATAATTAATCAATTTATTCGTTGCACGTAAGGTGTTCGATGAAATTACTCAGAGAAAAAGGGTGGGATCAAGGAGAAATTAGGGATGCGGGTCGGGTTTATTGCCGGAGGACCGGTAAGTTTGGCATTTTCCGGCATTGTTGTCGCTGTATTGTTGCAGGTGATGGCTGTTGTTTGTAGTTTTCCGGCTAGTCTTAAACTGGAACGGGCTTTTTCGCATGATGATGTGGTGGAGTTGAGTGTAATTAGAGATAGAGATGATATAAGGCACCGTAGATTGTTACAACAAGCTTCAACAAATGATGCTATTGATTTTACAGTTCAAGGCACTTATGATCCTTATCGTGTTGGGTAATTTCTTGATTAATTTCATTCTGTTTTTGTAAAATTTTCATCAGTCAAAACGTAAAAAAGATGTTTATCTTTTACAAAGTTGCAATTTTTTTCATTAATTTGTACTTGCAGTTTACAATGACAATCCGAGTAGTATAATCATCAAATATATGAAGCAAATTTTCACACAGTTCACTTACAATGATTATTATGAAAGAAATGGAAAAACTTAGATGCGAAAACGAGTAGAAGTTAAGTGTAAATCGAGTGTAAATCTATGATGACTATGCTACAACGATTGCCATTGGCAACAAAAGTGAAAGTTAGAAGTGATGTTGATCAAATTGCCAGTATGGATTATTTTCACCAGTTGATCATGATTTGGATTATTAAAATGCAATTTTCCGGATCTTAAAGATTTTTATCATTTTATGTGTATTTAGGCTTTATTATTCAAAAGTCCAATTGGGTTCTCCTCCAAATGACTATCATGTACAAGTTGATACAGGAAGTGATATATTATGGATCAATTGCAAAGATTGCAAAGGCTGCCCTAAATCTAGTGGACTCAAAGTATTATTTACACACCCTCTTTTGTAGTACGGTTTCAATGTTGTTTGACATATTGTATGATTGATTGATAACGTAACACCTTGTCTGTGTGTGTATTTAAACTGAAACAGGTTCCACTTGCGCTGTATGACCCTTCAAGTTCGTCAACATCATCTTTAGTCTCTTGTTCAGACAAGAGATGTTCGATTGGAATCCAATCTGGCGACGCACAGTGTTCTGGCTGGAACAACCGGTGCAGTTATTCATTTAATTATGGAGATGGTAGTGCGACATCAGGATATTATGTGTCTGATTTAATTCATTTGGGAATGATGTCTGATAATAAAAACCCATCATCAAATGCTTCATCCACAGTTATGTTCGGGTGAGTTATTAACTGAATAAGGGTTGATTGCGTTAAAAGTAGCGTCTTTGGTGAAATTTCTGTATTATGTAACGCACTTTTTTTCACCAGAAACAAACCATCAAAGCTCCCAAAAAATTATTCAAATTATGATGTAGCAAGTGACATGTTATCAGCTGTGTTCATGTTGACTTTTTTCTTGACATTACACCTGAAAACAGGCTAACTCAAAATATAACTACTTTTTCGAAACTTTGATGGATTGTCACCTGAAAACAGGCTAACTCAAAGTTGGTTAACATTTTTGTGCATCTTGGTGATATTTTTTGGATCTAACTGAATTATTAACAGTTGTAGCACATCTCAATCTGGTGAGTTATCCATTCCTGATAGAGCGGTTGATGGAATATTCGGGTTTGGTCAGCAGGGTTTATCTGTAGTTTCACAACTTGCTTCACAAGGGGCGGCCCCAGATGCATTTTCTCATTGTCTTGTTGGTGATGGTGATGGAGGTGGCATTTTGGTACTTGGTAAAATTATGGATCCAAACATGGTCTATTCACCACTTATCCCATCACAGTAAGTTTTATTTTTGTGTTCGCAATTAGTGAGACAATTGCTTTTTCATGGGCCAATACAGTTTATGTTTCTCTCTTAACAAATAATTTAAAATGCCTTAAAGGAAACGGCTCAGATGGGTCGAAACTCGAAAGTTGCCCAAAGCATAACTCCTAAATTATTTTACTCAAAGAACTCAGATATTTATTTGATATAATCTATATCTCCAATCATATTTTCACATGAGCCATATATAAAAATCATACTTTTGGAAGTAAAAAAAGTGTATCAGGCCAAACATGGCCCGATCCATATTGACCCCATACAATAATATAAAATTTTACCGGTTTTGTGAAGTTACCCAACCTAGCCAACCCCACAATTTGCCAACTCTATAGTAAATAAACACTTAATTAATAAAGAAAAAATGAGAAAGATTAATTTTACTTTTACTAAGCATACAAAGGGTCATTTATATAATATACTGCTATTTTGGCAGGCCACATTATAATCTACATCTGCAAAGTATTTCTGTTAATGACAAAAAAATATCAATTGATCCATCGGTTTTTGAAACATCAGACAGCCAAAAAGGAACAGTAATTGATTCTGGAACAACTCTTGGATATCTAGCAGAAGACGCCTATAATCCCTTTGTAAACGCTGTAAGTACGAAAGGGCAAAAGCGTCATAAAGCCATAAAGTTTTCATTTCTCTTGATGCTTAACGGTTTTGCATAATGTTTGCAGATTACAAACTCTGTTCCTCAGTCTGTCCAGCCTTTTGAAGCAAAGGGATATCAGTGCTATGTGACTAAGAATAGGTGAATATTGCATTGATTTTTTAATGTTTTTATTAGTAAGTATTTTTAGTAATTTCAATATCATTTCAGTGTCTCTGAGGTATTTCCGAATGTGAGCTTTAATTTTGCGGGTGACGCACCTATGGTTTTAAAACCCAAGAACTACCTTTTGAAACAGAAGACTCTGGTATTTTCTTGCTCAATATCATAAGCTACTTTTTCTTATTCGAATATAACAAGCGTCTTTTTTGTTAATTTGAACTTGAATTGCATCTTTTCAGGATGATGAGACAGCATGGTGTATTGGGTTTCAGATGGTTAAGGGTCGAGGACTCACAATTTTAGGAGGTAAAAACATTTAATTTAATATTCATTGAGTTCTTGATCGGGTTGTATGTGATAAGTATGCGGTAAAATATAAAAGTGAAATGGGTCAAACAAATCATCTAACCTGTATATTGCTTACAACATCATAAAGTTGTTTCACAGAAAAAAAATCGCGTGATGTGGTCTATAAAACTCAAAATTTTGTTTTCGAAAATGAATCTATTGGGTCGCCGAACCCATTACACATGCTTTTGCCCAATACGTGACCCGCTCATATTTGTTTACCTTTTAACGGCATATTGTTTCATGCAGACATGGTTTTGAAAGACAAGAGTGTTGTTTATGATTTAGGCAGTCAACAGATTGGATGGGTTGATCATGACTGTAAGTCCATCAAACTTTGACTCATTAGCATAATGTAAAAGAAAGACATTATTTAATATTCTTAATCATGTTATTAGGTAAAAAGCCGGTTAATGTGTCGACTAAATCAAGTGGTCGCAGAAGGATGTCAAACGCTAGTCCAATGGCTTATAGAAACTCGTTGCGCACTACACTTTATAAGCTCATGACTCCCATCATAGTTCTTGCTTTCTTGCTACATTTAACCTAATTTTACAAATGAAAATTTCCTTCTTTTACTTTTGTGTTGTATAGTATAACCATCAGACACAATGTTTACGTCGATAGTAACACGAGATCGATTTTTGTTCTTAGCATAGGAAGGACCACACACCCTAGGATACCATATACAGAGTTTAGACATGTTTATGTATACAAATATCAAGTTAATGGTTTAAAGTTTATGATTGTATGTCTAATGCTTGTAAGTTCTCACATATGATATACCCTACAATGTATTGTATGTGATTAAGGAAATTAATCGTTGACTTGTTACAATGATTTTGCCATGTATTTTTATTGTCTATTATCTGTTAAGTATCATGGCTTAAAACTTAAAAGGATAATCTCATCATACCTTCACTTACTTTGGGTATAAAGTTAGTTATTGAATTAATAGCAAATGTTTTATTTAAAAAAAAGTTGTTACATTGTTTGAGTTGATTGCCATTTATTTATACTCAAACAATTAGTAACAAAAATTTTATAAACAATAAGAGAGGTTATTCACATGGATTTTAAACAAAAGTGTAAAATTTAACAAACATGAATCATGCATAAGAACGGTTATTCACATAGATTACATGATATCATGTTAATCATTAAAGTTAAACCTCAAAGCTTTTGAAGAGAAACACTGTTCTCGACAAATGAAAGAGCGTGAGCCCTATCGCATATGTAGAAGCGTGAACCGCACAATGTAACACATCAAATGTGAAGAGGCGCCAACGAAGAGGGGTCATGCCGCGAAAGATGTGTGTTTTTGTTCGAATCTTATACTTCTGTTGTACCACACACCTATAAATATATAACATATAAAAAACTTTAAATGAACTAAGTTTTACCGAACATTCACGAACATAAATAAATAAACGTGACCTCTGTTCATGTCTGTTCGTTTAATTTATCATGATAATGTTCAAAATGTATAAAATAGTTATTTACATAGCAATATAAGGCAAACGAGCAAAAAGCTGCGCCGCTAACCCTTTTTTTATAGCAAAACCAAATCGTTTAAACACTAAATGCATAGACATTGGGGTCGTAACAAAGTTATGCATAACCTGTTAGACTCAATTTAATACCTCTATGGCCTAACCACAAGGAATCTAAAAGCATCAAATGCAAATTGAACGAATACGTGTTGGTTAACAATGCATGTTTTCTCGTGTTTAGCCATTTTACAACTAGCAGTTTTTAAAGCAGTGTTACCCACCTAGAAAATATTATTTCCAAGCCCACCAATGAGGAAACACATGTTAGATTCATATATGCATGTTTACATTCTCTCCCTCCAAATACCAAAATGTCATCCGGTCTGAGTGTTGATCTGCCTTTCAATGGGTCGTTTAAAAAATTCACAATGCTTCTTAACTGAAACCCCATCTCGCCTTAACATACCAAAAAGAATATTCTTGACTAAATCATGTCGGTACTTAAACCCTACAAGCTCTCTACAATGTACTGCATGCTCCCTAAAATAATCCAAACACGCCTTGCGACAAATAGGACATATCTCATCATTCTGAAAAATGGGGATCATAGTTCGATACTCAATCAACAACATATGTTAGTCTAGTCTATCTATTCGAATAACAAGATGAAAATCTTCAGCATGTGTGCTTCTAGACACTCAAAAACGGCTTTTTATCTAACGGTTATGTTAAAATCTATTTTCATGTCTTGTACAATCTTAACAAAAAGAACATTCGTCAATGTATGTTTAACTTAACAAACGAAGTTTCTTATTTATGTTCGTTTGTTTATTAAATGAACGGGCATAAATAAATTTCCCACCAAAAAATTCACGAACTCTCTGGGTCTCTGCTGAAAGTTCGATTCATTTACGAAACCGATTGGAAGAATGTCCGGTGGATAAAAACCAAATCCCAGTTTTTAGTTTAATGCTCAAGTACCTGTAATATAAATGCCAGCTCACCAACCGACTTTTAGCTTTTTAATATGCACCAATTCCATCATCTTCTTCTTCACGCCCAATCCCCATTCACTAAATCCTTCACACATTTGATCCCCATAGTATATATATATCTCTATATATACTAGATCTGCATTTCATCTTCAACAATCAACAATGGCGCTTAACAAACTTATTTATCTACTACCTTTCACACTTCTCTTCACTCTCACCATTTCTTCAGATCCAGCCACACTCTCCCCTGCTCCGCCTCCACTACTCGGTTCCGACGACTCACCACCGCTTCCTTCACCTTCACCTTCAACCGCTTCTCCTCCGTCACCTCCGCCGGCCTCAGATCTGCCTCCAGCTCCTGCTTCCTTACCTTCAGATCTACCTAAAACTCCGTCTATTTCTCCGGCACCGGAGACAGCAGACGCCGGTGACTTGTCTACTAATGTGAAGAGTGAGGAACCGAGTAACTCGTCGTCCGGCGGTATGAGCGCCGGTAAGAAAGCCGGAATTGCTATCGGAGTAATTGCTGCTGCTTGTGTTATCGGATTTGGAGGATTGTTGTACAAAAAACGTCAACAGAATATTCGACGAGCTGAGTTCAGTTCAGCTGCACGAACGGAGTTTCTCTAGAACTTGAATCTGATTACATAATTATCAACTTCATCTTCATCTTCATGTTCGTCATCTAGATCTATAGTAAGTAACAGTATTATTTCAGTTTCATACATCATTATGCTGTAAATTTCAGCCAGATCTTGTGGATCTATTCGTTATATTCTTTACATTCAAGTTTCTGCGAATTTTACGTCTCGTTTTTAGCGTGTTCGTTACTAAATCATTACAAATATGCTCGATTCTAGAGCTTTTGATCTACAGTTATGAACTTATGATTAATGCATCCAAATGATTGCGTTTGAAATCAATTTGATGTGCAACTCTTTATAACAAAAGCTGTAAACAAACTAAACCGAACCAAACGTTAATTGAATTGTTTATGAATCGCTCGCTGGAAGTTTGTTCTCATCCTTTAGTTTAATAATTGAATAAACGAATGTGAATAAAGGTTGTGTTCGTTCAGCTATGCTCATCAACAATTGTTAGTTTGTATATACTTGTTACACATTATTATTGTTATTATTAAACCAAGTGTTTTACTTTATATTTATATTTTTTAAAGTGATTATGTATAAGTTTGTGGTTAAAATATTGATTTTTAGTTTTTAAAATAATGTATGTTCATTTCCTTTCGGTTATGTGTTCATGAGTCGTTTGTCTATCATATTTAATTCCTTAACAAGCGAACACAAACAATAACTTTTTTTTGTTATATATGCGTGTACAAATTCATTTCCAAACGAACGAGTATGGAGCAAATTTCGTTTGGTTAGGTTCGTTACAATACACAAAACACAGTGCATCAATAAATTGAATTATGATGATGCTTGTTTATATTGTTCTTCAATAACCAGATCTGAATTTTGACATCAAAATACTCATTTATCACAATTAAAACTGCCGGGACATCAAAATACTCATAATCTTCATTTTTGTTGAAACCAAATTTAGCTCCCTCTATAAGCTTCTGTGTTCTCGATTTCGATTTCCTGTTGAGGAACGACATGAGATGACGACGATGCAGTTTGAGTGCGTCTTGGATGTGGACGTAAAACGATTTGAGAGTTTATTTGTTGATCTGATCTGTCATGCCATTGCCTTTTTAATCGTAAAATCTCGACAACAATCGAGCTGCCACTCATTGCAATCCCACAGCCTGCAAATGTTGCGAGAAGAATCGACAAAACGGGCTGAACATGAACCTGAAAACGCGAGTCAAAATAATTGCATGGTGAGTTTGTTTTTGTGTGTGTGGAAGAAATGATTTGGTTTGTAGGTTGCTTACCACAGAGTAGAAAAGATGTGCGAAGATTACAACTAAAACAAACTGGATCGATGCGTATAACCACACAAATCGTCGTCTTACTGTAAAAAAACCAGAATCTTTCGGATATTAGAGGGTCTCCATAAACAGTTTAAACCGTTCAACCTGAAGCAAGTCGGCTGATTTGAGAAATATGTACTTCGGTTTTGATGGTTTACTAGCAAGACTTAGGTTTGGAACTTGGAACTTGTCGTGTAAACTGAACCGACTATTTAACTTTTAATTGATCATTAAAACCGTCAGGTCTAGCTGGTTTGGTTTATTGTTTTTCTAAAGCATAATTAACATGTTGGCCATGAGTTTGTTCAAACCGACTCGACTTGACAGTGAACAGACTATAGCTTACCCATGGTTGACGAGGTCATGGATGAAAGAAGACCCAAAACACACGAAAATGGAAGAGCGAGCGCAATTGCACTTGTACCCATGTTCCCAACCTTCATACAAAATGTAGCATTGTCAAAACTTACATGTTTCACAACCCGTATTCAGCTTACAAGGTGTTTGGGGTTGCGTTTTAAGCTGATTATATGAAAACACGATCCAGACGAGGGCTTGAATGATATTTTTTATTAGCCTTACCAGAAGCTGCTCAATGAAACAGAAGTAGGCCAACATGCTGACAATAACAAGAATTGGCACTTCTTGCCACACCCTGTAGACATCACTGCCAAAAACACATTAAAGTAGTTTAGACACTAGTTACTAGCCATGACCTATATTTAAAATGGAAGAATGAACCAAATTGGATTGGTTAAGATCAACTTGCCCGTATCCGTTTACTTCCATTGGCTGTGATCTACTTACACCCGTGTTTCGGTTTCTGACACTACTTTGTATCCTTAAAAGTGTCACAGGTAAGTTTTGGACATCTTTATGACACACATCACATGTCTTGTTACCTTTGATGCTAAACCATTTTACTGCACAATCTTTATGAGCCAACGCGAGTTCGCCTTTGCAACTGCATTCCATTTTTAATGTTTCTCCGCCTTCACATAATTCAACCATACATATCCTGCAAACTGCCTCTTCTTCTGGTATATCTTCACCACCTCCTTCTTCATTATCTAACCAACAATAGTTAAATCAAAGATTCAAATATGTAAATATGACTCAAAAGATTCAAGCTTTGTAATCACCCTTTTCACTAGTTGGAGAAGGTGTTGGTGAAACGTTATCAGAAGCTTTCACTCGTGGAGTTGAAGGAATCACGCGAAAAAAATAATCCATTCTCTTGACACTTATATCTTTATTGAGAACTGGAACTGAGTGTGACCGCGATATATGCACTTGGACTTTAGTCTACAAACAAACCACATAAATTTTTTTTGGGTCAGACAGGTTTGGGTAAAGAGTCAAAACAACTTCAGCTTGAAGCAGCAAGTTAACCCGTTTGACCCATTCCCCTTCTAACTAGTTTTTTTTTTATCTTGCTGGTCTACAACTATGATCAACACATAAAACTTAACGGGCTAAAAGTATACGTACCTCCAAATTAAGCGAACCACCTGAGTTTCCAAGTGCAGATTCTTGGTCTGACTGTACATTAGGGGTAACGGGCAATGAAGACGTCCTCTGAGGGGTAAAGATTTTGGTAAGTGACCATGATCGTGGTATTGAAGTCTTTTCATGCGTTATAGAACCGCCTGAGGCTGCTGGATTTGCATTATCATCAGTCTTTTCTACATCAAGAACTGTATTTCTGTTCATAAAGTTTAGTTTTGGTAATAAGCATTTCTTTGATGATTTGGTTCTTGAAGAATGATTTGCAGAAGATGCATTCGCATTAGCATTCGCATTAGCATTCGTTCTAATCTGTGAGGGACTCGATGCTAGATTGAAATTTACTTTCTTAGGAGTTGGAGTTGGTGTTGATGCCATCTTGATTTGAATTGATTCTTGAGATGAGGATGGTTGTGATGTTCTTGATGGTATCTCCAAGAACAGATTTTGTTTTTTCCGACTTGGTGAATCTGCGCTCACAGTTGAAATCTCTTCTTCAACCTGAAAACATGTTTCAAATCTCCATACAGTTAAGCCACCGCGTAAAATAATAATAATAATTCATCACATTTGTAATTGTATTAAGTGTGAAAAAGTTATATCTAGTTTGTCATGACACATTTCTTCGCGCATGTTTTTGAGTTTTTCTTTAAAACGCAAAGCCAAATGCCTTACTAAAGCTAACAAGGAAGACGACACCTTTTGAACTCGTAAGAATTAAGAAACACCCACATGTGAAACTAGTTTGGATTGCAAAAGGAAAGAACTTTTGGGTCTTTTGGAAGATTTGTTTGATAATAGATGCAATCCTAATCATTCTGCACTAACTTGAGCAATATCAAGCTAAACAAACCAACAGAAGTGTCAAGTTAAAAGCACATGTAGCGTTTTCGTCTTTTGAGTTGCGTAAAGTATGCCACTAATCTAGTGATAAATAGTTGTTAACTGTCTCTTAGTGTTGTAAACTTGTGATCATAAGAAAAAATTAGTGGGATTAAAAGTTGATTAAAATCTAAAAGTTAAGTAAAAGTATGATTACTTTCTGCCTCTAATCAAGGATTAACCTTTTTGTGTTTGCATGCTTTTATTCTCCCATATCAGGAACTTTTCACCCAAGGTTGCTAATATACTTCAACTTCTAATGCAAGTATAACAAATTGTTTACATTTTGTACATTAATCATTATGCCCAAGAACTCTAATAACGCTACGGATTGTAACGTCTTTAGATCGGTTAAAGGAATGTTTTCACTTTTCACTATCTTTAAAGTGGAAAACATAAGTTGACAGATCATGTTTTGTTTGGTATATGTTACAAATGAATGCCAATATCTATCATGTGTGTTTTTTAGTTAAAGCATCCCTATCATTAGGAATAATCTTGAAACCTACTTTAAAAAATAATCATAAAGGTTTTGTTTTTATTTAGATAAACAAAGTGAACATAGAAAAAAAAAACAAGAGGTGTTGCTGGCATTGATGAGAAAGTATTTTTGGTCCAAAAAACTTTAAATAAAAGCAAGAATTTGTTGCTCATGAGAAAATTCTCTATAATGAATCTGTAAAAGGTGACATGAGTTCAAAAAGGCAATAAATTCAAATTACATGCCACTAAAAATAAAGATTGAACTTAACTCCACTCATCTTCCCTCCAAGAAATAAGCAAACTTTCATATTGATCATCATAAATTTCTTCATTAAAAATAAAGAAATAACTATAATTTATATGACAAGATTAACAAACATAAAAGTTATCATGTCTTTGTTGGCATCAACAAAGATCATCCTTTGTGCCAAATGCAATGAAAATAATGTATAAAATAATGAAACAGAGCATCCATATAACATATTAGCTAACACTTGTTTAATTAGCATGAAGCTCCAAGAAGTTGATATCACAATTCACAAACAAACATACCCACATGCTAAAAACTTAAAAAGATCATAACTTTTGCCATAAATGTACTGATTAAGCAAGACCCATAAGTGATTTCATATGATAAAACATAATTCAAGGATTTGAATCAAGAAAAAAACAGGGAAAGAAAATGTAAACCAGCCTTGTGAATAGGGATGACAACTTCTTCACTTTGTGATGAACTTGAATCATGATGTTCAGTTGCAGACATGATAATAATGATGCTGTTATTGTCTTCAGATTTGAAGATCTTGTATAAAAATTTGATTTTTATTGCTGGAAATGAAAATCTTGAAGAAAAATAGTGAAAGATGAGAGAGACAAAGAGAAAAGAAGAAGGGTCTTTAATGGCATAAAATCATAGAAATGGTATGTATGATGGTGTCATTTAAATCCCTCATTTGTTCTGTTCTCACACAAAAAACATAGAAATGGGCCTACTGTCATGGTGTCATACTCATAATACTTCTATCTTATGGCTTTTTTTACATTAGTCACACCGCCCACCCCCTACCCCACCCCCACCCCACAAATCTCTAATTTTCTTTCCCTTTTAATTTGCCCTTTATTTCAATTGTGTCCATCACCAAATCTTGATAATGATGTCACAATAGGTTAGTTGAGAATTTTGTTAATGTTACTTTCTTATACCTAAACAAACATCATATTTTTATTTTACGCGGTAATGATTATTCGGGTTCAACGATAAGTCTTTTTATAGTCTGAGTATCTTTTATAAATCATACATTTATTTTGGGTAGCATGTATAGAGCAAGAAAGATTTCACTTTATTTAAATTTTTTTCTAATTTTCCATATTTTTATTCTCTGTGTGTTATGATTAAAACAAACAAAAAGCTTACGGTGTTCTAATTACATGTATTGTTACATAATACACAACATAATTCTATAAGTGTGATGTATGAGCTAAAACGTATCTAAGTTGATGTGTATTCATATATAAATATCGTATAATAGATAATGCTACATTTTTTCTCGTCTAGTTATTTTATAACTTTTTGTTTGTCGTTCAATAGAGAAAATAGTTACGTTCTAAAGCAAGATTAATGTCGGTTAAAGAGTCATGATTAAGCATCTTATTTGTTTAGCATAAACATGTAAGGCATTTACTTTTATCAAGTGCAACAACATATTTAAACTCATACGTATGGAGATATAAATATCATGTATTATATTTTGCTAGGTTTTAATTATTAGCTATTTTAACCTTTAATGTTTGTAGCTAAGTATGGTAGCTAAAAAGCAAGATTATTGTTTGCTAAAGTGTCATAAGCATCTTGCACATTTAGCATAAAAACGTGTATGTAATGTAGAAGATTGAAGAATAATCAACTTCTCAATTCATTATCTTTTTAGTTTTCCTTTGCGTGTGTTACATTTTTTTAATTAAAAATGGAAATTTTGGCTTGTTGGGTAAAAAAGATGATCGATATTTCATAATAGTTTGTTAACAAATTTATATTAAATCAAAACTTCATAATAATAGGAAATACAAATAACTCATAAAATAATTTCTGTCATGAAAAAAGGTAGAACAAACACACAAGAAATATGTGAATGATAGTGATTGTGTTTGTGAACAAATCAAAATTTGGATCTTATATTTGTGATTATCATTGACCGTAGCTAGATAAAGTCAAAATCTTTGATACTATAAATCATAAATGTGAATGTATGATGTGTCATACACTTAATGTCATGCCATGCCATGTATACAACACCATACTCAAAACTTTCTCAACTTGCCCTCACCACTCTCCATATCTACTATTTAGCTTGTTTTTTCATTTTATCTAACCAAAAAATAAAATTATTTTATTAATAAGATAATCTCATGTGTCTCTTTATAACTTGAAATATTATATATTATTTTTAGTAAACTTGTAATATCAAATATACTAATTTATAAATTCAGAACATTTATGTGTTTCTCTTAAAACTTACACTATATCATGTTTACCCAAAAAGTTCATACATCAAAGAAACTTATTTTTAAGTTCACACATTTGTTCATCCTTTCCTCAAATAATTGTAGTTGGATTCATATTTTTTTCAATTCTAACAATTTCTTATGGTTTAAATTTAGAATTTAGATTATGAGAGTTTGAAATGTAATAAGAAAAAAACGTGTAAAATCATCATATCAAGAAATGTATTTACAAAAATAAATAAATAAATATGAAATATGAAGTGTCTTGTAACAAGATATTATATATTTAAAAATATATAATTATTTTTGTGTTGGCTCAATTTGATTTCTTGTTAACTATATTATATATATATTATATATATATATATATATATCTTTTGAGATTATTAATAATTACAATTTAGTTGTTAATGTGAGAATAGTTCTCTGGATGGTGATTTTGTCTATTAGTTTAAACATATGATATCTTGTTAAAATAAATTAGATGAGATGTCTTGTTGAAAAGTAATTAGTTATTCCGTATCTCTTAATAAAAAAAATATATACATTGCTTTGCTTGTTATTATTTAAATAGTCATCATTAAGATAGTTTATATATATTATCTAGTTGAAATTGGAATTTGTGGGTGGTGGATGCTACTTTTAACTTTGATACATTGGCCGTATTTGGCGTTCAACATAATAAGATAGAATAATAACTAGAAAAAATTAGTTTGAAATTACATCATGTGTAGCTATGTATAACTTTGTATAAGTAAAAATATAAACAAGTTAGATTGATGGCTTTTATCTCCATTATGCATGGTCATGTAAAAAAATACAAGACTTTAAAAACTAAACCATAGAGCAAATAGTTTAATAACTTTTGGGATGTTACTCTATGTTTTAACATTAAAAATGATTTGTCAGCTAATCTAACACTATCAAATCTGAGAAAATACTGAAAAATTAAAAATTTTACCATGAAATTGTTTTTTTATCATTTAACATGTTATTTACCAAATCTGGCATAAAAAGTAGTTACAAGAATCATTCTAAAATTCTTGATAGATACCAAAAAAAGATCAATTTGAAAGTAAAAAAAAACATGGTCTACGTGGCTATATGCCCCACAAAAAAGACCAATTGTGCCACTGTAAAGAAAAAGAAACCAGAAGCATGACTTAAAGAGAAATGTGCAAATAACAAATTTACTATATAATCATAATTGAAGTTAATAACATAAGTGTACCTGTGTACCACATAGATACAGATTTAAACATATTCAACTACAAATGGTGCCGAAAATATAACAAAAGTTGGAAAAATAGTGACATAAGCAGTACTTTAAACCATGCTCATAGTCTCATACGCTTCTCGTAATTCTCTACTTCAAACAAAAATTTGGATCGGATATATAGTATTTAATGTAGATGATGGAAATATGTTCATCACAATTCACAATACAAATTAAAGTTAGGCCTTTTGAACCCAAAAGTGTTAATATATGAAGTATCCTATAAAGCTATAACATGTAGGCATGTATAAATAGGCAGTGTGGTATATACATCAACTGCTAGTCAACATATATAACTGCAAAAGCAAAAGAAAATGGTCTAAAAGTTCTCTAAACAATTGTGTTGTTTTCAACCTACTTGCTTAATAATTGATCAGTTCCGGCTATTATTAAACCCAAACATACAAAATAACGAGAAGAAATGTGTCAAACCGACTCAAACGGGCTGAAAGTCAGGTAGTCACCTAACATACTGTAATAAACTAATAATATGATTTTGTAAATATAACTAACACGTTCATTATTTATCAAAATGTCTTAGAAACATACAAAACTGTTTATGGATCGATCCATTCCAACATGACACGATCAAAATGACCCGTCTTGACCTGAATGGATGAACCCATTACCGCCTCCAGCATCCATCATAACATCACTATCATCCCAGGAAATGTGTTGTGAGATTAAGATATAAAAACACATTTTTATCCATACAACTTAAAAGGGTTAACTTTTTCATCTCATAGAAAATAAAATTGTTTGTGCGAAACAAAATTGGTGCATTACCTATTCAAGTTCTTGAGTGTTGACAAGGTGATTTTAAATTAATATTTCATCATCTCTCGAGAAGCATTACCAGTTCACAATGTGGAGTGTGGGGAAAAAGATCTACCGCCATCGCTTTAATTGGATGAAATGGGTCAGATACAGGCATAGATTTGGCTCTTTGGCGGGCCAAACTAGCAGAACTCATATTTCTCCATCCTCGGTTTTTGTTATTCCCTTTTTCGGTTTTTTCAGCAGATGGAGTGCAAAGCTCAATAGCATTTGCCATTAAGCTCTCGGGATTGCAAGAAATGTAACTGCAAATTAAAGTGAAAAGAATTGATGTTGAAGTGAAATATCACATATATTGTTGTGTAATACAGAGAAATTTCAGAAGATGGAAAACTAACACAAGCCTCTTTAAACCCGAATGAGTTCTGAGAGCTTTAATCAACTGCAGTCAACAAAACCATAAAACAAACTTAAAATACCTATTAATGCATGTAACTAGATAAAAGTTAATTTGTTATTTGTCCAATACTTGACCTCGGTTCCTAAACATCACACTTTAACACTAATGGGTAAACCATAATATTTCTTGTCCAAAATGTTTTAGTAGGGTCAATTTCACATACGTGTATGTGTATATATATATATATATATATATATATATATATATATATATATATATATATATATATATATATATATATATATATATGTATATATATATATATACCGGTGCACGTTCATTTTAGAACCAATATGAAGTTGGGAACCGCTTAACCTAAGCAAACTAAACCAACGTATTCAAAAATAAATTTATAAGAAAAAAAATTGGTACTCACAGTGGGATGAAGTCCAACACGGGGAGGGTCCACAATGGCAACAACATTATCATAATGATGCATTTTACTATCCTCAGCAACTGGTGATTTGTCTTCAGGGGCACTTGGTTCTTCTTTATCATCAATATTGCTATCTGGTTCTTTTGTCAGATACTCTTTTAGTAAAGATCCCATCACATCCTCAGCCTGTTGCACAATAACCAAAATATTGTTTAAAAATGTTAATTTGAAGATTCAACTGAGTTACATATAGTTTCATCTTTTTATCCTGCTCACCTTTGAACAGACAAACCTACAATTGCTTATGCCATTGATTTCAGCATTCCTATTCGCATCAGCTACTGCAGAAGCATTCATCTCAATTCCTACAACCTAATAAAAAATTGCAACCCAGAATTAGTAACGCTTCTATAAACAGATTCTGCTTCGGATTATTCGAAGTCGGTTAATCAATTTCATAACGGCAGCTAAGAAAACTGATAATATGAGGTAAAACCAGATTACATAAGGTAAATCCAATATATATAAAAATTATTGACCTGGTCAGGAAAACTTAAATCCATTATATTATTAAATTTACCCCTTCTTTTAACCAGATTAAATAAACTTAATTTCTCATTTCGCAAATATGTTCCCTTTACAATACATCATTTTTTGGTCATTTGTTCTATCATCCCTATAAAGAATAACCATTTTCCTAAAACTAAAATGTTTTATTAATACAAGTTAAGCAAAAATTATTTTCCACCCCATGTTTTATACAGTTTATCTTATAATAATAAATCAATATCACAAAAGTAACCACTGCCAGAATGCACATCCGACCAGCCCCACAATAGTTTTCAGTTAATGATTCGCATTTTTTATCCTCTCATTAAGATCACATTACCATTCCAACACGGTTAGCTAAAGTAAGACCAATTGTTCCAGTCCCACAACACACATCAAATAGCAAGGTATTAGGCCCCAAACAAGCCCAATCTCCAGCAAGTGCATACAACTTTTCCGCTGCAAGGGTGTTTACCTGCAAAATTATTAAGTTGAAAAATAAAAATTCATTACTTTACACTTTAGAAACATGTTTAAAGTGAGAGGGCCAATACTTGAAAAAAGGCTGTTGGAGATATATAAAACCGAAGACTATTTATATAATCTTGAATCCTTGCTTCTGCAGCAACTTCAGATTTAACAAGGGGTAGGGACCGCAATGGAGCATCAGCTGGTGCTACATTGGATACCCCTTGATGATCCTACATTAAAATACAAAAAAAATCATAATAAAATCATAGGAATTGTTATTTGTTGTAAAAGAAGATAATGATTCAGAATATCATACCTGAACGACAAGTGCTGTAAGAGGCAAAGATGGTGAACTTGTGGAAGCTCTCACCACAAAAGCTTCAGCCATTTTCTCAAGTTCAACGTTTATAGCTTCAATATCAAATCCTGCTGATGAAATCTGTGTAATGAAAATCTTATATTAAATAATGTAACTCATAAAAAAACTAAAAACTGCAAACTAAATACAACCTGAACCATAAGCAAGACTTCTGCAATGTTCGATTCACCAAGATCAACATCAGTATTATTAACCTGTCTCCTACCTTCTCGTACCTAGTTTAGTTGTTCGCACAAAGAGTGTTATAAAACAACTATAAGACATAAGTGATAGTTTATTGATAAAAACATTAAGATTCACTCACTGTTAGTTGACGCCAAAATCCAGTATTGGTCATTCTATTCCATATAGGAAAGGTTGAATTTTGTAAAAATTCCTGGAAGATTGCAGCGTACTTGCAACTAATTCTAGAAACATTGGGGCAATCTGAAGGTTCTTCAACTGCTGTCACGCCCTCCCTAATTCAAAATGATCTTAATTTATGAGCCAAAAATAAGACCAAGAAACAGAACATAACTAATCGAACAGGAAAATTCACAAAACCTGAAGTTCCCAAGCAAAAATCCAACTGTAGGTTTTCCCTGCAGAGAATATCCGACGGAAAATTCACATTTGTTGCGATATCCATTTACAAGTGGTGACTCGACTATACCCTCTAGTTTGCAAGCAAGACCGCCTGCAACCATGAAAAAAGCATGCCCCTTTTTTTATAGGTGTCCTCCTACTTTATATATAATTCATTATAAAACAGGTCTGAAAGTTTAGAGAAGTGGATGGTGATCGTATGTTTTCGATTAAGCAGTCAAAATCTAATGGAACTTAGGTGAAGGAATATACTTAGCAATCCAGAAAATCACCTAGTTCCCTGGATTTAACTATCCAGTCTGGTTGTGCAACGCCATCAGGACAAGCTTTGCGAGCATTTCGAGCCTACAGAATTAAAAATGGTAACTTTTTAATGGTAACGACACACCAAGTATGATATAAGATTCAAATGAGAAACAAGGGCAAGTGTTGTCTACAAGTTTTTTCAAAATCTGCATAATGTTCTTCTTCTTTTGCTCCAGCTGATCAGCATAAGGCATATGCGCAAGTGGAGTAACAGCATCCCGGGCACTTCTACCCTTCAATGCTGAACTTCCAGGGGTAGAATCATCATTTACCAATCCTCCATCTTCAACCTTAATGTCCGATTCCAACGTATCTGAATTGTTAGAAATCATTGATGGTTTCACGTTCCTTTCAAATGATCTGGGAGCTGCATCCACTATCTTTAAGTTTTTGTTCCCAATTGGTTTGCCCTGAAGCTTCTGTTACAACAAAGTCTGTTAGTGTTACTACGAGCTGAAATGTTCCATGTATTTTAGTACAAATCATTTCAGATTCAAAAGTAGACTATACCTCAATTGCAGCTTTCATTTGCTCCACCGTTTCGAAGCTAACAAAACCTACAACCATTCCTTTCCTCGTCTTAGCTGACTTATATTCAATCCCCTGTAATACATTAAACAATATACATATATCACAACATATTCTACCTTAGTTTGCCTAATAAAATCAATAACTAAATTAATGATCAAAACTATGACTTACACTCGATTACACTTAATTTCGACTCGATTTTACTATTTCATTCATTGTGAGTGAAACTGAGTTGAAATGGAGTAAAATTAAGTGAAACTTTGGACTAACTTCATCCAATTGATCACAACTTGCAAAAACTTACGAAAATCAACAAATGCAGTATAGAAAACACAATTCACCTCATCGTTGAGAAATTTTTTGAGGTTATCAGCACTCCATTTCATCGGAAGATTAACGAAACACTTATCAAGTACAGACATCGACAACTCTTCCTCTGATATCGAAACAGTAACTTCATCACAAGCTTTTGTTCTATCTTCATTCTCTAACTTCATCTTCTTCGCCTTCTCAGAAGTAGGATCCCACCTGTTGTCTGGCCGGAGCCGGAGCTCCGATTCGCCGTGAGCATACCGGCATGTTTCTCCGTGACTACACGCAGCTCCTGTTCGTCTGAAGTATGAACAGAGGCTCGTTTTCCATAGAGGATTAACTGAAACGGTTTTTTCGTCGGTTCTCTTTCGTTTCTCTCCTTGTTCATCGTCATCGACTGATGGTTTTGCATCTGGAGATGAATGAGCGACGGTTACGCAGTTTTCCGGCGAGTTTTGTTCATCGGTTGCACTTGCCGGTGATTCATTAGCATTAGCCGGAGTGTTTAGGGTTTCGGTATCCATTATCGTAACAGTTTTGGGGTTTAGGTTGTGCTCAACTTCGCTCTATTTGCTTGTTTCATTTCGTTTCATTTCATTTCATTTACTTTATTTAAACTTTAACAAAAATTTTATATATTGAACCGTAACTAAAAAATTAATTAAACTAGGATTATACGGGGCTCGCGCGTTGCGCGAGCTATTTACACACTGTTTATTGGTGTCTCATATTGAAAAAATTCGTCATCACTATCGTTAAAACAATACACGGGCTACAATTCACGAAAAAACAAACGTTAATCAACTTCAAACAAAGTCAAACAAATAAACTGAAACATCCAAACCACCAAGATGGATCTATTTGCGAAAATGTTATTTCATCAAGTTAACTGCCACCTCATCAAATCAAATCAATAGCCATGCACCACATACCACCATCAAACTAAACCAGTAGCTATGCATCACTTTACAACCATCACAAAACCCTATTCATGTAGTTTCTAATTCAATATAACAAATAAACTAAAACATCCAAACCACCGAAACAGATCTATTTGTAAAATCGTTATTTCATCAAACAAAATATCAACAAAAAAAAATAAACCTAACCGTCACCTCACTAAACCAAATCAATAGTCATGCACCACATACCACCACCTCACCAAACTAAATCAATAGCTATGAACCACATTACAACCATCATAAAATAGTATTCATAAAGTTTCTAGTTCAACATAGTATAATAAAATGACACAAATGCCATTTATTTACAAACAAAATTACAAAACTACCCATGTTACTATTCATTCACTTTGTCTTTCAATATAGTTAAATAAATATATCAAAACTAAAATGAACTTTTACTTAATAAATTGTCAACTCATTTTCATTATTATATGTATTAAACATTTAGACATTAAAGTTAGAATCTCAAGAATCTTCCACGTATGATTTATTAAATTGTTGTAGTGAATTAGGAGTATAAGATATTATAAATATTTTATAAAGACATATGATATTTTTAATTTTATATGGGTATATAATATTTTTAATATTTATAAGGGTATATGTTAATGTTTTGAATCGCTACTAGTTAGATTGGTCGGTTATTGACGAACCAAGTTGAACCGGGTTTTTTTTATATTTTTTTGGTTTTTTATCTTTTTTTTTTAAGTTTGAGTTATACTTAATGCTTTGATTTTTAAATTATTGTGTTTGAAAGTTTTTATGTACTTGGATTGTTTATTGTATGTCTTATATTAGTGTTTGTTTTAGTTTTAAATATATTATGATGGCATTCAGTTTTTCATTTCTGTCGGATCGGTGAATCAATAAAACGACTGGTTTGATGTTTGATCGGGTTATTAAAACATTAGTATATCTGAAATTGGCCCACATTTTGAAAGCATCACCTGTGATTGTTTTATGGACATTGGTAGGCTGATATAACGCTTATGTGAAAAAGCAAAACAATAGATGACAAAACTTTTAAGTGAAATGTTTGTGGTCATGGACATCCACCAATGTAATGAAGGTATTTGTGTGAGGAAAGATAGATGAGGGTTCGTGGGACCTATTCTATAGTCATTTTTAAAAAAATACTAGTATACCTATTATATAATGTTTAAGTTAAATTAGACACAACTCTTCGTGATAGAGTATTGAGTTGATGGATTAAATCAGTGGTAGTTGCTCGTTACATCAACACTAAGTTGTGTCAACGAGAGAAGTGGGAAACAATCAATATGAAATACTAAAATAGTCACTCGGTTATTGTTGATCTTCTAAGCTATCTTATCAGTACTATTATTGCTCGTAGTTGAACGTTCATCACACTTTCCAATGGACAAAACTATGCATAATATATTAAGTTACTACTTGTGATACTAACAACTTACTATTGATAATCAAGAATAACAACATTATTTTCATAAAACTTTTCACCATCCATGTAGACTTAATGCAACTTGTAATGACTTTTAAAAGTGACTTTTTTTCATGTGGTTGACCAATGCGACTCCCACGGTAGGTGGTGTCCCTTGAAAACCACAAGAATACCAACTTTGGACCCCCGTCAAAGGGGTGATGCTCCTTTGCAACCTTGATGTTGACTCGAGTATTTCACACGCTCATAGTTGCATCTTATTAAGTACGACTTAATTTCCTTTTTACTATAAGTAAATACCATAGTACCTGGATGTGGTGGGTGGTGGTCAACTAGTCATAGCCTCGTAGGCGGCTCAATGATGTAATGTAGAAAAATCGAAAGGCTAGTTGGTGTGAAAGAATATCAAAGAGCCCGCCAATTACTTCATTCTTGAGTTTTTTTTTGTTCTTTTCGTATCCAACCCAACTATATAAGTAGTCCAAACTAGCTAACTAGCTAAGTAATCCAACAATAATAAATAACCAATAGTGTGAACGATTACTTTATTATACTATTACTATGTTAGAACCTATGTATTACACGGGATGAACGATAAAAACGAAAAATCCATACAATTGTTACAATTTTTCATGACAAAGTATAAATAATAGGGGTAATTTCATATATACCCCTAAAAAATTGCATAGTATCATATTTACCCAAATCATGCTTAAAAAGTGTTGTACATTATGCATTAAAAACTTGTACTTTTGGTAAATATGATATTATGCAACTTTTTAGAAGTATATATGAAATTATACCTAAATAATATTGTTAAAAAAATAGTATAATTCAGAAATTTCCAAGATAAAAAGGTAACCATCAAATACATAAAATTACAGTTTAAAGAAAACATTAATTATATGATTGATAATTAAAGTTAAAAAAAAGGATATTATGGACATTTAAATATTTCAGATCTATAAAAAAATAATAAAGGGTCCATAATTAAGACAAGTAGAAGAAATTTTACTCATCCATTAGTATATAAAGAAAAAATTGTTGTTAATATTATTATTATCGTCATACTAAAAAATAAAGTTCATAATGAAAAATGAGTTTACCTATAACGTTGTATTTAACGATGATGAATATTTATCCATGAAGTTAATTATCTCAAGTTAATAAATAAAACTTAGTGTCCGAAAACCAACTCAAGACCTTAAAAAAATAGCCTCACATTTTTTTTATCACTACCCCAAAGATCATATTAATGTATATAATTGTTTCAAAAAATAGCCTCACATTTTTTTTTATCACTACCCCAAAGATCATATTAATGTATATAATTGTTTCTAAAGTATCATTAGTTAACATGTATATTTCATATTTACCTGTGACGCTGCTTCTACATAATTAAGTATTCATTAAAAAACGATATATTGGTTTTCATTGGTCCTAACTATCATATGTTGTCTTCTACCGGTCCCAACTATTGAATTGGCTGTCAACGGTCCCAACTTTTATCACTTTGGTAACCACTGGTCTCGTCGTTAAATTTTTTTAACCCCGTTAAGTTTTTTTCCAAATTCAATACCAATGTTATAAGTCTTTTGATCAGAACGATAATATAAGTCGATTGATGGAAAAGTTACCTCAAAACGGTGCTCCAAAAAACGAAATAATGTTTCAATCGGGTGTTTAAACCTAACGGTGCTTCAATCGGATGTAAAAAATTTATCGTTCAGAGAGTCTTTTCGAAAAAAAAAATTCATCAACCGACTCATATCATCCTTCCGATCAAAAGGTCTAAAACATCGGTCTTGAATTTGGAAAAAACTTAACGGCACTAAACAAAATTTAATGACGGGACCAGTGGTTACCAAAGTGATAAAAGTTAGGACCGTTGACAGCCAATTTAATAGTTGGGACCGGTAGAAGACAAAATGTGATAGTTGGAATCAGTAAAAATCAATATACCTTAAAAAAAATTACATTTATTTTGAAAAAATCTACCTATTCTAATAATTAAGTAACTCATCCACATGTCACAATTTTAACTATTCCACATAGGATTTTGCTTAGGTGTCATGTTTTAAATTAATTTGCTGGAGAATTTTTAGACGGGTCATGGTATGCTCCATATTCGAAATAACCCGATATGTTTAAATTAAAAATTCACAAATTATCATCAATTATCTCTTAACCCTATATGTTCAAATACAAAATTTACCAATTATCATGATCTATATCTTAACCCGATATGTACCAATTATCATGAATTATCTCCTAACTCGATATGTTCAAATAAAAAAATTAATAATTATCATGGATTATTTCCTAACCCGATATGTTGAAATAAAAATTTACCAACTATTATAATCATATCCTTTATTGTAACATATGATTTTTTATATGAATATATTTGTAAATATCCAAATCGATTTAATAAGAGATATGTTAAAAACAAATTTGATATCTAAATTGAGTTAAAACTTATAAAATTAAAATTCGTGTAGTACACGGGTACTAATCTAGTTAAGTTAATAGTTTAATGCAAGTGTGAATGAACACGATTTGAGTCGTATACACGCGTCAGAGTTTTAAGGTTGAAACCCAAACTCAATTATTTGACTTGAATGATTTTAAAACATCAATAATTAGATACCAATAATCAGATCCGATGGTTACCAAAGAATTAACCCTACCAAATTATACCTTGCTGGCGGTTGAAAAAAATACAATAGTTTATAGTTTATATATGAAATTAAAAGAATATGTTTAGGGATAGTTTGGGGATGAAAATACAAAGAGAGTTGAAAGAGAGTTGAAGAATGGTAAAAGGAGAACGACGCACTCGCAAGCCTATAGCGATGACATTATTGACGTATGATGACGACACTTGTAGCGACTAAATGTCATAGGGATAGTTTCATTAGGTGATAGCGATAAAAATCCGTTGGCATAGTCATTGAATATACAATGTCGGTGTTTTTATTTTCTCATAATTTTTTCTATATTCATTTTCTTCTCTTTATTTTTTTTTTATTTAAACTTCATAAATATTGTTTATTCTTTGTTTTCATTAAATTTTGTAAATTACTTTTACGACTTTACACAAAGTATCAAAAATAATACTATACTATTACGTGCAAGACATAATATTGTTTTTTATCTACATAACATATGTACCTAAGTCACGAACATGCATGTTGTATCCCCGCTACAACACATTACATTTTCTAAGTTCTAGTGGCGGATTCAGAACCAAATATCAGGGGTATCCTATGAGAAAATTTTCGCTTAAGGGTATTATAAATTTTTTTCAGGGGTATCCCGATACTTAAAACCATAAGAAAAAATGGTATCCTGATATTTAAACCGGTGAAAATTATACTTCGTAACGAAAATTGAGGGGTAACTCGGGCTACCCCTGGGCTCTTCATAGCTCCATCTCTACTAAGTTCTTTTGTCATTTCAACGTTAGGTCATGTTTACACCTTAACGTATTAGATATAATACTTTTTTTACTAAGCTTAATCATAGTAATATCATCAATGTAACACATATAACGATGACACATGCGCACTAATTAAGATCTAACCATCACATCATACACTTCTTGTTTAAAATAATATTGTAGTATTATCTACTATTAAAAATTGATAGGACCTTTTACCAATTGGTTTGAAGTTTGATTGTTAGACACATGGGCTTCCCAACTTAAACGGCTAGCATTGAGTCATTAATAATTTCCATCGTTTGTTTCTCACCGACACACTCTACCGAGTCAACTCGATCAACCAAATTTTAGTATACGTTTAATACTATTAATGATATATTGCATTAATAAAAGGGGAATAATAATTAATTTTTTCCTCGTATAAATCTCATCTTGATCTTGTTCGTTAATGATTTATTTTATGCATATTTAATATTTATTTTCTTCATAACATCGAGTCATGTCTTGATCTAGTGTAATTAAAGAATATAGTGTTAGGATGATAGTGACGTGAAATGGTATGGTTTATATTTTCGTATTAATAAGGACTAAATAATTGAACTAGCAAGACATTGATTAACAACATGCACATCCTGTTTAAGTAAGTTATGATTTGATCAAGCTTAAAGATGTGACGAGTTACGTGTACTATAGACCTATAATGAAAGTGACATGACGGATCTAGGTTCCTATCAAACATATGTTTAAACATGATAAGGTGTTAACAGGGACCTTGATAGCAACCTTTGTGATGCCACTAAATGATAATGTATTTTCCAACTGAAAGGTTACGGGTTTTAGTTTTGCAGATATCTGTTATGAACTTATGATGACTTAATCATCGAAAATCTAGTAAAAATGTCGTGTATCCCCCTACAAACCATCAATCGTTTATAATCGAATATTGTACTCCTCAAGGTATTTGTAGTTGTGTATTAGTTGAATCAATATACAGTATAATAAATAGAAATAGTGGTTGTTTGTTGTTTCATGAGTGGTTCTATAATACACCTACCCTGAATATTATTAGAAAATGATCTGTATGTGGCCCTCCCTATAAGTTCCATGCATGAATGTGACATTTAAGTGAAGGGGCATTTATGAGTCTCAAAGGAAAAAATAAATTTATCGGACTCATTAATCGACCTTTAATAAAAAATGATCTGTATGTTGTTAAATAAAAAATTATAGCGAAAAGTAATTTGGTTAATAAGCTTATGACTTTTTGCATGTGTACATCAATCGCATAACTTGAACCAAAATCTAGCTGTTTTTATTTTATCCGAAAGATAATTCCCTAGTCGATTGATTTTTAAGTATCTGTAAATATTTGACAATCAAGATGTATACATTTTAGATATATGGGGTTTTAAATAACATGTGTTATACATCATGTTATATGATCCTATTTTGTATATATGTTTTAGAAAACAACCATGAAAATATCAATTTTTTAAGACCAATCGTCATACCAATCACGCTACTAGTTTACTGATTGGAGCAATTAAAGCAACCAAAAAACAAATAGCTCATAATTACTTTAAAATGTATACACACTACATAAAGTTTAAGTTTAAATATTGTTTATTATATTTAAAAGAATGAAATAAATAACATCATTTTCCTCAACTAGTTGCCAAACACACCCACATCACATATATATATATATATATATGATTATCATTCAAATCATACATCTTTGTTTCCATTTACCTAAAACTAGTCCAATCATTAAACAAGTTCACATAACATCACTCATAAAAAACCCATAGACTCAACCAATGGTCCACTACCAAATAACTAGTTTCCTTTTCATACGTCGGTTCATCCCATCATCTATGTTTTTTTCGAGAAAAAAACACACTTTAGTTAGAAATAACTCTGACCAAAATCCAAAACCTTATTTTGTCTCTTGAACAAAAAACCACCCTATTTTAACAGAATTCGGTTAAGCATCACTTTTTAAAAAACAATTACTCTCAAACAAGTATTGTCGAACCCGGCTTGGATCGGGTTTTAAAAGGAGTATTGGATATTAATGGACCTAACTATTAATTTTTTGCCACTACCGGTCCCAACTTTTGAAATATGTGCTGGCGGTCCCAACTTTTATCATTTTGGCCACTAATGGACCCGTCGTTAAAAAAATTAACGGCATTAACTTTTTTTTTGAATTTCAGGTCGACGGTTTATGGTTTTTGATCGGAATAAGAACACGAGTCTATTGATATAAAAATTACATCGAAGCGATGATCCAAACAACGAAATTTGTACATCCGGTTAAAGAAACCGTTAGGTTTAAACACCCCGATAAAGCATCGTTTTGTCATTTGGAGCACCGTTTCGATGTAAATTTTATATCAATCGACTCGTATTCTTTTTCCGATCAAAAACCATAAAACGGCGACCTGAGATTCAAATAAAAAGTTAACGCCGTTAACTTTTTAACGGCGGGTCCATTAGTGGCAAAAATGATTAAAGTTAGGACCGCTACACATATTTTAAAACTTAGAACCGGTGCAGCCAAAAACTAATAATTAGGTTTGTTAATATCCAATAGTCTGTTTTAAAAACATTGAAAAATAAAAAATGAAAAGTGTTTGGTGCGAGTGAAGTGAGTCGACTCACTAATCATTTAACAATGTCACATGCAAGCAATTTGGATCCATTAATACTGAGTGCCGAGAAGCTTCGTGTTTACATAATAATTCACATCACTCATCCCAACACCTTCAGATCCATATATCACTGTTCTAATCTCATTATTGTTTCTAATTCAATCACCTTTCAATTTCAATTTCAATTTCAATTCGTTATTATGTAAGGATTGTTCGATTTGGTAATTATGTAAGGTGTAAAATGAATCAGAAGCTGTTCGAAACAACAATGGGGAAAAGGATACCAGTTAGGGCTTGGTTAGGGTTTCAAAACTCAATAGTGTTACTCGTGGGTGGAAATCACACATCCTCCAGGTTTTGTACTCGCTAGATCTTTAATTTTTCAATTCGGTTGTTTAATTTCAATTCTACTCTTCAAATTTCTAAACTTTCAAGGTTTTTTTACTCCACAAAACTGCGAATTTTTCGATTTCGGAAATGGATTTCAAAGCCCTAAAGTGGCAGATCTCAAGAGGATCAGTTACATGGCGATTGATACTCAGAACGATGTTCTTTCTACTGGCTATGATTGTTCTGTCATTCACTCGTATCGCTAACGAGATTCGATCAACTGAGCCGATTTTGCTTAATTTTGAAAAATGTTCGTTGAACATCGGTTCAATTATGAATATGAACAAGCCAGTAGAAAAAGCCCCAATTTCGTGTTTAGATGGAAAGAATTTTACTGTTAGTGTGATTGGGGAGGTGATGAAACAGGAAATGATATCGTTTGATGCACGAGCATTGTGTGTAGGTGAAGGATCTGATTCGATTGCATTGACGTTGAGAGAATTAGGGTTTGAAAATGCATTTGGTGTTCATAGGAACCCTATTTTATCCCTTTTGCAGAAACGATACGAACACAAGCTTGATTTCGAGTCCGATTCGTTCGACTTTGTGTTCTCTAGAACCCTTGATAGGGCATCTGTTCCAGCTCTAGTTGTTCTGGAACTCGAACGGGTTTTAAGGCCTGGTGGTGTTGGCGCGATACTTGTTGGTCCTAATAACTTTCATACGCGTAGCTTGGTAAGATCTGCGACGCCGGTTTCGTTGCTGTTAAGAAGTTCGGAAATCTTACATGTTTGTGGGATTAATTCGTTTACGCTGATCGTGTTTAAGAAACATTTAGAGAGTGTTGTGTTGTTTGATAAGTACCAGCTACCGAACGACTGCCCGTCTATTTCAAAAAACAAACCTTTTATGCAGTATATCGAGCCTATTGTAGATCACAAATCGACACAATCTCACAATCTTTCATACTTGCCGAAGTTTATGAATGTTTCAAACAGAAACAGGTTGATTTATATCAACATGGGAGCAGGGGGATTTGATGTTGATTATCCTATCCATCCTGATGCGTTTAATGTTTATGTCGTTGATCACAATGTGTCTGCACTCACTTCACATGTGAAAAAGCCAGGTGTTACTTTTGTTTATCATCCAGGTCTTGTTGAAGATGATAAAACCGAATCAAGTCTCATGTCTGTTGATTATCTTGAAGCTCCGTTGCATGAAGAACAGTTTGAGTTCATTGACTGGTTTAAAGAAACCGCAAAAGATGGAGACTTTGTGGTTCTTATGATGAATGCTGGAGTCACACAGTTGAAGGTTCTGTTTGAGTTGTTTGCAAGTGGAGCAATATGTCATGTCGACGAGCTTTTTCTTAGGTGTTCAGATGGGATCGATTGCAGAACCAATTACTGCAGGGATTGCACGAGTCTGTTTAATGGTCTTAGAAATGCTGGTGTGTATGTGCACCAATGGTTTGGCGAGTGACCCGACCCGTTTGCTTTGTTACTTGCTGTGTGGAGAATAATTATGAGGTTAATAAGGCGTATGACCAGTAGAAACCTCTGTGTTTGTTCATGCCAAGAGGGTATGAATGTGTTTCAATTGTAATGTTTCATGCTTAGAAGTAATGTACGTTTGTTTTAGTTCATGCCGAGAGGACATGAATGTGTTTCGATTGTAATGTTTCATGCTTGAAGTAATGTATGTTTTATGTTTGTCTTAGTATATCGTTGAGTCGTTTGTCGTTACTAACATCCAACATAAGCTTTATATTCATTAAAACAAGCTTGAACTATATTAGACCTAGAACCAATGATAAGTTTTATTACTGGATCTGTAAGAGATAGAATTTTGATTCTGTAGCTCAAATGAATCAGCTGTTAACTGGTATACATTTTATTGTAAACTTTTGGCTTAACTTAAACTGTCAAACTGAATGATAGTGTGATACTAGGCATTGAATATTGTAAGAAGAATTAGTAGTTACAAAGATTAGTTAGGGCAGCTTTAGAAATGAAGAAATAAAACATAGACAGTTTGGGATAACAATTACTGACATTTAAACAAGTCATTCATTTTTGGGTTGACCTGTTTAACTCGTTAAATGGATCATGTTTGGGCTTACTGTTTAACGCTTAAAAACAAATAAAAAGTCTTTTATAAGGTCAAACTGCCAATCTGTTTAACCCATTTACTACTTAATTACAACTCATTTGACTAGTTTAGATAAATAGACCGCACGAGTTGTGTTTGAGTTACATGATTTTAAGTGTGTCTAGGCAAAGGTATCATGTATGTGGACGAGGTTATTAAGAAAAAACAGGGATAGAAATCAAAATAAGTTTTGTTATTGTTTGATTTCAACTTTTATGAAAATTTTGGTTGAACCTTTTGGATCCACACTGATCTTTTTTCTTGAGGTCTTGATAACTTATTAGGCACATTAAAATAAGTTCAGTGAATGATTTATGGGTACAAATTTTTTCCTTCCAAATCACTAGTAAGTCATGGCTCTTGCTCAAAACATTAATATAATGAGTTATTGAATGAAACTAAATGCAAGTGATCAAGTAAAAAAATCTAGACACTCAAGTGTTTTGACTTGATGAAAACCTTAGGTAACCACTCCTCAACAAAATACCTAGATGATGTGCATAACACAATTAATATTTTTTTTCTGTTTTTAGCCACCCAAAAGAAATGCATATATTCATGGTGAAGCAAAGTTTATAGATGCCATCCCATGTGAAATATATATGGTATTAGTTTTTTTCACGTTATTCCATTTATATGTATAAATATAAAATCAATAAATAACTTAAAGCGATTTTTTTAAAACTAATTAACGTTATTGGTCTATTAGTAATACACTAAGTATACACGTTGAAGCACCATATCAAAAGTTATAACCTAAAAAAAGTGTAATGTAATTTAACGAGATCAAACCATTAAAACAAATAAACCATACAACCAAACAATAAACTAGTACGTCTATATCTAAATTACAAGACAAACCAACTAATTTACTTCATCTCTAAAACAGTTTATTCAGTTTTAACCGCTTTTCTAGCACCCATACTTTACTTTCAATTTGTAATTTTGATAAACATACACAGAACATAAAATATTTGCCGGTCAAAACAAACCAAATCTAAGTTGATTAAGCATGTCCTATAAAAATAATAATTAGTATATATATATAAAACAATAATTATTATATGTCCTCTAATTATATATACATGCATATCTCAAAGGTCAACTAGTATATTTGCTTGACTATTAAGACTCATGGTCATATATTATATTGTCGGTATCTTTTTTTGAAAAGAACGTAAATTAACAAGTTGACATGGATCACCTTCTCCGAACTCAATGCATCCTCCTACTTTATCACCTTATAAATCACCACCTTTTTATTCTCATTTCATTCATCATATCCTAGCTACCTTTTATAATCAAACAACACACAATTCAAGTTTCGATATGGGGAAGTCACTAATCATTTTGGTGGCTTTCCTACTCATCTTTATCTCCATTGGAGCAACCATGGCTAATGACACTCATGAACCGGCCCCGAAGCCCAAGACTCCGGCACCGGCCCCGAAGCCCACAACTCCTGCACCGGCACCGAAGCCCAAGACACCCGCACCGACGCCGAAGCCCAAGACACCTGCACCTACGCCGAAGCCCAAGACACCCGCACCTGCGCCGAAGCCCAAGGCTCCAGCACCTGCACCGAAGCCCACGGCTCCTGCACCTGCACCGAAGCCCAAGACACCTGCACCGGCGCCGAAGCCCAAGACACCAGCACCGGCGCCGAAGCCCAAGACACCACCACCTGCGCCGAAGCCCAAGACACCACCACCTGCGCCGAAGCCCAAGACACCAGCACCGGCGCCGAAGCCCAAGACCCCAGCACCGGCCCCGAAGCCCAAGACCCCAGCACCGGCCCCGAAGCCCAAGACCCCAGCACCGGCCCCGAAGCCCAAGACCCCAGCACCGGCGCCAAAGCCCAAGACCCCAACACCGGCGCCGAAGCCCAAGACACCTGCACCAGCCCCGAAGCCCAAGACTCCAGCACCGGCTCCAAAGCCTCCTAAAGACGATGACACTGACTATGACGAGTGGACACCAGAACCAAAAACAGGATGTGAACGCGCTTATTGCAAGTCGAAAGCTTGTAATCACAAGATATTAACTTGTCCCAAGGAGTGCCCGGAGAGGAAGCCCAAGAAGAACAAGAAGAGCAAAGGGTGCTTCATCAGTTGTGGTAGAAAGTGTGAAGCTACATGCAAATGTAAGCAATCTCTTAATGTAACATGATCACATATATACTTTTGTTAAACACTAATATGTAACCACTAACCAACTCACAACTTTGTTAGGGAGGAGGCCGAAATGCAACGGATACGGCTCGTTATGTTATGATCCAAGGTTCATAGGTGGTGATGGTGTTATGTTCTACTTCCACGGAGGCAAAGGACGTGATTTTGCTCTCGTCTCGGACACCAACCTCCAAATCAACGCACACTTCATTGGAAGCCGACCCAACGGTAGGAAGCGTGACTACACATGGGTCCAATCGGTCTCAATCATGTTCGACACGCACGCGCTAATCATTTCAGCCAAAAAGGCAACACATTGGGACGACTCAGTGGACATGCTTATTGTCAAACTAGATTAGTACCCGTGTATTACACGGATTTTAGTTTTATAGGTTTTAACTCAATTTACATATCAAATTTATTTATAACATATCTCTTATTAAATCGATTTGGATATTTACAAATATATTCATATAAAAAATCATATGTTACAATAAAGGATATGATTTATAATAGTTGGTAAATTTTTATTTGAACATATCGGGTTAGGAGATAATTCATGATAATTGTTAATTTTTTTTATTTAAACATATCGAGTTATAAAATAATTAATGATAATTGATAAAACTTTAATTTGAACATATGAGGTTAGGATAAATCATAATAATTGATAAGTTTTTTATTTGAATATATCAGGTTAGGAGATAATTCATGATACTTGGTACATATCAGGTTAAGATATAGATCATGATAATTGATATATTTTGTATTTAAACATATCGGGTTAGGAGATAATTGATGATAATTTGTGAATTTTTAATTTAAACATATCGGGTTATTTCGAATATGGAGCATACCATGACCCGTCTAAAAATTCTCCATCAAATTACTTAAGAACATGACACCTAAGCAAAATTCTATGTGGAGTAGTTAAAATGATGACATGTGGATGTGTTACTCAATTATTAGAATAGGTAGATGGGACGGTGAAGAAGTCACCGTCCCATTTGATGGAGACGCTGAATGGAAAACAAACACTGGGGTAAGACAAGTGGCAGTTGAAAGGACTGACGACACCAACGCTGTGAAAGTCAGCGTTGGTGGGTTGGTATCAGTTAATATGAAGGCGGTCCCCGTGACCGAAGAAGACAGTAAGGTTCATAACTACCAATTACCATCAAATGACACCTTTGCCCATTTCGAATTACAGTTTGAGTTCTCGAATCTATCGGACGATGTTGAGGGTATTTTGGGAAAAACGTATAGGCCGGGTTACGTTAGCCCGGTGAAGAGAGGGATAGCCATGCCTACAATGGGTGGAGAAGACAAGTATGAAACTTCATCTCTAATATCACCTCTTTGTAAAGTATGCAAGTTTCAAAAACCATCTGAACCAGCTTTAACTGCTACTGATACTGATGTTAGTATATCTCAATACTAACGAATAGATGAACCCAATTAAGATAACATCTATCCTTCAAAACAGGTCCTATATTTACCGTTAAAAAAATATATCTCAATACTCATCAGTGATTGTAATTTTACACTTTCATGTTTTGATTTTCGATTAAAATATGTGTTAATAAGGGAGATAAAAGCCTCCAGAATTTGATTATGCAAATAAATATATAGTTTTATTCTATGATTATTAACTAGATTAGTATCCGTGTACTATAATTTGCATCCCTAAAATATTAAATTTTAAATATTTAACAATGATATTTCTTTTTATTGTTCGATCTATTTAGATTATTTGCTTTACATCATTGACAATTCCATTCGAAAAGAAAAAGAAATTATCTTTCTTATGATAATCAAATGGAGTCTTTACTATAAAACTTGACTCAAATAATGATGTATAAGTACGAAACTTTTTCAAGAATAAAGATTTGTGATTTTTTATGGATTCGGATTTTAGTTTTATAGGTTTTAACTCAATTTACATATCAAATTTATTTTTAACATATCTCTTATTAAATCGATTTGGATATTTACAAATATATTCATATAAAAAATCATATGTTACAATAAAGGATATAATTTATAATAGCTGGTAAATTTTTATTGGAACATATCGGGTTAGGAGATAATTTATGATAATTGTTAATTTTTTATTTGAATATATCGAGTTATGAGATAATTAATGATAATTGATAAAACTTTAATTTGAACATATCGGGTTAGGATAAATCATAATAATTGATAAGTTTTTTATTTGAACATATCAGGTTAGAAGATAATTCATGATACTTGGTACATATCAGGTTAAGATCAGGTTAAGATATTGATCATGATAATTGGTAAATTTTGTATTTGAACATATCGGGTTAGGAGATAATTGATAATAATTTGTAAATTTTTAATTTAAACATATCGGGTTATTTCGAATATGGAGCATACCATGACCCATCTAAAAATTCTCCATCAAATTAATTTAGAACATGACACATAAGCAAAATTCTATGTGAAGTAGTTAAAATGGTGATATGTGAATATGTTACTCAATTATTAAAATAGGTAGATTTAGAGTTTTTCGCTACTACTGTGCTACATTTGACTTCATCCTTTTCTCAATCTGGTTTTATATATTATCTTTTTAACTAATAATATAATTGTAATAATTAATAACTAAAAATGAAATTTAGTTTATCTTTATTTTATGCTTACGAGAAATCAGGTAAAAAAATATCATGTGTGCAAACTGTGTGAAATTTGTGGCCATTTTGCCACAAATATTATTTAAAAAGTAAGTAAATTGTCAAGTTAAATAGTAGTTCGTCGTCAAAGTTTAAATAAATAAGGAATGATTGTCGCAAATTTGTCGTAAAATTTAAAATTTTACTACTAGTATGCCATAGTGATATTTTTATTTTTTAGTATTATTATGTTATTGGGTATTTAGAATTAATAAATATAAAGCGTATTAAAGTGTTTACATTTTCAGCTTTGCGACAACATTCAGTTTTGTACTGCTTTGTCATAAATGTGTGAAATATTGTAATTTATTTTTCTTCTTCTATTTTTGTTGAAAAGTCATTAGTGGGCAAATATCATGTTATGACACCTATCATGTATTTTGTCATAAATGCGTGAAATGTTAAGTTTATTTTTGTTTTTTTACTTTTGTTGCAAAGTCGTCACAATCTTATAGCCAATATCATATTGTACCAAACTTATCACAAACGTGAAAAAAATTTTCTAGCAGTGTTTCCGTATTGGGCTTTGACGTCCATTATGTATTACAAGCCCCAGTCCATTTCAGTTCAACATGGTTAAAAGACTTTAAGTTGCTTAAAGCATACTCTTTGGAGATCATGAGTTTGTACATTAAAGATTCAAGAATTGATAATAATGTACAAAGTACCTGTCTCGAACAGTGTAATTAAGGAATTAAATGTTGGTTTGTTTGTAGCTCAAACTAAGGATGGCACTTTTCATAAGCATCGTACCGGCATCAAACTAAACCTGACGTAACATCATCGGCACACTGGTATTGATACTGACGTAACACTAGCATCATGGGAACCTGTATTCATTTTTCATGTTTTCGTTTTGCTACCCTTCGGTTTGGTATTTTCATGTACTAGTACCAAAGACGCTGGATAAATCATTATTCATTAAATCTATACTAAAACAATGCTAATGTTCTCCTTTCATAAGAATATATATAAGACCACCTATTTTAACGTCATAAATTATACACGGTAAATGTAAGTCCTTTTTGGACTTATTGTTGGAAGATATTATTTAATTGAGTTGTATAATAGTTATCTTTATCTTATTACGTTACAATAACTTTAATGAATATAATATCAAGAAACATACACTAAACAATAAAACTATTTGAATCATTGCAAACAACAATGACGGGTGTCCCACTCCACAAACCTCGGGCGATTTTAGCAATGAATCAACATAAAAGTTAACACCAGCATCTTCATTAATTTAAGGATATTATTCTATAATCTAACAAAAATCACATTGCTGCTTAATTTAACTATCGTCTTAACATTGTCCCCAAGACTTTGTTATATAATCAGTCTTTATACGTCCCATAATACTTCCCCTGTTCGATTGAACCATGGAGAGGGGAGAAGACTTTCATCATCTCCCACCCGGGTTTAGATTTCATCCGTCCGATGAAGAGCTCATCGTTCATTATTTAATCAACAAAGTGAAACTACGGTCTTTACCCGCCTACATCATCGGTGAAATCAATCTTTATAGTTTTGACCCGTGGGATCTTCCTAGTAAGCTTCTTTCGATCATAGCTTAATGCGTCAAGATAAAGTTATCTTCTCTATTAACTACTATAAGGAGTGTTGCTTAAAATTTATAATTTTTTTCTTACTAACAAAACTAAGGTGACCGAAAGGTCAGAGGACCCCTTTCACACCCTTGGTCCCGCTTAGGGGACAGCATCTCCCAGAGCGACCCAAGAAAACCTACAGACCGATCCGGACTGGACCAAAACCAGCCAAAACACATAAAGTATGGCCCTCGTTTGTCCCTTCATGCGGTTTAAGACTTTCAGTCGGTTCGGCCCATTGCTTGACCAATGATCACACAAAGAGAAACAATCTTGCGTGCCGACCAGAGAAAACCGATGAACAAGTCCTGACCCGACCAGACCAGACAAAGACCGACCCAATACACACAAAATCGGCCCACCCCTGCTTCTTGCATTTTCTTGTTATCATGTTTACTATGAACTTATTTGGTTTATTGTTTACATGGCAGACAAGGCACTATTCGGGGAGGAAGAATGGTTCTTTTTCACCCCAAGAGACAAGAAATACCCGAATGGATCAAGGCCAAACCGGTCTGCAGGCACGGGCTACTGGAAGGCTACAGGGAAGGATAAACCTATTTTTGCTTCAGCAGGGTCGATAAAAATCGGGTTGAAGAAAGCTTTGGCATTCTTTACTGGCAGCCCGGCAAAGAGCATCAAGACTAATTGGATCATGAGCGAGTACAGACTGCCAGAGCCATCAAGCCAGTCATCCGGATCCATGAGGGTAACTATATTTCTCAGTAGATAATATTTCAACTTTGTATTCAAATACAGTGCATCACTGTTACTTGCTGATTATTTTGCTAGCAGTTGGACGATTGGGTGTTGTGTCGTGTTCGCCAAAAAGGTAACAACTCAAAGAACATTACACAAGCAGAAGAATACGCGAAAAACAAGTTGATATATGGTCGTATACCAACCATAGCACAGGAGCTCCCTTCACCATACATGATTACAAACCCAAATCTGGACATAGTCTCGAACCATAGGTTCAAAGAGATTCAATTGATGGCCTCGATTCTAGCGGGCCATTGTATTCCTCCAATGACAAATACGAGTTCTCCCAAACAGCTTCAAGGTCACACTGAATATGAAAACCGAACGATTTATGAAGAAAACGTTACTTTCGACGAAGCTCAAGAAGGATGGATTGTTTAAGCATGTTATGAATCGTGTTGGGCGTGTGAGCTTTTATATTGTGTACAACAGTGTCTATAATAAGTTGAAGGTACAAGTTATCTCATAATGTACAAAAGGATTGATGTTTGATTTTACTTTTCTGCGAATAAATTCGTCCTTCATTTAGTTTGAGTTTAATGCGTATCGAATTGTGAGTTTGAATCCCATTAAAGAAATGGAAATATACGTCGAATATGAACTAAAGATTTCATTGAATACTGATTTCTTACTAGAGATGTAGACCCGTGGTATTTTATATCAGCGCTCACATGCCTCTCCAGCAGCATAGTGTTTGTGTACCATTCTTCTGTAATCTGACAAACACGTAAACAAACAATGGTATTAATTATGAAATTCTGGAAAACGATCTAAGAATAATACTCATTGCCCATAAAATCTACAATGATTCCTATATTGATTTCATAGAGTACCATGAATTGTGATGTATGACGATATAGGACGTTAGAAATATCATGGATTCAGAAAAAACTGCGGCAGTGATATATTGCAATTTAAATCTTAATCATCTCACCTTCTTGATTACTCCAGAGTGAAGCAGCAGCGCTGTTGAGAGGACTTTCAATATTTGGTTCTGCATCAGAAAGATAAACTATTGAACCAGCACAATAAGTCCCAACTAGAATCGATAATACTAGCTCATGAAGGGATTAACAAACCTCCTAATAAACTTTGAATAGACAAAAGAATAGTTCGACAATCATAGGCTGCAGACCACTTGTCCTGCATAAGAAACAATATTGTTGCTATTAAAAAACTTGAAGAATTTTTATTGGCTAATTTTATGTGTCCCGATGAATCGATGATAAACTGAAATGATATCAAATCATCAACATACACACGGACATTTTTTCCAATACAATTATCCTAATATAGGGAAGAATAAAGTTATATACCTGAAGTATATCCAGGCAGATGTTACCAAACTGGTCAATATTGGGATGAAAGCACATCGTTTCAAATTTAACTTGCGGGGGTTTGAAAGGGTAATCGAGTGGAAATTGTAAAGAGAGTTTAAAAGATAAACCCTCATACATAGTTCCTTTCCCACCCTCAATAGTACCAACCCATGCAAATATGCTCTCCCCTTTCGGAAAAGCAGATACTCCAAGATCTCCACTCATCTATATACATTAACATGCATAACTGTTATTCAACACATTTATATGCGTGTACGCAAAACGAACAATATGACAATTGACAAGATATGACTTTGTGATATTCAAACGCAGGAGATCAGTAACAACTTTTGCAGTAGCAAATACTTACTACAAATTGCTAATATCTCCATTATATGTGATCATTTACATAACAAATTATTAATCAATGTCAAAGTCAAATCAATGACTTTCTCGATTAAAAATTAGCACATATACAGTTATAAGTTTAACGCCAGCATTTCATGTATAAAACAAGCAAACAAGCATGTAGATATAACACTAAAGGTCCAAAGTTGATCACAGAAACATAATCACAGGCTTTTTCTATACATAATCACAGGCTTCATCATCAATGATCATAGAAACAGAGTATTAGTCTTCAAGTTTATTGCAACTTTCACAATATATTCTTACGTAGAACATTAAAATACTATTGATATACATTCATAACTTCATATATGTAATCGTACAGCCCGAAATTAGCAAAAAAACATCAATAGCCGAGTTTTGAATTTGATGAATAACGATAATTAGCACATATCAAATTCAACATGTTCAAATAAAACCTTCTAGATGAAGAGACAATATACTATTACTTTATTACATACCATAAGAGCCATAAGTTCCTTCTGAAGCCTGCGAAAAAGCAGAAAAAACAGACACAAACAATCAAAAACCTAATTACGTAAACGAAATCAAATTCTACGCAACTGAATCTCAAAAACTGAAAACGAAGAACAAGTAAGCAATCGAGAGACCTCTGAGTGACGGAATTGGTATCGACGGGAACCGGAGAAGCTTTCGGTTGTTTTGACGGTGACGGATGACGTTCTACTGTCGATAGATTGTCCATTGAAGCTTCCTGTCGAACCTCCATGATCAACGGTTATGATATTGAGTTGAGTAGATTATCAGATTGATGAATCGATTGATTGCGCCACTACGATTACAACTGCAATTTCAATTTCAATTGCAATTGCGATTGTGATTGCGATTGGATTGAATGATTTGAATCGATCTACAGTTTTACGAAAAGCGAAGATAGAAGTGTATATGAGGGAGTATTTTATTTGACGGTTGAAATTGAACTTTACTTGTGTCATCAATCATTATAACTTTTTCCTATTAGAATTGAACTTAGTTTTTATCACGTTTGACATGATGACGTTAACATGGTTAAGTGCGTGGTTACAAACTTTATAACTAGAGTTAAAGCGATGTTGTGAAATGTTGTGAAACGTGTTTCCTATTAAGATTTTCGGTTAGGAAATTAGAATCAATGAAAGTCACGAAAAAGTTTCGTTAGGTATTAAGCTTACCGGTAGATAAAGAGGTATATTGTTTAGTATTAGAGAACTATCCGTTTGGTCTACCTATTAGGTTACTAACTTACTATTGATCCATTTGTTTTATGTCGTGCTTGTTATAAAAGATATAAATGACATAAATGTGGGACGAATTGAAAATATTGTGTCAGTGTCATTTGAGACGAATCATCTTCAACTTCAAAGTTCAACGTTATATATGACATAACACATTACGCTCTCCAATTGAATGTGTTAACTTTGAAGACCTATAAATCCTATAAAGGTGATTTTTTAAAATTTTTAAAAGTTGTAGTTTTTTCAACCTAACCGAAAAGGAACTAGCTGATCTTGACATGTTAAAAGGGATAATGCAGATAGCATGTTCTCAGAGTAGAAAAGATATTCCCCTTTCTACTTGAGAATTTGGTTTGCAAGACGAGTGTCAAGCATGCCTTTGATATGGGCTAGATAGAGATACCCGATCCGCCACCAAGCACCTCTTAGGTTATGAGTTTTGCATTTAAGATCTTCATAGTTCCCTAAAGAGATCCTAGTGTTAATATGAATTGATATGTATAAAAGTTGATTGGTTCAAATATCCCCAAGTAAGCATATTAAGAAATTACATATACAATCTATCAAATCTAAAATGATAAAAATAATACTATGATAAAAAAATTTTAATAAAGTTAATGCTAGGAGAGAAAAAAACTAAACAAAATATAAAACGCCAGGTTAAGTTGTTATAAGTTGTTAGAAGATTTTTTATTTTTTTTCTTAAAGTGTTTAGATGACCAAAATCTCAAAGGTCAAAAGTGTAATTAACTAAAAAGCTCCAATCCAATACATTTACACTCTAACCCTTCCATTTTCTTCTCTTGACACATCCATTCCTCAATGTATTATAGTTAGGAGTTTATGTTATAAACATGAGCTAACCTAATATATATTTTAAAACAAATGCAAGGTCACATTAAAATCCCTTCACCCTTTGATGAGGTGCGGTGCTTTTAAGGAAATGAATGAAGGTTGAGGAGGAACAGTGCTTTCAAAGATCAGAATAAAAAAAATACCGAATCATGTATAGAAACCTATAAATAGGTAGCGAGACTCAGTTGTAAACTCTTGGATAATTTTTCACCTTAAGAAACACACACAAAATATGATCGTCAATATTCTTATTCTACTTAATTCTGACTAATCGTTGAACAATAGCTTATGTTATATACATGAAATGACATTTGTTCTAACACCCTTCGCATACGTGTGTTTATAATATCTTCAAGTTTCTGTGTAAAACGAATATTGTTTTGTTGTCGGTTTTGTTTTCTGTCAAAAAAGATTCATGTCATAGTTTTCAATCTAAAACGGTTGGTTGACGGGTCTTCGACTTCGGCTAATTTGACCTGAAATGAGGATTGAGGTGAGCATCCGCTGCGATTATAGCGTTGAGGTAATCCATTAATTAGGCCGCTTATATGAGAGCATGCTGAGGTTTCAAACTCGGTCATTACGTTGTATCTCTTGAATGCAACGTCTTACCATTGTTTCAACCGCTAACTCATAAAATATCGAATTTCTTGCAGAAAAGAATAAAATTGATTCACACGTTAGCGATGGTATGTTTTGTAAAAGTCTTATATTTTCCCCACTCTATAGCTTAGCGACATAAATGATAACTTGCCAAGTCAAACTAGACCGTATATTTCTTTGTCACTATATAATAAAACTTTATTTAAACACCTCTAGACTGTTACGGCTTTTTTTTTAAATAACACAAAGTACACAACGCTATATGTTGCTTACATGGAACAATATATTATACTTTACACCTGTTATTATGTTATTTATGCAAAATCAGATTTTGTTTTTTTTTGTTTGAATGACAACTTGAATTATTGATGGGTTAGTGGTTCATATCTATACTATATTAATATGTAAATTGGATGGGTAAAATGGTTATTTACCCATCTTCTTAATGTTGAAAAAAGTACAATTAAGCATAAGGTAAATGTATTATCAAATAAAGCTTTTATCTATAAAATATAATAAACCAAACTCATTCTTGCCAAGTGTCATTTTCTTAGCAAATCTAAGCTTTAATTGCTTACTTGGCCTAATATTAGAATACTTTTGCTGACTTGGCATGCTATAATTAATGTTTACAAGGTTAGGGTTTTGTTAATATGAATGAATTCATTCCAGCCGTACATCTAAGGGAAAATACAAAATCCATTCTATAATTATTATCATCGTTTACCAGTTCGATGCAAAATCAACAAAAATGATATTTTTAATTATTTTTATTATTACCAAATCTCGTGTTAAACACGGGTCTCTAACCTAGTGTACAATATAACTAATGAGACTAAAATCCAGCTCATATATTCTTTGGTTAAATATTTTCAAAGAGAGTAATCAATAACCAAAACATAATATAAGCGTTTTAAACTTTAATGTACGTTAAACTTTTTATATTATTAGATGAAAATTAGACTATTCCAGGAGATTTCATTTTTCAAAGCATTCTTTAATTACGAATCTGATTATCAATTCGATTAGATGTATACGTGCGCTCATATATCGATCATGACAAAATTGATAAACTAACATAACAGGAAATCGCATTGTAAAATATATGTTGACGTCATATCATCGCGCGGGTTTCGAGCTAGTACAAGATGTATACATTTATAGATATATGCCTTTATTAATTTCTATTAGGCTATATTAACATTTATAAAAAAAAATCATTTCTTATATAAAACACAATACCATAATGAGTTTGAAAACAATCAAATTCTTGATCTAGCACACTTCTTAAAAAAAACACTTTATATTCATATTTGATCAATCTCATGAATCAAATGAAAGATACATTGATACATCAAATCATTACTTTGTCTGCATTTAATATGAAACGAAAGAAAAATATGTGAACTATATCTTATCGAATTAATTACGCTACATATAGTACCTTCCCTAGTCAATATCACCCTAATTGCATATACATTGACCTCGACTTTGAACTTGTCTTCATTTCTCATCCAAGCTACTTAAATTAATTAAACTACACTCTTACAATTCATCTTTATGTTCTAAAAATCATATCCTCAATCTTGCACCAAAAATGGTTGCCACACACACGTTACAAAACACACCCACTTGGGCCGTCGCTACGGTTTGCTTCGTCTTCATTTTTCTCGGACTTGTCATCGAACATCTATTTCATATCGCGTCACGTGTATTTAATTACCATCCTTTCTATTCTAACGTTATATATAAAACCCATGGTTTTGCATTGAGGTTTATATATATGTTTATAATTTATTTATTGGCTTTGTAATTGTAATGTAGTGGCTTAAGGAACGTAGGAAAATAGCCTTGTTTGAAGCAGTAGAGAAGCTCAAATCAGGTAACAACATAAGTTAACTTTGTTCGTAAAATTAACCATTGTGACTTATTTTAAAAATAAAATACTGGTTGCGAATCGGTCACTAAAGAGAGGCCACGACCTTGTAGTGTGTTTATTCGTTCGCAAACCAGATCGAGTTCAAATAATGACTCATTAAATAGATTGGGCTCGTTTGGCTTCTGAAAGTAAAATAGTGTTTGTACGTACTATTGTATATGTTTGCAGTGTTGATGCTATTGGGATTAATGTCACTAATACTAGTAACTACTCAAAAATCGATCGCCAAAATCTGTATACCAAACAAGGTTGCATATTCCATGCTTCCATGTCACAAAATCTCAAAGGAAACATTGCTAACAACCCAAGCATATGAAGTTCATTATACCACCTCTCCCTGGTTTGAACCACACGGACCTGAACACAGGCGGCTAGCTTCAGTTTCCGCAACTTCGAATTCAACTGGTTATTGTGCTTCAAAGGTATCAAGTATGATTATATAGTATATATATGTTTCCATTTGATTGATTCATTACAAGATAAACACTGCAGTCTCTTTAGCACATACACAATGTTGGTTAGCAGAGTACGGATAAGATAATGTGAATTTTATAAAACATTTAAACCAGGTCTCGATCATGTTTTACAGGGAATGACATCTTTTATATCCGAGGACGGATTAAACCAACTAAACACCTTCATATGCGTTCTGGCTATCATGCAAATAGTGTATAGTGTTGTTACCATGGCTTTGGGGGGAGCTAAGGTACTTTATCCACCCTTTTGTTCATTTCTATAAAGTATGAGTCTAATTTGTAAAGTTAAGAAAAATGAGGTACTGGTTTTGAAAAATCTTTGCTAAAATTTCATTTAGCCCCTTGAGTTTTCCCAAGAGTTAATATTTAACTTTTTTTTATATTTGTTTACACAGATGAGAAGCTGGAAAGCTTGGGAGCAAGAAACTCAAACAACTGAATACTTGGTGGCCAATGGTATTTATTATATAATCATATTTATAAAATTTTGTTTAACTAGAAAAATGATTAAAAAATATGTTTTGTTATTTTACATAACAAATTGTAGTAACGAATATCATGTTTATCGTTGACTTAGATCCTAACCGGTTTAGATTTACAAGACAAACGACATTTGGCAGACGACATATGCATGATCCAATCAACGCAACTATCTTACTATGGATTGTAAGTTTAACAACATATACTACATTCACAAAATCAAAACTTTTCACCTCATTGATGCAATAGGTTCTTGAAATATATTGAAACAGAAATGCTTCTTTAGACAATTCTTTCATTCGGTAGCTAAAGTCGACTACTTCACCTTGCGTCATGGATTTATTTCGGTGAGTACGTCCCATCCAAACAAATGACTAAAAGATGGAACTAGAACTTTTTTTCTTTTAACATAGGTTAAAATTCAGACAGTGACATATATGTATATACTAATTGTTAATATGCCGTTAAAAATATATGTTACGTTAATTTATATATGGTATTTATTTTTATTATTATTGTTTAGGATATCATGTTTTATTTGGATTGTTAAGGGTGGTGATTTGTAATTTGCATCTCTATATTAGTTTTGCTACGTATGGAATGGATTATGCAGAATTTGAATTGAAACTATCTCCTATCTTTTAGTCATTCTCTCTCTCAATCTCACGTATTCTCTTCTTCTTCCTCTCTACAAGTTCTTAACCCTATCAAGGGTATCAGAGCTCAGTGATCTCCACCATAATGACAAACACTCGTAACCAAGAGGTTGACAAGGCGATTCAAGACCATACGAAGGCCATTGCAGATATTCAAACCACCCTTGCCACCATGATTAAACAACAAGAACAGATTTTGAAGACGTTGAATGATAAGAGTTCGAGTGGTATTCTTGGTCGTCGTCCGGACGGTGGTCAACAGATTGGTAACGGGCAGATGCGGGTAGGGAAGGTTGAGTTTCCTAGGTTTAACGGCGGAGACGTTGAAGGTTGGGTTTACCGTTGTGAACACTTCTTCACCATCGACGAGACTCCAGATAATCTAAAACTCAGGTACGCGGTTATACATCTTGAAGGGGATGCTATCGAGTGGCATCGCTCATTTATGAAAACTCGCGGGGCTACCGTGGCGGAACTGTCATGGGTAGACTATATACGGGCTATTTCGGCTCGTTTCTCTAATGCCATGTTTGAGGACGCAATGGAAGAGTTAGCGTCTCTCATTCAAACTGATGCCTTACAAGACTATAATTCTGCTTTTGATCGTTTGCTTAATAAGGTTACCATTAGTGAACCTTATGCCGTTAGCTTATATATTAAAGGATTAAAGCCGGAACTCAAGGGACCGGTAAAGATGTTCAAGCCTCAAACACTACATGAGGCTTATGGACTAGCACGGATTCAAGATATCAATAATTCACATCTAGTTAACCAAAGTAATGATGGAATAGGTGGGTTGCAACATGAAAAAAATGAGAGTGGATGTGCTAAAATAGCACCCTCGGTTAATGCTTCTAAACTTGCTTTGCTACCAAGTCCAACAACCGAGCCACCGAATAGTAAGCCGGGAACACTTAGCTCGAGACGTTTGACAGGTGATGAACTCGAGTTGAAAAGGGCAAAAGGGGAATGCTTCTGGTGTACAGAGAAGTTTGTTCCGGGACACAAGTGTAAGAAAAAAACAACTTTACATACTTGAGGTGGTTGATGATAAAAGCCAAGCAGAAGATGATGAAGACGGGGTTCCTTGATCACTTTTTGAGGGCAAAAAGTAGGTTAAGCGGGGAGTATTGTTACGTTAATTTATATATGGTATTTATTTTTATTATTATTGTTTAGGATATCATGTTTTATTTGGATTGTTAAGGGTGGTGATTTGTAATTTGCATCTCTATATTAGTTTTGCTACGTATGGAATGGATTATGCAGAATTTGAATTGAAACTATCTCCTATCTTTTAGTCATTCTCTCTCTCAATCTCACGTATTCTCTTCTTCTTCCTCTCTACAAGTTCTTAACCCTATCAATATATATATTTTAGTTTAAGTGTTTTTATTAATAATTGTAGGCTCATCTATCTACAAACAACTATTTCAATTTCCGCAAGTACATACAACGTTCATTAGAAGATGACTTTAAAGTCGTAGTTGGCATAAGGTAAAATTTTACAATAATAACCTTACAGTTTATATAACTAGCATAATAAACCCTATACTTTGTACTAATACTCTTTAAACCTCAGTTTCTAAAGATTTTACAATAATAACCTTACACTTTATATATCTATCAAACTTTTTATTATTTTAAAAAATGTAGTTAACCTTTTAATCATTTTACAGTCCTCTCATGTGGTTTCTGCTTGTTATCTTCATGCTTGTCGATATTCACGGTGCGTATAAAGTATAAACTTTACTCGTTTTCGATCAACTAAGTTGGTCTTTTTTCGTATAAAGCTAACACTACTAGAATGATCTTGAACTTTAGGTTGGCACATGTATCTATGGGTAGCGCTACTTCCGCTTGTGGTAAGTATAACGCTATGTACTAGGTATTGTTACATTTATCGCAAAGTCTGTCACAAAAGGCTTTTTGCTATGGTTTTAAGCGTAGCAAATGGATCTTTTGTGGAAGTGTTTTGAGTTATTGTTGCATTAACTTTGAATCATTTGACACAAACTAATCATTGTAATGTTTACATGTTTTTTTTCTGTTTTGTTTAATCACGTTAGATTGTTTTGGTTCTTGGAACTAAACTACAAGTGATCGTGGCTAGAATGGCGCTACGACTCAAGGAACAGAATAAAGTAACCATAGGAGCTCCGTTGGTTACACCTAACGACGATCTCTTTTGGTTTGGCAAGCCTCAATTCGTCCTAACACTATTGCACTACACACTCTTTGTGGTAATAATTTAGTTACACTGCACGTCCATAAACACACTAATTTATCAAGCTAGTTATCACTTATATTTTTTTTGTATCTTTTTTGTAGAACGCCTTTGAGTTTGCATTTTTCATTTGGGTTACGGTACATTCACTTAACTATTAGAATTATAGTTTTTGTTTGGATGTAACTATGGACAATTGTCCAACACAATCATATTTTATCTGATCTCATAAGCTAACAAAGCAGTCTTTGTTTGCTCGAATCCGTCACATGAAAAAAAGAAAAAACCATTGGTAACATGTTTTTATGAACTCTTTGTTTTTATTAATTTATGTTGTTGTTTATATTCTTATGCAGTTGCAATATGGGATAAATTCATGCTTCCATGAAACCACAACTATTGTTGTATCAAGGGTTGTATTAGTGTAAGTTACATAAAAACACTTCACTACCCTGAAGAATTACATGTAGCCACTTTTGGTCTTGAAAGTTTAAGAATGTGATATTTTTGCCACCAAAGTTAGTAGACTTCAAATTTTGAACCTTGACTTAAATACAATTCGAAATTGGTGTTTGTAGGGTGATGGTTCAAGTCATTTGTAGCTACATTACTCTTCCACTATATGCTCTTGTGACTCAGGTTTACATCTCTTATTATATCCTCATGACACATGTACGTAGCTTAATAAAAGTCGTAATCCGACAGGTATGCATTGATCTAGTGTTAGTTATACCGATTTTGACCAAAAACTTATCAAATGATGAATACATCCTTAAGTGTTCTTATAAAGTTGAAATTAGAAGTTTTGAAACAATCTTTGATGAATTGTTGATGTGTTATATGTTAAATTGTTGTATTTTCAAACATGACATGTTTTTTTTTATGTTAATACTGGTATAATTAACACAAGATGCATACTTAACTAATTTCACATGTTATATAGATGTGTGATGTTTTTAACACATGGGTATTATAAATATGTGAGTTGAACATATTGGTAACTAATTTCACATGTTATATAGATGGGTTCATCATATAAAAGCGCGGTGTTAGAAAATCAAACAAGGCATATGATAAAGCAATGGCATAAGGAGGTGAAGCAAAAGCGAAAAAAACAAACTCAAACGCCTAGTGATAGTCCGGTATCGAACATAATTACTCAACTCAACTCCATGGATCAACATAGTCGATCCCCGAGTCCTACCCAGCTCACTTCTCCTGGCACCAAGGGAACTAATGAAATCATTGAAGAGATGCAGGAAGTTGAATAAGTAGCATTTAAAGTCTATTTAAAAGTTACTTTAGCATTGTTTTGTTCATTTGTTTTATTGATTAAGATATACGTATAAATGGAAACCTAGCAACGTACACTAGTACCTTTATGACTATTGTAAATAAAATAATGTTGATGTAAACATGTAATAAGTTTTCCCTAGAGGTGAAAATTGCAAAATGACATACGCGTCGTAGGATTGAATTTGGTTTGTAATCTTTTGCGTTAAGACTGGCTAAACCCAAGCTAAACCAGATAAACTCGTTTCAAGTTTCAACTCGAACCAGTTGGACCCGATTTGGGCATATCTAGTTTTTGATCTATTAGATATAGTCATATCGACAATGTTACTAATGGGCTGATGTTTTAAACACTTGTTTAACCAACCCACTAAAAGGTGCTTAATTGTGTGTGATTCATAAATTAATTGAGTCATTAGTTAAATAGTTAAACAGGCTTATCGTAGATAAAACGTTACTAAAACCTTCACAAAATTTAACATCTATAGTTTAACAAAACGTGTGTAAATACGGATTATTTGTTTTATAAGAAAAAGTTATGATACTAGATGTTTATAAACCAGGTATTATACTATTGCTAGTGTTTAAACACCTCACACGAAATCATAAGCTAATTAAGTATTGTTCTTACATATAAAAACATTCACAAACTCATTCTTAAATCGTGTTCTTTGTTTGAAGAATATATATGTAGTAAAATAACCGAATGTGTCATTTTCATAAAATGTCATAAAAACCAACATTAAAGTTTATTAACATGTCAGATTTGAACAAAAGAATTGATTCATTTAAAACATTAAACAAACATACTTTAAATGTTTAAAAAATTATTAAGAAATTTTTGTGAGAAAAAATAGAAAGTATGTTGGTTTTTACGTGTAAAAAAATATATATGGACTTTTATGAGAAAAAAACAAAAATTATGTTAGATTTTTTTTATTTGTCAAGTTTTTTATGGTAAGGAATATTATCTCTTAGATAGCAAAATGTGATTTATTATAACTTGTTTAGTGATATGATATGTTTATACAAAAACAAGTTTATTTATGTTTTTGTTCTTTTATAGTGATTTGATGGACGTTTTTGTTGCGTGGAGTTAATTAAAGTAAGTAAATAAAATCACTATTAGAATAATAATGATAGTTTGAAAGACTAAAACCATTAAACCAAAAGTTATTTACACGTGGCATTAGTGAAGAACTTTGCAAGTAAAATAAAAAAGTTGGATATAAATTGGCAACCATTAATTTCATTTGATCGAAAACATGTCACAAATGTGCTTTTGACACCTTTTTGGTCGGTTAACTTTCATATGTATACACATTACCATAAAGCACAACAACACGGTTGAATTTGTCTCTGCTTTAAAATGACATCTCACCCTTCACATTTTACCAAACACGGTTGAATTTGTTGACAAATTATTTTTTGTTTTCAAACATTATAAAATCTATGGTCCGGAGAATTAAACCTATAACCTTCTAAAGTAAGTGGAGCGCGAAACACCAAGAGGGTCATTTGCTCTACTTGTCCTTTATTTATTAGATATGAAAAAAGTAAACCAATAACATTATGTTACGTGACACCACATAAAATAATAAATGAGCGGATGTAAATTAAAAAAAATATAAAACCCAAAAAAGAAAAAAAAAAAAAAAAGTAACATACACTTGTCCACCTAAAACCAAAACAAGTTTAATATAAATAAAAGGGGAAATGTCATAAAAACATAACCAAGTTTCAGTTTTGTTCTAATTAGGTCACTTAAGCATATTTTGCTTGAAATAAAACAAATTAACCCTTGTTACTATTTTGAAATGTCGGTGCATTTCATGTGACGTTCACGTGATCATATGCACACTTTTGGCATGTGTTTGTGCTCTTATATTCTAGATTTGATTTGATTCATTCATCGGTGTTCTTTTCCTTGTGTTTCTTCTCTGACTTTGCTATTAGATTTCATAATGCAAAGTGTTATCAAGAGGGTCATAAAAATTCACATTATTAATTTGGCCTTTGACTTTAGGTCTCAACAGTCAACACTAACTTTTATTATAAATATCAGTCTCATATTCATACTTTTCACATGTTTCTACTAGACTTGTTTCCAATTTCACTCATAAATAATTAAATAATGATTAAACATGTAATGAGAAAACACGAAAACGATATCAAGCGTAAAACAAATGAAAATCGAGTATGGATACATATTATAACTATATCTAGAACACTATCATTAGTAACAAAAGTGAAGTAGGAACTATCATAGGCCAAATCAATAACATCGCTTATTTTTTTGTTAACTTTGAGTTTATACACTTGGTAAAGTTTAAGGTCGGTGTGAATAGTGTCCAACTAAATTTCTTTTTACTTTTTTATTATTTTATTTTTACTATTTTGTGACTTTACAATATTGGAAAATTTAGTCCTTATACTTTGATATATTTATAACTTTAGTCTTCATATTTTCACTTTCAAGTTTACAACTTTACCACCATCTTCTCTTCTCCCCCCTCCTACTTTCATAGTTGACACGTTTAACCCCTAAGCTCAACTTTGACGTATATACGATTTTGACCTCCGACTTTAACTTATTATTATTTTTACTCGATGACCTACCCGGTTTACAACCTTTAACCTCATACTCTACTTTCACATATTTGCGAGTTTGACCCCCTCGGCTTTGACTTATTTGTCATTTTTATTACTGAGTTTGGATAAACCTCCATCTTTTAATATGTTACGCACTACGACTTTACACCGTAAAGAAACTTTTTTTTTACCAAATCATAAGACGAAGTTACATACGTGAGACTCGGCCGCCGCAACGTGCGGCCTGGTTCTTGTACCTAGTTATGAGTAAACTGCAATTTTGGTTCCTGTATTTTAAACCTTTTAACATGTTTAGTCTCATCCTAACAAAAGTGAAAGTTAGAAGTGTTTTTTTGCGCCTCACGTGCGGGGCATATGAGGAATATTTAACCGAAAAGTAGACGGAGTTTTGACTCATGACTATTTATGTTAAGAATAAAAATTATATCAAATAAAATCTTTATATAATATAGCAAAACCAAAAAAGCTTATGTGGCATAATTTTAAAGCTTTTAGCTTATGTGGCATCATTTGAGAGTTTATCTCATAATAATGATTTTTTTATTTAAAAAATATATATATAATATATTATAATAAAACTAATTACATTTTTGGTCCCCTAATATTTTGGAGAATTCTGAAAAATTTAAAAGTATTTATACTTTTAACCCTCTACTACAAGGGGTGTACATGAGTCGGTTTATATTTGATAGGGTGTGAAAATGAAACTTATCGATAAAATTAATAATAATATACAATTAAAGACCTCAGTGTTTTATAAATATACATAACTTTTTTATATGGATTTTAAAAAAAAAAATAAACTACACCATAAAACTGAGCATTTTATTCTATTTAATTTGAGTATAAATTGCTATACTAAAAATTTAATTTTAAAAAATATATTTCGTGTTTCGGTTTACCACGTTTTGTTTCAAAACTTATTGGAACGTTCATGAATATCCTTAAAAACATCACTTGAATGTTGTGTCCCGAGCGTAGCGCGGGCACTAAACTAGTTATTAAAATAAAACTGAAGTTATTAGAGGTGTCAAAACACGTAGCTTAAACTGTAGTTTACTTTTATTATAAAATATCACTTTTAAAAAATAATAATAAAAGAATAATTAAAGGGAGAAAGTGATATTCAAAAGTAAGGCCCACGAAAATTAACAGATCAGGCCCAAGTCAAACTTTCGTACCATTACTAATAAGTTGACGACCCACCTTATTATGCAAATAATTAAATGTTTGCCTGCCTCCTATTAATCTGTTTTAGACAACTTGCCTAACCAATTATTATGTTTTTTTCTTTATTATCTTTTTACTCAACACACTGTTTAATAAAGATCTTCTTGTAGTCACTATCCCTTTTTCTAAAGAAAAAAATTTAAACATTAACTTAAGTTACTAGTAGACGTACATACGTGGTTTGGTAAAATTAGTGCTTTAGTCCCATATTGTAGTAGGTTGTTTGTTTGGTTTTATTGTGTACGATCCTAGCATTTTGCTAGTGGCTTGTTTTGATTTCGTTTCTAATAATTTGTTGTTCAAATACAAAAAAGTTACTAGTTAGACTATGGCTAATGTTGCTCCGTGTACAGTTTCTCATGGTTGAGGAGGTTTTCATCCCTCTCACATGCGAACGTTGATTTTGGCTTGCACTTGGTGTTTTGTATGTGAGTACACATAACACACTCGGGCTTTTTTTATTCGTTTTGTCTGGTAAATAAAGTAATTAAATGTCAGAAATTAGGTTGTATGTGAAAATAATGGTTGTGATAATGTTGGTTGTTAAGGCTAAAATGTGTTTGTAAAATGAATAAGGGGTTTTCTGTTTCAGTCTTTTAATGGTGCAGATGTCTGAATGGTTCAGCACTTAATAGTTCAGACTGTTTGTTTAGCGAGCAGATGTCTGAATGGTTAAGAGCTACAATCTGAGCTGGTCAGACATTTGCTTTTAAATAGTTAAGCAATATATTAGCTCTTAATGGTTCAGATCCCTTACTGATTCAGCATTTAATTGTTCAGGCCTCTTATTGATTCGACACTTATCCATTCAGATGCTGTCAAACAACCTCTAAATGAAGTGCTTACTACGTTTTGTATGTACGAAGAATGATTGTCAGCATTATAAGAGAGTTTTAGGTGTGTTGTTTAATACTAGCACTATTAAAATGATTGTCAGCACTTTGTGAAAACAACACACTACATGATTTAAAGACCTAAAGGTGCATGATCGCCCACAATTGATTATTGTAAGAGAAAAATTTTAAAAAAATGGTAAAGATATAAATAAATATAAAAAGGGAAACGTTAATGTTTTTAAGATGCCCCAATTTCAAGCTTGCAATGATGGTGATACGATTTGTCTCCTATGTAGGTCTATCACTTGTGTGGTGGCTAATCATTTAACATAAGAAAATATAAAGAAAAAATATTTATTTGCTGTTTTTTTAACTGTGTTTTTTGTAGTTAGGTTGTTTGTAAAAGAGTATCTCTTATGAATTGTGTAACCAAATTGATCGAGTTTAATATTAATTAGCTTTACTTAAGTTATTAGTTTGACATAGATAAAGGTACATATTGGTTTTTTTTTTTTGTCAAATGTAAGATTTGAGTTTAGCTAATTTATTATTCATGGCAAGTAATTATGTTTAAATTTATTAAAGTTCGGCTTAATCTAAGACTTTAACATATCAATATCAAGTAGGTTACGAGCGGTTTAAGTGATGACTAAATACACGATGTTAGTTTTTAAAAATTATGTCAATGATCTTCAGCCAAATGGTTTAAGTGAGGTGCCGATGTAGTAAGATGAGGCTCAATCACGTTAAATTTTACGAATATCCGTGATGATCCGATTCGTGTAGCACCCAGGAGGCACGACTTTGGGCCTCAAAAACATAATGTCCCGGTTTTCCACACTAGGCACTTAAAAATCATTAAATGAGAAAATTTTAAGTTCAAATCCTACTCATAATGAATCAGTCAAGGGCTCAAGGTTTCGTGCTTGAGAAATTGAGATAATCGAGTGGGTCAGTGGTCTGTCAGTAATCTAAGTAGTCGTTAAAAAAGTTTTAAAAAATTCTAATAGGTTGTAGCATTACTTTAGCTGATTTTTTTGGCTAATGCCTAATAGTATGTTTGTAGATCAATTCATGTTTTAGTGGATAACACGAAATCATGTTGTTTATCAAGTTGCAATTTATTAAGGAATCAAATTTTCTTATGGGGTTGTTAATGATAGAAAGAAACTTATTTATGTTTCTTCAAAAGCTAAAATGATTACATTAGACAACACAAGTCTTTGAGTATATAGAAGACTCCATCTCATTCTCTTGACCATTACAAAAGCAAATGATTAGAATGTTGATTCTAGTGTTTGGTAATGTCTCAAGTGCAAAGTAACCTTCTAAAAACAATGAATAAACTATAAATTATAAATTTTTTTAAGTGATGATGACAATTGAGGCTCAGTGGTATGCTTTTTTATTGGTCATGTATGTTCATACCTCAGACGAAATTCCAACTGTTAATCATTTATTTGACGTTCGAGGATGGCGCCAACTCGTTTGAGGAGGAAACCGACTAGCTTATAAAACTCACTGACTTGTATATACTTGAAGAGCTCGATGACATCCTCTATTAGTGGCTGCAAGATTTTTTCACTAGTAAAATTTGAACTTGTGACATGATCACATAGCTCTTTACCACACTAGCATATGTTAGTGGATCAAATAACCATATGCAAACCGACAACTATAAATTAAATGAAATATAACTTATAAGCAATCTAGACGTCATGAAATATCATGTTTATATCTGATATCGTTAGACGTCGAGGATTTACTAGTTGCTTTTCGTTATTTCATGAAAACATTGTAAATAAAGTCAAATATAACATTTAATTACGCATTATACATTTATACGTAGGAGTTGGAGTTGACCATTTGTTTTTCTCTACAACTATCTATAATATCGGGTCGTACGATGCGGCTGTTGAGTCTCACGTTTTTGACTTCGTCTCATGCATCACATATTAATAGAGGGACATATATATCCAAACTTAGTAGTACAAATGACAACAAAGTCAAAGTCAATGGTCAAAGTCGTACATATGTCAAAGTTGAAAACGCGGTTCAAATAATGTGTAAACTGACTTGGGTGTTTCTTCGAGAACCATATCGTCGCCTGTCACTTGATAGTCGTTGTACTACCATAAGAGCATAACTATCCGGTGTAACACACGGTGAGACGAAAACCTGGGTGGACTCAAAATTTAAACAGACAATTTTAAACAAAACCTAGTTTAAATCATTCGTTGTCTAAATCCATTAAAAGTGATACAAGTATGAACTAAACGTTGAGTTTTTTAGAAGAACCAAACAAGTTATAATCAAAGATTATATATATGCACGTCTATTAACGTACGAGGTTTCAAATGTGTTATATATACTTGAGTAAATAGAATATATATATAGGTTTACAAAGAATCCGATGTTAAAGTCTTCTTTAGAGTTCAAAGATTCATAAAGTGAGTATGAATTACATTCATGACCATGACTTTTTCTGTTATTAAACAAAGGAAAAAATAACATTTAATAAATATTATATAAACAAGTTCTTTTTAAAACAATAAACATACTAAAAACATGTTAAAAAAAATTCTTGTTTCATTAGAAGATATGTTTGGTAACACTCATATACGAAAGTCTTGTTTCATTAGAGGTTTCAAAACATATTAAAAAAACAACTTTGAACGGCGAAAAAATTATTAGAAGAGCTAGTAAAGATAGCGAAGAATAAAAAGTCATACAAAGTTAGGGGCTAATATTATACATTTAAACTAAATAATAACGAAAACGAAACCCAATCTTTCGAGTTAATTTTTCGCCCATGCACTTTATGTTCAACACATATTAAGTATGTATGATTTTCAAACATCAAAAGGTTTGAAAATATAATATCGATTTTTGTTTCACATTTCTTCCCATAATTATATGGTAAAATGTCAATAAGTGTAACACCCACCAATATCCTTTATCACATTCGTACATACCACACACATATATATAAGCGAGCCGTTTATATAGGTGTAATATAATATATTAATTGATTGTATAGTAAGACAATTGAATAAAAGGAGTGTGCATGTTATGTTATGTATGTTCATCTATCTAATAAATCAAACTTTTAGGGGGCAATTTTTGAAGGGATTTTTTTTTCTATAATAGGAAGTTTGAGAGGTAAAATTTAGCTAATTTTTTCACCATGCAAGTTGATGGAGCCAACTCCTTAAATGTTATATATTTACAAATTGTTAAATATAATGATTATAATTTCTTTATAAATATTACTATTTAACCCGTATGTAACACACGGGTATTAAACCTAGTTCATCATAAATTTCAATTAATTAATTTGCTTCCAAGAAAAAGACACTAAAAAATGAAGGATATGATAGGGAAAGATCAACATCACGTGCTTTGTTTGGAATTGAATAAGCCCACGGACTACTATTTTTTAAATAATTAATTAATTGGTGCCTTAAATTGTAATATGTGATACTTCATGACAGGAGTACAGACTAAGGGGCTGTTTGGCAAGTGTTGAATAGTTAAGTATTAAATAGTTAAGCGGATGAACCATTAAGAGACCCTATCAATGAGAGGGATGTTGAGGTAGAAATACAAATAAGTGTGAAGTTGGTATATGCTCAATTCAGTTCAATTCAGCATCTTTCTGTCTCTTAACCATTCAGCACTTAACTGAACCATTCTGAGGCTCTTTTTTTATGAAACAAATGCTCTAAATCCTAAATCTGAATGATTAAGCACTAAACTTAACCATTAAAAGATGAAACAAACAACCCTGATACTTATGTGGTTTTATGTGAAATTCATTTGAGGGGATGAATGAGATAGGACTACTTTTCGGTATTTAAATTTCGTTTCACAAGGAAGGTCAAAAATGCTTGTCTCATTTTAAACGGACAGACAAGTACCGTAAATGACCGTAACGGTGTTACGGTGAAGCGGTTTAAAAAAATATGAAATGATTGTAGTTACGAAAGAAGATCAAGACGCAAATGTGACAAGACTTATGATATATTCGTTAAAAGAAGATACACCCACCGATTCCAAATCACTGAGTCACTGACTCACTGATCAGTATCCTCCTGTAAATATGTCTGTATAACTCCCGCCATTGTTGCTGTCAAAAGCTCTCACTGGTCCCAACAACCAATTAATTAGTTGTTTCACACTACTTACAAATTTCATTATTTCATATCTATTTTTATATATTATATAATATTATCTATTAATTAAACAACTAACTAAAGACTTGTTTTTAGCTTTCTAGTTTTTATCTTATGTTTAACTTTGACGCATGAGAAAGTTTTTAACTTACGATTTTGATATCTTGTTTAGATATATAGTTGTGTAATTGATTCGAGTTGTTTGAGATCATCCATCGGATATTACCTCCATTGGCGGAGTCAGCCCCATATATCAAGGGTTTCATTCGAAAAAAATTTACCCTATACTTGTACAATTTTTTATCGTACAAAAAGTTTTTTTTCATGCACTCATAAAACATCATTTTTCTGCATATCATTAGCAATATCTGGAGTTTTATCAGTATTTCTTGAAAACTATTAACTATATTTAAACCATTTTAACCAATATCATCAATTTTTTTACTTTTTTAAAAAAAATTGCCATAAAAATATGTTTTAATTGTTCAAGTGTATCTTAAACATAAAACGGAAAAAAAAACATTAAATTTTGCGTTACGCATGAAAAGTTGAGCCGTATGGCTCAACTCTATATATGTCCGCCACTGATTACTTCATTAAAAGCTTGAAAGTCTGGGCGAGTTTAAACGAACTCAAGCCTGTTATATTAAAGAGACTTTGTTAAACGGGCTAAGCTTGAACCAAACTTTAACTAGATTCGAGAGCATAAACGAGCCCATGATTCATTTAATAATAATAATAATAATAATAATAATAATAATAATAATAATAATTCTATTTTATGCTTGGGCTTGTTTGTCAAGTGAAGTAGCTACTAGCTAGTTACTAGTATTTATTCAAAAATCAAAATTTACTATATATAAAGATTGGTTGTATACAATTTCAATGTAATAATAATAATCAAAACTCAGAACTATTCTTATCACATTTCTCACCTATCTAACTAAGCGTTTGCTTTTAACAGCCTAACACGGTCGGATTAGTGGCTCATTAGTAAGACACTTGTATTAGAACACTAGATCAGAGGTTCTAGTCATGTTATTAGCAGGTTGTGGTGTATTACTTATTGAAAAATCAAAGTGTTGTAAAAAAAACTTAAGTTAACTTTATATCGATGTACCATTTGACTTTTTAATGACATGACAAATTTTTACTTTTATAATACATCATAACTCATATATTGTAAGACGTGCATTCAGTGACACCGAACTAAGTGTAAGCCAGGTCAATTAATGAAAGCTAATAAAAAATTGGGATCAATGATACTAATATTATGGGATATGATTATTACTAACACGTAGATAAAAGTTTTGATTATTTAAATTAATTTTCTATTATCTACTCCGTATTATATTTATACTTGCACTAAATTAAAGTAATTGTAGCGTTTGATGTTTATAAAAAGTTAACATGTACTTATAAAACATGGTGATTGTTTGGAGTTTTAATAAAATAACCAAACCAGACAGTGTTAAATTAACATTTATCCATTTTGGGACGTTGTGACAAGAAATGGATTTAATGATCCCTATGCATTTATAGGATTATTATGGGAAATAGTACTATACTGGAACCAAATCTGAGGAGTTATATATATTTTTGTCAAGAAACTTAAACTAGTTTTAAACTCACATATAACTTAATAAATATATTTTACTAATTTAGTAATTATCAACATATAACTTAATAAATACCCATAATCTCAAATATTTCTTAAACAGTTGGCAATTGGCTAAAAAAATACCTTAAGTTTATTTATTCAACCAATTGTTCTAGGTATAACAACACATCAAATTCTTAAACATCTTAATAAAACACACAAATAAAAAGACTTTTTTGTATAGTAGTATGCATAATATATGTCATAGAAAAGGTTTGTCATAAAACTATAATGAGGTTGTTGCTTGTGTTGTCTATCACCAAGAAATTAATTAAATTTTAGAAGTTATAGCATATGGCATTCAATTGGATAATTCCAAGACCTCTTTAAATTATTGGTAAAGGGTCCTCATCTTCTTTAATATTATTATATTTTTGTTATATTTGTTTTAAAAATTAAGTGTGTTTCGTACGTGTGCTATGAATGTAACATTAATGTGGTTAAGAACATAAACTAATTATATTAATAGTTGTATTGACTATTATCACCGGGCTTAAATTTATGTTGATAGTTATATTGTAAGTAGTAGTAAATTTCGATAACAATTGCATTTCTCGTTCTACATGTGATGAAAGTGGAAACAAAACAGTTGTCAGAACGAGTGATTAAATTATATGAGAAAGTTTCACTAATCTGAATTATGAAAAACATTATCGTCAATCACATAGAATGATAAAAGAACATATTGGTCCGAGCTAAATTATATTGCAATTTAAATTAGATAATTAGTAAGTGGGTAATTTCGTGTTTATAGTTAGTTAATTGTAAAAGTGATTGTTTATGCTACAAATCAAAACTTAACAACAAAATCAACAGCATAAATCAAAATCAAAAGGTATAATAAAAGATCTGAGACATTTGTTCTATTTTTCTCTTTTGTTTCTGTGCTCATGTCTACCTCTCTTCTCCAAAACCAACCACAAGTCACAACATACACACACACACTAGCTTTTAAAAGTAGATGATGAGGTGGCAGTCATACCCTCAATTGTTGATCAACTTATCCCCTTTTGTTTCATCATTTTGTTGGGTTCTATAAAAGAAATGTCATATGTTTGTGATTTGACTTCACTTCCTTAATTTTTTAAAGAATCTTGATTTTTTTACCTAAAAATCAAACCTTTACTTATTTGTGTTCATCTTTAGTTTCAACAACCACTTGTTTTCAGAAATTTAAGTTGTGTTTTTTCAATGGAAATGTTCCCTTATTTCTTCATCCCTTTCAACAATCTTGATTTCTTTACCTAAAAATCAAAACTTTAGTCATTTCTCTTCATCTTTAGTTTCAAGAACCACTTGTTTTGAGAACATTATGAGAAATTAAAGTTGGGTTTTGTAATGAAAATGTCTTGTGTGTTTTGTGATTTTAATTCACTTCCCTTATTGCATACCCTTCAAAAATCTTGATTTGTTTACCTAAAAATCAAAACTTTAGTCATTTCTCTTCATCTTTATTTTCAATAACCACTTGTTTTGAGAAGATTGTCACAAGTTAAAGTTGGGTTTGTAATGAAAATGTCATGTGTTTTGTGATTTAAATTCACTTCCCTTATTTCTTCAACTCTTTCCACAATCTTGATTTGTCTACTAAAAATAAAAACTTTATTCATTTCTTTTCATTATTAGTTTCAATAACCACTTGTTTTGAGAAAATTGTGAGAAATTGAAGTTGGGTTTTGTAATGGAAATGTCATGTGTTTTATGATTTGAGTTCACTTCCCTTATTGCATACCCTTCAACAATCTTGATATCTTTACCTAAAAATCAAACCTTTAGTCATTTTTATTTTCAAGAACAAACTTTTTTCTAAGAAATTAGAGTTGGGTTTGTAATGGAAATTGATTTAAACCATGCAGCAATTGGGACTGAGGTTGGGAAGGAAGTTTATAGTGTTGATTCATTAGAAAATTGTGGAGATTCATCTTTATCAGCTTCCTCAAACTCCTCAAATTCATCCTTAAAATCATCAAATCTTAAATTTGAACCCTCAATTTGCAAGGAGCTTTGGCTTGCTTGTGCTGGCCCTCTCACCACTCTCCCAAACAAAGGAAATGTGGTTGTTTATTTCCCACAAGGTCATTTAGAACTAATTGCTTCTCAATCATGTGTTCAGTTTTCACCCAATGAAATCCCCTCTTTAGGCCTTCAACCTCAAATCTTTTGCAAAGTGGTTGATGTTCAACTGCTTGTAAGTCATGATTGTCTCAATCATTCACTCAAGTTTCAACCTTTTGCTCATTTGCTTGAATCTTGATGTTTGACCCTTTTCTTGAAACAGGCCAACAAGGAGAATGATGAAATTTATACAAAGCTCACTCTTCTCCCACTGCCAGAGGTATGTTTGGTTTTAATTCTTCTAAATTTTAGTAATTTTGATAAAATTTTATTTTAAGTATACAAAAGGGTGTTTTGTTTGAGTAACTGAGGTGTTTTTTTATGCAACTTTTATTGATTTTTTTTGAAAAATGAAATAAATTTTAAATTTTTTTGGTGATGATGATGTGTAGTGGGATGGTAAAAATTTTCAAAAAGGGGAGGAAGAAGGTGGTGATGTGGCACTAACAAAATCAACTCCTCAAATGTTCTGCAAAACCCTAACTGCATCTGATACATCCACTCATGGTGGTTTTTCTGTGCCTAGAAGAGCTGCTGAAGATTGTTTCCCACCTCTGGTTTAACTTTATGCTTTATTTTAAGTTTTTTCTAAATAAACTTAGTTATATTTTAATTTTCAAAGTTTCAATATAGGATTATAAGCAGCAGAGGCCCAACCAAGAGCTAGTTGCCAAGGATCTTCATGGAGTAGAATGGAAGTTTAGGCACATTTATAGAGGTGATTTTGATATGTATATTTAAACTTTGTCATGTTTTTTTTCTATTAGTTGTCATTAAAGGTGTCAGTTTCGACCAATTTACTTATGAATGAGTCTGTTCGGGCCATCTAGGTTGTTCACTTGTTCAAGTAAAATCAAAAGATATAGCTTTAACACGCATTGGTTAAACTTGCGTCATCCGTTACCAACCATACACATTTTCCACCTCTATGAACAATATAATTCATAATTTAAGAATTGGGTGATGTTTTTCAGGTCAACCGAGGCGGCATTTGCTTACTACAGGATGGTGCATATTTGTAAGCCAAAAGAATCTTGTTTCTGGGGATGCAGTTCTCTTTCTAAGGTATCGTTATATAATTCGAAATAATCAAACGCATCATTCCATGTTAATTAGATATATTTAGAGTCTTAAACAAAAATTAAAGAATCATATATACACATACATATTGAAAAGTGTTATTAGATTTTAATAATCTGAACTTTAGTGTATTGATCGATATTAATCCCAGCTTAAGAAATTATCTGTAACAGTCCCTATTTGTAAACTATTAACCCAAGACTTTATGTGGGTGGATCATTTGGTTGGAACTGAGATAAGCAATAGAATAAATACTATAAAATTGGGAAAAAGTAACAAAAAATGTATTAGGTTGGTAATGTGTATGGATACAAGAACTTGAAGATTATTCTTTTGGTCTGATAAAGGAAATAATGGAAGTGTTTGAAACACTTTAGGCATATTCTAAGGGAATGGTGCCCAATGCACCTCATTTTTTGTAACAAGAAAGAGTTGAAAATGAAGAAAGAATAATATCTTTTTCTTTTGCTTTCGGTTTACACTTTTGTTCGAAAGCGTTTTTGATCGGTTTATACTTAATTTGGCTGTTCTTTTTATACATACGCCAATAATCTGTTTTGATAAAGTAAACCAAAATGCTAAACAAAAGGAGCTACAATAGCATTTTGGGTTTATTAGTTTGTTTTTAATGGTTATTTTAGGGGTAAAGATGGTGAACTAAGGCTGGGAACTCGAAGAGCCACTCGACCAAGAAATTATCTTCCGAACACAGCCATGCCCGACTTGGATTCATACATGGACATACTTGCCCCTGTGGCTAATGCAGTATCTACCAACAACACCTTTGATGTTTTTTACAGTCCTAGGTAAAATATGAGAAAGGTGGTTTTGGAATGTGAGTTATCGAATCGGTTGTCTGGTTATTTTGGGGTCAAATACTTGGGTTGCTCCAAAACTTATTATTTAACGAAAGTTAATATTACGTGTTTAATATATACGTGATGAATTTTAATACATAATTTATAAAAAGTACAAATACTGTCATGTTTTATATGTAAATACTAAACAAACATAAACGAATCTTGCTCTTTTCGAACGATCAGAATGTACCAAAACACTCAAACAACTGATTATATCTAAATCAAACCCTTTGCTTATTTGTTACTCTAAACTTATAAATGCAATGCAGGTCTAATCGAGCAGATTTTGTTATTCCTTATGCAAAGTATATGAACTGCATCGACAATATAATAACAATTGGAACAAGATTCAAGATGAAATTTAGTATGGATGAGTCTCCTGAAAGAAGGTATCTTTCAGAGGTGGCAATTTCAACTCCTTTACTTATTAATCAATTGATTTGTTACAACTTCCCTTAATGGGTCAAATGCATCTAAAATCCGTAAAAGTATCAAAAAATGAAAGAGGTTAAACGGGTCAAAAATCGTCCAAACATTCATTTTATTAAAAAAAGTTTATTTGAATTTTATAATTTGCTTGATGATATATGACAAACTATTTATTATAAAGAACGGGTCAAGTAAACTGCCATTGTACCAAACCAATACCGTTTTTTACCTGAACTTGTTTTGGCTCAATACCCAACCTGCTTGGTCCGCCTACTTTGCAATCTCTAGTAGCTTTGATACAAAGATGACACCTTTACTTGTTGGTTGTCACTAAAATGAAAATCTTGATCATCTTTTTTGCAGGTTCAGAGGTGTTGTGATTGGTGTAAGTGACATGGATCCTTACAAATGGCCTAGATCAAAATGGAGATGTCTAACGGTAACTTCAAGTTCATTATAATAAACTGATTTGTATTCTGTTTCTTATTGTTGTTATGACTTGTTTTAACAGGTGAGGTGGGATGAAGATGTTGGTAATAATAATCAAGAACGAATCTCTCCGTGGGAGGTTGATCTTTCTGGTGCTTCTATGCCACTTTTAGGCATTCATTCCTCTTTAAGATTCAAGAAATTGCGAGAAAATTTTCATTCAAGTCCATCTGAACACCATGTTGCTGGTATTTAACTTTCTTGATCATAACTTTTAAATAATTAAGAAGTATAGGTGACGCTTTCGACCCATTTACATACGCTATGGGTTGATTCGGATTGTTCTATTCTCTAACGGGTTTAAACTTTTTTTTTCCCGTTGTTTTAGTGACCCATTACACAACCCGCCCATTTAACCAACTAAGGTTAGAATCTTGAAAGTTTACTTGTGACTTGAGTAGTAAAATTGGTTTTTTTTTTGGCAGCATGGGGTGGATGTTTAGACTTTGAGGAGTCAACAAGATCCTCTAAGGTCTTGCAAGGTCAAGAAAATATTGGTGGTAAAATGAACAGCTCGTTAAGCTTCGGGTTACAACCATCAATGCATGCGGGGTTTTCTTTTTCTCCGAATCGGATATTACTAACAGGAAAAAGTACAAACATTGTCACCCCTAACCCGACCTTTTTGGGATCTAACAATGCTAGATTCCCAAAGGTCTTGCAAGGTCAAGAAATTTGCTCATTGAAATCCTTTACCGGGAAAACAAACAGTTCATGGGGGCCACCAAGAACCGATCTTAACGTTCATCAAAGACCAAATAATCCTGGTTTTTATCCACTTGGTTCTGAAGGCGTTAGAAACTTCTGTTTCCCCAATCCCGCTCCTGTCATACCCACAAATGATTTCCCAACTAACCGCGCTCTTTTTAGAAACATGCTTACAACGGATAATAATATTAACGAGCTAAAGCTACAACTTCAGGTTCCTGTTGACCTCGGGAAAACAACCGTTGACCCGAATCCTGAAGGCAATTCAAGTAGTGAGAAAGATGATGGTGGTTCTGATAGCAATGGAAGTAGTTGTAAGTTATTTGGCTTTCATCTAAATGGAGCTCCTTCAACGGCAGATGCTCAAACGTTGAGCAAGAGAAGTTGCACTAAGGTAAGTTTGTTATTTTTACATGGAACTAAAAGCTTTTATGCATGTAGTAGAGTTTTAAATCCATGTTATTTTTGGTGTAAGGTTCACAAACAAGGGAACAGAGTTGGAAGGGCCATTGATCTCTCTAAAATGTCAAGTTATCATGAGTTAATTAGCGAGCTCGAGTCACTATTTCAGATGGAAGGCATGCTGACGGATCGTGATGGCCCATGGCGGCTGTTGTATACAGATGAAGAAAACGACATGATGGTTGTTGGGGATGATCCATGGGAGTAAGTCCTGATGCACTTTTATGCATAGTTCGAATGACACCTTTAAATACGTTTATATGAAGTTAACCGATGAATGTTAATGTAGAGAGTTTGCAAGGATGGCTGCAAAGATTCACATATACACAAAGGAAGAAGTGGAGAAACTAATGAGTGGTGGTGTGATTAGTGATGACACCAGTTGCTTGGAGGAAGCACCCGCCATGGTGGATACGGCTAAGTCTACACCGCTAACTGGCGTGACGGAATAATTCTCTGGTGACCGTGAAGATGGTGGCGGTTTAGATTATATGAGTTATGCAAGCGTTTTGTGCGACATAGTTATGGAAGTTTGAACTTTTGCAGATAAGATATTTTAGTGCAACAACTGATATCACAAGTTGTAGACTTGGGTTTTTGTAATGCATCTTTATTAACCAAAGCATTAAAGAATCATATAGTAATGTGGCTTTTTGCTTTTTAGTATAAATAACAAACGGCGTGCTGCATCGATTGGTCGCTATGTCTCTGTTAGGATGGTGGCGGTTGCTTATATCTCTATTAGGATGGATGGTGGCGATGGTGACAGCAGTGCAGTGTTTATGTGGTATTAAAAGGTGTGATCAAGAAGCAAGAAAATGCACGTGAGACAGAGAGTAGCAAACTAACAATGGAATAGTAAATATCTTGACAGGAACAATAAAACATATAAATCACCAGAAAATGCCATTAACTTTTGAACAATGTAAAATCTCTGAAACTAATTAACTGATATTAAATTTCGAATAACTGTATAGCATTAAATAAGAGGCAAATGCAATGTACAAAATACTTGCTACCAGAAAACTAAGCTATACTATACTGCTAAATATGGGCCTTCTGTACCAGATCAGATAAATAAATCTATACCCACCAAATTCAGATCATTTTTCTAAACTCTAAAGCATAAGGCTTATTGGCTTAAGCTTCTATCATCTGTCTTGTTCAGATGATATATACAATCTCGGTCTCGCTGAACGTTTTTGACGGGGAAATGAAAACGGGTTATCAGATCTTTCCCTGCTTCTTCTCTTACCGCCATTCACGGGAGCAGGTTCACAATGAACCCCACTGTCCCCGCCATTGCCGCTTAACTTGAGGGATGTCCAATCATCAACATTGAAACCGTTTGACACAGTCGACTCCACCTGCTCTGTTGCCACTGGCGCACGTGTAGGAAGAAACAACTGAAGTGATGGGTCATTGTGTCCAAAAGCTAATGGGTTATCAACTAATCCGTCATCTATGTCAAGATTAGATTGGTAAAGAGAAGAATCATGACCTGGTGATGCAGCGTTGAATCCAATTTCATCGGTTAATTTGAAACCATCGATAGGAGTCGGTGATGCAGTGTTGAATCCAATTTCATCGGTCAATTTGAAACCGTCAATAGAAGCGGGTGATGCAGTGTTGAATCCAATTTCATCGGTCAATTTGAAACCATCTATAGAAGTGGGGCCGCCAATTCCCTGATGCACATGCTCTTCTGAATTAAAAAACTCAAAACTGGGTCCAACTTGACTTGTGGAAGGTAAAGACCAAAATTGTACCCCGAAATCATCATCATCGTTGTTGTTAAAAAGACCTAGACATGAACTCCCACCAACAATATCTTCAGTTTGTGGAAGAACAGAAAATGTATCATTTTTATCATAAGTGGGTCCTAATGGCATTTGGTTTTCAGTCTCTTCATCTGAATCACTCAGAACAATGACATCAGAAACCCCACCTGCAGCTGGTGGGTTTTGGTTAGGAAAAACATAGCCCGGATCCACGTTTGGTGAAAGTGAACCGAAATCAGCAACGTTGGTAGTGGAATGACCAAAATGCCCTTCACCATCTTGATTAGTACTAGGATCTTCACCGTCTCTACCGCTGGCTGTAGCACTGTTGCTTTTAGGAAAACCACTGTTGTTCCTGTCATGCCCATTATTCACATTTTTTTCAGAAGAAATTGAATGTAAATTTTCGTGTTTGCTGACTACCCAAATTCCATTTCTGTTTCTTTTTAACCCGAGTTTTAATCCTGTACAACCTTCAGAACCACCTTCATGTTTAACTTGTTTTAAAGCTTCTGGTTTAGGTTTAGACTCGATTTCCACTGGAACAAAGAGAGTACCATCAGGTAAATGCCACTGCCCAAGCTGCCCTAAGCTTTTTTGGTCATTTTCTGCTTTTACACGCCAAGATCCGTCTGGTTTCACCTCAATTTCTGTAACATCCTCTCCACAATTCCGCATCTTTACAAAAATAAATTTTGGAAGGATAAGAAAAGAACCAACAAAAAATCAATAATCAGAACTGAAGATCCACTGAATCCAATACCTTAGTGGTGATAGGAGTAAAATATGGATCAATAATAACATCGTCCAAGGAGTAGTTCTTGAGACAAATAGGACACTGCCACTGAAAATAATCCAAGAACAGAATGAATCAATATACAAAGGTGAAAATGCCATAATTTCTTTTTTTATATCATGCTTGCCTTTCGAGAACGTTGGTTCATTTGCACAAATACTTCAAGATCAAAGCAGCCCATGTGAGCACAAGGTTTAAATCTTCCAGCAATTTTCATTCTTGAACCACTCATCTGTAGTATGCAAACAAAACTTAATAAAATACAGAACAATATTTTGAAGACATGATTATATGAATACCTTTTCTGATGAAAGTTTGATGTGCATGCATTTTATAATAAAAAGTTTATCACGACAACCGTTTTTACAAAAATGGGTAAATTCAAAAAAGTAACATTAGATGACTTGTTCTCTAAGATCCAATCAAAATCTATTATATAATGGATCGTATCAAATCATCCAAATCCAACCCATTAAGCCCTATTTCATACATATGTTTACCCCCCAAAATAGCCCACTTATAACGGTAGAAAGTAGTAAAAATAATAAGAAAAAGGTATTACTTACAGGACACCGTAGATTAACTGGTATAGAATCGGAAACAACTTCCAAATCACTGTCACTATCTGCATTTGCTGTAGCAGCCCCACCACCAACGCACCGACAAACACGTGCCAAAGCGTCTTCAAATCTCTCACCATTACTCTCTCCGGGAATCAGCTTGAGAACCTTTTAAGGTTGGCAATTAACAAAAACATTAGAATAATGAAAAAACCCTTTTTTTCCTTTAGACACGCACAAATGTCACCCTTGTTATTAAAGAAGTGGTCCAAATTTGGTTGGACGCTCGAATCAAAATTTAAATAAAACCTAAACAAATAGCTAATACATCAGACTTAATTCTGTTTTCACGGGTAGAGGTGGCAATTGCAACACAATTACTTATTCACCGGTCAATTTAGTTTTAGCTATCATGAAACATAAATCTTGTTACTGTAATGATGTAGCTTTAGTTATCTTATTTTATGCACTAATATTTATTATAAAAATATAGTAGAAAAAAGTGTTTTGGGTCAGTCCAAAATGACCCTCAGAAGCGGGGAGATCAGCTTTATAATCAGAAGCATGTTAAAGCACTAGAATTTTATGTTTGCGAATAACATTTTTCTCTTTTCAAAGAACCAAAGATGAATTACCTACCAGACAGTTTCATCCAACTTACGAAAAAAACAAGATTAGAAACAGTAAATTCTACTTCACCTGTTGAACTGAGCGCTTTCTCACAATTCGGACCCCTAAACAAAACACACGAGTATCACAACCTGTCAATGAAATTCTGTTACTTCCTTCATGGGTGCATGATGTGATCTGAAATGGGAAAATAAATATAAAAGTAAACAACACTCTTTAACATAAAAATAATGCATATGTCATAGTACATAATCATAAAAAGCTGTCTGATAGAAAAGTTGAAACTTACTATAGGGCCATCATCACGCCCATTAGCTCCAAGAAGTTGTGAGCCAGGTCTATTGATTGCGCGCACAGGCATACCTGTCAAATCCATGAACAGATTAAAAATCAAAATCAAAATTCTCATTATTACTTATGTAGTCAACATAATCATATACAGCATACCATTAACTTGTAAGTCTGCATACTGCGGCCATTGCATCCTAAAAGAAACCTTGTCATTTAGGAGCATACACCAGGCCTATTATTTATGAATAATTGGTTATCATCAACATGTTATGAATATCTATGCTAATCTAGGTAGTCATTGGTCAATGAAATAAATATGGTGATAAATTATACCTGAATTTCAAACTCTGGTTTTGCCAGCAAATCCCTGTCAGCTTTTGTAACTTGAAATATCTTTTCAACATTCTGCACTGGGCTTGTACTGAAAATAAATTTGAATGCATGTCAACAACAGCGAACTAATATAGGTGGCAATTTTAACCGTAATAAGATGGGTTTGACCTATGTTTTACGTTTAACAAGTTAAACCAAAATATTAGCTAAAAAAGAAATGGGTCAAATAGTCAAGCGGAATAAATTGTCGCATAAAGCGTATTTTATTAAAACCTTTAAGATTATTATTATTTTAATAAATGTGGTGAAAATATTAAGCGGAATAGATTGTTAAAGCGACACTACAAATATACGGCTTAAAATTCTCTGAAAACATGGAAAACTAAATTTGCATAATTTGCTTTAAAATCCACCTACAGCATGTAAGCTTTTATGTATCAAAGGATGATCTAGAACCAAAAGTTCAATAAATGAACTTATAGACTCACCCATCTGTAGGGACACTTGCAATAGTCAGCTTCACAGGATATAAAGGATGTCCCAAGGTTACCCAAAACCTGCATGATCAAAACCCAATTTGAAAAAAAGTGTCAATTCGTCACTATTTATTAACCAGTTATATAAATCAAAACATAAGTCTGCTAAATTTTTTTTATAGTCACTTACGGATCTGCATGAGCAAGCCTACATAGTTCACAGTAAAAAGTTGTGGGTGGTGTTGGCTGAATTCCCTCCAATGGTTTCTCTGGTATGATAACACAATCAATATGCTGCCACACGTTGCACTTTTTATCTTCACACTGAGAAAAAAACATAAAGATATTAGCACAAAAAACCTAACACGAATTAAAAAAAAGGATAATGGAACAATATTGAAGGTTGAAACCTTTATCATTGAATCTGCTTGTAAAGTTCTTCCACATAGACAACGAACTCTTTCTATCGGATAAGTATCTTCAACTTCCTCGTTGAATGTTGTATTAACTGTGACATTTGAAACGTTTTGACTTTTTGATGACAACTCAGTTGCCACTGGACCCTGCAACTTTCTGAGGACAAAGAAATAAAGAAAAGGTCAGGGATATAACAAACAGGCAATAGAAGGTGTATTGGGACACTGTAAGGCATTTATTTGTATGAAATAAGACAGATAATTATCAAAAACAAAACCTGTGAAAGTCATCAACTAATTTTGCCACCTCTTCCTTCTTAACGGCATTTCTTTTGGCCCACATTCCAGAAACTGCCCAACATGAAATAAGAATATAATGCTCATTTGGTTTGGAAACTGCCCAACAATAAAAATGGAACAAACCAATAACATATCTATAAAAAACTACACAAATTAAGAGTCTAATGTTTACCATAGCCCTATCAAATGCAAACCAAGCATAATGGTTTTATCCATCTAAGGTTGTAATCATACTTATATAGACTAACCTAACAAATGAGATAAGAATTATCTCTGATGTTCTAAAAAACAGAATTATCTCCATATTAACCTCTGTTGTTAGAAGCCCATAAGGCGCACACCTAGGCCCCAGGAAGCCCAACGTATCCTTGTCGCCTCGCTTCAAAAGCCACATTTTCAGACACTACGGCGCATTTCAGAACAACTTCCAGCCAAATTCCAGATAAAAATTTCCTGAACATGTCTGAAACAACTGCACTAGCCCTAAACAAGCCTGAAGTCAACCTAAAACAGCCTAAACTAACCCAAAACAAGCCTAACACATGTCTAAAACCCCAAAATTGATAGTTTTGCACCTTGAGTGTGCCTTGCACCTTTAACAACTATGACATTCACCATTGTCAAACTTATTCTGGCATATGAAAACTTATATCATTATATATATTATACCGCCTAAGGCAAAGGTGCAGTCGTGCAGATACATATATAAGATTAGAGAAAATAATGGTTTCTGTAAACTAACAATTAACATTAAGCCTCTAAATTAGAAATAAAAAAAATGACCAAATATCAATAAAGATGAGAAAAGGTACCATTTACCTCGGTCATCGGAGATGATTGCTAATATCCGTTCAACAAGATCCTATAAACAATGACGAAAACTGTATACAGAACTGCATCCTTTCATAATAAGCCAACTGCAAAATTAAGCTAGTGAAACACTGAACCTGCTTCTTTCCTTGTTTGGAAACACCGAGTTGAGTAAGAATGCCTTTGAGTTCTTTTATCCGGAACTGTGCCAGTTTTTCCTAAAACACAATACCAAAATGTCATAAAAATATGCCCATTTTGCTATGCAAAGCAGTAAAAAATCAAGAGCTTTATGATGCTTTTACTTCCATATTAGTCGAGATGATTAGAAACAAGATATTCTCATGTTATTTCACTGCTAATCATAAATGTAGGTTAGTGATTTAAACCTTTATGTTCTAACTTCTAACTTTACAAATTGTGAACATCCATCAACAACTTTACAAATGCTGTTGACAATTCAAGGCCATCGACTGGTAGCGTTTATTCAGTAGCTAACTAATTTCACATCAGCAGCATTAGCATTTTCAACATACTTCTAGACTAAAAAGCATACATTTGCATAACAAACCCTAAAAAAGTTAACAACAAGCATCATAATCACAAAAAAAAAACTATAAACAATACCTTGCAACTCGTTACCAAATCCATCGTTATCTGAACAAATAAATACCTTCAACCTAGAACAAAAATTTCAAATACAAAGCATAATTAGCTAGGGTTTGAAACATATTAGCGATAAACAATTCTAAAAGTAGAGAATAAAAAACCGTTGATATCAATCCAGCAGAAATTAGGGCACCTGGAAACGAATAAACAAAGGCGTGATTGATTACAATGTTGTTGAAGGGGTGTGATGCAACCCGTTTAAGTTCATGCAACCGAATACGGGTTTCGACACCGTATTAAAGGGACTACGGTTTACGTCAATTGAATAGAAGAAAGATACACTTTTCGTCCGCCAGTATTAACATGTTTAGTCTAACTTTAACGTATTATATATCTAACATTAAGATGATGTTTTGTATGCAGGAATGAAAGATGGAATAGAATAAACCATTATGACGGAATAAAAAAGTTGTGTTTGATTGGTCAATGGAATGAAATGAACCATTACAAAGAATGAAATATTTTTTTAATTTATAACTAGAACCATGACTCGGCTCATGCCCCAAACATTGACCCGACCTAAGAACCCATGAACAGATCCATGTCCTAACCCATGCCTCTAACCATGAACCGACTCACGTTTCGAGCCATGAATTGACTCACATCTCGAGTCATGAATCGATCCGTGACCCGAGCCATGAATACTAGATCCATGACCTGAACCATGTACCGAATCACGACCTGAGCCATGAACCAACCCGTGATCTGACCCATTACCCATAACTCGAACCATTATCTGATTTATGACCTCACACCATGTATTGACCCGTGTATCGAACCCTGAGACGACCCATGAACCGACTCACGTTCCGATCCATGAATCGACTCATAGCCCGAGTCATTAATTTATTCGTGACCTGGGCCATGAATACTTGACGCATGACCTGAACCATGAACCGAATCACGACCCAAGCCATGAACCAACCCATAACCTGACCCATTCCTCGAACCATGACTCGACTCATGGGCCGAACCATGATCTGATTTATGACCTCACTCATGTATTGACCCATGTATCGAACAATGACCCGGCACATGGCCCAAACCAAGACTCAACCCGACCCATAACCATGAAACAATATTTTGTCATTTTTAGTGAACTGTATTTTATTCATTTGTCTTTTCTTTCATACCAAACAAAACAATATAATATAATGATTCATTTCATTTTTGTAAAGCAACCAAACAAGGTAATGGAATGATCATTTTCATTCCTTTGTCCATTTCTTTCATTCGTTCATTCCATTCCCTCATTAATTCCATTACCCCATACCAAACAAACCCTAATTTTGTTTCTTTTAGAATGATGGTTGGTGTAACGGGCTATAACCGAAGCACTCAAGGTGTAAGAATCGAGATCGAATCCCGCCTCTAACACCAGTAGGTGTTTTTCACATGCATTGGGGATCGTCCATTACTGCGAACGTAGAGGAGGCTGACCACAATCCTCTTTATTGGCCAAGTTGATCATAGTCGAAACTCGTCAACCAACTGTTCCATGAAAAAATCGGGCGAGAACCTTTTACTATGTGACGTAAAACCCTTAGGCTCATACACGAAGCCGGGTGGTAGCCCGAGACGAGCTTCATTGCCGATATCCACCAAAAGTAACACTATTGAGGATTGAACTTGAGTCTCTTATATAGAAACCAAATCATATTACCACTAGGTCACAAATGGAGGATTTACATTATGTGTTAATAGACATGTGCATTATCTCTAACGTAACTTCCTTCTTGATGATTCTGTTAGTTGGATGATTTTGTTAGGTATTTTTTGTATTTACGAATGGGGGAAATGATGAGAAAAGACAATCATACCTCTCTCGTGTTGTGCACGTTAGGGGAAACTAACAGAATCATGGACGAAAGTTATGAGACGGGCAATTTCTGTTAAAATGTAAAATTCTAAGGACATAATGTGTTAACGTTGAACTAAACATGTTTACACTAGCTAAATCAGGGGCGAAAACAATAATTTACTTGTTAAACCAACTGTAACGCTATAACGTGACTAAAAAGTATTTAACGAACAAAATCTGAATAAATAAAATTACTTTAAAAGTTTATAATATGTTTGGGTGAGAAAATATTTTTATTTAGTTTGTAAATTTAGTAGGGAAATTAAAAACAGTAGTTTGGACATTCCGCTCCTTAAAGGTTGTACTTGAGATCTCATATATTTATATTGTTTAGGTTTGAACATGAGATCTTTCTAAAACGGTATTTTTTAGGTAAAGTCTCTTTTACTGAGCTACCATCAGGGGTTAAATAGATTTACGTACTAATGACCATTATCATTTCACTAAAAAAGTTAATGAAAATCTAACTTTCACAGACAAAAAATCATCTGCTGATAATCATTGACACATATCCATATAACAAGTTAACAACTCATGAAATGTTATTGTTGGATGATGGGTCAATTTCGGATAGTCTTTCTCCATGATCCCATCATAAAAATCATTAAATGCCTATTCATTAGTCATGCCATGCAATGCATGGTCTTATAATAGTTGGGCCTTATTAATGCATGGTCCAAATTTTGACACCAATTTTGCACATTTAGTGTACCATCTACTTCGAGTCGTGGTATATGTTTGTACCATCCATTGCACACCTATCCACACGTACTAGACTTGGTGTTTTCACACGTTTAACTAAAGGTAAATTATTAAAGGTCTTGCATGTATGTATTTATATTCACACACACACAAGGATATGAGGGTAAATACATGTATATGTATGGTGTTCACGTCTTCACGAGACTGAATATGCATATACACAAGTAGGGGTGCTCAATGAGTCAGTTTGGCGGGTTGGTGGGTCGAACCCAACCCAGACCTAAATTTATTCTGACTTGAACCTGAAAATTTAACATCCATTAAACTCGAACCAATCTGATTTTTAGCAGGTTGACCCGGACCAACATCGTTTGACCTAAATTACCACAAAACACATTAAAAAATCAAAATTACCACAACATGCATTCTCCAAATAAGAGCGGACTTACAAAAAATCGGGAATTGGCGCCCAAATGTACGCTAAACCTATGAAAGCCTTCAATTATAGTGTTAACCTTAAACACCCTAGATTACATTTGCACAATATATCCTAAACTTTGTTTTATATAAAAAAACCAGGTCAACCTAACTATGTTCAAATATTTTTAAATCATATCCCCTTTATATCTGGTTGTTTGTTCTTTAGGTCTCAACAAAACAACTTTTGATTTGGTTAAGATATGCACGTAATGACATGTTGTTTTGTATACTTTTTTTAAGCTCAAAGTTCTCCTTTAAGGGGTAACTTTGTAAAAACATAACCAAGTTTCAATTTTGTTCTAATTAAGTCACTCAAGTTTAAAAATTGTTCCAATTAGGTCACTCACCTTCATATTTTGTTCAAATTAGAGGTTTTAACATGTTGTTTTCACATGTTTTTCTTTACGTTTCAGTTAGGAATTATTTTTTACATTTTTTTATGCTAATGTGAAGCGGTAATGTGAATTGTAGATTTATTTTTTTATTTTTTATTATAATTAACATATTTTTAATTTTTTTAATATAATTACATATATTAAATATTCCGACCCCCACATTTTATCCCTAATTCCTTTCTTGACACAAACAAAATCCAACAATTGCTTGATTTGAAGGTTTAGTAATCCAAATCAAGTAAAATATGCTTGAGTGACCTAATTAGAACAAAACTGAAACTTGGTTATGTTTCTATGGCATTTTCCCTTTAAAGGAAACAAAATATTATGCATGCGTATCAAGGTTTAATATTATTATTATTATATTACTAGTTTGAATCCCGTGTGTTACACGGATAAATTCATATATATACATAAATTTAATATTTTTATAAGAATATTATTTAAAAAAAAGTTACATAATACATAAAACTTGTCATGTTGTAATTTGTATTTCTTTAGTAAATACGTGTAACAACTATGTTATAATCTATAACTTTTATACTTATATACAAATAAATAATAATTAGTTGGGAGAATCAACGTAATTAATAAAGTTAAAGGATGAAACATTCAAATTCGTACATACTTAAAAGACTTTTGTGTAATTTACTCTAATATCTATAAATTTGTAGGTTAATGACAACTTTATCCTTAAGTTTCGTTTTTATAACATATCAAATATAAGCTGACCCATACAAACCCTTAGTATGAGAGAGTTTAAAATGAAAATACTCTTAAATTTTTAAAGACCACAAGATTTTATTTAAAAAAATTATTTTTTAGTATAACAATATTATAGTCAATTTAAAGAGATTTAAATACCCGGTTTTATGTTGTAGTTTTTTTAAATAATGTCTTATAAAAAATGTTATGTGTGCTTAAAAAATATTAAGCTATTTAATTGTATGTTACTAATAACTTTATCACAAAGTTTCATTAATATACCCTATCAAATATAAAATAACTCATGCACACCCTAGTAGAAGAGGGTTTAAAATGTAAATACTCTTAAATTTTTAAAGATTCTCTTAATATTAGGGGATCAAAAAGTAATTAAAGTAATTATAATATATTATTATAGATATATACATATTGGAAATATAAAAATATTATTGTGAGAAAAAATCTCTTATGATGCCAAGTAAGCATAGATCATCTCTAATAATGCCAACTAAGCAAAAACTATTTTCCTATATTATATAAGGATTATTATTATTATTATTTATTATTATTATTATTATTTATTATTATTATTATTTATTATTATTATTATTATTATTTATTATTATTATTATACTCCGTAGTATCTATACCTTCTAATAAAAGAGGGTTTTAGAGGACACTTGTCATCTATTAGAGGCTCTTAGAAAATAATTTTCCCGCTCAAATTTTTTTAACATTTATTAGATGAAGATTTCCATTCCATAACTAAATAATTTTTTAATTAATTCTAAATTAACAAGGTAATCAAATGAATTTTTTTTTTTTAAATATGTTATGCTTTGAATTGATTTGTTTTAAAAACATAAAATTTATATTACCTATGAATTCATTTGCGTCCTTAATTATTGTTTTTTCGTAATGTTATTTAAAATCGAACAAATTGCATTCATATCTTCCAAAATATTCAACATTGCAAAATGTAATGTTTTTAATCAATGCGTTTATATCGCTAAGCCAAAGTCTTGATGAGAATCTTTTCAAATATAAGCATGTCTATTGTTCACATAAGATGTATGTAGTTCGTTGTTTAGCTTTAACAAACCTTTATGTATAATATGCAACTTATTTTTAAATGTTTTTTTTTTCTAAAGGAAAATTTCATAAAACAAATAAACTTTATATTTTGTTCTAATTAGGTCAGTTAAACTTTATTTGGTTTCAATTAGATAACTTCGGTTTAAAATGTGTTTTACTCCTAGGTAATTTTGAATGTTACAAGGCTTGACAGTTGATGATGAGAAATTAGAAACAATTGTTCTTTAATTTGTCCCACGGGAAGTTAATGTTTACCTGTTATACAAGTTAATTACCTAAGATTGAAACACGTTTTTAAAGTTAAATTATCTAATTGAAACAAACAAAGTTTGAGTAACTTAATCAAAAAACAAAAATAAAACTTGGTTAATTTTATCTTTTTCTACGTCCCTACCCGTGTAACACACGGGCATAAAACTAGTCTATCTAATAATTCTAAGTTTTAGGGGGCTACTTTTGGAGGGATTTTTTTTATATTAGGAAATTTGGGTGGGAAATTAAATGGAATTTTAACCATGCATGCATAAGTTGATAGAGTAAAATTTCTTAAATATAAAATATTTACAAACTGTTAAACATAATGATTATAATTTCTTTACAAATATTATTATTTAACCCGTGTGTAACACACGGGTATTAAACCTAGTCTATCTAATAAATTAGAGTTTTTAAAGGGCAATTTTTTGAAGGGAAAACATAATTTTTTTATAAAAGGAATGTTGAGAGGAAAAATTAAGTAGGAGAGTTAATATAGACAAAATTTTGTGATTAATAATAATTTACAAAATTATTTATAAATTTTTAAATATAATAGTTATAATTTTTTAAAATTATTTTTATTTAACCCGTGTGTATTACACGGGTGTTAAACCTAGTAATTTATATATTTTGCTTATATTTGACTTTGACTATTTTCCTGGATAATTATATATCGTACATTTAGTCATTTACATTTCGTTCTGGTCCCAATCGATAGCACGCTCTAATACACATCAAGGCCCACGATATATATATTTAAAGCACGAGTTAGAAAAGGTAATTGGAGATCGGTTTGATCACAATTTAAGGCCTTTTTATCTAAAAATGGTTAAATATTATAATCCTATTAAATTAAGTTTCAAACCAATTATTTTTTTTAACTTGATAAACATTTATTTTCAGTTTTTAAGGGTTAACATAATTATTTCAAAACAGAAGGCAACGAACAACAAATCAAGTCGTTAACTTTTTTTAGATAGTAAAACTAAGTTGTTCGATAATTAACTAGATAACTAAATACTACGATAGAATAATAGGATGTAAAAGATGAAGATAAAATGACAAAACATCTTCATATGCAAAGACACATTTGATTACTTAAGTGACACCGACGTAAACTTGTAAATAGAAAAACTTAATATTATTAGGGAGAGGGGAGTGGTCACAAGAAGGCAAGACAAGATGAATATGGCATGCTCGCCGGAGGAGGAGGAGTGCTCCTCACGAGAACCATGAGGAAGTCCTTCACCTCGCCCCTCACATCCCCTTCATCCACAAGGTCGTCTACGAGAAGCCACACTCGTCTACGACATCATCACCATCTCACCACGACCTCTTCACCATCACTTCCTCCTTTCTTAGTGATTACAAACCAAATAATTAAAGACCAATTTTGTTTTCATTAAGAGACACCCAAATCTACAATATTTATGAATCAAACTTTTTATACTCAACATTAATATATCCGAAAGGTTCACCCAAAATTCTAACATATTTTGACTAAGAAGTGGATCGATTGAGCTCATTTAAATCATTTTAAAACCGGATTAAATGATCTCAGATTGAGCTCATTTAAGCGACGTTGAAATCATATCGTTAAACTTAACCATTTTAGTTTTGTAAAGTCTGAATCAATAAATACTAAACTAGTGACCAATTTATGTAATTTTTTATAGATACATATGTTTATGAAGCAATTGAAAAACTAAAGCAAAAATATGATTTTGGTAACAAAAGAGGGGGAAACAAATGTTAAATCCGTGAATAGACTTTAAAGATGAAAGAGTGGTGAGCTCAAAGTACAACTCACCACCCCTTTTGCATAGCCCTAGAAACCAAAAAACCATTAAATTCTTCCTCAATTCAATGCTTCATCTTCTTCTTCATCATCATCATCATCAACATCAACATCAACATTAACTCCAATCATTTCCCCCCTTTTAACATCATCTTCATCACCATTTCCATCTGATCTCCATCATACAACAATAATGCAGTCCATCTTCAACATCCGAACCTCCTACGGCCTCCCGATCTGCCTCTCCGGCATCACTCGTCATCATCAACTTTCTCTCTCTAAACAGTCTCTATCTCTCTCTCTCTCTCACTCCACTCAGTTCCAACGCTTTTGCTGTTGAATTTGTGTTTGCTGATGTTTAATTTGTCACAGGATTGCAGATCATGATCGGAGACGAGAGGAAATGAAGAGATCGAGAAAGGAAAACGGAAGAGTTGTTCCGGTGAATGAAATCGACGGCGAGGTATCAGAAATTGAAGCTGGTTATAGATCATCAGATCTGGTTAGCTTTAACCTAAACGATGATGTTAATAATGATAATGATAATGATGATGATGTTGATGATGATCAATCGTCAGTTCTTCATACTCCTTGTATAGCAAAAGCTGCTTAATTAGGAGTTGATTTTTATATTTTTTTTTCAGTTTGTTAGTTTTTGTTTTGCTTTTTAGGTTTGAAATTATGATCTTCATGAACTGGATATGAATTTGTGCACTGATATTCGATCTGTATGTTATGATCTACTGATCGTTTTATTGTCGATTCGTAAGTGTGTACGTCTACAACCATGACGGTTAGGGCTTAGCTCAAAAGACCTTGGTAGAGGTCTTGGTTTTTTTTTTGTTTTTAAAACGTTAAAAATAAATCGGACGGTTGATAATGTGTCACAAAAGGTTTCATACTTCGTTAATAAGGATGGTTGATTGGTTAAATTGTTACTAAACGTCTAGTAAAAAAATTACGCATTAAATTTGTTCGTTGGGTACCTTGGTGTGTTTGTTTTGAAAATATCTTTAAAAATGGAGTAATATGATCTTGATGATTGAATTAATTAATTGATATGTTTTTATATTATTTTAAAATGAAAAACGTTTAGCCAGGTGTGATTTTCCTCATTTTCGTGAAAGAAAAACAAGTACAAAATAGTGAACTACATGAATAAATAGGAAAACAATAATATATCTTTTTTAAGATAAGAAATATAATACTAGATTGTTATATGAGACATGTCATCATTTGATGTGTTGCTTTCTTCTAGTAGTTTTGTATATAATATTCAACATAACATGTTATGTGCTTGGTGGTCCAAGTTCAAGTTTTGATCAAGCATTAGTGTTCATTCATCTTTGAGGTATCAATTAACCATCCTTTTAGGAAACAAAACAATGCTCTTACAAGCACTTAGAAAAATAGTAAATGTTCAGTCAAAGTTTTAAAATTTCTTCGGATGACATGTGTTATATGTAATGGGTGTCGTGACAAACTTTAATTTTTTGATCTCGATCTCCAACGGCCAATCATGTTTTTGTCATCTCAATCCATGCCCGCCAATTTAAGTATCTAATGGTAATGCTCACCACGCGCTCACGTATGACATAAAAAAACTTAGGGGCTTCGAAACACATGAAGCCTAAAGTAAGGGCTTTTCATCAATAGCCCAAAAGCATGCCTAGATCGATGAAGGAGGTGCATTGGTAGGAGTTAAGTGATGTTGAAAAAATCGTCAAATGTCAACATGCTTCTAGAAAATGACAATTGTCAAAATAAAATTTTCCTATATTATAATAGAGATAGGTTAATGATGTTAGAAAAAATATCTTTATGCTAAAAAGTTAGAATCAGTAACAACTACGGAGTAAAAAATAGTCATTATGTTGGTCGTTTAGTCACACATACATTTCAGTTCTAAATACTTTTGGAAAAACACACATCTAGCTTGTGTGTTTTCACTTTGTAACAAGCTTGAGGGGATCATATTTTTATTTATTTAAAACTAGATAGGTGAGCGGGTTGGATAATGCGGTGATCGGGTCTCTATTTATTAAAACTAGATACGTAAAGTCGTAAACATAAACGTAACACCAGGGTTAGTTTTGTAAAAAATTAAACCTAAAGGAGTAATTCGAAAAACGATTATATAAAAGGGATTGATTTGGGGGAACTGTAATTCGAATTGAAAACCCTAGATCCCTAATTCGCTTCTTCGTTTTCATCTTCATCTTCAGCATCTTCCTCAGTTGATTTCATGTTTAGACAATATCGATCCACCAGGTATTTAATCCTTTTATTTACACTTTTGCGTTTTAATTTATGGTGAACAATTATGTTTATCGTAATCGGATGAAATTAGCAAGTTTTTGTTGTCACTAAGTTACAAGATGTTGTATTTACTGTATTTGTGAATTTGATCGTTTAAAAATGACTTTTTACATGGTATAAAGCTGAAAAATAGATTTTGATGATAGGTTCAATTAGTGATTAGAGATAGTGTAAGTTTTTGGCTATGATGAACTGTAACACATAGTGATATCAACATTTTAGATGTGAAAATAGGCTAGACATAAACATAATGCATGTTTTTATATGTTAACATCCCACATTCATGTTATGTCAATGCTATGCATTATCTGATGTTACATGTTAACATGTAGCAGAAACGTAGTAAGAAACTGTAATTACGAAGAGTAGGTTTAGAAGAATAGAAAGTTAAAACCCGAAAAATCGCAGAATTGTCAAATAATAAGCAAATGTATATGACCGATAAAACTGAAGATGGTGAGATAATCAAAGCTGTATAAGCATACATACTGATAGACAGAACAATGTACTGAAAAGCAGAATGTATATGACCAATAAAACCGAATTATGTCAATTCGTGTTCAACATAAATAAATTAGGGAAGAGGTAGCTACCTGCACTGAAAATCGGGTACTTGAATTACAGGAAGAAACTGTTGCATAACAGCCTAAGTTTGATCAGACGGCCAACTATGTAACCTGCAAGAAAGATAAAACAAGGATATGTTAAATAAATGTCCAACCCAGCGGGTTTTGTGTTTTTAAGTCAATTATTTCAAAAGTTTCACAAGTATGTACTATGTTAAAGTTAAACAAGTAGAGGACTTTAGTATGTAAAAAGTGGTTCTTTATGGCATTTGCTTATACTTTTATTATGATAAATTGATATGCTTGTAAACAGTATTTTAGTTCATTTGTTAAACATTGGTTACACAGTATGCTAACGTGATTATTTTTGTCCTAATCGTATATAAAGCAAATATGGGGATGCTGGTGATGGGCGTGAAATGGGCTTAAAAAGACAACGGGTAATGGATCAGGGTTCATCTTATTACAGTACACCATCAGCTTCAAACTTTCTTTACAATCCACCTGCCTACTCATATGTGAACCAGCCACCCGCATTCCCGGTTGTTAGACTGCGGGGCCTACCCTTTGACTGTTTAGAAACTGACATTATCGAGTTTTTTCATGGTCTCGACATAGTGGACATTCTATTTATCCACAAGCACGGGAAGTTTGCAGGTGAAGCATTTTGTGTACTCGGGTATGCTTTTCAAGTGGAATACGCGCTTCAAAAAAACCGACAGAATATCGGAAAACGTTACGTTGAAGTCTTTAGAAGCGATAGACAGGAATATTATAAGGGGATTTGTCATGTTGTTTCTGATTCATACGTGGCCCGTCCACGGTCCCCACGCCGTTCTCTCCCAAAGCGTGATCCTGCAAAAGATAAGGCACCACATACGGGTGTGATTCGGTTAAGGGGTTTACCGTTTACGGCTAATCGCGATGATATTGTGGATTTTTTTAAGGGTTTTGTTTTGTTAGAAGATTCTGTTTATTTTATGGTTAATTCAGAGGGAAAGGTGACTGGGGAGGCGTATGTAAAATTTGAAAGTGCAGAAGATTCTAAAGCAGCCATGATGGAGGATGGAACGTGTATTGGGAATCGTTATATCGAGTTATTCCCGGCATCACTTGAGGAGTGGGAGGAAGCGGTTTCAAAGGGCCGGTAATTATACTATACATTCTTTTAATTTTTATTCTATAATTTATATACATCTTTATTTTTGGACGCTTTTGGTCTTCAAACTTGTTTATTTTGATTGGTCATTCAAGTCATATGTGCTTGAATTTGCATTTTGAAACAGATCATCTGATTATTCTTGCAAGAATTAGTTTTCAAAGTTTATACTTTATAGGTCTTGGATAATCACTAATCAGTTTTACCGAGTTACCATTAAAAGGTAAATTAAAGTTACCCAGTTACCCCTTTTCTTAATCTAACCTGCGAGACTGTCACTCCAATCACCCAAGATGTTGTTTTTGGTCACCTTATTTATTACTAATTTCGTCAAATATTCTGATTTTTTTCCAAATACTCGATTAGCAAGAGCATTTGCTTATTCAACATCACATAACGCTTATAAAACCCACATTTGAGCATCCAAACTTCCTTTGACGGTATCCATTTCGTTAGTTCCATTCGACTTTAAAGTTTTGATGTTTTATCATCCATTTTGTGAACATGTGATTTTTATATAATCTTTCTAATGACCTACTTTTGGGTGTCAGGCGAAATGTGCCAAAACCACCTGAAGAAGATACAACCGTCTTGCGCATGAGGGGATTACCATATTCAGCTGGAAAAGACGATATACTTGATTTCTTTAAAGAATTCACATTATCTGAAGACTCAATTCATATGACCTATAATTCTGAAGGAAGATCAACAGGAGAAGCGTTTGTGGAATTTGCAAATTTGGACGACTCAAAGGCGGCCTTAGCCAAAGATCGGATGACACTAGGCAGCCGTTACATTGAATTGTTTATGTCATCACATGAAGAGATGAGAGATCCAGTTTTAAGGAGATAAAAAATCCAATCGCAACTTTGTTTTTTCTCTTGAAAAATATCTTTTATTCGGGTTTTGTTGTACTGTGATGAATAATGCTATGAACTTTGATGGGTATTATGATGACAACAATGCTTGTTATTTGAGTGACAAAACATATAGTATCTTATGGTAGCAAAAAAGCATAGGCAGCTGTTGATTTGCAGAACTAATATGTCCCTGCACTTTTTAGTTTTATCCTGGTAAACAGGTTGTTACCAGGTAAGTTTCTTCCCTACCAACTGAGTTTGTTGTTAGCAAGTTTTATGTTGTCCTTAAGGCGTCGTTTAAACTTATACGAGTTCATCATTACTTTGTAAACACGTTCTGATGCAGGTCAACCAACTTTTGTAATTGTGGTTGTTCGATTCTTTGACACCCTTTATCAACTGCGTTTCTGATATCTTTGAACAAATCTTTAATACCACTTGTTAACTTATAACACAATGGTTGAGCAACAAAGATCATGTGACGAATTGTATGATTGAAAAGTTTTTATTGATTAACGAAGAATAAAACAGACGATACCTAAATCAATACGCTGAGAAACAACTAAAAGGACTAACAACCCTTTATTCTTACCCTTGCTTACATCAAATCATAAAAATAGAAACCAACTAAACAAAGGAAAACATGAAGAATTATTCAGCTAATGATTCGAATCTTTGATGTAATCGGGTCAACACGGAAACAATGATCCCCACATCCAATACCACTGAAAACCTATGAAATGAGTGGGATACACTGACGCAATAATCTCTTGGTCTAGTGATTAAAGAGAAGACGACAAACTTTGTTCTTCCAAACCTGACTTTACGGTTTAAAAATAGTCCAAGAGGGTAAAATTCATAAGTTTAATTTTGTTAAATCATTTAATTCCAATTATAGTTAATATAAAAAATAATTTACCGGCTATGGAATAGGGCATCATTAATAAAGGTGAACACACGGCTAATGATAAAAACAATATAACAAACCCGCAAACTTTGACAACCGTCAGATCATTTAATCCAACGGCTCACAGAAAACCCTAGCATAAACCTTCATATGCATCGGTTATAAAGTCTCTTGCAGTCCATATTCTCTCGTTACAATTCATCTCTCAAATCGGCGATCATTTCAATTTTTCAATCAGTTTAATAATCATCAAGGTAGTAACCAATTCTTCTTTCACTTGTATACATCTTCGATCCTCAATCGATTTAACATGTATCGTATTGTTTCTGTTTGTTTCGATCTGTTTTAGCGGTGTTTAGTGCTTTTTTACTTTTGTGTAGCTTATTTGAACGGATCTGTTTGTATGCATGCTTTATTTGTTGTTGATTTTACTTGTTGATGAAGCGATCGGATGAGTTTTGTATATGCCTAGGTTTATGCTGTTTGTTGTTGAATTTAGTTGCATGAGCTGGTTTATTGTTGAAATGACTTGATTTAGGTTACCTGTGTATAGATTGTTTGTTAACGCGGATTTGATTGATGTATGATTTGTTGTATGCTTCGATATTGATTCGAGAAGTTTTTTCAGCTTTGAAAGCTAACATAGTTGTTTCAGATGTTTGTTTATTTGTAGATCTAAGTGCAAAATTATAGCTTTTGTTTAATGTACTGAATTAAACCTAAAACGTTTTGTTATGCGATGTTTGTATGCTGTTATGATTATGTGGAGCTGCTTTTAGCTTTTGTGTTGCTGTATAATTTATAATTTTAGCTGATGTACAGAAGTGGTTGTGGTGAAATTGTTGTTGAAAACATTGTTCAGTTGCTGCTCAAATAAATCTTCAATCTGTCGTATTTATTCTATTCATTTTGATGTACATTTGCATATGTAATACATTGTTCCAGTATACTCATGCTGATTTAAGATAGAGTTTAAAAGCATTTTTTAACTTATATGTACGCTATTATTTCGGAAATAGTTTTAATATTGAAGATTGGTATGCTTTGTTGTTCCATTGATAGTTTTGTTTCATTATAAATGTTAAGATGCACAAAAGTTTAGACTTTGTATTTAAAAATACAGGATGTTTGTACTGATATTTGTTTCAATACTGTTGTTTTTGATATTGCAGAATGGGTAAAGAAAAGATTCATATCAGCATTGTGGTCATTGGCCATGTCGACTCTGGCAAGTCAACGACCACTGGTCATCTCATTTACAAGCTTGGAGGTATTGACAAGCGTGTGATTGAAAGGTTTGAGAAAGAAGCTGCTGAGATGAACAAGAGGTCATTCAAGTATGCTTGGGTTCTTGACAAACTTAAGGCTGAGCGTGAACGTGGTATTACCATTGATATTGCTTTGTGGAAGTTCGAGACCACCAAGTATTACTGTACAGTCATTGATGCTCCTGGACATCGTGATTTCATCAAAAACATGATTACTGGTACATCTCAGGCTGATTGTGCTGTTCTGATCATTGACTCAACCACTGGTGGTTTTGAAGCTGGTATTTCCAAGGATGGTCAGACCCGTGAACACGCTTTGCTTGCTTTCACTCTTGGTGTGAAGCAAATGATCTGCTGCTGTAACAAGGTGAGACTTTTGTTGTTGTCATGTTTTTCTATTTGTTATTAACAAGCTTATGGTTTGCTATATTTTATATGGTTTGTGAGGTTGTTCTAAGCTGTGAGCTAAGGGACTAATTTTCAATACTGGTTTCTGTTCCCTTGACATTTACTTTGTTTTGTTTTTTTTTGTTTTGTTTTAAAGAAAAACCAGCATCTTGTAAATTTTTGCAACTGTTTGTTTTCTTGTATATAGTTTTTAAACTGTTCCTTAACAAGATTTTTTTGATGGATTGCTGCACCGTTATTATTTTTTCTAGCTCAAAAACAACATATTATGTGGAATGTAGTCATGAAATTTTAAGTTTTTATATTAACTTGCTGATATTGTTTGAGCTTGCTTAGCTACCAATCTTTTAGTTTTTGTTACCCGCTTGAATCTGGAACCTTGTTTAGATTAGTTTCATGTTTTACATGCTTACTATAATCACCTTGTGTTAATTAAGCATAACTTGAATTTGTTTATTGTAGATGGATGCCACCACCCCCAAGTACTCCAAGGCAAGATATGATGAAATTGTGAAGGAAGTCTCATCCTACCTGAAGAAGGTTGGCTACAACCCTGACAAAATTCCATTTGTGCCCATCTCTGGATTTGAAGGTGACAACATGATTGAGAGGTCCACAAACCTTGACTGGTACAAGGGTCCAACTCTTCTAGAAGCTCTTGACCAGATCAATGAGCCCAAGAGACCATCTGACAAACCACTTCGTCTACCACTTCAAGATGTGTACAAGATTGGTGGTATTGGAACTGTGCCTGTTGGACGTGTTGAAACTGGTGTTATCAAACCTGGTATGGTTGTTACCTTCGGTCCATCTGGGTTGACCACTGAAGTCAAGTCTGTTGAGATGCATCATGAAGCCCTACAAGAAGCTCTCCCAGGTGACAATGTTGGGTTCAATGTCAAGAACGTTGCTGTCAAGGATCTCAAGCGTGGTTATGTTGCATCCAACTCCAAGGATGACCCTGCTAAGGGAGCTGCCAGTTTCACCTCACAGGTCATCATCATGAACCACCCTGGTCAAATTGGAAACGGCTACGCCCCAGTTCTGGATTGCCACACCTCTCACATTGCAGTCAAGTTTTCTGAACTTCTAACCAAAATCGACAGGCGATCTGGTAAAGAGCTAGAAAAAGAACCCAAGTTTTTGAAGAATGGAGACGCAGGCATGGTTAAGATGCTTCCAACTAAGCCCATGGTTGTTGAGACTTTTGCTGAGTACCCACCCCTTGGTAGGTTTGCTGTTCGTGACATGCGTCAAACAGTTGCTGTTGGTGTGATCAAGAGCGTGGAGAAGAAGGACCCGACTGGAGCTAAGGTGACCAAGGCAGCAGTTAAGAAGGGAGCTAAATGACGGGATTGGTGTGTTTTAATATCAAACAGTGGTGGTTTTTTCATCGTATTTTGGAACTATCTTTACTATGTTTACTTTTGGTTAAGGATTTTTGGTGTTTGGTCTTCTTGGTGCTTGCATTTCTGTACTCTAGCCTCACTTTGTGAGGATGGGTGGAGGTATTGAGCAACTTGTTGCTTGATGATGGGAGTGCAAGTTAATCCAGAGGGCAGCTTTTGTTTCTATGGTTATGTTGAACAATTTTATGCTTTTACTAGACATGTTTTTAAATGGTTTTCTGATGCTGGTTTCTCTTTGTTATTATTGTCTGATTATTCATCTTAAGGCACAGAGCTGCATAAGCCGTTTGCTGGACCTGGCATGATTGTTTCAAACCAATTAACAACTCAAGACAAATCCATATTTATTTTAGTGATAATCTTGTAGGAGTGGTAGTGCGTGCCCTTATGTTTTCTTTATTTACTCTGTAGTACGAGCTTCATACAAAGCCTTCAATACGATGAAGATTGGCCACCCTCTTTGATTTTCCGCACCACTCCTTAATTACTACATCTTTTTTCGTTTGTATACTATACCTAATTTGCACTATACTATACCCAACCTAATTGCACCATACTATGAGTAAGGATGCGTAGTAGCAAGGAGCACTCTTTGGCCTTTAGATTAGAGGCGCTTTGCCTTCTTTGATGAGATGAAAACAGATATCTAAAGTGAATAGAATAAGTCTAATAGAATTATTATAGAAGTCTACATAATTAGACTCTGAAGCCAATTTTAGATAGTAAAAACTTGAACTCTTTAATATCAAAACATTACTATGAATGAATGAATACCTACCTGAACTTTGATCAAAACTTACTATGAAAAACTAGGATATCAAAAATACCAACAAAATAAGCCAGTGTAATATCAACTCAGTTTTCTTATTCAATATCCACAACTAAACTAGTCACTCAAAATTCGTTGAACCGGTGAAAGCCATACACAAGATGTTTGACAATTGTGTTTGAACATATCACAACAAGAACATACCACAAACCACCATTATTTACTACATGAAAAACAAATACCAACCACCATGGAACACAAAAGCACCCAAAAAGGTCAGTAGCAGCAACACATACACAAAAACATACACAACCTCAGAAACACAAGCTCACTGAGCCTCCTACACAAACTAGCTACAAACCACCCAAACATTAATCCAAACTCATCGCGATATTATACGCCAAGCTCTTCTTGTTCTTCATATCCTTATTTTTGATCCCCCCTCCCCTGTGCGATCAGGCTCGTCTTTACCTTGACCCCGATCAGGATCATCCTTACCTTGACCGCGACTGGCCGGATCACCTTGACCCTCACCCTGCGGGATCTCCTCACCACCACCACCCGGTGATGCAGAAGCTGAAGGCAAGATGGTGGTTTGAGTCTGATAGTTAAAAATACCAGACAACCTCTCTTCACTCAACCCAAATGCAGCTGCAAACTCGGGACTCATCATGGTTTGCATAACTGAACCTTGACCCGCCAAGAACTGCGGCCTGTTGTTGCGTGCCGAAGTGGTGAAACCGAAGAACACAAACGGGCTTGACCGTGAAGCCACTTGACAGAACGGGAAGTAACGTGGAATCCAAAACACGTCACCTTCGTTCACTTCTGCGTCCATTGCTAACGTCCCGTTCGGATACACGACTTGGATGTTCCCGGTTCCACTCAACACGATACCATATTCTGCGGCTGTTGGATTAACGTGTGGCGCCATCATTGATCCCTGTAACGGTTAACATACTCTTGGTTAAAAATAACCGAAATCAAAGTAGAAACTTTAACATGACACAAACTTTGGTGGTTGGCCCAACCACAACCTGTTATAACACCCCTTAAGTTATAAATATGATTTGTTTACCGCGGTGAGATTGACGAGATAGACAGCAAAGTCTGATAACTTAAGCGGTTCATAATCGTCGCCATCGACTTCAATGCTCCAACCGAAGTCGTTACTGAAATCAGCCTTGTCACTGTATATATTATGCGAGTCTAATGACTTGTCATTAACCTCGTTCTTTCCGAACAATGAATTGACGAGTCTCGTCAACGACCAAGTTTCCTCGTCAACATTCTGTTCTACATTAACTAATCTCTTCATCTGCATTTTCCTTTCGTGTGTTCCAAGCTCCAAGAACCGCTTCCACATGCTCGGTTCGTCTCGAGGCTCACCATCAGGGTTTAAGAACACAATCGAACCCTCTTGTCGGCTCGATAAGAACTCATCGACCATATCATGCGAAACCTGTTAGTACAAAAATCAGTTAGTATAATTTCTAACTTTATACCGTATAATTTCTAATTTTATACCTACTTGTTTAAAACAAAAAACTATGACTATAAGAAAAAAAAACTATAAAAGACAAAAAAAAACTTTAATGACATTATTGACATTTTATACTTTAATAATATATAATAATATACTTTTTATTATTATTATTTTATTATTATTATTATTATTATAGGTTAAAAATCTACCTATTCTAATAATTAAGTAACTCATCCACATGTCAACATTCTAAGTACTCCACATAGGATTTTGCTTAGGTGTCATCCTCTAATTCAATTTGATGGATGATTTCAATGCGGGTCATGGTATGCTCCATATTCAAAATAACCCGATATACAAATACAAAATTCACAAATTATAATCAATTATTACCTAATATGATATGTTCAAATAAAAATTTATCGATTATCATCATCTATCTCCTAACCCGATATGTTCAAGTTAAAACTTTACCACTTATCATGAATTATCTCCTAACCTAATATGTTCAAATTAAAAATTTACCACTTATCATGAATTATCTTCTGACCCGATATATTAAAAAAATTAACCAATTATTATACATAATTTTCTTTATTTTAACATATAATTTTTTATAAAAAAATATTTGTAAATATCCAAATCGATTTAATAGGGATATGTTAAAAATAAATTTAATACCTAAATTTAAATAAAACATATAAAACCGAAATCCCGTGTAATACACGGGTAACAATCTAGTATATAATAATATACTTTTTCTTAAAGTTTATGTCACGGGTGTCATAACACTTAAAATGTGTCCTAACACTTAAAATGAGACGTAAAGATTACAAATTTAAACCCAAACATACAATATTCTGTAACTTATCTTTAGTGTTAGGATCACTCACATTGAGCGCGGTTGCTAGTGTCTGTGTATCAAATCCAGCAAGAACCGACTTCGGGTTTGTTCCTCCAGCGAGCGAAAACGACTGCAAATTAATGAAGTAATCAAGTGAATATATATTGTCGGTATATGTACGTGCAAACATTGACAGTTACAAAAAAATGAAGATTTAACGACCTCGAATGAGTTCCAATCGTCGATGCTTTCGGCAGTGTCGATGCTAGTGATGATTTGCAACCGTTGACCCTGCGCTGTGTTGACCAGATAGAAAGGTGAACCCGCTTGGATTCGGTACAAGTCTCCGGCTTGTAAATCTTTCTCCACAAGTTTGTCTTGGTAGATGGATCCGATTCTTGCCTCACCTACGCGCAAATTAATTATTAAACAAGTCGATGAATAATAAATGTTTTGAATTTCACGTTTGTTGTGTTGATCTCATGTCACAACACAACAAACATCAACTTATTGCTTCTTGTGTTGAGCTAAATAAATATACAGTTCAACACAACACACCACAACAAACATTCAACTTATTGTTTCTTGTGTTAAGCTGAAGAAGAGTTGAACACAATAACTGTTCAACACAACAAACCACAAAAAAACATTCAACTTATTATTTCTTGTGTTTCTTGTGCTGAGCTGAATAAGAGTTCATTCATGCTTAACACAAGAAACATTCCAACTTATTGTTTGTTATGTTTCGTTGAGCTGAATAAGAGTTCAGCACAACAAACATTCAACTTATTGTTTGTTGTGTTTTTTGTGTTGAGCTGAATAAGAGTTTAGCACAACAAACCACAACAAACATTTAACTTTATGTTTGCTGTGTTGAGTTGTATAATAGTTCAACACAACAAACGATATATATTGGTCTTTAGAGTGTCATATACAATAAGCATATATATATATATACCTTTTTCAAGAAAGAGGATTAAACTAGAATCAAGATATTGTGGAATAAACATGCTATTTGGTTCCATTGTAATAAACCCAATATGCATTGGACTTTGTTTAAACCTCCCACCAACACCTCTCACCACCCTCATCCCACCCGCTTCCGTCGCCACCACCCGTTTCGACTCCGACAATATAAACCTCCGTTTCTCCGTCCACCCTCTCCTCCCACCATCACCACCACCACCACCACGTCCACCATACTCCTCCGGCGGATACTCCGACCTCCCCCGTCGTCCACCACGGCCATATTGATCATACTCATCTCCCTCCGGTGGAAACACTTTGCTAGCACTTCTATCACCACCACGGTCATAACCACCACCACCACCGCCACGACGACCATATTCATCTTCTTCCTCCGGTGGAAACACTTTGCTTGCTCTTCGGTCTTTTGCATCAGCTACGGTGACTAGTGTTGTTGTGATCACTACAACCACAACAGCTAGTAATAGGACGTATAGTGTTGTTGTTGATGATTGTTTTGCCATTTTGTTTTGAGTACGTTAGAGTTGAGTTGGTGGAAGGTAGATTGTTGTTGTTTATGTAGAAGGGGTGACATGGACACGTGTCGGTCATGCAAAAGTTGGTGTATATGGTGGCAGTTGATGAGGGTTGACACATGCATGCATGCATGGTTAATGGAGTAAGTTTTTAAAACATGGTTGTTGTTTGTTGATAATGTTGCACACATGGCGTTTACTTCATGCACAAAACAATGACTATGTACATATATATGGTGTGTGATCTTGTACGATTTTTCACGTTCAATATTTTAATTTGTTTTTTAAATGGCCGGCCGGAAGGTAACATATATGTTGCAGCCTAGGTGATCGATCATATATTTTAAGTCGATCATAATTATATATATGATCAAGTGATGCATGCTTGGTCAGTTTTAGATCAATAAGATCGAGTACGTTGTCATGACAATCTTGATCAATATATTATATATTATATTATTACGTACTAAACCCCCACCCCATCTAAAAACCTAAAATCCCCACGACACGTACCTCATCTAAAATCGTTAAACCCACATCCCACCTAAAAATTCTAAAGCCCCCATCCAAAAACGCTAAAACTCCTACCCACCCCACCCCCACCTAAAAACGCTAAAACCCTTCACCCCCACCAAAAACCTAAACTTAAAAACGAAAAGTGAAAACGCTAAAATAATAATGAGTTTTGGTTTGGTTTATATAGAAGTTCAGTTCCTATGGGTTTATATATTCTGGCTTTTGGTTTGGCTGATCATACAGGCTTGTGTAGTTGTGTGGGCTCATATATGCCTGAGGTTAAGCCTAAATATGCTTGGTTCATATGGGCTCATAGCCTCATAATATAAAACTGGAAATGAACAATATAATTCATAAATAGAGGTGACTCAAGATGGGTAATGGGATATTTAAGTTCTAGTATGAGACGAAATGAGCTAGATAGGTCGGGCTGACTCGTTAACACTTATAATTTGGCTTTTTAATAAGTATTTATTTATTTATTACGTTAACTACAATAACATAACTAATATAGATACAATAACCATTTAGATCTTTATGCTAGCTTTAAGAATATACATTGGATAATAACTTTCATGTTTAAACCACATATCACATATGGCTCATTTACATGTTGGAGTGTTGGACCCATTAAAGCATGTTTTGATTTGGCCCAACAAATTTTAATTACAACACAAATCAGCCCATTCATTAGTATAAAAGGGTTACCGGCCAATACACTTAAACTATTGACTATACTAATCATATATAGTAGTTCTCCAAGCATGAAATATATTGCTTAATTTCTTATGTAATAATCAAAATAAGCATTTATGGTATTTTTAGGACTAGAGTTATTTATATATTTATATACTTTTTTATGCAAATAATTGCATAAAAGCAATCAATTTTAATAAAATTTTATCATGTGTGCATGGTAGAAACTTTCAAAAATTGTCTTTCAAGGCAATTAAGGATCTTTCAACATTTGTTAGTTTAGGGTATGTAGGTGTTATCAAAAATGGCAATTTGATTTACTACTTGCAAATCACCTAAAATAGAAAAAAAGAAAGAAGTGGTCAAAGTTTTTGTGAGTGTGGGTGTACTAGCTACTTTGCAATCAACACATAAATGGTTTGACCCAAAAGTTAAAAAGAAAAAGAAAATCATATATAGAATATGAAATAGTGAACATATTATGTATCATTGATTTGTTTTGAAAGGTATAGACGTGTATGAAGAAAAAGTAAATGCATGGAAAAGATATATTTGACAAGAGTATATACTTGTGCTACTACTACATGTGGATCAATTAATTGTTGGTCTCAAACAACTTAGAAATATATGATCCAATGTTTTTTAAAACAAATTCTAATATATATAACTCGATTAATTAAAACGTAACATTAAATATAACTTAGAAATCAAACGTCGACCTAGAATTAATATATAGATTCCAAATAGTTTGATAAGAAAAGTACCCGGCCATTATGTAACACATAACTAATTAGACATTTTTCAGATACAACACGATGATGCCATCCAAGTATTTGTCGCAACGCGCGTTCTATGACGCTGCCTCTGATAAACATAGATAAAGTAAATCCACGGAATAGTTTTTTATTCCCTTTTTCTATATATGTGAAAAAAAATGATCGAGTAACAACCTAGGATTCCAAAAAAGGGTTCAATGTTTTGTTGGTTAAAAAAAACACATATAAGATAAAGCAAGGAATCAAAGCAAAAGGCTATATATATATATGTGGAAGATCATTGTACTGGTTTTAATAATTTATGTCTATACTGCTACTATACACCCAAGAAACAAAACATCATTTGGATTGTTGTGAAAGTGACAACTTGTAAAAGAAAACACACATCAATCCATATATATATATATACATCATATGTTTCTTTTTCTTTTATAAAAAAAAGTTTATTCATCAGGTTCAATTAATCCTCATTCCAAGGTTTCGTTTCTATTCAACTTTTTTTATCTCACGTGCATAGCCACTCGTTAGCACAGTGCACACGTCTTCAATTCGTATCCATCTTTTTTTTTATTATTATAAATGATATGATGATATTATAATAAATTAATAATAATAATAAATCATAAACTTTTGGTTTGTATGTTTGCTAGCTGTTTGTTTCTACACAAGGCCGATCAAGTCAAGTTGACATTGAACATATATCACACGCTTGTGTGTTTGTTTATTTAATTAATTAATAATCATACATGGATGTATAATTTCAAATTCTATACTTGGACCCACGTACGTGATCTTTTTCACTTTTTGTACGTGTATATATATTTCAAGAGTAATTAGCACTAGCTAGAGTAGTGTCATGGGCGCACCCTTATAGGGACGACTTTGTCGTCTTGAAGTATCGTTTTTTACTCCGATACCTTAAATTTATATATATATTTTGATCTCGTCCCCGTGAAAAAAAATTTACATGTGTTATACATATATTGAGTTCGTGGCTCGCCCCAGTGCTGAAAATGTTCAGGATCCGCCACTGAGTAGTGTATCTAGTTGAGGTCACTTGAATCATGGAATCATGCATCCAATCCATGTAACGTTTACTATTTGATTACTACCCGTTAATTTGTCAACTCGTTATTTTGATCACTGATATATGTTATATTCCGTTTAGTTTAAGATTAAACAGCTAGACCCATCTTATAAAAAAAATTAAATACTCTTTTTCTTTCTTCAAGCTTCTCCAGCTCAGAGCTAGCAGCCTAGCATCACCTTATGTCTATCACTGACCATGTTTAAATCAAGTTATTTCCGGTCTACTCCCTCCTGAATCTTGATCCCTTGTGGTTCCATCTCTGTTGGTGCCCTTGTTGAGAAGGTGTCTTGAGTGGTCAAATATGCCGCTCCTATCCGGGTTGGCCTTGTTTTTAGTGTATTTAAATTATAGGCTTTATACTAATGTCTTTAATGTAATTATTAAACATACGAGTCATGTTCCAGTCTATTAATTAGTTTCAAACATGTATCAAACTGTGTCTAATTCAATCGAGATTCTTAAGAAAAGTAGTCTAACCGTGGTCGGACCGGTTGAAACAACCAGTTTAATGACATCGATTGGTATCTATATATGATTGAAACTCTTACACATAAAAACAAATGACAAGAGATCCAATAGAAATGTGAGCCTTTGACCTCGTACCTTTTTTTTCGTACAAACCCACAAACCTCTAGTTTATACCTTGTACACGCATATATATATTTCAACTTTGGGTTGATATATATAGTCAAACCATTTGGACTTTACGGTCGATTTTTTCTCCAAGCTATATGGAATCTTTTGGTCTCACCTACACTACTAGACTAGTACATGTGTTACAAAAATAGGATAACAATGATGATGATAGTGAGCAATAAAGAAGGCCACAAACTATCCCCTTGTGTCTAGAAAGGCATGTAGTAAAAGTGTAAAACATAAATTATTGATAGAAGACAAGAAATAAAATAAATTATTTAGATTATATATAGTTCTATGGTGTGTTATGACGTCCCTATACCATTACGTAAGGGTGTTATATATAAAAGAATTGTGTGAAGTGTTATTTATATCACGTCCAATTTGGCACACATATCTCATAACAATCGTTGAAACACAAGAAATATAATGATGAGGGATAGTATATGGAATGTTAACCACTACATCATTTTTAGCTATAAATGTATACAAAGTGGAGTTGGGGTGGGATCGGCCTTGACGAAAACACCTTTCCACCCTCTTCGGCCCTGAAATTTGGGTTGTGTTTCTAGAACGTTTCCCCGAGCTCCACCCTTAAAATCTTCAAACATTCTCCCTAGTGGTGTTTAAAAATATCCGCATCCGAAAATCCGATCCGAAAACCCGATATTCTGAAACCCAATGACCCGAAATTTCGGATACCCAAAGTTTCGGGTTCGGATAGTGATTTTGAACTAATTCGGATATTCAGATTATCCGATTATCCAAAAAATACTTTTTTTTTCCAAAAAATTATGTATTTACTATGTATTTATAAAACTATGTTTGTAAACTCCTAAGTTAACATGTATTTAGTATTCTAACTACATTCACGCTTCAACGACCCACTGACGCACGCTCCGACAAGTCGACAACCCACCGGTGCATGCCTCCGATCACGTTTTTACCTTGCAAACGCATTTGTACTTTTTTTTATAGTGTTGTTATAGTCTTTTTTATATTATTTCTTTAATAACTAAGACATTACTTATATTTGATTTAAATATTAGTTTTTAAAAGTGTGAGAAATTTAAAAAAACTTCATAATCATGTATTCATGTAGGGGACTTGTCGGATGTGAAGAATGGATGATCATGTACATGTAGGGGACTTGTCGGATGTGAAGAATGGATGATCATTTGAATGTCTTGAAACGTTTTGGGGTTGATGTTTGATTAAAACAATTGGTTATTTAGATATTTGTACTTTGATTTTAATTGTCTTAAGACTTTTTTGGTTAGTAGTTTAACATTAAGGCTAATATTATATTGAATGTAATGCAAATACAAATGCAAAAAAAAAAAAATTGGATACTATCCGAATCCGTATCCGAACTTTCGGGTATCTGAAAATCGGATATCCGAAAATTTGGATTCGGATAGTGAAAATCGCTATTAGTAAATTTCGGGTATCCAAAATCCGGATACCCGACTTTAAACACCCATAATTCTCCCTCTTTTTTGAACCAACATGTCGTATTTCATCATCTTTATTTTCATATACTATTAATAAGAAAACTTCATGAATAATAAAATAATGTGGTGACAACCTTTTATTTATTGGTTATTTTTTCTGTGACATGTTTTTTTTTCAACATTTTTTTCTTGTATTATTGTTTTATTATAAAAGTAACATGTGTGTTTTAATTCTTTTTTGGTTTATATCACAACTGTTTGTTTGGTTTTTAATTTTGATTTCTCTTAAACTTTTTATTTTTTATTTTTGAACAACATGTTTATTAAAAATAAAGACCAATAGCAAGACGCTAGGGTCTCAAAACAAACCCACAACTAAAAGGTTTATCTGCTATCACTACAACAAAGGATTACTACACCACTTATGTCAAACTACATTCATTTTCCTCGCTCTATGTTTTATTCAAAAGAAGGTGTTCACTCTAACCTTATCCACCACCCCGTCCACTAATGGCGTCGAGGAATTAAACACCAACCCATTTCTCTCCAACCAAATATACCACACCGTGGCCTTCAATATGACTGCCATCGTTTCCTTTTTGGAGTTTGATCCGGTCATATCCGAGTAACTGTCCATGCACTCTCTAACACAATTAAACAAAGGCATAGACCACCCACACCATCTTGCAATTTTATCCCAAACGCAGTCGCAAATGAGCAATGTAGCAGGAGACGTTCGGATGATTCATAGTTATCGAAAAAAATGAACACTCCTCACCACCCCAAATAAAACCTTTAACTTTGAGAAGAACCTCGTTCGCCCATTTCATTGGATTAATATCTGTTGGGACCATATTTAATTCGAGGATCTTTCTCATACTTTTCATTGTATACGCCTCTTCGTCATCGGCTTTCCAAGTCCATTTGTCACCAGTTTTAGACACGCGAAACCCCTGTAGTAATGAAAATAGTTGTTGAAACTGCCGAGTCTCCATCCGTAGCAAGACTCTTGCCATGTTTACTAAGTAATTTGATTCTAATTCACGAAACCATACCATGGATAAACATATGTGTTGTCATATATCATATTTCTTCATAACGATGATCCGAAATTTACGTCTTCACGTATGTATGCATAAAGAGAGGAGAACATATATAGATACATGGCTGGCCTCTATAGGGGCAAGGTGGGTGGCCGCCTAAGACCCGATCGTTCGGAGGGCACGAAACTTTGAAAAAAAAACTATATGGTACTTTTAGCAGCGACTTTTGTAGGCTTTTAGCATTTTTTTTTCTTTTAGCGCGCATATACTTGTAGGGTTAGGATTTAACATTAATAGTGATTGTGGTCTTATAATAAAAACCTATTTTTTATTTCGCCTCGAGCCAAAAAATTTTAAGCATTTTCAGGAACGGCTCTCGGAGAAGGACGCATAGTTAACTAGAAATTATATTAGTTAGAACTCTTTAATTCATTCATATTTTTAACAAACTTGTGCAACTTTATACATTCCTAAAAGTCCCTAGCTAACACACATAAAAAGAATAACAAAATATGAAAGCCTTACCCACTAGCTAGCTTTCTTTTAAGGCTTTTCATCTCTCACTCTCATCATATATGTCCCTCATGCCAACATTGGTCTTTCCAATTCTTTTGTTTGATTCTCTCATCCTCTAAAGCATTGAACATCTTTTGCAAATGAAATTGTAACCTCTATGCCAAATTACGGTTTGTGTAGATCAATTTAGTGGTAGTAATTAATTTAAATATAATATATTAACTTTCTGTTTATTCAATATAATAAATATACTAAAAATTAATGATTATCCTCATATCTTCAAAATATATAAATCATAAAACTCTAATTTTATAGTATTATTTGACGACTATAATTAAGTTATTAATTATATATAGAGTGTATATTCGTTCATGATTTAAAGATTATAATTGCTCCAATAAAGGAAGAAAAGAGAAGGACCATGCATGTTGAAGTTTATTGAAGAATCATGTGTGCCATAATATGATAAGATGTGGCATAAGTGAGCCATGATGTTGCAATTTGAAGCCATTTTAGTTTCACACTTAATTGACCCTAATTTAGTTGATGAAAATGGCCCACCTCCCATGCATCTATCATGCAGTAAAAGGTGTGATTTAATTAACTCTTTGATCATTCAAGTGGTGAGCAACATAAATGGAGGATTTTAATGTACCAGTATATATAGCATGATAGTACAAAAAAAAATGAATATCACACACTTTTTCTGACCCCTCCTTTATCAAAAATATGATTATGTTTTGTTTTAATTGTATATTCCATTTTGTATGTTCAATCATAATATAAAGATGTTTAAAATAAACATCATTTAAATGTTGTTTAATTATACAAAGTGTATGTTCTCACAAAATATCACTACAAGAAAATAAGCCTATTGCAACTTTTTTTGGTAAAAAAAGGTTGCATTAGGTGAAGTTGCATTAGATCAATTGCAACTTTTTTTATTACATAATGCAACTGTTTTTTTACATAATGCAACTGTTTTTTTTATATAATGCAATTTTTATTCAAATGCAACCTTTTTTTAATGCAACTCTTTAAATAAGAGTTGCAATAGGTAACAAAAAAGTTGCATTAGATCTAATGCAACTTCTTCTAATGCAACTGTTTTAAAGAAAAAGGTTGCAAAAAGGTTATAAAAAGGTTACAATAGGTTCATTTTTTAGTAGTGTATTTAAAAAAATTAAGGTGCTTATATAGGTTTACAAGCTAGCTACCATGTAAAAGGACCTCATGATATAAACCAATACAACAAAAACTAATCAACTCGAGTTTTATATTATAAGATATTATTTTTCGAATTTTGCCGCTTGATAATATTGCTTAATTAGCTAACAATGTTACTAAACACGCATGAACTTGCTAGTTGTACGTATTTGCTTATAAAATATCTTGGCCCAAAGTATAAACTCCAAAAGTCCAATGAATCAAATTAAAAACAAGTAGCTAAGAATCCCGACAAATACAAACGAAAAGGACAAAAAAAGCCTACACAACAAATAACAACATAACCCCCAACAACAACATTTAACCAGGGTCAAAATAAAGTTTTGGCATAGCAATATGAATCCCTCTTCTTACTAGACTTTAGCCATAAAGATCGAGCTTACAACCATAATCTCGCATAGCACCTTGTTAGCAGATAACCGGCCTCACATTATCAAAAATGATTTCGTTCCGATGTCTCCATAAGCTCCAAGTTGTGATCACGAAAACCGCATAAAGAGCATGGTGGCACTTATAGTACACATAATATATAGCTAAGCTCCACTAATAGCTATATATTAATTAATATTTGTGAAAACTAAACATGATAATCAGTCATTAACCTCTGTTTAAGACTGTTGGGAACACAAGCCCCTTCTTGGATGCCATAGATGATGCTGGCCTAAACACAGACAAACAGATAGCATCAATCTGACACCATGATCTCACCTCAACTTAACACATATTGAAAACAACAACATTCCAATTAAGTTCATTGACCCCACCTTAATTTAGTCTTTAAGCAAGTTGACTCTTTTACCCTCTCCTTTCATTTACCATTAATTCTTTAAGCTTAGAAGCATCTCTAAGAGATTGGGTAGGGTGGGGGGGGAGGTTGTCACAAGAGATAGTGAGAAAGGTTTCAATGTTTTTTTATAGGGAAAATTCCCATTTTGTCCCTTATGACCTTTGACTTCCCATTTTGTCCCCTTTGACTTACTCTGCCATAGGCGCCACGCCTATAGGCGTTTTACAAATCGACTATCCATTTTAACCACTTAACACATTCCACGTGTCTTGCATAGTCGACGCCTATGAGAGCATAACCGACAACGCCCATCCTATTAGTAGTCGTCCACGCCCTTCTGACATGTATGTCGTAGGCGTTTTCGACTGTCCTTTAGACTCATGGGCGTTTCGACTATGGGCGTCCGACTATATATAAAAACCTAATTTAATGCCCATAATTAATCTCCTTTAATTACAGGCGTCCGACTATACTTATTGCTACACGACTATAGTCGTCCGACTATAGTCGTCCGACTATACTTATTGCTACACGACTATAGTCGTCCGACTATACTTATTGACTTACTCTACACTTAAACGAAAATCAACATGAGTTTAGATAAATAAATGCATCCTAAATGAAATAAACAGCCAACTATATATAATGAGAAGTGATTTATTGTTATAGTCGGACGACTATAACCATGTTCGTACGCCTATAGTCGAGTGCATTAACGCCTACGCCTACGACTATAACCATGATCGTACGCCTATAGTCGGACGACTATAACCATGATCGTACGCCTATCGTCGAGTATCTTAAAGATATAGTCGGACGACTATAACGTTTAAGATATTTAATTCACGACTATAATGTTAAATAAAGAATATTAATGATGTATATTAATTCACGTTTAATTCATGTTAAATAAAGAATACTAATGATGGGTATTATATTAATAAATAATATTAGTTTTCTCAATATTAATGTAAAATAAATATTCCAATATAGCCTTTTTTTTAATAAATTATAATAATCCAACCCAACCCAAATAGTGGGTACTCTAAGTGTGGGAGCGGACGAACATGGTCGATACTTGTTCTTTTTTTTTAAATGTGTTGAAACTCGGGGTTTTCAGTTCAAGATATTTAATATATAAGACAAACCATGACGAAACCACAATGTGGCATGAAAAATATATTTCTATAATAATCCATACATATTAATAAAATATTAATAAACAGATATCAAAATCATTCATTAATAATAACATCATCATTAATAACAAAATTACAACATAATATTCTAACAATACAATAAATATATCTATCTAAATTTAAGATAATAACTGAAATAAAAATGGTTTGGACACAGGTAGGTGTTTGGCTAAAACTTCCAATCGTCTCATCTTCATCTCTTGACAACATCATGGATACCACTGGGTGGGCTTTAATCTTGGCAACAACTTGTAATGTTTTTGTTTCCTTTAACTCTTGTACTCTAGCAGCCTCTAAGAAAGAAATAATTGAAAAAATTTGAATATTAAATATTGCCTCTTTGACTGCATAAGGAGCCAATATAAAATAAATTACTTGGTTAACACAATTACATAAGTGTAAAACCAATCAAGTGTGAGTGTGAATTTCTTTTCAAACAAAACTTAGTAAATCTGATTGTGAATTTCTTTATAAAATAATGACATTTTAAAAAAACCTTGCATTGAAAACGAAATTAAATGCTTGCATTTAAATGCTTGCATTTATCTAAACTCATGTTTATTTCATTATAGTCGGACGACTATAGTCGTGTAGCAATAAGTATAGTCGGACGCCTGTAATTAAAGGAGATTAATTATGGGCATTAAATTAGGTTTTTATATATAGTCGGACGCCCATAGTCGAAACGCCCATGAGTCTAAAGGACAGTCGAAAACGCCTACGGCATACATGTCAGAAGGGCGTGGACGACTACTAATAGGATGGGCGTTGTCGGTTATGCTCTCATAGGCGTCGACTATGCAAGACACGTGGAATGTGTTAAGTGGTTAAAATGGATAGTCGATTTGTAAAACGCCTATAGGCGTGGCGCCTATGACAGAGTAAGTCAAAGGGGACAAAATGGGAAGTCAAAGGTCATAAGGAACAAAATGGGAATTTTCCCTTTTTTATAACTGTATGCTGCAAAAGTGGAAGATGAGAAAACCCCTTTTGTACAAGTCTTTTTCATTGCATTGATTAAAGCCTCAAAAGTTCTGTGAAGGGGCCATTGCTTATAACTCTCTTGGGGTGCATGGTGGCCCTTATATAAAGCAAGTGCATGTATAATACATACATACATATGCATCAATATATATGATCAATCCTAAAGATTTGCATATGTTCATCATCAACTTGATCTCGTGATCATAAACAATGTTTTAACTAGATCAAAACATGATATATTTGCAAGCTTGATCATTGAACATGATTAGCATGTTCGATCTTGTTTGTAAAGTTTTTGATCCATATATAGTTATAATAATAAGATTCATCATGCAAAAACAAGTTCCCTTATGAGACCTTCAAAATGAGTCTAACTCAACATGAATCACTTAAATAAAAAGCGAATCTTTAGACGCATAACGTGATGAAATTTACATAAATTTTGAAACAAAATCTTTTGATTAATGTGTGTATACATACAATTAATGGAACAACGTACATGATGAAATGAACATACAAGTATCAAGATGATCAAGACTTGAAAAAGGAAAACGAAAGAGGATACATATTCATTTGAAGTTCAATATTTATATATATAGTCCAACCATACATTGCACTCATGCTCAAACTTTTAAAAGTTAGCAATTACAATTATCTAGCTTAACTTCATAATGATCATACCCTACCACACAAACTCAAATAACTAAAAAAAGATGGATGCTTCAAGGAAAACCACACACTAACTCTTCTATCTCCCTCTTTTTCTATCATCAAAGAAAGCAAACCGCTACAATGGTTATGCTGATTACTAAACAAACATACCCAGTAAAAATCCCCTACATAGGGTCTCCAGGAAGCATGGGACAAAGATAAACCTTACCTCTATCTCACGTGGCGATTACTAAGAAATGAAATCACACTAGTTTAGTTTAGTTTGCTAGAGGAAGATGAGATGATCATCTTACATGAGTATGAACCCGATTATAAATCGACGTCAAATGAGAAGCAAAGAAGAGCTCTATATCCGGTGGATCAAAGAACGATATCGGTCGTCTCAATGTATTACAACTTGTAACAAGCCTACGCTTCTTCGGAGCCGGCGGACATGTTAAAATCTCCGGTATTTGGTACTTTTGTGCTTTAGGAGTTGTACATCCCACACTACAAATCTTCTCATCTTTCTTTGCCAACACAAAGTTACTATTAACATCATCATCAAAACATAACTTTGAAGAACTAATTATCTCCTTCTTCTTTAAGGGTTTTCTTGAAATCTTTCTTGATGGGTTTTTTCTTGAAACTTTTCTTGATGGAGCCATTGAAGTAAATAAAGATAGAAACTTGAACCTTATCAAATCTTGATCTAAAACTTGAACAAAAGTAGAAGTGAGTTCACCATTTTTAAACCATGGAAAACGGTTTGACTGATGATGATGATGTAAGAACAAATCTTGAAAAAGAGGAAGAAATTAAAGATTTATGTTATAAACCCTAAGTACGAGGAAGAAGGAATTGAAGAAGATGTACGCGTAAAAAAAAGCAACCCTAAACTCTAAAGAGAGAGAGGGTCGAGTCAAGTTGTATATATATATATTGATAACACTTTGAGTCGTGTGACCTGCCCGCTGCCCGAAATTCAAACTAGTTCTTATCTTTTTCTTTTGTGGTCAAATGGTTAATAGAGCTTGATTGATTTTAATTATTAAAGTTTTTCGATAATGAAAGGTTAAAATTGCATTTCTTTGAGGCTTTTAGTACCTAACTAGATTAGTACCCGTGTAGTACACGGATTTTAGTTTTATAGGTTTTAACTCAATTTACATATCAAATTTATTTTTAACATATCTCTTATTAAATCGATTAGGATAAATCATAATAATTGATAAGTTTTTTATTTGAACATATCAGGTTAGGAGATAATTCATGATACTTGGTACATATCGGGTTAAAATATATCGGGTTAGGAGATAATTGATGATAATTTGTGAATTTTTAATTTAAACATATCGGGTTATTTCGAATATGGAGCATACCATGACCCGTCTAAAAATTCTCCGTCAAATTATTTAGAACATGACACCTAAGCAAAATCCTATGTGGAGTTGTTAAAATGATGACATGTGGATGTGTTACTCAATTATTAGAATAGGTACATTAAGTGCTTGTTTAATTTTAGGTTTAACTATTTGTTCTTTTATTTTTTTTATCATACTTAGCTATTTATTAGTTTTTTTAGCGATTTATGTATTATATATATATCTGCCGTTAAAAAAAACTAATTAAGGGCATTATTCTCTTTTTCTATTTGAGAATAGTTTCTTCTTTGAAAATATGTGATTTTGTTAGTAGTACGGTGTTACGACATGATTGATCTTGTCAGTTTTATGTTAAACGTTATTTATTAAAAAAACAATCTTTAAATGCAGACACCTTAAAGAAAGGTAGATAAAAGGATCTAAGTATCTAACAACATATTTAGTATGCTTGGTTTATAACTTTAATTCGGTCAAAATTTCTTACAAGAAGACTTTGAAATGTATGTTTTAATTTTCTTTTTTGGCTTCAATCTCTACCCTTAAATGATAATTAAGCAAACTCCAAAACTTTGATTTCCTAGAAATGGTTTTAGGTACATGCTTCTCTTTCAAGAAGCTAAGCGTTAAATCTATATCTAATTCTCCTTTGATTAAAGAGGATGGGATTAAATTAGGTTAGTGATCCAATGTCCCTTTAACTTATATTATTATTTTACGTATATTTTTTAACGGAAATAAACAGAGAATTGTCTAGATGCTTCGTATGAGGTGGCCTAATGCGAAATACCACCACTAACTGGCCTAATTCAGACGTACAAAGCCTTTAATTAAGTGTCCCGATTAAGTTATTTATCTAAAGGCTCACAGGTGGTAAAACCCTTTCGAGCTCAGGATCGAACAGAAGATCACAAAGATCTTGGTCTTACTTCATTGAGCCTCACTGACACATAACAAATAAGTAGAGTGAGAGATTTGAGCATGTATCCCTAAGGATCTCACCCTAACCATGCCATCAAATGCTCATAAGCTATTTTCACGTACTTATACACTTATTTTCCAGATTCTTTTTCATTTTGGATTGAATAAAATTTCGAACTTTAAAATATTTACCCAAATTAAATTTATAAAATACAACAACATATATACATGTAAATTTTCTCATTTCATTATATATTTCCAATATAACCTTATACTCGATCTAAACAAACAAGGATGGCCGGGGTAACTAACTCATATCATATCTTCCTAGCTAGCTCCAAGCCTCCAAGCCAAAGTTACATAATGTTTTAACTAATTATAATATATATATTTAAAGATTTTCGGTTCATATATAATGAATTCAAAAGGACACGTAAATCTCATCCATAATTATCGTATAGTTTAAAGACAAGATAAGTAATTGCAAATGAAGTGTATTTGGTCTCAAATCGAAAAGAGACAAATACTAAAAATCTATCTCAATAATTATAAAAGAATATTGTGTTTTTTAATCACATGTCTGCTTCCTGTCTGCTTCAAATGCCAATTTACTCTTTTATATTATATGCAAAATTAACTTAACAATAATTATTTATTTTAGCTCTAATTAATTAAGGTCTGTTGTTTGGTTTTAAGATCACATGGACAGAATAATTTGAAATTTATTGGATACCATTGCCTTTGTTAAGCGCACATAATTCTATGACTTAATTGTCATATATTTGAAAAAGGGACCACTTTATTTGAGTAATAAGGATGTTCTTTAAAGAAAACGAAAACATGTATCATCGTAGTACTATTTTTATCAGGTAACATTGTAAGTTCAAATCTCATTAAATTAAAAATTTACCATTTAAAAAAATAATCTTTTTTTATTCAGTTGCCACTAAACTTCCTAGATATTGTATATTAATGTCCGACCACGGTAAAAATAAAATCACATAAATTGCAGTTTATGCTAAGGTGAATTGTGAGATGTATGTTACGACATATTTCAATTGTCACACCCTCGAATAAGATCACATAAATTACGGTTCATACATTTTCAACAACACTAATACATAGAAATTAATACATAAACAACTATCATCCAATTATTTCAAGTTTTTGTAACACAGGACAACATTAGAAAATAAGTATATATGCATGTACTCAAGTGTAAGTGCTAGGATTAAAGTTTGAATTTAAATCATTAAGGTTAAGCCTGAGTGTAAAACTAATTGCAAATGTTATGTCTCAAAGTATTGTTGTGTCAATATATATAAATATAATCATATACATATGTAGGGGAGGGTTCAATGGGGAATCCCTTTTTTACCGGGGAACTAGGGAACCATTCTTGACCTTTGGATCATCCAAGGGCGGGGAACACCTACACCCTCATAATCCTATGCATTGCATATACAAAAATTAAAAAAAAAAAAGCGACGGAGAGGGGATTCGATCACAGGACCACGTGCCTCATATTGACGCGTTTGACCACTAGACAACGCAACAATTTTGTCTATTAGTTCGATTTTTCTAAACTTAATCTTAGTTTCGCAGTTTTGTTTTTTGTTTTTTTAGTTTTTAGTGTATATGTTATCTATTATTGTTTAACATTATGGATTAGTTTTTGTATTAGATTTTTTTCTAGATCGATATTTAATTTAATTTTTATTTAACGTTTTTGTATTTAACGATTGTAAGTTCAAAGATGCACCACCTTACACCATTGGCATATTAAACGCCAACTTATCATAACCATGTTACGTGAAGTGAAGAGGTGTTCGGTTGACTCCATTCCATCACCAATAAAGAGTAGAGTCGACCGAGATGTTCATACACGAAAGCGTATTTCTTGTTTGAATTGCAGCCCATTTGAGCTCTTCAGCCAAATATATAATTAAATCTTAGGGCATAAAATTTATCAGGTTAAATATCGATCACTATAAATAAGAGTTTTTTTTACCAAAATGGTGTACCTGAAAAAAATATTTATCAATAAGGTGTAGTTTTAAAATTATTTACCAAAATTGTGTTTTTTTCATAGTATTTGTTTATTTCTCTCTCCTAATTTTATTGGATATCTCATTCTATTAACCAATATGTAATTTGAATATTGAATTATTTAATTTAATTTTAGAGAAAACCGATTATCATTATTTATATAATTGATTATTTACAGAATTAATTTTCAAATAGCAGCTATTCGAGCGATCGTTTCTTTACGTTCACATATTTCAAATATTAGATATATTATCATTTGAACTAGTATATTTTAATTTTAAGCCATCATCATCACCTTGGCCGAGTGATGCGACGGCCGGGTCATAATTTCTTTCGTTCGTTACTTTGACATGCGTCATGTGTAAACGCCCGAACATTGAAATGAAAAAAAAAAACATTTACAAACCGGTTCGGCTCAATCAGATTCTTGAGATAAAATGTTAGAGCTTGATTACGAGTTAGTTATTCTCAAACGTACCTCATTTTATTCTCAAATGTACCTCATGTTGCAAGCTTTTTAAACATTTCTAGAATAATGAAGAAGCTCCTAATTATAAACTCACCGCATACCTGTACCGTTATACGTAAAAATAAAAAGACGAATCACATACAAAACTTTCTTTTTAATCCTATTTGTAATATCGATAAGGGTTATTGGATTTTAATAATCCGAACTTTTGTATATTGGCCGATATTAATCCCAATTTTAAAAATTGTCTGTGTCAATCCCAACTTGTAACTTATTTTCCAACAATGATTCTCCGTTAAGATTAACTTAACACCGTTAAATTTTTTTCGAATTTTTGACCGAGGCTTTAGGGCTATTAATCGGGAGGACGATAGGAGTCTATTCATGTAAAAATTACCTTGAGCCGACCCTCCAAATAACCAAACGACCTTCAATCGGGTCTATAAACCTAACGGTGATTAAATCGCATGTTAAAATTTCTTCGGTTGGAGCATCGACTCAAGTTAAGTTTTACATGATTAGACTCGTATCGTCCTCCCGATCAAAAGCCCTAAAGCCTCGGTCAAAAATTCGAAAAAAGTTTAACGGTGTTAAGTTAACTTTAACGGAGGATCATTGTAGGAAAATAAGTTACAAGTTGGGATTGACACAGGCAATTTTTGAAGTTGGGATTAATATCGGCCAATATATAAAAGTTCGGATTATTAAAATCCAATAACCCTATCGATAAATAAAAAAAACTATGCATTAGTACTTATCCAAAACAAAAAATATGAGAATATATACCAGTTGCAATCTATAAGCAAAATTTTTATATCGTATTAGAAATTTGTGAATTTAATGGAAGAGATGACATACTGGTTAATCGGAAACAAAAAAAAAAAACAATCGATGTATACTTGTTATCTAAAAGTAAAAATTGAATAATTCAAAATATTTAAATTAATTATTGTTTAAGGGATGTATTATTGAATAAGATGATGAGAGACAAACGACCAATTGAGATTTTTTTATGAATTACAAGACCATTTTGATAAATATTTTTAGAACTACACTTTATTAGTAAATAATCTTTTTAAGTACATTATTTTGATAAAAAAATCCTATAAATAATGGACCAATTACTTTTCTTAGGGCATAAAATTTATCACAAAACGGTACATATATCGTCGGGCGCCTATGAATCATTCCAAAACTAGGTTTAACACCCGTGTGATACACACGGGTTAAGTAATAATATTTATATAAAAATTATAATCATTATGTTTAAGGATTTATAAATATTTATATTTAAGAATTTATCTCCATCACCTTATACATGGTGAAAAACTCTATTTAGTTTTTCCTCCCAAGTTTCTTTTTATAAAAAAATTCCCCCCAAAATATAACCTCCTAAAAACTTAGAAATATTATATAGATAAAATATTTGAAAATGATACGTTAACAGTTTACTTGTACCACTATTATATACTTTGGGAAAATAAATAGAGGCCGGTGCAATCTTAAATGTTTAAATGTTTTTTGTTCATAAATCTTTAGCTACTTTTTTTTACCAATATGGTCATGAATTTCAAGCCTATATATATGCCTATATCTTATATAGTTACGACTCAAAAGAAGTTTGAGATAAAATCAAGTTTAATACTTTTGTGTGGCTGAAGAATAAAGCTAAATTAAAAGACCTCACATGGCAAAACTGGTGTAATTTTTCTTTCAACAAGTTTCCGTTGTAACTAGAGTTGTTTTCACTGGGTCCTAGCCTCTTGCTATTGACCTTTGTCTCTTATATAAAATATTGCAGTTCAAAAAAAAAAAAAGTTTGAGATCCTCAATCTCTAGAAGACCATGAAGAGTTATGGAGTGTTTAATCATTTCTGAATTAGTAAGCGTTAAACCACTAAAAGGACTAAATTATTAAGTTTTGAATTAGTATGTGTTCTGAACGTTAAGTGATAAACCAGTAAGCAGTCTGAACCTTTAATAACTAGTATATTACTTAACTATTGAAAAGCAAATGTACGTCTAACTAATTCAAAAAATTAGTCTTTACTATTCAGACTCGGTATAATGCTTAACATTTCATAAGCAAACGTCTGAACCATTCAGACATCTGCTCGCGTAACATTTTGTAAGTAATAAATTCAAAATGAAAATATAAAAATTCAAACAACGTTTCAAGGAGCTAGAAGTAGACATGATCGGGATACCTATGTTGGGACTTGGGAGAGCGTCAAATTGAAAATATGAAGGTCACGTGTTTTATCCATGCTTTGTACATGACCATGGCCACTTTGCAAGGCCGAGTCACACCCAAATCATTTGGCTATTGTTATGGTGATCATGAGGGCGTAAGGGGGCGTGACAACTGATATGAGTGGTCTTGCATGTACTACTAGATCAATCCACATTTTACGTTGGTGGTTGTAGTGACGGAGCTAGATCGTAAAATCAGACGTCTCACCCAAAAAATATTCCATGTGCACACACAATTTTTTTACATACACTTACACAAATTATCATTTTTTTTACATATCATTAACAATATCCAAAGTTGCTAACATCTTCATCTTATAACCGTAGTCGCTCTATATGTCGGATGAAATGATATAGATCTTGTACGAAAATACAATGTTTTAAAAACCGGTTGATATATTCATATATAAGTATTTAATTTGGTAAATAATACATTTACTTAATTTTGTAAGAACAACATATATTATTTATGGTAAATAAGTATATATTGAAACGTACAATTCAATTTTACTCAAATCAAAACGTACATTAATCTTTTACCCCGGTGACAATGATGAAACCTTCCAGCTTCTACCGTTTAATTAAATCTATGCCATGTTCATCTTTTGTGGTGAGCCATTTATATCATATGATCTTGTTTGTTCTTGTTATTTTAATTCTTAAAAATTGTTTTTTTTTCCTCTCATCTAAATCATTAAGCTAGGCAGGTGATGTTATTTAGTTTGCACATGGTTTTGTTGATGTTTTTTACTCTTGATAGTTAATATCATATCATCCGTTAAGTGTTTTTATTTTATTTTAAGTATTTTTTTAATAGTAAACGACTTATTGAAAATATATTATGCTTGTTTATAACTTGTATACGTACACTGCAGGATGGTTGGATATTGAAGCAATATCACACCATTCCTGCTGCTATACTTGGAGCGACGATTACTGGCGCTATTGATGATTCAAAGTCATTTAGTTTAATCCACCCGCATCTCGTCCCAGGATTAGATGGTAGTTGGACAAATAATCAAACGTCATCTTGTCAAATACTTCTACCCGGAATGATTCTTCTTAAAAAATACATCACAACTTTGGGTCAGGTATTTTAGGATCGTCTACTAACTAGTTTACATATAGATACAACTTTTTTGACCGCGGTTTTATTTTGTTAGGTTGGCATAGTGAATACATGTCAAAGGTGGGGTGTGCCTCAGGGGCTTTACGAGCCCCTTAATCAATATGGAGAAAAACTTCGATTACGCATGACATGTTTTGGTCGAAATTGGGATCCAATAACAGGGTATGAGAAACAGGACGCACCACAAAAGAATATTCCATATGAACTCATTCATTTGGCTAATACCTCAATTAAAGATGCCCAAGCTCATTTGAACTTACTTCCTTCTAATTTTGAACTTCCTTCAATGAGCCCAGATATGTGTCTCGTAAATTTCTATTCATGCTCCGGTCGACTTGGCATTCATCAGGTTAGAATTTACCCACACATGCGCACGCACCTACCAATATCTAATGTGATTATATATAAGCCGGCCAGGCACAAGGTTCACTAGGATGAAAAATGATTAGTATAACTTCTTTATTGTGAATTTTTGTTTTTAGTTTCAATTTGAGGGTAGTTTTAATACTTTCAAAGTTTTGTTAGTATACCAGGAATTTAGAAAATTAAATAATATATATGTGACACATGTGCTTACATGAAGTTTATAAATCTTAGAAATTGTATACATGTTATATGATCTATTGGGCTCATTAATTTGTGGAGTTCACTTTATTTTTTTCAAGCGTAGGACTGTGATGAGAGCGATGACACTTTAAGAAAAGGACTGCCTGTGGTTTCATTCTCTGTTGGTGATGCCGCAGAATTCTGGTATGGCCATACAAGAGACGAAAACAAGTTACGTCGGGTTATCTTGGAATCAGGCGATGTGTTGATTTTTGGTGGCAAGTCTAGACTTATTTATCATGGGGTGAAGAAAATCTTAACAAATACTTCTCCATGGTCATTACTACAAGCAGTCCAGCTTAGACCGGGGCGTCTAAATGTTACCTTAAGACAATTTTAATTATGTTCTTATTCGTGTTTCATCTAAGTTTATGACTTTCATGGTATATCTAACAAAATGCAACTTAGCAAATGGTGAATCTTTACTCAATATTATTAAGAGATATGTTATTTTGAGCACTTAAAATTTGTAACGGCCTTAACTAATTTACTAGTTGTTAAAGAACATGAAATTACTGAATTATGGGTTTCACTTTTAGAAGTTAATGGTCTTTTCCAAAGATGTCTTAATAATGTTCGTACCCGAATAATCTTACAGTGAACAAGTCATGATATTGTCTAATTAAGAGTTGAATACGTGTTAGAATTTCTTTGTTGTTGTATATGTATATATATATAGGGTAAAGTTTTTCAGGCACCGCCCTATCATGTGTGCATATACATTAATATCTACGCATAGTGATTACATGTGATCTCTCCCAATGCATCAATGTACCAACTATAGCAAGTTTTGCGTTGGTGATTTCTTTGGTTCACGTTCTTAATCCCCTCATTAAGTTGAGAATACTTATTAGGAGTCGATCATTGATATAATTAAATGGTGAGTCGATCGTGTGAATGACGCCAACGGCAGAACCAAGACTTTAGCAATGATTATTATGGCAACGACGTTGTTGATATGGAAGGCAAGGAATAAGTTTATCTTTAGCGGCATCCCTCTTTCAGTGACTAAAGTTGTGGAGGGAGTTATGGTGTCGACATTATCATGGATGAAGCATAGACCGAAGAGAGTAGATGTGGTTTGACAGAATTGGTTTAATAGTGTGGTATAGTTATGCTTGGGTGTTTGTTTTTGTTTTTTTGTCTTTTTTTGTTCCGGGCCCTACTATATTGATAGTGGTTTCGTTCTAATAAAATATCGCCTTTCACAAATGAAAAATAAAAACAATTGTTTAAGACGTGATTTCATCTTTTGAAGACAAACCATAAAAAGTTTATTTGTAACACTAGGATTGTGCATGGTGGTAACTGGTAAAATAACCAACACTTTGACTAGCCACCTCTACACAATGGGTGTGGCACACCCCAAAGGCCAAGGAAAACCATGACACACCGCTACCCACCGCACGGACGCAAGCCCTTTAACCACAAGCGGGCCATGTGCCACCACATTGTGGATAATCTTAGAAAAATAAAAGCACAAGATCCTAAAGGCATATATGTCAACAAGTGAAAGTCATACACCTAGAAACATATATATCAGCTGAATTAAAATTGCCACAAGGTAACGTTTAGACGACCCGGTCTAAGAGGGCTGCTTGTAGTAACGACGATGGAGCTGTTGCTGGTAAGATTTTCTTTACCCCGGGATAAACATTTATAGACTGGCCACCAAAAGTCAATACATCACCTGATTCTAAGAGAACCTTACATAGCTTGTTTTCATCTCTAATGTGGCCATACCAAAATGTAACAACCCAACGAAACCGCACCATGATATTGTCCGCGTTGGCGGTCGAAACGCCCTCAGACACCGCCCCGCATGGTTTTAAAACGTGTCATGGTAGGAAGATTTCCACCCAGATTTTGTTCTCCTTCCCAACCGATGTGGGATGCTACACAAAATTTTGCGGCGTAATCAACAGAGAAAGAAACCACAGGCAATCATTTTCCAGACTACCAAAGCTTTCATCGCATTCCTACATTTAAAAAGATCTCTTATCACTTAACGTAAAATATGTTCATTATGTTTTTATTTTATTTATAACTAGATAAAAGACCTGGTCGCGTGATACGACGGTCGTGTTTCGTGTATTTACCTTTGTCACACGCATTGATAAAGTAGAGTCAATTTCTAATATCTCGCATCAAAGTAAAGTTAAGGGCCAAAAGTGTAAAATTTTTAAAAACAAAGAAAACAAAAAAAAACTAAAATTCCTTTGCTAATATGATTCAAACTCGGGTAAATGTTATGCTAAGCACAATGCCCAAACCAGCTAATTTAGCAACGCTTTTGTATATATTTCACAACACAACATATATTAAAAGTGTTTATGGTATTAATCTCCTTGCCTTCATTCATTGATAGAACCCTTTAAATAGGGTGATGAGTACAAGATATTTTAGGAAAAGATAAGCAGGAACCTCCGATAGGGACTTGGATAAGGCCCGCCGACCTTCTCCACCTGCTCTGTAGATGGAACCTAAACATAATATGATAAACTATAAATATAATACAAATACTGTCAATCATATCTACTAATACTCCCCCGTAGTTGTAGCGTCGGTTGAACGAACGCGCAAACTAGACCGAAACTCTTGGAACAATTGTCGAGGCAATCCCTTGGTGAAGATATCAGCATACTGAGCGGAAGACGGAACATGAAGAACACGAACCTGACCCAACTGTACTTTTCCCCGAACGAAATGTATGTCAATTTCCACATGTTTGGTTCGTTGATGTTGTACAGGATTGTGTGACAGATATACTGCTGAGACGTTGTCACAGTAAATGACTGTTGCCTTTTTCAACGGCACATGCAACTCGTATAGAAGATTTCTTACCCATGTAGTTTCTGCCACAGCATTTGCCACCCCCCGGTATTCTGCCTCAGCGCTCGAACGAGAAATCGTCGGTTGACGTTTCGACGACCACGAAATCAAGTTATCCCCCAAAAACACACAGTACCCTGATGTGGAACGTCTAGAGTCGGGGCACCCGCCCTAGTCCGCATCTGAATAAGCTGTAAGTGAGTGTGTAACAGACGGGACCAACCAAATGCCATAGTCAAGAGTGCCGATGGGATATCGCAATATGCGTTTCATAAACTGGAAATGTGGTTCACGTGGTGCATCTATAAATAGACAAACCTGTTGTACAACATAGGTTATATCAGGCCGGGTAAACGTCAAATATTGCAATGCGCCTGCGAGTGTGCGATATAAGGTTCCATCCGGCAACAAAGCCACATCGGTGGCACTGAGTTTGGCAGCTGTGTCGACCGGTGTGGCACAAGGTTTACATGCGGTCATATTGGCTCTATTCAAAATGTCACGAGTGTACGAAGATTGAGACAGAAATAAGCCTTTGGTACTTCTAGTAGCGGTGACGCCCAAAAATGGTGAAGGTTGCCCAAGTCGGTCATAGCAAATTCCCTTGAAAGTGTATTAATTATGGATCCTAGAAGCTGGGAATCTGAGGCCGTGAGGATGATGCCATCCACATATAGCAGTAGATATGCCTGATGAGCGCCCTTGTTATAAATGAACAAGGAATTGTCGGAGGTACTACGTCGAAACCCGTGAGATGTAATATAATTGTAGAATCTCATGTACCATGCACGAGGAGCCTGCTTCAACCCATATAAGGACTTTTTAAGCCTGCAAACATGCGACGGGTGATGTGGATCAATGAACCCGGGAGGTTGGTGCATAAAAACTGTTTCTTTGAGATCCCCGTGTAAAAACGCATTTTTAACATCTAGCTGATGTACGGGCCATGACTGTGAGATAGCAACACTTAATATAGTACGAATAGTCGCCGGTTTGACTACTGGACTGAAAGTGTCATCACAGTCAATCCCTACTGTTTGGGATTTGCCGTTTACAACTAACCTTGCTTTGTACCTTTCCAGAGACCCGTCTGACTTAAATTTGTGTTTAAATAACCACATGCAGCGAATAACTGGATGGTTGGGTGGACGCGGTACCAACTCCCACGTATCATTAACCTGTAAAGCTCTATATTCAGTGGTCATTGCATCAAACCAATTAGGATCCGAACGGGCTTTGGAATAGGAGGAAGGAACAGGAGAAATGGAGGTAGTGTGGAGGTTAAGGCGGGTGATGGGTTTTGATATCCCGGCACGAGACCGAGTGGCCATAGGGTGCGATGAACGAGTAGTGGGCTGTTGGGGGGCAGGTGCGTCTGCTGTTGGCTGGGTCCGTGGGTTGATGGGTGGTGGGGTGGGTGTTGTTGGGCTAGAATTGGAGGTTGGGCCTGGGTTTGGTGATGTATTGGGTTGTGGTGGCTGTGTTGGGCTTGAATGGGTAGTTGGGCTTGGGGTAGTTGATGGATTGGATTGTGGAGGTTGTGATGACGGGAATGTAGACAAAGGATACTGGAATGGGTCATCGAGGAAGTGATAGGCATCGGTTGTTGGTGCATTATCGTAAGGGAATGAAGTTTCATCAAACACCACGTGTCGTGAAATATGAACTTTACCGGTGCCTTGGTCGTAACACCGATAACCGTGGTGATCGGGTGGATAGCCGAGAAATATGCACCGCATGGACCGAGGGTGGAGTTTATGAGGGGTTGTGGCCGAGGTGTTAGGGTAGCATGCACACCCGAAAACACGAAGATGTTCATAGTCGGGATGGCTTTGGTAGAGGGCAAAGTGTGGTGTGGATAGGTTAAGACGTTTGGTTGGTAGGATGTTATGGAGATAAGTGGCGGTGTGAAGGGCTTCAACCCAAAAAACAGGTGGAAGGTGTGCGTGTAAGAGGAGGGTGCGAGTGATATCACTGAGACGACGTATCATTCGCTCCGATCGGCCATTTTGTTGAGATGTTTGTGGACACGAGACTCGGAATGTGAATCCGTTATTAGAAGCGATCGTACGAAATGTGTGGTTGTCAAATTCCCCACCCATATCACATTGAAAAGTTTTGATTTTGCAGTTAAATTGAGTATGGACATATTTGTGAAACTTTGCAAAATTATTAAAAGTATCAGATTTATACTTGAGCGGGTAAACCCACACGAAATGAGTAAAATTTTCAATAAGCACCATAGAGTATTTAAAACCTGAATTACTTTCAATTGGTGATGTCCACAAATCACAATGAACAATATCAAAGGGCATAAACGTGACAGATGTAGAATCATAAAATGGTAAACGTTTATTCTTAGCAAGCTGACACGAATGACAAAGAGACAAAACATGAGTCTTATTACATGGAATAAATAACCTAGTACGTAACAATTGTAAGATAGATTGCCCGGGATGCCCAAGGCGGTTGTGCCACGGATCAAATGAAGTAGTGATGAAAGCAGATGACGCCGTCGACGGAGTGAAGGGATAGAGCTCGCCCGAGCTATTGTGGCGGGAAAGGTGATGTCACACCCCGACCAATTAAATAAATAAAAGGCGGATAATCGTCGAGACGTGAGTGTTAGAGATTGCTCGTAGCCACATGACGCTACAAATTATAGTTTTAATTAAGCATGCATCACCAAATTAAATATTACAATTTGTCCACAAGTTTGGCAAATCTCAAATGACATAGCTAATAATTGTTCATTGATTTAAATTTTAGCTAGGTCCAAAAGCCTATGGTGATCATGATCCAAAGCTAGCATTAAACGTTGGCATTCCCTGAAACATGTTAGAAAATAATGTCAACATAAAAATGTTGGTGAGTTCACATAGTTAAATACATAGATAATAGTTTATAGATCATAATAATGAGCGATTCCATGTCCACAATGGTTAGTGCAAATATGTAACAACACGTACGGCCTCAAATGTACAATCAAGCCTCAACAATTTAGAATATAGTATATGATCAGCTAAGTGAAATTTGGTTCCTTCAATGAACTAGAATGCGTCATTGAAGAGCCGGACTTAGCATGGACTTTAGCACCAAAAAGGCTTGTCAGGCCCTTAGATCTAAGACGTCGCTGGGCTAGCAATAGTTAATGATTGTATCGATCATAAAATAGAACACCACACGTATACATAAAGCACAACCAAGACATAAATAGAATCACATGGTTGATAAATAGATTTAGTGCATGTAGTGTATTTGAATAATATAACATGTTTCACCCCAAAAGTGTATAAATATAAAAAGGGGTATGTAAACTCACTTTAATCGGCTCCAAATCTACCCAAGAAAATATACGGTGGAAGCCGGAAATAACTCTCGGTAGCTTATCCTATTAATCGAACATAATGATTTTAGTCCATATGTAGTTTCGAGATCGTACGAGTCAAACTCTTATTTTTAGTTGTTTTGTGAAATAGTTTTGAATGTTGGTATATTTATAAGTTTTTATAAAAATAGGTTAAATATTATTTATTTGTAAATATTATACCTTCAAAGGTTATTGTCATTACAAGTCGTTTACTTGGTTTTTTACACATATGGTATGACGTTTAAGTGGATTTTTAGTTTATAAAGTTTTTAAATAGTTGATGAAACAAGTTTATGTGTCTAATTTTATATAAATGATACTTACAAGGATTTAAATGGGTATTTTTGGTTAAATGAACACTCACAAGGATTTTTATAAAAATATATACATGTTTTGTTACTTAGTTTTATAAAGTTTTTAAAGTTAATATTTGTTTATGAAAACTTTTGGGTTTTTAAGGCATAAAAATGACAAAAATATAATTTATATGTTTAGTGGGTAGTTTGAATGTTTAAAAATGTGAATTAAAGGTTAAAATGCAAAATAAACAAAAAAAAACGGGTTCTAAGAATCGAACCCGTGACCTCTTGCACTTTAACATATGCACCCAGCCACTTGGGCTGGGTGACTAACCCAACACGAAACCGAAACTTAATTTTTTTAACCTTTTGTTGAATCGGAAAGATAAAGCCTTAATATGGTTTTTAAATAAAAAGGGTGGGGGTGTGCACAGCGTGAATCGAACTCGTGACCTATTCTTTGTTTTGCATCGCACCCAGCCACTTGAGCTGGGTGACTAACCCGTAAATCCTCCAGTTCTTAATTGTTTTATCCTAAATCTAAACAGATTCGAAAATCCCCCACATACCCATTCGAGCCCTAGATCTTTCACCCCCAAATCGAAATCGTTTCCATAGTTTTTGACAAAATTAATGTTAGGGCTTTTGATCCACACCCAAAACCGAGTTCAATGGTATAAAAAAAACTTACAAAATGGTGCGGGTTGGGTACGTGTTCGAGTGCAAACGGGTCGTCCACTTTGAGCCCTTCGTGTGAGATTTTTACTTTGTTTTTGCGAATTTTGGGTATGGGGTTTTGTTCTCGGTATGTTGTTTAATTGAAAAATGGTGAGGTCTAGATATGGTTTTGTTTCTTGGTTTTGAGTTCGAACGAAAGGAAGAAAAAGAGAAGGTTTCAGGCCATTTTTTGGTCAATTGCACGCAAATTACTCGTTTGATGTTAGCTATGGACAGGTTAAACACGTTATTACCCGAAATGGGTCTGATTTGGAACTGAAATTTGGTTGAAGTTTTCGAGTATGGTGAAGAGAGGTGGAAGGTTACTGTTGACGTGAAGGAGGAGGAAGGAGAAGAGATTTGTTTGGTTTTTGACACAATTGGTCCCTCATCTTTGCACATTTCTTTCTTTTTTTTGTTTTATTTTGGTTGTTAACAAGTTTCATTTTTTTTACTTTGATAAATATTGCTATTATTATTGTTATTGTTATTGTTTTAACTTGCTAAATTATTTATATAATTAGTTTCATAAACTTTCAATATTTGATAATATAGAATCAAATTTCACAAATGTTACAGTCTCCCCAACTTTTAGAAATTTCGTCCCGAAATTTAAAGAACTAGATAAACAAGTGAGGAAAATCTCTCTTCATACGGTCTTCGCGCTCCCAAGTAAATTCAGGTCCGCGCTTGTTTTCCCAACGAATTTTGATAATTGAAGTAGTACCCTGTCTTGTCTTCTTGACCTCTCTATCCATGACTTCGACTGGTCTTTCGACAAAACGTAATGTCTCATCGATTTGAATGTCATCCAAGGGAACATGAAGGTCTCCGTCAGTTAAACACTTTCGTAAGTTTGAGACATGGAAGGTTGGATGAACATTGCTGAGCTCGGGAGGTAAATCAAGTTTGTAAGCCACCTTACCAACTCTTTTTAGAATTTTGAATGGACCAACAAATCTCGGAGCTAGTTTTCCTTTCTTTCCGAAACGGACCACACCTTTCCAAGGGGATACCTTGAGAAGAACCATGTCACCAACTCTGAATTCCAAGGGGCGTCGTCGTTTATCGGCATAGCTCTTTTGACGACTACGCGCCACTCGGAGGTTGTCACGGATTTGGAAAATTTTATCGGTTGCTTCTTGAATTAATTCGGGTCCGGTGATGAGATGCTCACCGGCCTCAGTCCAACATATGGGTGAACGACATTTACGGCCATAAAGTGCTTCGAATGGGGCCATTTTGATACTCGAGTGATAGCTGTTATTGTAAGAGAATTCAACCAATGGCAAGTGAGTATCCCAATTACCCCCGAAATCTAGAATGCATAACCGAAGCAAGTCTTCAAGAGTTTGAATGGTACGTTCAGTCTGACCATCAGTTTGGGGATGATACGCTGTGCTTAGATCAAGTTGCGTACCTAAATTTTTTTGAAAAGAGGTCCAAGAGTGGGAAGTGAATCGACCATCTCGATCAGAAATGATATGCATTGGTACACCATGACGACTCACAATTTCTTTTATATAGATTTCGGCAAGCTTAGAAGCATTGTATGTGTTTCGAATCGGAATAAAATGAGCGCTCTTGGTCAATCGATCAATAATAACCCAAATGCTATCAAAACCACGGGGTGTACGAGGTAGCTTGGTGATGAAATCCATGGACACGTGTTCCCATTTCCACACGGGGATTTCAGGTTGTTCAAGAAGACCGCCGGATCGTTTGTGCTCAGCTTTAACTCTTGCACAAGTAAGGCACTTAGCCACGTAAAGAGCAATGTCTTTCTTCATACCCGGCCACCAATACTGTGACCGAAGGTCCTTATACATTTTGTCAGAACCGGGATGAATAGAATAGCGGGATTTGTGAGCTTCATCCAACAGGATTTCACGAAGATGGTTACGGTTCGGGATCCATAAAAGGTTCGTGTAATAATAGAGACCATCGGGCTTAGTCTCGAGTTGAAGATCGGCTCCACCCAACATTTCGTCGTGTAGTTTGCCCTCATCTACAACGGCTTGTTGGGCTTTAAGAATCAAGGACTTAAGACTTCCTTCAACTTGAATACTTCGAAGTGAAACGTTTGACGCATTTGGTTCTACCCGAATTTCCACACCGAAATCACTTAAGGTGTCAACTAGTTGTCGATGGGCTCGGATTTCTTGAAGTAAAATAACTTTACTATGAACCTTACGACTTAAAGCATCGGCTACGACATTCGCCTTCCCCGGATGATAGCGAATCTCACAGTCATAGTCGTTAATTAGTTCAATCCATCGACGTTGTCTCATATTTAGATCTTTTTGGTCAAAGACATGTTGGAGACTCTTGTGATCGGTGAATATCACACATTTGGTACCATAGAGATAGTGTCTCCAAATCTTTAGAGCAAATACCACTGCTCCAAGCTCGAGATCATGAGTTGTGTAATTAACCTCATGAATCCGTAACTGACGCGAGGCATAAGCAATGACTTTTCCCCGTTGCATAAGGACACAACCGAGACCTTGTATGGAGGCATCACAATAGACCACAAAGTCGTCATTGCCTTCAGGGAGTGATAAAATCGGAGCATTGCAAAGTTTGTCTTTGAGTGTTTCAAAAGCTTCTTTCTGCTCCTCTCCCCATTCAAAGGGTCGGTTCTTTTGTGTCAAAATAGTGAGAGGTTTGGCAATTTTTGAGAAGTTGGAAATGAATCGACGGTAATAACCTGCCAAACCGAGGAATGAACGGACTTCGGTTGGCGTCCTTGGAGCAACCCAAGTTTTCACGGCTTCGATTTTTGTTGGGTCTACATGGATTCCCTTTCTGTTCACAACATGGCCTAGGAATTGCACTTCCCCAAGCCAGAATTCACACTTTGAAAATTTTGCGTAAAGTTTTTCCTTCTTTAAGAGTTCAAGGATCAAACAAAGATGTTGTTCATGGTCGGTTTTGGATTTGGAATAGATCAGGATGTCATCAATAAACACAATTACAAATTTATCCAAGTAGGGCTTACACACTCGGTTCATCAAGTCCATGAATACCGCGGGTGCATTTGTTAAGCCAAAAGGCATGACTAGAAACTCGTAATGCCCGTACCGGGTACGAAAAGCGGTTTTTGGAATATCAGCATCATTGACTCTTAACTGGTGATAACCGGAACGTAAATCAATTTTTGAGAAGTACGAAGCACCCTGAAGTTGATCAAACAAATCATCGATTCTCGGAAGGGGGTAACGGTTTTTGATGGTGAGTTTGTTAAGCTCTCGATAATCAATACACATTCGAAATGACCCATCTTTCTTTTTCACAAATAGTACCGGAGCGCCCCAAGGTGAAGTACTCGGGCGTATGAGGCCTTTGTCCGAGAGTTCTTGGAGTTGACTCGAAAGCTCTTGGAGTTCGGAAGGTGCGAGTCGATACGGAGCCTTTGCTACCGGAGTCGCACCAGGAATGAGATCGATCTTGAATTCGACCTCACGAATAGGAGGTAAACCATTAAGATCCTCAGGAAACACTTCAGGAAAGTCTCGGACGATTGGAATATCTTGCAATTCTTTGCCCTTAACTTTGGTGTCGATCACATGGGCTAGGAAGGCCATACATTTCTTATTTTCGGGCCTCGATGCATGACATGAGCTTAAGTCCTTTGGATGGTTTCTCACCGAATACGTTCAATGTGTCACCAGAAGAAAGCGGAATTCGGATACATTTATCGTAACAGATGATTTCAGCATGATTTTCGGCTAACCAGTCCATACCGATAATAACATCAAAGCTTCCAAGTTTCATGGGTATAAGTTGGATGGAAAAGTTATGTTGGTTTAAGTTTAGTTTGCAATTAGTGATGATAGTGTCGACTGTGATAGATTGGCCATCGGCGATTTCAACCGTGAAAGGTTTGTCTAACTTAGTACGGTTCAAGTCAAGTAAAGGTTCAAAGTCTAGTGAAACAAAACTTCGATCGGCACCCGAATCAAATAAGACAGAAGCATAATGATTGTTGATTAGAAATGTACCGTTCACCACGTCAGTGTTTGTTTGAGCTTGATTGACGTTGATGTTAAAGGCTCGACCACGAGCAGGTGGAGTTGGATTGGCAAGTCTTGGGCACTGGGGACGCATGTGATTTGGATCACCACATTGAAAGCAGGCCCGGGCTTGATTAGGAGCTGGAACATTGACTTGAGCTCGGTTCGGGTTACCCGGAGCAAAACGACATGTGACATTCAGATGCCCCATTTTTCCGCAGACTGTGCATTGACGACACGGGATATTAGCCGGATGATGGTAGTTACAAGTGTTACATTTTGGGTGAGGGCCATTGTAGGGAACTTTTGGGATAGGTTGAGCCATGGGTGCATGTGGTTTCGTTTGCGGAGTAGGGGTAGTAATGGCAAAGTTGTGGGCTTGACTGTTAAACTTTCGCTTTTTATTGAAGGATGACTCGGGTTTGTTTGGTTTAGTAGGTGCGGGGGTAGGTTTCTCAACAGATTTCTTAGTGTTTTTCAAGGTTAGGGTACCGGCTTTGACATGGTTTTCAGAAAGTTTAGCAGTGATGGTGATGGCTTCTTCAAGAGTTGCGGGTTTACTACCGATCACCGCATCCTGGATCTGGGGAGGTACACCCTTGATAAATTTCTCAATGTTTCTCCAAAGTGGTGTGACCATGTGGGGAACAAGCATGCTCAACTCATGGTGTCTAGTCGAGTAGGCCAAATGATCACCACTTTCTTGCTTGAGGTTCCAGAATTCCTCCTCAAGCTTTTGGAGTTCAGTTTGGGGACAAAATTTCTTGATCATGAGTTGTTTGACCTCATCCCAAGTCATGGCTAAGATGTTGGCCTCACCTTTGTCCCTTTTTATACCATTCCACCAAGTAAGAGCCCTGTCTTGGAGAACACTAGTACCATACCGAACCTTAAGTGCTTCCGGGCACTCACTATAGGTGAAGGTGTTTTCGATGCTCTCAAACCATTGGAGCAAAGCAGTAGCCCCTTCAGAACCAGTGAACTTGACAGGATTACAAGAGTTGAAGTGTTTGAAAGTGCAAGGATGACGGGTTTCACCATTATGACCAATCTCCCCGTTGTTTTGGCTATCACGGTTGCTAAGAGTTTGGCTAATTTCCGCCACTAGGTTAGGGATGACGGAAGCCATTTCACGGGATACAAGAGCAGCAACCTTACGACTTGACATACGACTTCCCCCACGGCGAGGGACTCTACCACCACGAGGCATTCTGTTAAAGAGAACAAAAGATAAATGTGTGAGTACGAATTTATAATAGAGAGGAGGTCAATAAAATCATAAATTTGCCAAGAAGTGAAGAACGTGCGTTGACTTAGTGTCTTAAGTTTATTTCGTTAATATTTTTGCATATGTTATGGCTTTATTAAGATTTGTTTTGAGATAGACGGGCTAAGGATTGAAGGGATTGTCGTTTTTGGAAGATAATTGGGTCCACGTAAGATTTGGATAAGATAGTTTTGATAACAACCAATGATATTTTTGATGGTGAATAAAATTTTTTTTTTTTGACAATTTGCACTTTTCATTGGAGCATACCAGGTCCGTATATTGACAAGTCAAGGTAAATCGAACTTTCTAACGTTAGACAGATGTGTTTGCATCTATAGTAAATCACTCATCCCGAAAATTCCCAGGTAAGCGTACCAGGTCCGTACATTGGATTTATACGGTACGCTAACCTTGGATAGAACTTTCTATCATTTTGCCAGAAAATTCAGGATACAGGTGTTTACTGTCTAGATACACATCGTCTTGTTCGTTATACTGATTCGAAACCTTGATGAGAATGGATTAGGCATTTGCCTAAGAGTTTCACTAAGCATATGATATGCACATGGAGTCGAGAAATAGATCAAGAAATGTTACTTAGATAATTAGAGTTATAGTAAACGATGATGAGGTTTAAGATGGATAGCTTGGATAAGGGAAGAAGAAGAAGAAAGGTTAAGGGTTTAGTCTTAGCTATTTGTTCTTGCTTATGTTGAATTCATTTGTTAAAGTTCGGTTTAAGTTGTAGAATTTCATAGTGTGTGCAAAGGCCATGGCATTAAATCATAAATAGCAAGTATAACACATAGCATGTAGCATCATGTAACACATAGCATGTAGCATCATGTAGCACATAAGCAAGTATGAGATAATTCATATAGGGTCCCTAAGCATACCGTAGTCTAGGTCACCGTTTCTAATAACCTAAATCCCTACAGTCATGGGCTCTGATACCAATCTGTCACACCCCGACCAATTAAATAAATAAAAGGCGGATAATCGTCGAGACGTGAGTGTTAGAGATTGCTCGTAGCCACATGACGCTACAAATTATAGTTTTAATTAAGCATGCATCACCAAATTAAATATTACAATTTGTCCACAAGTTTGGCAAATCTCAAATGACATAGCTAATAATTGTTCATTGATTTAAATTTTAGCTAGGTCCAAAAGCCTATGGTGATCATGATCCAAAGCTAGCATTAAACGTTGGCATTCCCTGAAACATGTTAGAAAATAATGTCAACATAAAAATGTTGGTGAGTTCACATAGTTAAATACATAGATAATAGTTTATAGATCATAATAATGAGCGATTCCATGTCCACAATGGTTAGTGCAAATATGTAACAACACGTACGGCCTCAAATGTACAATCAAGCCTCAACAATTTAGAATATAGTATATGATCAGCTAAGTGAAATTTGGTTCCTTCAATGAACTAGAATGCGTCATTGAAGAGCCGGACTTAGCATGGACTTTAGCACCAAAAAGGCTTGTCAGGCCCTTAGATCTAAGACGTCGCTGGGCTAGCAATAGTTAATGATCGTATCGATCATAAAATAGAACACCACACGTATACATAAAGCACAACCAAGACATAAATAGAATCACATGGTTGATAAATAGATTTAGTGCATGTAGTGTATTTGAATAATATAACATGTTTCACCCCAAAAGTGTATAAATATAAAAAGGGGTATGTAAACTCACTTTAATCGGCTCCAAATCTACCCAAGAAAATATACGGTGGAAGCCGGAAATAACTCTCGGTAGCTTATCCTATTAATCGAACATAATGATTTTAGTCCATATGTAGTTTCGAGATCGTACGAGTCAAACTCTTATTTTTAGTTGTTTTGTGAAATAGTTTTGAATGTTGGTATATTTATAAGTTTTTATAAAAATAGGTTAAATATTATTTATTTGTAAATATTATACCTTCAAAGGTTATTGTCATTACAAGTCGTTTACTTGGTTTTTTACACATATGGTATGACGTTTAAGTGGATTTTTAGTTTATAAAGTTTTTAAATAGTTGATGAAACAAGTTTATGTGTCTAATTTTATATAAATGATACTTACAAGGATTTAAATGGGTATTTTTGGTTAAATGAACACTCACAAGGATTTTTATAAAAATATATACATGTTTTGTTACTTAGTTTTATAAAGTTTTTAAAGTTAATATTTGTTTATGAAAACTTTTGGGTTTTTAAGGCATAAAAATGACAAAAATATAATTTTTATATGTTTAGTGGGTAGTTTGAATGTTTAAAAATGTGAATTAAAGGTTAAAATGCAAAATAAACAAAAAAAAACGGGTTCTAAGAATCGAACCCGTGACCTCTTGCACTTTAACATATGCACCCAGCCACTTGGGCTGGGTGACTAACCCAACACGAAACCGAAACTTAATTTTTTTAACCTTTTGTTGAATCGGAAAGATAAAGCCTTAATATGGTTTTTAAATAAAAAGGGTGGGGGTGTGCACAGCGTGAATCGAATTCGTGACCTATTCTTTGTTTTGCATCGCACCCAGCCACTTGAGCTGGGTGACTAACCCGTAAATCCTCCAGTTCTTAATTGTTTTATCCTAAATCTAAACAGATTCGAAAATCCCCCACATACCCATTCGAGCCCTAGATCTTTCACCCCCAAATCGAAATCGTTTCCATAGTTTTTGACAAAATTAATGTTAGGGCTTTTGATCCACACCCAAAACCGAGTTCAATGGTATAAAAAAAACTTACAAAATGGTGCGGGTTGGGTACGTGTTCGAGTGCAAACGGGTCGTCCACTTTGATCCCTTCGTGTGAGATTTTTACTTTGTTTTTGCGAATTTTGGGTATGGGGTTTTGTTCTCGGTATGTTTATGAGTGTGTGTGTGTGTTTAATTGAAAAATGGTGAGGTCTAGATATGGTTTTGTTTCTTGGTTTTGAGTTCGAACGAAAGGAAGAAAAAGAGAAGGTTTCAGGCCATTTTTTGGTCAATTGCACGCAAATTACTCGTTTGATGTTAGCTATGGACAGGTTAAACACGTTATTACCCGAAATGGGTCTGATTTGGAACTGAAATTTGGTTGAAGTTTTCGAGTATGGTGAAGAGAGGTGGAAGGTTACTGTTGACGTGAAGGAGGAGGAAGGAGAAGAGATTTGTTTGGTTTTTGACACAATTGGTCCCTCATCTTTGCACATTTCTTTCTTTTTTTTGTTTTATTTTGGTTGTTAACAAGTTTCATTTTTTTTTTTACTTTGATAAATATTGCTATTATTATTGTTATTGTTATTGTTTTAACTTGCTAAATTATTTATATAATTAGTTTCATAAACTTTCAATATTTGATAATATAATTAGAATCAAATTTCACAAATGTTACAGGTGAGCTCCAGTCTTGAGATCCTTCACAGTGAAACCAAACGGGTCAAATTCAACAGTTGTGATATTGTCAATTGTAAATTTTCAGACGGATAAAAGATTTTTAATGATCTTGGGTGTGTAAAGGATATTATTTAATGAATAAGAACGGTTTGGTGTGTGGTGGTTTGAGTGTCCGGATCCGTGAATTGGCATATGATGGCCATTGCCAACAAATATAGATTTTATAGGTGTAGATGAAAGTGGTGAGGAGAGTTTACCTGGATCGTATGTGAGGTGAGACGACGCCCCGGTGTCCATATACCAATTTGAATCATTGGACGTGAGGTTGACTTGTTGCATTGCCTGTGCAAGATTGTTTCCAGTATATCGAGGAAGACCAGAGACTGGGCCTGTTGGACCACCTGCAAATGGTTGTTGGTAGAACAGTTGTTGTTGGGCTGGACCCGGGCCCGCTGAATTGTTACTGGGTTGCTGAAACTCGGCCTGCTGAGTATAGTGGGCTTGTTGAAATTGAGGTGGAGTGGGCCACTGCTGTGGTTGGGCCTGGTATTGATGCTGCTGCACAGTTGGGTAGGGCGATGGTGGTGGCGTCCAAGGTTGCTGTTGCCATGAGTTTTGGCCAAACTGACCCGATGGTGAACCTCCCCGTCCACGTCCTTTCTGATTCTGACTTCGTCCCCGTCCACGATAACTTTGACCACGACCTCGATTAGCATGATAATTGGGGTCGTAGTTTTTACCTTGGTACCCGGTGTTTCGGTTATTATTGTTGGGACGTTCAGTCTGGGCTGCTAAAACACTGGACGCTGCCCTGGATGTAGCTTGTTGACGCTGTGTTTCGAGATGCAACATGTTCCTAGCCGTCTCCCATGTTGAGGTTTGTTGATTTATCATAGCCCCAACGACCTCATATTCTTTTGGAAGCCCACGTACCAGTTGTAAGACTAAACTTGCTTCTGTTACCGGGTGGTACACATCTCCAAGCTGATTTGCCAAGTCTTGGAGCTTTTGACAATAAATATCCATTGAAGCACATGAACTTAACTGAAGATTGTTGAACTCATACTGCAACGCCGCTGCCCTGGCGTTTTTGTTGTTCACGAATATCTCTTTGATTTTAGTCCATGCGCTATGAGCTGTTGTGCTAGATGGGAGAATTCTGGCAAGTAGTTCATCGGACAAGGTGTTGTATATCCACTGGAGAACCAATGAATCGAGTGTCGACCGATTTGAAAATTGGAGGCGGTCACTGCATGAGGTGCTGTACCATCGATGTTATCGATGACTTTGAACGCTTTGGCTTGTAACTCGAAGAGTTTGACCCATGAGGAGTACGTAACTTTGACGCCGTCAAGGGTTTTGACTTTGGTGTTGATGTTCGTAACGGAGTATGCCGGGTGTAACTGTTTATTTGTGGTGTCGTTGACATTGCTACTTTCTGTTTTGTCTCCTTCCGCCATGGTTGGTGATCGAAATCACAGAGAAACAGGTAGGGCTGGCAATTTCTGACACGGACACGATAACACGACACGAAATGACACGGAATTAACAGGTTTCGTGTTTGACCTTAACAGGTGCCGTGTCATTAACAGGTTAACACGATAAAGACACGTTAATTATCGTGTCTTAACAGGTTAAAGATCTGTTAACACGATAGGTCACCTGTTAATATTTATTTATATGAAATGTTAGTGGAGAATGGAGGTGGAGATGGGCTTTAATAGACTTTTAATTTTTTTTCCATATTCGTTTATCAAGTATTATATTGGTTAAATATTATTTTTATGTAATTTTATTGTTTTGGGTCTTAAGAATTATCATATTAAGTCATATTTATTATTTAAAACTTATAAATTTTTTTGAAAATTTTAATTTTTTTAAAAATGGGTTTTTATCGTGTCATATCGTGTAACCTGCTTTTTATCGTGTTCGTGTTCGTGTTTGGAAAAAATTACACGATAAGTTATCGTGTCGTGTTCGTATTTGACCTTATCGTGTTCGTGTCTTATCGTGTTCGTGTCTTATCGTGTCGTGTCTGACACGATATGCCAACCCTAGAAACAGGGATAGGTGGTGCGGCGGAATTAGGGTTTAAAATTTTGGTATTGTGGCTCTGATACCATAAAAGTGTTTTTGGTATTAATCTCCTTGCCTTCATTCATTGATAGAACCCTTTAAATAGGGTGATGAGTACAAGATATTTTAGGAAAAGATAAGCACTAAACATAATATGATAAACTCTAAATATAATACAAATACTGTCAAGGATGAGGTTCATTTGAGAAGACTCATATATTGCAAGAAGAAAAAGAAGAAACCTAAATCACTAAAAAAACTTATCAATGGTTTAGTTTTTTTAAATAAATTCACTTCCTACATACAAATATGTAACGTATAAACTAAAAAAATCATTAAAATATTTTTTACGTATGTATTTTTAGCGTTTTAAGTTTACCTACACATGTGTAAGTAACCTAACTTACACATGACTTCCATATGTGTAGGTTTAACAAATAAACGAAATTCATTCAATTTTATTTTTTGTTTGTCAAAGTTAATGAATAAATATTGTATTTCTATCATTTTTATTTATGTTAAAAACGTTTTTTGTTGAAAAAATGAAGAAATTAGTTATTTCTTTCACTTCTCGCAATATTTGCTCTTCTCAAATGAACCCTCCCCATACTGTCAATCATATCTACTAATATCATAAACAATAGTCAGATTATTAGAAGAAAAAAATAGAAAAAACAAAAAGTAAATTCGGCCAATGGGGCTTTGACATGTGGTCGGTGGTTGGCAGTGCCACCACCGACCTTATATTATAGAAGGATATAAATAAATAAATGTGTCAAATAACTTTAGTTAAAAAAAAGGGTTCGTAGCCATCCATACTGTTTTCGATCACATAACATGTATACATAATACATTTTCAAGTTTATATATTTCATATAAGCACATACTTGTGTGTACATAAGTAGGTGTGCGTACATTTTCAAGTAGTTTAAAACTAACATGATGAATACCAAGTCGACAGGAGATTGAATAGAAATTGACTAAATTAATTAACACATATCCAGGCTAAAATATATAACTGACCCAATGTGGTGAAGTATTTGACAACATGATGTTTGATTATTTGTCCAACTATCGTCTAATCACGGGACAAGATGTAAGAGAGACTTAACAAAAAATTGTATGAAGTTAGTGTTTTGGACATTTTCTGTTAAAAAATAAAAACACATGAACCAAACTTATTAAGGTAAGACTAAAACTGTTAATAGAATACATGGATCAAAATTACACTTTACTCTACTTTTAATATAGTATGAATAACCAATTTTTTGCTTTAACAATTTATATATGAAGAAAAAAAAGTTTCACTCAATTTTTCTCCAAACTTATTTAAAAACAATTAATTTTTTTCTTAAAAAAAGCCTTAGAAAATCTTAATTTATTATGTTAGAATGGCGGTGAAAATATGTCAATAGACTAGCTAATACTAATAATTAGGTATGAGACAAGACGACGCATTGTAGCGGTCGGGTCAGATGGTCGGGTTTTGCGTGTGTGACTTCGTCACATACGTTGATAAAAAAGTTTCATGCCTTGTACATTGTAACACCCTAGGCAAATCCCATATCGACCGTGGGCAGGAGAGATCTGGGATATAAGGGATGTCCGACCTCAAATACCAATAACGCCTAGGATGTTACATACATCATGGCGCAAAGCCGTAATATGTCACAGCCAAAACCAGAATGTTGAAGTCAAACTATATGTTAAAGTAGCGTAAGAGACCAAAGTTGAAATACCATTAGAAGCTGAAATGACTATTAATAAAAGTCGGTGACTTGAATCGTAAATATATTAAAGAACTAAAAAAAATTAACTTCAACACTTGTCACACGTGATTGGAACACGTGTTATCACGTGAAATGCTGTGTCCACCGACCTTCACAGTTAGTAAGTTATAAAATAAAATATAAACTTCTCTCATTTTATCTAGTTAATTAGTATCACATAAAATATAAATTCAGTGATTTTTATGTAAGTTAGTTGGTGTTAATGGCACGTTTCACCATTAATGTACGTGTTAACATGTTGAGAGTTGAGACGGCGGTTGAATATAAAAATGGGCGTGTTAATGCGGTTAATTAGTTCCAAGTTAAATCACAAAATAGTTTTTTTTTACAGCGAAATGAATAAAGCCGGTTACCCGGGGTAACCCAATGGTGAAAAGCAACCCCAAACGCTCTGCGAATACAGACAATGCTGGGTAGCCGAAACCCACCTATTAACCCGACTCCAATTCGGGGGAAACCCACTAACCCGTCCGCCCGTAGGCACGACGACAAGTTAGTGGTAAAACTCGTTTGGCTCAGAGATCGAACTTTTGTTGCCACAAGTCCCTCTTCATTGCCCCCATTTGCCTCTTATAAAGTGGTGGTAGTGGGACTAGAACTTGGGTTTTTTTTTAAGAATCCAAGTCCCTTACCACTACACCACATTAAAAGTTGCAAATCACAAAATAGTTAACGCGTTTGACAACAATACATATTAAACATAACATTTTTTAGAACGACGAGTTTATCAATGTTAGGTCACCGCACTCCCTCAATGGAGTGTCATGTTGCTCCACTACAGTCAGACTATATATTATCTTAACCGGGTTTACGCTAACTTTATAAGATTTTGGTTTGGCTTTCCCCAGGGAACCATACAACAAGCTACCACTTGACAGTCGTTATGCCACCACAAGAGTAGAACCTTGATCTGACGTAACACACGATGAGACTAAAACCCGAATAGACCCGAAATTGAAACTGACAACCTCAGCTGATCACATTAGACATAACTAAAAACTGACACAAATAAGGATGAAATTCGGGTCTTATGAGGAAAACACAACTTAAAATTCAACTAATAAGAGAGTTAATATAAGAACATGGACCCGATAAATTAATCATAAATATCAAAATAATCAAATTAATTAAACATGTCAATGTGCAAACCAATTAATTCACCTTAATTTTCCCCAAAGTTTCACGGTTAATGCGAAGTGTAGAATGTTATGTTACAACATCACAACCTTAGAAATGTTATGTTACCAAGTTTATAAAACTATCAAAATTCAACGTACAGCATTTTCCATTCTATGATATTTATTTACTTTTTGTGTGTAAATCAGTGGCTTAAATCTCTCTTTTTGTGTGTTTCGATCACTAACTAACATATATATTTTGCTACCTAGTTTTTGAAAGAAAAAGACAGTTAAAAACATAAGGTAATTAAACACTCCCAATAAATAATATCAAGCATAATATTATATATAACAAAATTTGATGGATCAATTAAGATGTTATAACATTCAACACATCTTAATTACCATCATATATATCCCAAACTTAACATATAAACCAAAACAGAGATAACATCCATTGATCAAAAGACAACTATATTCTTAATAGTACGTTATATATATATATATATAGGTAACTAATTAGTAGATATAATAAACCGGCCATGCATATTAATCCACCAAATTAATACCCTAGCTTAATTCATTATTGTAGTGAAGATGCCCCTGATCAATTGGTGGACTCGATCAATCTAAAGACAGTAAGCATGGATGCAGTAGGGGTTAAGCCCATACGGAAACCGGGTGGCATCCAAAAACTTCATCCCGCTACCTTGTGTGACGTATTCAACGTTAAAGTAGGAGTGACGGGCCTTTAAAGGCATGGATCTCCCCGCCAGGAGAGAGCATGTGCTTTGCATTGTTTAGAAAGTTTACAAAGTCATCGGGATCGGAAGGTGGCTGTCGGTAGATGATGGTATCAAACCATAAGCGAGCAGGGTTGCCCCCACGGACATTGGGATCATTGTACGCTAGCTCAGGTTGCACCTCGGCAAGGATTGTGGCATTCTTGAGATGTTGCAGATTATGCTGGATCAGTCCAGTTTCAGCAGCATTTTCTCCTGCATGCATGTTGAAACCATCGATACCATTTCATAATAACTAAAACATACATATATATATACATAGATAAATTAATTAATTAAGATGATAATTAATATCTATATATCAATTAAGTAAACTGAGTTGAAAAAATTTATAGCTAAAATATGTATCATTAAACCTTCATGATATCAAGTTGAAGAAAGAAATAATGCGTTAAAATATGAACAAAATTAATTACTTTCATGATTAAAGAAACGTACAAGCTGAGTGAGCAAGTTAAAATTAAAAATCTTAAAAACTAAAGATGATAATTATATATTTCATTAAAACCTAGCTAGCTAGCTCATTAAAAGTTGACAAGATGAACAAATTAAGATGATAATATATATATTTCAGTTGAGAAAATGAAAAATGTTCAAGAAGATCAAAATGTTTCAGATGAACACATGCTGCAGGCTGCAGCAAGTTGCAGATGATAAGTTGGAAAAACATTAAAAACTTTATGATAAACTTGATGATTATATATATTAATTTCAGATATATAATGAAAAAGTAGGTAGGTTGAAAAAAGCTAAAAAACTTCATCATAGATATCATAAAGTTGTGAAGATGAGAAATTAATGTTCAAGTAGATGATCAAAAAATTAAGCTTAAAAATATCATTAAAGCTTCATGAATCATGATCCATGAAAAAAGCTGATAAATATAGAAGCTCATAATATTTCAGATCGATGATTCATAGAGTTGATGAAAACAGATAAAAACTTGATGAAAATAAGTTGAAAAAACTTGATCGATCATAGAGTTGAGATCGATCGAATTAGATGAGAAATGTATAATTTGTCAGATGAACAACAAGGTAGGTTAATTAACAATGAGAAGATGAAAGCAATAGATGAGTAACAATTCAACCAGGATGAACATAAAGATGAAGATTGAAGAATAAAGAGAGATATACGTACCCATCTTGTAAGGAGTTGTGCACCACAAATTCTTGTGATCACCAATCATTTGAGCAATGTTTTTTGAAAGTGAGAAGCTAGCTATCTTCATTCAAAACCAAAATTCTTGAAGCAGCTGTGTACAGTCCTTGCTCATTCAACTCCACAAATTTCCTTAGACACACAAACTTTCTGGTGAGTTCTTTGGTGAATTTGTTCATCATGTTAATATATTTTCAACAACAACAACAACAACAACAACAAAATGAGTGTAGCTAGTGTGATCTGTTCCGATATATATACCGCATCTCGAGTCCATTTGGCCGGGATCATTCTATTGGTTGTTGTACGTTACTCTTAATTAATTTGTGAGTGTGTGTTTGTGTTTGTCTTTGTAGTGGTGGTGGTCTGATGTAGGGCTGTTATCGAGCCGAGCCGAGCCGAGCTAGGCTGGGCTCGAGCTCGAGCTCGATAATAAACGAGCCAGCTCGGCTCGGCTCGTTTTTCTTATCAAGCTGAAAAGTCGAGCTCGAGCTCGGCTCGTTAAAAGCTCGAGCCAGCTCGAGCTCAATCAAGCTGGCTCGTTAGCGTTTTTTTTAAAAAAAATTTAATTTCTTAATTTTTTTATTTTTTAATAATAAATAAAACATAAAGAATTAACATACTTATATGTATAATTTATGTTTTTGTTTCATATTTTTATATGTTGTGAATTAATTAATTTAAAAGTTTTAACATTTTAATCATCTCCTACCTATTTTTTAAACTTAATACATTTTACTAAAACTAATTTATATATAAAAAGTATATTTCGAGCTGGCTCGCGAGCTCACGAGCTGAGCCAGGCCTAGCTCGAGCTTGGCTTGAATCAATTCGAGTCGAGTCGAGTCAGCTCGTTTACAACCGAGCTTTTTTCGAGCCGAGCTTTTCTCGAGCTTTTTTCGAACGAGCTTCGAGCAAGCATCGAGCCGCGAGCTTTTTGAACACCCCTACTCTGATGCCATTGCCTGCCTGCCTGCCTGCAATGCATCCAAATATTGTTACGCCTCTCAGAGATGATAGAGAGTGAGAGTGAAGATTTGATTTGGTGTGAGAGAGAGAGAAAGATATATACATACAACAAGATCGATATATATATATTATGGTCATAGGGATTAATCATGGCCTATACCTAGCTAGCTTCTAGCCATTAATGCCTTAATTGTCGATCTTCCTTTTTCTTTTACTATTATACCCCTCCTTCTCTTACCCTTTTATTTGTTTGTTTTCAACACACAACACCAAACACTTGCTACCTAGTACACGTATAACCAATGTATTTGTGAAATTGTACGTATTAATTAGGGATGTTTAATAGGTCAGGTTATCGGATTGGTGGATTGAATCCGACCCGAATCTGAAAAATTTATATAAATCTAAACCTGATTCGAACTTGAAAATTTATACATTACTTAAACCCGAACCCGACCTGATTTTTAGCAGGTTGACCTGAACCCGACCCATTTGACCTGAATTATCACAAAATATATTCTCCAAGAGTTAAAAATTCAAAATTACCAATAAAAGCATTCTTTAAACAAGTGCGAACTTATGGAAAATCGGGAATTGCCACCCAAATGTACGCATAACCATATAAGACATTCGATATTATCACAGTTATAACGTAAAACGTCCTAAACTACATGTATATTGACACAATATACACTAAATTTTATATTTATATAAAAAATCAGGTCAAACCGTGAACCCAGTGGGTTGACTCGAACCTGACATGTTTTTGAATCGGGTCAGCGGGTTCAACCCGAAACTGACCCACACCCATTCAATGGTAAACCCAAACTCACGATTTTCGGGTTAGGTTCAGGTCGTGTTGTCAGGTCGGGTCAGAAATTCCCAGCCCTAATTTTAATCGATTTACAAATATCATAATTCTTGTGTCAATTTTAGTGGATTTACGCAATAAAGTTCGTTCATTCTATTTGCGTTTGAATTTAATGGTTTTACGTAGAATAGTTACAGGTTCATGTTCGTTTTTTTTCCTGTAAAGAGAGTTGTGGTGAGCATTCGGTGAGTTCGTAGTAATGGGGGAGCCTCAATACCGACAAAAAAACCTATTGATGTTAGAGACGGAGTTTCGATCTTGGTCATTAAACATACATCTAATTACATTACTTTTTAGTATAATATCCATTGACTAGTTAACTGTCACATGACGGAAAATGATCATTGAGGGCATTAATTAAGCGGTACATAGAGTTTAATAGAATGTGTTTTTAATAATACCGAGAGTGCGCGTATACATTAATTAGGATTGTATTTGTAATAATTTAAATTTCAATACCAACAATTTATAAAATACTTTTAGGTTTAAGTCTCACTTAATATGTGTCAACGAAAAAAGGAAGTTTGAAAAAAAATTACTGTTAATTAAAATAAATAGAATGATCTCGTGTTTCACAAATTAAGATATCATGAAAATAAGGGTCATCCTATTCACACACCCCATGCTTTTATTTCTCATACCCCCAGGCGCCGCACATAGACCTTGGCGCCGCGCCTGGGTCACGTCTTATCCCAGACACATCCTCGTACGTAGTCAATCACGCGTCAACACCCTTATGCGCCGTGCATGGCCCTCGGCACGGCGCGTGGGTCATATATGCGGCCAACAACATCATCGGCGCTTAGGTCATATATGCGGCGCATTTGTCCAGATTTGACTGAATTCCACCTCATTTACGACATTCCTCGGTTGACGTTGACAGAAAAGTGACTCAGGCGCGGCATCAAGGCCTGTCCGTGACGCCTGGTTTTAAAACAGGTGTGTGAATAGAATTTTAGAGTGTGTGAATAGACAAGGCCGAAAATAATACTCCTACTCCACTTTTATATAATACATCAAATCATGTCAGTGGGAACATGAAAATGGAAATGAGCAACTTGTTTTCGAATTAAGGGCTAATTACTTGTATACTATTTAAAATCATTTATTCGTTTATGTATTAATGTATGTGAACCGTTCAATTTAAATAGTTGTAATAATAATGAATGTAAAAATACATGAACATGTTTATTTTCTTGATAGAAAATATAGTTGGCCAAGTGTAATTTTATAACATACTTTGACCCCTTATTTTACTTTAACACATGTTTATGACTTTAACTATTCGATTTTGACTTAGTCATTATTTTGACATATGTGTCTGTTTTCTAATATGTAACGCATTACGTCCTTACATCGTAACATGAAAGACATAAAACATTGTTAATTGCCAGACGAATTACATACGTGAAACCCGACAAACGCATCATGCGTCTTTATGGCTAGTTAGATATTAAACTCTAAAGAAAAAATAAACGAACTCGTATTACTCAAAACCAGGGCCGGTCCTGAGATATTTTGTGCCCTGTGCGAGTTGAAATAAAGGCCCCCGATACTATTACAGTGGCGAAGCCAAGATTTTTTGTCAAGGGGGCCGGGGCTAAAGTTTATAACGTTTTGTTTCGTGGGGTCAAACTCAATATATATATAAAAAATTAACTATCGACCAACAAACTAACACTTCAGACAGAAAAAAGTTCTATAAACTAGTTATTTAAAAAAAAAACACACACACGTTTAATAAAAAAGACAATTTAAAATGAGTTTGATACTTTTACTAATTAAAATATGTATATAGTTCATTACATATTGGACTTGAAAACTTATTTAATAATTAAAAACTAAAAAAATTGAAAAGCAAATAAATCAATGTACAGTTTTTAACTTAAACACTAAATAAGTTTTAGACTAAATATATGAATTGTACATGTTTACATTTTTTTTTATATTTATTGGAATTTAACATATTGGGAGCCACAAAATTAGCTGTACCTATAGTAGTATATAGTCTATGAATAATAAACTGAAATACTTTTCTATTCAAAAGTAAATTCAAATCGATCATTAACCCATCTTCTCCCTTCTTCTTCCCCATTTTCTGAAACTCAGCCTCATTGCCGGGAAAAAAATCCGGTGATGGTGTTGTTCCATTCTTTCCATGTTTTAAACCATTTTGAGAGGTATGATTCTTTATGAATTCACTGTTATTAACTATAGTTTTTAAAAAATTTAAAAAAATTTGGTGCCCCTCTCAGAAATGGTGCCCTAAGCGGTCGCTCATCTCGCACCTGCTCAGGGCCGGCCCTGCTCAAAACCATACATTCTTAACCAAAAAAGTTAACATCTATATAAAAAAAAGTTAAGAGTGAATTGGATTTATATATTATATGTAAGTAATGATGTAAACATAAAATAGACTTACAAAATAACTTTTTATATATTATATAAATCGTTATGTAAACATGAAATAGATATACAAAATAATTTTTGTTTTATACAATATAAATATTTTATTTTTAATTTACGTTGTGTTGAGATGGAAAAGCAAGCATGTTGCAAATGTATGTAACTGAAAAGGGATACTTAGGGGTATAATGGGTATTTAAAATTGTAGCTATAAACCTAGGACTCAACCGACAAACTTGGAAGGTGGGCAACTGTCAGCCAATAGAAGGGGGGAAATTTAACATGAGTTTTATTTCTATATTAAGAATATATTTGTTTGGGTAAGGGTAAAAAAATAAAATGAGTTGCTAAAAAGATCATAGACAGAAAAGTAGTAAAAAGATGAACCGGACAATTGAGTCCAATTTGTACCCACCTTCATAAACCTACACTACAACAACTCACTTTTTAACGACCAACGACTAATGTTTATATTATAAAATTTGTTCAAATATTAATAAATGAACATGAAAACGCTCGGTTTCTTAACAAACAATCATGAACAAGAAAGTCAAATCGGTAGAATGTTTTTGTTATTGTGTCTTGGTATGAGTTTTTGTATTTTTACTGCATTTTACTCAAAAGTATATATTTTTTAGATCTTATAAATTATTAATTTTTATTTTTTATATAAATAGTCTAGTTTACCGTTAAAAATAACGAGTAAATAACAATCAAACTAACCGGGGGATGCAAATGACTCACTTTAGAAAGCCTAGGGTTGCAAATGTCAAAATATTCAAACGGGGTTACAAAGTGCTAGCTATTAAGTATAAATCACAAGGATGCATTTTGTACTTAACTCTAATTTTAATTTACCTTGTGTTGAGATGAAAAGGCAAACATGTTGGGAGAGACACAAAAGTAGTAAAAAAAGTATTAAAAAACTTAATGAATCGGACAATCGAGTCCAATTTGCATATCCACTTACCTTAATAAACCTACACTACACAACAACTCACTTAGTCATGCACAAACTTGGTTTTTTTAGGAACCGGTTCTAGGTAGGAATCGGGTCCGGTTTTGGTCAACAAAATCAAGAACTGGGTAGGGTCGGTTCCGGGTCGGGTGTTTGCCCGGGTTTTTACCGGTTTAACCGGGTTTTTTCGGTTCCAGGTAGGGTCGGGTCTGGATTTTGGCCGGGTTGAGGTGGAACCGGTTCCGGGTACGGTTTCACTTTTTTGGAGGAATCGGAACTCATGTGTACCTTACGGTTCGGGTACGACCGGTTCCAGTTCGGTTCCGGGTATGGTTTCACTTTTTTGGAGGAATCGAACCCATGTGTACGACCGGTTCTAGTTCAAGTTCGGGTACACCGGGTCGGTTCCAGAACCGGTTTTTTTGTGCACGACTAAACTCACTTTTTAACGACCATCGAATTTTATATAAATGGGAAAGTTCCTCTACAAAATGGATTTTACTTGAAAAATGTGAGGTGATATTTAAATAAATCAAAACCATGTCAAACGAACTTCGATAAAACTCATTCTTGCGGCGTTTGAACTATATCGTTAATCCTCCCGCCCCCACACCACCCAAAAACCTAAACCCCCACCCCCACCCCCAAAAACCTAAAACCCCTACCCCCACCCACTAAAAACCTAAACCCCATGCACTCACCCACCACCCAAAAACCCAAAAACCCCACCTCCATCCCTCAAAAACCTAAACTGCCACCCCTAAAAAAACCTAAAATCTAAAAGGTAAACCCCTTAGGCTTTAGGTAAAAACTAAATTTTAAAACTAAACCCAAAAAGTTAAACCCTAGAAGCTAATGTGGTAAAGCTCGACGAGACAGTTTCAACACCGCGTGAATGAGCTTAAACAAAGCTCGTTTGACCTGGTTTTGATGCATTTTAAATCACTTATCACATTTTTAGACAAAATCTATTTTGTATTGGATCCTTTTTATATATAAATAAAATTAAAGGATCATTGGAACAGTGAGAGCGATAAAATGGGGCGGTTAGGCATGTTAAGGAACCAAATGATTAGTGAATCGATCATCATATATGATGCTTTTTAGTTTAATAAATGATCGAACATGAACATAATTTTTTATTCATTTAACAAAATGAACGCATATGAACACATGCTCTGGTTGTTCATCTACGATCGTAAACATTCAACGTTTATTTATGTTTGTATATTTATGTTTTTTCTATATACAACTCAATATTAATTCAAATTTATTTATTACTTATACTAGTATGATCTAAAAATCAATATTTTTTTTTATTTGTGTCTCTTTAGCCCCTCCCAATAATATCATGATACATATTTTGAATTAAAGATGGTTTTTTTAATTTACATATCTTTCATCATATCTTTCATCGCTATTGAAACTCTGGATGTACGTACCCACGCTGAAGCCAATATATTGAGAATAAATAAAACTTCAGCGACAAACTAGCTACCGAAGCATTCATCGTATCTACGTACATTGAATGCAAAGTTGTTTATTCATCGGCCGGTCTACGGTTCATCTCTAACGACAATTTGTCTTGGTTAGGGTTTGGTTGGAGATTGATTAGTGATAGTACGTGTGAGTTTTCTATATTGTGGTGTGCAGGTGGCGTCGTGGCGCCACTGCTTCTTTTGAGAACTTGTAGTAAACTTTAAATATATGTTCATTGTTGTTGTTTTATATTTTCTACTGTTTATTTGTTATTGAATATTAGAAAAAATTATTGTAGTTTTATTTTTTCATTTATAACACAAATAATTTGTTATCAAATATTTGTTTATTTACAATGTAATGTATTAAAAAACTCATTTTTCGAATCTTGAAATATTAGTTTATAATTTCTTTTAATAATCCAACCTTTGCGTTTACACGATATTAACCTAACATGATGATTAATAAAATAAGATAGTAAATGAATTTGATATACCTTTGATATATATTAACTAACTAGAATTAACATCAGGCCGTGCGTTGCAGCGGCCGGGTCACGCAGTCGGGTCTTGCGTGTTTAACTTCGTCATATATGCTGAAAAAAAAAGTCTCATGCCCCGTACGTCACGACGAAAAAACGTAATGTGTCACATGTTAAAAAACAATGAAAGTCGCACTGTATGTCAAAGTAGAGTAAGAGAGCAAAGTCGAAAGCTTATCAGGGACTAAAATGACAATTAGTAAAAGTCGTACTATGTGTCAAAGTGGAGTAAGAGATCAAAGTCAAAAACTCATCAGGAGCTCAAACGACAATTAGTAAAAGTCGATGACTAAAACCATCAATGCGTTAAAAGTCGGGGATTAAAACGTTAATACGTTAAAGTACAAAAAAGTTGAAAAGCGGCGTGGCGGGACGGGAGAGGCCGGTGCAAAGCACCGACCTTCCCTATTAGTATGTATATAAATATAAATATAAATATAAGTATAAATATAAGTATAAATATAAGTATAAATATAAGTATAAATATAAGTATAAATATAAGTATAAATATAAGTATAAATATAAGTATAAATATAAGTATAAATATAAGTATAAATATAAGTATAAATATAAGTATAAATATAAGTATAAATATAAGTATAAATATAAGTATAAATATAAGTATAAATATAAGTATAAATATAAGTATAAATATAAGTATAAATATAAGTATAAATATAAGTATAAATATAAATATAAATATAAATATAAATATAAATATAAATATTAATATAAATATAAATATAAATATAAATATAAATATAAATATAAATATAAATATAAATATAAATATAAATATAAATATAAATATAAATATAAATATAAATATAAATATAAATATAAATATAAATATAAATATAAATATAAATATAAATATAAATATAAATATAAATATAAATATAAATATAAATATAAATATAAATATAAATATAAATATAAATATAAATATAAATATAAATATAAATATAAATATAAATATAAATATAAATATAAATATAAATATAAATATAAATATAAATATAAATATAAATATAAATATAAATATAAATATAAATATAAATATAAATATAAATATAAATATAAATATAAATATAAATATAAATATAAATATAAATATAAATATAAATATAAATATAAATATAAATATAAATATAAATATAAATATAAATATAAATATAAATATAAATATAAATATAAATATAAATATAAATATAAATACAAATATAAATACAAATATAAATACAAATATAAATACAAATATAAATACAAATATAAATACAAATATAAATACAAATATAAATACAAATATAAATACAAATATAAATACAAATATAAATACAAATATAAATACAAATATAAATACAAATATAAATACAAATATAAATATAAATATAAATATAAATATAAATATAAATATAAATATAAATATAAATATAAATATAAATATAAATATAAATATAAATATAAATATAAATATAAATATAAATATAAATATAAATATAAATATAAATATAAATATAAATATAAATATAAATATAAATATAAATATAAATATAAATATAAATATAAATATAAATATAAATATAAATATAAATTTGTGAAAATTAATCATCTTCGTAATTACGTTTTTATTTCGATTTCATAATCTTTTGAATCAATGTTTGATTCTAGTGATCTAGTTTCTTATTTTAATTGTTTGGCAAAAATATTTATGATCTAGAAATATTTTGTACGTGTCTATTTAATTATCAATTATCTTCTTCATTAAGTAGACATAATAATCTTGTGAGATACATGGCGTTGTTCAATGGAGCTATTAACATATTAAGGCAAACTGTCATCAATAAGAGTATGCCAGTGGCAACTCTACCTATCTATCAAACGATACGATGCGCGTCGAATTGGAAATTGTTCGTGGGAGGTAATCTCGAATCATATGCACGTCTGTTAAAGATATAATCACGCCTTTTAATCAAAGGGTCATCATAAGATTCTCCAGTTTTTTAATTACGACTAAGTATCCAACTCATGTTTCTTAAAACAACGTAGTTTTTAAATATCTATTGAAAAGTTAGTATGATTTGAAATCCGTAGACCCTTTTGACCCTTCTCTGGTTTGGTTCAGTAGTATCATGTAATTTAGTCTACAGGCTTTTGTATTCACATTCGTTCTCGTTGTAGGGGTGGCACCGGATACAAATGATACACGCTTGCGTGAAGTTTTTAGCAAGCATGGGGAAGTCACCGAAGGTATGGAATTTATTGCAGTGGTTTTTTAAGGGTTAATTATTGGATTTTAATACTCTAAACTTTGGGGTATTGGCCGTTGACACTCCCAACTAACACTTTCACTGTCACCACTCCCAACTTAACATTTCACTTACCGTGTCAATCCATTTTTGTCCATGTAGTGTTATTATCCTACGTGGCATGCTTATGTGACATAAAAACATGGTGATAGGGCAAGTGAAATGTTAAATTGGGAGTGAGGGCAGTGAAGATGTTAGTTAAAAGTGACATCGGCCAATACCCCATAGTTAGGAGTATTAAAATCCAATAACCCGTGTTTTTTTTCTTTTGACAAACTTAGCACACGGTTGCTTTGCCTTTTTTACATTATGCCTCTTATAAAAAATTGAATTAACTGAAAAACCGAACCAAAATAACCAACCCAAACTAATAGCCGATGGCTTTGGCTTATTCTTTTTTCATTAACCAAAAATTACTGTTCCGTTTTGTTATACCTTGATATCCAAACCTGTTATTTTTGGCTAATGTTTTCTCGGCCACAAATGGGAAACAAAAAACCAAACCACGCCCATACAAAAAATCAAAACCAGAAGTTACTAAAAAAAATATATTTGAATTTTTTGGTGTTAACGGTAACCCTCGATCTCATGGCTCGTTATGTTACGCAACAGCTAAAGTGATCATGGATGAAAAAACCGGCAAGTCTAGTGGTATTGGCTTCGTAACTTTTGCCAAGTATGAGCCTGCTTGTAGAGCGATCAACACGATGGATCAATGGGTATATTACTCTTTTCCTCGCTATTCCGGTTCCTTGGTTTATCATACATTTTATTAATCGTCGTCAAATATACAAAATACTTTTAATTCTTCAATAGTATATGATCTAAAAAAATCATACCTAGTAAAATCTCACTTAAGAACACAGAAATATTATATGCTATTTTGTAAAATCTAGCGTTGGATCGTCGTGGTTAACACGCTCCATCGCATTGCCACAGTGTCAGCTCGTTAGGTTACATGTTGGGTCAAGTGGCTATCAGGTGTCGGTTGGCTTGTGTGTCTAGTTATATATACATACACATTTTGCTCCCTTAACCAAACATAATATAAACTACATGTATGAACAAATTGTGCAGGAGTTGCATGGTCAAACGGTGACGGTGAGGTGGGCTGAGGATAGTGGTGGCGATATTGAGTTATCGTGTTTGGCAGGTGAAGAGTTGGCTGGTAAAACTGTTTATTTTAAACCGATAGGATGATGAACCAAATCGATGACTCTCACCTTTCCGTGCACCTTTGCTTTTTTAATACAACTAATGTTTGCACTTGTTATGGTCTGTTACTATGTTATTTTCTTAGTTGTTTACTTTCCTCAATACCTTTCCTGTCTAAAAATTCTCCATCAAATTAATTTAGAACATGACACATAAGCAAAATCCTATATGGAGTAGTTAAAATGATGACATGTGGATAAGTTATTTAATTATTAGAATATGTAGATTCGCGTGAAATAGTATCTAGTACTAGCATTATTCTTTTACTATTTTTTAATCTTTAGTATTATATGCATATGTTTGTACACGTTAAAGACCTAGGATACCCTATATTGTATGTGAGGACATATTCTAATACACACAATCACACGTGCACTTGGATTATTTTTTTGGGATTTGTTTGTTGTTTTTTTTTATTCCTTGTAAAATAGTTTTGTGTGCAACACCTTGGATACTATTAATGAAATGAAGAAACTCGAGACGTGATAATAATGTGAGTTAAAGCATGTATAACATTAGATAACAACTTGCTTGAGATGCTTCGATGCGAGGTAGGGTACCTATAGTTGTTATGGTAAGATGTTGTTATGGTAAGATGTAGGGGTGTGTATGGGTCGGTTTGGGTCGGTTTTTGACTCAATCTGAACCTAAACCTAAAAATTCGGTTTTTGTGTTTTTAAAACCCATGGTTTTGGGTTTTTCGGTTTTGGGTTTTGGGTTTGGGTTTGGGTTTGGGTTCGGTTTTTTTGATTTTTTTGGTTTTTTCAACTTGGCTTTAAATTTATTGATTTTTAGTACTAAATACAAGTTATAACACAACTCTTAATGATTCAAGAAAACATATTATAATACTAAAGTTTAAATTTATGTTTCCATAAGTTTAAACATTAAAAATCAACCACATTTCAAAAGAAAATTTACTCAGAAAACAATAACCATAAACAAAATTTTGAATCTCATCATGCTTCGACAAAAACCACCAATAAATCATAGATAAAATGTAATATGATCATATAATAATGTATTACAATATAAGTTTTTACATAACATAGGTCATGGGTCTTACATATATGAAATTTAGCAGACACATAAACATTATTGGGTCGGTTCGGTTTTTACGGATCGATTTTTTAACAAAACCCAAACCCAACCCAAAAGTTCGGTTTTTTTATAAATTAAACTCAAAACCCACGGTTTCTATTTCGGTTCGGTTTTTGGGTTTGGGTTTTTGGTTTTTTCGGTTTCGGATCGGTTTTTTTGGTTTCATGCTCACCCCTAGTAAGATGCTTACGAATGGTATATCTAGTACCAGTGGTGGATGCTGAACGTTTATAGCACGGGGGCGAAAAATTACATGACCCATAGAACTGAATAATATACAGTGGCTAAATCAATAAATATATACAAATTTAAGGTATCGGGGTAAAACCGACACTTCTGTTGAAAAACGCGCGGGAGCCGGCACCCATCATGGCCCCCATAAGGATCTGCCAATGTCTAGTACCTCACGAAGTGTTTCCAAGGAGAGCCGCAATTCCTGCTCTCGGGGATGCTAGATTGAAGAACACTGAACGACATGGATAAGTTTTGGAGTAGTTTCGGTTTTAGGGTATGAGGGATCATGGGTCACTTTAAAACGACTTTTCGTTAAGTTTGAAATAATTGTTAGGATCGGTGGTTGAGGTGAGGAAGATAAGAGCATATTTTCGTAATTCTTGGCCCTTGTTAACAAGTATAGTGTTTATCTTAAATGGGTCGGGTGCACAAGACCAACTATTGAGTCCGGTAATACTGTATTCACTTTTATTAGATTTTTGGGGTTTATTTTATTTTCAAAATTAAAAGGTATTTCATATTTTTAAATTTGAATAAAAAAACTTAATGTCCCTCTATTTTAGGGATTAATTTTGTTATGTCGTTCAAACTATTGGACTAGGACTGTAATATATCTAAAACCTATGGAGCAAAACCTCAATATGGGCATACCATATGAACCGTCCTTGTAATTATAACAAAAATGATGCATCTGCTAAACGATGCGCGAAGAAAATGACGAAGAAGAGGAAATTAGTTGTGGCAACAAGGGAAAACAAGGCATTGGCGGAACCACATAGGCAAGAATGAGATCAACCGACCGTAATATTTTTCTGCTTCATATACAACATATAATACGTGAATTTTGGACGACACCAAATTTTTTTGACTGACAATTGTTTCGTAAAAAATAATAGTCTCATTTTCTATTGGTTTTTCTATGAAATTTGTATGTTAGTTTTAAATAGGTATATTGGTTTTCACTGGTTCCAACTATTACTTTTTATCTTCTACCGGTTCCAACTATTGAATTGTCTGTCAACGGTCCCAACTTTTATCACTTTGGTAACCACTGGTCCGTCGTTAAATTTTTTTAACGCCGTTAAGTTTTTTTCAAATTCAAGACCGATGTTTTAGTCATTTTGATCGGAAGGATAATACGAGTCGATTGATGTAAAATTTTCTCGAAAAGGCTCTCTGAACGATAAATTTTTTACATCCGATTGAAGCACCGTTAGATTTAAACACCTGATTGAAGCACTATTTCGTTATTCGGAGTGCCGTTTCGAGGTAAATTTCTATCAATCGACTTGTATTATCCTTCCGATCAAAAGGTTTAAAACATCGGTAATGAATTTGAAAAAAACTTAACGGCGTTAAAAAAAATTTAATGACGGACCAGTGGTTACCAAAGTGATAAAAGTTGAGACCGTTGACAACCAATTCAATAGTTGGGACCGATAGAAGACAAAAGGTGATAGTTAAAACTAGTGAAAACCAATATACCTTTTAAATAAATACTGTTGTGTATGCTTTTAACAGTTTAACTGTTTTCCATTCTAATTCAAAAGCCCAAGTCCCTTACTAGAATTAAACATATTAAAGCCCAAATCTTTCACATTTATTAAAAGCCCATTCATACTCTTAGTCCTATTTTTTTCTTGATTTTGGTGTGATAAAGCCATAAAGGGACGATTTGCAAGTTGAATTTGTGGATTTAAACTTTAAAGTAACCAATAATATTAGTTGTCAAATAATAGATTTAATTGTATCATAGTTAGTTGTTATTGGGTTTGTGCTTAAGTAGAGATTAAATTGTAATGAAGGTAGCTAATGATTTATACTTCTCCTTCAATTCTTTAGCTCTTGACTTTTGATTACATTTTTATGTAACAAAGTCTTAGCACTTGCTAGTTTTTCTATTATTTAACTTTAAAATTCAAGGTTATTATTTTTTTTTTCTGTAGAAGTTATATATGTGTTATGTCAAATTTGTTTTTCATTATACCAAAAAGTAACTCGGAACTATAGTTAACTTATGTGTTAAAGATTCAACGAGGTTGTTAAAACATCAATTTAGGGTTTATACTACGATTTTGAAAAGTAACCAACGAAGTTTGATTCTTCATTTTCAAGTATTACAAAATCATTATATATGAATTGTTAAAATCATAATTATAAAAAATCCGACATCATAAGAAAAAAATGGTTCCGACACTTCCGAAAGGTTAATTACTCGCCAAAAAAAGTCGTTATTCTTCCCCCACATTAAAGTTGAAAGACCCTACACTTGTTCAAATTACATAATAAGTTAATAACCATTCACATTTATAGCATAACACAAAATCTTCATCTGATTTGATGTGTTAATCATTCAAAAAATGCACCCTAAATTGATTGGAGTATTTGTGACCTCATATTTACTTCTTCCCATTATTTCTATTTCCACAAATAGTCATAAAAAACTAATAATTTTCTTCAATCTTTCACTATGTACACACCTATTTCTTCGTCCAGATTCATAAATCTTGATTTTTAGTCATCAATCACCACTTTTGTCACACACCCACAAAATCTTTCTTCAATTTTTCATCTGGGTATGTTGTGATTCATCTTAAAGATTGTTTTTTCATCCTCAATTGTGTAAAAGATTCAACCTTTGACCATAAACAATGGTGGGTTCATCAGTTTTTGATTCATTGGCATTAAAACCCCACATGAGTGACTCAAAAAGTGAGCATAAATCAATGGGTAAAAGTAAAATGCATTTGGTTTGTTCTTGTTCAATGGAGTTAAGAAGATCTTTCATTCACTCAAAGTGTTTTGCAACAACACCATTAAAGAAACAGAGGAGAGATAAAGGTCTTGTTATTGTCAATGAACTTGGTGGACACTATGAAGATACTTTTCGTGATGTTCAAGCAGTAAGAAACTTCATAGTAACTTTTTTTGCCTTTTTCCCGCCATAATTTTACTTTTTGTTATCATCATTTTAATAGTTTAATTTAGCTCTACTTATAGTTGTTCAAGAATGGTCTCGGTCACTCAGTGTCGGAGCCTGAACAATTAGACAGAGGAACTATAATTAAATCATATGTTATTTGACTAAAAACTAACATTTTTGACGGAAAAAAATGTGGGGTCCGCCTTACTAACCTCCGTTTATGAAAATGGTTAACTTTGTTCAAATTTGGAGTCTTTACAAAGGGTCCATGTTTCTAAATCAGAAAAGGTTCAAACTTTAGTACTTATATGCTTTGAAAATGAATTTACAAATCGATTCGACCGAAAACCATGCTTGTGAAGCTGCATTAGTTCAGTAGTTGGATCTTCAGATACATTATATGCAAGTTTCAAGCCAGAACATAATCAATGTTTGAATATTATAAGTGGTGTTTGGATTTGTGTTTTGAAGTTGATTTAGTTTTTTTTTTGGTTATGAGTTATATGACCAAAAGTTTATTGTTCTTGCAGCAACTATTTAATTTATTTACTTACAAAGCAGTGAGGACTGTTATGAACCAACTATATGAGATGAACCCAACGGAATATCGTTGGTTTTACGAGTAAGTCTACTCTCGTGTTTTTTTTCATTTTTCGAGTTGTTTTTAGTTTTCGAAGATCAATTTTCTAAGTTCTCAATATCACACTTGTGACGACAGTTTTGTGGTGATAAACAAACCAAACGATGGAAAACGCTTTCTGCGCGGCCTTCAAAAGGTAACATTTGAGACTTATCGAGGTAGGGTGTCGATAATTCTTAGATTTTCCAGGATAAATACACGTACAAGTATACAACTTGCATCCTGTAGAATATGAAGCCTCGCTCACCACACCTTTTAATTGTGAGATACACCAGTTAACCCTCAGGATTATTATGATCATTGGATTCATCTTGTTTAAATGTTTTACCCGTTAAACGCGTACGTTATAAAAAATATATAGCCCAATTGAACTTTTTTATATGGGTTGATTAGGATGACATATCTTGTTTTATTCGTGTAATTTGTTACGACAGGAGAAACATGAGCTTGCGGAAAGAGTAATGGTGACTCGCCTTCACCTATACGGAAAATGGATTAAGGTATTGAATGATTCATATTGTCATTTAATGTTTGTCACATTTACTATTTCGTGTTTACGACTGTTTTCTCTATATTAGAAAGTGGATAATGCTCAAATGTACAAAGATCTATCTGACCAGAATTTGGCGTTGATGCGCGAACGCCTCATGGAGACGGTGATATGGCCTTCTGATGACATAAACTAGGAGAGTTATGATTGAGGACTCAAAGTATCGTTGTTTCAATCATGGGAAAATCTTTGATATGTTTCATGTTTGGGACTTTGGGACATTGTATATATAATCTTTTTTAGTGTTATGTACCATATTAGTGAGCCCAACTTATGAAGCCCACAAGTTAAATAAACTTGAGCTTTTGGTTCAATAAATTTACATTTAACCCAACTTGGTTTAAGCAGTTTAGTTTAGCAAGACATTGTTGGGCTAATGATGTGAGCCCATTTATTCCAACTCAAGTCTCATTTGCTTTAACTTGGGCCTCATCAGTCATCTCTTAAAGTTGTTATATTTCTTTGTTTCACAAAAAAGATCTTTTCTTGTTTTTTCAATTACATCTTAAGAAACGTATATATCAAGATGGAAAACAAGTTATATTTTATTACTTTGAAAATTAGATGTATATAACACTAAACTATAACAAAAAGATAATAACTATTTGAAGTTAAAATGTTAAATAAGGTTCACGGTCAAGACAAAACTAATAAAGATGGGGGGTCATTACGAAACTATAGTTTTTATTGCTTAGTAGTTGGAACGAATGATTATCTTTTTCGATCTCCTAGTAAAATTCTATTTTGTCGTTTTGTTTTTCTTTGTTAAGTTCTTGCTAGTTTATCTTTTCAATAAAATTACGCCGTGAAAAAATTGTAACTAAATGATTCTTTGTTTTCTTTAATGTTGTATCTACGTTAAAACATGGTTTGTTATTGATTAGATAGAAGTTTGACCGCAACTTCCAATGTGGTGTAGTGGTAAGAGGCTTGGATTCTCCAAAAGAGACCCAAGTTCTAGTCCCACTACCACCACTTTGGAAGGGGCAAATGGGGGCAATGAAGGGAGACTTGTGGCCAACATAAGTTCGATCTCTGAGCCAAACGGGTTTTACCGCTAGCTTGTTGTCGTGCCTACGGGCGGACGGGCTAGTGGGTTTCTCCCGAATTGGAGTTGGTTTATAATAGGTGGGCTTCGGCTACCCAGCGCTGTCTGTGTTTGCAGAGCGTTTGGGGTCGCCTTTCGCCATTGGGTTACCCCGGATAGCCGGGCTTTATTCGTTTCGCTGTCCAAAAAAAAAAAAAAGAAGAAGTTTGACCCTTGTGCCGATGATGCATAATTATCACACATTTTCAATCGAGTGCTTTTATCGATAATTCATGGTAGAGTAGACAAAATGAGCACTAATTTTCTTCATGTTTGCAAGTTTGTATCATAAAAAGTTTTTCAATAATATGTTTACACATAGACATTGGTTTAACTTTATAATTTAACCTTTTTACATTGAATCAAATGCAATTATGACATATAATGTTTAAAAAATGATAACTTTTTCATAAAAATAATTTGACTTTAAGAGGTTTACTTTGATTTATCAATATAATAAACAAACATGCAAATAACACCGTTATTTGATTAATTGACTTGAATGATATCAAATATAAAACTCAATAAAATGGAGTTGTTAAACAAATATCTAGTTTTTAAGTAACTAATTATTAGAAAAAAATAACTTAGTTTTATTTAAAAAAGAACTAAAAATGAGTCGAAACAGTTTTTATTTTAGTTCTTATAACAACTTTCAATATTTTTATTAATATTTTTGGCTATTTTAAAATTTGTAACATTATGATAGTAAAGATAAGGTTAAAAACTAAAACAATTTAATGCTTAATTCAATAAATAAAACATTATCATGCCTTTTCATCATATTTGAGGTTCACATGTTAACTTAGAATAAAACGTGGCTTAAAGTAAAATAACTTAGGTGACGTGTGAAAGTGTTATTTTCTAAATTTAAGGGGGGGAGGAAGAAGCAGCATAAATGAAGGGGGTAAAATGAAACTTATAGGATGTATGTCAATATTAGCATAAATATACGTAAACAATCGGTCACCATATCGCTATCATAAAAAACTTAAGAGTTAGTTATCGAGGCTTCTAAATTCTTAGGCCCAAATGATTCAATATCACACCATCCACTTTTCTATGTCATTCAACTAAAGGTGATTGATGCACCTTTTCCATAACTAATCAAACTTTTTTAACAAATGAAATGATAATATAATATTATTTGATTAAATATTCACTCTATTACAAATATCAACCATTACATATAATATTAAAAGGGTACTATATACACTTAATTACCTTAAATTGGATTCAGACAATAGTTTACATGCGATTATCTTCAATACACTAAAAACACCTAATCATTCGATCGTCTTCCATTACATGTGATTTATCTTTAGTGTATTACACAAGTTGAACGATAAAATTAACATTGATAAGCTATTAACAATTTGTGTTATTAAAATTTGAATAAAGTGAAGTATTAAAGTTTGAAATGTGATTATTTGAATCATTGAATGTGGTTGTGTCATGTGTACAAATCTTAGGTGGACGTTTTATAAGAATGACATGTGACATTAGAGTTATTCTTTTATTAAAGTAGGTGGAGGTAGACATATGTTATCTATTATACGTATAAATGTTTATCTAAATGATTTATGCATGAAGTGGGTGTTGAAAACGAACCAAGTAAATGGTGTCTAGCTTTTGTAAAATTTTGACAAAACAAAAGAATAAAAACACAATAAAAACGGTCATCTTTTATTTTCTTTGTTTTTTATTTAATTTTTAAAGAAGATGACATGAATAACAAGGTCTCCGAATCATTTTTTTAAAAACTGATTTATAACGTGAGTTATAATTTTTATAAAATATCACCGCGTTTTTGTTTACCGGTGTATCCTTCTCACATTTTGTAACGAAAATAACTTTGTATTAAAATCTCTATGTTAAGTAAAAACATTTATGTTACATAGTAACATAATTAAAATATTACAAGTATAAGAGATACAAATAATTAATAATTAAATTTTGTATACGTGGTGGGTATTGATAAAGTAATGAAAATATTAAATATATAACATACTAGTTTAGTGTCCGCGCTACGCTCGGGAACACAACATTCAAGTGATGTTTTTAAGGATATTCATGAACGTTCCAATAAGTTTTGAAACAAAACCGTGGTAAACCGAAACACGAAATATATTTTTAAAAATTAAATTTTTAGTATATCAATATTATACTCAAATTAAAGAGAATAAAATGCTCAGTTTTATGGAGTAGTTTATTTTTTTTTAAATCCATATAAAAAAAGTTATGTATATTTATAAAACACTGAGGTCTTTAATTGTATATTATTATTAATTTTATCCATAAGTTTCATTTTCACACCCTATCAAATATAAACCGACTCATGTACACCCCTTGTAGTAGAGGGTTAAAGTATAAATACTTTTAAATTTTTTAAAATTCTCCAAAATATTAGGGGACCAAAAATGTAATTAGTTTTATTATAATATATTTTATATACATATTTTAAATAAAAAAATCATTATTATGAGATAAACTCTCAAATGATGCCACATAAGCCAGAAGCTTTAAAATAGTGTCACATAAGCTTTTTTGGTTTTGCTATATTATATAAAGATTACTTACTTGTTATAAAACAAACAAAAAAATCATTGAATAAAGTTAAACCTAAATAAAGGTATTTTCTAACTTGCAAAATTAGTCTCATAGAGATACGAGGTTGAGATCATTAATTAGACAAGTTTTGACTAGTTGTATCTCGATTTCAAGAACCACACATGTCATGAATCGGGCAATTGAATCCTTAACGTATCTTTTCATCAAAATACTATCTAGAACATAATGATTATTCTTGTTATTGCATCAATTATATATATGTTGACAAAAATAAGACAATTGTATATTTCAAAATATTATAATTATTAGCATAATATTTAATAATACTTATAATTACTCATCACAAATTATTAAATTTTTTACATGGTTAGCTATCATATTTGCAAATTAAATAGACTTGAGCAAGATAGTAAATGACCCACAAGTGCAAAACTAATTAAAGAGAAGAGATGATAAAGATCTGTTCGGTAAAGAGATTTGATATTTGGTTTAATACATTTGATGGGCTAGAAATGGTTAAAAATAAACTTGCATAAAATAGTTAAAACAACCATTGATAGAGTAAATGAAATTGTATTAGAACTAAATTTGAATGATACATATATATATGCTAGATGAAAGGTAATGGTTGGCTAACTAGAACCATCATTGAAGGTTTGATTTTCATAGATAACGAATTTGTAGTAGATAAATACTACTCATCATTAACTTCTTTTTTCTTTTGTCAACTCCTCACCCAATGAAAATTTTGTTTGTTAATGTTTTATCATGTTTTATGTAAATGACATAGTAAATGTTATTAATTTTGCTTTTGAAATGACGTTAGTGCATAGGTTTTTTATATCCATGTACGTCTATAGTTTACTTAAATATTGTCACTAGCCCCTAAATTCATCCCGGGTATTATTTTTCAAAAACTTTTCACATTTTATTCTCTTAGCCTATAAAAATTACAAGGTTTGTGAGTGAGTGATCCAACTCACATTTGAAAGAGTTTTACATACTTACATTTTTCCTTAAAAATTTAGAGGATGAGGGGGGATATATGGGTTATTTAGTGTATGGTCAAGTTACGCAAATTTTAATATTTCTTTTATAAGTTGAAGATGGCGTAGGTTTGAAGAGCCTGCCATGAATGTTCTTGTATAGTGTGGAGCGGAGAAAATGTAAGTACGTGTTGTTTCTTATCTGGTTTTATATTTTTTTTGAAAAAACGGTTATGAATTTATACATATTATTTAATTTATAATTATACTGGAAAAGCGAGTATTTTATTCCTTTTAACATGACTGTTAGTATTGTTATATTTAAAACTAGTTTAGTGTCCGCGCTACGCTCGGGAACACAACATTCAAGTGATGCTTTTAAGGATATTCATGAATGTTCCAATCAATTTTGAGATAAAACCGTGATAAACCGGAACACATGATATACTTTTAAAATTAGACTTTTAGTATAGTAATATTATACTCAAATTTACTACACCATAAAATGCTCAGTTTTATAGTGTAGTTTATTTTTTTTAAAAAAAATCGTTTAAAATTTTTATGTATATTTATAAAACACCGAGGTCTTTAATTGTATGTTATTATTAACTTTATCCATAAGTTTCATTTTTAGACCCTATCAAATATAAACCGACTCATGTACACCCCTTGTAGTAGAGGGTTAAAAATATAAATATTCTTAATTTTTTCACAATTCTTCAAAATATTATGGGACCAAAAATGTAATTAGTTTTATTATAATATATTTTATATACATATTTTAAATAAAAATCATTATTGTGAGATAAACTCTCATATTCTGCCACATAAGCCAGAAACTTTAAAATTATGCCACATAAGCTTTTTAAGTTTTCCTATATTATATAAAGATAATGATATTTTAAACCTTTTTGTTGTTGGTATGTGTAACCGTATGAAATTATTTTCGTGACTTTGCTTTAAAATATCTTAAAACATCACATGCACACTAGCAAAGAAACATACATTCTAAAGTACATTAGAGACGACATACATTCTAATATACAGTAGAGACGACACACATTATGAACTTCAAGAAAACAATAGATTACTTATTTTTCTCGGGTAAAAGTATAGTCATGGTTGTAACTTGTAACTCCTCTTTTATTAGACTTGCACTTAAAGTACTCAAGATAATTTTGTATCTATTTATCATACAAAAATAACAAGAAAAATAATAATGTACGGGTCGATAGATGTTTTTGTAACCTTTGAGGAGCCGTATGAGATGAAAATCTCTTAAACGTACAGTTCAGCAATAGAAATATGAACAATGATATTATCGTCTATTATGATTATCTAACAGTTTAAGCACAGTTTATATTAAGTCTTTAATGATCAGTCTTGTTATCCTTGTCTTTGTTTACGTCAAACAATTACTATAATTAGATCTTGATCGAACGCTTTTAAGTCATAACATATATAAGATGTTTAGGATTTTGAGACACTTTATACAATTAAGGAATTTTATATCTTGCTAATTAACCTCTTAATTCCCTAGTCTTAATGATTAACTTGAAACTAACGACTTTGATTTTTTTTGTTCATAAGCTTTTAGAATATCATAATTTTAGTATGGGTGGGTACGTACGTTAAACATATTTAGTAAATGTTTAGATAAAATATTATCTAGTTCTAGAGACAAATAAAATAAAATAAAATAAAAGGTTTTAATTAATTACACGTACCTGAAATGGAAGTCAAAGTTTAAAAGGAATTGAATGATGAAGAATTAGTGAAAATTTATCTTTGGGACTTGAAGTAGCTTCATGATTAGATGGAAATGTTAATGGGTTTTAATTTCTTGAGACAAATGAGACGACAACAACTAATTAACCATAATCCATAATGACGTGTTGTGTAATGCGCAAGAACAAGACCACAACTTACTTTCCACTAATAAAGATTATTTTTCACCAAATTAACAACATTGTTTTGTCCCTTAATAATAATAATCTTCATTTCACAAATCAACAATATATATATATAGTTGTTATTGTCCCTTTTTTTAATAGCATAATCACAATGCAACTTTCAAATGCTCCATCATTTCTATACAAGCTAGTAAGTAACATCACCCTTATAAATACAAAGATATATATTCACATATATATATGAGTGTACGTGCAATTAAAAGGATGTTTACTCTTGTCAGACACAAAACACGATATGACCAAACACAAATACGATATGATAACTTATTGTTTACACTATAAGACAAGATAAAACCCCACTTTTTAAATAAAACAAATTAATTTGCATAAAGTTCATAACTCATAAATATTAAATAACACGATAACCCTTAACATGAAAACAAAAACAAACGTGCTTATGGTGTTTAGGATTTTAAAGTTAGGGAATGCGAGATTATGTTGAATGCTAAATGTCTAATGAATTTGTGAATGCTATTATAATTTTATTTAGGGCTATAATATATATATTAACAAGTGATATATCATGCTAACATGACCTTAACATATTAAACATGATAGTTAAATTAAGTGTCTTTAATGTATTAACCTATTAATGACACAGAATTGAACTTTTAATTAAGAACAAACACGTAACATATTAATTTTGTATCGTATCGTTTCGTGTTAAAGTCTCCGTGTCAGAAACTGTCGTAAGTGGCAAAACCTCTAGACGTACTGTAGCTAGACCATGGGTGGTTTTAAGAGGGCATCATATCACTCATTTCTTCTTAATGTTTCTCAACCAACGCACATATATAGACGTACATATATGAATTTCTTTTCAGAACGTACCATGCAATAGTGTATATATATATATATATATATATGACTATTTGCATGCTATATATATGAACTGCGAGATTGAATTAATCAAACTATTTATTATATATATAATAACCTACACTAGCAATAGTATGTTTAAGTTATAAATCTTGATATATATGTTTAAATTATAGTTTTACTTTTAAAAGATTTATATCTAATTAAATGCACGTATGAAATATAAATACATATGTAAGAAAAAAGTATATCTTTTGAATATATGTTATTAGCTATGAGGTGATCAAATGGAGCTGGCCAAACTCATGTTCTTTGCAAGATGATCGAGGCCAGTACATGTACCTACACTTTGATATATCTATACAATAGTGTCTTGCACAAGGACCCCCATTACACCTATATATATTTGTATGCCAATTTATTCTACTATTGATCTTTAACATTTTAAATATTGCTACTAGAAAATATGGAAATTTATACTTTCAAAAATGGCAGAAGGAATTTGAGGAAAACTAATGGTCGAAAATCGATACTTTTTGTACGTAAAGATCGATTTAACCAAGCGAGGTGAAGGAGGAAGATTCTCTCATGAGTTCTTCAAAGTCCCATTCTTCAACTTTTAGTTCATCTCCTGCCTCCCAGCAGTTTTCGAACCCATCGGTTATTGCGTGTATTTGGTGCTTGTTGTTGTTGATGATGTTGTTGTAACAATGGTTCGTGTTAACGTTGTTCATGTTGTTAGTTATGGAGGTTCTATCATTGTGATTTTCGCTTTTCGTATCTTGATTATTGGTAGTCATGTTTTCTAATGGTGGGATATTAAAAAACTCATCTTCTAACCCTAAATTGCCCCCAAATATCTCGTAAGTGCATCCATGATAACTAATCCCATTACCATCCATGCCAACTTGTGTTGAACCATAGCATGATGCATTCAAGATGGGCATGTTTGGGACGTCATGATCGCCCATAAGTGGAAACCGTTCCATCATTTGGTTCATGTTCATGGCTTGCAAGAATGAAGACGACGATAACGATGATCGTTGTGTTGCATCCATGTACATAGCCATGACATGGTTGCTAGAATCTTGCATTGACGTCCGTCCGCCCATAATATCCCTGTGGTCCGGTGATGATGAATCATGGCTTGTATTAGGTGATGAGGAGTCTGATGTTGATTTTTTCAATCTTTTTTTCACCGTTGAGTTCCAGAAATTTTTAATCTCATTATCTGTACGACCGGGCAATCTTGTTGCTATTTGTGACCACCTATGAGATATCAAAATAAAAGAATAAGTTTAATTATTAAACAAAAAGTGGTTAATTATAGTATATGTAAAATATGATATATATGAATGCATGAAATGCATGGAGCTAAGTTGGCTTCATTTGTACTTAAACATAACAAACTACTGAAATAGACAGTGGAGTGTCTTCAACTCAAAGGTTATATGTGGACACACACACACCCTTCAATCATCCCTTTCACTTTTTAGTCTACCAAATACATTATAAATTAATACGATACAAACAACATGTACTAAATCAGCAAAATAAAAAAAATCATTGTAAATTAAGTAAAATCACAATTGAACCAATTAAAAAAACTACTTTTAGTGGAGCATGACTTATATATCTTAGATAATTAATTGGTTAAATTTATAATATATATATATATATATATATTATTACATGCATGTATGTTACCATTAGTTTATTATGTTAGTGTTAAACATTCGTATAAAAATTAAAAATGAAGTTTAATTATGATGTGTGGTGTTGAATTGTACAAGTGTGTATTGAATAAGAATTGATGCATGTTATATGTGATAATTATGTCAAGTTACTCTTTCTTTGGTTCAATTATGGAAGATAATTATTGTTATATCGCATTCACCATTTATGATTTGTTCACCAGTTGAAGTCAAAAGCATAAAGATTAAGTTTAGATAATAAGTTGGATATATAATCATGTGACCACGACTTAGACGTTTTACTTACTAATTAATACAATTAACAAAATGGGTATTAATTAATTAATTACGGTCCATGCACCTACGTGTATATATATGTTTTACGTACATGAAATGATCAAAAGCCAACGTACAAGCTAGCTAGTTAACTTCTATTTGTTTTTTTTTTATCTCAAACCGAATATATTGATAATTACACAAGTCATTAATTAATTATTAAACTGCCTATATATATAGGTATTAGCGGGCTAAGTAATTAAAATGTACAAGCTAGAACTATACTAGCTTTATAATATACTATGTATTGTATGTTATATTATACACATATATTGATATTTAAATTAATTTTATGACAAAAATCAAAGATAATAAACTAATATTTAACTTGTGCTTAATTAAGAAAATTGAATTGTAGTTTGTGAAATCAAAACTAGCCTTTCTGTTAACTAATATGCACACTCAAACACCTATAATTATTATTTCTTTGTTAATGTGAAAATTTTACAAACAAAATAATGAAATATATTATACTCTCCGGGAAATTTAAAAAATCAAAATTATTTATCAACTTAGGGTTTGTAAGATCTTAATTTGTTATATATGTAATATTTACTTAAACATAATTTAAATTTTAGTAGACAAATGAAACAACCCCATGTACGTTGTTAATAGCAAAAAAAACATAACACAATAGAATTGTGAAAATTGAACTTCAATATGTGAAACAGATTATATACTATAAAGTATAACATGTATAGATGCATACATACCTATTGCCAAGAAGTGAATGAAGATGAAGTATGAGTTGTTCTTCTTGAGGAGAGAATGCACCACGTTTAACATCCGGCCTCAAGTAATTGATCCACCTTAACCTGCAACTTTTTCCGCATCTTTGCAAACCCGCATTACGAGCAATGTCACTCCAACACCCTTGACCATTGTTCAACATGTACTTCATCAACTTTTCATCTTCTTCAGGTGACCACAACCCTTTTCTCATCTTCATCATCATCAAACTACTACTACTATTATTACTACTATTGTTCTGCTCAGCTTTTATCGCACCGCCTATTGGCTTCCTCATGATCTCCAGTTTTATATGTATAGTATGCACAAACTCAATATGTGTGTATGTGTGTGTTTGTAATGGTGTTGATATGAATGATATATATTGGTTTTGTTGATGTTCTTGAAACTTATGATATATAAGCTAGGTTTGGAGTGGAAGTTGTTCTGATTTGGAGAAGATTATTACTTTATAAACAGCCAAATGTACAAAGTGAGAGAGATATGGGATCATTGAATGGGATTGGTGATGATGATGATGATGATGATGATGATGATGATGATGATGACGGCAGTGGGCCTGATTGCTTAGAAATGGGGTCATCAAAATATGGGTCAACCTATTCACACACTTTCCATTTTTATTTTCGCACCTCCCAGGCGCCGCACATAGCCCTATCCGCGGCGCCTGGGTCACATCACATCGAAACATAACATCAGACCTTGACAACTGACCATCCAACAGACCCCAGGCGCCGCACATAGGCCCTTGCGCGGCGCCTGGGTATCCCAGACACACTTATGCGCCGCACATAGCCCTATGTGCGGCGCCTGGGTTCATTTTATTACAAAATTTTCAAGATTTTCAATCCATTTCGCCCACATAACCCTATATTTTACACCCAACCATTTTAACATAACAAATTAAACAAATTAATAACACAAAAACATTTAAAACTTTAACAAACATTTATAACACACAAAATTAATCATTCATAAAAGAAATTAAAAATTACATAAACTTAAAAAAAATAACAAAAAAACATAAAAGATAACTACTGGTCCCCTTCTTCCGACGATGATGAAAACGCCACATCCGGAATCCTAAAATGGTCGCGTATGGCATTGAACAATCGAACTGCCCGTCGTCCATGTCGATCTATCCGGCGTCCTTGTCGCGCAATATCACGTTGCATCGCTTGGAGGCGTTGATCAAAGTGGTCTGCTAAAACACGCGTTCCCTCTGGCAGGTTGTCGTATACGTGCAGTGGGAACTGCGGTGGATCATGATGCGGACGCTCGGGTGACGGCTCAGGTTGTTGTTCGGGCTCATGTGGCGGAGACACATCCGGCTCAGAAGCAGGTACTCCCCGTCTCTCCTCAACAAAAACTGGAATCTGGTCCCAAGGTGGCAACTGAACAGGCACAAATATTTCGCCATTTTCATCCTTGAACCGAAGACCCACAGGAAACTTGCGCATTAGGCGCATGCTGTGCAAACTAGTTTTACCTAGTTTTGTGGGCTTAATAGACGGAGAGATCCTAGCATCTTGATCCGGAGAGATCCCAAATGAGCGAGCTATGACGGTGATGTACGCGCCGCCATACAACTGTCCGCGCGCCTGTCGATGGTAGGCGGACTCAAAATATTCCGCCAAACAGGTAGCAAGCGCACAGGGCCGGCGAAGAAAGAGACAATACATAAAGAAAAGGTCACTCATGTTGACCTTATCTTTCCCACACCCCCTGGCAGAAATGGAAGACGCAATGATACGACCCAAATACCGGTGTAAAGGGTCAATGATGGAAGCCGCCTTCGCATTACACACTCCGAAGTGCGTAGAGGCAATGACCTCCCAGAAACTGACGAGGGTCTCACGAGGCAAAGTTCTCATCCCTTCAGTGTATAATGGGGTGTCTAGCTCCTCCTCCATGTACAACCCCGAACGAACAGCAAACTCTCTCAGTGTCATCGAACGATAAACCCCGCATAATCGAAAAGTTATCTCGCGGAAAGGTTGAGCGGGGTCCTCGACATAATCGCGCGGTGGGCGGTTGAAAACAAATGATGACAAAAACTCCACAGTGAGCTCCCGGTATGATGGCCTGGTTGCTATATCAAACAACCGAGACCACGGAGTGTTGAAACCAATAATCTCCTGACATCGATCTCCCTCATGAAGCTCATTTAAAAGATCCCAATCTATATGGATGTGTCCGCCCACATCCATCGTTCTCAGTTTTTTGCACTTTTCTTGCGCCGTTGGGTTATCAGGAAACTCAAAATAAGGATGCCCTGGACGAGTATCAAAATTATCCAGAATCGAAAAATCCATATCATCAGTGTTGTAAGGGTTGTCAAACTCAAATTCTGGAAGAGGGTTTGAAAAGTTTGTCGGGTGGTTAGAAGAAGACATGTTTGATAGCTTTTTGGGTTATACGTAGCGCTTGGTCGAACAAAAAAGGTTGTAAAAAGACTTGCGTTGCGGATATGGTGGTAGAGAGTTGCGCCGCGTAAGGGGTATATAAGGAGGAAAGGGATGCTGATGGAGACCCTATGCGCTGCGCAAAGGGCCTTGCGCGGCGCCTGGGTTGGCTATGCGCTGCGCAAAGGGCCTTGCGCGGCGCCTGGGTTGCTATATGCTGCGCAAAACACAAGTCTTTGATGGGCTTTCTGCTGCGCAAGGGTGTCTATCTGCCGCGCAAAGGCCCTTGCGCGGCGCCTGGGTTGTTTTTTTTTTTTTTTTTTTACCGATTTTCATGGAGTTAAATACCCAATGGGGGGACGACATTTTTACACACTTGCGTTTTTACACACATATTTGCCAATATTTTTACATGCATATCTTCCGACATTTTTACATCTTGCAATGGCATTGTGGACTCCTCATGAAGATGAAACTTTAACAATATGTTGGTATTTAGTTCGGTCCGACGCCACACGTAACGACCCAAATATGTCGGAATTTTGGAATGACGTAGTTCGTATGTATAATAGTCGTATGGGTCCTGCTGCAGTTACAAGGGATACACAACAGTGTAGCCGTAGATGGCGTAATATATGCCAAAGAACGCTGCAATTTGAAGGTTACTATCGTCGCGCATTACGCAGCTCACGAGGTTTAAATCGCACGCGCGAGGAAATAATAGACGCGGCGTTATCTCAGTTTGAGGAGCGTAACGGTCAACCTTTCACTTCGATAGGAGCGTGGACTATTATTAGCACGTCTGAACGATATAGATTATTGCCATAATTTTGTATTATCAAATTTGTATGTTGTACGATAACAGTATATTAATGAATAATATTTTTTTAAAAAAAATTGTATGTTGCCATAATATTATTTCTTTTCAACCTACATAATACACGTGTGGATCTATATTGAAGTCGGGTCGTCTCAAATTTTCATACTCGATAATCCTATCTCGGTATAAGTCATACCAAGGCGCTGCCCACTCTGTTCTATGGCTATGCCAAAGAGGGTTCACTGTAGGCATTGGATATGATCCTTCAAGTTTTAACATGATGTAATGTGAACTGTCGACAAATACAAGAGAAACAGCTAGCATGGTCTCCACACCTTCCGGACTGCCCAGTAGAGGGAATATTGTAGCACTACCAGCCATGTCTATGATGTGAACAATTACACCCCATCTCTGAGCTATAAGAAATCCCGCCTCTGGCATTTGCATCCAATGTTCGACCGGAGCTCTACCGACACCAAAAAATTTTATCCGTTCATATATCGCATCGTAGTGGCCTCTGTCTTCCGGATCGAACACCCGTCTCCAAATATTTCCGTTCATTCGCAACTCCAGTAACAGTTGATTACGGATAAATAAAAAATCTTCTTGCCCTATCCCTAACCCCGCGGCTGTAGCTCGAAACCCACAGTGACCATCCGGTTTCACATCCTTTATTTTTGATATATATGGGTAAAATAATTTTGGGATTTGAGCTGCATATCTCATGATCAAACCATCTGACTTGGGGCCCGGCAACAATCTTGGGAAATTTGGATAGCGCGGTAGCTCTTCCGTTGTGTTAGGCTTTTTATTAGGCTTTGAGCGGAAATATTTTGGGAGTTGGAAGTCCGAAGAACTTTGAGCGGAAATATTTTGGGAGTTGGAAATATTTTGGGAGTTGGATAGCGCGGTAGCTCTCCCTTGAGACGATACGTAAGAACTATGGCGAGGTTGGTCGTAGGGCCCGCCGTTCTCCCTTTGTGAAAATGGGATGTGCGTACTGTGTCTGGCAGCTTCTTCTCTTCTTTGTTCTTGTTTCTTTAATGTTGGACGACCTCGGGTATTAGTTTGGACAACAGGAGGTTTATTGCTAGTCGGGCCTGGCATCAAGACCTCTTTAAATTTATCGAGATAACTTTTTTGAACATGCGGAGGAGTAACATTAATTTGTTTTCTTAATTTTTCCCACTCCGCATCCGCATCGAGAGCTTCACTTTTTTCAGCCTTGAAGTCAAGTTTCTGCCAGAACACGTCTATTGTTTTAAGCGAGATTATTTGACCTGTAAATGAAAACAGATGGTATTTATTGAAACCTTTATTTTCTGTAAATGAAAAAACAAATCAATAGTAATTATTACCTTTATTTTCTAGCTCTTCTAAACGACAAGCACATGGCAAGCCACAACTGGTAAAAAGTTGACAACCACACGTAGAACCGTACTTTTTTAGCTTCAGATCTTTTCGCTTGAGCTCGATAGACAAAAGGTCGATGGCATATATTGACATCTTCCGAAGTACTCCCGCAAACATTGGGACATTCCTGTGGTGGTTCATCACCTTCCTTATGCTTATTTCAAACGCCCGTTTGATCTCTGTGTATTGCCTGTTAACCATTCTGTCGACAAACTTCACAAGCTTAACGAGGCTGTTGCGATGGCTTGGAAGGTCTTTTTTAAATAAGGCATGCATGCCTTCAACCCGGTTGGTGGTAGTTTGGTGAAAGTTTATTGTCCTGTTAGTCCAGGCAGATACAAACTTTTGACGGTACGGCTTTAACCAATTATCATGCACATACTCAAATACCTCTAAAAAGAAAAGGTTAGCATAATAATTAATTTAAAAAAAATGTAATAAATACTCACCTCCACGACCCGATTCTTTTAGATGAGCTTCAAAGTTAGTTAGGTTATACTCATATATAGGCTCGGTAGTAGACTCACACAATAAAGAGAAGAATCGGATAAATTCTTTCCACTCACCATCCAAAAAGTGTTTTTTGCAGTTCCTAAGAATGTTTTGTTGAATATGGAACCGACAAAGATACCTGTGCGCATTTGGAAAAATTTGTTTACACGCGCTCATTAGCGCTAATTCTCTGTCTGTTACAATTACACGCGGCTGCATATTTTTTTCCAACATATCACTGAGCCTGCGTAATACCCATGCGTAGTTTTCCGTTTTTTCGTTAGAAATAAACGCATGAGCAACAGCAAACGACTGGTTGGTCGACGTCATACCTACAACCTGAACAAACGGAAGACCGTAAATGTTTGTTTGGTAGGTGGCGTCAATCAACAGCACGTGTGGAAAAGCACACCACATAGTATATGAATGTTTGTGCATAAAGAAAATATCTTCAACGGCTTTTGTGGTGTTATTCACGTTTGTGTAATAAACGTAATCTTTTCCTTTGAAGTAGTTTTCCATTTGTTCCATTGGAGACTCCCCGACTTTATTTTCTTTGTTTATCTTTTGAACAACGTTCTGAATGTCTTTCTTAATAACCTATTCAATTTTTATTAAAAAAAAAGTTAAATATTGCATGAATATAAAATAGACGTGTTCAGATGTTATTAAAAAAGTTAAATACGCTAACCTTTTTTTCTGGGTTATTTTTTGTCAACGCTGCCCAGATGTTACGAGCAGGAATATCTAGTTCTGCGAGCTCACCAACCAGTCTTTTCTCCTCCACGGAAAGCCTCCTAGCATACGCGTGACCCTCAAGATTTTCAATAGGCAAGTGGTTGTGCATCGGGTTTTTCACCTCTAATTTCCAGTAACTATTATTTGATACAAATGATCCCTTCAACTCAAATGGGCAACCGATTTTCTTGCTACCGGTTTTTCTAACGGTAGCTACAGACTTATATTGCCCACCAAGACTGCACTGTAACCAGATAGCCTTTTCTTTAGATCTTTTGGTAGTAATGACATAACCATGTTCGATTCCTCTATTTTGGACCCAATTGACTAATTCCTGACGTGACTGAAAAACCATGTCAGTTTCAAAAGAAACTATAATCGGGTAAGAGTCTTCGTCTTTTTGGTCAGCATTGTCACCAGCATAGTTATTCTGTTGCTGACCCGCATTGTCACCAGCATAGTTATTCTGTTGCTGACCAGCATTGTAACCGTACGGGTATTCGAATGGAATATTCAAGTCAAACTGACCCGCATTGTCACCACCATAGTTATTCTGTTGCTGATCACCACAGTCACCGAAAACATAATCGTAACTGTTATCCACTGGATTATTTAAGTCGAACTTTCCAGCATTGACACCATAATTATTTTGATGTACAAATTGCTCGCCACCGTCACCGTAAACATAACCGTAACTGTCATTCGGTGGAATATTTAAGTCAAATTGTACCGAATTATCAGGAAATTGAAAACCCGATACAACCTCGTCCTCCTGCTGACTTTGGTTGGAGGCAGCTTGATCCCAAGTGTTAGAGACTACAGTCTCGTATGAATCAGGAACACTAGTGTTAGAGTATTCACCGAATATATAACTAGTAATCCACGACATTATAATGTTATATCGTGATGATAATGAAAGTTGAGAAAAAAAAACGTGTATATTTTGGTAAAGATTGTTGAGAAAAAACGTGTATAGTATGAATTTTGAGAAAAAAATGAAATGTATTAAGTAGTGGTCCAGGAAAGGAGGCAGGCGCCGCGCAAAGCCCCATCTGCGGCGCAAAGCGACCTCGTTTGACCAAATTCCTCCTCGTTAACGACATTCCCCTCGGAAAAGAACCCATGCGCCGCGCAAGGGCCTATGCGCGGCGTATAACATTGCATCGGTTGACCAGCTTCCTCCTCGTTAACGACATTCCCCTCGGAAAAGAAAAATCTCGTCTGAAAACAACCCAGGCGCCGCGGATAGGGCTATGTGCGGCGCCTGGTACCTGAAAAAGTGACCCAGGCGCTGCACATAGCCCTATCCGCGGCGCCTGGGTTAAAAAAAAGTGTGTGGATAGATCTGGTAAGTGTGTGAATAGACAATGCCCAAAATATACACATTAATTTTATTATATAAAGAGAGAGGGAGAGAGAGAGAGAGAGAGATGTAATTAATTAGGGTTTGTGGGACAAAAACAAAATGAAAAGAAAAGCTTAAACTTAATTTAGGTAGAATAGTTATGAATAGATGTGATTAATAAGTGGCATACATGAAATACATGCATGGTATATTGGTATATATGATAATTAATTAGCCAATAAGATATCGACAAGCTAGCTTGTTCAATTCGATTTAATATCTAATATATTTGCATGTGTAACAATGTTTCATTACTTCAGTTTTAACTTTTGTTGTCGTGTGATGAAATTAAATATGATACTGTTTAGTGGAGTTTTAAAAATTAAGTTTTTAAGAAAAATGTATGATTATTCATATAATTTGGAGCATATGGAAGCACAGGAACCGAACGGTTTTTGATCAGGCTCGGCCTTCATTGAATTCTATTCTAATGGAGACTATGATGACGGGCTCATATTGGTTGAAAGCGCGCAGCAGAAACAAAGCTCCGGACTCTCTGTTGGACCTTACTTTCGACCCGGGCTGACTTTATCTTTCATTAAGCTAGCATTCTTATATATGTTGTTGAACTTATGGGTTTTTAGCTTCTTGTTAGCCCTGTTTTTTATTTATATATATATATGCTATTTGCCGTTAAAAAAAATGTATGTTAGAATTGGAGTGAGTTTTAATAAATAAATAAAAAATTCTACACTAGCTACCTTTTTGGTATCTTTATCAAAACCTGAAAAGTAAAGTTAAAGTCTAAAAATTAAGGCTCGTGGTATAGGAGGACTTCACATTTAAGGTTTTTATATTTATTTTTATATGTTTGTGTAGACCATGTATAAACTTAAAAGGGAAAACTATTAAAATAAACGATTAGCGAAGCTTCTTTTTTTTTTAATAAAAAAATGGACACAAAATCCTCAGCTTGATCGTATCTCTCGAACAAATTTAAATTTGTGAGAGATACCGGCTAAGTTCGGCTAAGGGTGTATCTCTGTTTTGCGTGACGGCTCAATCTGTATCTTTGTTTCTTAAACTGATACGTTGTAGGCTAAGAGTACGTGATGTTAATTCTCTAAGCTCACATCTAAGATACCGGCTAAAGGACAATATTTGACAACTTCTAGTTTTTTCTTGTTTTACGTGACAGCTCAACCAGTATTAATCATCTCTAAGCCCCCGTAAACTTTTTTTTTTTTTTAATTCAACTTCGTGAAGTTATTATTAGTTTTTCAGCTATTACTAATTTTTGTAGTTTTTTAGTAATTGTTTCAATTCTACTCCGTATTAAATTAGTTTTTATTGTTTACTAGAAATATTTATATTCACCTATAAATATATGTCTCTCCTAATGCATTTATATTCACCTATTATTGATGTCATTTAAGTTGATATACATTGGTTGAATATATGTTGGAGTATGTGCTCTCAGAAATGTACGTCCACCATCCCATCAACCTCTATGTTAACGGGCACTATTGGAAGTTTCACCAATACTCCTACTTTGAACGTCAACTTAGATAACGTAGTATAAGCGTCAATGATTCACCCGATCATCTATATTCTTTCATTAAAAGAAAATGTAAGAAAAACCTCTGAATAAACCGAAGTTATAACTTTTAATTTTATGAAGTTTTAAGAAACTCATTTTATTTATTTGGGTTGTGGATTATTGACCATCTATTTATATCAGATAAAACTAGTATTATTTTTGTTATCATAATCTGGTCTAAAAATATATATTTTTTCACTATCTATATACAAGAATTCATATACCACAAATATAAAAAATAAAATTATAAATTCTTAAACATGCATATACCAAAACATTGATAAAAACATAAAAAGTCAACAACTATATAAAATTGGTCGTTTAAACTGATTACTACTTCAAAAAAGTGACGGAAAGGGTGAAGAACTTTATTTAGCGTCTTTTATATATTTTTAGTATTTTTTTAAACTTCCTCATGTAATTTAATTAATTAACTTTAGTTATAGTATTGGTTAATTAAAAATAAATCTAATAAAAAAGAGTTATAAAGGACACTTGTCATCCATTAGAGACACTTAAAAATAGTTTTTCCGCTTAAAATTTTTATAACATTTTTATTAGATGAAGATTTCTATTCCATAAGTAAGTAATTTTTTAATTAATTCAAACTTAAAAAGGTAATCAAATAAACATTTTTTTTCCAATTATATGTTATGGTTTTGAATTAATTTGTTTACAAATTTAAAATTTATACTCCGTTTTGAATTCATTTGCTTTCTTAATTATTGTTTTTCATAATGTTATTTAAAATTGAACAAATTGCATTCAATTTTTCCAAAATATTCAACATTGCAAAATGTAATCTTATCAATTCGTCTAAATTGCTAAACCAAAATCTTGACGAAATATTTGCCAAATGTAAGCATGGTCTATTGTCACAGAAGATGATTTTTAGTGTTGTATGTAACTCGTTTATGAGTTTTAACAAACATTTATTTAACGTAATGATATGTAACTTATTTTCAAATGTTTTTTTCTCAAAAGATAGGACGTGTTTTTTCTACCATAAATTTTTTTGGGGCCTGTTTTTCTACCAATATTTAAAAAAACTCACAGATTTTTTTCTTATTTTTAAATTTTTTTGCAACTATGTCACTTTTTAGACTTTTTACAAATTTATGAAAATGATAGCAGTTTTTTTCAACTTCTAAAAAGTTTTGGTTTAAATTGAATGTTACAAGGCATCACCAGCTCCCATGAGAATGGTGGTGGGAAAGTAGAAACGATTGTTCTTGAAGTAGTCACTCGTGAATTTAATGTTTACCTATTATACAACTTAATTACCTAAGATTGAAACACGTTTTTAAAAAGTTAAGTTATACAATTAAAACAAAACAGAGTTTAAGTTACTAATTAAAACAAAATAAAACTTGGTTACTTATTCGTATAACACACGGGTGTAAAACTAGTAATTTATAATACAGAAGGTGACATGAAAATTAAAATATGGTTAGATGGAGTAAAAGGTGGGTTGGTTGTTGGATAATAAACGAATATAGAGAAACGGTTCGGAGAAAGAGAGGTTGTTGTTTTGTCTTTTGACTCCATACGTTGTGTTTTCCCTTTTACATCATTCCTTCACTACTAATTAATCAAATGTTATTCATTAATTTGAAATGTGTCAAAAGAAAAACAAATAAAGTTATAAACCTATAATCATAGCTAGCTAACACATCAACTCATAATCTTATCTTACAAGGTCGATCATGTTCACAAAAATCACAATACACCTCAAAAAGATTTTTGATATACACGTATGGTATATTTCTCTTGTTAGGATATAATGTTGGGTTATTGGATTTAAATAATTTATAATTTTATCTATTGTTTAATATTAATTACAACTTAAATAATTCTAACTTTTATTTTATTAGCCACTAACGAGCCTTTTGTTAGAACAAAAGTTATGACTATTAACGAGTAATATTGTCGGGTAATAGAAAGTTTTGTTGGTTTGTCAATAGAATGAAAGTTAGAATTGTTCATTGCCAATAGTTAAGTTGAGATTAATAATGATCAATACGTAAAAGTTAGGTTTATATAAATAAATATAATAACCGTATAATATTTTATAAAATATATATGCATAAAATAATTTTCGTTTGCACTCAAAATTAGTATTAAAGAAAATATATATGAATTATAAAAAGTCACATCTAATATATTTATTAAATTATGACAACAAAATTCATGATCTATACTTAAAAGCTTAGGGCTGTTTGATAACATCTGAATAACCTCTGAATAACCAGTAAAAAATGGAAAGAAAATGAGAGCGAGCTAAGGCTTTGCTTGCTGTTTGTGTTTGTAAAATAAGATCGAGTTAATGTATGTATAAGGTTCGAAGACCATTTCCCTGGAAACAACCCTTGGGTTCAATTTAATTTTAATGATTCTAGTTGAAAACTTATACAAAATGACATTATTATACACACGAATAATTTCCATAAGTATGTAGCGTTTAGTTGAATGACACGTGACAATGCTTAGTTGGATAGCTTCAGAGATTGACACATGACAAAAAGTAATGACAAATTTAGTTATTAGTGTGTTCTAAAAAAATTAGGTTGTGAAAATTTGAAGGATTAAACGAAACAATTAATAAACACGAGTAGAATATACTCGATAACTCTCAATATTATTACAAATAGAAAATACTTAAAAACCTCTACTATAATCTCTCAAATTATAACTCGGTTTCTCTCTTCATATATGAAACCCTAACCTGATATCATATATTATAATAGGAATCTTAATGACCTTTAGCCAACAAGTTATCTAATAAACCCTAATACACCTCATTAACCCATTAACAACATTTAGTTAAATTTCACAGGCCAAAGTTTATTATGTGGAGTGGTTTGGATGAGAATGGGAGTCCTTATGGACCCTGGTTCAAATCTCATTCTATACTCATTTGTTCTGTGGCATGGCAATGAAGTTCAAATTTAGGGTAACCTAGGTTCGATTCTGAGCCAGAGAGTTTTACAAGGAAATGTTAAAAGTTCATGTCATGGTTTTCTCTTTGGAAGGTGAATTGACAAGCCTTTAACTCCGACTAACTTGGTCCCAAAAGAGGGTTGGGGTGAGTCTCCGTTGCAAGCTTTGGGGGGTCCCACTATGTCCTTTATAAGCGCTCATTATGGGGTAGACCGGGGCTTCAAACTCAGTCATTGCACTACACCTCTTGATTGTAACTATCTTACTCTTACGCCAACCACCGTTCTAAAAAAATTATTTAAACTTCTCAAAGATCTATTAGGTCCATGTCTTCCACCTACTTGTGTTGGGACCTTGAGTCATAAATTACCAAACAAAAGCTAAGAAACTTTTGATTAATTTTCAAAAGTAACTAGATACGTTACCGGCTGCACGATACGGGGGTCTGGTGTCTCGTATGTGAGTTTGGTACATGTGTTGATACAAAAAGTTTCATGTATCGCATGTTACAGTATAAAGACTTAAGTCAATGTTGGAAATATGTCATAGTAGAGTAGGCGGTAAAAGTAGTAAATATTATAAAGTTGAGTTAACGAGTCAAAACTGAAAATTGTAAAAGTAGAAGAAGAAAGAAAGAAAAAACCTCATTCCTAAGGTTTCGAACCTCGGACCTCAAGGAGAGAAACATGACACAACTTAGTAGCGCAATCCGTAAGATCAAGCCATTTTTTTGTTAGTTTTTATTGTAATATATAGTATAAAAGCCTTAAAAGTTTTAGAATAATTAAAAAAATAGAAAGAAACAAAAGTTCCCTCCAATGTATTGTGTCACGTACGTGACAGTCGATGGTTGGCTGAATGTTACCACCATCTTTGCATATTATATCGGGTCTAGTGATAAATCCATCTAAAAGCTCAAAATAGATCGGGCCCAAAGTCATTTTCATTAGTCTGTAGTAGAAGGGGAGAGTGATCAGACCAACCCTCCCAAGGTAAAGATGTCAGCCTGGCATTTGGCCATTTATTTCTGAACTCATCACAAACAAGAACCCGATCTATTTTGCTAAGGCTCGCACCCTTAGCCCAAATATGAGTAAATTTATGGCCACCCATGGAATCAAGTGATAAATCCATCTAAAAGCTCAATTTATGGGATTGGTATTTCAGATCAAGATCTTGATTCAATGGCCCGCTGTATGCAATGTAAAGTGGGTAAGTTTCCTTTCTCTTATCTCGGGTTGGTTGTGGGGGCAAATATGAACATAGGAAAATATTGGGATACAGTGGTGGAAGTGTTTAGAGCAAGGCTTTCCAACTGGAAGTCTAAAACATTATCTTTGGGAGGGAAGGTCACTCTAATGAAGTCGGTGCTGGAGTCGCTCCCCGCATATTTCTTTTCGCTATATCGTGCCCCTGTAAAAGTCATTAAGAAGTTAGAAAAAATTAGAAGGGATTTTTTATGGGGTGGAGATGAGGAAAACAGGAAAATAAACTGGATCGCTTGGGACGTTGTTATGCTGTCTAAAGATAAAGGTGGTTTGGGCATTGTTTCCTTAAAAGATATCAATATGGCATTGTTAGCAAAATGGTGGTGGAGATTTCGAACGGAGAAAAATGCTCTTTGGAGGAAGGTTGTATGGTCGCTACATCACACAGAAAGGAGCTGGAATCCGGTTCCGGTTCGTTTGTCAGCTTCAGGGGTCTGGAAGTCCATTGTTAGAGTTGGAAAGGATTTTAAGGACCTTGATGTGGATCTTAATTGCTTATTAATTGGGTCCTTAGGGAATGGCAATGACATTAGATTTTGGATTGACTGTTGGGCAACGGAGCAGCCTCTTATGGACCTTTATCCGACATCGTTTGCGCTCGAACAGAAAAAGAGTGTCTTCGTCTCGCAATGTTTTATAATACAGCAGCAAGGGTTGATTTGGGTATGGAGATGGAAAAGGGAATTGCTTCTATTGGAAGAGCAAAGTCAGCTTACAAGCCTAATTACAAGATTGCTATCTTTTTTGCCAAAGGATGTGTCCGACACATGGAAATGGGGGGATGTTGAAGGTCATGCTTTTTCGACTGCTCTCACGAAACAGAAATTACAAGATAAGAGGTTAGCGATAAATGGTTTCAATTTTAAATGGAACGGTTGGGTAACAAAGACTGTTAACATTTTTAACTGGAGGGCGCTGCATAATCGCCTTCCAACGTGCGACTCATTGGCCCGGAGAAATATTCAAATGCAATCTGTGTTGTGTAAGTTTTGTGGGGCGTATGATGAAACAGTTGATCATATTTTCACGTCATGTGGGTTGGCTATGGAGGTGTGGTCGGAGGTGGGCTCATGGTGTAGGATTAGGCCTGTTTTTGCGTTCACATTCAAAGATCTTATGGATATTCCATTTGGGTTGAGAGGGGATGAAGGCTTTAAAAAGGCGGTACATGCGGTCTTCATGATTACGACATGGTCTTTATGGAAGCATAGGAACATGATCATTTTCGAGGGCCAACAACCGTCTTCCAAGAAGGTGTTGTGCAATGTGAAGGTCACCACCTCATTGTGGTTGAATGCGAGAAGCAGGTATAGAGGGGCTTTAGTTCTAAATAATTTTCTTTATGATCCCGGTTAATGGGATTTTATTTGTGTTTCGTTTTTTGTTCTTGGTTATGGCTTCTTTTTGTACTTTTTGAGGTTTTAGCTTCTTGTTAGCCTCGTTTTAATATATCTTTGCCGTTCAAAAAAAAAAAAAAAATATAAAGACTTATTTAATTGGTTAGTTCTAAGAAGGTAATGAAAGATTAAGAAACCTTTGATGTTTCTTTTGTCGGGATGCTAAGATATTTGCTTCCGCTACACATAATCTAATTTGAATATAAGTCTATAATAATATATATAATATACACGTGTAGTTGAAGACAAGAAGTAGTTATATATATAAATTGGGTTCACACTTTAAAACTTTAATTTAACTTTTAACCCATCTAGCTAGCTAGGTATCGTAAAAGAAAAATAAAAGGTAGAAAAGACTAATATATATGTGGGGAACACATACCATACGTTTGGGAAACAAGACAGAAGAAAAAGATATAAAGTTACCTTATCTATCAAACTATTAAATCAATTCGATCATCATAAAATAAACAGTCAATTAAGTTATGTATAAAAAGCTACATTTACGGAAAGGAGCTAGCAAACCTGTCGGCATATCGGATTGTATGTTTCTTGAATTACAAGTAGCTACAACATGTCGTTGTTGGAAGAATTAAACGTGTCACGTACAAAATTTATTAGTGACAAGTTTTCGAAATCGATCATGATTTACCGAGGCTATCCTTGATTGGAGACGATATATATGATGTTAAAGGATGTTTTTCATGCATGCCTAAATGGACATGTGTCATGTGTGCATATCCTTTAAAAGGCTTTGGTCATACTAATGACATGCATTGTATTTTGATCTAGTGATAGCATTCACTATATCATGTAAAGCGAACTCAACATTCAGTGAACAATTAATTTGTAAATTGTTTGGCGAAAAATTCATTTATTCAACAAACGAATGAGTGCATGAATAAAAAAATTGTTTATTTATTTAAACAAACGAACATGTTTGAACACGGATATTTCATTTTCTTTGAAGTATGCACTCTATATATAAGTAAAGAGTTTAAGAGTGAATGAACACGAATATTTTATTTTCTTAACATGAGCACCAAAATTCTTGTTTATATATGTCGGTGATCGGGTTAATTTGTTCGTGTTTGTTCGGTTGGTTAACAAGCAAACACAAGGTTTATTAGCACTTTTTGAATCTTTTTTATGATTTTCATTATCTCTATATATACCTATATAAATGTATACGTATATGGTGGTTTTTGTTAGGCATTCGTGTTCGCAAGCATGCACAATTGCACAAGTTTGAAGTTTTTTTTCATTTTTACCAAGGCGTCATTGTGATACTAGCCCAAATAATAGAGGTGCAAACTTTTTAAAATGGATAATTAACGAACAAACATGAGCATCAAGTTTTTTGTTCATTTATGTTTGTGTTCGGTTAGAGTGTTAAATGAATGGACATGATCACTGTTTATCTTTGTTTGGTTCGTTAACAGGTAGACACAAGGTTTATTAGTAAATTCCGCATCTTTTTTTGGTTAACTAAAAAACTCGTTACAATAATTCTCTATTGATCATCTATACCAAAGTTTTTACGTAAGCCTTATATTTATAGTTCTAACCTACATGTGTTAGACTATAATACAAATAGCTAAAACCATGATTAATTCTTAAATATTATGTATTTGACCTAACTCGACGTATCATACTCAAACTCTACCGACTTGTAGATTTAGTTTTGGGAAATTAACTCTAACAGGGTTTGGTTCAACATTCGTGTTTGCAAGCATGAACAATTGAACAAGTTTGTAGTTTTTATTGGGTCACTTGCACCAAAGAGATGTTACTATGGGACACACTTAAATGATAGAGTTGCAAGCTTTCTAGAATGAAGTTTATGACTTAATTTATGTATTTAAACCAAGACGATGATGTATTTAGGAGTTAACATGGGAACTTAGGGATGTAACGATGTCATATATATAAAGAAAATGTGAAGACATCTTAGCATTATATATTCTTTATAAATATTAGCTCATTTCAAAGATATCTACAAGAAAAATGTAATGAGTGGGACAAGTTGAGAAATAGCAAAATTTGGGATCAAGGAAGCGTGACCCTTCAACTATAAGATAATAAATTTCTATGAATGATATTGTATAAATCTATATAACTAAAATCAATAAATAAGTATTAATAAGAGACTTACAATGTTCATGAGATAAATGTGCATATATTATATTCTCGCCTAAATTAACACTTTTATCTTCATTTACAACATTAAGTTTTTATATGACTAAATATAATAATTTTAAATCATCAAATAATTTTTCAATCAATAATTCGTATTTTTTAAAATTACTCTTATGCATACAAATATGTAGGTTATATACATAAATAACTCTTAAAAATGAAACATGAATGGCAGATTAATATGATAACTAACTAAATATAAGTTTATATTCCACTTGTTATCATGACGTGGTAAGTTGACTTAGGTTTTCCTTAAAAGATCAAGTGCTGTATATGCTTATTAGTGTCATTTTTAGTGAATATTAGCAATGAAGCTTGTTCTGGCCTATCATTCGGCTTCGTGTATGAGTCTAAGGCCGAGTTTTACGTGGCTTGGTTAAAGGTTCCTGTCCGGTTTTTCCTAGAACAGTTGGCCCGATCATTTCCAAAACTTACATGCTTGTTTATAATATATATAACCTAGCTTGGCCAAAAAATTATAGTACATATTTTTATAGTATGAGGTGGGAGAGAAAAAGGTGAATAGATCGTTTGGAAGACACTCCAAAGGCTATAAACGTTTTTTTCATATCTTCCCATTCACTATTTGTATAAGCCTTTGTTCACATTGATTATACCCCTCAAAATAAGCAAACATATCTTAAAGCTCATTAATTACTTAATAAATAAAGCTAAATATAGATCTTTAAGGCATAATCATGAAAGAAAAAAAATCTTTTCAATTTACCAATCAATTTAACTCTTTCAGAAAAAAAAAAAAGTACAAACAATCCTATATATAAACTATGCATTGGTTCAAAGTAAATGTTGGTCATAAATAAAGATTCTTCCATATTATTTCTGCTAATGTTTCAACTTCAAATGTCATGATATATCATATATAGATGTAATAGGTTTTCCTTTTATACTATAATATTCTTTTCAAATTAAAGCCATCATTTTGTGCCAATAACATTACTGATATATGATATATGAAGATGTTAATCTTGATTTGATCTAATAAATACTTTTATTTATTTGAGATTATAATTATTTAATTGAGTCAGTATTAGATTACAATTGAGTTTGATTGTATATCTAGGTTTATAGGTTTTATAGTTGGATTATGATTACTATTTGTTTAGTATAAATAGGGGTTAGATGAGTCTTTGTAGGAGTCCCGGTTTATTTATCTAATACAAGAGTCGAACAGTTCGTTCAGTTTGTGTGTTCGTGTTTGTGATTTGGGCCTGATTTCCAACAATTGGTATCAGAGCGTGGTATTGACGGTTTTGAGAGTCGTTTTCCGAGCAGGGGAGCAACCCCTCGCGGGGCTGCAACTGCGGGGAGGTAGAAGACGAAAGATAGAAGTTAAAGGAACATGAAAGCAATATCCATCTTTGATCTGCTTGTTCGTGAGAATATAGAAGATTAACCAGAGGCACAGAAAATACGAACGGGAGGAAATCAAAGCAGACGGCTTTGAGTTTGGTTCGTGTTGCGGGTGATAGAAGATGTTAAAGAGATTAATTCAAAGCAGGTTAAGGTTTGATTTAAAACTTTTGGATTCGCCGAGTGAAGGTTAGGATCTTGTGAGTTTTCGTAGCCTTGGATTTTGGCTCTTTGTTATCAACCTTGGGGAACTGTTGTGGCGATGAGATTTGGTCAACCGTATAATGGGGAGTACCATTTGGAACGACGGTTATGACATGTGATCAGTTCAGTGATGGTTCAATAGTAATGAATTTAACTGCATTAGCAACTTTCTATCCAGGTAAGATCAGACCATGTCCTTCCTGCCAAGGATAAAACAGAATAATCAGGTAGGTTGTTTTTTGGCAGAAGTATCCGATCAGACTTGCGGATAGGCTGACGGTAGAAGATTCATCAAAGCGGGAGGCTGAATCTTGTCGTGTCTAGCAATGGAAGAAGAAAACGGTAGAAGTGACAAGTTTTTTTTCTTTGATCGGTGGTCAAGAATGGTGAAGTTCTAGGACCCAGGAAGAGGGATATCAAGATTGATCAATGGATTGAAGTTGTTGATGATAATGCAGATTTGAAGAAACGGATCTTGTTTAAGATTCGGGTGGTACAAATCAAGATTAAGGGGGAGAATGAAGATGTTAATCTTGATTTGATCTAATAAATAGTTTTATTTATTTGAGATTATAATTATTTAATTGAGTCGGTATTAGATTACAATTGAGTTTGATTGTATATCTAGGTTTATAGGTTTTATAGTTGGATTATGATTACTATTTGTTTAGTATAAATAGGGGTTAGATGAGTCTTTGTAGGAGTCTCGGTTTATTTATCTAATACAAGAGTCGAACAGTTCGTTCAGTTTGTGTGTTCATGTTTGTGATTTGGGCCTGATTTCCAACAATATATTGGTAGCATATTTGTGTTTAAAACGTTAAATATTTAATTTAATCTTTACAAGTTACAAGTGAGATGTAATGTAATTATTTGCTTTATATATAAATTGTTGCCGTTGAAAAAAATGCATTATTTTATATTTGATATACAAAAGTAAAAAGTAAAATAGCTTTTGGGAAAAAATACCAACAAATATATATCAAGTTGTGAACAACAACTACTATGATTTAAATAATTTGTATACCATAGTCCATACATGTGCTTGTCATTTTTTCTGGTGATATTTCAACTCATACTTCATCAAGAGTAAATTTTTATTCCTTAGGTGCCTTATTTTCACAAACCATGTATTTCCTTAAAAAAATAGATGATTATAAAAGTAACAACATACTAAAGTATACGTACGTAATATTTTAACCCGAATTTAAAATGAATACATCAACTACTTTTTAATTATGCACCCGTTCGCTCTGTCATCTTTACGCATTTAGCAAATAGAATTTGATCAAACATTGCCCTTTATCGAATGTTTCATGCTCTGGTAATTAACAAACTTTATATCTCATACGACATCCTCTAAGACCTTATTATTGAATTGGGTTTGACTGGACACGTCTTTAGAATCAAGGAACTTTTACTATACTAGTGAAGACGAGATGTGCAAATTAAAGAACGTGTATGTAACTAGTCAACTTCATATATATCATTTTACAAAAACATGTGAAAGAACTTCCTCATTGTTTAAGTAAAGGAAACAATAGCCGTAAATTTACATTGTTTAAGAGTATATGAATTAAACGTGTAAAATAAGATATTAATTAATTATCTACAATAGAATAAATATAACTAAAATTAAAGTACATTAAAGGAGAAAGTGATGTCTTAAGTACCATTGACTTGTTTGCTCCTATGCCCTGGTTCTTACCCCAAACGTCTTGTCTTTTATAATGATAATTATAATCATATTCTCCTGCATAATTATGGAGACATAAGTTACTTTTCATTATGATGCACACAATTTCAACTCATGATAAAATTTTCATCGAGTTTTATATGTTATATATTAATCTATGACATGAGTTAAATTATGCTAGTGGGTTCAAAATGAAGACAATTAGGTTAAGCTAATACATAACAAACAAGCTCATTAAAAAAAATACTCTTTGGTCGACTTAGCTCCCGTTTTACATTCGGTACGAAGGAGGGTCGGATTGCTTTGCGTTCTGGTGTACACAACCTTATGTTATATTGTGTACACCGAGGCTATTTCCCATGGTTTAAACCATGACCTAAAAAAATAACCTTACCAGTTGCCTAAGGCACATTCTCACATAATTAAGGTATTTACTGTTATGGTGTTACACTGTTATTTAATTATTTTTTTTTCTTTTAAGAGCATAAGTGAGGTAGAAATGATTCAAGAAGCTATGTCGTATACTCACTAGAATAAGACCCACTAAAGTAATATCTATCATTCGAATCAAGTCGTATATCACACGCAATAAAAAAAATATAAAAGGTTAAAAACCAAATGGCCTATTTTGGTTATTGGGCTTTTGAAGAAACTTAAGGATCCAATCACACAGCCTAATTAAAATTAGTTCGGCCCAGTAAAATAAGCCCATACAAAACAAACCACTTCACTAGTTCACTTCACTACACGCGTAATTTAGCAAATAGGCGTTTATCATACGCCATACACCATGAACAAAGCTAGAAGAGGATAAAATATCAATCGTATCCATTACCCGCCAAACTTCATCTTCTTCAATCTTCTCTGTAATACACAACTTGAATCAACAATGTCATCATGTATCGATGCATCACATGTTTCTATATTTAGACCTACATCTCTGTTATCTTCAGTTTCTAGATTGTCTCCTGCTTGTTCGATTTTGTTTCCGGTTTCATCTTACAATCTATCACTCTCTGTATCGGCGTTATCTCTACGCAACCATAATCGTTTAACTAGTATTCGATTGTGTGGTTCATCGGAGGGAGAGATTGAATCGGTGGATGATGAAGATGAGTTAGACGGAATTGAAGAGGATTTAGAGTACGATTTTGAAGATGCTGGAGATGATAATTTGGATGTTGATGAGCTTGAATTGGAGGCTGTTAAGGCTGTTCGTGAATACGCGAGTTCGTTATCTCAGGAATTGAAAATTGGTGCGTGTTGATAACTGTTTATTGTTTGATTATGTTTTGTAGGGTTTAAGCATGGTTTTTATGTTTCATTTCTGGTTAATTTTAGCTCAGCAAGTATAATTTCATTTCTGTTGAATTTTCACTTAATTAGAGATTGATTAATTTGGAGAGTTTGTTAAACTTATGCATATGTAACAATCCAGAAGTAGTGGAACTGTGTGTAAATGATAGCTTATATGGAAAATATTTGATAGTTTGACTTGTGTCTTACTTTGAACATGTGTTTTTGTGTGTTAATTTAACTTGCTGGTTTAGTTTTTGTTGAAATTGTGCTGGCATTTCTTATGTTCTAGAAGAGGAGCTGATTGGCGAAAGAGAAACTCGTGGAAGAAAGAAGAAGCGGGAGACTATCAAAGTCGTTAATGTTAGTGAGCCTTATCCTCTATGAACGTTCTGTTATTATATAAAAGACAACATTTTAAGTGTGTGTAATAAGCCAATAAGGTGAAGAATGTCTAAATGAGTTATTTGATAAAAGATATAACTTCAAGTTGTGAACCAAAAATCTCAAATGTGAACATTTTAATTACTTATTATAGAGTTATTCGTTTCTGAACATTGTTGCCCTCAATCTAGGTGCTTCTAGTTCTCTCATTTCTACCCTCAAGTATAAGTTGGTAGATTAGCTTATGAAGAGTGAGGGTTTGATCCAAACATATTCAGTACTTATGTGCAACCACCAAGGTTGCCATTGAGCTTATTACAATGTTTATATGGAACTTATATGGAATTCAATGCACATTATCTCTCTATTTTCTAAACAGAAACAGTATTAAGTTTGAGGATAACCATGAACTAATTATTGTAATTTTAAGTATTGGTCAGGCTCTTTCTTAGACTAGTTGATGCATATATGTTTAATCAAGTTAAAATTGTCCCAGAGTAAGAGAAGAGCAATAATAACAGGAAAAAAAAATCTTACCAACAGGAGTTATGTGCAAGTATTTGCCATTCAGTAAATGATAGCTATGATAAATTTTCGTTCAATTGAATGCAGATACCTGATCATCTGCTTCCAAAGGTTTCAATTGTTGGAAGGCCAAATGTTGGTAAATCAGCATTATTTAATCGCCTTGTTGGGGTACCAATCTTATCAGTCCCCTTCTCCTCTTCTTCCAATTGCATATAGATCAACATCAACAAGCACCAATCTATTTAATGGTTTATCACTTTATCTTCTCATGTATTCCTAATTATGTATCTGTTTCAGGGAAACCGGGCAATTGTAGTTGATGAACCTGGAGTTACTAGGGATCGCTTGTATGGCAGAGCTTTTTGGGGAGATACTGAATTTATGGTAATCGACACAGGAGGCGTTATCACAGTTTCAAAATCACCTACTGATGTTATGGAACAACAATTATCTGTCTCAACGACCATTGGCATGGAAGGTATTTCACTTGCCTCCAGAGAAGCTGCTGTTGCTAAAATGCCATCAATGATTGAGAAACAAGCTACTATGGCAGTAGAAGAATCATCAGTCATCATATTTGTAGTTGATGGCCAGGTATGGTTCATAAACTAGCACATTTTATTATAGTGGAATCTTTTCTTGTTATGTTTGTTTTGTTATACATGCTAGCAGTTATAACAGTCATGTCTTTTACAAGATAAAGGGAGTGTTTGGGATTGAGTTTGGAAATGACTTATTGGCTTTTTGAAAAAGCTAATAAGTCAACACTCAACAAGTCACCAAAAAAACAGGATTTTGTGGCTTTTAGAAATGACTTATTGGCTTATTAGCTTTTCCAAAAAGCCAATAAGTCAATAAGCCATTTCCAAAGTCAATCCCAAGCACGACTAAAATTCTATTAAAAAGTTATATCTTTTGATACCAAGGAACACTCTTTTGGGGAATTGCTGGGGTCTAGAGTTCAATTGGGCTTAATTAGTGAAAAAAATATCATGAGAATTTGCTGAAGTTTTGTCGGCTCTCCACTTTACTAATTACCTCCCACACACTATAAATTCCTTACCTGAAAAATTGCATTAATCTCTGAATTTCCACCCCTATTTTTCACTCTGTGATTTATCATAAATTTTCTACCTTCAACCCTTTTTTGTTTGATGGAATGGTACTTTGCACTGCTCATTTGCATTGAATTCTTTTTGCTGTGTGAGCCCTATATGACTAACTCTGAACAGGCAGGCTTGAATGCAGCTGATGTAGAAATAGGGGATTGGCTTCGGAAGAACTATTCACATAAAAATATCATATTAGCTGTTAATAAATGTGAGTCTCCACGTAAAGGGTTGATGCAAGCATCAGAATTTTGGTCTCTTGGGTAAGCTGATTCCTTTTTCCCACACTTTTGTTAAATTGCCATCAACATAGTCCAAGTTCTTGTTTCAGACTCTTTATAATTGTTATCGATATCAGTTACATTTTATTTGATTAAGCTATTTCTAATGGTATAATCAGGTTTACACCACTTCCCATATCTGCTGTTTCTGGAACTGGAACCGGAGAGCTTCTTGATCTTGTTTGCACAGGTTTGGGGAAGATTGAGGTATTGATTCTCCCCAATGCAAGAAATCAGAAACCCCTGGTTTTTAGTTTTTGTAATCAGTATGTTTCTATGTTATCTTCTAAATTGGCTGCATATTCATACAACTATTGATTTGTACACTTAGGAATCAGATGTTCAAAACAATGAAGAAGGCTATGTTCCTTCAATTGCAATTGTGGGGCGTCCAAATGTTGGTAAAAGTAGCATACTGAATGCTTTGGTTGGAGAAGACAGAACAATTGTTAGTCCAGTTAGTGGGACCACACGTGATGCTATCGATACTGAATTTGAAGGACCAGATGGACAGGTTTGTTTTGCTCTTATATAGTAAAAATAGTCTTTCTGACTGACAGTTATCTTTTAATCATCTAGGAAAACTATAAAAATAAGGAAAATTGTTGAAAAGTAATGTGCTCTAGTCTAGTTTCCATTTTTCAAAAGCAATACATTAATTTTTTTTATTGAAGATACGTACCCTGGCTACCTTGGAAATCATGTCAATCACTTTGATCATGTTGACTTTTTCTTGACATGATGCTGAGGTACTGCTAATATGGCATATATCACAACTGAGTAACCGACTAGCTAACAAATATCACCCTAGTTAAAAACTTTTGAAAGTTGGTTACCCTAAATCTGGTTCCCTTTTATGTAATTTGCCAAGATATTTCTACACATCTTAACAAACTTTAATATATGTTATAAAATGTTGAAACTATTACAGAAGTTCCGTCTGATAGATACGGCTGGAATTAGGAAAAGGGCAGCCGTAGCTTCATCTGGTAGCACAACGGAGGCTTTATCTGTCAATCGAGCATTTCGTGCAGTTCGGCGTTCTGATGTGGTGGCTCTTGTTATTGAGGCCTTGGCCTGCATCACGGAACAGGTAAACAAAGTATATGATTTCTTTGATTTATAAAGTTCTTGTCAGATTTGATGTTTCGAAAAACATTATAGGATTGTTTTTTAGTTATTATAAAGGTAAATTCACTTGAATACAACGCACTTCCCTTTTGTGCATAGGACTACAAGATTGCTGAAAGGATAGAAAGGGAAGGCAAAGGTTGTCTAATTGTTGTAAACAAGTGGGACACTATACCAAATAAAAATCAACAAACAACATTGCATTACGAAGATGACGTGAGGACAAAGCTCCGTATTCTCAACTGGGCACCTATTGTTTATTCAACTGCAATAGCTGGTAACAGCGTTGATAGGTACGTTCTTCTTATGTAAACCAGATATATTTTCATTTCATCCACATATTTATGAATCTGAGTGACATGGCTAAATCTAAATGGAACATGGCAGCGGTGTCTGCAAAGGCTTTCTTTTTTGAATCGTTAACAATATAGCTTTGAACATGCTATTATTGGAGTTTCAGAATCATTGCTGCTGCAAGTGAAGTTGAAAAAGAGAGATCTAGAAGGCTTAGTACAGCTACATTGAATCAAGTCGTTCATGAGGCTTTAGCTTTTAAGTCACCACCTAGGACAAGAGGTGGGAAGAGAGGCCGTCTTTATTATTGCACTCAGGTATTTCTGCCTTGTCTGATTATTGAAAGCAATATCAGTTTTTAAAATTTAAATCATGTGTCCTTTTTTCTCACTTTCTTAATGTGGCCATTCGTGTACCTGATTCGATTCCATGCACAGGCAGCTATTAGGCCACCTACATTTGTTTTCTTTGTGAATGATGCAAAGCTTTTCCCTGAAACATACCGACGTTACATGGAGAAACAGCTTAGATCTGATGCTGGGTTTTCAGGCACACCAATTCGTCTATTATGGCGCAGTAGGAAGAAATCAGAGAAGGATGCTGGTATGCAAAAACAGACTATTGAGCCGTTTCATTTATAATGATTTTACGAATGTTCCTTGTTTTTCAGTGTTAAAGTTTGCATCTGCCATCTACGTCCTATTTGCAAATAAAAAAGGACCAAAACTAGATGTGGCCTTTTTGACCCATTAAGTTATGAAAGTAGCTTAAAAGTAGGCTAAAACTAGAGGTCAACTGGCTAACGCCGAAGGAAAATAGCTTAAAGTAAATTTGGTCATGCAGGTCGAAAGCCACCAAAGTGTTTTTTTACTCTGTAAAACCCCTCAAATTATTTGTTTCAAAAAGATAAATAATAATTAAAACATTATACTTGTTTTCATCATATTTGAAACACTAAACATTTGTAAGAAAATATTGGACAAGATTTGTTTCAGGTCTATCCAACACCAGCACATACCAAAAACTTATCCGTTATCCAACTGCTGTACCTATTCATATGCTCATTTTTGGCCATTATAAAGTGTGTCTTGATTAAAGATTTGCCAAACAACATTGCATTTATTTCTACACGTCCCATATTTTGGAAAAAGGAAATGCTATTTTTGGTGACTTGATAGAAGTGTAACTAAAAGGGGAGCTTGTTGTTGGGAATGTTTGTTTGTGTGTCTTAAATAGATTTTGCTAAATCTTAATCAACCTGTTCATTCTTTATTCGAAAAATAGACAAAAGGTGCTAGTGTGTCAATCCGGCCTGGCTCGCTTTGACCCACTCCACAAATTTGTGCTTTTAGGTGATACCATTAACAAGCAGAAGAAATAACATATTAACCACCATCTATGTATTTCCAGGACAATCTCCAACATCAAAACCAAAACCAAATCTTACACATAAGAAGTTGAGTGTAGCCGCTGCATGATTCATCAGTCTTGTAAGATCAGTTATGAACTTCAATTACAGGAGCAAGTGCCGACATCTTGAACATAAAAACCAAGGTAAGGTTCTGAATTTCTACATAATGGCAATTTGTGGGCGGAGGGTAGAGAGCTATCGTCCCACTAATTGGGACTTAATGATTGTAGTAATTAGATTAAAATATGGAATAGGTTTGAAATATAACTATATTTGTAGTATCAACATCAAATGTAATGTTATAGTCTTATAATTTTTGTGTTTATGTTATCCTTTTAACAAAGATATGATAAGTGTTAACATGTGTCCATATTTCCATAATGCTTTTTTCATGTGTGACTTGAGGTGCACATTAGGATCGGTTCGTCGAAAGCAGTTTGGGGGAAACTGGCTTCGTACAGTTCCAATAATTATATAAGTTAAAACGAAAATAAAAGGCTAACTTTGATAATATAGCTTATTGAAAAATATGTTACATCTTTCCATATGCAAACAGTTTTCTTATCTGGAGTATGCAAACGGTTTCTTATAAGTTTGCAACAATAATGAAGAACAAACCACACTAAGAGAAGAAGCAGCCATGCAAGCACCAGCCAACCACGGAGGCAACCTAACTCCGATGAACGGAAACAGAATTCCGGCCGCCACTGGCACTCCGAGTATGTTATACCCAAGCGCCCACACATAATTTAGCCGAATTCGAGAAATCGTCTTCTTAGATAGATCAATTGCAGTTATCACATCCTCTAAATTGCTCTTAATCAACACTACATCTGCAGCTTCGATCGCAACATCTGTTCCAGCACCAATTGCCATTCCGACGTTCGCTGCAACCAGTGCTGGTGAATCGTTAATTCCATCTCCGACCATTGCAACGATCATTCCTTTCGTCTGCAATTGAAGGTTCAGTATTAGAATCGGATTCGAAAAACAACAAGTTTAATTTTCAAAGTCTAATACTTAGAATGTTTTGTATGTTGTAGTTCAATGTTTAATGCTTTTTACTATTTTCGAATTCGATTGGAGATCGAACTATTTTTCGATTTCAAATCTGTTCGAAAATTTCGAATTCGGTTTGAATTCAACGAATCTTTGTCAACGTTTAAAATTTCAAATTCAACTTATTCGACTCGATTAACTGGAAATCAATTTGAAGAACAGCCCTACCTGTAATTCCTTGATTTTGTCCGCTTTACCCAACGGATCTGTTTCCGCAAACACATTCTCAATCCCAATTTCCGCTGCTATGGCATTTGCCGTTGACCAATTATCACCAGTAACCATTATGCTTCTAATCTTCATTGACTGTAAATATGATACAACGCGTGCAGCCTCTGGCTTCACCGGATCAGTAACTGCAACTGCACCTACAACTTTACCATCAATTGCCACAAGCACACATGTGCGAGCCAGCCTTTCGTTATCTGTAAAGTAGTTTTCAACCTCATGACCAATAGGGACATTGAACGACCTCATTAGCCTTTTGTTCCCAACCAAAACTGTTTTGGCTCCTACTTTACACCCAACCCCGGCTCCTGGGTGCACCTCAAAGTCCTCCACCACTGAACCATTTGTGTTTTCGGCTTTATGGTTAGGTAATCTGTTCTTCGCGTGCTGCACTATAGCTTTTGCTATTGGGTGTTCACTGTTTGCCTAAGTAAAAACAAACCAAAAAATTTATGAAATATGAAGACCTTTTTTTATAACTTTTATTATGGCTATTTACAGTCAGGTTACGCGGGTTTGATGTTAAACCAGAGGTTTGGTTTACGCGGTTAGTTTGAAGTTTCAAGCTGTAAACCATCTGAAATGAACTGTTTGTATTATTACAAGCAACAACGCACCTCTACAGCGATTGTTGTGTTACAAAACTCCTCCATTGAAATTCTTGAAAACAATATTGCACTAACAACTTCCGGTTTTCCAACTGTTAACGTTCCTGTTTTATCGAACACCACGGTGTTGACCTGCACAAACCAGATAATGATTGTTAAATCGATACCAAATTAGAGTGGTTCATGTTTTGAAGCTACGAAGTGCATACCTTGTGTGCCTTTTCTAGTGCATTTCCACCCTTAATGAGTACACCTTGTGATGCACCCTTGCCGGTTGCAACCATGATCGCAGTTGGAGTGGCTAGACCTAAAGCACACGGGCATGCTACAACTAGAACCGAGATACCAAACTGTAATGCAAGCTCAAACTCGTCCATTGCCTTTGGTATCCAACTTTTGGGATATATTCCAGCTACTCCAGGAATGAACCATCCCAACCATGTCAATATAGCCGCCACAACTATCTGAAATTTTGAATATGATGAGTTATTACTTATTAACTGTTAAACTACTAAACGCCAAGATATGTAGGGGTGTCAATCGTGTCAGACTGTCAGGTTGGCGTGTTGAATTGTTCAACCTGAATACGGCCTTATATTATCCATGTCAAAAATATCAACCTTAATAAACACGTCAACCCGAACATGACCCTTTTTTATTGAACAGGTTATATATGACAACCAAAATCAGAAATAGCGACCCCGTAGATATGAAATATGATCATCTGTTAGAATGCCAATAACTCACTGTGGGTACGAAAAACTTTGATATCTGATCAGCTAGCTTCTGTACAGGTGCTCTTGCAAGTTGAGCAGCCTCGACTATTTGAACGATTTGTGAGAGTGCAGTCTCGGAACCAACATGAGTTGCCTTGATCAACAAGCATCCGTTCTCATTCACGGTACCACCAATAACCTGTTTGCACTTTTTCTTATGAACACATCTCTAGAATTTGTTTTATTTCTAACGGGTCAAATGGGTTAGCAGTCACCCAAATTGTAAGTTATTATAAAACTTGGTCAAATGTAGTTTGATATGTTACCTCTAGTGTCCTTGTTATAAAGAAAAAAAGAAACATACCCTGTCGCCAACATTTTTAGCTACGGGTGTTGCTTCTCCTGTGATCATACTTTCATTCACGTAACCCTGACCATTAACAACGACACCATCAACAGGAAATTTTGAGCCAGGAAATATCTTCAAAACATCGTTTCTTTCTATCAATCGCGTGTTCATTTCTGTCTCTGAAAGAATAGTTCCTTCATTGTTAACTGTTAACAAGCAAGCAGTATCCGGAGCAAGATCCGTGAGCTTTGCTAATGCATCAGACGTCTTTCCTTTAGCCTTAGATTCCAAATATTTACCTAGAAGAATAAACGATATCAACATCGTACTTGTTTCAAAGAAATCTTGGCCCTCAAATTTATCTGAAAGTGATGCTTTTATTACTGTGTATACAGAATAAAAGTATGCAGCATTAGTTCCAAGTGCAACCAAAACATCCATGTTAGCAGATCTTCGTCTTAGCGCATGATACGATCCTACATAAAACCTGCGAACAGAAATTCACAAACTTTTATAAAAAAACTTTATTATTTTTTTAAAAATTTACAAAAGTTTTTTGCTACCTTCTTCCAATTAAGAACTGCACAGGTGTGCATAAGATCAATCTTAAAACCATGCCAATAGTAAGCATGTTATGAATCTTGTAACTTAACCAGTTCCCATACGGACGAATCATTGGAAGTACCATAGAGAATGTAAAAACCGGAACCGAAAAAAAACAGCTCCAAAAAAACTGATTTCTATATGTTTTAATCTCATGGTTCCTCTCTGTATCACGTTGTTTCTCCGGGATGTGTAAAACTGCTTGATAATGATTCGGGTCGGGGCAAGAATCTTGAATGAATGATAATATTGACCTTGGACCGGTCAAATCCGGGTCATAGCTAACAATCACAATGTTTTCTTTTGTATCTATTTCAACATTATTTACACCATTTAGACCCTCTAGAGATTGCATGATTGAACTCATACCTTCTGGAGATATGATGCCCTCGAGTTTTACATGAACTTTATTTGCATCAGTTTCGGACGCTATAAGATCAGCTCCAAAACCAGCATCTACAACAGCTTTAATGATACGAGTTGTGTTGGTGACATTCGGGTCATAGTTTATTTTTGCTTCTTCAAGAGCTAAACCAACAACTGCCTTTTTTACACCTTCAACCATTAAAAGAGAGCTTTCAATTGATTCAGAACAACTTGTGCATGACATGCCTTTGATTTTGAGTCGGCATACTGCAATGTCATGTTCCGCAAATTCGTCGACTTTAAATCCTGAGGCTTCTATTGTATCTTTGATTGTTTTTGCCTGGTTTAGAATTTATTGTCAAGAACATGTCACAAGAGATAGTGTCATTTGAAAATCAAATAATCAATTCTAAAACATGATCCTAAACGCTCATTTTTTTAGAACGGCGGTTGATGCAACGACCTATGATCGATGCACTCAGAGGTGCAAGGACCGAGATCGAAACCTTGCATACAGGGGCGCATCCTTTAAGGGGCTGGGGTGGGCGCCGGCTCCTACGCGTTTTCTTGCTAGAAGTTCCGATTTTTACCCCCGTGTAAAAACAATTACATGTATTATATATATATTGAGCTCGCCTCCGTGCTACAAGAGTTCAGGATCTGCCACTGCCCACATATAACACCAAAAGGTGTTTTTCGTCGGCATTGAGGCTCCCCCATTACGGGCCAAGTTGATCGGAGTTGATACTCGACAACCAACTGTTCCAAAGAAAAACCGGGCATGAACCCTTAACCATGCCACGTAAAACCCTTTTAGCTCGGACACGAAGCTGGGTGGTAGCCCAGACGAGCGTCATTGTCATGTTTGAAAACTGCTCAAAGCAAGGTTTGAACCCTGTACCTTTCAGTCAGTGTTCTTCCCTTATCATTGAGACAACTTTTCAAGACGTTCCTAAACGCACATTAAGTCAACAACAAGAGAACAAACAATGAACTATAACTTACACTAACAAGTTCTGGTATGTATTTAACTACAGCTTGGCCTTGAATTGGTGACACAACAATGCTGATAACACCATTAAGCTTTTCAAGCACTGATTCAATAGAGATTGAACATGATGCACATTCAACTCCTCCAATTTTGAAAACAACAGTCGTAACAAGCTTCTGATCCGCATCACCGATTGATCTAGATCCATTGAAACTAACAGCATTAGATTGTTGCAGTAATGGTACCTTCATATCTTCATTTGAATTATTCCACATTCCTAAAACAATTGAAATTTGATTGATCAAATAAGAAACTGAAGAACATAAAACAGTGACGGAGCTTGAACAGATAAAAAGATAAAAGGGTCGGAAAAAAAAGTTAAAATTTATTAGGGGTGAAGTCAACAAGTATAAAAAACATTTAAGCAAGTAAGAAAAAAAATAACACTACTGACGAAAAAAATAGAGTGTCTCGGGCCTAATAAGGTTTGCGCATGAACGGTTGGATATATGATGTGATCAAGCAAGAGGTATACCTGTAGCTAACTTTGGTGATTAAAATGAAGTTTGAGAATTAAAAAACTGGTTTACAAATGAGTATATATAGACGATCATTGTAGTCACCAGAGCGCCAAAAGTGTTTTTAATTAGGGTTGGAATTTTTAGTTATTTTTTGAAAAATTTGTTCATTTCATGAAATATGGAAATCTTTATATAATATAGCAAAACTAAAAAAGCCTATGTGGCACCATTTTAAAGCTTCTGGCTTATGTGGCATCATTTGAGAGTTTATCTCATAGTAATAATTTTTTTATTTAAAATATGTATATAAAATATATTATAATAAAACTAATTACATTTTTTGTCCCCTAATATTTTGGAGAATTTTAAAAAATTTAAAAGTATTTATACTTTTAACCCTCTACTACAAGGGGTGTACATGAGTCGGTTTATATTTGATAGGGTGTGAAAATAAAACTTATGGATAAAATTAATAATAATATACAATTAAAGACCTTAGTGTTTTATAAATAAACATAACTTTTTTATATGGATTTTTTAAAAAATAAACTACACCATAAAACTGAGCATTTTATTCTCTTTAATTTGATTATAATATTGCTATACTAAGAATTTAATTTTTAAAAATATATTTCGTGTTCCGGTTTACCTCGGTTTTGTTTCAAAACTTATTGGAACGTTCATGAATATCCTTAAAAGCATCACTTGAATGTTGTGTTCCCGAGCGTAGTGCGGGCACTAAACTAGTCAAATATATAATATAAAAAAATTAGAATGAAGTTTTGTATGCTAGCTCACATCGCACTTTTCAAATGAAGTATATAGGTTGTTTCATTTCGGGCGGGCTATGTTGTTTTAAATGGACTCATATTGACTTTAGAGTTTGGTTTGACGTTTCTCTGAGAAGCTATACTGTTGGTTGTTATTTGACAGTCGTTGTGTCACTATAAGAGCATAACTCTCTGGCGTAACATACGGTGGGACGAAAACTTGGAAGGAGAATACGAGTCGGTTAATGTAAAAGTTATCTTGAAACGGCGATCCGAATGACAAAACGGTGTTTCAATCAGATGTTAAACCTAACGGTATTTCAATCGAATGTAAAAATTTTGCCGCATGGAATGCTGGTTCGAAATAAATTTTACATCAATCGTCTTAAATTCTCCTTCCGATCAAAATCCTTAAAATCGGCTTTGAATTAAAAAAACTTAACACCGATAATTTTTTTAACGGCGATTTGTTGGTTGCCAAAGTGATAAATATTAAGACCGTTGACAGTCAATTAGATAGTTGGGACCGGTAGAAATCAAAATGTGATATTTAGGACCGTTTAAAACCAATATACATAGTTTAAAATACAAAAAATCATTGTTAATACCAAAAATAAGATATAGTCTATGCTAAAATTGTTAGCAAGTTAGTTAGCATAACAAATTAACAATGGTTATTAAAAAATAAATGAACGTTCAAGAACACATTACCAAACGTTCACAAACACAAATGAACAACCACGGACCTTGTTTATGTTTGTTTGTTTGTTTATCTTAACAAATTTGTTTATTTACCTAGCTTAAAAACTTCCCGGCAAATAATTTGCAAAGGATTCCTCGAATGTTTGATTCGTTTACGGCTTATTTCTCAAACGTTTGATTCGTTTACCACTTTATAGAAGAGAAAGTAAAATTTTTCATATGAAATCTTCAAATAACCAGACCATTAAAAGAATCTTTTTCTTTTTTGCTTCCATTGGCATGGGAGGTCTCTTTATCTTTTTTATCTTAAAACACCACTCCCACCAAAGATGATAAACCTTCATTTTTTCTTTTCCCCTTGTAACTTTTTTACTTTTCGCCTTTAGCATTTACACAAAGATTAACCTTTTCCAGTTTCAATATTCATTATTTTTTTACTTTGAAACTTTTACAAGTTCAAAAAGAAATTCTTAAATAAAATTAATTACCGACGAACTTTTGATATTCTAACAATACCTGGTTAACCAATGGGACGTGACAAAAACCTAAATAGAGATGGGCTAGTCTCGAAAACTATTAGAGACGCAAGTACTCATTTTGTACGTTTAAAAGTACATAAAACGTTTCTTTCTAAGAAAAACGATTTAACATACCCAAAAAACTGGGTCAGGTGTTGAAGAAGAAAATAAAATTTTGATGAAGTAACAAAGTGTTGTACTTTTTTAATAAACCGTGAAAAAGAATAAAACGTATAATTGTTATAGCTTACATGTTTATAGTTTATAAGTTATATTTGTGGTCTTCATTGTTTGAAAATTATTTTCAACACTTTAAGTGAATATGATAACACAATATGAAATAAGGACGTTAGCTTATAAAAATCCACTAGTCAATAGCAAACAAATATTGTGAGAAAACAGTGAATTTTTTATAAAATCAATGGTAAAATAGTAAACGAAAAAATAATTAACCTAAAATTAATATCCATAATTCTCACTAAAAACTAAAAACATTAAATTTTAAAAAGGCACTCGTCGTAATGCATAATGTTGTACTTTTATACCAATAAAGAAAAAGACAATGAAAAGATTGTCTAGCAACATGGTACATATATATTCATCCACATGTGTAAAAAATATAAAATCATTAAAAATTTAGAAGCATATAAGTTGCCTTGAGTTTTAGACAAGTCGAGTTAAGCTCAAACTTTAACTTCTAAGACAACCTGACTCGATTGATTTAAAGTTTAGGCTTGAACCAAAGCTACAACAACTTTATTCGCTCGTCAAGCGACAACCATAGGCACACGACTAAAAATCAAAAAGACAAAGGATTTGTTCTTTGCTATTGTCTCGTATATATTTTACGTTTGAGTTGTATGCTGCAACAAAAGGAAATATATTGACTAAAAAAACATGCAAAACTTAAAAGATGATATTTATGATTTTATGTCCCATGATCCAAGGTCATATTATATACATAGAGGCACATAGCTTTAAAATATGTTCCAACTGATCCAATCATACAATGTAAAGGCCCCCATAATGATGCTTTTTTTTCCTTTTTAACTAAGATATGCATGATTACCTTATGATTCGACTGTCGAGTCTCAGATGATCCGTGTTTGAGCTCGATATGTGTTATGACTTCTTTACACGTTATACGATGATGACACTAAGATTTTGACATGTGTCGCGTGTTACAGTGAGATTGTCACGTCATTATACACATACAAAATAGCATTGTCTCACACATTAAACATGACATTAGTGTAGTTACGCATACATAAAAGTCAAGTGAAAATTGATTAGAACCAAAGTTAAGGGTCAAAATAATAAATATGTTAAGTTTGGGTCAGTGGTGTAACTAACTTAAAGTTACGAGTAAAAAAGTTGAATGATGCTGACTGAAAAATGACAGAGTGGATTCACCGATCTTGTCATTTAGAAGGTTATAAATAAATATTTTGTGTCATTGTAATTATACATTTATACTTACGTCTTAATTTGGTGTCTTTTTCTTTTTTGAAGATACGGGAAAACACGTCAGAAATCATTAGGGTATGTTTTGAAATTTGTTAAATAACATTATACAATAAAATTATCTTCTAAAGCGTTATATGACTTAATAAGGTTATTGTCTTAAGGTTGAGACGTATAAAAAAAACTCAACCAAAATGATCCAACAACTTGTTATCAAACATAATCTTTTTTTGTTTTAACTAATCTAAAAAGTTCTTTATCATGTCATTTTTTGGTTGAACAACTTGTTACAAAACATTTTTTCTTAGATATATGATAAAATTGTTTACAATATTTCAATTATCTATTCATTAATACGCTAATATTTGTTTTTATATCCTTTTGATATGAAAGATGCGTACTACGTCAATATGATAAAAGTTATGTAAAGTCGAAACATGGGTAACACGAAGATATCCAACAAACTTAGAAAAGATACCATTTTTCGTCGCCGTTCACACACTGAAAGCAAAATTATCATTCCCCATGAACTTGGTGATTTTCGATTCTTTGTGAATAAGATATAATCCAAAGTCGATAATGCAACCAATGACGAAAAGCTAAATTTGGTTTTTTCGACTTTCTTACACGACTAATGCCCTTTTATGCCATTAGCTACATGTTGTAAATTGAAAAGGCACATGAATTGGCTCCTTTATAAAAGAAAAAAAGAGTAACAAAGCTTTTAAAAGAAACAAGCACATCAATATAAAAAAATACCTAATAAATTAAAAGAAAATAAAAAAAAGTTGAATAAAACTATATTTCTTTAACATTCTAAAATTTATAATGCTTAATAATTCACTTTAGTAAATATAAACTAATTCACTCGCGAAGATGATGTTGAATCCATTATATAATAAGTATAAAACGAGTATGGAAAGTATATAGGTTGAGAGTGTATGAGAAGAAAATTGTGTTTAACAATAACTAAACCAAACCCGCGTAACATATGATAATGAAGCTTAAATTTAAGGTGACATGAGTTTGAGTCTGAGACGAAGGGTTTACATGAAAATGGTTGTATATATGTAAAAACTAATTATTGAAACTTTATAGCTGTTGACGGCTAATTCCCCTCCAACGTAATTTTTTACTCATTCACACATGACTATGGTCTACAAGGGTTCTCCCCCGTTGAACCTTGGTGTGGGTGTGGAAGTGTGTAACGTTCCCTCTTCCTCTGGCGTCCATCTTATATCTTTTTTCAGGTCTCTTCACTCACTCATTTCCCTATTCGTAATTAAATTATAAGAAATTAAATGACATATAAAGAAAAGAACTAAAGTGTATTGATGTAGACCTCCTTATTTGTGTTTCACTCTAATTAATTTGCGTTGCTATACAAGTGCGATCAATTTGTTAATGTCGTTAAAAAAAGTTAATGTTTTATAACAACGTTTTTTGTAGTAGCCTAGCATATTCATAATGTTAAGCAAACGTGTGTTATTCTTGCTTACTTGATGATGTCGTCTCACAATAATAAGTCTAATTTCGATACGTCTCATGGGTGTGATAAGTGTAAACTACTCGCTGGCCTCGTTCCATATTAGTTAGTGTAGATAGAGAATGTTCTATTTGTGTGGTAATTTGTGGTTTGGTTCGTATAATGATTGCGTATCGTTATTTACTAGCATGAGTAAACTAGAAATTAATGAATTCGGTTAATTCTCAATAACCCATTTAAACCCTTATCATAGGCCCAAATCCAGGTTACCGAGCCCACTTTCAATTTCAAGAAGAGTAAACCACTGCCTCACTTTGTTAGTTTAGCAAACTTTTCCCGCACATTACGACGTGACATATTTTGTACTAGGTTTAATACCCGTGTGTTACACACGGATTAAATAGTAATATTTATAAAGAAATTATAACCATTATATTTAACAATTTGTAAATATATAACATTTAAGGAGTTGACTCCATCAACTTGCATGGTGAAAAATTTAGCTAAATTTTACCTCCCAAACTTCCTATTATAGAAAAAAAAAATCCCTTCAAAAATTGCCCTCTAAAAGTTTGATTTATTAGATAGATACGGATAAGAAATTAATGTGGTTAGACGCGTAAGAAAATGCTATAAAGTTTACTAAGAAAATGAAAGGATGCTGACCGTGGAAATCAAACCCAAACCAACCAAGTTGTGGTTTCGTGATGGGGCCGTACCGACGACATTAATATACATGATCAAGTATTTGATGGCCCGTGACAATAACAAGATAAAATAAACATATTTAGTGTTTACATTTTGTTTTTGAGAGATATTTATACCGCACGTTAAAAAAAAGTAGTAAACGAAAAGATTTGGAAAAGTTAAAATAAAATGTAAGAAAGAAATGAAAAAAAAAAATTGCCAAAAAGCAAGGTAAAAAGTATATGCTAACACATGCCCAACATCAAATAAGTAACATTTCACCCAACTCACAGCCATACAAATTGAGTTAAAAGTTAATATTAGTTGTATTTATTAACTATATATTAAAACAAAAATCTTACTAATAATTTGTGTGTTGTGTGAGGTGTTGTATTGCTATTGGTTGGTGGTTTGAGGTTTTGTGATCCTGTCGGTTAATGTCTTGAAATATTGTTCTGTGTGTGGCTTGAGGTGTTGTATTGCTATTGGTTGATGTTGTGAGGTGTTGTGTTACTGTTAGTTGATGATTTGAGGTGTTGTGTTACTAATTTACTATTGGTTGATGTCATGAAATAGTGTGTTGTGTGACTTGCAGTGTTGTGTTGTTATTGGTTGATGGTTTGAGGTGTTGTGTTGCTATTGGTTGATGTCATGTGTGCATTTGTTTGTTGGTTGTTTTTTGTTTTTTTTTTGTTTTGCTTTTGTAGATGATTTTTTTGTGTTACATTTTTGTTTGTAGATTGTTGGCAGGGTTTGCACGAAGTAATAACCTGCTTTAAAACTGTCTTATAATGCGTGACAGAGTGAATATACTCAGTTAATTAAAAAATAATTATTTTAACATTTAATTCAAAATGTCACGATAGAAGACCAAATGTGATGTATCAAATAAATGAAGATGCGTGTACTTTGCAACGTGTGTGTGTGATGAAAGAGACACAACAAAAATATGTCGAGATAAACTTATTAAAAAACACATTACTTAACTTGAAGTCTATTAATTCACAATGTCTTGATACATTTTTTAATTGTTTTTAAAGCAAATGACATTAAACAACTAAATACATTATAATTGTGAATCTTACCAAAATATCTTTAAGCTTTGAAAGTCGTATCACTATTATAGAATTTTATTAGTTTTATATGATTGTTAGATTATTAAATACAAACATTTATATAAGAGACAAATTGAGGTAGAACTTCATACGAGAGTAAATTTGGTATATGTTTCATTCAGTTCCATTTAGCATCTCTTTGTTTTTTAACCATTCAGCATTTAACTGAACCATTTAAAGGCTATTTTTTATTAAATAAACACTCTAAATGCTGAATGATAAAATACTAAACTGAATCATTAAGAGGTTAAATAAATAGTGATTATGAACCTTAACAAGCAGGGATCATATATACTTTAACATTATTTTAAGAATCTTATATATTCATATAAGTTGGTTGTAATTGCATTTGATGCATATAACTAGTTTAATATAAAACAAAATTAAAGAAATACATAAAAAAAACAATAAAACTCAGGTCACCAGACCACTTATAATGCGATACTTGCACTTTTACACCGACACTTCCTTGTAAACGTTATATCAAATTGTTAACCATGTGTCCATGTGTGATTTTATAGTTTTGTTCAATTTTTAGCATTCAATGAAGGTGTACACACCGTTTTTTACTAAACCCTATTAGCTATAAATGAATTTGTTTATTTTAAATAAATCGATTTGAATTGTGACTAGCCCGAACTTCAAACCAGTTTAGTGTAGCAAAAATCCAATTCTATTCAAGTTGACTTATACCATGCTGAAATTAATTCGAGGTAAAAAAAAAAGACTCTAATAATTAAACATGTTTAGATTCAAAACCGGTTTACATAGACAAAAACATGGCCTAGTTTACAAACCGACAAACTCTGTCAGTCTACACAAAACCGGTTTTTCTTCGTTAACATATAGGATTGTGACCGTGAGACGCGATTTAAATATCGAAACCATCTTGTCAAAGCCTAAGGAATTATCCCTTAAAAGTCTTAAACCGCAAAATCCCCAAACTTTTATTAGTTACCAAAAACCCTAGCAAATGTCATCATCACAACCACCACCAAACTGACTTCAATTCAGGGGTTTAAATCAATCGGAGATCAATCAGAACGTTCAAAAACCTTCAATTCGAACAATGCCTGATAACAAATCACTTCAATTCCGATCATCCACCGTCAAAATCCCTAAATTTATCCCTATACACCACCGCCGGAACCACAATCACCATCACCGCCGGCCACTACCTCTTTTCGCCGATCTTCATCTCTCAATTTCATCAGCTATTAACAATTCCAAACATTCACTCACTCAATTCATATCCTCATTCAACACTCATCCAATTATCAACAAACTCCGACCGATTATCACCCCAAAGCTTACAAACCCTAGGCACTGTAATAAACCACCCTTACTATGTTCAGCTTCATTAGCGTTGACCAAAGGTGATGATGAAGGCGGAGAGTTGACTCAGTCGAGTAAGAGTTATTCAACGAGTCGGAGTGATGATGAGCGTGTGTTGATTAGTGAGGTTTTGGTGAGAAATAAGGATGGTGAAGAGCTTGAAAGGAAGGATTTGGAAGATGAAGCTATTGCTGCTTTGAAAAGATGTCGACCTAATTCAGCTTTAACTGTACGCGAAGTTCAGGAAGATGTTCATAGGATCATTGGAAGTGGCTATTTCTCTTCGTGTATGCCCGTTGCTGTCGATACTCGCGACGGCATTCGTTTGGTGTTTCAGGTATTCATTTTGGGTTCAATTGTATGCAAGTACCAATTTTTTAGTATGCATTGGTTAATCATAGTTAATAGATCAGAAAATAAGTTATGCTAAATGTTATCAAGCATGAATTTTTAGCCTTGTTGTTATATTTACATTGGTATATTTTGGCATAAGGTAGAACCAAACCAAGATTTCCAAGGGCTGATTTGTGAAGGAGCCAATGTTTTGCCAACCAAATTTGTCGAGGATAAGTTTCGTGATGGATATGGTATGTTAACCGAGGACATTATTATGTAGTTTGAAACTTCATGGTAACTGAACGTTGATCAAATGATGCAGGAAAGATAGTAAATATAAGACGTTTAGATGAAGTTATAAGCTCCATTAATGGATGGTATCTGGAGCGTGGTCTTTTTGGCTTGGTTAGTATTTGATTCATTGCTGTTTATTCTTTTGTAATTGCAGTGTTTAGTTGACTATAACACCATTCATCAACTAACTGTATTTTGAGGAGATCGTTAGGTTTCAGGAGTTGAGATTCTTTCTGGGGGAATTTTGAGGTTACAAGTTTCGGAAGCAGAGGTTAACAATATATCCGTTCGTTTTCTTAGTAAAACGTAAGATGTACAATCTTTATTTCTGATAGCTATGTATAGATTTTGTTCTAGTAATATGTTACCATTATAATTTATACCATATGTGTTGGTTTTGTGATATCAGTGGTGAGCCAACTACGGGTAAAACGAGGCCCGAGACAATACTTCGTCAACTTAATACAAAAAAGGGGCAGGTATTAGACTAAGGCTTTCTGATTAAATTTTTTTTTTCACAAATGTATTTTTTGTTATGTTAATATTGATGTTAATGCTTTTATTAGGTGTATAGTATGCTTCAGGTAAAAAGAGATGTAGATACATTGCTAGCAATGGGTATTATGGAGGATATTAGCATTGTCCCCCAGCCTGCTGGAGGTAATATGATATCGCTGTTTTGGGCATAAATATTTCTGTACGTTGATAAAAAAACGTTATTTATTTATAGAGAAAATGTCACAGAAACATAACCAGTATATTGGTGATTGAGCCGCGTGTATGTGCCTATCATTTGAAAGTTAGTTTTTAATGAGTATTGAATGAATTTACATTATTTTGTTAGACTCTGGGAAGGTGGACTTGACAATTAATGCGGTTGAACGTGTAAGTGGTGGCATATCGGCTGGTGGAGGAATTTCAAGTGGGTATGTGATCTCAGTCCATGTAGTGAACTAGATGTAGCAAGATGGGCTTGTTTTGAACGGGCCATTTTTCTTCATGTTGAAACAAGCTGTCTCATGTTGGGTTGACCAACAAGCATTTCCGTGTCTGTTATTATATTTTTTAGCAAATGTTTGATGCATTAATTATGACTACAAAAGCAACATTGTAATAATGATCTAAATATTTGAATTTTCACTTCAAATTATATCTATGATTTGTGCAATTATATTTACTTATTGGCTCTTTTGTTTGTAGGATCACAAGTGGCCCTTTAGCAGGACTAATTGGGAGGTAATATATACCCTTTGAGGAAAGAGTATGATATTTTTTCTTAAGGATCATTGTTGTTTACATGATGTGGTTTTCCACAACTTAACTGGGATCTTTTGCGACCTTTTTTTTATTTTCCATTGCAGTTGTGCGCTTTATCATCGAAACCTCTTTGGGAGGAACCAAAAGATCAACCTGTCATTAGAGAGGGGGCAGATCGATTCAATATTCCGGATCAACTACACCGATCCATGGATTGAAGGAGATGATAAACGGACATCAAGAACAATAATGATACAGGTAGTCATCAATTTTTTAATTTGGTTTTTGTTATAATGCATGTTATTTTTACTAAAGGTGACAATCTCAACCCATTTTTTTTGTAAACGGGTGGATTTGGGCTTTGTTGTATTTCACTCATGCCAATTGGGTTAAACACCAAAAGTTATCTAAAGTAGTAAACAGGTAAAAAAAAGTGCTGGATTACAATTTGCGCTTTAAGTATCTACATTTATATTAAGTAATGAAACAGGACAAAAAGTGTTTACTGGTCAACCTAATCTGACACAAACCATGTAAACCCATACTAAAATGATCCCCTTCTTTATCTAGACATGTCACACAACCACCGTCCATCTTGCCACCTCTAATACTTTATAAAGAAAATGCACGTTAATAATTTACTGATTCTTTGTGATTCAGAACTCCAGGACACCTGGGACTCTTGTTCACGGGCCTCATGGCAATCAACCCAATAACAGTAGCCCGACCATCGGACGGATTACTGCCGGCATCGAGTACAGCCGGCCATTTAGACCAAAGTGGAGCGGGACTGCAGGGCTTATTTTTCAGGTATTATATAATATTTCATGGATATTAAATTAATGAAAACATGCTTATGGTAAAAAAAACTTGAACTCATTCTTGCATGTACAATAATCTTTTGTTTTCATAGCGTGCTGGTGCTCGCGATGAAAAAGGGAAACCTATGATACGAGATTTCCATAACTGCCCACTAACTGCAAGGTAAGTTCTTTTTAATTTTTAAAATTTTATAAATTCATTTTTTTTTAGTCAAACTTGACAAGTTCGCTTTTATATTTGTGGTAGTGGCAATAATCATGATGATATGGTACTTGCTAAACTTGAAAGTGTTTATACTGGTTCTAGTGACCCTAGTTCTTCATTGGTAAGACATGAATCTGATTTCTCTAGTTTCACTGTAATCGTGGGACATAAATGTGGCAATCTTAACTCATTCACTTTGGGCTATTTTGGTTATGTTATATCTTTATTCAGAAAAGTTAGATTGGTGTTCTAGCTATGTAGGTTTTTGATAAGTAGTATATTATTTATATATAAGATTCAAGAGACAATTTCTTGCGGATAAACTGGACTCGGGTTGTATGTAAAATTACATGCTTGACCCATTTACTGTTTCGCCCATATTGCAGTTTGTAGTTACTATGGAACAAGGGCTTCCTGTATGGTCAGAGTGGTTAGTTTTTAATAGAGTTACCGCCCGTGCACGAAAAGGTCTTGTGATTGGCCCTGCTCGTATTAATCTAAGGTAAATTCTCATATCTATGATCTCAAGTCTCAAGATACAAATTTATCACTTCTAATTCATTAAGTAAATTTGTTTACTTTTGTAAAATTTATAGTTTATCAGGTGGTCATGTTGTGGGTAACTTTCCTCCCCATGAAGCATTCCCCATTGGTGGAACAAACAGTGTTAGAGGTTATGAAGAAGGGGATATTGGGTCGGGAAGATCTTATGGCGTTGGTTGTGGAGAGATTTCTTTCCCTGTGGTGGGTGATTGAACACTTAACTGTTTTCATTATTCTTATATTTGTTTTATTTTCTTATTTTACTGGCACGTCACTCATTCTAGCATGATGATATACTTTTAAAGTAGGCATGATACTATTTATAACCATGAAATTAACTGGACTTTTGGAACGTGTTATCGCAGGGGGGTCCTGTTGAAGGAGTTATGTTTGCCGACTATGGAACTGATCTTGGATCAGGCTCAACCGTTCTTGGTAATGTTCTCTTGTCATTATGGTTTAGAGCAATAGGGTTGGTTTGGGTACTTATAATACACACCCACTCAAACGTTTCACACACCACACATACGTACCCACCCAGGGGTGCACTCACAGTGGATGTGTGAGCTTCACTAAAAGGGTTGATCCGACACGACCCTATAATCAAAAGGGTTGTCTTGATTTGTTACCCAACCTGTTCGACTCACCTGTTTTTCATGTTTTTCTTTGTGTGTATTGAAGGTGACCCGGCCGGTGCAAGGTCAAAGCCCGGAAGTGGATACGGTTATGGGGTTGGTGTGCGCGTGGCTTCCCCTTTAGGGCCTCTTCGACTCGAGTATGCTTTCAGTGACAAGGGTAAAGGAAGGTTTCACTTTGGAGTTGGCCAACGAAATTGAGTATTTGAGTTGATTGAATCTGAATCTTGTATTTTTTTTTTCCCTTTCAAATTTTGATTATAATATCCCCTTTTTTTCTTCTTGAAATATGTCGTGTCTAGATTTATGTGAGAAAATGTAACAGTAATATTATTGTTTGTTCAATAATCTAGTTGTTTCTGAAACGTTTGTAATTTTAAGCTTACGCTATCTTCAATCTCTATGAGGTATAAAGATTGTCAAAAAGGGTCCTTAATACCCACCTAGCCAAAGTGGTGTACCTTTTATGTAGTAAAATCAATTGCTTTAAGATCACTTGAACGCATACGTGTTATATGACTCATACAATAAAGGGATACTCTTTTAACGGCAAATACTTATACTATGTAAAGGGATAACAAGAAGCTAAACCCAAAAAATACAATAAAAAAAACGAAACCCAACAACAATAACATGTTTGAATAGTAATGTTTTTTGTTGTAATATTAAGTACTAGTTTAGCGCCCGCACTACGTTCGGGAACACAACATTCAAGTGATGCTTTTATTGGCAGTTTTATAAAGAATGTAAAAGAGTGAAAAGCAATATATAAAGATTATTAAAAAATCATAACAAATTTGATATTAACACTAGCAAATAGCAAATGATAGTTTTTTTAAAACATTTTAACCAAGCGTCGATGTCTTCCAGCTTTAAAATTACAAATTATCGCAAAATAGCGCAGGCGGGAAAAATAGAGCGACAATGAAGATAAACGATGATCTGCAGAGCTTAATCGACTCCATTAAAGCTTCAGATGTAAGCTTACTTCATTTCATTTTCCTCTCATCTTCGTTTGGCAATTCAAATTCCAGTGTTTGTTTGCTACTTACTTTGATTTGATTTGTTTGATTTGAGTTAGGGTTTCAATTGTTTTTTACACAAATTATTATGAGGTGAATTGACAAGTATATACTTACATTGAGCTTTATTTCTTTCTACTATAGGTTGTTGAGAGCCGTACTCAACTAATTTCTCAAATTGGGGAGTTAGATCATGTTACTGATGAACATCAAGTGGCTTCAATTCTCGAATTTTTAACAGTATCATCATATTATCATGCCTTTTCACTTTTAATGTTGTTTCTTCATATATTATTGCATTCGGTTATTAATCGATTTGGATAAGTTAATTTTGCTCTTCATGTTCCTTAGTGTTTAGTTTTGCCTGCATGCACCAAATTAAGTTTCTGTATATAGTTAGCATCGTCTCGTATATTTAGTAAGCTATTATTCGTTGTTCATAATGTTATCTTAACCGTATGGTAGACGTTATGGGAAGATTTCACTTGTTTGGATGCATCTCAGTGCATGCTAAACAAAACTATATTGCAAGTGGCTACTACTTACCTAGAGTCAGATATATCCGTATGCACCAATCGATTGCTCGCTTTAGAAACCAAGGTACAAGTTCTTTGTCATTCCTTATAAGCCAGTTGACCAGTTTACATTGTATGTATAAATTGTTTTTTCATTTGTGTACAAGGCAAGCATATGGTGTAGAAAACATATGAAGATGACACTTATGTCAACTGATGATTCTCAAGAAGACGAACATTACACTCTTTTTTTCCAGGTCGATCTTTTCTTGTACCTTACTTTTATTTGCAGTGAACTTTGCGTACCTGTATGTGATCTCAATGTTGTGAAAGTTTCTTTTAAAGAAATGCTATTTGTTTCAGGTGCTTTTGGATGTGTTAACCCATTCGACTGCTGCTTTATCAGTTTTGGGAAAACATCCTGTGTCGATAAGTAAGGATTTGATGTCCTTAATTGAAACATTCGTAATGGAACTCTTAAATCTGGCAAAAGACTCAATATTAGAGGTTAAGGTGACTACTTTCCCATTTTTACCTAAAAGTCATATTTATATGATATATTCCACTTTGTTCTACAAAGCAAGGGTGCTTCTATCTTCTATGTATTGATCGTAACCCCACAGATTTGACCAAGGGTATGGGACTGTGGATATGATTAGGAAGATATAAAATTGGGAAACCAATGCACTGTCATATTACTATGTTTTATGGTTACAAGCAGTTAATACAAAGTGTTTGAATTGTGTAGTGTTGTCAAAGTATGTTACTAGATTTAGCTTTTACAATTGCTCTCTTCCCTTGTATGCTATCGGCTATATAGCCATGTTGTAATTCTGTGTTTTTTATTTTAATAGATTTCAGTTCCTTAAATTTTCATATCGTTTTGACGAATTTCCATTCCAAATCCAGTATCTTTAAATTCCAATTACCGTTAGTTTTTTAGAAATTATGAATATGTGTAGCATGCACCCTCATCCACATACTCATATCCTTGCAACAGAATTTGCTTTAGTAACCATAGTCTGCTTTCGGCTCATTGCCTCATTGTGACAGAAAATTCATACATTTGGGCCAGAAGTATTAAAAGCATCACAGGAGGTCCTTGTTGCTGTTATAAGTCTATGCACAGCATATTGCAACAATGTGAAGTTGGATAATGATGAAAAAGATGATGTTATCAGTATAGCAAAATGTGCAGTTGAAAATTTGGTTAATCTGGGGATCGTTGCTGCTAATGCTGGTGGAGATCTCGTCAATTTACTAAATCTATCATGGAAAGGAGTTGTTACTTTGCTTCAGCTATACAAAGAGACTCTAGCAGTACAAATAAATATATCGGAGATTATCCTGTCTCTTATTTCATTTGCTAAAGGATCTTTGAGTTGTGCAGGACAAACTTGGTCAGCATTGACGGAACCAATCTCTATAGATGAAGCGAAAAGGATATTCCTTCCTGTTAAATTCTACTTGATTAATGCTGCCAGGCTAATCTCACACTTCCCATCTCAAGCATTTTCAGTTTTTAAAGATATCACACTTTGCATCCTTATAATCTTAACCTTTCGAATCTTTTTGGGTGAACAAAAATATCTTAAATCTGCCAGTGAAGCTTTGGCTGAATTTCTAGAACCAACATCAATTCACCTTCTCAATTCCTTGTTAAATTCGGCTCAACTTGAACACAATCATAAATGCCAAATTCTTGATTGGTTATTTAGCCCTAGAGAAGCTACTGATATCTTTTTTTCAAAATCATTGTTAGTGGGTCAACTTTCTTTATTTGTTAATCTTCTAAGAAACTGTCCTGATCTGGAAGATGATGTGAGACTTGAGATTGCTAAAAAGCTAAATTGGTTATTGAGTATTTTAATCGAGGAAAGTGTTTATTCATCTATTCTTGCTTTCCCAGTGCCTAATCAGAATATGTTTTCTTCTGTTATTCATACCATCAAGACTTTTATGCTTGTAGTTTCCTCATCAACTTCAATCTGGAAGGAAATTGAGTCGTTTTTGCTTGAAAATATGTTCCATCCTCATCATCTTTGTTGGGAGATTATTATGGAACTTTGGTGCTTTTTGATTCGACATGCTGAGTCTGACATGGGAAATGACATCATCGTTAAACTCTGCACAATATTGAAAGCTACAGCTTCTTGGGAATCGGCTTTAAATCCCGATAGTCTTCTTCGTAAAGTTGCTAGATCAATCTGTATGATTCTTAAAAAAAGTTCACAATCATTGGCAGATGAAGTTTTCAGCTTCATCGTCAACAATAATTTTTCATCTGCTATGTATATAGCATTGCTCATGGAAGGATTCCCATTAAATTTTCTCTCAGACAAGGTAAGAAGTGTTGCTAAACAAAGATTAGCGACTGATTATTTTTGCTTCTTGGATGCATTCGATGACGAATCAAGGAATGATGGAGATGAGATGTTTGGTGCACCAGTTTTTGCATTATCTGCTGCATCTTTGTAAGTATCACCAGATTGCACCTTTTTAGTTAAAAAAAATTGTTACGCAGAATAAAATTTCGACGAAACTCTTTTATGCAATCGTATCATAGCAATGCTATACATATTTGTTACCTTTAAATATTATATCTTTCTCTTGTGTGGTCTGCAGGCAAGCGAGCATATCAGACGCAGAAATGAAAACAATAAAGCTTTTAATCACCACCATACATAAATACAAGAATACAAGTGAAAACTCAAAGGACAAGTATCTTAAGCTTCTGAGTGAAACCTTAGGGATTATTTCTAGCATGAAGCATTTATATTCATCTGATGAAATGGAAAAACTTATGTTAGAGCTTCAGAATCTTTTCATCTCAAGTTCCGGTGTCACAAATACCGAGTTGACAAAATGTAAACCAAATCTAGCTGCTTTTGTGGCGGGACTTGGCGACATGGAATTTGAAGATAATAATCCAAAGGTTTCAGCTTTGTGGGAGTTGTTTCACATGTTATTACAAGAACGACATTGGGCTTTAGCACATTTAGCAGTTTCAGCATTTGGGTATTTTTCTGCACGCACTAGATGTAACGAATTATGGAGATTCGTACCAGCAGATGCAGCATTGTCATTTGATTTGGAGTTTGGTAAAGATGCAGATGATGATAGGTTTATGTCTGAGTTTAAGGTTTTTCTTGACAAGGAAGCAGCGGCTATTGTCAAAACTGGCCCTTGTGAAAATGAGGTTGCTGTGCTTGTGAAAGAAGGATTAATTTTAAAACAAAAGGTCCAAAAGATGATGGTGATAAGCGAGGCCGATGAAATAAAAAGAGTTAACAAGAAAAGGAAATTTCCAGATGGAATAAGTGAAGGTGTTTCATTGTTGCAGAATGGGTTGAGGGTAATTAGTAATGGGATTAGTTTATGGAAGCAAAATGGAGTAGATTATTCAGATATTAATGGTGAGTTTTTGACTCAGTTTTCTCACCTTGAAGACGCTGTTGGACACATGGTTGCAAGTATTTCTCAAACTGAGTAAGTTTCCGTCAACTTGGGTGCGAGGGGCGGGAATTAAACGGACAACATTCATAAGTTTCCACACATTCTTGTATGAAGTGATAAAGAGTATATATGTGCTTGTTCTTCAATGAAACACGCTATTCTCATTAGTGCCATCGCCGACAAGTTATCCACGTTTAACATTACAATTTGTTTTCTCCATGCGGTTATTTCACTTAGTAGTTTCCATAGCCAAATTGCTTGACAATTGGCTGTGATATGGCTTTGCATGACGAGAGCGTTACGGTAGTTTGCTTTTGCATGACGAGAGGGGTACGTTAGTTTGCTTTTGTGAACATCATGTTATATACTTATATTGTCGTATGTTTTACCAAAATAGAAAACAACTAGATATTGCAGTGGCTGGGTCACACATTCGGATCTTGCATATGTGACTTTGTCAACGTGTTAATAAGAAAAAGTATTAGATCTCGTACGTCACGACACAATGCCGTAATATGTCACATATTAAAAGACAACGAAATATACAAATTAGAAACCAAAACGATAATCTAGTCAAATTCGCAATGTTGAAGTAATATTATATGTCAAAGTAAAGTGCTAAAATGTTAATTATTAGAAGTCAAAGACTAAAATTATAAATGTTTAAAAAAATAAAAAAAAATTAGAACGACACGTGGTTGGACCATGTGATCGGCCCACAAAGAACCAATCTGAAGGTTATAAATATTGTCCTTCAAAATAAAAAACAACTTAGATAATTTACATCATTAGTCCTTATCAATAAATGTACCAAAATACCCGTTGATTTAATTAAACTGTGATAACATGTTAATAAGTTGGAGTTAATTGACACAAATTGCCAAGCAAAGTAGACAAATATCAATTTTGAAACCTTTTGTGGCAAACAAGGAGACAAAACGTAGGTTATTGATGATTTTATTTGCATGATAGGCCTTAGTTAAGCACTTAAAGCTATTTCATTTGTTATCTTAGGTATTAGTTTGTTACAAGCAAGCATAGGGTACAAATTGTTATTTTTAATTGTTAATTTTTCTAGTGAAATTGATAATTTCCTAAAACAAAACGGTGTGGGTCTAAATCTTTTGTAAAATAATATGGTATTTAAGAGTTAGTTGCATATACATGGTAGAATTGACTGACATTTACACACTGTATTATGCAAAAGTAAGACTAAGCAAGCAGCGATTGATTTTTGGTTGTGTTTAGACGCGATTGTTCTACGGTGGATCTACAACCATCTCCATTGATCTCCTTCACACCATCCTCAAACCTGACATCACAACCTCTCAAGCCTGGTCCTCTCGAAAACATTTTTCAAGAAAATCAGAACTCCCGAGCACCAATTCGTGACCACAAAGTTGGATAACCACCCAAACATCTCGGCTTATTACCAAACACTAAAAATGCTACTTGACCAACTTACCAATGTGAGTGAGCCAATCGTTCTACAAACAATTGCAGGTTTAAACGAATCATACGATTGGTTACCATGGTGATTCAGCAAACACTCCCACTGTCGGATTTTTTTTCAGGGGATGCATTACAATAACAATTTGTACTATTTATACTAGAAAATAAGACAGACTATAATTTATACTAGCAAGGTATCATAGATATAAATGAAAGAATGTTTCTATAGTTCTAGTCATGAAGTTGCTTGCTTGCAGACAGATAAGCAACTTGTTAAACTACACAAGAAAGAGAGCATTTGGTACTTACATTGTTACCAATAATCTTGACACGAGCAAATCCCATTTCTAAAATGATGAAACCGCTTTATATCCCGTACTACAATATCCCTCTTGGTCATTTTGCTTGCATACTTCATTAAAGAATGACAATCCCCACAAATCTTTAGATTTTTCACAATCCTGATAGCCTTTAAATCATCACCACCGGAAATTAAGGCAAAGGCGAGCGCCAATTTCTCGCTATGACTTCCCAAAGACTCTTCTTTTTCTTCTTCTTCAATATTATGAAGCACCCACTCAGTTTCAGGCATGTAACCAGATTCTCTTGCATTTTTCGTAACTTCATCTAGTTTCAAATGTATTTCATTTGAACGATCGTGAAAACGATCACCAGCTACAAAACTAGTGACTCGACCATGTATTTCAATATAACTCCACCCGGGATCTTTTGCTACACCTTTGTTTTTCATTATGGTTCTTACTCTTTCTACATCTTGCCACTTGCCTGCCCCAGCGTAAACATTTGAAAGAAACACATACCCGCCCGGATGTTTAGGCTCGAGTTCTAGAAGCTTCTCAGATGCATATTCTGCCATTTGAATGTTCTTGTGTGCTCGGCAAGCACTGAATAGAGCCCCCCAAATGACAAAATCAGGATCTATTGGCATGTTTTCGATGAATCTCAAGGCTTCATTCAGACGACCAGCCCTACCATACAGATCAACAATTACTGCATAATGTTTCATGGTGGGTTCAATGCAATAATCATGCTTCATTTTGTCAAAAAAACAAAGACCCTTGTCAACGTTTCCAGCATGCAAACACGCGGTTATAATCGCAAGAAACACCACCCCATCTGGCTTTATTCCTACAACAAAAGAGATGATTTTATTTCAACATGGTTACTTTATACACATCCTTCTAAAAGTTCACATATTGATAATATCATTTTTACCAGTCATATTTCAATTGTAAATATCATAAATAAAAATCTGGAAATTGAAGTCAACCTTGTACCTGTTGACTTCATTTTGTTGAAACAATCAAGAGCCTTGTCAAGATAACCATTAATGGCACAGCCCCATATCATAACACTCCAAGTACGAAGATCTTTCTCTTGTGCCACATCAAATACCCGAGTTGCATTCTCTATCGAACCGCATTTTGCATACATGTCCACGAGAGCAGCTGCGATCACTTTCTTCTTCAAGCTAAATCCATTGCTCAAAACATACTCATGTATTCTCCTTCCCGTCTCTAAAGCTCCTGCTTTCGCACACGCCAAAAGCGCACAAACAATAGTCTGATCATTCGGTTTCACACCACTCTCTTCCAACATTTGAGTAAACATCGATATCGCCTTTTCATGTTGCCCATTTATCGAAAACCCATTTATCATTGTAGTCCAAGAAACCACATCTTTATCCTCTACATCCCGCCAAAGCTCCACGGCCCTATCAACCTCACCGGCTTTCATTAATCCATTAATCAAAGTGCTCCAAGTCGAACCATATGTCTCCGGCATTACTTCAAACAATTCCATAGCCTTAACCCATTTTCCCACTTTACAATACCCATTAATCAAAACATTCCATATTAATGTACTTGTTGCGCATTGAGGACTTTCATCAAACACTTGGTGTGCATAGTCTAGTAAACCAACTTTAACATACATATCCACCAAATAAAGCAAAACAAGCTTATCGTATACTAAACCCAACTTCAAAATGTCACTATGAATCTCCATACCAAGCCAGGTCTCTTGTAACGCTGCTGTAGATTTCAAAACAAAAGGGAAAGTTAACCTGTTGGGGCTAATATTGGACCTGAGCATGAGAATAAAGTAAGAAATTGAGGTCATGTAGTAGGAGTTATGAGCAAGTGCACGGATTAATGAGTTGAAAATGTACAAGTTGGGGTTTTTAGTGTGGCGGAAGATGGAGAGAGCGTAATTGATGAAATTGTTTTGGAATGAAGATGAAGAAGAAATGAGCTGGGTGATGATTCGGGTGTTTGAAAAGTGTTGATGGATGATGATTTGAGCATGGATTTGGTGGAGGTGTTTGATTGTTGTGGATGCATGGATTAGAGAAATGAATTGGGAAGGTTTCATTGATCATGAAGATGAAGATGATTTTTTTTTTGTTGTTTGAGATTAATTTTTCAAAATGATGAAATATTTTATGAACAAGTAATGGTGTCTTATAGGTAATATGAAGTTTTCATTAAAATAACTGTGACCGAGTCTTTTTAGCCGTAAACAAAACCTGAGTCGCGTGATGTGGTGGTCGAGTCTTAGTAGGTATCAAAGTCGTTTTTCGACTTTAACACGCATCGTACGTTGCGTTGAGAGAGTTGTTTTATACAAGCCACGTGATGTGAAGACCATGTCTTAGTTGACACGTGATGTGATTCTGGCGTTGTTAAAAATAGTATTGTGCTTCACACATTGTAGTGTCATATTATGTCGTTATAGGGTAAAGTCGTAAAAATAATTTAAAATTGAAGATAACAAAAAAATAAGAAGAATGAGAACATAAACACCAAGTGATAAACAATCGGGAGAAAAGAAAACAAGAAGGGAGAAATCATGTGACCAAAGCGTGATCAGATAAGACAGAAACACACCGACCGACCCATCTATCGTATATATGGTAAAAAAAAAAGGGTTTCATCCCTAACGATGGAAAACCATAGAGAAAAAACTTACACGGATCGACAAAAGTTACCACCATGCATGAAGGCTTACGATTTCCGGTGAACAATATTCTACCTATTACCATCGCCACCATCTAACAGAAGGTTACTTAATCGTCATCAAGGGTTCGAGAGTAGAAAATTCGGGCAAAGGAACACATGCCACCACCCTAAACTCGGTGACGAAACTAGTGATAAACCACACACTGCCAAAGGCAACGACCAGAGATGGTGTAAAAGCCCGTTAACAACAACCGGTAGGACGGAGAAGGCTCTTTGTGAAATGAAGATGATATATTTAACGTGGCAAAGTCTAAAAAATGTAAACTATGAAAAATACATGGCAAGAAGCAAAATTGTAAACCAACAACAAAAGTCTAAAAAACTAAACCATGGTAAACACATGACAAGAGGGTAGTTGGTTTTTTTGTACCCCAGCCTATTCCATTTTTATGTATGGGTCTTATTTGTTTAGGGCCATGAGTCATGACCAGTAAGTATGGTATGCTATCAACATATACAAATGCATAAACGTTGTGCTATCATGAACACTACATAAGTTAACAAGAGTAGTACATGAAATGAAGCGAGTTAACGTGGTACAATAACAATATTACGTCTATAGTCAACGCAAAACATACGTAAGAGTACATAACTCGTCGATCCCAGCAATAAAAATCAAACAAACAATTGAAAATGGAAGCTGCAAGCATTTTTGTTTATAGATCAGATCGAAAACAAAGTCAATACCCAAACCATACACAACAAATATGCATGGTGTGTTCTTGACTCTATCTTCTAAGCCAATAAATTTGAAAAAAAGAAGCATAAAATCCCAAAATAAAAACATTAGAAGAAAAAAAATAAACCAACAATGTTGTTAAATGAATGTAGTGTAATGTAGTAGTAGTAGTTGAAGATGGTAAATGAAGTGTGACAGAGGCAATAGCAGGATGATGCAGCAGCAATAATGTTTAACTTTGTTTCTGTCATTGCCATTGATGAAACCTGTTGTCCCAACTAACCACAAATTAATTAAAACTTGTTTCAATTCCTCTGCTGCATATTAACTCAGGTGGTGGTAGAACTTGCATTGATGGAACCTTTAATTTGGTGTACGGTGCTCGTGATTAAGTTACTAACAGTGGTTAACGACTCCGGGCTAATTTTTGCTGATGGCAGGCTGTTTGTTTGGATTTGAAAAACTAGTGTGACGAGTGACCCACCATGATGACCATCTGTCATCTCTTGATGGCCGTCTGTTGTGATGACGAATCCAGATGGAAGTAATGGAATGTAAGACGGGTCTTCGCCGTTCATGGCAATGTTGATTGCTGGCAAGTCGATTGGGCAGTACACTACTAACGAACCCGATGCGTCTGTACTGCTTTCTTGTAGTATTAACATGTTGTTCTGGCTTGGAGTGTATGCCTGCATGCATGTTTATACAAAATTTTACGTATAAAATCGTTAAGTTCTGAATGGAAACGCCGAAGTTCTTACCCTTAGGACCGATATACAGTTCCCTGGATGCGACCCGTTTGCAATATTTGCAACTTCTTGTACTGGATTTTGGTTAGAAAGAACATCCCACTGAACATATATATGACAACATTTAAGTTAATGTATGATTAAGTTTAATATGGTCAAGTGGTTAAACAACAAACCATACAATGATACAAATACCTGAGGTCTGGTCCGTCCGTCTCGAAGGAAATCGAAAACGTTTTGTGGAGGAACCGGAAGGCTGATGGTGGTGGACGCGCTAAGGACCAAGCCATTGGTGCTTTTGTATAAAATGGCTCTGACCTCAAACTCGTTCGTACCGGAAAGAGTTGTCCATTGGTGACCATTTGGAGGATTTATGCTCCAACAGAAGTTATGCATCATCCTCTGCGACAGTTTCATCATGCTCCTCTTTCCCTCGGCCGATGGCATTGCTGACACAACAACTTAACCATGTTTAGTTTCTTTAAAAGCGTTTAACGAAATACGTACAAATGGACGTACCTCCTCCAAGATCATGAGACGAAGCATCGGTCATGATTAAAGAAGCTGTTCTTTCACACGCCCTTTGAAGGCAAGCGAGCCATCTTTTAGCTCCGAATGCTAAACCACTATATATAAAATCTCGATAAAGCCTATTAACCGGGTTCGTTTCTTCTACTTGCATATGTTCTATCCATGTAACCTATAACCATGAATTAATTTAGACCTGACTTGTTAACTTAAGTTGTTATCATATCATATAAAAGTTGACAGACCTTTGAATAGCCATTAGGCATATCTTGAATCAAGCACCCCGAAGGCAGGCGCTGCACTTTAAGTCGAGACGGGTTATACTGTGGAAAATCATATGAAACATCCACAACGGCCCACGAGCCTTGCTTGATCTCCTGAACAAACCGAAGCAAATACATTTGCCTCGTGGGAACTAGCGGTGAAAGCACTTGTAACTCCTCATACATCTAAAAACAACAACAAAGTACGCGGCTGAAACAAGAAATATACCAAAAACATATATGACTGGTATGAATTATAAACTACCAGTTGCAAGTAGCCACTTTGCGAACCAGACGAGATCACTTCAATCGTCCTTGCTTTCGACACAATGGCTGGAAACGTTTCGGACCATTTGATCTGGCCAAATGAGGTAGAGTTTATCAGTCCAGTTTTAAAGAAATATTATCAAAACAACAATGAAAATTAATAAAGGGAATAACGACTTAACCGAATCGACAAACATGTCAACGAGTTTAAGACTGTTCATTATAACAACGCCCGAAACTCTTGATGCTTCTGTTCTAAGGTTAGGATTATAGTTAGGACGCGGAAAAATCCTCCTGTAGTTATCAAGATTAAGATTTTCTATCGCGTCGTCTTTAGGACCTTTTAGCCACAAAGGCTCAGTGTTATGGACAAGGCTGATAAACTCTTCCATTGCATTAGTAGCAACTTCCGCCATCAACGACTTGTCAATGTCCGAAATAATGGGGAGTGGGTCAGGATTGATGGTGGTAGATGACGACGCACCACCACCGGTTAGAAGATCAAGATCTAACGAAGGACCACTATGCATTCGACCACCATAACTAGCCATCGATAAGTCTAGTGACGACATGTGAAACGGCTGTACCGCTGGGAGTTGCAACACTGGTCTACCTATGTACTTTGCTGCAATGCTGGACACTCTATCCAACTGTAAACAAAAGATTAATTTCCTCATTACTCAATCACATTTACTACATACAATTAACATCCGCACATAACAGTTATCATCAATGTTTTAAAAACCGGACCAGACACTAAACTGAGTGTCTGAATTATACTTTTACTATGTTAATTTACCTCTTCTTTCAATTGGGCATTTTCGAAGCGAAGTTTTTGTTCATCAAAATAACAATCTTCGCCAATCGGAGGACCACCACATGTTGGGCAAACCAAATTCTTGAGCGCCTCTCGTATCACAATGTTTTCGCAACGTATCTTGTCGTTCTCCACCCTCAACGCGCAGTTGTCCGCCCGTTCGTGGTGTGCCTACAACAAAGTATAAAGTATAAAATATATATACATACATAGACATATATACGCAACCAACTAATTAACTAACTAACTAACTAACTGACTAACCTTCATTTGTGTTCTTCTATTTTGGAACCAAAACTTAATTTGTCTAGGAGCTAAATCCAACTCCCTACTTAATTGCATCCTTGTTTTTTCATCAGGATGTGGACATTCTTTAAAAGTCCTACAAACAAAATGTGATAAAATAACATCATGTCACACCAAACAGGTTATGATGAATTTATCCTTATTAAAAAAAAATAATATTCCGTCTTACGACTCAAGAATTTGAATCTGAAGAGCGGTGTGACGATGGTAACGTTTCTTCTTATCACCTCGGCCGGAGCCACCACTTCCTTCGCCATACTCCATCGCGGTCGAAAATGTTGTTTAGAAATTAAAGACACATGCTCACAATTAGCAATATGTATGTATATATATATATGCACGTGCAACAAAGAAAAGAATTGAAGATGTACGACGTTTGAGTAATATAATTTCCGGCAAGTGTAACGGCCGGAGAGAGATTTGATATGATATGAATTATTTATATATAAATAAATAAAGTTAGGGAGAGAAATAAGCTAGGAATTAATTAATATGGAAGGTGGTAACGTAATTGCAAGGCTTCATTCACCATCCATTTTCAAAATTTTAGTTGTGGATCAATCATGTCTTCAATGGCTTGGCTGTTTCTATTTACTTTTGAATTTCAACTCCTTATTTATTACGTACCTTTTCATAAAAATATTTATATGAAACTAACCAATTAATTTCAAATAATTGCCACGCTCTAGTATTTTAACACAAAACTAAAGTCACAATCATTTTGTGATTTTCACCTGGATTGGATTTAATTAGTACTCAAACACACTACTTTTATTTTTTATTAACATGTTTAATTTGATATTGTTCTTATTTCTTGTTTGATTAACAATTATAGTCTCACGATAGACAATGAAATAAAACAAATGGGTTTGTGAGTTATTGTTTGAATAAAAAGAAAAAAAAACTAGTTTAAGCAACCTAATCATATTTGAATATACATATAATCATATTATTATACTTATATATATTAATTTACAAACTTCATTAATATTAATGGTTTGGAATAATTTAATAACTTTATTTGTCGTGGCATTTTACTATTTTAGTAATTAATATATATTATATGGCCGGTATATTTGTTTTAAACGGTTTCAACTATTACCTTTTGATTTGTACGGTCCCAACTATCAAATTGGCTAGTAACGGTCCCGATTTTTATTACTTTACCAATAGACCGTCATTAATTTTTTTCAACGGCGTTAAGTTTTTTTCGAATACAAGACCGATGTACGTATTAGGGCTTTTGATCGAAATGAGAATATGAGTCGATAGATGTAAAAGTCATCCCACAATGGCGCTCCAAATGATAAAAATTTTGGATCCGATTAAAGCACATTTAGGTTTAAACACCCTATTGAAGCATTGTTTCGGTGTAGAACGTTGGTTTAGAATTCGAAAAAAAACTTAACGCCATTTAAAATTTAATGACGGTCTGTTGTTGCCAAATTAATAAAAATTGGACCGTTACTAGCTAATTTGATAGTTGAGAGTTGTGACCAATAAAAACCAAGATGTGATGGTTTGGACTGTTAAAACCAATATATCATACCATATTATAGTGTTTTATTTTGATGGTGTTGTATACAGTTGTTTCAATATGTTTATTTGAAATTAAATGATATTTGTTTTTTTCTTGATTTTAACTTATGTATGTTTATCTTTTAACAAATATGATGATGAAAATTTAACGATATATAAATAGATTGCGCAACATGCGAGTATTATAGTCATAGTTGGCATCAAATAAATGAGTTTATAACGCATGGGTGGTTCCCTTAAAAACATTTTTTTCTTAAAAAAACCTAAGGTACTGCATTATTAAACTAATATCCTGTATTTCTAAAAGTTGGTGCTGTTATTTTGAATTTGTACTATATTTGTTCAAATTTGTAATGTGTTTCTTAAACACTATATGTATTTTTTATTTTGTACCGTGTTAACCAAATGATCGAAATCTAATTTGTAGTTAGAGAGAATGGTTAATCGTCGATAATAGATCCAAGTTATAGGACGATTCGATTCGATTCCAACCTCATTGAAGTGGTTTAATCATAGTTCGTTTGAGCCAGTTTTAAAATGGCTATATGTGTTTCTTAGAAAAAAAACAGTTCTTACTTGATCATCCCAAATATCTAGGGGATAGTTTTTTTACAAAGTGGATTTTGTCTAATAAATATGAGAAGTGATACTTAATCATCCCAAATCCTAGACAAACGATCTGTAGGAACTGTTCGCATAAAAAAATTAATAATACTTATATTGATACAATTACAATATAAAAACCAAATAAAGCGGAAAATTACAATACGAGAATTACAACTGAAATAAAGAAAGTAATGAGTACATAAGAAGAAAATAAACATGGTGGCCGAGGCTTCGTGTATTGACACGGGTCACTTAAAACAAATTCCGAGTCTTCCAAGAGAACTCGAATGTTTCCCAGGGTACAACGGCCGATGCTGTAAGTACAGCTAGGGAGGACTCTAGCACCCGAAAAAATACATTGAGAAGAAGAGAGTGTTCTTAAACAATGGGAGAATAAGAGAGATCATGTAGATGATTTTGATGTGTGTTTCAAGACTCTCTCACAACTAGGTTCACCCTAGTATTTATAGTGAGTCAAAAAGTTGAAACATAATTGTCATCTTACTCAAAAAATGTAACATCCAATTGAATGCTAAGTTAAATAATCAATTGAATTCAAGTCAAATGTGTAACATCTTAGGCTTGAATTTAAATTGAAACAACAAACACTTCAATTTATTATTTTGTTTTTTCACAAAATAATTACTATTTTGTTTTTATACAAAATATTTCCGACACGATCTTCGATTAAATTCATTTCTTGCGACGGTAGAACTGTGTAGTCAAACACACCGCCCTCACGTATTCCTCCCAAGGACCCAAACCTCTATCCCCCCAAAACCTAAACCTCCGACAAAAAAAAAACTTAAAATCTAAAAACTAAACCCTGAGGGAAACTAAGTTCTAAAACTAAACCTTAAAAGTTAAACCCTAGAAGTTAAGACTGTATAAACTTCGACGAGACGGTTTCAACGTACTTGAATAAGCTCAATTGTAGTTCGTTTGGCCCGATTTTTTGCTGATTTAAGACACTTTTCACACTTTTTAGATAAAATCTATTCTTATTCGACCATTCCTCTCGTTAATACACTCTAATTCCAACAATAGTTTTTCACATCCAAACAGCCATCAATAAAAATGAAAAATTAGCAGAGTGGTATTGCCTATACATGACTACATGTCAATGCTGTGGCGAACAACCAGAATTGGACATTGCCACAATTGGTATAATAAAGTCAATATCGCTTTTATGGATCAAAAACCGATCATAGAAACTAGACCTAGATTGGTAAAAACGGAGCCCGTTTAACACTTAATGTAACGTTTTTGTAAGGCTACGAGTAGTGGCCACTATTATACGCCAATGTAATGAGGCTATAACAGTATAACACTCACACCCTTCAAGTTATAAGTGGCGTTATAGACTTATAGCCCATGAGTGATAGTGATCACATTTAAATTTGTAAAGTTGAGTTTTTTTTTCTTTTTTTTTTCATCTACCGCATTAATACACTTCGTTAACACTAATAACAACTTTTAACACCATCACTATTACACACCAACTCCCACAATTTTTCATAATCACACACCTTGTTACATGACAAAATTTTTTCAGTATCGATCACACAGTCCTTTACTCATAGCCTAATAGTTGGTGTATTCGATTATTATAAACGAACTAACCCCTTGCTAGATGCAGATCGATTACATAATTCCGTTTCGTTGTTAAAAAAAATACCGTACACGAAATTAAAGGTTCCATCAATGCCGGGCAGTTGTAGCAGCATCAGCACCTGATGAAGCTTAATTTTTCTCTCTCATGTATATGTATGTATGTATGTATGTATATATAGTTAGTTAATGTGCGTTGAGTTTGATGAAAGAAGCTAGTTTTAATTAACTTTAGTGGTTAGTTGGGAAATGCAGGTTTCATCATCAATGGCAGATCAAAACCGAGTGAATGAGTTAATTAATATTATATTATATTATATTATTATTATTATTGATGCTACTGCATCATCCAGCTGCTACCTCTGTCACACTACCTCCATTTACCATCTTCAACTACTTCATTCATTTAACATCCATCAACATATATCATATATATATATATTTATTTATTTATTTTTCTTCTTTTCAAATTTATTGCTTTACAGGAGAGACTAATTATGAACAAACAACACCATGCAAATTTGTTGTTGCATTTGCATGTATGATTTGGGTATGTATTGACTTTGTTTTCGATCTAATAAATAATTTATAAACCAAAATATATATATATATATATATATATATATATATATATATATAGGGGAGGGTTCATTTGAGAAGAGCAAATATTGCGAGAAGAAAAAGAAATTGCTAAATTCTTCATTTTTTCAACCAAAAACGTTTTTAACTTACAAAACAGTGATAGAAATGCAACATTTATTCATTACCTTTGATATTCAATTAATAAAATTTAATAAATTTCGTTTATTTGTTAAACCTACACATGTGGAAGTCATGTGTAGGTTAGGTTACTTACACATAACCTACACGTGTGTAGGTAAATTTAAAACGCTAAAAATACATACGTAAAAAATATTTTAATGATTTTTTTTAGTTTATACCTTACATATTTGTATGTAGGAAGTGAATTTATTTAAAAAAATTAAACAAATAAAAAGTTTTTTTAGTGATTTAGGTTTCTTCTTTTTCTTCTCGCAATATATGAGTCTTCTCAAATGAACCTCCACCTATATATATATATATATATATATATATATATATATATATATATATATATATATATATATATATATATATATATGATTTAACTCCCTATTGTCAATTGTTTTTTTTAATTTTTTATTTTTATCCTCTGTTTGTGATCTAGTGGTAAGATGACTTGTGTTTTTCATAGGAGACTTAAGTTCAATTCATATTAGTGTCACTTTTGATGGATATTAGCTATGAAGCACGTCCCGGGCTACCACCCGACTTTGTGTCTGAGCCTAAGGGTTTTACGTGGCATGGTTAAAGGTTCCTGCCCGGTTTTCCCCTGGAACAGTTGGTTGACGAGCTTCGACTCCGATCAACTTGGCCTGTAAGGAGGGTTGTGGCGAGCCTCCGCTGCGTATGCAGTAATGGGGGAGCCTCAATGCCGACGAAAAACACCTATTGGTGTTAGAGACGTGTTTTCGATTTCGGTACTTACACCTCTGAGTATTTGGTTATAGACCGTTACACTAACCGCCGTTCTAAAAAATTTTTTTTAAAATTTTGTGGGACCCATGAATTATTTACTCCTACGCATAAATACATGTTTTGCGTTGACAATAGATGTAATATTGTTGCACCACTTTAACTCACTTCATTTCATTTCATGTATTATTTATTGAGTTTACTTTTACGGTAATAATTTATTATTGTTAATTTAGGCCGTGGCGGAGCTAGCATAAACTATGAGGGGTATCCTTTGAAAAAACTGGCTTGCACTCGTAGAATTTTTTTTGCGACACTTGTACAAAATCTTTTTTTTTTGCGCACATTTATACAAACTAATCATTTTCTTGCATATCATTAATGATATTTGGAGTTTTAGTATCATTTTTTGAAAATTATTAACAATATTTGAACCATTTTAACTAATATCATCATTTTCTTGACACTTTTTCAAACAAAACTACCATAAAAATATGTTTTTGATTCTTCAGGGTAGCTTTTTAACTGTTCAGATGTATCCTAAACATAAAACAGGAAAAAAAACATCAAATTTTACATTAAGCACGAAAAGTTGAGCCGTAGCCCGGGCTACGGCTCGGTAACATATGCATCCGCCCCTAAATTTAGGCTATGTGTTAAATCATCCGGAACGGGATCGGTGAAGGTTTGTCAACATGCAACGTAAGTCGTAACGATGGCTTGATGAGTTAAATGTTATGAGGTTTGATTGTCTTGTGTTTTGTGACTGGTCTGTAACTGTGAGACTGTCGTCTTTTAAACTTAGATACAACTTTTTTATATAACTTAAAAAAATGCACTTTTTTATTTTGTTTCTACAAATCCGTTTAATTAAAGTTCCAAAAATACGAAATTTCAAATTGAATGAAATTTAGTTATGGAGGAAGGTGTAGATACAAAGTAGATTTTGTCTAAAAATTGTGAGAAATTGCTTTAAATTATATCAAAACCAGGTTAAACGAACTTCAATTGAGCTCATTCAAGCGACGTTGGAATCGTCTCGTTGAACTTACCATCTTACTAAACTTCTAGGGTTTAGTTTCAAAATTTAGTTTTTGTCTTAGAGTTTAGTTAAGATTTTAGGTTTTTCTGAAAGTGAAGGTGGGGGGTTTAGTTTTTTTTTGGGTGGTTTTAAGTTTTTTGGGGGGAGTGGGGTTTGACAACACGGTTATAACGCTGTAAGAACGATTCCAATTAAAGTTCATTCGACTCGGTTTTGATGTAGCTAAATATTATTTCTCACACCTTTTAGACAAATCAGAAACTTGTGAACTTGTGAACCATGCAAACATTTTCATCATCAAAATAAAAAAAAAACATTGTTAATAAATCAAATCAGAAACTTGTGAACCATGCAAACATTTTCATGTTTAAAACCTTCCAATTTTGGAGCCAGAAATAGATATAAAGAAAAAATCACTTTAGCCTTCAATAGAGGTTCACATTTATCAAAAAGTAACAAGTAGGTAAGGTTTCAAATTTTAAGAAACAATAAACAAATAATGTTAAGGATAATATGACTATTCACAATCTGCACCAAATAGAAATGGTGTTATGAATCACACACTTTAAACATTTAAAAAGCAAGAACAAGTCAAGGAAACAACTTTTAACAAGACTTACACCCAAGGACCCGGAGAGCTCAGCCTTGCCTGCAAAAAGTACGAACCCGAAAAATCAAAACAAAAATAATAACCACTCAAGGACAGTTAGCCCATTTGTTTTTCACCTTGACATGCATAAGCTTAGCTAAAAAGTCAAGGGAAGAAAACTTGGTACAACCAGGATATAGTTCAGATCATAGTTACCTAATACGCGATTCGCTCCGGTACGGGTACGCGGTTCGGGTACGCAATTCACTAGAGTTAATGTATTCGGTACGGAGGAGGGTAGGTTCATTTCGGTACGAACCGGTACAGTGTACCATATAGCTCGGTACGATATACTCCCTCCGTCCCATTAGAAGTGTCCTAGTTTGAAAAACACAAAGTTTTAGGCACATTAAATGATGGGTATTTTTGTTTGTCATTTGACAATAATACCCTTGACAATAAATATTATTGTGGGTCCATCATATTGTTTGTTTTATGTTATTAAGGGCAAATTTGGAAGTTTACCAATAAATTTTAAAAGTGGACACTTTAAATGGGACAACTAAAAAAGGCAATATGGACACTTATAATGGGACGGAGGGAGTAATACTTAGTCATGTAGTAACATAAGTTCCAAAATGCAATATAACACTTCCAAAATCCAACATAACACTATCTTTCAATTCAGCATTAAAAAAAGTTCCCAAAATTCGTTTTCTTCAATATAACACTGCCATTTAATTTCTTCAGCATCATAAACATCAATGAAACATTGTGTTTCAGTGATATGAGTCTCATTATCTTGAGTATTCACTCTCTTGCCAAAAGCCATTTCAATTAAATAGAATAAAAACTCAAAAACCGTATAGGAGTAGAAGTGTAGAAGGAGAAATTGGTGATATGATTGAAGAGAAATGAAAGGTTTTATAGTTGATAAACACTTTGATGGGTTTTAATTGGAAGATATTGTAACTGATCTCCAATTACTGTACCAATTCATCGAATTAGTTTCAATTGGAGCGATCTAGGTTTGAAATTGGATCATCGAATTCATGATTTCTTGAGCGAATTGGCCTGCAACGAGAACAGCGTACCCAATGGATTTGGTCACCGTACCAAAGCGAATTGGTTCGATCCGAATTCCGAATCGGTACAGCGCGAACCAATTCGGGGATCGTGGGTGTTTTAGCGAATTAGGTAACTATGGTTCAGATTGAACTTCGTCTAACAAGGCGTCAAAATCATCACCGACGCCGTTACTCTCTTCAATACACTCATCGATAACATCTTCGATAACACTAACCATATTGTTTGTTACCATAACGTTATCTACAATTACAACTTCAGGAATTAAACTTTCACAGTGATGGCCGGGTCCATTTTGACCCATGGTATTAAGACAGTATTATGACCTCTTACACACGGACATCTAATATTGCCATTCTTGTCGACATGTTCTTTGGCCATCTCGATAAAGGAGTCGAGTCCTTGTTGGTACTCAGGTGATCTACGGTTCGGATTGGAAAGCCAACTTTTATCGAGAAACATGATCATGCAACTGAAACATAATTTAGGGTTTGAAAAACTATCTACGAGACTAGAACAAAATATCATAAAGCGGATAAAGTATTCAAAGGGTAGGCTGCTACACCTATTTTTTGAGTACCAATATTATTTGTTTAAGAAAAATTCTACAGCATTTCTCCTTAACATACTCACAAGTATTGAAAAATTGTATATAAAACACACGTGTGAGCAAATGATACATAACATCAACAACTATATATTACCCAACTCATGAAACCAAAAACTCAGTTTTTGCACACATTACAAACTATATAACAGAATTAGTTAATAAAACCCAATCAAGATGTGCAAATCTAGAATTAAGAGAGGTAATGTTATTAGAACCTAGTTATGAGTGAAGATCGAACTGAAGAGAGGTGCTGCTAGCTTGCTAGCGTTGAATGTGGTGATTGTTGGTCGGAGAGGGTGCCACTATTGGTCCTAGTCGCTGCGCCGCTAATACTAACATTTCTTGTAATGATATAAAAACATTTTAGGTTTATTCAAAATGTATAGAATTATGTTTCTATTTGTTAAAACTTTTATTACTCTTTACAATTAAGTTTTTTTTTCTTCCTTATACTATTTACATTGAAGATCATATGTGCTGATAAAAATATGTTTGGTTTAAAGTTTTTTATGCTTCTTTGTTCTGTTTTAATGGTTTTTAGGTTGTGTTTTGATTATTGAAAAGAAGGTTGAATTTAGTGATTTTTGGGTAAGTTTTATTACTCTTCACAATTAAGTTTGGTGTGTTAGTTATGCACATGTCATGTGTTGTGGTCACATACATTAAGAACGTTTTCGACTTTGACATGTGCAATGCGTTAGTTCAACACGTGTCATGCATTGCGGCAGCATAGTTGGTTTTTTTACTTCGTTACAAGCGTTAAGAACATATTCGACTTCAACCTTTGTAGTGTGTTGCGATAGATAGAGATGAAAGTTAAAAATGTATATATCCAAAATTGGGTAAAAAAATATAAATTTGTTAAAGATGAAGATTAAAGGTTGAACATGTAAATAGGCTAAAAATTAGAGGCAAACATGTAAATAATATTTACGTGTAGCATGATCATCCAGAAAGTGGATCGATGACTGTCCAAATCTTTGACCGGTCACCAATGTGACATGGCTGAAATGGGTTCGGACAAAAATAATACGTTTTATTTGAAAGATGTATGTAAACCATGATCATATAAGGAGCTCAGCATTCAATAACTATATGTAAGTCAAAGCTTTAAAACACAACCCAAGTCACAAATCATGTGATTAGTTTAACACAAACCATATTATCAAAACATCATGTTGCAGAGGATTTTGTGAGGATAGGTGCCATAACCTCCTCAAAGTCTAACATTCCGTTCATCCCTTTAACAAACCGTAAAAGTGGTTGAATGTAGTAGACTTAGTTTTAGAGACCCAAATAACGTCTTCTGTAAAGCAGGCCAAAAATCAAGATTTGAATAAATCTAGCCAAATCATTGTTTAGGTAAAAAAGAAAATAAGAACTCAGTAAGAATCATAACAATCAAGTCGAACCCATCTGGCCATCTTCCATCGTCCAACTTCTTCCTTTCGCAACTTAATTCCATACCAAGCATGGCTTAACTTCTACGGAAACACCAACTGTCTAATGTTTTATGATCAAGTCTACCTATCTAGTTCAGCTTTGACTATTTTTCTGCATTTTAATCCTTTTAAAGGCTATATCACCAACTAAATGAGGTCTCGTGAGTTTTCTGATATAGATTAAAAAAATGCTTATTTGATGTTCCATTCCTCTTCATGCTTGTATAACCTATATGTCTAGCAGGATCTGTTAAACTACTGTTGTGGATTAAATAAAGGTTTAAAGTGGACAAACAATAGTCCACCCACTCCACTGATGCAGGCATTATGCACCTCAATCACAACATTGTGTACAAAAGCACAACAAATCACAAAGAGTACTAGGATAAGACAGCAGGGTGACTACAAAATCACATCTATATTCCCAAAACTCGATTTCTATAACCTGTATTTGGTACAGATTTCGTGCAGTCTGCGGAGAGTAGATTCAAGAAAACATACTAATTTGCCACTAAAGACCATTTTTTTTGGTAACCATGAGAGATTCAAGAACACATACTAATTTGCCACTAAAGACCATTTTTTTTTGGTAACCATGAGAGATTCAAGAACACATACTAACTTGCCACTAAAGAACAATTTTTTTGGTAACCATGAGAGCCAATCACTACAAACTCAAGGTACCACACTAATACTCTACTAATCAACAACATCGTGAAAAATCTAACTTAAAATGGGCAGGTGACCTTCGAAACTTCTAAAGAAGTTAAAGGGGGAATGCCAAATGGATTCAAACTTGAGACCTCTAGAGAGACTCAGGCACTAACCACTATGCCACCATTTTAGCGGTTACCAAAGACCAATTCCAAACACCATTAATGAAGTGATATACTAATGGTGTCAAGTGATAAAAACAGTATCTATTATGCAAGTTAAGCAAGATCATCCAAAAGAACATAAAAAATGAGAATAACATGCTGTCTTAACTTTTCAAGAAACTAATAAGCATTTAAATATGTTCAAATTCTAAACAATATAACAGATCATCAGTCATCATCCAGCTAAGCTTCCCAAATGCCCTTGTTCAAAAACTTCAAATAATCATTGGTTCACAATACAAACACATCATAACAATCAAAACATTATCCAAAATGTTCAACTTTCCAAACTATGTTTAAATACTTAACCATTTCATCGATTTATAAGACAAACACATCATACTAATCAGACATTTTCAAAAATGTTTCTTATTCAGTTATTCATCAGCTTGATCAAAATCCAATCACAGGCATGCATCCCATATGCCCAATACAATACCAGTAAAGATAATCAAATCTACAACAATAATCAACTCAAAGACCCCCACTTTAACCACAAATTACCTCAATCTACTTCACTTAAAGTATAACTCTATGAATATATAAACATCCTTTCAAAAATTAAAGTATGCATTAGTAGCACATACCTAATGACAGATCAAAACTTACGAAGTAGTCGAAACCGCTTCCTGTCCTTCAATCTCATTACCAGCTTCTTCAGCAAGTTTCTTTTTATTCTTCTCAATCGCATTAGCAACTTCAGCAGGCATATACTTCTCATCATGCTTAGCCAAAACCTCACTAGCTGAAAAATAACACTCAACACTCCTCGCTTTCACCGACACGCTCTTTTCGCTACATTCGTTCTTAATATCCTCCGTAATCGGCTTCACAAAACCTTCAACAACAACAGAATGACCTTCTCTAAACAAATCCGGCACCTGTCCTTCATACCTAACCAACATATCCGTAATCAAATCAGTTATAACAAACTCAATCTCATGAGACGATGCAGGATGTGCTACACTTCCTTCTAACACTAATCCACCGAGACGGAACTTGTTTTTGCTAGGATTTTCGGCGTATTTTGTTAACGCGTCTGTAGGTGTGACGTAGAACACTAATTGATCCTCGAATTGGTTTAGAACAATGATGATGAAACCGGCGATACAGCTGAAGGTTATGGCGTATGTCCAGAGGCGTCTAGTTTGCATCTGGCGAGCTCGAGCGCCGATGTCGACTTTCGATGAACGTGTTGGGTGGCGACGTGCGGTGGAGAAGAAACGGAGGTGATTGAATGGTGTGAGTTTGGATTGAAATGATGAGATCGTAGGTGAATATGGAGAATTGGGGATCGTAGTGAAGATTGTGCGGTGATTTGAATGATGAAATTTAGGGTTTATGTTTCGGAGAAGACGAGATGTAAATCTGGAAGCGAATCGAGAAGCCATTGATTGATTGAAATTGTTGAATGAAGCTTGCGTATGAATGAATTTCTAGGGTTTTAGATGTAGATCGAGAACCATGTAGAAATGGTTTCTGTTTTCTCGATATCGCGTCAACGTGACTGCGAGCGGAGAAACATAGGTTAGATCTACACATGTGTGTTTCCAATGCGTCTGTCAAGGCCAAGATGTGTTGCTATGCGATGAGGAGTGTTTTTAATCCCCTCTTCTAATAATTGGCTAAGGCAAGACACCACACATTGCCACTTGGCACTCCCACAATCACCCTCCCCATTAAAACGGATCCTCCTATAACCCAGTTAAAAACCGACCCATATTAATCAATTGTCGGATCCAATATAATCTTCTACAAACCCATTCCACATTATCTTTTCTCCACAAACCCTAATCGACCGATCCATTTCAATAACGCTCTGGCTTCTTCCTCAACAAACCCTAAATCGAACGACCATGTTGCTTCAGTCCATCTTCTCCGATCATGTGTGTTGTTCTTCATCTTTCGTCTCCGATCATGTGTGTTGTTCTTCATCTTGCTTTGCCGCCTCCCCTTTTTCAAACTGCAAGTCACTTAAAATGATCCAAAGAACAAATCTTCATCACTGTTTGTATTGATTGAAGAACAAATAAAACTTATTTTTATTTGGGGTAGAAAATGAGTATAGGAGTAAGCACGTTTGTGATCAGATGGATTAATTTTCTGACTATGGTATGTTCATTCATGATTATAGGAACTTTTGCTGTGAATGCACTCCAGGTGTTTGTTGAAATGCCAGTACTAATTTTTTGTAGGTTTGTTATGATTGATTATGTTTACTTCTAGCTGTTGGGGTCTTTAAATCTATTGGCTCAAGTTCTTTGATTATTGAAGCTTGATTGTTTACGATATTGATATATTGTGGCATCAAGTTTGAATTTTGTTTTATGATATAGAGCATATTATTCACTAGATTGTGCCCAAATGTGGCATACAGTTTGAAGATTAATAATTGATGCTACATAGTTATGCTCACTAAACTAGATAGTTGAGGCGCTAGACGCACGTACTTAAAAAGCTGAGGCTCGAGACAAGTTAGCGTATAGTGTACCCAAGTGTCTTTTACTTGTTTCAGACTGGTTTTTTCAATAGGAAGAAATTTATTGATGTCTTATGATAAGTACAAAATGATGTTGTGCTCAATGTGTGTATGTCGTGCTCATGTGTCTTTTCTTGGTTTAATGCATTGCTATGTGTGTATGTTGGTAAATATAATAGAGAAATAAGTACTTTGCAAGGTCAAGTTTTTTGCTACTTTGCTTTTCTGTCCATGGGAAACAAAGCAGCGTTCATGCTGAATTTGGGGGTTTAAAGGTATTAGCACTCCTATGGAAGTGCGCAAGCAACATGGGTCGAAATGAGTGCATTATATTAAATGATGTTCAATTCCTTCTATGATCTCAGATCCATCTATTCTTGATTCTGTTATTCAATCATTGTGATTTTTAACTAATATCTCTTATGGGTCGAAATGAGTGCATTATATAAATTTTTGATTTGTTTTTTAGCTAACCAGTTTGCTATGTTTGTCAGTAACGATTTCAAATTGATATTCTTCATATCCGTCTTTTTGAGGCTTCTTCTTGGATTCACGTAAGGTTTTGTTTAATGCATAATTTTTGTTTAAATATCCATTTACTTAGAATATGATGATGTTCATGATTGTTAGATAATTCTATTTTTTTTAGCAAAATTGTTGTTTAACTATCTTTAGATGGTATTCGAATTCGAACTAGGGGTGTTCATACCTTGGTTCGCCTTGCATCTACCTGAATTCATAAGTATTTATACCCATGTTGTTACTGTTATTTTCCTTGGGTTGTACATTGTAGTTTTGGTCATAATCGTTTTAATTTTATAAGTTTTTGGCTTTCATGTTCAGCTTATACTATGAAGGAACTATGATTTGCTTAAAAGCTGATGTGCTGGGTAGTATCTAATGGCAACCAGTTTCCCCACTTTTGTGTGAAAACAATGGCCATAAGGTATGACTTTTAGGTGTTTCTAAGTAATCATTTTGAACAATGTATTTTATTAGAATGTTTTATTAATCCATTATTTTCAATAATCCCTTTCATATAATGATTCAGTTTTAACATAAAGTTGAAACATTTACATATGGATCAAATGGTTCATGTTAATATAAGAAAGTTGAAATATGTACTTATAATTAGTTCAGCTGCCGTTCAAAAAACAATAAATTAGTTCAGCTTAAAAGGATCTTGTCCCATAATGATGCGGGCAACTACATGCATGGTGGGAGTTGTTATTGGACGAAAGGGTAAAATCTCTTCATATAAGGTACTTTATTTCAGTAACATCTACAATAAGCTAAGTTAATTTAGCATTTAGAAATAGCTTATCTTTTTGAAGAGTTGGTGACAATACAACCATCACTTCTACTCTTTCAAATAATGATTTGGTTCTTAATGATTAGCAAAGTTACACTGGTTTTTCATAACTGCATATATTAGATAATTTTAGGAAATAGGATCTTGAATAATGTGAGATTTACAACATCTTAGAACTTAAAACAGGATTGAATCGAAATGGGACCATCTTGATGGTGAGTACTAGATTTTTTTGATAATGTGATTTGTACTTCAAACATGTGTTTATGTTTATGCAATTGTTTCAGCAAGGTAGTTGAAGGCAGAGAAATATTGGTTCAATTTGCTAAACACGGTCGTCATTGTGAAAGAATGTAAGTCACTTATGTTACTACCAAGATGTATGGTTGAATATGTAGATGCATTAGCTTATGATTGTAGGTAAGTTCAATCTTCTTAACCATGTAAACAGTACTTAGATATAATCTTTTGATGAAGTCTTGTATGTACATGCATTAGCTTATGACTTTTATAAAAGATACTTTTATGTATTTGCGTAGTTGCATCAACTTCTAAGATCTTCAAACAAAGAAAGCGACCTCCGTGGTAAAAAAGATAAGACAAAGTGAATCAACTTAAACAACAGTAAGTACCCAATCTCAAAGTAGTTCACCTTGCTTTATCATAAAGATTTATAGCACATTTGATTGTAGGTAAGTTCATTTTAGGTAAATAAAGATGGTCATGCTACAAACAAAACAACGTACAAAGAAATGTTAGAAATTTTGCATTTATGTTACTTTAGTTATAAAAAAAGTATTACTCTTTTTAATATATAAGTATATAAATATTTTTTTACTATTCAACTCCGTGGGTACCCACGGGTGTTAACCTAGTTATGTTATATATATGTAATGTTGGTGACTTTGATGTTGAGTCTGACACAAAGCGTTTGTGACTTCGTTACATGTCTTATATTTGTGACTCTAACTTATGGTACATGTACAAAGTAAGTGGGTGATATTTCGTGGTTAATGTCACCTAAATTCCATTAATAAAAAAACAGAAAATTAAGAGGATCATTAGAAATTTTACACGTGAAGTCATCGGTTTACCTCCACTAACCATGCAAATTATACTATACTATATATGATATGGAAGTGTATTGAATAGAAAAGTTTGTTGATTGTAGTCACACTTGTTGGCTTATTTTGCACTTTACACACATGCTATGGTTGTTGTTTGGTGTAATTTTGTGGATTGTAAGTTTGGTCACAAGTAAGTGTTAGGCTTCTTTTGTGCTTTATCCCCTTATATTTTAAGGTTTTACTTTGTTTACATGTGGTTATTATTGTTTAATGTAATTTTTTTGTTTATTGTTTTGTATATTAGAGTTGTGTTTGTGCTAATGATATGTCGTTATAGTTCTTGTGGTTATTGTTGGTTGTTATAATGGTTCCATGGGTTTGAGTTCCGTTTTTGTACACTCCTTTTTATTTTAATGGTTTACACGAGTTTTTTGTTGTATGTGTGTTTTTTAAAACATGTTTGTTTTTGCGTATTTTTTCATTTGTAACTAATACAAACCGGCTCCTTTTGTATATACAACCAAATACTCGTGCAAACTCCTTTCACGTAACACGCGATAGAACGTCTCCACCTAGTTGTGTAGACTAGCATTGGCTACCCGCCATCTACAGCGAGGCCGTAAAATACTAAAAACTACAAAAATGATTAAAAATTTGTTTCAAAATTTATAGTAAAAAACTCTAGTTGATACCTAAAAAAACTAAGTGTAAAATGTGATATAAAAGAAATTGTAGTCAAATTACAAAGTATACAAAGTAAAATAGTTTACCATTAATCCAACCAGAATCTAGTAACACAACCATGACCGGTTTTTTTAGGTCACTTTTACATTTGTTTTCAACTCTGGTCACCTCTTCAAAATCAAATTGACTTTGTCACGATTGACGTAGAAAAAAATTATGATACTTGTAAAGCAAAGTTTAGTTTTTGTATGATTTTTCTAAACCGTAGCATTTGTGAAGTTTGAAAGACGATTTGTTGGTATTTTGACTATGGACATACAAAACTTGGAGAAATTACCTAAAGGAGGCCTATATTGTTGACTTTGAATGTCAAAGTTTTAGTTTAGATCTTACAAGTTGGCGACTTTGATATTACAAGTTGGCGACTTTGGTATTACAAGTTGGCGACTTTGATATTACAAGCCTAATTTAGATAAAACTTGTGGTCATTTATAAGTGAAAATACAAAAAAAAAATTAAAAATCATGATTCTTGTAAAACTTACTATGTGATTTTAGAACTTTAAATATCTTTTAATATAAAAGAGGGTGGCTTTTAGTGGACCTTGCCACACGTCATACGTTGATTGGTTAGTTTTGTTTTGTTTTTCCACAACTATAATAATAATAAATATAACCTTTGTTTGCAAAACTAACTAAAACGTGGGAGAGTTGGTTGCATAGGTTGGTTTAGTAATTTTTTTTAACTACTTTTTAGTAAGACTTGAACTCATAATTTTAGTATGTTAAAAATTTTGTTTTTGTTAATGGACCTCCAACCTATTGATGGTTGGTTTTTTAAGACCCATTCTTGCTCCATTAATATTGATTGCTTTAAGCTCCCACTTCAACGACCAACCAGTTAGGTTGCCTATAATGAAAGGGTGAAAGGGCGTGATCATAACACCACAAGACGTACTCGGTGAAGAGGCACAATCGAGGAAAGAACACAGTGATCGTCACGCCTGTAAAAGGGGAAAAAGTTAATATTTATTAATAAGATATTAGGTGTGCACCAATGCACCATATTTGTATTTATTACTAAATAAAACCAATAAAACTTATGACTCTATCAGTATCATCCAACCACAACACTTTTTCAGATCAAAATCACACATTCGCTCTTCTTTCACAACACATTTTATCATTTTATGCAACGCCTGATGCCTGATGCCCTAGACATCGTAGCCATTTTCACAACACAATTTTATGTAACGTCTGGCAGCGGCACGATAAATCGTAGCCTTCCTCCCACCTCCCACCGTGCCTTATATATATTTTAGCGAACATTTTAAAGAACATTACATATTGAATTGCGACATTTTTAATTAAAAAAAATACGAAACGTAAATTGAGAATTGGGACGTGCAAACATGTGATGATCACATGCACTACGTGTTATAAAATTCTACCCCATAATTTCCATCGAATATTGCGATTTTATTCGCTGTCTTTATTTACTTTTCTTTTAAACATATTTATTATAATTTCTTGTATTTGCCAACCTGAAAATGAAAGCGAAGTAATGAATATGAAATATATAATGAAAGCACACCAAAAAAGAAAAAGAAAAAAGTTTCACTACATTAATTAATCAAATTGACAACAATACCCTTAACCGTTTATCAAATTTTCACAAATCATACCATCGCTAAACACCTTCAATTATCCCCAAATACCGGAAAATAAACCAAACGTAAGCAGAAATAACGTGACGTAAGCAACCTGCAACTCCATACATGTTTAAGCTTTAACCGATTGAGATGCAAACACGATGATTGAATATTGATAATTGATTGAAAGAGCTACAACGACGTCGTTTGAATCGTTTTTACGTTAGGTCTTAGACCTTAAGTATCTTCGCAGCTCTAACAACCGGATTTTCACGAGCGATTGCTTCTCTTCCGGCAGCTTTATAATCATAGCTACAATCATGTCGATCTGAGTACCGGTGATCGGAACAGAACATTTCACCGCATCGGCATCTAAATCCCATCAATCCGACCTTTCGACGGCAACCTGAGCACCGATTTATCTCACGTCGTTTCACTTTGTTTGAATCGTCTGCCGGAGATTCCGCCGGAGAAACAGCCGGAGACTCCGCAGTCGGCGAACGTTGTTTCTGATTCAGATCCGGCCGTTTTGGAGAGGTGCCGGAGGTTAATCGAGAGTCAACGACGGCGGTTGATTGCAGATCTGATCTATCTGGTGATGACGATCTATGCTCATCGGAACTGGATATTTTAGACGTAGCTCCGGCGATTGACGGTGAGCATAAGGTTAGCGTTTCTGGAACCTTGAGCTCCGTCTCCTCTTTCTCTCGTTTCTGAGCCATGGCTACGGTGGTGGTGGACCGGCGACGGGAGAGAACCGGGCGGCGGTTTCAGAGAATGAAAGGTGAGTATATAGAGAGAAAGAGAGAGAGAGAGAGTGTGTGTGGTAGATGGGGAATAATCGTAGAGGTTGTGAAGAAGAGGTAATTCATAATACTTTTTGTTTAGTCTACGTGATAAAGATCGACGGTTCAAGTCTCACTGTCAACAAACATACATATTAAAAGATTGAGACTTTAAGCTTTGTTACTAACATAACGAAGATTACGAGTTCAAGTTTCACTACCAATAAATATGCATGTTAAGAAGATCGTGGTTTAAATTTTAGTATCAGCGTAGTAGAGATAAAGTGTTCAATGTGAGTTTAAACTTTACTATCAACGTAGTCGAGATTGAATGTTTCAAGTTTCAGTGTCAATAAATCTGAATACTAAAAAGATCGAGGGCATAAGTTTTTACTATTAACGAATTTGCTTGCTAAGAAGTGGAGAATTTGGTTTTAATAATATAAATTATATTTAATTGGTCAATATGGTACTTTAAACTCTTAATTTTTCTTTAGTAATGACAATTTCATTAATAAAAATACAATTCATTTCCAATTAGTTTCATTCATAATGATGATTATGAACAAAAGGAGTAAACACACAATTAAATCGAGTAAAAGGTAACTCTAATTCAAGTATAAATTTATGTAGATTATAATAGTAAGAGTTATATCGATAACAAAAGTGAAAATTGAGATAATTATTATTTAAGTTGTTAGTATAAACTTTTATTAACCACAACTCATAATTTTGATTATTAAAATTTAACTTGTCAAGTAAGATTTAAGGATACGTGTTTGATGATTTGACCACTATGGGCACCCCGTCATGCCTTGCCCATTGTGACACCTCTACTGACGGGAGCTTACCCTTCTCAAGTAATCATGGTCACTTACGTGACAAAGATGAAGTAGGTTTTTTATTTTTTTACCGAATCATAAAAATCACATTATTTGATGATGAAACCATATAAAATATTATTTTACTTATCTTCATCCGTCAAGTTCCTATTTATGTGACAAACTCATGTGGCTGAACCAGGAACCGTGTATTGAATTGGTACGATCCGAGGTTTGAATCATTTTTAATTATACCTGAACCTAGAAAAATTTATAGTAACAACAATTTTTACATTTTTTAAATATTTGTGTATATAATTGAAGTATTTATGACATTATACCGTTCTTAAATCTTACTAAACTAGTTAAGTTGATAAGCCGATAAAACCTAAGTAATATATATAAATTTAGTGTAGTTTAGAAGTAGAATCGTTTGCTAATTAAAATAAAGCACCTAGCATGGTTTTAGAAAAGAAAATTAAGGGTCTGTTTGGTATGGGGTAATAGAATGAACTAGGGAATGGAATGAACAAAGGAAAGGAATGAACAAAGGAATGAAAATGATCATTCCATTCCATTACCTTGTTTGGTTGCTTTACAGAAATCAAATGAAACAATATATTGTTTTGTTTGGTATGAAGGAAAAGACAAATGAATATAATACATTTAACTAAAAATGACAAAAATATATTTTCATTGTTATGGGTCGGGTCTTGGTTTGGGTCATGTGTCGGGTCGTGGTTCGATACATGGGTCAATACATGAGTGAGATCATAAATCAGATCATGGTTTCGGTTATGGGTCGGGCAATGAGCCGAGTCATGGTTCGATGAATGGGTCAGGTCACGGGTTGGTTCATGGCTCGGGTCGTGATTCGGTTCATGGTTAATATTATGGGTCAAGTTTTCTTGGCTTGGAACGTGAGTGGGGTCACAAATTAGATCATGGTTCGGAACGTGAGTCGGTTCATGGCTCGGGTCATGGTTCGAGGCATGGTTAGGACAAGGGTCGGTTCATGGGTTCTTAGGTCGGGTCAAGGTTTAGGGCATGAGCCGAGTCATGGTTCTAGTCATAAATAAAAAAATACATATTCCATTCCTAGAAGGAATGAAAAAAAAACATGGGGTGGGGATGGAATGAAAAGAAGGTATTTTTCATTCCTTTGTAATGGTTCATTCCATTCCATTGACCAACCAAACACACCTTTTTTCATTCCGTCGTAATGGTTCATTCCATTCCACCTCTCATTCCTGCATACCAAACGCTACCTAATAATAGTAGATCGATAATGTGGTGATGAAGTGTGGGGGCCAATGGTTCCATTGAAACGCGTATCAGAGGTTAAAATGATAGTTGAAATGACGAAAAAGCCCATGTGAGTTGTGGCTTTTGGAGTGGGAAATGAGTCTAATAAAGGGAATTTAGATCAGCGCTGACGTGGTACATCCAACACTATAAGATATGTTCTACATTTAGCGGCCAGCTGAGTTGGTCATATGCACCATACACGTGGATTTATATAAATCAAAAAATACTTTTTTTTAACCCGTCACCACTTTCATTTCATTATTATTAACGTTGAATTATTTAATTTAGGGTCATGCTTACTTTCCGTCTTCTTTTTATATTGCCATTTTAAACTATAATTTTCTTTCATTAGCGATTTATAACTAAAACCAACGAGAGACAAAATCTTTAACATAACAATTAAACCATTAGACCAAAAAATCATCACTTATATTTTTATTATTGTAAAAATATGTATGGACGAATATAAGGAATATCATATGGTGGATCACATGTTAGTAAACATCATAATAACTGAAATTGTTAAGATATAACTAAACATGTTAGAAATATTAAAACATAAGAACTAAAACTACATTTTACTCTTATTTCTTAATTAAAATATTAACTCTTTATTACTAAAAAAAATCATACGTGTTGAGAGATCGAACTCTTGACCTTCGTGATTGATGCACACTTGAGCTCTTTTTATTAGTTACAGAATTAATAATTTCATGTTTTCATTTATTTTTTTATTTCTTATTTTATATATTATTATTTTTATTACATGTTTGTATTTTTCAACTTGTATAATACATGAGTATCAACCTAGTCTTTTTATACAATTCTTAACTGTTATTAAGTTATCTTTAACGTGTTATAAATATAAAAGACAAAATTATCAAGAAGAAATATATGCATACAAGATGAGAGACTAAACCATAAATTTAATTATAGATTCTAATCTATTTTTTTTATTTTCTTCTAAAGAAAAGCGTGTTAATGCCTTCAAAGATCTAAAAAGCATTTCTTTTTGTTGGTAAATCGTAACATCATGATCACTAACATTTTATAATCAAAAGAAGATTTCATAAGGCACGATACTCAATAGCCATGATATGATATACATTGAACTTCCCTTGAATGCCATCGCCATTAAAAGAGAGGATTAAAAATCAATTTATGGCAATTAAATAAAATATATTAAAGTTTGGTAAACATTTATTAACTTAATATATTGATAACGTATATAGACGTGTAAATAAATATGTTATAGGTTAGGACAATAGCCCAATAAGGTATCCTGTGAGTGTAATAATCGCACCTTATGAATACCGTTAATATAAATGAGATTTGCTCCGTATAATGATCGGTGTTTTAGAAATGAAAAATGTTATAGAAATATAACTAAATTTTAATTTTGTTTTAATTAAATTACTGAAGCATATTTAGCTCAAATTGAGTGACTAAACCTTCAAATCGAACAATTGTTAGATTTTATTTGTGTCAAAAAAGAAATTTAGGAGAAGATGTACATTAAGGTTAGAATATTTAATATATGTAATTATATTAAAAAAATTAAAAATATATTAATATTATTAAAAAAATAAACCTACAATTCACATCAGCACTTCACATTAGCATAAAAAATGTAAAAAATAATTCCTAACTGAAACGTAAAGAAAAACATGAGAAAACATGTTAAAACCTATTGTACGAGTCCACAACCGCAACTTCCTTGCCATCTTTTGATTCGATTGCTTCCACAATACCTCGTACATGGAAAACAGCTCTAATCCTAACTGAAAATTCACTTTCATTACAAAAAACACAAAATAATAGATGTAAACATAAAATCCAAGAAAATCAAACTCAAAAATATATATTTTAAGAATAACCCGGTTCAACTACGCCTAGTTCCGGTAAAGACCGGACCGGTTCGAGCGGTTCAATCCGGTTCATAAACATGTATCAAACCGTATCTATTGAACCTGAATTCTTAAAAAATCCGGACGAACCAACCGGTTTAATAATACTGATAAAACATAAAACCAACATAAACTTAGAAACTTGGTTTTTTTCTTTTACGTCAACGGTCAATCGATGCAAGTAAAGAAACCCAAAGCATTGTAACTTCTTTGTGCGACGATAAAAAAGATTATAACACTTGTTGTTATCGAGTGAAACCGAAAACTTGGATTCAATTCCAACTTGAATAATCCTAGTATGTCCCATGTTGTAAAGATGAATTGAATTGAACACACAACTAATATAGTGTAAACTCTACGTATTTTTCCCTAGTTTGTATTCGTTTTCGTGTCTTTTATGTTTCTTTTATTTATGTTTTATATACTTATTGATCCATGTGTGTTTCATAGGTCCCAAGTTAATGAAATAATGAATATATCTCAAGAAAAGAAGAACGTACGAAAAGACTGGACGCAAAACGGAGTTACGAGCGAACTGGAGCGCGAAAACGAAAAATCAGATCAAATAGGGGGTCAAGGTGCTACGCCGACAACCCCCCTTTTCTCACCGCATGGCACGACTTGGTGGGTGATTTTGGGCAGATTTTGGTCGCGGTACGCGGCTAGACTTAGTTTCCTCGTCGCGCGACGCGACGAGGATGTTTCGGCATAAAGTTTCTTCGTTTTTTGGCCCAAATCACTATATAAACACCTCTCACTTTGACCTAGCCTCCATGCACGAATTGGGGACGGATTTGAGGCTGAAAAAGGTTATTTTGAAGCTTAGTCGGTGTCAAGAGAATAGAAGAAATGCTAGGGATCAAGACTCGTTGATTTGCAATCTCGAATTCTTCAATTCCTTTATTTCTTTTCATCATGTTTTGAAATTTGAATCTTGGTTTCAGTTTTATTATCATGTTGATTGACTAGACTTAATTTGCTACCAAGGATTAGATGAATGTTTGTGGATTGATTGGTTATTTTGGACATAGTTGTGGTTTTCAATGATTTTAGAATTTCTTTGAACTTATATCTCAGTTAAATGTTAGATTGCGTATGAGTAGTTATAGCTTTATTAAACTGAATTATTGCTTCATTGACGTTCTTGTGATGGTCTGTTATGTATGAATGTTGATTAGGTCATATACTTTGCAGTTTTAAACCTTACAGTTGATTTGACCAAAACGACTGTAGGAGCATTGGTTTGGGTTAATTTAGATATAATTTAACTGTTTAACCTAATATTTGTGAAGTGCAGGTTAGTAATTGTGTCTCAGCCATGTTTAGGAGTTGAGTTACCTGCCTATTGCGGGAGAAGGGTCTAGCAAGTCAGCTTAGTTCAGTTAGGTGTTCTTGAGCTTTCTAAGTCTGATAGTCAATTGAGAGTTCCTCCTTATCACTTTAGGGTGTTGGATTGTTGCTGTAAGGTAGATAGTCTTCAAGGAGAGAGTTTAAGCAATATTAGATGAACTATGAGGTTATCTGATTTACCAGTGGATTAATATAACTAGTAAATTGCAAATAGGTTTCTTCTCGAAAAGGGTCGAGTGTCTTCTAGGTAGTTCTTTAGTTAATAACTTAAATCCCGGAAGCAAAGCGAGAAAACCGCAAGTCCAATTGATGTCATGAAGTCATAAGCAGGATTCGAGCGTAGGTAGTAACTCTTCATTTATCCTAGTTTCTCATTCAATCTAAGTCGTGTAATTTCTAGTTAATTTATAGTGACAGTTAGGTTAATTAGACAACCCCCTCAAACAATAAACAATTAGTGTAATTATTTAAGTTAGATCGAGTCAGTCAAACATAGTTATATAGAGTCTGTGGGTTCGATCTCAGACTTACTTAGGCTATTCTATATTCAATCGGTACACCGTCGATTGTGTGTTTATGTTAGTTTAGAGAGTCCTAGTTTATAAATATAAAACTTAGGGTGTCTATTAGTTAAATAATATATATATATATATATTATAACCATTGGATGTTTAAATGTAAGGCTAAGATGGTTTCTTTTTCTTCTCGCACTATTTGTTCTTCTGAAAAGAACCTCCCCCTATATATATATATATATATATATATATATATATTAGCACGCATCAACAAGACACAAGATTATGTTCTTCAGTACTTTCTACTGGACCCATTTTGGAAGCAAAGAACAATTACAAACAAAAGAAACAAATTTACAAGTGATTCTGAATTGTGATTAAATGAATCACCATGAACCCTAATCACTTTTATGTAAACTAATCATTTCCCTTGTAACACCCAACATTTTCAGGTTAACACTGTTAACAAAATTCTACCGAGCTAAGTTAGTTTCCGTTAATTTAACAACATCCATACATGAATTACATTTAGTTGGATTTAATTTAATTAAGTATGTTCATTTATATACCGTAATAATTCTAGGAATTACCGGATCACAACGAGCGACATTACTGGTTCACACGACTCGCAAACTTCACAAAAAAACTTACGAATAATAATTTCGTGAATTATATACGTATGTAAGTATGGGGATCGATCGTTAATAAATTAAAAGTTGATTAATTATATAAGTGTTGGGTTAGAAATAAATAATTAAATATAATCTAAGGACCTAAATGCAATTTACAAATTAATTGATCTGCATATAAACAAATCTCGTAAAACCTAACATGTTCAATTCACCATTGCCGCACCGCTACTCTGATCACCTTCTCCGTCAATTCTGGCAACCCCTTAGCCATCTAAAACCTCCGTTATGCACCGCCATAGCCACCGCAACACACCTATAGAGTTTCTTTGCCTATTGCAATACGTTCGGTAAGCTTGTCAACTCGTTTCATCATTCGTTTTCGTTACGGTTTCGAATAGGGTTATGGTTTGGATTAAATTTGATTCGGTTTGTAACTTTTTATATATATATATGCGCATAGGGATATGTGTGACTGTAAATATGTGTCGGGTCGATCGTCGGAGATTTCGTGTATGTATATATATGTATCGGACGTGTATATATATATATAACATGATATGCGTGTAATGGTTTGCATTCTAGTTGTATGCAGATTGCTATATATGTGTATATATATATGTGCATTTATATATATATATGTGTATACTGGGATATGTATGGGTGATGGATACATGGAATTATGGGTGGTATTTGAACGTGACTTTAGAATTGTGGTGGATTGAAGGTATGTATGTGTGCACAACACTATGTATATATATATATATGTATGTGAAAGTCAGTGTGAAGTAAATAAATTAGTGAACACATAGGTGATGTGTATAGATGTTATTATATGTCTTCTTTTGTAGTTTGAATTGGTGCATGTATTTAATGGTGAAGACGCATGAAAGGGTGTATACGATATTGAATTTGGGTTCTTTTCTTAATAGAATGTGTTTGTATGTTTTATGCATGATGATGTTATTTTGTGGTGTTGATGACATACGAATATATTGTCGGGTTTAGTTTAATGTGTGTTGATGTGCATTGCGTGTGTGTTTAGAAATATATGCATGTTAGGTTGTATGTTCATTAAAATATTTCAAGTATGTCTAAAGTGATTTAATAAAAGTTGTAGTAGGTTACTAGGATGTATAGATAATGATATGCATATATAAATGTTATATGTTATTATAATTGTAAAATGACGAGGACATGGTGATGTACGTGAGTCCATGAGACGTATATATGAAGTATGTATATTATGAGATGCAATATAATGTGATTCGTGGCAAGCCTTATAAGTTGATGGTTAACTTGAATTTATTTATAAGATAAATAGTCTAAACATTATTTAACATGTCAAAACTAATTTTTATCACATACCATATTTATACTAAGGCATTGGGTACGAAACCGAATCGAAGACGAGAAAACATACAAGTCTTCTTTAAAATAATTTATAACAACCTAGTGATTACTATCAGGTGGTTGGTCTACCTAGAGTCAATATATGATGTTATTTGTAGCTGCGCAAAACCTAAGGTGAGTTTCACGGCCCCTTTTACTTTCCTTTTACTTACTCTTTTTGGGGGAGATAACATGCTGTAAATTACTTCTTTTACATTCTTGCTTCTTAGTATGATCACATGCGTACCTAGTGTCAGTACTTTTGCCTTACGTTTGGACCGTTAATTATATTGCAAAGCGAGGAAATTTTGAGTAGTACTACTGGGTTTGACAAACCCCATCCGGGCTGGTCGCGCCAGCACGACTGGAGGTCGAACGGGTGTTTAATTGTCCTATCATTACCGTGTCTGGGAGACATTGGCTTGAGGCGTTCATTTCTTTACATTGCTGTCAGCTTCGGTCGTAAACACTTTCGTACACTAGTGTAGCATGCATAGTAGTCTAGCTAACTACTTGATATACTAAGGGAATTACTGCAGTTGCTTTCAAAACTTACTTTCTAGTTTTATAAACCTGTGAACTCACCAACTTTATGTTGACACTTTAGCATGTTTATCTCAGGTTGTCAAGATCACACTCACGGATAGAGCATTCATTCATTGGTCGCATTGATTTCATAAATTAACTTTACTTATTGTATTTGCATTTTTACATTCAAATATTATGATATTTTACATAACAGATTCTCATTTACTGTTTACGCTTCCGCATTTATTGTAAAACTTTTATTTAAATTTTATTTCTTAATACAATACGTTACTTTTCAAAATCATATACGTCGTATGGTGTAACTAATGATCGGATCCTGGTGTGTCACACTCCTAACGGTAAAACTCCGTTAGTGGAATTTGGGGGTGTGACAGATTGGTATCAGAGACCATTGGTTATAGCAAACTAGGGTTGCATTGCATTGCATTCTAGACTATAACTGTACACTGCATTAGTTACACCTGTGTGAACTTATAAGTGACCCATTACTTGATCGCATTTAGGGTGCACCTAATGGTCTAACAAAATTTTGCCACTATGTCATTTAAACCAAATTTTGGGATTACTTGAGAAACATTATCTTTCATTTCAACTTTAGACATACATCATTACGACAACCAACCGGTGGGACCGGCACCTAATGAATAAGAGTACAAGAACAACAAAACTGGCTTGTTCTCTAGAAACTCATTTTTAGTGAGGTTTTAACTTGGTAGTCGTGTGACTTACTCGTGCTATCACACGTCACATGTTATGTGACTTATTCAGGTGTTATAACATGTTACTTGATACGAAACTCTTATGTGCTCTAATATGTTACTTAGATGCCTTGCTGTGTTCCTTGTTCATGATTATTGTATTCGCACTACATGTTACTACTAGTCTTACCTAAATACTCTTCATTAACTTATAGTATTCTTCACATGTTCTCTTTATAAGTACATCACACATAGCATAAACTTGTAGTATGGTTGCCTGATACTAAAATGTAAGTATACCAAACTTTTCTTACATATCCTATAACTAAAAGAGAATAGAAAGAAACACAACATTGATAAGCACAAAACAGTGAGTATGATAAGACATAACATTAAGGCACCTGATGAGAGACAAACTAGGGTGATTGTGTAAGGTAAATTGACAATTACGGGTGCGCAACGTAATGGTGAATTTACAGGTACACAATGATCCTGGTTAAACCTTTCGTGTGGACATACCCTAAACACAACAATGCAGAACCAATTTATACGAATTTATCTGAAATAAAAGCCTATTCCATATAACCATTGATAAAATTCCATCCTTGGATGACATACAACTTATCGTATACACCTAAATAAGATATATACGAAGCCCATCTTGTGATGACATTGTCTTAAGGGTTCATCCTTGGATGATGGACACTTACAATACAACCATGGAGGACAACCAGTAAAAACTAAGATACGCACGATATACGTTACGTAGGTGTACCTTCCATACATAAACATCTTACTGCGTAAGTTCATCAGTAATGACACTATAAAAAAAAAAATTTGTCAAACTAAATAAGCGTCCACTACTGTATCTAGATCCTAACGATAACAATTCATTTCCTCTATATCAATTTAAATCCCTCAGCTAAAACTTTTACCTTACCAAAATTTCACAGACCTACTATACGTGGTTGGGTACTCCAGATTCTGGTCAGTGTGTTATGAACTTTTGCCAAAATCTGGCTATATGTTAACATCATGGTTTCTTCAAGCGAACGTTAAACAAACCTATATATGTAAGGATTCCTTGGAGGAATCACATAAAGATAACAACTTATATGGAAAATCTCTTTCTATTTAACATTCAAGATCACCTTTCATAAAGTGAATCCACGTCATTTAAATATTGATCATAATACCTCGTAATATATTAGGCTCGTACCTCATTCATAATAGTTCAAGATAAACAAAACTCTAAGTTGTTTCTGACGTATATAAGTTCGGATATTGAATACATTTCATGACTCTAAGGTTCGCGTGATGAATGCTACCATAAACAATAAACTATCAATACCAACTAATGCTTCAGAGCGAGCTTTATCTATTACGGTCCAGCATAACCTCTTATTTCGGCTCATCCTGATACATCTTAGTAGTTGCTAAAAAAAAAAATAAAAAATAATATACTGTGATCAACTCTCCTATTGTCATTTGACATTCTCAACGCGTCAAATCCTTTCTTACAAGGCCAGTTAATTCAAGAAATCCGATTTTGTATGTAACAAGCTCCCTTGGTCAAAATATTTTAAGTCTCAATGTAATCAAATATTATCTAGTCATCCTAAACTGTGAAATCCGAGAATAAGAAACTACATACTTGATCATCGGTTGAAATCGTGGACCAAGAATCCAAAACACTCAAACCTGGTAAGATCCTTATAATCGAAGTTGCTAGAATTAAAGCGTGTACCAGAGTTTATATAGGAGAGTGAAAATCTAATATTGTACAAGTATCCTTAACTATTCAAAATGATAACGTCTTATATTAATAATATTGGTTAAATTTCGGGACGAAATTTCATTCAACAAGGGGATGATGTGGCAACTTGAATTTTTCCTTTAATCCCGAATCTTCTTTCCGAAAGTATCTAATTTTCGGGACGAAAATTCTTTCAACAAGGAGATAATGTAACACCCAACATTTTCAGGTTAACACTGTTAACAAAATTCTACCGAGCTAAGTTAGTTTCCGTTAATTTAACAACATCCATACATGAATTACATTTAGTTGGATTTAATTTAATTAAGTATGTTCATTTATATACCGTAATAATTCTAGGAATTACCGGATCACAACGAGCGACATTACTGGTTCACACGACTCGCAAACTTCACAAAAAAACTTACGAATAATAATTTCGTGAATTATATACGTATGTAAGTATGGGGATCGATCGTTAATAAATTAAAAGTTGATTAATTATATAAGTGTTGGGTTAGAAATAAATAATTAAATATAATCTAAGGACCTAAATGCAATTTACAAATTAATTGATCTGCATATAAACAAATCTCGTAAAACCTAACATGTTCAATTCACCATTGCCGCACCGCTACTCTGATCACCTTCTCCGTCAATTCTGGCAACCCCTTAGCCATCTAAAACCTCCGTTATGCACCGCCATAGCCACCGCAACACACCTATAGAGTTTCTTTGCCTATTGCAATACGTTCGGTAAGCTTGTCAACTCGTTTCATCATTCGTTTTCGTTACGGTTTCGAATAGGGTTATGGTTTGGATTAAATTTGATTCGGTTTGTAACTTTTTATATATATATATGCGCATAGGGATATGTGTGACTGTAAATATGTGTCGGGTCGATCGTCGGAGATTTCGTGTATGTATATATATGTATCGGACGTGTATATATATATATAACATGATATGCGTGTAATGGTTTGCATTCTAGTTGTATGCAGATTGCTATATATGTGTATATATATATGTGCATTTATATATATATATGTGTATACTGGGATATGTATGGGTGATGGATACATGGAATTATGGGTGGTATTTGAACGTGACTTTAGAATTGTGGTGGATTGAAGGTATGTATGTGTGCACAACACTATGTATATATATATATATGTATGTGAAAGTCAGTGTGAAGTAAATAAATTAGTGAACACATAGGTGATGTGTATAGATGTTATTATATGTCTTCTTTTGTAGTTTGAATTGGTGCATGTATTTAATGGTGAAGACGCATGAAAGGGTGTATACGATATTGAATTTGGGTTCTTTTCTTAATAGAATGTGTTTGTATGTTTTATGCATGATGATGTTATTTTGTGGTGTTGATGACATACGAATATATTGTCGGGTTTAGTTTAATGTGTGTTGATGTGCATTGCGTGTGTGTTTAGAAATATATGCATGTTAGGTTGTATGTTCATTAAAATATTTCAAGTATGTCTAAAGTGATTTAATAAAAGTTGTAGTAGGTTACTAGGATGTATAGATAATGATATGCATATATAAATGTTATATGTTATTATAATTGTAAAATGACGAGGACATGGTGATGTACGTGAGTCCATGAGACGTATATATGAAGTATGTATATTATGAGATGCAATATAATGTGATTCGTGGCAAGCCTTATAAGTTGATGGTTAACTTGAATTTATTTATAAGATAAATAGTCTAAACATTATTTAACATGTCAAAACTAATTTTTATCACATACCATATTTATACTAAGGCATTGGGTACGAAACCGAATCGAAGACGAGAAAACATACAAGTCTTCTTTAAAATAATTTATAACAACCTAGTGATTACTATCAGGTGGTTGGTCTACCTAGAGTCAATATATGATGTTATTTGTAGCTGCGCAAAACCTAAGGTGAGTTTCACGGCCCCTTTTACTTTCCTTTTACTTACTCTTTTTGGGGGAGATAACATGCTGTAAATTACTTCTTTTACATTCTTGCTTCTTAGTATGATCACATGCGTACCTAGTGTCAGTACTTTTGCCTTACGTTTGGACCGTTAATTATATTGCAAAGCGAGGAAATTTTGAGTAGTACTACTGGGTTTGACAAACCCCATCCGGGCTGGTCGCGCCAGCACGACTGGAGGTCGAACGGGTGTTTAATTGTCCTATCATTACCGTGTCTGGGAGACATTGGCTTGAGGCGTTCATTTCTTTACATTGCTGTCAGCTTCGGTCGTAAACACTTTCGTACACTAGTGTAGCATGCATAGTAGTCTAGCTAACTACTTGATATACTAAGGGAATTACTGCAGTTGCTTTCAAAACTTACTTTCTAGTTTTATAAACCTGTGAACTCACCAACTTTATGTTGACACTTTAGCATGTTTATCTCAGGTTGTCAAGATCACACTCACGGATAGAGCATTCATTCATTGGTCGCATTGATTTCATAAATTAACTTTACTTATTGTATTTGCATTTTTACATTCAAATATTATGATATTTTACATAACAGATTCTCATTTACTGTTTACGCTTCCGCATTTATTGTAAAACTTTTATTTAAATTTTATTTCTTAATACAATACGTTACTTTTCAAAATCATATACGTCGTATGGTGTAACTAATGATCGGATCCTGGTGTGTCACACTCCTAACGGTAAAACTCCGTTAGTGGAATTTGGGGGTGTGACATCCCTTCTAACTGCAATAACAACCAGTTAACAGCTAAACTATGAAACTTGTCATAATCATTCCTTACACTTTCAATAAGAGATCTCGTTGCATATTTATTACATTTATACTTTCAGGAATAACAGAATTAGTCCTCAAGTTTATTTTGAGCTTTATTATCAACTTCTCCACCTTAATGTCACAAATGATGTTTATCTAATGCCCAATGACTTCAAACAAAAGTCAAATTTGTTTCCTGACAAAACTTTGGTGAACCTATCAACTGCATTAACACTAGTATCAATCTCAACACCTTCAGCTCTTTTGTGCTAATCACATCCTTGATGAGGTGAATTTAACTCTCACATGTTTAGTTCTCTCATGAAATCTATTGTTCTTTGACAATTGGACAACACCTTGATTATCACAAAACACAATTGTTCCATTCACTTCAATACCCAGATCAGTCACAAACTTTCTAACCCATAGAGCTTCTTTGACACCTTCAGCTAATGCCACGTACTCAGATTCAGCAGTAGACAAAGCCACTACATGTTGTAGTTGAGCCTCCAACTAACTACAATTTCCATCACTAAGAACACATAGCAAGTTATAGATCTTCCTCTCCAGATCTTTAGCAAAATCAGAATCAACAAAACTAGTAACTTCATAATTTGTTGATGAAGATCTATCAGAAAACACCAGTCCAACATCTTGTGTTCCTTTCAAATATCTCATTATCCATTTCACTGCTTCCCAATGCTTTCTTCCAGGACATGATATAAACCTGCTTACATAACTAACAACATAAGCAAGATTAGGCCTGGTACATATCATTAGATATATCAAGCTTCCCACGTGTTTGCATAATGAACCTTCTCCATATAACTTCTATCTTCATTAGTTCTTAGAGAATCTTCACATGAAAGTTTGAAATGAGCAGCCAAAGGAGTTGTAACTGCCTTACAATCCATCATAGAGTAAGTTGATAATACCTTCTTGATATAAGAATGCTGACACAACTTCAGTTGTTTATTAACTCTATCTCTATGTATTTCCATCCCCAATGTGTTCTTTGTCTCCCCTATATCCTTCATTTCAAATTTTTTCTGCAATAATTTCTTAGTTGCCTCTATTTCACTTATGTCAGCACATGCCGGTAACATTCATCAACATACAACAGGAAAAACATAAAATTTCCCCTTTTATACTCTTTCAAGTACACATGAATCACATTGGCTTCTAGTAAAGCCACAACCAATACATGTAGTCATAAAATCTCCTGTACAATTGTCTTGGAGACTCCTTTAATCCATATAAAGACCTTTTCAACAAGCATACTTTGTCTTCAGAGCCGTGAACCTTATAACCGTGTGGCTGATTCATGAAATTTTGTTCGTCTAAGATGACATGTAAAAAAGATGTCTTAACATCCATCTGATCAAATTCCTGATCAAGTGCAGCTGAATGACAATATAATTCTGATATATGAATGTTTTGACATATAAATCTCATTATAACTTATTCTTTTTCTTTGTGTGAATCCTTTTGCAACCAATATGGCTTTAAATATGGGACCATCCTTTACTTTGTATAACCATTTACAAGAAACAATCTTTTGAGATTTAGGTCTATCTACTAAGACCTATGTCTTTTTTTTTATGCAATGATTTCATTTCTTCATCCATTGTCTGTTCCCATTTATCTTTGTCTACAAATAGTATTACCTCTTTGAAATTCAATGGTTCAAATATGCTTTCCTTTTCTGCAGCCATAAATGTCGCTGCAGATCAATCAACATCTTCTCTATATCTCAGTGGATGAACAATTTGCCTCTTTCCTATGTCTCTTGCAATACTTGGCTTATTAACCTCAGGTGATCTGCTGCTCTCCTAGTAACTGTATGTTTCTTGTTTAAATGACTACCAAACTCCACCTTATTTCCAACTTCATTACTATTAATAATGACTGGTAATTTTAGTACCAACCACATCCTTGTACAAGGTGTCTTCTTTAAATACAACCACATCCTTGCTTACAAAAACATTGATTCTTGTTTCATCCATCTTCCACAATCTATGACCTTTCACTCCTTCTGGATATCCCAAGAATATGCATCTCAATGCCCTTGGTTCAAATTTCCCCTAGTTTATATGTGTATACACCATATAGAACCAAATACTCTCAGATTCCTATAATCAGTTTTAGACCCTGACCATACCTCCATGGGTGTCTTGGGTAAACCAACACTAATCAACAAGCATATGACTTTGTTCAATAAATTTCTATTCATCCTTTCAACAAGACCATTCTGCTGGTGTTCCTGGTACAGTAAGATGCCTTGCCACACCCTCTTTCTTGTAAAATTAAATAAACTCACCCGCACAACACTCTAAACCATTGTCTATTCTTAGCTTTTTAAGCTTCTTCCCTGTTTGATTTTCTACCAATACATTATTCCATTTGTCTGTAAGATCTTCTTTCTCCTTATTAGACAAACCAATAGCTTGAGCCGGTTAATCTCCGGTCAACGCCTGCACCAGACCTTGATGGATCGGTAACATTAGCATCTTGACTTGCCAGAGGCAAAAGTCATTCTTGCCGTCTAACTTTTCAAGTTCAAATTTTGTTGTCACAATCTTGGTCTTCGATTAAACCCCCAATTGATCAATTCACACCTTCAAGCGATCGATTCTACCACCGATCTATTGATAACAACTTCAATTAGATTTCAATTTATCTTCGAGCCACCACCTGGGCTCTGATACCACTTGTTGTAAAGATAAATTGAATCGAATACACAAGACACGAGATTATATTCTTCAATACTTTCTATTGAACCCGTTTTAGGAGCAAAGAACCATTATAACAAAAGATGAAATTTACAAGTGATACTGAATTGTGATTGAATGAATCATCATGAACCCTAATCACTTCTATTTAAACTAATTGTTTCTCTCCTAACTGCTATAACAACTAATTAACAACTAAACTATGCAACTTGTCACAATCAGTCCTTACACTTTCAATAAGAGACCAAGTTGCATATTTAGTACATTTATACTTTTAGGAATAACATAATTAGTCCCTCAAGTTTATTTTGAGCTTTATTATCAGCATCCCACTTGATTTAACCTTCTTACGCCTGCTTCTAGAAACCAAAAACAAAAAGAACAAAGTTGAGTCCCACCTTGGATCATTTTTTTCTTTTATGCCTCAACAAAATCGAAACAGAAGAAACGGGTCTTGAATTCCACCTTGGATGCACTGCTTCTCGTCTGCTTCAAAGATGTTCAATATCGTGTACTTGAACGTGACTCTGATACCAATTCAAGTCCAGGACACAATAAAGAACAAAAACAGTTATAAGCTTGTTTATATCTCTTACGTGTTATATCAGAAAATAACTCAAAACTGATTATAGAATTTTCTTGTTTATACTCCACACATTAAGATTTAGGAGTATATAATCTATCTATCCTAATAGAACTAGAACACTAATCATAACCCAATTACAATTCATGTATTCTAACCTAAATAGAATAGAATAGATATATTAAAACCTTGCAAAGCAATTAACCTAACTTGTTAATTACTTGTGTTCGGCCCACTTGCCAAACAACCGACTAGACTGACTTGTCTAATAGGCCCACGCGATTGAAGTCCAACTGTTATAAGCTTAGAGGGGAAATTGTTATATATTTAATTTTTTGAACGGAGAAATTGTTATACAAGTATTTGTTTCGAAGGCCACTAGCTAATGTATTGAGAATGAGTGTTGAGAGAACACAAAAAATCGATAGAAGTATTTGTTTTAAAAGCCAATAGCTAGCTTTGAATACTCAGTTTTTTTTATACGCGGGTACAATCCGATTTTATACAGATGATTTTTGGTAAAACCATTCATAATGGTTCGGTTCAGTTTTTGGTATAAACCGCGAACCCAAACCAATGTGCGGTTTGAAAGCGAACCGTTAAAACACCTTTGATCATGTTCGTTACACCAAGTGAATGGCAACAAGATTTAGTGTCCTAGCTAAGCGTGCCATAACCAAGCAGGATCTTCAGATTACTCATGAGGATAGGTATAAAAAGACATCTTTCAACCATCGGTGTTCACCTTTAATGCTTGCAAGAATAATTGATCATCCCCGAATCTCACCTTACCCTTTATATTTTCATATAGTCTTGAAAAGAATTCTCGTCAAAATGGTTCATGTAATAGACGGGTATATTCGTGATTTAAGATAAAAGTAATAGAAATAGTTAAGGAAAAATGAAAAAGAATCAAAATAGTAAATTTATTTATATAGTTAAAACACTAAAATGATTGAATTACTATTCTATATATTCTATTGTTTCTGGTGAGTCTAACCATCGGAAGATTCTATATTCTTTCAATGTTGCCCTTTTTTTTGCCTTTTAAGTTCTGATTTTGAAATGTTGCTCATATATCAGTCAGTAACTGGCAACGTGACTATGAGAGATGATCATAAGAATATGAATCGACACAAGAAGCAGATAACAACATTGTAGCTTAATGAGATTTTGTTAGGGTACTGATTACATACCTGTATCTAATAGGGTGCTACTATATACACCCTCATTTTCTAATTTTTTTACTTGTTACACCTTCTTGCTAAGGTTTTTGGAAAATACAATTTTAACATTTTATTTCCAAAACTATATTTTCTTCTTAAATTAAGATTTCATTTCTTATAATGTTGTATTAAACTATTGCATTTACTTGGCGGATATCAACTAGGGGCGTTCAAACGAGCCAAAAATTGAAAATAATCGAATAAATCGAACTTAAAAAATGAACCGAATTGCAAATTTGGTTTTCGGTTCAGTTACTAACCATATCCGAATTGTGAATTCGATTTTCAGTTACAAAAAATATTGTTTATTCAGTTCGGTTATCTGAATAAACCGTATAATAATAGGTTTATTAGGATAAACGAACCGAATATACTTACTAAAGCGGTTAAATTCTATTCGGTTAGGCCAAAATAAATATTTCGTGACTGAATAAACGTACGAAAGCGGTGGAATTCGGTTAGATCAGGCAAAAACATTGATTTTACGACCGAACAAAAAGATTTCACAATCAAATAAAACGAACCGAACAAATCGATAAACGAACCATTGAATACCAAAAGTAACATTTTTTATATATGCATAAGAATTATTGTTAGGCCGAGTATATATGTTTGTAGTGACTAGTGAGAAAGGTAGCCATTTTTTAAAACAACTATACACAGTGAGGTCAAGGTTATTAGTTTATTGAAAAACATATATTTTATATATTAAAAAAATATATAATGTATAATGTGGAATGGTTTAGAGGCTGCCATGTTACAGTAAGTTAGCAACTTATTATTATAGCAACTTATTATTATAGATAGATGTTTTGTTTAGGCGTGACGTGGTTTTAGGGGGTTAATTTTTATTTCATATTAGGCTAGTTTGGGCTCTTTAAAATTCATTAGTGGGTTAAAATTCGACATAGTGGGCTGAAGTAGTTAAAATAACGAGAGCTAAAAGTTCATCTCATTAGGGCTACACAACACTCACATTACTCTGGCGAACTCGTCTTCTTCGAACAAGGTTGTTCTCATAAGTGTAAAAGTTGAGAGCTTAATGAGAAATTTGTTTCCACTTTATATTCATCATTTTTTTCATTCCTTGCAGGGAAAACAATGCAGTTCATCAAAGTCGGCTTTTGAATTGTGACAAAGGGTATGTTTTCTAACCCCATGCTTATTTGTCTATTGTGCCTTAGCACACTGCAATTTGCTTATACAAATTTTGTTCAACACTTAACCGGTGCAAGGTTTCAGGAGGCTTATATTTGTTGGGACAAAGGGTTAAATGCATTTAGTAATAAGTTTTATCTTTGACCATCAATCTAGACCAATATCAAATACATCATTGACCTACTATAAGTTATTACTGTAATATATTCTTTATAGGATGAAATTTGTTACTAATTGAGTGGCAATTGTGCTTAATTTGTTCAGGAATGTTTTAATCTTGTTATATTGGATGCAAGTCTTTAGTTAGAATTATTGAGTTTTCAAGTATGCTTAAACTTAATCAAAGTTGGTCAATCTAAAAAAATATTGTGTTTTTTATGCAAATGAGAAAAGGTGCATCCAACTTTGTGACCAAATGAACAACTACAATGTCACATTATATTCACTCAATAGTCGAAACCTGAAATAACCCATTGATAAGCATTCCCTGCAAATTGGTGTTAAACTTAGATTGAACAACTTTGATTTAGTAATTATTGAGTGAATATAATGACATTGTAGTTGTTCATTTCATCAAAAAGTTGGATGTACCTTTCTTCATTTGCATGGTATATGGTTTTTTTACCTTAACTTTTTTTAATGAATATTAAAATGTAAGCACACAAGCTATAAACTTTATTAAAGTGATAAGCAACATGAACTATCGATAGCTAAGCAACATTGGAGATTCTCTTTGTTTTGTTGTTTTGTATAGAAATAATCAAACAAAAAACATTGTATATGAAAACCATTGTCAGTCGTTGGTAGTTAGACGAAACCCGGCCTCTAAACGGGTATAAAACTTGTTACTAATTTTTACTAACTATTTTTTATGTTATTTCTTCCTGGAGCCATGGGCTAAAATGATTATAAAGTAAGCTGATGTGTTTATTTTACCCCTTTTCATTCATAAACCCTATGCAAAATCAGGGTTTTACGATTTCGGTCTTCCTTATACACACACAGACAGACATGATGAACATGTTGAGACTTTCTGGCTTTGTGAGGAGGAGTTTTCATGCGTCTCCTCCTCGATGGATGGTTTCGACATTATCTGCTACTGATGATGGTCTTGAGATCTCTAAGATCGGGATTTCACGAGAGATTGTCACTGCTCTTACCAAAAAGGGTATTATAAACCTATTTCCTAATCAGGTATCTTAATTCTTCTTTCCTTTTCCTTTGTATGTATATATATAATGATAATCATAATTTTAAGGATTGATTTTGTACCGTTGTTGTGTTCAGAGAGCTATACTTGTACCAGCAATGCAGGGGCGTGACTTGATTGTACGTCATAAAACAGGAACAGGGATGACTCTCGCTTTTGGCATCCATATAATGCATCAAATTGTTCAATATAATGAAGAACATGGGTAAGTAAGTAAGTAAGTAATGGCAATATATGTTATTTAGATAACCAATAATCATTACTACTTTTATATATTTTAATCATTACTACTTTTATATATTTTGCTACAGAAGAGGAAGAAGTATACTGAGGAGCCCATTAGCCATTGTGATGTCTCCTAGTAGAGAGCTTGCATGCCAGGTCCAAATGGAGCTCTATGAGTCTGCACCAAGTTTAGATATCATGTGTGTACATTGCAGTTCACCCATAAAAGACCAGATATGTACTCTTCACCATGGTGTTGATGTCATTGTTGGCACCCCGGGACGTGTCATGGGTCTGCTCCGAGTAGGTGCTTTGAATCTGTCAGAAGTTAGATTTGCAGTGATTTATGGAGTGGATCAACTGCTGGATGTGGGTTTTGCTGACGCTGTTGAAGCAATTTTACGACATTTATTACAAAACCATCAAACTATGCTGTTTTCAACAGCTATGCCATCTTGGATAATGAAACTTACCTATTTGTATTTGAAGTCACCTTTAACTATTGATCTTGTGACTGAGTTGGCTGCTGGAATTACACTTTATTCTATCATGTCAGAAGTGCATGTGAAACCATCAATTATTGGACCATTAATAGTGGTATGTTTTGGTGGTGGTGGTGGTGTGAGGGATGTTATCCTATTTACATTCATTGTTGAGTTTTATAATTTTGTTTGTTTTGTTTCAGGAGCATGCAAATGGTGGGAAATGTATCATTTTCACCCAAACAACGCAGGATGCTGATGGATTGGCATATGCGTTGCAGAAGAGCTTTAGATGTGAACCTTTGCATGACGATATTTCACAAAGTCAAAGGGAGAGAACTCTTTCAAGCTTTACAGATGGCATAGTTAGTGTTCTAGTAGCCACTGACGTTGCTGCTCGTGGCCTTGATGATCCTAATGTAGCTCTGGTGAATTTTTTTTGCTTATTTTGTTATTTGCATTCGGCCTCCTGTATAAGACAGATTTTAGCTTTTCTTTAATTTGTTGCCCTCTCTTATTACTAGCTTGATTTTAATAATGTTCAGGTTATACATTATGAGCCACCCAACTTCTCTGAAGTATTTGTTCATCGCTGCGGACATACTGGTCGTGCCGGCAAGAAAGGGAGTGTAATATTAATGTACTCTTCTCAGCAGTGGAAAGATGTCAAAGCATATGAGCGTCAAGTAGGATGCATATTCACAGAGGTAATTAATGTAGTTATTTTGCTTAATGAAATATCTGAAGTATTGGTGATCAGTTTGGTTTGCTTACTAGTTTTTTTGTTTGTTTGTTTGTTTTTGATCTATTAAAGCTTCCCCCGATTGGTGTGGATTATGTACCCATAATGAAGAGGGCAATATAGGCGTTCACCCCGGCCTGCAATTTTTACGTATACAAGGACGGATGTGCTAGTAAGAAAGAGAGGAACGAAGATTGTGAAGGCATCATGATCATTGCGACTATATTTTCGATTGAAATGAATATTGTATAAATTTAGAAAGGGTTAGCATAGATGGTATATGGGTGACTGACACAACAAGGGTTGACTTACTTTTTTATTATATTAGAATAGAAAACTGACCCACAAAACTGAAGGTCTTTCAGACTAACTAGGTGGATGCACTTGAGCGTAAGAGTTGTTGTTATGTGGTTTGTACTTTGCAATGTGTTAATGTCATTTGTTTAGGCAAGTTGTTTACTGTTGCATCCATTTACAAAGTAAAAAAGTTCATGCTTCTTTGGTGTCCCATCATTTATTTTGTCATTGCCTTGCTGCTGAGCTTAAGAGGATTGTTTCAGTATCACTAATGGTTAAGCTCTATGTATCTCATGCTCTTTGGCGCTCTGCTGTGTTGTTTAATGTTTAATTTTAGCAGAAATTAAACACGAAACAACACATCATTGTTTGCTCCTGACCTTGGGTTTTTGGTAGGTTTAACCCAGAATTTGGTACATTCTTTACCTCCCACGCTCGTAGCGGGAAGAAAGAACTCGATGCACACATACACACTCGAACATATATATTTAATACAATGATGATGCCATCCGGTTAATAAAACATTGGTTGTAGACTATAAGATAGAGCAACAATCTAAAGTTATCAGACTTACCAAATTAATTAAATTATTTACTTAATAACAACTTTTATAGTTATATTTGAAAAAAAAACACTAAATTTGATCCAACTTGTTTTGATCCGTTCCAAAATTTACAGTCTTAACCTCCCACACTCTACTTCTACAGTTATATTTGAAAAAAAAAAACTAATTTGATCTAACCCGTTTTGACCCATCCTAAAAATTTTAAGTCTTAACCTCCTACGCTCTATAGCGGAAAGAAAGAACTCGATGCAAATACGCACTCGAACTTATATATTTAATATATTGATGAAGTCACCTGGTTAAATAAAACATTGGTTGTTGATAGAGCAAAAATCTAAAATGATCAGTTCATTAGGGTGCTATTGATGTAAATTTATTTTAACATGAAATGCAAAATATTCAATGTGGTTTCAGCTATATATAATGCAAACCCAACATAAAACTTGAAGTGTAGCAACACATTAGTAAATGGGTCAACCTTAGCACATCCATAATTCTCAACGGTATAACATGATCCTACTGATAAACTATTATCCACATGGCGTTGTTCACTGTTAGTAGCAACTGCATGTATGGCTGCACCCCAAAATGACCAGTTATAAGCAACATAAAAGTCCTTATATGATGTTGCATATAAAATCGATATTAATGCTGATCTATGTATTGTAATTTGTAAAATACGGAATTAGATACATACCCGCTTATCAACAAAAAGACAACATATTTCATTATGTCTGCCACTTGGTTTCCATTTTCGCAGAACACGAACATTAAGCGTTATAGCAGATGAGCCAAATGCTAACGATGCAATCTCAATATCTTACATCGCTTCTCGCCTAACACATAATATGATAGGCAATATAGAATCATCAGCATTGTCTGTGAAAGTCCAGTTTATGATGATAAATAAATATATATGACAGATTTAAAGAGCTACTCCCAAAAACAATCTTATCATCATTATCTTGTAAGGTTTGTAACAGGTCTGCATATACTATATGATAAGCAATATAGAATCACCAGCGTTGTCTGTGAAAATTGTTGGATGAAAGTCACCTAACAACTTCAAAGTATTTGGTTGTCGGGTTTTTCCATGTTTACGCCCGTATAAGCTTGCTCCTCGTAGCATATCGTGTGTATTCATCAGCTAGCTATTGTGCTCAATATAAAAGTTACAAATGCTTGGTCCTAATAACATCTCGTATACATGTCACACAACATCCACTTTTTATTGAGTCATTGTATTTTTGTTTGGTGATATTTTTGTTGTGCGATTAATGGTTAATTACCTTTAGTTCATTTCTTGATGAGCCTTTTAATGTTACTGTGTTGGGTGTTCATACAATTGCTTCGATCATCCAACTTGCCTAAATTCACGGGGGCAGTTTTGGGAAAAGCTCGGGAAAGTGACCCCAAAACACACCCCAAACCTCGGGCCAAATAGGAGGTGGGCGGTGTTTTCATGCGAGGCCGCATCGGGGCGCACCCACTCTAACAATTGCAACCAAAAACTCTTAGATAATGATTAATTATTACTAATAACACAACAAAGGTATGATGGATGATGATTAATTAGTATCATATATATAGATAATGGAAAAATATTCTAGAAAAAAAGTATATACATAAATCAAAGAGTAAATTACACTTTTGGTCCTATAAGAATACATATCAAAATTTCACATTTCGTCATTTAATTATTAAAATAAAAAAAACGTTCTTTATGTTTACAGTTGGCTACACGCTGAATTCTTACCCCTAACGGTCGTTAACCTTTCGGGTTAAATCATGTCATGTTCATGTCACGTGAGTGTAAGAATGTCTTCTCCTCATTTCCTATCATTTTTCTCAGCCATACCCAATGTATTCATTCTTATCACCACACCATCTCAAGTTAGAGTTTCGAACCATACCTTAAAACTGGCTGAGAAAGATGGGTATTAGAAGGAGGAAAACGATAGAAAAATGGAAAAGACATTCTTACCCTCGTGTGACAGACATCTGACTTGATTTAACCAAAAAAGTTAAAAGACTGTTAGTGGTAAGAACATAACGTGCAACCAACAGTAAACATAAAGAATATTTTCTGTTTTTCCATTAGTTAAATGTCGAAATGTGAAATTTCCATATACATTTTTTAGTGGACCGAAAGTGTAATTTACTCTAAAAATCAAAACACCGAAATGAGACGTCACTCGAACATTTTGTTGGTGTATACGGTCGGGGTTATCACCATTCTCGACAAAGTATTCAGCTACAAGGAGATCATGTGCAGCTTCTTCACGATCTTTGTTTATGCAAGCGCTTCTTGTTCATAACAATACACACCTTTCTAGCTTAACAACTAAAAATATCATAAACAAGGAAGCAAATAAAACAAGTTAGCGGTACACAAACTGAAAACAAAATAAGTTAACGCACAATATCAAGTCCACCCTAATAAGTTCAAAGTTAAATAAAATAAATAACAAGTTCCAACATCAGCAGCAGCAAAATCAACAACTTATACATTCACAAAGGTTGCACTTGTGTAAAAAAGAAACAAAGAAAGCATTTGAATAAGCACAATAACTACTTCACCTGAAAACGCAACATATGATCCGCATGAGCTTATTTCTTCTTAGAACACCCCTCTGCAAATGTTGATGATATAAATTTCTTTAGTTAGTTTATTTTCAAGTGCCTTTGATCATACAACAAGACTAAATTAATATAATAAAAAAAAGAAAATGAAATTTTAAATAACTAACTAACAAACTAACCAGGTTTGAGGAAGACAGTGTGTGGTTCCCAAGAACAAAAATCAAGTTTTTCTAACTCACTGTTAACCGTGGCAAAATCAGTGAGAGGAGTTTTAAAAGTTGGGCGATAATGACGATCCGGATCAGTTACTTCCGCCTGGAGGAGACCACGAATCTCATGCATGGCCACATCTGCCTTGCAATTGATTACTTGCTTAAGGAATGGATTGGTACACTTAGAGTTGTAAAGTTTTACTTCCTTCACTGTTTGTTTAAAAATATTAAACCTGCGCTCCTTCTCTTCAGGGTTTGGGTAGAATTTATTGTGTTTAACTAGGAATGACTCGTACTGAGCCCTCAGCTTACGTTCATTTTCAACATCATATTCATCTTCCACCGGGGGTGGCATGGAGAAGAACAAACTTGCTAATAATTAAACTCAAATCATTCAAAATCATTTAGGTAGGTTTATATGAATATTACACACAAAATGGCCCCTTATTAATGAAAAAAAAAGGATTAGGTAGGTTAAGATTGGTACCTTTTGACGTGAAACAATAAGCTGGGAATTGTGTGTTGAGACGGGGGAACGTTTTCTTCAAAAACAAAAACAGGGCCATTGATAATTTGATATTGATAGATAATAGCTGCCGCAGATTGATTTCAATGACCTAAATATATTTATTATCAATTAACCTCTTTAATTTTCTGCTTTTCTTTATTCATACTTACATGGATGGTCCTTCTAATATTGCATCTTTCATCTTAATTTGTCTTTAACAAATTACATCTTTAAAATTTAACAAATTACATCTTTAAAACGACCTAGATAACTTGGTTTAAGAAAATATATATTTTTAGTCGGTTTTTTATAAGAATACAAATAATTAGAAGCAAAGAGTCGTGACAAGAATCTTTATATAATATAGCAAAACCAAAAAAGCTTATGTGGCATAATTTTAAAGCTTTTGGCTTATGTGGCATTATTTGAGAGTTTATCTCATAATAATGATTTTTTTATTTAAAATATATATATAAAATATATTATAATAAAATTAATTACATTTTTGGTCCCCTAATATTTTGGAGAATTCTGAAAAATTTAAAAGTATTTATACTTTTAACCCTCTACTACAAGGGGTGTACATGAGTCGATTTATATTTGATAGGGTGTGAAAATGAAACTTATGGATAAAATTAATAATAATATACAATTAAAGACCTCATTGTTTTATAAATATACATAACTTTTTTATATGGATTAAAAAAAAATAAATTACACCATAAAACTGAGCATTTTATTCTCTTTAACTTGAGTATTATATTGCTATACTAAAAATTTAATTTTTAAAAATATATTTCGTGTTTCGGTTTACCACGGTTTTTTTCAAAACTTATTGGAACGTTCATGAATATCCTTAAAAGCATCACTTGAATGTTGTGTCCCGAGCGTAGCGCGGGCACTAAACTAGTGCTATTATATATTATATTACTCACGTTGAGTCTAATCAAAAAGTCGTGACAACAATTCCCAGCTTGTTGTTTCACGTCAAAAGATACCAATCGATCATCTTAACCTAATTAATCGTTTTTTTCATTCTGATTTATGTTTTGAATGATTTGTTTGTGTTTAGTTAACTACTAGGAATTAGTTTGTTGTTCCACACGACAGCGTCCTCGGATGATGAATATGAATATGATGTTGAAAACGAGGATGAGATGAGGGCTAACTACTAGTCATTCCTGGTTAAATACAATAAAATTCTACCCAAACCCTGAAGTGAGGAGCGTAGGTTTAATAATTTTAAAGAAACACTGAGGTTTTTAAAACATCACAAGGCTATCAATACCAATCCATTCAATTGCCTAGGAATCAATTGCATGGCAGATGTGGCCATAAGTGAGATTAAGTTAGAAAACAAAACACCCTAAGAAGCCTCAAAGGGAAGAAAACCAATTATGTCACATCTAAAAGTTTTTTGTTGCAACTATTATATGAATGCTCCACCCATTGAATTTAGGCAAGTTGAATGATCAAAGGAATTGTATGAACACCCAACACAGTAACATTAAAAGGCTCATCAAGAAATGAACTAACGGTAATTAACCATTAACTGCAAACACAAACAAACATAAAATCACCAAACAAAAATACAACAAAATAAAATAGTATGTAGAGTGACATGTATTTGAGATGTAATTGGGACCAAACATTTTTAACTTTTATATTGAGCACAATAGCCAATGAATACATATGAAGTCGTTACGGTGACTTTCCATCCAACAAATTTCTGGGAAGACGACTTATAATATAAGTGGTGGATCGAGGAAAAAGCGTCAACCCATAACGTAGTTGGTGCATGTGCACCAAAAAGCATAGCAAGACCGGTCTAGGTAATGTGGCAGTGCTTACGTTCGGCCCGATCATTTTATTGGAGAACATACGGTCACGAAAGTTGATGATGTGAGCCATTTGTTAAAAAAAGATTTCTGAATTGATGATTTAAAAACTTAGAGCCACCATTACTTTGAAATACCGATCCCTAAATCCTTAAGTTAAGTCCCAGAATGCGAACTTCTCTTCATTGAGGATTGGATTTACTTGGTTATTATAGAACCAACGTTCTCAGTTTTGTGTGTTATTTTTCTATTTTAATATAATAAAAAAGTAAGTCACCCACTTGTTGTTTTAGTCCCTCATATACCATCTCTTTTAACCCTTTCTAAATTTATACAATATCGATTTCAATCCAAACTATAAAGACTAAATGATCATAATGCCTTCAACAAGCAAACCAAACAGATACACCAATACTTTAGATACACCAATAAGCAAAATAACTATAGTTAGTTATGTAAATATATGTTGCTTAGCCCATTTGTATTAGCCATATTAGTTCAGGCCCATGGGCCATAGATTAGAGTATCCCCTCTTTATAAATAGAGACATTGTCATGTTGTAAAACCATCTCTTGAAGTAATAATATTCACTTCATTTGTTACAGCCATTTAACAACTACATTAATTAATTACCCTCTGTAAATATGCATCATACTTGGCGCTCATATGCTTTGACATAAGTTCTTGTGTGTGTGGTGTGGTGGGAGGTTATTTTCTTTCTTCACATATATAGTAATCATATAAATTACAAATATATATACATAGTGAATCCAGAATCTAATATATGAAAAGGTATGGAAAAAGTTTATAAAACTATTGTTCAACTTCTAGTATATTAATTAATTAATAAATAAATTATATAATAATATTGTAAAAATCTTTTTTTTCGCTCCATCAACACAACACTCTCTCTCATGCAAGAAAAAGGAGACAACACTCACTCATTCACCTTGTATCATACTTACAGACCTGCACCATGAACCTCAATCACCATTTTAGCCTCTTTACTACTAGCCCTGCACCATTTTAGCCCTGCACTCAACCTCTTGTTAAACCTAATCTAATCATCGTCTTCGTTTTTTCAACTCTCTATGAAATTGAACAACCCCGAAGGTCAAGAGAGACTGATTTGATTATATCTCGTGTGAACGGAAGATCAACTCGTTAGAAGAGACTGATTTCGTTCCATCAAGCTTACATCGAGGTTAGCTAGTCAAATGCACATTGTGTTGTCTGAAATTTGTTCGTTCCAACACTTATTTGTTGAATAATCGGGTTTTCTGTTATATGTTGCTTAGCCCATTTGTATTAGCCATATTAGTTCAGGCCCATGGGCCATAAATTAGAGTATCCCCTCTTTATAAATAGAGACATTGTCATGTTGTAAAACCATCTCTTGAAGTAATAATATTCACTTCATTTGTTACAGCCATTTAACAACTACATTAATTAATTACCCTCTGTAAATATGCATCATACTTGGCGCTCATATGCTTTGACATATCTTCGCTACTGAGAAGAGTTCCTTAATATTGCAATCCCTTTCTTGCCGGCACGATCAGTATGTCCGCAGCCATGAACAAATACTTTAGAGGAACTGGGTGGCTCATAATGTAAAAAGGGTATATTTGCAAATTTAAATGATTTATATGGGGAAATATGCAATTGATAGATTTTATTGGGAAAACAAGCATTTAATGTTTTTTTGGAAATACGCATTTAGCCATTTTATGTTACCCCCATTTCATTCACAAAATCAGGGGTTTTACACTTTCAATATTCGTCACATACAGACAGACACGAACACTTTCGTGAGACTTTCTTCCAAGGGAGTAACAATTGTAGTTTTTTATACGCATCATCTTCTAATTCCGTCGTCATATACATGATTACTGAACTAAACATCAAATCATCAAGTATGAAATTATAAAACCCTAAAGCTAACAGAAAACCCGATTATTCAACAAATAAGTGTTGGAACGAACAAATTTCAGACAACACAATGTGCATTTGACTAGCTAACCTCGATGTAAGCTTGATGGAACGAAATCAGTCTCTTCTAACGAGTTGATCTTCCGTTCACACGAGATATAATCAAATCAGTCTCTCTTGACCTTCGGGGTTGTTCAATTTCATAGAGAGTTGAAAAAACGAAGACGATGATTAGATTAGGTTTAACAAGAGGTTGAGTGCAGGGCTAAAATGGTGCAGGGCTAGTAGTAAAGAGGCTAAAATGGTGATTGAGGTTCATGGTGCAGGTCTGTAAGTATGATACAAGGTGAATGAGTGAGTGTTGTCTCCTTTTTCTTGCATGAGAGAGAGTGTTGTGTTGATGGAGCGAAAAAAAAGATTTTTACAATATTATTATATAATTTATTTATTAATTAATTAATATACTAGAAGTTGAACAATAGTTTTATAAACTTTTTCCATACCTTTTCATATATTAGATTCTGGATTCACTATGTATATATATTTGTAATTTATATGATTATTATATATGTGAAGAAAGAAAATAACCTCCCACCACACCACACACACAAGAACTTAAGCAATCTAGTTTTTTTAGATGAGATGTCAATCTTTCATACAAATTTTGATGCCTCATGTCTGATTCACTCAGCTACACTTACTGTCAAATAGGAAACCCATCACTTAGGAAAACCCGTTTGAGTTAACACTTGAATATGAGACCTTTAGGATCTCAATTTATTATCCATTACCCTCATGTCATTGGATCAAAAGCTAGGCCAGTTGCTGAGAGAAATTTTATAATCTTTTTATAATGATTCTGAGTGGATGAGAGTAAAATTTTAATTATTTTTTTGTGTAATTATATATATATGCATGAACATATAGTATATATATATTTTTTATTTAATTTCTTAACTTTTTTTATATATTTTATATTATATAACTAGTTTAACTATCTATGTATCACATACACTGAAAACATGACATGTTTTTAAAAATATAATAATATGACTTTTTGACTATATATTTTATTTCTTTTTGAAATTTCGTTTATTTATTTTCAAACATTTTGCATTTAAATGAAGGAGTATAGTAATAATGTTTTTTTAAACAATTTATTATATAACTATTGTTTCAAGGTTTATATAACAGGTTAGTATTTTTAAAGTCACTTAAAATTATAATTCCAATCATCTCCAAATATAAAAAAATGTTATAAATATATTGTTAGTTGTGCGTCCAAACCTGTCTTGGATGTCAAATACTCGATCTATTATATGAACTAATTTGTCGAGATTTCTTTTCAAAACTATATGACAATATAAATGGTAAGGTTAGATTTGGAGATGACTTGTGTGTTGATATACAAGGCAAATGATTTCATATGTGAAAGAACGAATTACATGTTTCATTGATAGTTAATTACATGGTGATTAGACTCATCGTGAATAACATTCTTGTCACGACTCTTGTAGAAACAACGAGTAAAAATAAATACTCCGTATTTTGTTAATTAAAACAAGTACGTTATCTAGGTAGGTCGTTTTAAAGATGGTTTAGAGGTGTAATTTGTTAAAGAGAAACATGAAAGATGCAATATTGAGATACATGAAGGACCATCAATGTAATTAAGTTGTAACTGTATATCAATGAAACATGCATGCACTATATATATTTGGGTCATTGATCAATCGACGGCATCTTTATATAATATAGGAAAATGAAAAAAGCTTAGGTGACATCTTTTTAAAGACTCTTTGCTTATGTGGCATCACTTGAGAGTTTTTCTCACAATATGTTATTTTATTTAAAAATATATATAAAAAATATATTATAATAACACTATATATATTTTGGTCCCCTAATACGTAGGATAATTTTGAAAAATTTAAGAGTAGTTACATTTTGAACCCCTCCTACTAGGGGTGTACACAAGTCGGTTTGTATTTGATAGGGTATAAAAATTAAACTTAAGGATAAACTTGATAATAACATACAATTAAAACCTTAGTGTTTTAGAAACATACATAACTTTTTTATACAAAATTATTTTAAAAAGTAAACTACACCATAAAAACAACATTTTCAACCCATCCTACTAGGGGTGTACACAAGTTGGTTTGTATTTGATAGGGTATAAAAATAAAACTTAGGAAAAAACTTGATAATAGCATACAATTAAAGACCTCGGTGTTTTAGAAACATACATAACCTTTTCATACGAAATTATTTTAAAAAATAAACTCCACCAAAAAAACGAGCACTTAATTATCTTTAATTTGAGTATAATATTGTTATACTAAAAACAATTTAAAATACATCTTGTGTTATGGTTAACAACGATTTTGTCTCAAAATTTATTGGAAACGTCATGAATATCGTTAAAATAACCACTTAAATGTTGTATTCCCGAGCGTAGCGCGGGCCCTAAACTAGTATATATATATATATCCTTAATTTATTATCAAATCAATTCAATGGCCCTGTATTTGTTTTTGAAGAAATCGTTCCCCTGTCTTATTAGTGCCAACACAAAATTCCCAGCTTGTTGTTATCTGTCAAAAGGTACCAATCGATCGTCTTAACCTAATTAATCTTCTTTTTGTATATATACGAGCTAATCTTGATTTTACTGATTTTGCTTTTAACCTATATAACTAGCTAATAGCCGTTAAAAAAACTAGCTAATAATTAATGAATTTAAGCATAATTCTGATTCTGTTTTGAATGATTTGTTTGTGTTTAAATATCAGCAATTAGTTTGTTGTTCCACAAGGCCGCCTCCTCGATGATGAATATGACTATGATGTTGAAAATGAGGATGAGATGAGGGCGAAGTACGAGTCATTCCTAGTTAAATACGATAAATTCTACCCAAACCCTAAAGTGAAGGAGCGTAGGTTTAATAATTTTAAAGAAACACTGAGGTTTTTAAAACATCACAAGGCTACCAATACCAATCCAATCAATAACCTTGGAATCAATTGCATGGCAGATGTGGCCATCAGTGAGATTAACGGTCTCCTCCGGGTCAAAACAAAGGATCCCAGTCCCTTTTATCGCCCTCCGCCACCTCCTCGATCTCATCCTAAAACTCCTCGATTTCATCCTGTGGATTATGCCAAGGCTAAAAGTGAGTTAGTTAGTTAGTTAAAATTCCATTTTCTGTTTTTTTTAATTATATTAATTTAGTCTTGTTGTATGATCATGACTTGCTAAACAAATTTATATCATCAACATTTGCAGAGGGGTGTTCTAAGAAGAAATAAGCTAGACCTAGTGCGGATCATATGTTGCGTTTACAGGTGAAGTAGTTATTGTGCTTATTCAAACTCTTTCTTTCTTTCTTTCTTTCTTACACAAGTGCTGAATGTACAGGTTGTTGATTTGCCGCCGCTGCTGTTGGAACTTATTATGTCTTTTATTCAACTTTGAACTTATTCCAGTGGACTTGATGTTGTGTGTTAACTTATTTTGTTTTCGGTTTGTGTATCGCTAACTTATTTTACTGGCCGGGTCCCGATAAGTTATCAATAACCCATAATGGGTCTTATATGCAACATTTTCTTCTATTTATACGTATACATTACTACGTATAAACAACTTTTAAGTTTTAACCACACAACCACAATAAACTTAAACATAATAATTAAATCTTAAGTGGGAATCTTATCACATTTGAACAAAATTAACTAAAAAAAGTATAAGTGAAGGTGGCATAGTCGATGCTTGTATATGGTTATTTTGCCACCACAACATTGGGGAGTGATTAATGACTTAATGTACTTCAAGTAACTATTCTCAAAATTGTTACCTATGCATTTGACCTATATTAAGTGATAGTTGTCAAATAATTGTTTCTATTGTCATATAAGATACTAGATTAGTACCCGTGTACTACACGGATTTTAATTTTATAGGTTTTAACTCAATTTACATATCGAATTTATTTTTAACATATCTCTTATTAAATCGATTTGGATATTTACAAATATATTCATATAAAAATCATATGTTACAATAAAGGATATGATTTATAATAGTTGGTAAATTTTTATTAGAACATATCGGGTTAGGAGATAATTCATGATAATTGTAAACTTTTTTATTTGAACATATCGAGTTATGAGATAATTAATGATAATTGGTAAAACTTTAATTTGAACATATCGGGTTATGATAAATCATAATAATTGATAAGTTTTTATTTGAACATATCAGGTTAGGAGATAATTCATGATACTTGGTACATATCGGGTTAATATATAGATCATGATAATTGGTAAATTTTGTATTTGAACATATCGGGTTAGGAGATAATTGATGATAATTTGTGAATTTTAATTTAAACATATCGGGTTATTTCGAATATGGAGCATACCATGACCCGTCTAAAAATTCTCCATCAAATTAATTAGAACATGACACCTAAGCAAAATCCTACGTGGAGTAGTTAAAATGGTAACATGTGGATGTGTTACTCAATTATTAGAATAGGTAGAAATGTGATAATTGTCAGTTAATTGTTGCTTGTGCTCTATAAGATGGGTATTAGACCAAACTAATTTCTTCACTTTCATAAGCTTCTTTCACTCTCTTAGTATTATCACCTTCTTCCACTTCATCTTCATCTCCATTATCTATTTCGTCATCTAATTCTCCCCACGCATAACCAGTTAGTTTATAATCAACCAACCAAGCGCAAAGCTAGTGAAAATATTACCTAGTATAATATCAACAACCATTCCCAATCTTTATATATATAATAAAACCAATACGTACACAACTTCGTTCTATAAAAGAGTAACCTTAACATATGCTTTTAAAAGGACATAGAAAAGAACTAGTAGCATAAAAACATTTTTAACTTAACATTCAATCTATACAACATAATCGAGAGTATTGTGTATGATATACTTTTGGATTACAATGCATGAACATGACTAAAAACACACTAAATAGGAGACCAAGAACATGACTAAAAACACACTAAATGTGATGTTGAAAATGAGGACGAGATGAGGGCTAAGTACGAGTCATTCCTAGTTAAATACGATAAATTCTACCCAAACCCTAAAGAGAAGGAGCGTAGGTTTAATAATTTTACACAAACACTGAGGTTTTTAAAACATCACAAGGCTACCAATACCAATCCATTCAATAACCTAGGAATCAATTGCATGGCGGATGTGGCCATCAGTGAGATTAACGGTCTCCTCCGGGTCAAAATAAGGGATCTCAATCCCTATTATCGCCCCCGCCACCTCCTCGATGTCATCCTAAAACTCCTTTATTTCATCCTGTGGATTATGCGAAGGCTAAAACTGAGTTAGTTAAAATTCCATTTTCTGTTTTTTTATTATATTAATTTAGTCTTGTTGCATGATCAAGACTTACTAAACAAATTTATATCATCAACATTTGTAGAGGGGTGTTCTAAGAAGAAATAAGCTAGCGCGGATCATATGTTGCGTTTTCAGGTGAAGTAGTTATTGTGCTTATTCAAACTCTTTCTTTCTTTCTTTCTTTCTTTTTTACACAAGTGTAACCTTTGTGAATGTATAGATTGTTGAATTTGTTGTTGCTGCTGCTGTTGGAACTTATTATGTCTTTTATTCAACTTTGAACTTATTCGTGTGGACTTGTTGTTGTGCGTTAACTTATTTTGTTTTCGGTAGGTTTGTGTACCGCTAACTTATTTTATATATATGCTTCCTTGTTTATGATCTTGATATTTTTAGCTGTTAAACTAGAGAGGTGTGTATTGTTTTTCATTCTAGGAAGAGCTTTTATCAAAATATGTAGCAACACTCCAAAAGCCCCCTAAAATTCAACATTTTTGTCCTGGTTCCCTAACCTCTATCTCGCTTATAAATTAGGGCTCCTCATGTGATGTTTTCGTTTCTAAAAGCCGAACATGCATGTGCATTGAACTTCATTTTAATAATTAACAAAAAAGAGAAGAAAAAAACAAATACAAAAAAATTGCGTATATGAATTCACTTTAGGGTTAAACAAAAATTCAAACTCAAAATTATTCATGATCTCATATTTATCTCATTAAGAACTTGATTAACTTCAATTCAAGCATACTTGACTTGAGTTAGTTTTTAATTTTATTCAAGAAGCTAGGACCTAAAAATATAAGCACCAATCGAGACAAATAAAACCTAAGAGGGGTCTTAATTACACCAAAAATGCCACACTAAATCTACTATTTTTCTCTATGTTTTAGCCACAAAAACGAGTCCACTTTAATCTTATCTACTAACTTTTCAATGGATGAAGCTGTCAAGTTAAAAATCAATCGGTTTTCTGACTAACTTAATGATAACTAGCTTGTTCTCTTGGTCGTATTAATTTTGAAACTTATCACTGGCCGGTTTTATCTTATTTTACTTTCCTTTATTGTATATTGATCGATCGATAGTTTGGTAATATTTTGTTACAAAACTACTTGGTTTATAACTTATGATAGATGATAGATTGATAGTTCTTAATATGTTACTTCAGACTTGTATAGACACACGAAAACAAACAAATTCAACACCATTTAAATAAAGCGATCAACCAAGTAAAATGGTGTCAGTTTTGTTATTTGTTTAGAAACATTACTAAAATGTTATACAACGCGTTGTTGAATTGATAGTGCAATTAAGCATATAAAGAAATCAACTACAATCTCTTAGCTTTTATGGGTCACATGCACAACACTATACAAATAACACTAAAAGCATCGTGATTTAATCTATTAACATAATATTGTATAAGCAATATTACTCTTTTTAGTGACAAATGTACGCCCTATGTGAGAGCAATAGAGCTTTAAGTTCGGAGAAGAAAAAAAAAAAAAGAACTGTCTAATTTTCAATCAACGGTTAAGTTTGATGAACGATCCGGATTAAAACTCCTGGTGATTAGACTTACCGTGAATAGCATTCATGTCACGACTCTTATAAAAACGAGTAAATTAAAATAAATATTTTGTTAAACCAAGTACGTTAGCTAGCTAGGTCGTTTTAAAGATGGTTTAAAGGTGTAATTTATTAAAGAGAAAGATGAAAGATGCTATATTGAGATACATGAAGGACCATCCATGTAATTAAGTTGTAACTAACTATCAATGAAACATGCATGCAATATAAATATACATTTAGGTCATTGATCAATCGACGGCATATATACATATATATCCTTAATTAATTTATTATCAAATTAATTCAATGGCCCTGTTTTTGTTTTTGAAGAAATCGTTCCCCTGTCTTATTAGTGTCAACACACAATTCCCAGCTTGTTGTTATCCGTCAAAAGGTACCAATCGATCATCTTAACCTAATCGGTTTTTTTTTTCATTAATAAGCATTACGCTGTTGAATTGATGATGTTAATATTAGCTTTAATTGGTTTGTTGCTGCTGTTGATATTCAACTGTCTTTTAATCTTGATATCATGTTCTTCTAAATGATCGACTGTTGCAATTAATTAAAAACCTATGTATATATATATATACTAGCTAATCTTGATTTTACTGATTTTGCTTTTAACCTATATATATAACTAGCTAATAATTAATGAATTTAGCATACTTCTGATTATGTTTTGAATGATTTGTTTGTGTTTACATATCAGCAATTAGTTTGTTGTTCCACACGGCCGCCTCCTCGGATGATGAATATGACTATGATGTTGAAAATGAGGATGAGATGAGGGCTAAGTACGAGTCATTCCTAGTTAAGTACAATAAATTCTACCCAAACCCTGAAAAGAAGGAGCGTAGGTTTAATAATTTTAAAGAAACATTGAGGTTTTTAAAACATCACAAGGCTACCAATACCAATCCATTCAATTGCCTAGGAATCAATTGCATGGCAGATGTGTCCCCCGATGAGATTAACGGTTTCCTCCCGTTCCAAATAAGGGATCCCAATCCCTATTATCGCCCCCCGCCACCTCCTCGGTCTCACCCTAAAACTCCTCCATTTCATCCTGGGGATTATGCCAAGGCTAAAAGTGAGTTATAAAATTTCATTTTCTGTTTTTTTTAATTATATTAATTTAGTCTTGTTATATGATCAAAACTTACTAAACAAATTTATATCATCAACATTTGCAGAGGGGCGTTCTAAGAAGAAATAAGCTAGACCTAGTGCGGATCATATGTTGCGTTTTCAGGTGAACTAGTTATTGTGCTTATTCAAACTCTTTCTTTCTTTCTTTTTTACATAAGTGCTGAATGTACAAGTTGTTGATTTTGCTGCCGTCGCTGCTGGAACTTATTATGTCTTTTATTCAACTTTGAACTTATTCGTGTGGACTTGATGTTGTGCGTTAACTTATTTTTCAGTAGGTTTGTGCTAACTTATTTTATATATATGCTTCCTTGTTTATGATCGATATTTTTAGCTGTTAAGCTAGATCGAAAGGTGTGTATTGTTTTTCAACCACTATTTTATATATATGCTAACTTATTTTATATATATGCTTCCTTGTTTAGGAAGAGCTTTTGTCAAAATATGTGCCTTTTGTTTACTTCCTGACACAAATTCAACCACTATTTTCTCCCTTTTAAGTCAATCTCTTATGAAATACTATTTGATTTCAATTTGCTTTGACTGGCCTTGCATGAAAAACATGATCTTTCGTAAGTGCTAGAGCTCACTTCTTGTCCACTTTAAGTACTATCACCTCCTGGTTTTGACTCATTAGCTCATTGCTTTTGTTGCTCCATTTGGAACTAGGGTTTATTTTGCCTTAAGATTTAGTTTGGGGTTTAACTTTTAGGTTTTATGTTTCTTGAGGGGTGGGTGAGTTTAGGTTTTTAGGAGTTCGGGGTGGGGGTGGGGGTGGGGTTTTAGGTTTAGGATGAGAAGGTTGGGGGGAACTGATTGACAACCTGATTGTAATACTATTAGAATGAGGTTAATCGAAGTTTAATCGTCTTATCACTGACTTTCTACTGAAAATACATTTTATACACTAACTTGATTAAGTTCACTTGTGAAGAAAAAGCCCAAGTTATATTTTAGTCCTTGATCCATTTGATAAAGGCCAAACTCATCTACCTTTTCTTCATTAGCCCAACTGAGCTCAAATACTAGCTAGGTAGCCGGTCAAACCGATTTTAACTTACACAATTACTAGTTTCATTTGATCCATATATCGACAATCATTTTACATTTTAGCATATATATATTAGTCGGACTTTAAAAAACTTACCAATGGATTTAACGCACACACTTCAGTTTGTAAATTTTAATGATCAATATTCTTGAGTTCTGAATAGTACGGCATGTTTCTAGATTTGTAATACAGTAAATTGTCATTTTGGTCCATGAGTTTGTACCGATTCGACCACTATGGTTTTTATGTTATTTTTTTTGTCATCTTGATGTTTAGTTAAAGAATTTTATTTTAAATTAATACAAGTGTTTATTGACACATCAATGTTTGTTTTAGTAAATATAAGTTTACAATATTAAACAATAATGGAAAAAATTGTTACTTTTTTCCCTAAAAGTTAATCATATACTATTCTATTAGTACGCACATATATAACTTTTGGCTTAATAACTGCAATTTTTCAATGTTAGAGATCGATGCATTGTGTATTAGAAGCAAAATTGGAGCAATTACATGCATATATAAGCTATTGGAAGGCCTTTTGTCTTTTTGCATGCATCGTTGAATTATTAGTGCAATTATGCATGCATGTAAAGAAATCAAGTACAATCTCTTAGCTTTTATGTCACATGCACAACACTATACTAATAACACTAGAAGCATCGTAAGTTAACTAATTACCTCTTATAAAGTGACATTTTGAATATTTAAAGAGAGTCGATACATCATATAATTACTTTTACTTTGAAACTAGTTTTAAAACCAACCAATATTGCACTTAGCTTCAAACTTATACATGATAAATATTTAGCTTCTAACTAATTTGATAAATCGTACTTTCCGGTTTAACGGGTTTGAAACAACCCACCCGGTTTATATATACGGATTGAAGTTAAAAGCGTTAATTGTTAAAAAAAGGATGGTGAAATGATGGCCGACAAAAGCATCATCAAAGTGTTTATAACTTTTCACCTTTAACATGTCATTTAACTCTTAAACTTTTTTCAATTCGTGTTCGAACCTTTTTTAGTATCATATTCAAATCATCAATTTCCTATCATTTAATGGGGTTCGTGATAACAAATTTGTGTTAAGAGTATTAGGTCAGAGGTTTTAGTTCTGCTATAAACATGTTGTAGTGTGTTTCGTATTGAAAATCAAGGTGTTATTGTTAATAACATAATCAATTTCCTACCAATATTCTATCAAAGCATATGAGATGAGTAAAAACTTGTTCTGATTTCAGTAGATCTTAAAAAGATTCATTAGACATATATACATGTAATAACAATTTTAGATTAATATGTATTTATAATGTTTAGAATTATAAATTTTAAACGTAGTGAAACAAATGAAGTATGTTATATTGACTTAAAGGTTAAAACACTATTTGTTTTTAATCTTGTAACATAATATATGGTATAAGCAATATTAATTATTTTAACGGCAAACGTACAACCTTGTAGTAATTTTTTATTAATAATACTTTTTTTTCTTTCCCCACTATAAATAATATCGAAATTCAATTTCGTTTGTTTGTATATACATGATAAATGAATCACCAATGACAATATAAAAAAGGGAAATTGCCATACAAATGTAATTAAGTTTAACAAGTGTTTAAATTAAATACCTTTAACTTTGTTTGTTTCTATAAAATACCTTAAGTTTAATGTAGTGTTCTAATACTATGTAATTACCAGGTCATCAGGTCAACTTCTTTTTTTAATATAATCCAAATATATATTAAACCCTAACACTATCAACATCAATAACCATAATGACGTTCTTCTTCCTCGTTCATAATATATATTAAACCCTAACACTATCAACTTCAATAACCATCAATCGTAGCAACCAAGTGTCGTTCTCAACACAACCTTCTTCATCGTTCTTAGCCGCCTTCTTCATCGTTCATAGCAGCAACGATCCTTCATACGTATGTGATTTTATGTTAATAAAAACCATCCATTCTCTTGGCTTTAACTAAAACCTTAAGATTCGTATTGATGAATGTTTTTGGTTTATGTTTTTATGATGAAATAATTTTGAAGAACATTGTTACTTTGTTGAAGAATATTTTTGGCACATGTTTTTGTAATGAAGCGTTTTCTTTTTTATTTTTGTTCATCACAAGATCTTATAGCATAAAACACAAAAAGTACGAATGCAATTTTTATATAATTTTTTATTTATTTACATCAAACAAATTATTTAATAGTTAAAAAAACTATTTTTTAAATAAAATGTCCATGTTATTATGTCTATTTTCCACATCATATTAAACTTTTAAAAAACATGACACATCATCATGGTAACTTGGTAACCTAATGATTACATAGTATTAGAACACTAAATCAAACTTAAGGTACTTTATAGAGACAAACAAAGTTTAAGGTATTTAATTAGAACACTTGTTAAACTTGGTTACATTTCTTCAAAGTTACCCCTATAAAAAAACATCTTTACATACTTACATCATAACCATCTAAATGTCAAACAAAACCGTTCTTAGACAATAATATGTATCATATTTGTTAAAAATAGACATGTTGTGAATTTTTTCTTTATACACATGTATGCTAAGTATTCATATAGTCACCAGAAAAATGGACTTGTTGTGAATTTTTCCTTAGACAATAATATGTACATTTATGTCAAAGATGGACTATAATTATAAATACTGTTATGGTACATGTTTTTGCTTCAATATATTAATAATAATAATTCACTGCCATATTCAAGTCAGTCTAATGATAAGGTTAAAGTCTTCTAATTAGAAGGTTGTTGGTTTTAAATTTATTAAAAATAATTAAAATTCTACATTAAATCTAGTTCTTGCTTTTAGAAAAAGAAAAATTGGATTTTAAAAATCTCAACTTTCATTAATTGGCTGGAAAAAATCTAAATTAAAATAATTCTTTCTAGAGATATATCTCAACTTTTAAATATATTTTTTTAAAGAGTCGCAGTTAAAAAATACTTAACGCCATTAAGTTTCTTTCAAATTTGAAACTAACGTTTTAGGGGTTTAGATCGGAAGTAGTATACAAATGGATTAATGTAAAATTCACCCCGAACCGATGTTCCAAACGATTAAACGATTTGAAGATACGTTTAATGTTATATCAATTGAAACATCGTTTCATCATTTATAGCACCCGTTCGAGATAACTTTTACATCAATTATTTGTATCATCCTCCCGATTAAAAGCCTAAAACATTAGTTTCAAATTTGAAAAAAACTTAACGGCATTAAATATTTTTAACTGGGGCTCTTTAAAAAAATATGTTTGGAAATTAAGATCTCTAGCAAGAATTTTCTTAATTGTGATTTTTTCCGACCATCAGGTGAAAAATTGGGATTTTTAAAATCCAATTTTCCTAAAAAAAAATTATGAACCTTCACTTTCTACATATTTTGCTTAATTATAGAGTATGTTAACTAGCTATGTCACCTACGTACCAAGTAAATTTATTGAATTAGAGATAATATAACACCTCTAGCTATAACAATTAATTAAGTATATAATCTTGAAATATATATATATAATAATTCACTAATGTACCAACAAAGTTGAACAGCAGACAACCCATATGATAAAAGAATTAATTAACTAGGTATATATGCGAATTGTTTAATGTTCAATAATCAGTCAAGAACTTTCCAAAAGCTATATTAATTCCCCCTCTCCAATAATATATATGTATATATAATTAATATATTATATATATCATATATTTTTCCCACTTAGAAAAAATCAATGAAATTTAACTCGTGGGGAAAAAAGTGAGGAGCCAATAGTGGAGCTAGTGAGTTGAAAAGGTTAATGAGATATTTAAACCTAACTAACTTTTAATGTTAGTTTCTGAGATACAATATTTTAAGTTAAGTGTGTAATTACAAGATAAGCACCATATATATATAGATCGATCGAGGTGATAGTTAAATATGGGAAATAATAGAATAACAGGTGGTGGTGGCGATGGTGTAGGCGGCGACAGCGGTGGTGATGGGTGGATGTGGCTGGCGGTCGAGGGTAGTGGGCAGTGGTAGTAGCGGATTGTGTTGGTAGCGGTGATGGTGATGGTAGTGGTGGTAATGGTAGTGAAGAGTGTGAAAAGGGATGAAATGAAAAAAAACACAACAGTGAACGGATGTAATGTTTTTAAGATTGTTTTCATTACTTGATTTGTAATGGTCAATTGTATTTGATTGACGAACAACTCCATTACGTGGATACCAAATGCTGATAATTTAGAGGATGTTTAAATTTCTAGCACTCTTAATTAGTCCATAACCAATGTTTTAAAAACCGGTTCAAAGCGGCCGTTTAAACCGATTGAACTGGTGATTGTAAACTTAACCGATATGGTTTATGGCGGTATTTTGGGTAACCGGCATGTATATCGTACCACCGAAATGTACCGGTTTAACAGGTTGAACCTTTAAACCGGTTTCCATTTATATTTTCTTTAAAAAAAACTTAGTATTTGCAAGAGTAGTTCCGTCCATCAGTCATCGGTCACCTCGTTTTCTTTGGTACGTGACCAACCATCAATTAATTTTGATATCCAATATCGTATTTGCCAATGTATCTACTGGTTTCACATTAGCTCGATTAAATTCTGATGAGTTTTATCACATAAAAGGTTTCTCCATTGAAATTTTGTTTTTGAGTGTTCTCTGAACATCATACTTGTAGGTATCATACGTGAAATAAACTAATTGATCAATTTTATTTAAAAAACATTGTTGGCAAATTAAGTACTTTTGAATTATTTTGGGATTATTTTTTATTATGGGTTAAGTTTTGAATTGTTTTAATTATTAAATTACGTATCTTGTTTTAATTTTCTTGAAGTAAAGTTGTATTTTTATGTAGAACCATATGGTCAACTAGTCACTCCAGTTAAATCATCCGATGTAACCTGACCTAACTGATTGAACCATTCTGAGTCTAACATGATATGATTAAAAAACCGATTTTTAAAACATTATCCATAACTATCTGATCTCATTTAGAAAAGCAAACAAAAATGGAAAACTAATATAATATAAGTGTAAATTAAATATGAATACTAAATTTGATGACCTCGTTAAAAATCAAATAATATTTGTTGTATAAATAACTAGTTTAGTGCCCGCGCTACGCTTGAGAACAAAACATTCAAGTGATGCTTTTAAGGATATTCATGAATGTTCCAATAAGTTTTGAAACAAAACCGTGGTAAACCGGAACACGAAATATATTTTTAAAAATTAAATTTTTAGTATAGCAATATTATACTCAAATTAAAGAGAATAAAATGCCCAGTTTTATGGTGTAGTTTATTTTTTTTTAAATCCATATAAAAAAGTTATGTATATTTATAAAACACTGAGGTCTTTAACTATATATTATTATTAATTTTATCCATAAGTTTCATTTTCACACCCTATCAAATATAAACCGACTCATGTACACCCCTTGTAATAGAGGGTTAAAAGTATAAATACTTTTAAATTTTTCAGAATTCTCCAAAATATTAGGGGACTAAAAATGTAATTAGTTTTATTATAATACTAGTAGGGACCCGCACGATGCAGCGGGGATGAAATTTTCAACAACACTCGTTTCTGGGTGAAGTGTTGATTCCGTAATTTTGTTACTAAAGTATTTGAAAAAAATTAGGTTAGTATCATCTTAGCGGTGAACATAAGCGATGTATGTTACACATATATAGGTAATGAACGTTACATGTAACTTAAAACATGCTATAAAGGGACCCTTTTGCATTGCATTACTCGTTTCTAGTTTACTTTTTGAATAAAAGTTTATTAAGTTTTATTCTTAAAGTTGTATGGTTTCTAGCATCTTTATGATCGATACACGTGATAGGCGTTATACATGTCAAATAATTACTACGTAATAATTTAGCACTCAAAAGATAGTTAAAGAACCCTTCGATGGGTGCAATATATTAATATATATAGTAACATAAGAATAATAAAACACAAGTGTTAAACAAATATATTAATGTGTTAATGATTTCAGTAACAATTGTAATATGTTAATGTCACAATGACATAACTTAAGTTCTTTTATTACCATCAACAATTTCATGTTTTAGCGCTCATTATAAAAAATGTTTTACTCATGATTCAATCTATGTGTTGTTTGGAAAGATGTTCATGTACGATGATCATTTGTGGAAATATATAGATGCACACAACAATAACAAACAATTTAACAAACTAACTTCATGATCGTTATAACTAAATAAGAGTAATAGCTAGAAAAACTTTTGCAAACAATGGTTATGAACAACAAAAAAAATTCATGTGTGACATGACTTCTTCTGCTAAATCAAACTGCAATTGAGAGCATGGATTAAAAGCGGAATATTATGAAAATGGGTTAAAGGATTAATTAATATAGAAAAACCTAAGCTCATGATAAATATTAACCATCATATTGCAGATCACAGGACAAATATCGAAAAAGATTGCTGCAATTGAAGACCTAAGATCATAACACAAGCAATGTTCAATTCAAAAGCCAAGGTCTAACACCTACTGTACTTGTGCATGTTAGAAACACAAAGGGGTGGCCTAACATGATGACAATAACCAAACATAAACCGGATAAAAAAAGAACCAGGGCATGACAGGGTAAAAGTTTTTACAGCAATAACATGATCAATTAAATATATCAACTTTAAGTATCAACATTAACCTCAACATGGATTAACATTCATTCTAAAAATTAAATCTAAACCCATATATACTCTAATGGGTAATCTCATACAATCCAAAAAATAAGCAAGGCGAGTACCTTATTTAACAATTTGGCTTATTTACTCAAATCTTCAGCAAAAGGGTAACAGCTTGTTCTAAATGCTTCACATATCTTATGAATTTTGATCTTTGCACTTTCTCCATAAAAGAAGTCACAAAAACATTTTTCTCAATGTGTACAATAAGTATACAAAATGCACATTTTACTTACAAATTTCCTTGAGGTGGAATCAAACGGTAAGTGAGCAAGTTTCACTACACTTCTTCGAGATTACATCAAAATGGGCATCTCAATCACATGCTATGAGTAAGATGTCAAGCTTAAGTAATCCTTAAATATTGTTAAACTGCATGGATATGCAGTTTGACTTTTAAGGTCAACATACACAATTTTCAAACTCAAAAACAACTTAATTTTTTATCAAGTTACTAACATAAAAGTATTTCTCAATTGTAATGCATGTAAATAGTTTTGAAATAAGCAATTGAAAAAAAAAATTGTTCGCTCTAAATACACCACCAATTAAAGCAAAATAAATGGAAACTTATATGAAATCAAAGAAACAACAAAGTTTGCTCCTGTTGTAAGTGGAATTGCATATCATAGTTTTCTTGAATCCATTTTATGGGTCTATGACAGTTTTCATGACTCAGATCGGAATCAAGAACACATCAAGGTGACAAATTAAGCAGATAAAGGAACACCAGTTTAGTTTACTAAACCTTGTATGATGAAATTATTATATGATGAAATTATAATTATAAATAAAAATATAAACAAAGTAATGAAAATGATGAATGGCGAAGGTACCTTCAATACATGATTTCCTCATCTTTTAGAATACAAATGAAAGTTTGTCTACAGTATTAATCGACCTATAAAGATTAAAATAAAGAGTTGAAAATCACTAACATTAGACTCACAATTAAAAAATGTCAAGTTTCTTTGTTTAATAAAAGTGGAGGCACATGATCCACAATTACCTGGAAGTATGATATGCGGGAACTCCGGATATTTCTTCCGGTGTATATGCGAAAACAATGAATTCATGCAGTAGCGATTAAGATGGTACCCTACTAATCAAGGGTTGTCTAGCTCCATCACCTATATGATTATAACATTGTTATTGCTTAAACAATAATATGAATGATTACAAACATTAAATGTTTTGATGAACAGAAACTACTTGCATACCATAATCACAACTTGGACCTTTTATAACTCTAAATATCACCTGTTTGTCATGCCAAAATGAAAGAATAAAAGCGAGTCACAAATTTATGAAAGCATTACGATTGATGACACCTAAAAAAACCGAAGAACATATAATATGTGGCTTTGACCATGCAAACAATGCCGAAAATAATGCTAATGAAACAAAATCCACTGAGGTCCTACAAGAACAAATTTCAAAAAGAAAACATGGTTTAAAAATCAAATAAGGATCATGCTTATTTAAAAACCAAATAAGGACCATGCTTCAATATCATCAAACCGGAGTCAAACTTCTTGGGATTTAGTTAGAGACTCACTAATTGTTATATTGGTATATTAGTCTTACATTCTATATATAATCATTGCATCATTGATAGAAGAATTGTTAAGTGTAAATAAGAATGTAACAATCTTCATTGTAAAATGTTGCAATGCCTTCCTTTGGTAATAATGTTTTAGCATTGCCTTAACTCCAAACAAAAACTGGACAAAATTAATTAACTTCTGGCAATTAGTATTTAAAAATAGAATTCGACCTAAATGTATCTAAAATGTTACATATTTTTTTTTCAAAACTATGACAAATATACCCTTTAATGCAACAACTATGCAAAAGAACTTTTTAACAACCACAATGCATAATTTTAACAGCAAACAATGCAGAATTTTAATCACAAACAGGTTCAAACCTTAGCACCATTTGGGGGAGGTCTCAGGCTCAATCCTGAGCAACTGTATATATTTGGAGTTTAATTTAGTAGGAGTATGACAATTTGCCGTTCTAAAAAACATGCAGAATTTTACCAGTCAACAAGAGCTACTTAACCCAAAATAAAGTACAGGATTTAGCAGGAAAACATTGCAGAATTTCAAGTGCAAACATACAGAATTATGACTGCTAACAATGGAACGTTTTACCTTAAAAACTGAATTATGCGTATAATCAATTAGAACATGTAAAATAAGCAAGATAGTCATTATTGAAACTAATAAAAAAACTGCAAAATTCATGAGGACTAACATAACCTCACTCACCTATATGGATAAGGGAATGTGTAACATTTGGCCCGATCCACACCCGATCCAAATTCAAACCCAAACTCAATCGGATATCCATGAAATTTTTCCGTCGTATCATAAAATAAAAGTAATTATATCTTGTTGATTTATTTAAATTATTACATTTAATTATATAATTTAATCATTAAATAAGCTGCTTAAACACTTTAGAGGCTTCGTGAATACACTTAACATTCTTATCCTGACCTTCTTATCATCCATGCTTCATTATATAATCATTAGGATATTGTGTTTTGAAAAGCTTAGATAGCAAGTAAGAAGTTTTACATGTTGGATTCTTAGTTACGGCATAAGGTGACTTTCGGGTGACTTTCTTGCCAACCTTTCTCCGTTCTTGGGCTATCACTTTAGATCATCCAAAGCTCTTAGATATACTTGGTATACTAAGGAGTAAGTAGGTTCAATTGGCAAATCAATCCGAGCCCAAACGAAGCAGGAATCACAAACAAAAGTTTGAGAACGTAACCCTTGACCCGCACCAAGATCCAAGGTTTAAACTTAATATTCGACATCATGAATGCTGTATTATTCTCTTCTATATGATAGTACTCTGAAAAATATGAACGTAGGCGAAAACCGCGTGAGAAACGGAGTTATAACGAAGCGGGAATCGCGAAAACAAGTTTAGTGTTTACTGTTAATTTACAAGACGCGATTTTTCCTACTTTGAAACCGTCCCACATCGCCCCAAACCTAAATTTTTGCTCATTTTCACACCTATAAATACCATTGCTTAGTTCCTTATAGCCTACAACTCTTAGTTTGAGTCTAAACAAGTAGAATAGCCAAATTTTGGTGGTTCTGCAAGTGCAATACCTTTTTGGGCGTTGTGTGTAGTTTCTTATTTATTCTTTCGACGAGGAAGTGCCGCCCTACGAACTCGTCTCGTTTGTAAGGCTTCTTCGAGGTAATCTTCTTCTTTTTATTTCTAGAGTCATTCATTTATCTTTTTCTTAGTTTTGTTAGTTTAATTTAGGTTGTTAGTTAAGGAAAAATGCCTTTAGGCTTGGTGTAGCTTTGTAGAAGCTCAACGAGCACAACCTATCATGTCCATTCATTTGACTATTCCTTAAGATGTTTACCCATCCATATTGCCTTCGTTTGATTAGGTTGAGTCACGCTTGCATTCGAATCGTAAACCTATTCATTTGAGTTGCTGTCTGATCATATACGTTCAAATCCCAAGGCATCCAGCGTGATACGACTGTTCATCTTGAAGTTTCTTTCATCATACACTAGTTTGTTTGAGCACCATTGAGGTGAGTATTCATAGCCCCTTTTTAGTTTTCTTTATTTCTTTTTGGGGTGAAATCACGTGACTTATACTATAAATCATTTTTTATTCATTTTTATTCATTAATGTTCATTTCATTCATTATACTTATTTTATTCAATTCAATTCAATTCAAATTCATGTTTATGTTATTACTTGCATTTATGTGTTCATAGCTTGATAGACACTTATAGCACAATCATCAATTTATTCAAACCGACGGTTATCAATAATAGATCTATTTGTCTGACAAACACACCCCATTTAATCATGCTTTTGCTCAGAGGGTGATTGTAAACCGGATTCATATGCATTTGCTCATTTGTGACTTGATCTGTGTGATTTTAAGTCTGTTTAATCATGTCAGTAGGTTTGATTGTGAAATCGCTTTATCTTGTATGATACACTTTGCATTATGGGTATTAACATCACATGAGAATTGAATTTCTTTATTTATTTTATTCATTTTAGTCATTCCAATCATTTTAAATCAATATATTCTTATGTACTCAACCCTATGTTACTCACCAGCTAAATTAATTAGCTGACAGATATTTTTCACATGATTTCAGGTTATGCAGCTTAAGTGTTTACTTCAAGTGCTTCACATATAGGACATGCTTGGACTTAGTTAATATTTAAATCATTTAAATGTATTATTTATTTTTTTATGGAGATTCTGTGTCTTGTAATAAATGCAAAATTTGATTTAATAATATTTAAACTATTTTAGTTCCATGAGCTATGAACAATCTATTCACTATCGTCCGCCCCGAGGTTTCCGCCATCGGTCGGGGTGTGACAGATTGGTATCAGAGCCATGGTTATAGGGAATTAGGTTATTAGAAATGGAATGACCTAGTCTATAACTAAGGACCCAAAACATGAGTCATCTCATGTCATTAGTTGTTAATTCATGTTATTTGATTACATGTTTACTTGTTTTCACACATGTTATGTTTTATATATGCCTATTGTTTATCTCTTATCACAACTAATACAACTCTTATTATCAATCATATGAACTTCAAAACTCTAGGGTTTACGCCTAATCCGAATTGATTTCCTAATCGATTCTCAAATTAAAATCAAGACTTTATTCATTATTTTCAAATTACCCCTCAATTTTCAAATACAATATTTTTATGTATGGTTTTCAAATCTCGTCAAAGTGTAAGTCTCGTAACTGAACATGTGCAATACTGGAAGAGTGGGTGCCTGTACCTCGAGTGTTCTGTCTAGGAAAAGGTATTCATACAAATCCAAATCAACTGATGGATCCGTTACCTTACCTGGGAACCCTCGGGGTGAGTGTCCGCTTATAGGTACGCATGTCTTCATTAGAGTTATCGTGGACCTACTACTTTGATAGGTCAACGTATTCGTGCGGTTTGTGAACTAAACGTCTACACTCGGAATATCTCAAGATGATTTCAATATCTCGTATTTTCAATAATTTCTCAAATTATTTCTAAACTCATTGTTTTAGTACAAACTCATTATTAAATTTCAATACTTATCATTTATACATAAATTTATCATCAAGCCCTCTTATAATTCAACTAATCACAACATTACCATCAAATACACATATAATACATAAATTATAACTTCATCATTCAAATTTTCTTATAATTCATAAACTCATTATCAAATTTTCATATAATCTATTTAATTAAAAATTATCGTCAAATTCATATATAATTCATTTAACCCATAAAAACTATTCTCATATAATTATATATAATTATGCAAATTCAAATTCTAATGTATTTCATTTTCCTGAATTTTTCTATTTACTTGAATTATCTATACTATTTATAACACGTATTTATTTAAACTTGACAAAAAAAAATTATTACCATCAAATTCACATATAAGACATAAATCATAACTTCATCATTCAAATTTTCTTATAATTCATAAACTCATATAATCTATTTAACTAAAAATTATCGTTAAATTAACATATGATTCATTTAACCCATAAAAACTATTCTCATATAATTATATATATTATGCAAATTCAAATTCCAATGTATTTCATTTCCAGAATTTTTCTATTTACTTGAATCATCTATACTATTTAACACGTATTTATTTAAACTTGATTAAAAAAAATTACCATCAAATTCACATATAAGACATAAATCATAACTTCATCATTCAAATTTTCTTATAGTTCATAAACTCATTATCAAATTCTCATATAATCTATTTAATCATAAATTATCGTCAAATTCACATATAATTTATTTAACCCATAAAAACTATTCTCATATAATTATATATAATTATGCAAATTCAAATTCTAATGTATTTCATTTTCCTGAATTTTTCTATTTTACTTGAATTATCTATACTATTTATAACACGTATTTATTTAAACTTGACTAAAAAAAAAATTTATTACCATCAAATTCACATATAAGACATAAATCATAACTTCATCATTCAAATTTTCTTATAATTCATAAACTCATTATCAAATTCTCATATAATCTATTTAATTAAAAATTATCGTTAAATTCACATATGATTCTTTTAACCCATAAAAACTATTCTCATATAATTATGTAAATTCAAATTCCAATGTATTTGATTTTCTAAAAATTTTCTATTTACTTGAATCATCTATACTATTTATAACACGCATTTATCCAAACTTGACTAAAAAAAAAATTTCCATCAAATTCACATATAATACATAAATCATAACTTCATCATTCAAATTTTCTTATAGTTCATAAACTCATTATCAAATTTTCATATAATATATTTAATCATAAATTATTGTCAAATTCACATATGATTCATTTAACCCATAAAAAAAACTACTCTTATAAATTCTGCAAATTCAAATTCCAATGTATTTCATTTTCCAGAATTTTTCTATCATTTATACTATTTATAACACGCATTTATCTAAACTTGACTACCTACATGATTACATCTATTTCCTATGAACTTGTTTGTCTATATAATTTGATTTTTCATCTAACACCATTATCCACGAATATAATCCTTTAAGAACTCGATAATCTATCCATGTGACCTGTTAACCTATTTATCCAGAACCTTGGTAAAACTTGATCATACATGAATTTGACTTCCTATGATGCTATCGAAGTTTATTTTACATATACCTAATTATCTAAATGCTTATGAACTCAACTTACCATGAACTTGGTTATCGGATATATAGAAAACTTGATTCTTCATTAACATGAATTTCTATAAATTTGTTTAACTACAAACTCGATTATTCATGCATGTAAACAATATTAATTGCATAAAGTTGGCCACCTAAATTAATGAACATTGATCTTTCTATCATATAAGAATTTAATTTCTAATGAACTTCAATACCAATGAACTTTAATTATTCAAGCGTGAAATCAGAACCTATGTGCATCCTTATCTGTATTTTAGAAGTTTTGCATCCCTTGACCCAAGCATGACATAATGAATTATGAGAACCATGCAAAATCTTATGTAATTACGGGTGCACACGGAATTACAAAAGTTGGTGCATGGGACTCATGGTAAGTTTTGTCGTGTACTTTTAGGCAATACGACAAATGTGGTGTGATAACAGCATGGTGGATACGCCGCTGGTACTTCCTATATATAAGTGCTATTGTCACATCATTAAATGAAGTGTTGCTTATGTCCACTGAAGTTTGTGTAGCTTCTGGACCTTGACCCATTGCGTTTAATCTTATCAATGTTCTCATCTTTCATTTATCATTATATATTATCATTCATCATCATCTAGTGCTCAAGTTGGTGATTCAACTTCTCGAGGTTGACATATTGTTGTTCAACTCGAGGGAGCTAGATAACGTTAGTACGTATATTATGGAAAGCGCATCAACATGGACATCTTTTGAAGATGTGCCACATTTTATTCATATTATTCATTTTGATCATTTATTCACTTTATTAATCATGTTATTCATTTATTCATTCATTTTATTAATCACATTTATTCACTTTCATTGTTCATTCACTTTAGCAATCACATTTATTCACTTTAATCTTTTATTGGTTTTTTTTTTACCATATTTATTCATTTTATTCATTCATTAATTTTATCAATCACATTTAGTTATTCTAATCATTTGGTAACGTTTATTCATTTTACTCATTTTATCATTTTACTCTTGATCACACAAGTTAAACTGTAGCAACATTTATTAATCATCTTAAACCCTATTCCATCATTATCTTGAGTAGCAATGAATCATTATCCTAACCCTTCGTTCAATTACGTTCATTTGAACTCCTTATAATTCGAACAATATTATAAACGACACTTGATGATATTAAATGAATTTAAGAAAATAATTCTTATCATATTATCTCAATTAAATCCTTAGACAGCGAATGTGAGACATGATTATGTTTCGAACACGATCGTGATACACTATTAATTCTTTCATCAAAATTAACGTTAATAAAATTTCGGGACGAAATTTCTTAAAGGAGGGGTGACTGTAACATTTGGCCCGATCCACACCCGATCCAAATTCAAACCCAAACTCAATCGGATATCCATGAAATTTTTCCGTCGTATCATAAAATAAAAGTAATTATATCTTGTTGATTTATTTAAATTATTACATTTAATTATATAATTTAATCATTAAATAAGCTGCTTAAACACTTTAGAGGCTTCGTGAATACACTTAACATTCTTATCCTGACCTTCTTATCATCCATGCTTCATTATATAATCATTAGGATATTGTGTTTTGAAAAGCTTAGATAGCAAGTAAGAAGTTTTACATGTTGGATTCTTAGTTACGGCATAAGGTGACTTTCGGGTGACTTTCTTGCCAACCTTTCTCCGTTCTTGGGCTATCACTTTAGATCATCCAAAGCTCTTAGATATACTTGGTATACTAAGGAGTAAGTAGGTTCAATTGGCAAATCAATCCGAGCCCAAACGAAGCAGGAATCACAAACAAAAGTTTGAGAACGTAACCCTTGACCCGCACCAAGATCCAAGGTTTAAACTTAATATTCGACATCATGAATGCTGTATTATTCTCTTCTATATGATAGTACTCTGAAAAATATGAACGTAGGCGAAAACCGCGTGAGAAACGGAGTTATAACGAAGCGGGAATCGCGAAAACAAGTTTAGTGTTTACTGTTAATTTACAAGACGCGATTTTTCCTACTTTGAAACCGTCCCACATCGCCCCAAACCTAAATTTTTGCTCATTTTCACACCTATAAATACCATTGCTTAGTTCCTTATAGCCTACAACTCTTAGTTTGAGTCTAAACAAGTAGAATAGCCAAATTTTGGTGGTTCTGCAAGTGCAATACCTTTTTGGGCGTTGTGTGTAGTTTCTTATTTATTCTTTCGACGAGGAAGTGCCGCCCTACGAACTCGTCTCGTTTGTAAGGCTTCTTCGAGGTAATCTTCTTCTTTTTATTTCTAGAGTCATTCATTTATCTTTTTCTTAGTTTTGTTAGTTTAATTTAGGTTGTTAGTTAAGGAAAAATGCCTTTAGGCTTGGTGTAGCTTTGTAGAAGCTCAACGAGCACAACCTATCATGTCCATTCATTTGACTATTCCTTAAGATGTTTACCCATCCATATTGCCTTCGTTTGATTAGGTTGAGTCACGCTTGCATTCGAATCGTAAACCTATTCATTTGAGTTGCTGTCTGATCATATACGTTCAAATCCCAAGGCATCCAGCGTGATACGACTGTTCATCTTGAAGTTTCTTTCATCATACACTAGTTTGTTTGAGCACCATTGAGGTGAGTATTCATAGCCCCTTTTTAGTTTTCTTTATTTCTTTTTGGGGTGAAATCACGTGACTTATACTATAAATCATTTTTTATTCATTTTTATTCATTAATGTTCATTTCATTCATTATACTTATTTTATTCAATTCAATTCAATTCAAATTCATGTTTATGTTATTACTTGCATTTATGTGTTCATAGCTTGATAGACACTTATAGCACAATCATCAATTTATTCAAACCGACGGTTATCAATAATAGATCTATTTGTCTGACAAACACACCCCATTTAATCATGCTTTTGCTCAGAGGGTGATTGTAAACCGGATTCATATGCATTTGCTCATTTGTGACTTGATCTGTGTGATTTTAAGTCTGTTTAATCATGTCAGTAGGTTTGATTGTGAAATCGCTTTATCTTGTATGATACACTTTGCATTATGGGTATTAACATCACATGAGAATTGAATTTCTTTATTTATTTTATTCATTTTAGTCATTCCAATCATTTTAAATCAATATATTCTTATGTACTCAACCCTATGTTACTCACCAGCTAAATTAATTAGCTGACAGATATTTTTCACATGATTTCAGGTTATGCAGCTTAAGTGTTTACTTCAAGTGCTTCACATATAGGACATGCTTGGACTTAGTTAATATTTAAATCATTTAAATGTATTATTTATTTTTTTTTGGAGATTCTGTGTCTTGTAATAAATGCAAAATTTGATTTAATAATATTTAAACTATTTTAGTTCCATGAGCTATGAACAATCTATTCACTATCGTCCGCCCCGAGGTTTCCGCCATCGGTCGGGGTGTGACAGAATGTCTCATCAACTTAGAGTTATCCAAACATCTCTGCAACATAAGAAAATGCAATATTAATGGTATCACATATCTTTCAACAACCAAAAGGCAATATAATCAAGTATAAATGTTTCCACCTTAATTAGATAAAAGACATATATTTCTACAATTTTCAGCAAGCAATAGAGGCACTTTCATTCTAACTCAACAAAAGAAAATCAACTAAGCACCCATGTATAGAACATATACAAAAACAACCCAACTAAAAGACAAATTTAATAAACCAATACAGTGCCAAGGTTTTTGCTTTGTTAAAATTAAGATGAAAGCATATTGTTGTACGAAACTTATTGTATGCAACATTTACCATCGTATGCTTTTATCTTGCAAGAACAATTGCAATCAATTCCAGCAAAACACATTACAGAACTAAAAGTGCATCAAATGTTATTTTGTATTCAACACTAACCATTTGAATTGGAAAAAAAGAAACAAAACTTACCGATTAATGCCATTTCCTGGTTGAGTTGCTTACATACACCTACATCAACAATCATATTATTACTATTATTGAGTAGTAATATATTGAGAACCCATGTTAATTTAAATGTTAAATAATAAACCAACAATTACTTTAGGGATTCTCTGAGTTTGAATATGATTAACAGTGTGTGGTACAGTGGTAATCCTAGATAGATAACTTTAAAGGATGCAAAAACTATACTATTTAGAATGATGAATTATAGAAGAATTTGGTGTTGATATTAGCCACAGTTAACAAAATAGAACAGTCCAACTATTCATAAAAGAACATCATACCTGGAGATTCCAAATCCAACATAGATATATCCAAACCCTATATTAAAGACATAGACTATAAACAATATCACTACTTTCCTAATGAGTTACAAATATGAATTTTATATAGAAATGACTAAATGGATGAAAGACCAATACTCAATTCGATGTTGAGTAGTAGTAACTTATCCAAAAAGAATAAATAAGTTCATATCAACTTTTTAAATAATTTCCATGATCATTACAACTTTATTCCATCATACATAACATACCTTGTTAGATTTTAGAATCAAAGTCTGCAATGCTTTCGGTTTCTATTTAATCCTACTTCTCCTCCTCCTCTTGTAACAAGAGATATTTAAAAGTTTAACTTGGTATACATGATTACATTCAAGAAAACTATAGTTCAATACTAAACACAAACCTTCTAAAAAGTATTATGAATCTCCGCTGCTCTAACCCTCTTCGAGGAACGTGTAGGGTTTCCTCCGCTTGTTTTTTTACCTTCAAATCCAAATTAGGTTAACATCAAGTCAGAATGTTAACAATAACTGTAGAAACAAAATCACTAAAACCATACCTGAAACCAATATCAAAGGCAACGAAATCATTACAGGATAGAAGAACTTACTTGATTTTCCTTATTGCCATGGTTTAGGCTTAAATCCGCATCAGCAAACAGTCGACGCTTTCCCATCATCCTTAATCACCATGTCCGTCGCCTTAGGATATAGAAACAGATGAGAGTAGAGGATTGTTGTGCTGCCGTAGGTAAAGAGCAACATGGACTTGAAACCTAAATCTGAATTCAAAATCGTTATGACGCCTGTAGTAGACAGAGAAAACAAACCTACAAAACAGAAACTGACTTTTACTAATTATACCTAATTTATTCAACATTCAAAGCTTAAAACCAGAACAACTCATAGCTAAACTAAAAACATAATATTAGAACAACTCATAACAAATTAAAAACGTTCATAAAAACCTTGTTAATCCATTTTCAAATTCTTAAAAAACTACTTATACATTTAGCTTTGAAAGGTTTAGTATAACTCACGCCTAAAATATATCCATTACCATTTGGTTTTTGAAGTTGTACACTAAGCATTAAATACTTGCACATTATAATCTGCAGGTCGATACCGAACAAAATTTATATTGATACGTCGACAAAAATGAGCAGGTTGCAAAGGTACTTTCAGAATCTATTAAAACATCATAGCTGAAAATGTATGATAGGAAAACAAAGAAAAATATATAAGTTTGTAGGAGAGGGGGAAAACATGTAACTACTAATTATTTAAGCAAGATTTAGTTAAAAGTAAAGGGATTAGAGTGTAAGTATTTCTAAGGGTTAAAATCAAAATAGTGTTAAAAGTCCATATTGCCCTTATTTTTTGTTGTACATTAAGCATTAAAATTTGTATGTGTACTTATTATTTGGGTATCTTAAATTGCCCTTTTAATTTGCTTTATATATAGTATAGATATTTTATATACATATTTTAAATAAACAAATTATTATTATGAGATAAACTCTCAAATGATGCCACATAACCTAAAAGCTTTAAAATGGTGCCACATAAGCTTTTTTGGTTTTGCTATATTATATAAAGATATATGTAACAAGTATCAACTTAGATATAGATATATTTTGCTCAAGATAATATTCTTTTTGGCTCTAAAAATACTATCCGCACGTATAGTTGTTATTATTATTCCTTTAAGAATATATATAGTTCTAGCTAATAGTTAAAAACGTGTTCAACGACTAGAATAACTTTTGAATTATGACGGTAAATTAATAGAATTCGATTCTCCCTCTCTATGGTCAAATCAACCCAAATGAGTGATGTACCTTCTTTAGCTAGTGGCATGTTTATAAAAAAAATTATTAAAACATATATCACATAATATATACTTCAAATATAATAGTAGATTAAAAAGATATGCGCGTGTCTAATTATCATAAGTTTTTGAAGGAAATTATTAAGACACAGTAACTATATTTTTTTATATATGATCGATCACTCAAAATTAACAAGAATTAAAAATAACCCTCTTGATTTAAGATAATATATATAATTTAAATTAAACGTTTCTAGTGGAAAAGCCGTTAGAAAATATATTTTTCTATATCTCATGCATAATTAACACCATTTATTAGATTTGGCAGCATAAATTTTCAACGTTAATATATGCATACATACAACTGCATCATGTACTTTTAAAAGATTTTTCTAAAATTATTATGATGAAAATGTTGTAGTGTTGTATTTCGTTTATATTGATGACATTCCCTAATTTTAATAATTTTAGTAAATGATTAAATTATAATAAGAGTAAACTGCAATTTTGGTCCCTGTGTTTTGATACATTTAACTGTTTTAGTTCCATTTTAACAGATTTGGTCCTTATGTTTTCGTTTTCTAACAGAAATGGTCCCAAACACTAACTCTATCCAATTTTCCGTTAAGTGTCTCTCACATGGGGAGTAAAAACGTCATTTCTCCCACTTTTTTTAACACGCGACTGAAAAAAATGTTAACCTACATGATGACATACATAAAATAGGGGAGAAATGATCATTTTACCCCTCGAATGTGGGGCGCGTGTAAAAGACTTAACGGAAAATTGGATATATGGAGTTAGTGTTTGGGACCATTTCTGTTAGAAAACGAAAACACATGCAGGGACCAAAACTGTTAAGGTAAGACTAAAACTATTAAATATATCAAAACACATAGACCAAAATTATAGTTTACTCTTATAATAATAAAAATTAGTCAGCATGTAGCAACAGTCCAAAAGTCCCCCAAAATTCAACATTTTTGTCCTGGTTCCCCAACCTCTATCTCGCTTATAAATTAGGGCATCCTCATGTGATGTTTTTCGTTTCTAAAAGCCGAACATGCATGTGAACTTCATTTCAAATAATACAAAAACGAAAAGAAAAAAAAAACAAATACAAAAAAATTGCATGAATTCACTCTAGGGTTAAACAAAAATTCCAACTCAAAATTATTCATAATCTCATATTTATCTCATTAAGAACTTGATTAACTTCAATTCAAGCATACTTGACTTTAGCTAGTTAATGTGTGTTGTATAGAAGTATAAAAACATCTGGTTGAAACTAGTTTGCTTGCTGACTCGCTTAATGATAACTAGCTTGTTTTTCTGGCTTGTATTAATTAATTTTGAAACTCATCACTGGCCGGTTTCTTATTTTAGTTCCTTTTATTGAATATTGATCGATAGTTTGGTAATATTTTGTTACAAAATAGATGATAGATTGATAGTTCTTAATATGTTACTTCAGACTTGTATAGACACACGAAAACAAACAAATTCAACACCATTCAAATAAACCGATCATGCAACCAAGTAAAATGTGTATCAGTTTTGTTATTTGTTTAGAAACATTACTAAAATGTTATAAAATGTGTTGTTCAATTGATAAAATTAAAGTTACTAAAAGGTGATAATATAAACCGGCCAGCTAATTATTAACTAATTACGTGTTGAAACAAGTAAAATAAATAATTTCAATTCGTCATTTCATAACAACTACATAATTATGAATAATCCAATGTAGGATTAATAATTAGTTTTAGTAATGATGAGAAGATTACAAGAAAAAATACAATGCATTTGGTCCTCTTTGTAATGAGGCACATATAATTGTCACGTACTTGTCCTTAATAGGTTAACTTATCGTCCTTGTAATTCGACTAGTCAAAAACTGCCCACGATTTTTAATATAGTTTTATGTAAATATGTTTCATGCGTGGGTATTTTTTTTTACCAAAATCATTTGACATTTTTTGTTTGTTGTATATAAAGTTTGTTACAATAATATGTGCTTTCATTTCATTTTTACAACACTAAAATAGTTACATCAAAATGGTTTTTACCATCATCATTTAATTAAGTACATAAATATTCACAATAAATAAATAAATATAGGTATGGTAATTAGGGAAACATGAAAGATGTAAATTGAACCAAATGAGCTATAATCATTAATTCAAAGTCATTTAAGATTTTACAAGTTACAACTATTTTGCTAAATATCCCATACAACATTTTTATCTAATTTTGCTAACATATTTACATTGTGAGAGTAGAATTTGGTTAAGATGATTTTAATTAAAATAATCAAGATCATGCATAAGTGTATACCACATCAAGATGTAAAGCTAGTACGTTCTAACCTTTTGTCGTTGTGCATAGGTATTTTTTTCATAATAGCTTAAGTGGTGACTAGACTAGATACATGCACTATCACATCATTAGAAATTTGTTAAAATGACTAGCTATCATTTACGTTACCTGCTATATGGAAAGTTATTTTCATATAGAGGTAAAATTTCAATTCATACTACATAAATTAAAATAAATAAAAATTTGTTTCTTATAATATATAATAAAGCATGTTATTTATAAGGTATAGGTCCAAACTTTTATCACATTAACAACTAATGGTCTATCGTTAATTTTTTTTAATATCATTAAGTTTTTTGAATTCAAAACCAATATCTTAGGCTTTTTATCAGAAAAAAAAATACTTGTCGATTAATATAAAAATTACTCAAAACAACGTTTCGAACTACGAAATACGCCTATCTATAAACACATACATAACAAGTACATGCAACAACTTGGAAATATGATATAATAATACACTTCATGTACACCATCTAACAAAACATCTTTTATTAGTGGAGTATGTCATGTTATTCCTTCTATATGCATATAGGCATACCACACATATATATACAAGTTTATAATTCTTTGATTGAAGTAATAAGCTTGTATACGATAAGTTTTACTTTCAATTTTTTTTATTAACAAAAGTTAATTACATAAATAATGCATATGATTTACCTAAAAAAAATAGGTTTAGATATTAAGGTTTTGTTGCAAGATTTGATATTGGTTTTTTAAATATTATTAACACTAAAAATATTAGTTTTTTCAGTTAACTTCAAAGACATTTCAATCCTTTCATATTAGAACATCTATTTTTGAAACTTATGATTCTTGATGTCCTCGTTTTCTAATTTACAAAAAACATTATATGATAAAAAAGTTTAAAAACAAACATTCAATTTCTTACCCTGATTTCTTTTACGAATCACTAGTTAGCACCACCAATCTTATTCATAAGTCATCGGTTAGCACCACCTTGTTTTCTTTCAAAAGTTCTTTACTTATTGATGCATCTTAGTTAAGTGAGGGGCTATTTGGAATTATATTATCTAAAGACCATTTATGTGAATATCTACTAACTCAAAAATGAAACCATACCCAACCCATCGTCATCATCGAAAACTAGTTAACAACCCATCGTCTACCACCATCGACAACCTCGTTCTGATTTCCCTCACCGCTCGAAACCCTCTAACCTTACCATCCACCCTAATTCGCTGAACCGTTAAAACCCTTCATCGCCCCAATTACAATCACCAAGCTCCAACCTCAATCAACACTCAATTACCATGGTTGAAACCCTTCATCGCCCCATTTTCCGGACTTATTCACCCTTCATTGCACCACCACACCTCGTGTTACTCTAGTCGTCACCATCCAACTCTAACTTAATGGTTTGGGTGATGCTAATTGGTAGCTTATGAATATGATTGTGGTGCTAACTAGTGGATCATGAAAGAAATAATGGTAAGAAAATGAATGTTTTGTTTTTTATTTGTTTATCTTATAATATTTTATGCAAATTACAAAAAAATGTTCATCAAGAATCATAAATTTATAAATAGCCCTTCTAACATAAAAGGATTAAAATTCTCTTGAAGTTAACAAGAAAAACTAACATTTGTTAATGTTAATACCCAAATTTGTTACAATTTAAAAAATCAATACCCAATCTTGTAACAAAAAACCTTAGTACTTAAACATTTTTTTAAGTAAACATAGACATTTATTGATTCTATGAGTGATACGAACTAAATGTCTGATGTAGGTCTAGCTCACATCTCCAACACATTTAGCCTATATCACTCTCGGATTTTTATAGAAAATTATTCATATATAAGATGTAGGCCGGAAATTTTATGTCAAATTTGTAAACAAGTATGTTCAAATTTCCATTTTCGTTAAAGCCCAAATGAGAATTTGAGTCGTTCATATTAAACAAAAAAGTTCATAAATATAAATTTCTTTTATATGTTTACACTTTTTTTGGACAGGATATATTTAAATGTTTAGATAATATTGGTGGCACAATAGTGATCGAGTACAATAAGTGACAAACCTAGCCGTATTTGTGCTTTTAAAATGCTCTTATTCTAAGCATAAATTTGTGTAATAATATACCAAATAAAATTCCAAACATCAATTAAAAAGGGTGGCAACAACTCTTTCATCTACACATCAATTAACACTTTTTCTCATATCAATGGCAACATTATCACCAGAGCTACAATTTCATAATCTCCGAGCAGTTAATGTCTTAGGCAACGGAGCCATGGGTACAGTGTTCCTTGTTTATAATCACATCACTGACGGCCCATCGACCCACCGACAATATTTCGCTCTCAAAGTCGTTGAGAAAAGCTTCCCACACGGCACGACTGATGTTGTCCGTCGTGCCGGGTGGGAAGTTTCTGTTCTCGAACGACTTAAACAAAAACCTCACCCTTTTCTTCCGTTGTTACTTGGAACGTTTGAGACCGAAGAAATGGTCGCTTGGGCTATACCGTATTGTTGCGGTGGTGACCTTAACGTTCTCCGTCACCGTCAGATGGACGGTGTTTTTTCTCCTTCGGTTATTCGGTTTTACGTGGCGGAAATTGTTTGTGCGTTACAACATCTTCATAGTATGGGGATTGTTTACCGTGATTTGAAACCGGAAAATGTTTTGATTCAAAGTTCGGGTCACGTGACACTGACTGACTTTGATCTCTCACGTGCCCTCGCTCCAAAGTCGTTAAGATCGTTAATCCAGATGTCGGAAAAACCGGGATCTCTAAGCGTCAAGGAAGCTCACACGTGTGTTAGATTAAATAAGGCGAAAAGCGCACGTGTGACTCCAATGACACGTAGGGATTCCGGTTTTTCCTCGGGTGAACGGTCGAATTCGTTCGTGGGAACGGATGAGTATTTGGCGCCTGAAGTGGTGCGTGGTGACGGGCATGAGTTCGCGGTCGACTGGTGGGCGTTGGGGGTACTATGCTACGAAATGTTGTACGGTACAACTCCGTTTCGCGGGAAGAATCGTAAAGATACGTTTGCGAGAATATTAATGATGCCGCCTAAGTTTACCGCGAAACCAACGTTGTTAACGGATTTGATAACTAAACTACTCGAGAAAGAACCAACGCGTCGACTTGGATACGCTAGTGGCGTGTGTGAGATACAAGAGCATCCATTTTTCGACGGGTTACGGTGGGACCTACTAACGGAAGTCGTACGTCCTCCGTTTATTCCGTCAAGGGACGAAGTTGAAATAGAATCGAAACAAGACTGTTTTAACATAATGGAATATTTTCAGAACGGGAGACACTTGTCATCACCGTTAGAATCTCCGTCAAGAGATGAATGTGGATATAACGTCTCGTTTACAAAGTTTTAGTTTTTAGTTCAGTTGTTATAGCAATTGGTGTTACGGCGACTATGGTATATAAGAAAGGGATTCAAGATTGTAATTAAAACTCTGATAAAAGGTAAACTGTCGTTTATAAGGTAAATTGTAGTTTACTGAAAACGATTGTTTAGCTTTATTTTCTAACCGTAGTTTATTGGATTTGATGTATGTAATGTGAAGAAAAATAACGGTAGACGTTAAAGACTACATGAGTTAAGTAGATGCTAGTGAAAGTGTGGTGGCATGTAAAGAACGAAAGATTATGTGTAATTGAGATCTTTGTCGTTGTGGTGGGGGGACAAAGGCTCTTAGATTAAGGCTTTTTTTTAACTATATTTCATTAGGTGTTTGTTTAGTAGAATTTTAAATAACCAAATATTAAATTAAGTTTTGTATAAGTTTATTGTTTTTATTTTATTTTTAGTTATCATATTGTAGCAATATATTTTATTTTATCTTATTATACTTGTGGTTGAAATGATTGTATGTAACGTGTTTACATGTTTACTTAGAATGATGTTATTCACTTAATTATATGCTAATTGTTTGTTTAGTTACTTACTTGAGATGTGTTGTTTCCGATTGCTTATTTTAATATTTATTTACATTTTATAAACAAGAGCGGGTAACATGATGATTGTTTTGAGCTAGAATATTGAATTTTTGTCGGTAGTATATATAGATTTTTTTTTATCGATCTTGATATTATTTGTTGGTTAGGTCTTCTTGTTCCTAATTATTATTATAATTAATATATGATTAATACTTAAGTTCTATTTTCTACTAACTAAACTCTTTTAGAAACATTTCTGAAAATTAAACTCTTTTCGAAGATGTTGATATTTAATGACTATATTATCATTCAAGGCACAAATTTTGTTGGAAAGTTATATGTTTTTATATTTTCGATAGTCGATGAGTTTGACTTTAGTTAACATTGTTCAAACTTGTTTATTTTGTATAATTTCATCTTCAACAAAACTTAACAATACATTTTTTAAGATGAGACTTTACAAAATATTCTAATTGACTTTAAACATCTTAAGTTTTAATATGCATCATCTTCTGTTGGACCCAACAATAAAGACTAATTAAACACTATCATGAGACTTAATTTTCATAAGCTTTCGAACAAAATGTTACGATCACCCGTTACAAACTTATAAAGAGTTTTTTCACTCTTCTTTCGCGTTTTTCTTTGTCCACAAGTCGCTCATTCGAATTTTCGATCCCTATTACAAACTTGGAGCGTCTATCTAATGATAACCTAGATTAAGATAAAATCAATCAAGCACTTTGTCGTTAGATAGGTGAACGTGATGCTAGTAACTCGGATAATGTTTTTTTTAATGATTATAAAAAACGAAATCATATTTTGAAATCAATATTTCATCTAAACACGAGTTACGGGAACGATTTGACTAGGCTTTAGGCCTAATTGATCATGCTACTTAATTTCTTTTTAATATTTTATATAGTAATTATTTTCACATAAACATATTATATAAAAGTATAACAAATTACATGATTAGAAGTAGACAAAATGTTCTGAAATTACGGGACTAAATCCTGATGTACTAGTTTGTTAACCTTCCCCACTATATTGACTTACATGATACGTACATAAGTTTTGTTGTTTAATGTAGGGTTTTTTTTAAACATCAAACTACACCCAAATATGTAAATGTTTAGCTTTGATTTTTGAACTTGAGACTTTTTTAAAGTGCTGTTTTTAGAAGTAAAGTCTCTCTCACTTGACCACTAACGTTTTACTTTTCTAAAATTACTGTTTTTATGTTTACGAGAATTAAAAAAAGTTTCTTTTTCGGTTTTTAATAAACTTATAACCTGGATATCGATAAAACAAATTTTAAACAAAACAATGTGTTTTTTTATTGGATCGAGTTCGCTCGATCCTTCAACTAGGAAACATGGTGTAGTAACTACTATATCATGGTATGTGTAGTAAATGTGTTGTGGTTTAAATGGTTAAAAATTCTAGTCTTATAATGAGAATTAAATAAAAAAACAATAAACTTGGTGTGAGTTCGCTATTGATACGTTTTTTTACTAAACCCTTAGCTAGAAATTAATAAAAAGAAAGTGCACATGCTCAAAGTCTATTAATTTAAACTAATCAAACTCAAATTTATACATATTTAATATAATTCGAAGTTAGGCTACCCGGCCTTTAAAATTATAAATTTGCTCCTCGTCTTAATTATATACTTTAGTCCTTATTTAGCTACTTTTAAATTTCTTGTCTCTAATTCAACTTTGATATATTTATAACTGTGGTAATGTGGCCCCTTATTCTACTTTGACACATTTACGACTTTAAACTCATATTCTATTTTGACATATTTACGACTTTGATTCTGAGATTTTGACTTAGTCATCATTTTTACATATATATCCATGTCTTTTAATATATGACGCATTAAAATTTTACGCCGTAACGTGAGATATGAAACCTTTATATATAGAATATAGCTAGCACACCAATATATACAAAGCCTAGCTAGCTTATAGTAGCATGTGCATCATATCGCTTTTAGTTAGTTTTATCTCGTGAATAGTAATGGTCCCTTGCAAATACTAGCAGCCAAAACACCATGTTATTAAAACCATTCCTGGCACATGGTTCAAACCCACTATTGCACTCACTCTTTGGGACCATTTGGACTCTTCCTTATGTCACTTAAACTTAGTTTTTTGCATCCACAATAACATTAAAACTAACTGTTGTTTTCACCATTTCCTTACAAAACTAACTATGATCTATATACTAATTTATTCGCCGTGTAAGAACAAGTTTGGCTTTTGACATCCAACAATCTTTGTTAGGGAAAACGCCAAATATAGAAAAAAAAAAAAACACACACACACACAAAACAAACATATATGTATTATACAATGTATTTACATGATTACTCATATTATTATAAGTTTCTAACCCTTTTTAACACTAATTATGATTGGTATGGGCCTCAGATGCACATATAATATCTTTGTTAATTAAATTATAACTTGTTCTAAACATCGAGTCAGATCGGGTCAGATCTTATTCAAGGTGCAAATGAGTGAAGGAGACACGTAGTAAAACAAAACTAAATTAAAGAGAAGAATTTCAAGAGAAAATTCGATATATATTTTAAAACTAAGTCTAAGATTATAACTTTCAGATTCACTTTTTAAATATAGGCAAAAATTACTCAAACGCAATGAAAATAAAGTAAAACTTGTCAAATTAATGAAACCATTGTCTACAATCAGAGCTCCATATGAATTTATATGAATTTGGATTAGAGTGTTTAGACAAACAATCTATGACAATTTTTCGTAACCTTGCTCATTGATATGTTCTGTCAATTAGTTATGGTATATTGGTTTTCACTGGTTCCAACTATTACCTTTTGTCTTCTACTGGTCTCAACTATTAAATTGGTTGTTAACGGTCCCAACTTTTATCACTTTGGTAACCACTGGTCCCGTCGTTAAATTTTTTTAACGCCGTTAAGTTTTTTCCAAATTCAAGACCGATGTTTTAGACCTTTTGATCAGTAGGATAATACTTGTCGATTGATGTAAAAGTTTTCTCGAAAAGGCTCTCTGAACGATAAAATTTTTACATTTGATTGATGCACCGTTAGGTTTAAACACCCAATCGAAGCACTATTTTGTTGTTCGGAGCGCCGTTTCAAGGTAATTTTTCCATCAATCGACTTATATTATCGTTCCGATCAAAATGCTTATAACATCGGTATTGAATTTGGAAAAAAACTTAACGGCGTTAAAAAAATTTAACGACGGGACCAGTGGTTACCAAAGTGATAAAAGTTGGGACCGTTGACAACCAATTAAATAGTTGGGACCGGTAGAAGACAACATGTGATAGTTGGGACCAGTGAAAACCAATATACCATTAGTTATAGGCTCAAAACTCCAAATTTAACGTAGTCTAATCATGTTGTTTTAAGGTAGACTTTTTTTCTAGGCCTCTTGTTATGCTAAAGTGTTAAACTGGTCAAGTAAGCGTCAGCTAGCTTTTGAGTGATCAGTATGTGTGTGAAACTTATTTTCAGGCATTGATGGTGACGTTAGAACAAGTAACTCTATCGTGTTTGTGACAGTCGGAAATTGGGAAGAATGGTGACCGATGATTTGATCGGTGGTGATCCGCAAAATACGTTTGCAGAAAGGATTGGGGTGCACATGCAATGTTGGAAAGTGGCTACTAGTGTCCATGTAACACGACATTTTCTAAGTATTGGATTTTAGTGATATGATGAGACAAATTTTATGAAAACGAAGAGGAATCCCTGCACTTATCTTATTATATATAAACTTTTAACTTAGTGTATGTCATGTTAATATGTTATAATTTTATAATATATGTTACGGAAAACTAACAGTTTGTGACCTTTTTATTTTTATTTTAAATAGAAATGGTCTCGAACACTAATTCTATCCAATATTTTATTAACTCTCCCTCACGTTAGAGGTAAAAAAAAATATCATTTCTCACATAGACTAAAACAGATAAGGTGAGACTACACATATTAAATTGATCAAAACAAATGACTAAAACTATAATTTACTCAAAACATATTAATAAATAAGCATAAACGAATAACAATACTTTTGTTTATGAAAACACATGAAAAAGAAAAGTATTAAATTTTGTAAACCACAAAGCAAAAGAAATCCACCTCACTTTAGACCATGTGTAGTCATGAAACCCCTTAAGGGGCATTATATGATATGCAATTAATGCAGTAAAATATCGTTTATCGGTCAATGACCGATATTTAATATATCGGTTATTTTGATGGGATATCGGTGTGTGTATATATATATATATTAGAAATACTATATACATAATATTATAATTTAAATCACAACTCAAAAGTGTCAACATTTTATATTAGAAAATAGAAACATCATCTTATCGTGAGCAACAGCAGCAGCTAGAGGTTTAAGAAAAAACTTTGATCCGATGTAGTTAGGTTTTTTTTAGGGAAAACGTGTTACAATGTTCGCATGTGCTCATGTGAAGAAAATAAACTTTGAGCAGTAACAACCTAAAGTTTTGTGAAATAAAATTAAAAAAGGGTCCAACAAGTCATATCGAGAATATCGGCCAGATGATCGATATTTTGAAACCAAAATATCCTTGATATATCAGTAAAATCGGCTGATATTCTTGGTACAAAAAATTCAGCCGAGATTTCTACCAATACTTTCTTTCAGCACCGATTACTGAGATATCGTTGAGATTAACTGCATAGATTATACGACATGCGGCGAGATGGTTAATGGGGCTTCATGACCCAAAAAATAGTGTATTAGATGAAGCTCATAAATCTCCATTAATGATGATTGAATAACAATTGTTTTCTAATGCTTTTAGTTAAATTAAAAACATATAAAAATGACGATTGGTTGAAATGTGATGGTGAAGGGTGTTTAGTACATCACACCTAAGAGCTCATAACGCCCCATAAAGCCTAAGGAGCTGGTGTTTGAGGCGTTATGGAGTTTTATGAGGCCTTATAACACTTACTACGTATGGTCTTATAATGAATACATATATTTTGGTAAAACATTGAACACAAATATACTTTATGTTAGAAAACAATAAATCACATTATAAATCTAATATTTTATTAGAAACAACCTTTTTAGGATTTGATTGCATTATTCTTGTAGTACTATGGTTTAAGGCCTCCGGGCATGAAACACAAGTAACAAGATGTGAAACCGAGTATAATACAAGTATGAGGTAAAGAACCCGGTTCGAAAACCGCAACCTACACTTAAACTTATTTTCAATGCAAGTCTGAGATGTCTCGTCCCCAAAGAGTAACGTATTGCCTCCTGTGTCTTGAATCGCAGAAAAATCTAACACCAGCCGGATAGTGAGCTGGTTTACCCATTTTTTATCTTCTTTTTTTGGCTAATGTTAAAGACCATTTGAGTATTTGACAATTGACATAGGGGAAATGAAATTGTGGAACTTGGTCTTATGTTGATAAGATCACCCCACCAGTTCAGCAAGCAGGCCTACGCTGAGGCCCATTTCTCAGCCCATAAGATCATTTTAACAGTGTTCAGCCCATAACATTTAAACAACTTGTTCTAAGATGATTCTTTTCATTATTTCATCCCCTTTAAAAAAACTAACGTTACGTTCCCGAGTTAGAATTGAAAGAAAAGAAAAATGTTTGTTGTGTTTTTAGTTTCATTACAGGGAGGAAAAGATAGGAAACGAACTAAAGATATGTTCCCTAGTTGCATTAAAGGAAACGACAGAAAAGAAAAGAAATCGAAGGAAAACAAGAGGAAGATGAGGAAATGGTTTCCTTCAAGAAAATGGCGGCAAGGCCATAAAGTAAAAGTTGCAAGCCTAAGCCAAAAAGGTACCCCAGGACAGAATTGTCAATTGTGTTGTTTGCCGGGCGCTGGGTGGAATTGGAATTTTCCGGAAGCTACCGTTTCTAGAATGCAAGCAAGCTAATGGAAAGAAAAGAAAAAAAGGGAAAAGAAATCATAAGTTGAACTCAGTGACAAGATTTACATAAGGTGGGAGGATTTAACACCTTTAAAAATTCTGTACTTTGAATTTAAGACATTAGATCTTTATCCTTATAACGTCCATACTCTTAATATAGTCAACGAGTAAGAAACATATTAGATGGCTATGCAATATATAGATAAGCATTTATTATTTTAAAAGACCGTCCTATACACAGGCACAACCTTAGTCCCAGACCTTTGTACACCACTGATGGTTCATTGTGTTTTTTCTCTTGTTGTCCAAGATAAAACTAAAAACCTTAACATACGCTTTTATATCATCATAATTCATGGATCAAAACCCACTCATGCATCAAAGGTTATTGATAACAACTTAACATTTGTTTTAATGTTCAACTTCTTATCATATATTAATTGATAAATTCGAATAAAACAGAGAAAACACACACATAAAAAACAAAAACACGTTATATATATCCTTGCAAGGATCTGGTGAAGTAGATCTATATGTATTTAATCCATCATTCATGAGATGAAATGCATGTGGTCCGACTCATATTTACATGATAGTGCATGAGTGCAATCTTTCAAATAAATAACTTAATGAATTAAGTTCTTAGTTATATAAAAATAACTTTTTTCCCTATAACTTTTTTATATGTTCTTTTTAAACATGCACAGTAATTACGTACATTTTATCTTCTACGATTCTAGTATATTGATGTTTGTTTTTTATTTTAAAAGCTTTACATAAACATATATAACTATATATCATTTTTTATGCTTATAATACAACACTTAATACAAGAACTTATGAATTAATATTGTGTTGCTTAAATATTGTGCATTCTGTCATGACATAGGGTTTATTAATATTATGGGTTAGGTTTCAATACAAAGGTTCTCAATATAAGAATGTGGTAATGACACAATGGATTTAAAAAACGATACACTACCAGATAAAAAAATTTATAAATCACAATGCAAATAGAATTTAAAAAAATGTTTCAGAGACTTTGTTTCACCAGTCATCCTCCTTCAAAATAAAAACAAGCAATGTTTTTTGTAAAATGTAAAAACTTTACATTTTTATTGTATCTTTTTTTACCCTTAAGTGTGGTAAAATATTTATAAAAGACAAAATGAAGTAAACACACACAATGAAATGTTTTTGTTCGTTAATTTATTTAAGGAGGACAACGAGTGAAAAGCATACGGTCTCTGAAACAGTTTTTAAAAAATTCGATTTAAATTATGATTTAAATATTTTTTAACTCACGATGCGCGTAATAGTGTCCTTCTCATTTTCTTAGATTTTGAATCTCTTAAGATAAATAACCATAAGTCTATTATTGATAGTGTCAAAAAACTAAAAAAGTTAAAACTTGTAAGGCAATTTTACCCAAATATAATTATTTTGCTTTGTGTGATTTGGGATAAAAAAAACGTGACCACGTGTTTCGAAATAATTCAAATCAATAATTTGTGACACGTCCACATTAGTAGGGCTGAAATGGTATGAATTGTATACAAAAGAAACATGCATGTATTTATGTTTAGCCATTCATCGACGTTCTCTTATACGTTTTTGTCCACTTTATACATTCCTAAAGTAATATTCTAAATGCCGACATTTATATATCATAGTATGACAGTAAAAAATTTAATCTATTTAAGTACTATTATACTATAATAGTGTACATGAGTTATAAATAGTGTACCGTGTACGTGAGATATATAACTTGATGTATCCAAACGTATTAAAAGGTGACATGTAAGTTGTAACACTCTCTTTCACCAAATAATATTTTTCATTTTGTTTATTTGAAGCTCTTACACTTGTTTTTTTCTTTGAGTTAAAACTTCCAATGAGACCATTGATCCCTAAAGTGCTCCGACTCAATCACGTTTAACGAAGTTATTATCTTATTTACATATAATGCATCCAAAACATGTTCACATTTCATACATGACATTTTGTATAAACTCATCTCTCCCACGTCCACAATCAATGTGAGATACGGATAGGGTATCCTCCGCTCGGGCCTCATCATTTTCTAAGATGTGTAGTGTTAACATCCCAAAAAATACGTAGCTTATCTATATGTTAATATCATCCCACGTCCGAATTATTATATATTGAGAAAATGATGGAGCACTTAATAGTTGATAGTGTACATCAGTTCATCAGTAACTTTTATATCATAAGTTACGTTATAGCACACGTTACGAAAAAATATTAAGCTTTTTACTCGATAAAATAAAGATACGTAGCTTATCTATATGTTAATTAAAACCACTTTTCAAAAGTGGTAAATCGTGACACCTATAAAAACAAATAAAATCATCATCACACTAAAAAGATAAAATAACCTTTTATCTCATACGTATAAACTCCAAAGTGATAATAATAACAATACAAACTTACATACAGATCACATATTTATGCAATCTCCCTCACCGACACCGGAAAACTTTTTCCGATCACCGGCATAGTCATCCATACCACCGGCAACACGTTAATTAAGTAATTAAACTACTAATAATCTTATGAACAAGCTTTAAGAGGCTTGCCACATAAGCAATCGTTATACATAAACGACGACGCTTCCAAATGATCAAACCACGTCGCTGCCGGAATTGCACCGCACAGATGATTATGACTCAGATCCAGATGACCGATATACGAAGCTGACGATATCGATTTAGGAATTGATCCTTTCAGCTTGTTATACGATAAATCAATCATCATGAAGTACGATCTCGGACCGAAAACATCAGGTATGTTTCCTTCAATCGCGTTTCTGCTTAAATTCAGTATGCTAATTCGTGAGTTTATCAATGTTGCTGGTAGTTTACCTGTAAGCATGTTTCCGTCGAGGTTTAGTGTACCTAACACCGCCATTTTTCCAAGCGATTCAGGAATTGGTCCGGTGAGACGGTTTAGTGATAGATCTAGATCTGAGAGACGGTAGATGTATGAAATTGTTTCAGGTATCGGTCCGTAGATTCGATTGCCGCTGAGTAATGCTCTGCTCATCATACGAAGCTTCCCGAAGTTTTGTGGAATTGTACCGGAGATGAAGTTGTTTCTCAGATCTAGATGCTTTAACGAAGATAGATCGGCTAACGATCTCGGTATCCTACCGGTGAGCTTGTTATCGGCGAGGTTGAGAACCGTAAGACGGTTGAGTTTTCCGATATCGGAAGGTATCTCGCCGGAGATTTGGTTTCCGATGAGATCGAGTATACGGAGGAATGGGAGAGATGATATGCATGGAGGTATAATTCCGGAAATACCCTTCCAATCGGCTATGATTATACTGGACAGTCTCTCCAGCTTGCAAATAGCTGGAGAGATTGATCCAGTCATGTAACCTGGACGGTGAGTCTTTTGAAATATTGGATCTTCAGACTCACCGCGCAGGTTAATGTCTGCGACACGTTTAGTAATTGTGTCGCAAGTAACACCATACCATTTGTTGCAACAATCGTTTCCGGTCCATGAGTTGAAGATACCTAAGTAAGGCTCGTGTAGGGCGGCTTTGAAGGCTAGCAATGCCGCCCTATCTGATGGTGGACATGCGTTCACCGGTGCACTAACAGCGAATAATAACGTTATGGTGATTAACCAGACTGAGGTAGCCATTTTTCTTTTGAGTGAGTTGAATATGATACGCAATGGTGTGTATATATATATGCATGTTTTCGTGTGTGTAAAAACGACAAGGTACGTGCATGTGGGGTTGAGTTGTGAGAGTTGCAGGTTTAGTGGGTTTATGTATAAAGATTTGATTTTAAGATCAGGAAAAATGTAAATTGAAGAAACAAACAAACCTATTTTATGTAAGATGGTGACTAATGAGAATAAAAAAATCGAATATACAATTCTAACCAATTTTAATGACATTATTTTTCAACTTTCAAGTCCTATAGACTTTTAATAGACCAACGAATCTAAACTTTTTATTTTGGACTTGCTTAACCAGAGCGACATGCTAATTTAGCTTATAAGTCACCGGTGAATAAATCGAAACCTAATTTAGCTTACAAGTCTATTCGACTACATACATGCTTGCACATTGTAATAGACCAGCGGATCAGAGCGTTCTATTAACAAAAGTAACGATTCTCTTTATTGTTTTCGTCTTGATAACTTTCGTCGACTCTTCAGTTACTTAGCAACTAAAAGGTTTTCGTTTAGACGAAATATTTAAGAAAGTTTAGTTATTAACAATTTGTATGAAATAAAACATGAATTAATATATAGTTTTTTTTCTTCTTTTTTCTATTACAGAAACTTTAACATTCTAAAACGATATTAGGTTATGTGATATATGTACTATAACCCCCTTAACTCCACGTAGGCGTCACCTCAGCTTCACATCTCCCACTTTTCCTCTTTTAACTTAACCTCATTTGGTGAAAATGGTTTAACACCCCCCCCCCCCCTCCCCTGATACATGTGTGAGAAAAAAGGAGCCGCTTCACGTATTAATTATAACCTTTCAACTTGCCCCATGTTAATGTCCTTTAAGGCCACCATGGCGCGGTGTGACTATACGATGTGGCATACTAACGCCTTCGGTGAATGTATACCTCCTAGCCTTACAGGGGTATATCCGTATAAGAAAATTTCCCCATAATGGCTTAACATGGTTTTAATTGCAGTATCTATCAAATGGGGCATGTATAGTATTATTATGGATCAAAGAGTTGGCGGTGCTGATGTGCGGCATGTGCCCCATTCAAAGAATCAAGATAATGTAACCCAAAGTCTTTATAGAACTAGGCCCACACCACTAGTAGTAATGAATAATTCGTGTGTTCAAGATTATCTATTTATTTGATATGATTTACCAGATTTGTTTTGGATTTTATTTATTTAATGTATTGGCCTAGTTAAATGTTTTTAGTCACTAAAAGTATGACAAATGTTTCAAAGAAATTATTCGGGATTATGTAATTGATGTGATGAGATCCCATATATTTTAATTAAAAATCATTTACTAATATTCTTGAAATTTAATTTATATAATTAAATCTCAACGAGTGAAAATATCAAGTATCGTCACCAGATTAACAGGCAAACACGAGTAAGACATGAAGATATATAATTAATTATGTTTGACTTAACATGTTTTACTTAAACCAATAGTCCTAAGATGACTCATTGTTTAAAATGGACGAGGTGAATATTATTATTGCTTTCGCTAATTACACATGGAAATATTATTACAACTGAATATAATGTCAACTCACATTACTTACAAGAAATTTATTATATGAATTTGGAATATATTAACATCATTTCATTATTTTGTACTAAAAGAAACAAATTATAAGCGTATATAATGAAAACGTTAACTGATTATAGTGTCATACATATATCACTGTTTTGAACTGGCGGATGATAATGGTGGTGTTAAAGAAACTAATTAAACAATCTTGTCATACGAACCAAGCCGCTCATGAGCATTGGGAATCATTTGGACGTACGAAATCTTAAAGCGAACCTATTTAAATGAGCCTCGGCTTCGTATGCCAAGATTGTTTTATACCATGCGAGTTTTGAGCTAATAATTTTAGGATATATACACTACAGTATGCACCTCATTTTGAACTCTTTAATTAACATTTTGGTCTGAGCTCAACTCAACACTCATCTCGTGGGCATGTATAAGTTATGATAAGCCCATCTTTCAGCCATGTTAGCCCACTGAATCATATAAATATTAGTAGATGGATATTAATTAATATATTATATATATGTAACTTTAATTAAGTTTATTCATTCTCTTTTCCTAATTAATAGTTTGTAATTCTTTCTATTGAAACAAGTGTCAATAACTCGATCAGTATACAAGCTTGTTGAATGAGAAATGATTTTAATTGCTTAATTAATGAAAAAACAAATGATGTATCATGTATGTGTGTAAGTGTAACAGTTGCCTTCAATCATATCATATGCATGCAGGTTTTAGGGCCACCAAACCTGGCCTAAAACATGGACCCGGTTATACTTCGGCCCAACTCATATACTTTCTTGTAAAAACAAATTACATGTCTTCATTTTTTTACATGATCTTTTTTGGTGTTAGTAGCTAGGTTGACTGTATATGATTTTGCATTCAATCATGTAACCGTGATACTCGATGCAATCATGTTAATTGAAAGCGATTGTCAAAATGAGTGATCCTCCATTGACCGCGGCGATTTAAAACATGTTTAACAAAAAGAATAGAACAATTTTAAGCTGAGCAGTGTTAGCCTGTTAGGGTTTAGTTAAGTGGTGAAGCCAGAATTTTTGGCAAGGGGAGCCAAAGTTTATAATGTTTTGTTTCGGAGAGACCATACCCAATATATAATTAAAAAATCAACCACCGACCAACAAATTAACCAACACTTCAAATGGAAAAGTGGGAGGGTCGTGACCCTCCCTTGTCTCAATGAAGCCTCACCAATGGTTTAACTGGAACTTGATTTGGTTCACAAACGTACAGTCCCATGCGGGTAACATCATAGGTGGCGAACCTATGGGTTTTCATGGGTCGTCCGCACTCGTGGAGACGCGAAGTTGCTTTTGTTTTAGTATATATCCGATCTAATCCTGAACAATCCCATAAAATTTTAACAAAACGTAAGAAAAATCGATTTGATACGTTAACTTACAAAATTTATCTTTTTGAACCTTTTGCATGTACAAATTAATTTTACTTTATTATTTGATTGTTGTTACGTTAGTTAATAGATTATTCATTAATGTATTAGTTTTTTTAATTTATTATCATTCATTTAATGAGAATTAAATTTTAATAATCTCAACTTTCATGTATTAGTAGTTAATAAAATCAAATTCATCTTGCTTAAATGCATGATTATTCAAAGGTAGTAAGTGTGTAATTTATTTTGAAAATTGAAAATTTTAATATTGAGCAACGAATAACTGATCCAAAAGATTTCCGAACTACACAAAAAAAAAATCACAAGTCCATCATCTTGTATGTGATAGAGGCCAACAAATAACTTGTATGTGAATGTGAATTGCTCAAAACATGATACCAAAACTAGTTTGGGTGAAATCTAGGTGGCCGGCCGGTTCAAACCACATAAAATATAGTTTGGGTAAAAACAAAACAAAACAAAATTGGTTAAAAACAAAACCCGGTTTCAAAGTTCAAACCAAACTAACTTTTTCCCCTTCAAAACCCGGCCCGTTTCACCAACAACCAATTTTCTCAGTTGTTGACATAAATATACCATCTTTTAGAATAAAAACTGGGAAAATAAAACTCATATATGCACCTATGAGTTCGGAGATTTTTATATTTCCTTTAGCCTTTTTTATACAATTGTAACGTGAATATTTCACACAGATATTTTTTTGTAACTTTAGTTTGTAATTTATAGTTAACGCAAAAGTTAATTATTTATTAGTTTTTAACTGTTGTTACTTACTTTTGGTTTTTCTAAAAGCAGTTAATTTTATTTTTTTACGACCAACTAAGACAATGTTCTAGCACCCAATGTCTAAAGGTACGCACAAACTGGCCTAACCCAGACATACGAAACCCCTAGCCCACCGAACTTCACATCTTGAGGAAAACCCACTAACCCGTCCGACATAGACGTGATAACAAGCTAGCGTTAGCGTTAAGCTCATTCGACCCAAAGATCAAACTTGTATTGTTACAAGTCTCACGTCATTACCCTCAATGCGTCTCTTAAAGTGTCGGTTAACTCTAGAAATATATGACTTTCTGAAAAAAAAAATCTAGAAAAAATATTCTTAAAAGGTTATATGAAAATAAATAATCATCAGCGTCACATGGACTGACATCATCATCCCCTACATCATACATTTTGGGCCCATTTAGGAGTTATATTTTTTGTATTTTAAGTCCGTTTCGTGGTAAATGCTGAGGCGAATATTTATTTATTAATTTAGTTTAATTAACTCTTAATATCGAAGACCTTCGAATATTTTACCAAGTACTCTCATAACTAATCACATCACAACTACTTTCACTTTAAATTTTATAGGCCGTACGTAACTCATCTATCTTCACATACCCTCACTTTTAATTTACACTAAAAAATCAAAAATAACCTGTAAAATAAGAATGTTTTATATCCAAATACTCGCATCCTTACTCGCATGAGTGGCAGCAATCTTATGGTGCGGGTAGAGGGATACCCGTGTCCATACGCTTCACCCTAATTTATAAAGTGCTATTATTAAGAGAAAAAAAAACAATCATTTTTGTCAATTGAGAATTTTATTTTTAATGTGTTTCTTTCATGCACAGCTGGTCACAAAGCTGGTAGGTTTGTCTTCCTCAAATTTATAAAGACTATGATGTGTAATATATATAAATAAGATGATTATTTTTTTATGTATATTTTGGTTAGTTTTGAAATGGACTATTCTAGTATCAAATATATACATTTATACCAATAACTAGGTTTAACACCCGTGTATTACACACGGATTAAATAAAAAAATTTTAAAAAATTATAACTATTATATTTAAAAATTTATAAATAATTTTATAATTTATTATTAATTACAAAATTTTGTCTTTATTAACTCTCCCACTCAATTTTGAAAATCCCTCTCAACCTTCCTTTTATAAAATAAATTATGTTTTCCCCCCAAAAAATTACCCTCTAAAAACTCTAATTTATTAGATAGATAGAGACACATTACTTACCTATCTTGATACCACTAATTCACTAAATTATATATATATAGGCCCTTCAATATTTGTTGGTTAATTAGTGACTTTTTCATTCGTTGAATAACTTTCAATTTATTATGAACTATTTTACCAAATATATATAATTGCATATATAGCGTATCATCATAAAGTGAAACAAACTTAAAAACAAAAATTTTATCGTCTTCAATCAATAACGTGTTGCATTGTGTTACTCATTTGAAATTGTGTCGTGTCCGACTCATGTTTCAGGTCTAATATTTAGTCTTTATTGTAAATATGATTAAACATACGTAATTGATTAATAACACTAATTAAAATATATTATAAACAATCAACTACTTCTGATCAGATGATCATCAAACTTTCTTTTATTTGGTGGTTTTTTAATTATTTTTGTTTGTTTAACTTTCATTCACAATCTTGTTTTATTTAGTTAACTTTAAATTAACGTGTTCATGAACAGCACATAAAAGCTTGCCGAACGATATTTGTTGTTTGTGTTTGCTTACTTATACGGAAACGGACGTGTTCATAAACTGTCGACGAACATTATCAAAGGTAAACGAACACATTAATTACCAAATGTTTTCGAATGTGACGAACCCAACCTCTGTTCGTATTCGTTTGTTTATTAAACGAACGAACACAAACACACCTCCCGCAAACAGTTCACGAACTATTCACTAAAAGATCGATTCGTTTACGACTCTAAATAGAGGTTAATAGGTATAATTTAGTTTGATGCGGTTATTTGTTTTAACAACTAAATTCAAAACTTGTCATTTCAGAATTTTAACCTACAACCACTTAGATTTAGAAGTACACTACTTCATTATCAAGCTGTTCCTAAGTTGTTCCCTTAGGAACAGTTGTTGTATTTATAATTAATTAATAAATTTTTGGGTTATTAGATTTTTATAATCCCAAATTTAGTGAATTAGCCTATATTAATTCCAACTTAGGAAATTCCCTATGGCAGTCTCAACTTGTAAATTATTTTCCTTCATCGAGCCTTTTCTAACAGATTATTTTTCGTCTCAAAAAACCTACCAGACCATTTTTGTGTCTCTTAAAAACCTTAGCCGACCATCTTTGTGTCATACTTACAAAAGACTCGATGGAGGAAAATAGTTGAGACTAACACATGAAATTTCTTAAGTTAAAATTAATATCAGCTAATACACTAAAGTTTGGATTATTAAAATAACCTTAAAATTTTTTATACTTATCTTCATCTTGAAACCTGGACACAACCAGATCAAAAAGAGACATTTTATACACATTTTGTCCTACTAGACCACATTCACTTTGGTATATTTGGTGTCTCTTTTATACAAAAGATATATTTTAAGTGAATAGAATAATATGTATTATGTCAGATTGATATACACATATATAGATTAATAAACCCTTAATTTAAGAGGTTGTATAGTTAATTAGTCTATAAGTAGCAATTAGTGGTATATGGTTGACTCGTGGCATTTGCAAGGACCACATAGATAATAATGTCCAATATATATAATTATAATTATATATTTAAAAACAGGGAACAATAATATACACACAGTATCCCTTAAATTAGGGGATACTGCGCATGTTAGAGCCAGCAGTGGAGAGATGCGTATTATAACCTCCAATATACATGGAATAAAAGTTTAAAATTATAATTTACAAAAGCTCATTTAAATTAATGACCTCTTTTAAACATCTATCAATTTGATTTACATTTGTATTAAAAGTACACTTCACGCCATCTAAGTTTTTTTTTATGTTGGTTTATGTGTATAATGGGTGTAGGACTGTAGGGTTAGTTTATTTGTGTTATTGGTATTGCTTGACTTTGGTATGTATCTACTTCAACCATGATTGTAACCGATGGCAGGTAGAGGGATGACGGCTAGGCGTTGGATTTTTTTGAAAATTTGTAATTCTTTTATTTCTTTTCTGTTATGTTTTTTTTTAATGACTGAGATTATTATTATTATTATTATTATTACTATTTATTATTATTATTATTATTATTATTATTAACTTTTAAGATACTAACTCTTTATACAAACATTGAAACAATAACTTTATAATATGGCACAGAAAAACGTTACTATTTTTCGAATTATATGCAAATTGTTTGAAAACATGTCATTTAAATTTTAAAAACAAATCGACTAGTACAATTAAAAGATTTTGAGAAGCCTGCCATCAAAATCGGTTTTGTTGTTGATTGTTTATGGTATGATGGTATCGAATGACGAAGTTAGTATGATCTGGTGCCTTGTACGTATCAATTTAATTAGTATGATCTATTTCTTTTGCACTTTTGAGTTTTCCTTCCCGTGCATGTGCTATGTTAATACTTAATATTGTTGCTTTGGTGTATAAGCAATTATATATGAACAACCTCTAGACAAAGTTAGAAACTCAAAACTTCATGTCATAACCAATGAGTAAATTACACTTTTGATTTCTGTGGTTTAATAGCACTAACAATAATTGATTTGATTTTGATGCAGGTTTTGAAATAAATAATTACTGATCGGTGTAAAAGAACAAAAATTAACAATTACAGCAAAAAATCAATTCCATGATCGGCGTAGAAGAACCATGTTAAACATCTTGTTTGCTTATTCTTGTCGATATCAATACTAAGATTTGTTGCAAAAATCAATTTCGAAGTATTTTGCTTACGGATTCTATGGATTTTGTTACATGTTAAAATCGATAGCACTGTGTTTATTTTCCTCTTATAATATATATCTCATATCTATTTTGGATTTTGTTACATGTCAAATGCGTTTTTGTTGAACTCTTTAATTAAGTCCTAGTGACAAGTCTCAAGTTCGAGTTTTAACGAGTTATATTTATGATACTCATTGTGAGATCAACTCATCAACCAATTAAAAACTGACTATATATTAAATTAAAATAACTCACCAACATTAAAAATATTCTTATGAATTTCATTAAAATTAAATATCTACATAAAATGAAATTATTTATTTGCGTCAACTACTTTAAAGTTTTCGTTTTTATCAATCATTTTCACTGTTTTATATATCCGATTAAACATTAATTTAATACAAAACAAACCAAAAAGAATTAAACAAATTTTGTTGACTCCTAAAAGTCATACCTCCAAAATTAAAGGAGATTATATATATTGATTAGGATTTTAGAACCAACTCGTGATCCACGATGAAGGATAAAATAATATATCGGTCCCCTTCATTTTATTTTATTTAATTAATCTGTCTTTACGTAATTATGTTGTAAAATAAAGTTAGTTCATGTAATAATATTTCTTGTTACTACTTAGATTTTTTTTTGTATCGGCCTAACATTAAAATATACTAACAAATTAGTTTTTAATGAAGTTTAATGTTCAAAAAAAATTTGTTAGTGGTCAGAATGGGAAAAAAAAGAGTAGTATAACTTTTGGGGCTATAACAAAAAAAACTTGGTAGTTAAGGAACTTAATGTTGAAAGCTAAAAAATTAGTATCAAATGAAGAGTAAACACTTGATGAAAAATCAAAACTATTTAAAATATCTATCTATTAATACATAGTTATAGTTATCAATTAATATAATATATAAAGGTAATAGTTTCGAATATCTCCTTTAAAATTCGAGATGTCATTATCAATTGCTTTGAGATATTTTCTGAAAAGGGTTTTTTATTTATACATGTCTAATAATAAAAATTTCCAGCAAAATAAGGTTTGTTCTTGAAAATAATTGAGTGAATTAACAATCAAAACTCAAATCTACGATCTAGATCTTTTAATATTATATTATATAGATAGAGATTATATTATTTACGGTTACAAAACAAGTATTAAGTTTTATGAATAGTAAAAAAAGTTTGGAAAAACAACTTTTTATTTGTTATTTTTGCGTTTGATGTGTGTTTTTTTATTTTTACTTTTCGTTTAACATAAGTGTTTGTTTGGTTTTTATTTTTAATCTCTCTTAAATAATACTCCCTACGTCCCATTAGAAGTGTCCATATTGCCTTTTTTAGTTGTCCCATTTAAAGTGTTCACTTTTAAAATTTATTGGTAAACTTTCAAATTTGCCCTTAATAACATAAAACAAACAATAGAATGAACCCACAATAATATTTATTGTCAAGGGTATTATTGTCAAATAATAAACAAAAATACCAATCATTTATTGTGCCTAAAACTTTGTGTTTTTCAAACTAAAACTATTCTAATGGGACAGAGGGAGTAGCATATATGGATCATGAATGGCATGTTTTCATTGAGTGTATTTTTGTATTTTTTGTGTGATGTTTTATTTTTCTTCACGTTTCGACCTACATCATAAAAACTTCATACGAATACGCGTACGAAAAAAGACCAGCACAACGAATGCAATCACAAAATTGTCTATGCAACCGTGATAGTTGAACAAAATTTTCTTCCGCACCACATGAGAGATTGAAAATACGTAATTAATTTACTTAACTTTATTAAATAAGTCAATATAGTTTTTCGAGAAAAAAAAACTCTAAGATATTCTAGAATAAGGATAAACACATCATAACAAGGTTTAAACTGAAGACTTACACAAACGTATAACTAATAAACCACCCGGTCATATGCAAATTCAATATTTTTAAAGATAAAAAAACGAAATGTATGATTTATGATTATGTTTAGGTTTCAATGTACTAAGTTGACAGCTAGGTTAATAAATTCAATATATATTTTACGTATACATTGGTTTATAATACCAAATTTAAACAAATAGTTACAAAAAACGTATAAACATATAAATGCATAGTTTTAAACTAAATCTTAAAGATTATTAATAAACTAAAGAGTGACTTATATAAATTTCAAATCTTGGATCCAAATCATTAACATCAGTATATAATTTATCTAAGTAACTTAAAAATCTTACAAAATCATAAATGAAGTTAACTATATCCCATAAGTTAACATGTTATAAACTACATGCATAACGTATTTCTTACAAAAGGGTCAAGGTCGGGTCTATAATCATCCTATGTCCTCAACCCATGGTCTCATAAGTCGGGATTTATTTTCCGAGTCACTGTCCCGGTCTCTATCACGTCTCGGTAGCAGTCTTGGTCCCGTCCCAACCCATATCACATTATTGAAAATTCTCTAGTCAATCTGTGTAACCTAGCTATATATGAATGTAAAATTCTTTGGTTTTCATTTACTATTTTTTCTAACTTCGGTAGGGAAGATTGAGCCCACCAAATTTGAATGCCGACATCATGAGTTAGTTTCATTAATTGTTTGCTAAAAATCAAAAAAGCTTTTTTTGTCAAACGAATGTTTACACTCTAAAAGACATGTATATGATATGGTTTAGGTTCATATGTTGGCCTATAATAATATTTCAAATGGAACAAAGTTGAACTTACTTTTCATCGATGCATGTTTACTTTTACAAGTATTGGATTTTATTACCACGTCTATTAAATATTGGTCGTTGTCACTCCCAATTAACAAATCTACTTTCACTACTATTAACTTAACACTTTATTTGTCGTGTCACTCTATTTTTTGCCACATAAACATGCGACGCATGATTAAAAAAAAGCGACGTAGATAAAAGTGAAGTGACACAGCAAGTGAAATGTTAAGTTGATAGTAATTAGAGTGAATACGTTAGTTAGAAGTGACAGTAGCCAATACCTAATGGTTATGATTAATAAAATCAATAATTCTATAATTTACTCTTACTCAAACCATCTATAATCGCAACTTAAACCCTATGTGACTCGGTCTATATGTTAGGGATGTTCAAAATATGGTTATTAACCATAGCTAAAATGTAAATTCGGTTTTCGGTTTGGTTATTAATTGTATCCAAATTATGAATTCGGTTTTCACTTCGATTAACAGTTACACCAAATATGGTTCATTCGTTCTGGTTGTCCGAATAACCATCCGTTTAATCGAATGACCGAACCAGTCAAACGACTTATTCGGTCTAAACGGTTGAGTCCAGTTTGGAAAATTTTCAATTCAGTTTAGTTAATGTTAAACCCAAAAAAATATCATAACTTAATAAACCGTTAAATGAACCGTCAGATATAAATAAAAATAACGAGTCTAAAACCCTTTTGTAAAATAGAGTAAATTACAATTTTTGGCCTTTATAATTAGGCAAATTACGGATCGTGGCCTTTATTTTAAATTATTGCACTGGTTGGCCTTTATATAAATTTTTCTCACGGTTTAAGGCCTTTAAGTTAACGGTCGTTAACTTTTTTTGTTAAGTCCCCTCATGTGCAATGCACGTGAGGGTATTTTGGTCATTTCACCCATTAAAGAACTCTTTCTGTAACTTGAGGGACCATTTATGTAATTTATTCAAACTAATTATAAAAACAAAAACAATTATATATTATCAATTTATCATCATCATCCACCACCAACATCGATCCAAACAAAACCACTCACCACCACCACAACCACTACCATCACCGTCGAAACCCCTACCCAATTTCCGACTAACTACCCTCCACCACTATCCCAAACACAACTCCTACCACTACCACCTCTTGCGGTGACAATCCCACTGCCGTGAACCAGATGAATAACTATACATCTCCCATTACAACCACCCATCCATTCAAGACCTAATCAAATACCAACCCCACAAACCAGATCCGGCAGCCCCGTTTCTCTATCGGTGTGAACCCGATTCGTAACTTCGGTTCAATTTCTCTAAAACCTAAGGTTTGATATTTCATTTTTTTTTCACGGTTGTAACCTAGGGTTTGTTGTATTTGCAGGTTTCGAGATGAAGATGGATCACCGTTGATGGATTACGACGACGGATACAGTGATGATGATGATAACAACAATCAACATCAACATGAACATCTGTTGGATGATAATTTAGAAGATGAGCTGGAGGATAACCATTGGCAGAGTGGAAGATGAGATGGTGCCGGATTTTGGAATGGATGATGATGTGGAGGATGAGATGGCGGCGTTTGTTAGAGATGATGATTCAGATGGTGGCGGTGGGACAAGGAAGAAGATTAGTTCTGGTGGTGACGGTGGGAGTGCGAAGAAGTGGGGGTAAATTTAAGGGGAATAGTAGTAGTGGCGGTGATTTGAGGGATTTGTTTGGATTTTGGTGGTGGTGGAGATGATGGTGAAGATGAGGAGATGACAACGGTTGATGATGGTGGTAGTTGGGACTTTTGGGAGAGGAGGCTATGATGATGGTAGATAATGATATTGGTGATGGTGGTGGATGATCTGCTGGTGAATTAGATGAAGATGAAATATGTTTGGTTTTTGTTTTTTAATAGTTTGAATAAATTATAAAAATGGTCCCTTAGATAATAACCACATTAATAGTTATTTAATTATTGTCTTTTAAATATAAAATGACTAAAATGCCCTCATGTGCATTGCACATGAGGGAAGTTAACTGAAAAAGTTAACGACCGTTAACCAAAAGGCCCAAAACCGTGATAAAAATTTATATAAAGACCAACCAGTGCAAAAATTTAAAATAAAGGCCACGATCCGTAATTTGCCTTATTATAAAGGCCAAAAAATGTAATTTACTCTGTAAAATATATAGAGTAATAATTCACGAAAGTTAGTTAATTTTTGTAAAGTCTTAATGGATATAGTTGAACCGTACAAATGAAACAGCATAAGGTTCAGCAGCCATTGATGATGATAAATCACAAATGTCACCTGCCAATTAAAACCATTTTCATACCTGCATCGCACTCACTTCAATCATCATCTTCTTCACTTAACTCAATTTCACTTTGTTTTTGCTCTCATTTCATTTTCATGCTTCTCAAATCTATAAACATTTAGTTCAAATTCACTATTTTTTTTACAACATTTTGGTTTCAATGGACTCAGATCTTCACCGTCAACACCACCATTACCACAACAACAACCACCATCACCACCACCACCACCACCAACAACCACCGCAGCAAATCATCAGCTCCGGTTTAACTCGCTATCGTTCAGCTCCAAGTTCCTATTTCTCCGATTTAATCAACACCAGTTTGTTTTCAGACGACAATAATGACCAGTTTTTCAATCCTAGGGTTTCAAATGCTCAAACTCAAACTCAAACAACAGATCAGATTTTAATGAAAATCACCTCCTCTTTCGCCGCCGCAGCTGCCGGAACCGGCATAGGTGATTCGATCTCTCATCACACCAATCAAACAACAGGATTTGAACAACAGTTTATGGATTGTATAAAGCAGGAACAAAACACGATTTATTCAGAGTCACAACACCAACACCAGCAGCAGCATCAGCAACAGATGATTTATCAAAGTCAAACTCAAAATCAATTTCAATCTCAAACGGATCATAACAATCAGTCTGTTTCTACTTGCACATCCGCAGTTGATGACTCGTTAGCTCCTATCAATCTTCCCCGCCAGAATAGCTCACCGGCCGGTTTTTTCGATCATCTCGATATCGAACATGGTACTATATATCTTCTTACGTTTCTGTATACAATCACTGAATATGAATATGAAGAAATAATTGCATGAATTGTAAGTTTGTAACTTGTTTTTTTGCCTGATTTGGGTAGTAGGACAATTGGTTACTATTTGGGGAAAGTTTTGTATAATTTGTGATTTGATCTTTAAATTGGTGCACTAGTAATACTTTGATAGAATTATAGAGCACTAAATTGGTAAAATTTATGAAACAAAAGAGCAACTTCGCCTATAGGGAGATTTGTGGTTACCCTCCGATGCGTTCGCAGAGATGATGGTGCCCACATGCCAACGAAAACTAACTATTGGTATTAGAGGCAAGGTTTCGATCTCGATCTTTAAACCTCAAAATGAGTCGTTCATAGGCCGTTACATCAACCGTTGTTCTAAAAAAATCTATCAGTATATGTTGTACTTGTACTTTAAACCAATTAACATGATGCTGATGTTTTACCTATTCACAACTTTACAACAAAAGCTATTATCTTGAACAAGGTTTATGATATCATTTTTGAATCTTGATTTGCTATGTTTGTTATTGCAAGTGGAGTGTTTTATATTTAAATATATATATATATATAATAACAAACACTATATTAAAGTTTAGTTGCATGTTAGTTTCTTGAAAGAATTTGGGGAAATGTATCAAGTTGAATGATAAACAGTTTACATGAACTAAATACTTGCAGGTTATCCTTTGATGAGGGGAAATGTATCAAGTTCAATGGTGACATCTGCAAAGAGATTGAAGAACGAGATTGGGTTTTCGTCTGGTTCACAGTTATCTTCTGGTTTACTGCCTCGTATCCCTGAAAACGAGACCAAAGTTATGGAAATGAAAAGTAGCCGAAACGATGGAGGTTTTGGTTCGAATTCGTGGGATGATTCAGACATTTTTTCTGATAGTTTCTTGAAAGAATTTGGCGAAAGTGATCCGAATAAGCTATCACTTCTAAATTCATCTGACAATCAGGTATGAAGAGCTTGGTGAGTTTTTATAACTTTTAGTCGTTTTCTAATCTGATAATTGGTTTCCTTGCTTAGCATAATGACGTGGGGAGAATTCGTGCTCCTACTACGCTTATTCATCACTTGAGTTTGCCTGCAAGTACTGCTGAATTGGATAAGCTAATGCAGTTTCAAGATTCCGTGCCTTTAAAGAGCAGAGCTAAAAGGGGTTGCGCGACTCACCCAAGAAGTATCGCTGAGAGGGTAATTATTCTTGCATATTTGGCGGGTCAGGCGGGTTGGATAATGGATCAAAATGGGGTTGTGTTAAAGCCAGTGTTTTTTTATCTTGGCTTAAAATGGGCGTCTAGATGTGCAAACACGACCTTGTTAAGGATATAATGTGTATAAGTGAATACTTCTTTACGAATATTTCAGGTAAGACGAACGAGAATAAGTGAACGAATGAGAAAGCTACAAGATCTCGTCCCAAATATGGACAAGGTAAAGATTAATGTTTACAAAAAAAATAATTTCGTAGTGTTTTATTATTATTATTAAGCCCATATTTAAGACCTTAAACTTGATACTTGCAGCAAACAAACACAGCAGACATGTTGGATTTGGCTGTTGATTATATAAAAGAACTTCAGAAAGAAGCTGAGGTATGTCATGAAAAAATAAAAACAAGCAAAAATAATGACTAATGCATTTGATTAATTTGCAAAAATCACTGATTATGTTTTATTATTATAACTTTTTTCAGACACTTTCAGACAATCATGCACAATGTACATGCCCACATAAACAGAAGATGTAACACAAGTTTAAGCATAGGTAATGTCTTGCTTCTGTAAATGATGATGATTATTAGATAATTAGAAATAATACTATGCGCCTGTATTGGTGTATATATAAATATGGGAATAAGAAAACTACATTGTTGTTGTAACTATATCCTTCATTACCTCAAATGTGTTATGTTATCTTGATAACAAATCATCTATTGACAATTTCATGTGTTTTTGTAAAACTTAACTACATGTTCTTTACATTTTTTAAATGTAAATCGGTTATCATTTATTACACCTCACTCGTAGAATTATACCGTATAACATAATAATTTAATATTATGCTATACACTACAATCCTATGATATAAGTGAGGCATATACGAGATGATATTTCATACGTGGGACCGTTGATCCGAGCTGATATTTCATGTATGTGTTAAGATATTAAATATTTGGACCACATCTCAACTACGAAATGATAGTCTTAATTGGTTGTGATCTCCTGGCCACATATATTTTAGCTGTGGTTGTTCGGACACATCTATATTTACTAATTAATTGATTAGTATCTTGTTAGGTTTGATTTTTAGCTTTAAACAAGAGATTATGTTACTAAATGTCAAAAGATGATGCAAACGTGGCATTTTAAAAAAGTTAAAATACGTACTAGTCTAGAATGTTGCATAAACAAGTTTCTTTCTTTCTTAAAGATAATGTTAATTATACTAATCAAGAATATGCAATTCTAAGCAAACAAAGTGTGCCACGATTTTTTTCTATATGGAAATTATATATATATATATATATATATATATATATATATATATATATATATATATATATATATATATATATATATATATATATATATATATATATATAGGGGAGGGATTTTCTACAAAGGGTCAAAACTCTAAAAAGGCTAAAAAGGAATCTGGGGCGTCGGATTATGGTGTTTACGGTCCAGATGAACGCGGTGGCAGTTTTGTAAATATTATGATGTTTTAGTTACGCGCGAGATGGATTTGGGGGTATATTTGTCATTGTGCGTTTTAACACCATAATTCTAACGCCATGGTGTTTCTTAGATCTGTGCGTTTTTAACACAAAATTCGAACGCCGTGGTGTTTTTACATTCTGAAATCATGGTGTTTTTTACAATTGAACTGATCACAGTATAAACAGATGACGTTTTGGTGTTTTATTTCTCACACATTCTAACTTTCTCATGGTGTTTCTTAAATCTGTGTCTTCTGAATCATGGTGTTTTTAACATTCAAACTGGTCACTAAAAACACCATGATTCAGAATGTTAAAAACACAATGATTCAGAAGAACTAAACATTGATCGGACGTTCGTACTTAGTAAACGAAAACGTCAAAAACAAACAAAAACACCATCGCTTCAAGTATTCGCCATAGATGAATGATTATGGATTCAAAATTAAAAACGAAAAACGTCAAAAACACGCCATACATGATTGGATGTTCGTAATTAATAAACGTAAAAAAAACACCATAACTGAACATCGCGCGTATAATTGACGAAGATGCCCCTCCGTGTTTTTTTTCTCTCATGGCCACGTGCTTGTTGTTAATTGCTTCCTACACTTCTTAGAGTTTTGAGATTTTTTAGAAAATCCCCAATCTATATATATATATATATATATATATATATATATATATATATATATATATATAGGGATCCATTCAAATGAGAACACTTTTAACTTGAGGACAACTTAGGAACCGCTTTAACTGTTGTATTTTTTATAATATAAATTGACCAAAATGCTTATAATTAACCTAATTTTAACATCTATTTAAAAAATATATGATTTGTGAAGTCGTTTGTTAAAATGCATATATGCACCCACATTACTTGTACACAAACACACATTGTGGGTGCATATATGCATTCTAACAAACGACATCACGAATCATATTTTTTTAAATAAATGTTAAAATTAGTTGAATTATAAGCATTTTGGTCAATTTATATTACAAAAAATTCAATAGTTTGAATCATTTTATGATTCGTTAAAGTTGTACTTTTTGTACTCAAGTTAAGATGTGTTCTCATTTGAGTGTCCCTATATATATATATATATATATATAGAGGGACACTCAAATGAGAACACCTTTTAACCTGAGTACAAAAAGTACAACTTTGACAAATCATAGATGGGGTCAAACTGTTGAATTTTTTGTAACATAAATTGACAAAAATGCTTATAATTTAACTAATTTTAACATCTAATTCAAAAAAATATGATTCGTGATGTCGTTTGTTAGAATGCATATATGCACCCAAAATGTGTGTTTGTGTACAAGTAATTTGGGTGCATATATGCATTTTAACAAACGACTTCACAAATCATATATTTTTTAAATAGATGTTAAAATTAGGTTAATTATAAGCATTTTGGTCAATTTATATTATAATAAATACAATATTTAAAGCGGTTCCTAAGTTGTTCTCAAGTTAAAAGTGTTCTCATTTGAATGGATCCCTATATATATATATATATAGAGGAAAGATCAAATACAAAATTGATTTTGCCTAAAAAGTGTGGGAAGTGACTTAAATCACATTAAAACTGGGTCAAACGAACTCCGTTTGAGCTCATTCAAGCGGCGTTGGAACCGTCTCGTCGAGCTTTATCATCTTAGCTTTTAGGGTTTAATTTTTAGGGGTTAGCTTTAAAATTTAGTTTTTACCTTAAGGTTTAGCCTTAGGGTTTAGCATTGAGATTTAGCTTTTAGGGTTTAGTTTTTAGATTTTAGGCTTTTATATGGATGGGGGTGAGGGGTTTAGGTTTTTAGGGGGTGGGTGGGTGGGGTTTAGGTTTTTGGGGGGTAGGGGTGGGGGGTTTTAGGTTTTTTGGGTGGTGGGTGGGTGGTTTTTAGGTTTTTAGATGGTGCGGGTCGGGTGATTTAGGTTTTTTGGGGGGGGGGGGTGGGGGTAGGGGTTTTAGGTTTTTTGGGTGGTGGGGGCGGGGGTTTGACGACACGGTTCTAACGCCGCAAGAATGAGTTCAATCGGAGTTCGTTTGACCCGGTTTTAATGTGTCTAAATATCACTTCTCACGCTTCTTAGGCAAAATCCATTTTGTACGGTAACCTTCCCCTATATATATATATATGTGGAGGGCTTTTTTTTAATAATTTTTTTATTTAAATAGTTTAAACGTATCATTTAGTTTTTTTTAAGACAACTCACACCGAGTAAACATGTTTTAAAATCCATATCATTTTTGTGTAAAGTGTTTAACATTTAGTGATATAAACTTCTTGAAAACTTATATTTTGGTGTCTAGAATTAAGATAAAATGTTTAAATCAATTATTGAATTCATGTACGTCTAAATCAACTTTTCTTTTTCTTCAAACAAAAGTTTAAACCTTTAAAACCAATTGTCTATTGTTCGAACGTGAATTGTACAAATTTATTTCTTGTTAAGAACATGATAGTTTAAAACACTTGCATATGTTTTTACATGTTAACATACATAAATAGATAACATTGATTATGGTTTGTCAACTGGGTCCATTTTAACGTGAAGACAAGTGAAAGACAACAAATTGAGAGGTGTACGTAGCACCTAGTAAATAAATGACATGTCCCACGAGTAGTTACACTTTATGTTTAAATAACGATATTTCTATGTATAAAATCACTATTCATACCCATGTTACAAAATAGAAACAGATATATGTACGCTTACATCATATGATTTATAACTTGATAACGTGTGCTTACCTAGCTACATCATGGAATCAAAATTCCTCTTTGAAATATCTCAAATGTGTAACAAAAAAACGAAACAAGTGTCTTAAATACTAACGCTTTAAATACACATTCTAGTGTCGAGGCCGGCAACGTTCTTGAAGAACCACATGTTTTGTCCATAAGGGGATAGGTGACGGTAAATAGAAATGGGAAATGATATAATAATTTTAAATTCGCATCTTGCAGTGTGCGTGCAGGGTTTTTTAATTATTTTCTTGGTATAGAAATCGGTGTTAAAATGTTTAATTCAACACATAGTGTCATCAGTAGTAAATATTAGCTAAATAAGTATCGTAGGTATATGTAACCGTCTTTTTTCACGTTTCTTCAACCCCCACTCTTGCATTCTATGCATCCATGTGATTTTTGTTAACATGTATGTCACACAAAAACATATGAGGATTAACTAATTTGAAAACACGATTGAAGCATTATGTACAAATGTTAAGATGGTTATTGTGTTCTCAACACATACATGTGTGATTGTTAAATGAGCATGCCCTTATTATTTGTGTTCACTAATTAAAGAACTTCAAATACGAGAGAAAATGCGACCAAATGTCCAAATGTGTCATTATACAAGTTGATATGTTTGTCAGAAATAAGGAGTATTGGATATTAACGGACCTAACTATTAGTTTTTGGCCGCTATCTGTCCCAACTTTTGAAATATGTGCTAGCGATCCCAACTTTTATCATTTTGGCCACTAATGGACCCGCCGTTAAAAAAGTTAACGACGTTAACTTTTTTTTTTTGAATTTCAGGTCGACGTTTTATGGTTTTTGAGCGGAAAAAGATTACCAGTCGATTGATATAAAATTTACATCGAAACGGTGCTCCAAATGACAAAACGATGCTTTATCGGGGTGTTTAAACCTAACGGTTCTTTAACCGGATGTACAAATTTCTTCGTTTGGATCATCGTTTCGATGTAATTTTTATATCAATAGACTCGTATTCTTATTCCGATCAAAACCATAAAACGTCGACCTGAAATTAAAAAAAAAATTAACGTCGTTAACTTTTTTTACGGCGGGTCCATTAGTGGTCAAAATGATAAAAGTTGGGACCGCCAGCACATATTTCAAAACTTGGGACCGGTAGCGGCCAAAAACTAATAGTTAGGTCCGTTAATATTCAATACTCCAATAGATAACCGTTGATACATGCTTTGATCATATATTGATCGTGCCTTGTCTAGACAATGTTTTCAAAGAATGTGACGCGACATGGTTGGTGTATACTCATCGGCCAAAACATGCGGACTAAGGTTGTATAATTCATTTTCGAAAAATTACAACCAGGTTCAATTAAGAAGCAAAAGGATATAATCACATAATGTACTATGTATTATGTATTTAAAGGGTTTTTAAGGTGGCACCGAAAGATAAATTTAGAGGCACCCAAGAACCAACACGCTTAAAAATGTATTACAAGCCGTTTTATTAGTGGGAACAACTAAAGGGAAGTTTGTAAGGGTGAGGGGGGTGGTCCATTTCATCCCTTTCATCTCCTAACAACCCACCAATTAAAACATTACACCTATCAACCATTTTATCAACCATTTCATCCCCTAAAACTCCAACCATTGATGGCGTCACAACCATTCCATCCCCTAACTCATTTTAACTTTTAATTAAAAAAAGTTAAAAAACACATTCATTAAAAATAAATATAAAACTACATTTCATTGAAAAATAAATAAATACGCAAAAATTTAAAAACAAATTACATAAAAAAACACACGAAATTAAAAACAAAATACGATAAAAAAAGCTACTCGTTGGGGAAGGTGTTGGGGATAACATCTAGGTGTTCTAAACCTTCTAAGTTGTAAAGATACTCGGTTAGATCGGACCGGAAACTAAAATGAATATCTTTGTTAGTCAATTCCACTTCGGCATTGTCGTCTCTAACATGATTGATGGGGGGATCTTGAATGTAGACGTGTGATATGGCACGTCCATCGTGTTTTAGTAGCATGTTGTGCAAAATGCAACACGCATATGCTATGTTTGATGCCTTTTCTCTGTTTTTCGCCCTACACGGTCGACTTAGTATCGCCCATTTACTTTTTAAAACACCGAACGCTCGTTCCACATCTTTTCTTGCCCCTTCTTGCACCCTTTTAAATCTTATCTCTTTCGGTTCGGTTGGATACAAATAAGCTTTAACAAAAACCGCCCATTTTGGGTAAATCCCATCGGTAAGATAATACCCATATTTGTATAGTCGCTCGTTTAAGTAGAAAGAAGTATTAGGTGCCGTGCCAAGAGTTATGTCGTTGAACAAGCGGAATCTTGTTCTAAATGTCTCCGCATTATATTTCGGCCCATCTATGCCACCTCGGAAATAATCATCTAATAACTGATTGTGCGCTTGTATCCGATCACGTGGCACATATCTTTTTTTTGAAGTGGCCGTATCCGCCTCTTCTTGTTCTTTGGCAGCGGCAACAACCAACGTAAGAAAATCAAAATCTTTCTCGTCGTCGCTTGAAGACGAGAGATAATTTAAGGCCGAAGACGAGCTAGACATTGTAGGATTTTATAAAAAGAGATGAAGATGTAAAAGTATAAATTTGTATAGTTAAGAGAATGAGATAAATGTGTGAGTGTTTTTGGTGAAAATGAGTGTTTATATAGGTATTTAAATTTAATTTTTTTTTAATTAAATAAACCCTATATAAACGACAAAGGTAACATGTTCAAAAGAAAAGGATATAATATCACGAATCAACATTATTATAAGTTTGATTGTTTTAAAATTGTTGTCGATATACAAATTCAAGAGAGTTCAGTGATCGTTTTATTGAGCTTAACACTTAATTGCTTCAAAACAGCACTACTTTTAAATCTTATGATTCATTATCCAAGTTCGATGCAACAAAGTTATTAAGATAGTGGGGAAAAATTGTTCTTGCCAAAAGAAATTACTTCGAAAAATGACGGCTTTCAATCCTTATGATTGATTTTCAAAGTTAATAAGCGTATGTGAGATGATTATCGACATAATGAGTTTTTAGGATTAGCCATAAGGTTTTGAGTTTTATATTTTATGTTGCCTTTAAATGAGTAAAACCTAAAACGTTAAAATTAAAATGAACGAGGGATAGATATTTCTTACCGTGAACGGTGCCATAAAAAAATAATTGAAAAAACTGGCTTCAAAATTTGAACCTCGAGAGTCCAAACGGCTAGAAACAATACAAACACGCAACTCTTTCCCTCCTTGCCCTAAATTTCAAACCCCAATTTCAATCAATCAATCACCGCCATGAAAATGACCGGCGATGAATTAACCATCACTCCTCCGCCGTATACACCACCTCCATACGTATCCATTTCACCATTTCCCCATCCATCACCTCGCCGTCTCTCAAGCCACTTCACTCCTCCGACTCGACCCGTACGATCCGATAAACACCTCGCATGGGTTTCTCTTCAAGGTAGGATCATTGGAGCAGAAGAAGCGAGCTCTGTTAGATCCATCGGCGGTGGATTAAGCTCTGAAGAAGCTATTGCGTGGGAGCTGTTTAATCCGATGCATCGGATTTTAATTGTGGCTGTAATTGCAGTTGCAGCGGCGAATTCGAAGAAGAATAAGTTGATTGTTCGATTGACAAAATCAGTTCAAATTAGAGTGAGTTAATCGGTTACTTATGTGCTGTTTAATTTTTGTCCGTTAGTTTTTCTTCTTAATTTGCAGTGAATGACCTATTAATTGGTTGACTGTTATTGAATTGTTTTGAGGTTTATCCGTTTGATTTGTGAAATTATGGTTTGTTTGTTTGTTATATATTAGTATTAAGGTTTAGCTCGCATGAATTGAATAAAACTCTAGAAGGAAATGTCATAATTGGTTGTCGAAATGTGTACGCTTCACATAGATATAAACAAATACTAGTTTTTGAAGGCGCTAAGGATGAGCCTTTGGTATAGGTCCAAGGCGCTTAAAAAGCGAGGGCCCGAGATAAAGCTAGGTGCTTAGCATAAACATGTCGTTTTTTGGGACTTTAGACGTGTTTTAGACTAGTTTATGGCTAGTTTAGGCTGGTTACGGGCCATTTGGATGTTTCAAATATGTATTGCTGGAATATATATGATTTGGCAGGAACTTGGTCTCTCTCTCTCTCTAATCTTGCTGAAACATTGCATGCGCGCCGGGATGGTTGAAGGCGCTTTCCTGGCGCCTCATCTCACTTGAGGGCAAGAGCACTTTTGAAAACATAGAAACAATAGGATTTGCATTATAGTATATACAATGTATTAGTGTATATAATCATATATATATATATATATATTATCAAAAAGTTCATATTTTTGTCACAAACTATCTGCAGGATCAAGTGCTTTTAGGCATGCAGGAAAAGCTTGATAACTTATGCGAGCAGGTGAACTATTTTAAGGATAAACCCGATATCTCATCTTATAATTTTGAGTGTTCTGGCTGCGGGTGCCATCATTGCAATCATCATCAACTACCATCAGAATGTAAAGAAGTAAGAAATGAGGTTAGTGTTGAAGTTCGGTTATTTATTAACAAAGCTGTAGATGAGTGTACTTATTAGTTATTTATCCATTTATCCAGGAGGATATTAGTAGAAAATCTGTCGATGATAATGACACCAACCAGTCCAAAATAGCTAATGATGTTGAACAAGAAGAACGTCGCATGTCTGATTTGTCAGATTGGGCTCCAAGTGTCAGCTCCTCAGCAGATGTTCAGGTATATATACATTGATATAACTCATATAACTATATCTTGTTAATTATCGAAAACAAACTAGTTATGTTCTATTTCGCTTACTACGCTTAAAATCATTTGGCATGTTTAGGACGGGTCAAAATGATTTGAGTTGACTAGTGAAAAATTGTTTGTCCATTTTCTAAGAATAAATGCACATGATAAGATTAAAAAATTTATATTAAGAGAACAATTTTGTAATCATTTAAAGTAGAATGATTTGGATTCTGGCTTGTGAACGCTTATGAAGATTTGGATCATAGCTTTCTATTCATTCAAATTAAATTGTTTGTTTTATGGAAAATGTTTTTTTCTAAGTTATGACAACTACTGTTACATACATAACTATACTATTGTGTCTCTTTTATAGTGGAATATTCCGGTCGAACATGATATTAGCAAACTCCAGAAGGAATGTGAAGAAAAGAATGCCACAATCAAAGAATTATCTGATTTTCTCAACTCAGCAGAATCACATAATTCAAGGGTACATGTCCATCCCAGTTGTGACGTGATTTTGGTTTTGTTAACATAAGTTTTGTGTATTTTGGTTTCGTTAACACAAGTTTTCTATTGATAAAACAGAGAATTTCAGAACTTGAAGACGTTATCCGTAGGAAAAACATGTTGATCACAAAGCTTAGGAAAGACATGATGGTTCTTGAACAGAAGGTTGGTTACTGTTACTTTTATGAAACCTCTTATATTTCTATAACAAACTCGAATCTTTTTTCTACCATCATTTATGGGGCAAAATGCAGGCAAACATAAATACATGTTGTACTTTTACTTTCCTACAAATATTTACCACTTACTAGTCACCACATTTTGACCAAATGATGTAACTTTTAGTTTCTTACCAAACCATTCAATTAGTAAATCTATACATTTCTATATGTTTTCTTCCATTATTCATGGGGAGAAAAAGGAAAACATTCAGTTAGTAAATCTAGACAGTAGGTTATCGGTTTGAAATAATAGAAATGAGAATATATGTATGTAGTGTCGTTTCATTGATGGGTATAAATTGCCTGATTTGGTAAGAATTTGTGAACATGTTTCTTGGTGTATGCTTAACAATATAGTAGGTTGCATATGTTGGTAGCAAGGTGAAAGTGCATTATGTTTCCATGCATTTTATTTCAATAGGTTAGACCAAATTTGCACTTTATCAGTAGATTTGACCAAATTTGCACTTGTGATTGCTTAGTAGTTTAATTTTTACCAAATTGTTACTCTTTAGGTAATTCATCTGACAAGACTGAGAAGACCATCTTCCTCAAAGTCAAATACCACCTCACAAAAGCTTCCTCACATGTCAGATAATCTAATATATGACATGGACAGCACGACAGGCCCGTCCGATGATTCAGATTCTTCTGCAAAAAAGAAACCGCGCGCTCCCATGATATATAACATGACCAAGGATGATCATAATGCTGCTATCCGAAATACACCAAAACCACCACATTCCAATACCTCTACACTTATGATCAAATCAAGGGAACAACCATCAGGACCTGCAACACCCCTGAAGGAGATCTCGCAAAATCAACAAGCACATTCAGACCGTTTTGTCAACCGGTCAAAGTCAAAGGAGTCAAAGTCTGTTTCTGGAGGTTATAAGAGTAGAAATGTACCAAATGGTGCAAGTTCAAAGTCAACCAAATCTAGAATGCCCAGGGAACAAAAGAGATGGGCTTGAACAGGTTATATATTTTTAAGGTTTAGTTTGTCTAGAACTTGCTGAGAAAGATACAAGGCTTTTTGGTCAAACTTACTATGGTTTTGTGTTTTATATGAGAAAAGGTGACCTGGAATATGATAAATGGTTGCCAACTACTTAAACTGATAGATATTCAAAATAAATGAATCCTATTGTCACAATGACAATGAAAGCTCTCATCAATAGAAAATATGACATAGGTGTACAAAATAACCGGTTTAATAACTGATATCGATTATTAATCGATTGAAGAATAATCGGTCAAGTTTTTTTAACCATAGGTTTGTAACCAGTTAGGGCTTTTTTAATGAATAACTGGTTTTGTTAACCGAAAGAAAACGAAGAAATAATAAAATATTGGTTTAATTTCATATATACCCCTACAAAGTTGCATAAAACTAAATTTATTATTAAATTGGAGTTAAAGACAAAAAAAAAGTCATAATATCCAAGTAGAATCTGAATGGATGACTTTGAAAATTGACTACTTAGGACGCCACTGAATGAAATTGAACTTTGAAGACAATGTTCTACGAAAAATCAACACAATTAAAAATGATTTTGTCAAAACAATGTTCTACCAAAATACAGGAATAAATAGAAGGTAAAAGAGCTTCAGGATCATCAAAGTTTGGAGTTAGTGATTAGTATCATCAAATTTAGTATTTAAACGTTATTGTCTAGATTTGAACTCAGAATATCAAATAGAGGGAAAACCTCTCACTTAGAGGCATACAAATCCGTTAATTCCGGTTAACCAGTTATGGAAAAATTGGTTATTTTGTTGAACCGATTTTTTTTTGTTTAATTAACTAGTTTCTATAATATTTTAGGGGCAATTTCATATATACCCCTACAAAGTTGCATAATATCATATTTACCCTTTGCATGATTAAAAAGTGTTGTACATTATGCATTAAAAACTTGTACAAAAGATAAATATGATATTATACAACTTTGTAGGGGTATATATGAAATTAAACCTAAATAGTACTCAACCCGTGGAGAAATTACGAATAGAGTGGTGGCTCATTGACAAAAACAAAGGCTTTAATCATTAAAAAATCATGAGTTCAAGTCCAGTATCAAATCAAGAAATTTGGCGTTCAAAAAAATAAACCAGTGGAGTAATTTAATACATAACAATATTATTTGTTAAAGTTAAAAAACTTAAATATTAGTTTGAAAATCAAACTATAATAATGGTTAAAGGACAATATGCAAATTAAATCTAGAACTAACGTTGTCGCGTTATGCCACAATTGTTAAGCGGATTATTACTTCTTTCAAACCCTAACAACAACAAAAAAAAATGTAACATAAAAAAATACAAATACAAAACAAAATAAAACACAAAAAATAACAACAAACAACCAACAAACAAACGCACACATGACATTAGCCAGTAGCAACACAACACCTCAACCATCAACCAATAGCAAAACAACACCTCAAACCATCAACCAATAGCAATACAACACCTCAAACCGCACACAAAATAATATTTCATGACATCAACTAATAGGAACACACCACCTTACACCACCAATCAATAACAACATAACACTTCACATAAAACACAAAACATTATTTATAAAGTTTGTCTTTCAATATAGTAATTAAATGATATATAACTGTTTTTTTATTCAGTTCTGATTTTGTTCAAAATATCATCCTTTATTTCTTCTCTTTATGGCTATTGATATACAATGTGATTTTTAAACGTCCATTAGATGGAGCATGTTTAGTTTCGAACTCGATCATTACATTTTATTTGAGTACAACGGTTTTTTTATCGTGACATATGCCGTTCTAAAAAATATAATGTTTTATGTTAGTTGAAATAATTAGTTTCAATATGTAAAGTTTATCTATATATCAATGTAAATTTGATCACAAATCGAGTTTTAGTTGATATAATATGTTGAATTCAACTCAATTTGTGATTCAATTTTTACCGAAATGTAGATAAAAACACACTTTAACGAGGTAATCGAATTTATATAAAACATTACATATTAAGAGGAGGGCCACCGACCACTCTAAAAATAAACCCCTTCTCTTCACAACTAATAATTGATAGGTGAGACCACAAACCAATCTTCCTTTTTACGTCTTCTTCCTCACGACATTTGAAATGAGGACACAACCTCATCTTGCACCTCGTTAGTTGATCCCGCGGGAAGGGTATGGGCACCTCGTGAGCTCATGGAGCTCGTCTCCATCTCATGAGGGTGCATCATGTACTTGTTATACCTTTTTAAAAAATCACAATTACGAAGTATTTAAAAAGCAACACCTTCCTCTCTAAACCAGCCTATTAAAAAAAGTTGGTTGTACCATATGGATATTGCAACACGAGCTCTTGCATATCAACAAATATTATCCACTTTGACAACATCACATTAAGCTCATTGTTTTTTTTTTGTTGCCTAAATAAACTTTCTAGAAAGTCATCCATCCTTGAATTGTTCTCATACAAACACTTTTAAGTGTTGATTTCTCCTCTCATCCACAGTGAGTATGCTCAAAACAAATTGATAATATTTGATGCAAGACTTCTATCGTACACACTCAATGTGATATTTGCTTAGTGTATTGCAGATAATAACATGTTCTAGCTTCATAAAATCATTTTGCTTGAAAACTTTTATATCACATGATCTGAAATTACAATCTTATGGAATAAGCATAACACTTGTAGTAACTTCATATCACTAGAGAGTTCGATAAGGTTGTGAACATAGCTGATGGTTACAAGCGAAATAAAACATTGTAATCAAGTAATTGAAAGTCGAATTTAAACAACACTACAATAATCAAAATTTAAAGTTAACTTAAAAGTTAAATCACACACTTATGCCTTAACAAATCCATAAACCTAAAAAAGAGAGAATATCATAATATCTAGAAACTATTTCTCTTTTGGACCCACAGCTATAGTTGAATATCGACATATAAAGTGTTAAAAATAATATACAGATATTTAAAGACACCTAAAAATGATCATAACATTGACTTTAATGGTGACGATGTAACTGATGTTGAACATTCGCCAATCACAACATATTCATTCATCCATCATCTTCTTCTCCATGTGAAATCACTTGTATATTTCCATTACATTTTCTACATACATAATCATCACCTTTTCACCTAATTTCACATCTCAAATATCAATATCACAACTCAGTTTCAACCTAAGCATCATAATTTCATCACTCGATCGAACAAATATGCCCATGGATCGATCAAATTCAAGCGGCAGCCAATCCGGATATGAAACAAGCAGCAGCAGCAACAAAAACCGTTCAAACAACACCGTCGTTTTATCAATCGACTGTTTAAAAGGAAGCTCAAAAGCTGAAGAATGGACCGGTGACATGTTACAAACCGGTGATATTGTTGAGGAGATTAAAATCGGTAACATAAGCATGACGACGCCGTTTAAGAACGGGAAAAATGGAGTACAGAAGATACTTCATAACTCGTTCAAATCCAAGGAAACATCGATTCGAGTTCGAATTAGGCGTGGATCGGATGAGTTTTGTGAGTTGATGGCGTGTATTGTGCCTTATAGTGGTTTGAGTGGCGGGAAGAAACAGTATATGCTTCGATCGATTGATGATCCGAATTATACTGTTGGATTTGTTGATCGAACTGAAGCTGATTGTTTCGCCTTGCAAGGTTACTTCATTTTCATTTTCATTTTCATTTTGATTTTGCAGAAATTGTTCCGCAAGTTGACTGTTTTCATCGTTGACTATTCATTTCATTCTTTGTGTTTTGTCATATTCAGTTATTCACACATGGAACTATTAACTAATATAATAATATATGATAGATACTCCTGGCTGCTAATTATAATATAATAATTTGATTATTAAGTTGAAGTCGTAAATACTAAATAGTCATCTATGGTTCCGTCGTTATCGTCGCATTCATCGTTTGATTCTAACCGCCTAAACGGTGATGGATGAGATCGGCTAAATACATTGTTTATCTAGCCTAGGTGTAAACTGACTCTTATGCGCAACGCGTGTGACAAATAATTCTAGTTGTATTAGTTAAAAATATCATTTTAGGACATTTGACACCTTTTATACTTACTTTTACAAGTTCCCTTTGTACTACTTTTTATAATTTACTTGTTGGTCACTTTGTAAAACAATTACAACCCAAATGAACTTGGTTTTTATATCAAACTCAAATTTGTGTTAATCATTTGGTGGTGTTTATTGTCTATTAATATGTATCTCTTTCATGTTAAGTGTTAAATCAATTTTGGATTCATTTTCAACATATTTGCTAACTTAAAAAATACACAAAATAATAAAATAATGCAGCTTCAAGAACTTCAAGAATGGTGAGTGCATTAGCAGCTGCTAAACTCCATGATGGATATGTTGCATATCCATGGCACAAGAAAATGCAAGAACTGCTTTCAATTCCCAATTCAAGCTGCTTTCTTTCAATCCTCTTTCTTCCAAAAGCCTCGGAGACGGTTGCGTATCGATACAATGACTTGGAAGACACGCTTTCACGAGCAAACGCGTGGCATACCGCCTCTCAGGCTTCTGGAGTCCCTATAGTTTTTATGAACATCCAAACTGAATCCCTACTTACTAAGGTAACATAACAGTTAACAATCAAAAGCATATATTTCTTGCATGACTGATATGAAACTAATGATCATTGTCCGTAACAGATTTCTGGAGAAACAGCGTCTTCTACTGTAAACGCGGGATCACTTTCAGACTTGATGAATCTTGCAAATGTGAGTCTGTATGGTTTTGAAGATTACCATGGGGTTGACATTGGTGTTGTTAGAGCCGTTCGTCTTTGGTATGCGCCTGTTGGAGGAGAGGTCCCAGTTGAAATCAAAATCAAAGAGGGTGATGAAAAGCTCGGGTTTGCCATAGGTCGAACGGAAGAGGTTAGTCCCATGAGCTACTTAAACTTCTGATTGTATGTTTGACTTTATCAGTAACTTCCAACACTAAGTTTGTTCATTTTCACAGGGATTCATTCATGTAACTTCAATTATGGACCAAGATGAAGACTCGCCTTCAACCCGTTCAGGTCTCAGCAGTCTCTATATCGAAGCTAAAAGAGCAAGAAAACAACTTATAATCTCAAGGATATCAAATCAAAAGGTGCTTCCATGGATGGTTTCACCCGAAGGAGCCATAAGATGTTACGACACAGTTTCACTCAGCCAAAAACTATCTTTACATAGACATGCTAAAGTGCCTATTTCACTCCATGTGTTTGCTTGGGACCAAGAAGTGGCTATGTTAGGCAATGCTAACCTCAGGACCCAAACCAACGCACCAGCTTCATTACACTTACCTCATGAAACTCAAACTGCACAAACCGCAACTGCACATCAAGTGGTTCCATTTGGTTCAGGTTCTCCACAAGATGGCACGAACGTGAGGCTCGTTAGAGACACTGCAGGAGAAGATTCATTCCGATTCCATAACTTTTCACTTCCAAATAACTGGGTATGAGTTTAAGCAGTTATGCTTTATGTCACACTGTACTGTAGTGTACATACCACATGTTTGCTAAATTTGATCATAATTACAATCATAATCGCTGATTAGTATAATCAAATTCACCTGATTTTTCATTCTTCTAGTTTGTGTAAAAAGATACATCATACCAGTTTGAATCTAATTATGGGTGTTGAGTTTAAGATCAGAATTGTAAAATGTTATTTTGTGTCATTGTGCGGTTAAGTGGTGTGTCCCACAATCAAAGGATGAGCGGTCAAATCCTGCACGGTGCATAACTATAATATCCTACGAACGAATTGTTGTTTAAACTAAAAATATTATATTTCATTCAAAGAAAGCAAAATCAAAGCTTCAATCCTCACCAATTCACAAATTACCAATTCACAAATGAACATTTGCAGACATTGTCTTCAAACCTCAGTTTTTGGAATGAAATCACATTATTATTATCATTGTTACAAATTTTCATTAAAAGAAAGCAAAACAAAAGCTTCAATTCCTCACCAATTCACACATGAATCAAAACTTGAAACATCAGTCTTGATCAAAACTCAACTTTTGACAAACTGCTTCTTCATCAAAGTAAGACTTCTTCCCAACCAGCTCAACCACCCTTTTAGCCGGACCCGAATCACGTCCCGCTTCTTCCACACATCGACCCACTCGAATCCTCGGTAACACCACCTCCTGCATCACCACATCCATAGAATCATCCTCATTCATATCCTCATCCTCATTCTCATTCTCATCAAGATTTAATCTGTTAGGGATCACAATCACACGCGGGATTTCCCACGTCTTCTTCTTCTTCACCATCTCACTGTTCGATTTCCTTTCAACATTTTCCCTCTTCTTCATCGATGAATTAACCGTTGCCTGATTATAACGACTCGGAACAACTCTCCCCGGCTTTACAGGCTTCTTAACCGTCTCCCCAAACAGTTTCTTCGGTTGAATACTTGCAAGAACAGAATCATCCTTTTTCATCATCTTTTTCGACCCAATCGTCGTAACCGCCTGTCTAATCCTAGTGTTAGGATTCTTGCTTCTAGATGTTTCTTCTTCAATATCATCCAATTTCCAAAAACAAGATTTCCTTCTAGATTGAACTGAACTAGGAGTTGTACCAAACTGTTTCGCTTTCGAATTCGTTGCAGACATGATCTCATTAGGCCCTAAACTAAACCCTCTTCTTTGAACATTGTTTCTTGTTTCTTGAACCTTTTTAACTCCAGCAGTATCAACCACCAACACTGATTTCCCCTGTTTTTGAACACTCTTCATCGCATTCTTCTCCGCTCGAATCGCCTCCAATCTCGCAACCAACCTTTTGATTTCATTCTCAATCTCAATCTCCTCATCAGTCTTGTCAAGATTTTCACTGGGTTTCAAAGAACCAATCTTGATTGGTAAATTCTTGAATGGCTTTGATTGGTGAAGTGGGTTATGAAGAACAGAGGATTTGGAAGTGATAAACCCAATTGGGCTTTTGTTTTCTTTACTTGAAAACGATGAATCAGAAGATAAATTCACAGGAAGTGGTTTGAAGGTATCTGAAATATCACCATCATCAAAAGCTTGATTGTTCCATATCTGCAGATCTGATTCGCCAAGAACATTCATGTTTACAGAAGAAATGAAATGGGGATTGAAAGAAAAGATTTGAAATTTGATTAGGGTTTGGTGAAGGGGGAAGAAGATGGTTAAATTGGGGATGTTGATTTTGTGACCGTTGGAGAAAATTAGACGTTTTTTGTATGCGCTCCTTAATTTGTACTTGACGCTCCAATGTGATTAAAAGGCTTTTAACTTTTAATCATAAGGGTTTGTGATATTGTTGTGTTTACAGTCTTTTTCAACCCTTAGGATTTGAAAAATTGCAACATTCTCTCTAAACAAATTGTGCTCTTTTAGTAATTTAGTAAACGTGTCACGGTAGTGTCTACTTTAGCTCGGTTTGACTCGGCTTGTGTATAGATGCAATCTGAATTGGTTGATTAGAGTAGCTTGTGTATAGACGTTTTTTTGTATGCGCTCCTTAATTTGTACTCTTAGGTTTACTTAATCAGATAGTGGATCGAAGTAAGTCACTCTTGCTAAACTTGTTTGGCCTTAAACGGATCGAGTAAGCCAACAACATTGGTAACTAGTAAAACGTCTCATGTTATCATACAATAATGAATACTTTTTTGTTTTACCGAACTCTAACCGTGGATATTGATCAAACCATTTTCTAATAAAACGTCTCATCTTACCATATTAATCATTATTTTATTGCATGTTAAACAATATCCTGACTTTTTATCATAATTTTCTTGCATATATCATTAGCAATATCCTGACTTTTTATCATCATTTTCTTGTATATCTTTAACAATATCTTAAGTTCTATTATGATTTTCTTAAATGTCATTGCTAAGGTGTATCATTTTAATTACTCGAGGGTATCCTAAACATATAATTAAAAGATTACACCATGTACGAAATTTGAGCCGTAGCCCATGCTACGGCTCGGTTCCACTTACATTGGGCCACTGTTTATAATGACCTTTTTTGCCACCACAATTTTGTCACGTTCAACCGATTAATTAATGAGACCACCACAGCCATCGACTACAGTTATCTTTAACAGTTGGTCAGTTGTGCTTGCACTAGCCACTATAAAAGCAAATATGGCATGTGAACCTTTTTCTCCCGGGATGATGACTCTTTTAGCATGGATCACTCATAGAATTGTGCTCTTAAAGAGCCCAGACAACTATACTTGGGTAACCTTCTATTGTAGAGTAGCGAGGACAAAGCTTTTGAAAAAAAGACCAGTCTTAAAAATCTAGACGATATCTCTTTCGATCGAGTCTTTAGAAAAATGTTTTTCCTTAAGTATTTGTTTTTCTTTTCTCTGGTAGTGAATATTTGAGTAGGTGTAGTGGTTTAGCAGTAGATTTAGATAGTGTAGGAGTGATTAGAAAAACAAACGGAGTGAAATTATTATGTATATTGGGCCATTCGGGTTATCCTTAATGAGTCAATTAAGCCATACAAAATTACAAATTAGCATTTTAGCTTCAAAGCCCATTTGCTCGGTCCATTTTGCAAAACCCAATCTAACACTGTCCAAAGCCTTTTGAAAGATATCACTCTTTTGTTTGTACAAGTGAGTAGTGACAATCTCATTAGGTTGATTTAAGTAACCTTTTTCAAACTTTTTTAATTCAAGTTGGTCCAAATAACCCACAAATATACACAACCACGAATCACTATTAACAACATATCATGTAACACCCAGCGAAATGTGGGATGTTACATATCAGTCGCACGATAGATACACTGTCACTACTGCAATCACTGCCACTACCGTCACCTTTAAAGCCATCCACCACTGTCTCTGTCTACCGTTGCAATTAGACACCATAAAAAGACGGAGAACATGAGAACCCAATTTTAATATTTTTTGTCTTTTTTAAATTTTTGAACGACAAGTTAGCAGTTAGTGGTTAGTATTACCAAGTTAGCTAGTATTAAAATTTAAATGCCACTACATGTATCAACTCAAGCCCATTTTGATAAGAACCTGTATTGTGCGCCCAAACAAAATTGGTATACTATTTTAAAGCGTACATTTTAACCCGATATCAATTTGACTCAAACACGTTTTGACTAGTTACCTGACCGCGCCTTTGTTTTAGGGACCTAATTTACTTGAAGTAATCACACATCACTTTCATTTGACAACTCCTCCAGACTAGTCGTCCTGCTGCTACCTCTTTGTCCAACACTTCAATTTTATCCAAGTTAAAAGTACACCAAATAAAAGTTAAATATTTATGACTAACAATAAAACATTAATACCGTTTATGTAAATAATAAAAACAATATTCATAATAAAGATTAAAATATATGTTAGTTAACTTTGTTGATACATAAGATTGTTATCCGTGAACCAAACTACCTACAACCACCCCATGTTAAATCTATAATTGTTTGTTGCCTATGTTGTTGTAGACTAATTTGGATTTGTATTATTTTCTCTACCCTTCATTTTTTATGTTTTAGTCCATCAACTTCAAGAAGATTAATAATAAGAAACAATCAAATTCAAATCAAAAGTTTTACACTAATTGTCTTTTTAGACTTTAAAACTAGAAACCGAGTTATGGTTTGAGACATTATAGTTTGAGACATTGTACTAGCGGGTTGTGAGTGATGTTTCCACCGAGCTAGTAATAATACTGGAAGTTATTTATATATTCTTATCGTGCTTTTTTTAATTGCTTTGTTTGAGTTATATTGATTCAGTCCTTGAGGACTTCAGGTTCAACGCATATACGACTTGACCAGTTTGGCATTTTTAATGGTCAAAGATATAACTTTTATATAACTTTTGTAAGTGAAGATCCAAATTTCATATTAACTTGTCGGATCTTGAACAACATGTGGCCACAAATGCCTTTACTATAGTAAAAGTTTAACTTTGTTGAACAGAAGAAAGATATATAGTCATAAAAAGGAGGATTATTATGGAGAAGGAACAAGAAGAAAAATACAAATACCATGTACTTGCATAAAAAGATTTACTTTTATTAAAAATAAAAACATGATCATATGATCATAACATATAATGTGTTATATGTTACAAGTTAAAAGTAACTTGTTGTGTTTGGAATATATAAAGGTAGTGAGGGCATGAATGGTCTTAATTCCCTTTCAATTCTTGGTCTTTGTTTTCAAGACATTTTATATAAAAAGTGTGTTCAAAGCAACCGAAAGCTGCCATTGAGTCTATTCATCCATCTTCTTTAGCTATGAGATGTTTACAATTCCAATCATATCTAAAGTCCACAAGTACAATTTATGCTCCACCTTAAAAGACATACGGTATCGAGATGGATGGTGGCGATTCTAGAATTGTCGTTAAGAGTATGTGTTATACTCCACGTCGGCCTCATGCCCCTAATGAAGCCATGTGTGCATTGACGAGTCATCGTATTATTTTGAGTTTTTGAGTGTGCGATATAGGATTTTTATACAATACGTAACTTTTTATGATGATTTCAAACTTCGTGTTATAATAAGGTATCGTTCATACATGTTAAAGTAATACAGACTAATAGTTTAATCAAAATTAGTTTTTATCCCAACTAACCGTAATGAATATTTATACACTCCTAATAAGCAAGGTTGGAGATCACCTTGTCTATTAGTCTCTCAAGTTTAATTAATTTAAAACTTTGTTATATTTACGATTTTAAAACTTTGATTTTGACTTAGTTGATGCGACAACACAGTCATATAACTAAGTTATAAGCCGTTCATAAAAAAAACACAAAACTAGTTATAAATGAAACAAGAGTTGAGTTGATGGGGGTAAAAAAATCATTCACAAATGTATATTACTTAAAAATATGTTTCGACAATGACAAATAATTAGAAACTGAATTATTATCTCGTTATGTAAAGTCCATAATCCAGATGAACATATTAAACAAATGACAAAATGAAATGGACCCTTTTATATTCCAAATGATATAATATGTAGTATTTATTATATAAAAAGAAAGTGGTTAAGCGTGGTTGGAAAAATATGATTAAAAAATCCTACGTGGGATTCCATTTGGAAAACATACAAGCAAGTACCAATAAACATATCAAAGTTTTTTTTGGATTTTCTCTATAAATATTACCTTCTATTTTACTTTTGTCAATATGTTTTCAGTTTCTCGAGGGTGATATAAGATCAAGAGTTAGCGATTCTTTTACTATTTTTAAATTAAAATTAAAATATTTTCGGTTGAGAGCTATCGAATTCAACATGTTATATATAACTTTGTTATGACACCAAGATATATGAATATAATATCTAAACGAATTGGTTTTGTTATTAAAAAAGATGCATTTCTATGTAAATTTCAATGTAAATAAGCTGATTTATATTTTGAACGATCAATTTGATTAAGAAAAAACTAGTAAGATTTTAAAGTAAAAGAGAAATCAAAATACAAAACTACATCATTATTTCCGGTTAAAATTCTCCAATTTACCTCTAGTCTTTAAAAAAAAAAGACTAACTTTATATTTCATTATACATATTAACCAATTATTACCAACAATAGTTACATCCTTTATATTTCTCAATTATAATACACAAATGTTACATGCGAATTTTTTTGTTATGATTTTTCTTATCTACAAACAAATTTTGTATAACATTAATATACAAGGTCGGTGATGAGCGATGATTTGCTCGCCTATTAATCCTTTAACTTTAGTTAATTTATAACTTTAATATATTTATCATTTTGACATCTTTTAATTATTATTTTGATCTTTAACGACCTTGCCTATTAGTCTTCAAATTTTTGCTAATTTGCAACTTTAACCTCTATTTAAGTTTGATATATTTACAATTTTGACTTTTTCAACTTTAACTTAATTATTATTTTAACTCTACTGACTTTGTCTACCAATTCCCAAACTTTAGCTAATTTCCAACTTTAACCCTCATTAGTTAACTTTGACTTAATTACCTTTTTAACCTATAAATTTGTATACGTCGCATTTGTAACCCAATCACTATATCACGCGACTTGATCGTATAATCTCGCGACCTATAACAAGTCATTAACCAAACCAGATGATGAGTACACCTAATATTTGTAAAAAAGTTACATACAACAAACAATCATGAATGTAACAAAAATGATGTTATTGAAAGTTGAGTTGGTTGTTTAGTGGGAAAAACCTTTCTTACAGAAGAAGATTATACGGGAGATGTTTAAGGTTTAAGTCTGATCAACTATAAATAATCGTCGTTTTAAAGAAAATAAAAATAGAAAGGGTAGAATTGTCATTTTAGTAAGGGTAAAATTCCAATGTAGGGTGGCGTAGGTAAAGGGTATAGGTCCCCACTTGATGACAATGAAGTATCCACGAGATGAACTGTACAACGCCAGCCCACACCATTTGGCTTTGGATATATTTGTGTTTTTGCCCCCACCATTTTAGTTTTTATCTACCTCTTATTATTATTCACTTCATTTTGTTTCATTTCATATATATATTTTATACTTTTATATCTAAATAAATTCTATAAGTTTTTTAATTTAATAAAAAAATGTTGTTGATATTCAATACTTATAGATGAAGCAACGAATCGAAAAGTATTTATCTTCAAAAAGTTGAGGCGTATGTCAAGAGCGAACATTTTTTGTCATCAGGCTCAGGAAGCCCACATCATTACCTAGGAAGCCCTATGATATGGACGAGTAAGGTTCCCTTAAAAGTTTAGAGCTTTGTGTGGAAAGTTCGCCTCAACAAGATCCCGACGAAAACCGCGTTATTCACCCGAGGTATTAATGTGGGCTCCGAGGAGTGAATAAACTGATCATATTCTTTTAAATTGTCATTTGGCCGCTACAGTTTGGGCTCGTATTTCCCAATGGTGTGGATGGAGTATATCTCCGGAAGCCTTGATTAGAGAGCGTTTTGATCGGTTTGCTAATATGACTGGGTCTAATCAGACAAGGAGAAGATGGTGGTAATTCTTATTGCCACAACTTGGAGCATATGGTTGGCGAGAAACAACTTAATTTTCAACATTGTGACGCCATCGGTGGATGAGGTGGTGGAGAGGATTATAGTGAATTCGTTTTATGGTTAAAATATAGAGCTCAAAGTCAAAATGTTGTATGACATGTTTGGTGTTGTAACCCCTTTTAGTAGTCTACGGTTTTCTTGGTGTTTGGCCTCTAGCGTCTTGCTTATGGCCGTTATTTCCGTTTAATAAAATTGCCGTTCAAAAAAAATTGATTGTAATTTTTTGGAGGCCTAAATTGGATAATCAAAATCTGATCATTTAAATAAAGATGTGTATTTTGTTTATAATATTAACATGTGGGATTATGATGACATACATTTCTTATACTATACTTAAAAGATACATAATCATATATGCATGTTAATATTAAAGTGAGTTTTAGTGAAGAGAAATAAACTTTTTTCTACACTAATTCTTTGTTTTGCTTGTAAAAATTGAAGATTAAATGAATAAAATATAAAAAATTGGATGACACTTGTATATAAGTGCCTCAAGCTTTAGCTTATTTCTTTACTATTGTTGATCACTTAAGCTGGCCCAAATACTTGATTATTAAGTCATAGAAAACTCAAATATATAATAATTGTAATAAAGTGAAAATGATTGTATATTTATGATATCCTAAAACCATTTACCCACTCCATCAAGAAAAAGAAAAAAGAAAGGGTTATATTATATTATAGTCTTTGACAAAACAATACTTTATGGTAACTAAATGAATTCAATTGTAGGAAGCCAACAATAAAAAAACAAACATGAATGCTTTTTCAAGCAAAAGGGAAAATAACTTCTCTTTTTTTTCTTTCATATGTTATTGTTTTAGGTAAAGGTTGAGGTTTTGATTTATTTTTTCATATCTATAGACCACAAAAGTACACATTTTATGACTCTAAACATATGTAAAACTACAAATAAATGCATTTGTATAAATTTCAACCAAAATTGATCTCGTGTCACCCCACCACAACTTCACATTCGTCAAACTAATCTCAAGATGCTCAAAAGGGTCAAACAAACCAAAAAATAACTTCTTAACAAGATTATCAAGAACTGACATCACTTGAAACACGACCTCAACTCAAAAGAATGGTTAAGGATCAAAGAGTTTAGATTAATTTATTTAGAGTTATGTTTTCACATGTTGATATTTGGCTATATATAATTAAACACATTTTGGCTTGATCATTATTTCTCTATTAGCTTGGTTCACCAAACATATTCTCCAAACTAAAAGTTAACACACTAGAACATAACTCAAAAAACATGTACCTAATAACACTACACTTTCATCTCTTGTCTTACCTTTTGTGTCTTGTATGCATTAAATGCTTATACTATCACATAACATAATATCTATATTGTATTGTATCCTATACTATCATAGTATAATAATAACAATAATAATATCCATACACAACTACACAATAACTTATACATGCATGGGCAAAATAGTAATTTTACACTCACTATACCATCAACCACCACTAGAAAAACACACAAACTCTCACCATCTTCTTCACATGCTCTCATCCCTTTATTCCATTGGTAACAATGACAAATTATCTTTGGACTTAACTATTGTTTTTTGATCATCATCTTCTTCTCCATTTGTAATTCAAATCCAACCGTTAATTCACAAACCTTCCCTTGTTTTTTCTCCACTCATTCCCTATTTAATAATATTTACACAATTCATACTCCTTTCATATGTTCAATCTTTATTTTTTCATACTTCACAAATGACAAACACTGAGGTTAGTAAACAAGAGATTCAAGCAGCCATTGCTAAGGCGGTCGAGCTTCGAGCACTTCATGCGGCTTTGTTGCAAAGCAATAGCCCCGCACATCTCCGCTTACCAGTCGCGTCCCCGGTCACAACTCTTCCTCAACTATCTGCTCAAGATTATCCTGTTTTTACCCCTGTAAGGTTTCTACTTTTAATGATCTATATAATTAGTTTTATAATAACTATACATTCAAATTCAATCTCAACTATCAACTCATTAGCTATATAGCCTATAGGGTCAATACATAAAAGTTTGTAATTTAAAATCATGCAATGCTATATGTATAGAGTACTAATATTAGTATCAGTACCAGTACCAGAGTCTCAGGTTCAAATCCTGTCTCTGAATTCACTGGTCCTTAATAACCAAGGATCAAAAAATAAAGTTGACGTTGGGACGGATGTAATTAATCAGGACAAGACCAAAAAATAAGTCGCTCTAGAACATGTAATTACTAAGAGATTTAACCGGGACCTCTGAAAATAAAAAATAAAAAAATTCATCAGGCTCGGTTTAGTTATCTAGACACCCTCTCTTTTTATCTGGTGTTTGGGTAACTAAAGTGAATGTACCTTTAACAACTATCAGTTTAAAAAAATGTAAAAAAATTATATTTTTTAGTCCTTTTTAGAAAATGGGTTTTTACGATCGCCCACCCTACACACCCTTAAAAACGGGTTATTATTATTATTATTAGTGTTGTTGGTTTTAAAAGATCATGTGGTCCTTTGGATCACACTGATAATTCCCTGTCCATCATAGCTGTTAAAAAGTTGTCTACACCTTTCATATTGATTTTGATATTTCATCAAATATTTCATCAAATATGATACCCTAAGTTTTTGACCAATTAATTCACATAAAAATGACAAAACATAGGTTTTTCCGAAAAAATTAATAGTATCTAATCAAGAATCAAATGCTACAACATGGGGTTAAAAAGATGAGTATATATATTATAAAGTAGATAGATGCTCTTTTGTTTAAATATAAAAAATATTTAAAAAAAAATACTTTGTTACAGTTTCAAGTCTGTTACACAGCTTTTCAGAATAAAGTTACTTAAAAAAAAGATTTAATCTTTTGAGGCTTTCATGCATGCAACATCACCAAGAATTAAACACTTTCTCTTATTTCTATTTTGATGATGTTGTATTAACAATCAACCTTATGTTACATGTTTAAAATAAAATAGTATTAAAAATTAATGACATCTGTTATGTTGTTATGTTATGAACAGTTAAATCCTGTCATGTACTCATGTGCAAGGCACGTCTAACTATTTGACTTGACAGAGTTATGATGACGTACCAAGAAACCAAAGCTTTCCAAGTTGTTGGGATGAATGTAGCGTAAACGGAGGCGGTAACGATGATTTAAGATTCTTGTCCGATTACAAAAACCCGAATTCGTCGTCAAGAACATTACTACCACCCGAGCTCATGAACATTGTCCCACACACATGCCCATCTGATGATCAAAACTCGGTCACCGCATCGTCAAATCATCACATTACACTCCTCCGAGCCTCACCAGGAACGGAGTTCTCGAGATCGAGAAGAAACAGTCTCGGTGATTTCAGATCCATTTCATCATGCAACAAATGCAAACCTGCTACACTTAGCACAAACAATAACAATGTAGGGGAAAATGGTAACAAGAGTCATAAATACTCGAACTTGGTGGTGCCGATGACCGATTCTCATTCGTCGGTTCAATCTCATACGAAACCCAAATCAGGAAAGAGTCTTTCGTGGTTGTTTCCTCGGTTAAACAAGAAAAAACACAAAAATATTGAAAGTTCACCAAACTTGAGAGAACTGGATGAAGCTTGTTATAAAGATTCGAGTATAATGTCGTTTGAGGCGTTGAAGGAAGAATTACATGAAGCGAACGAGAGACGGGATGCAGCTTTAATGGAGGCTTCTGATATGAAAGCTTCAGTAGGTGAGTTGAAAGAGAAGATGGAGTATTTAGAAAACTATTGTGAAGAACTGAAAAAGGCTTTAAGTCAAACAGTGTTACAAACCAAAGATCATGATCATGATCATTCACGAGTGATAACAACGAAAGGCAAACCGGTTAACGGTATGATCAATGAAAACATGCCAGTTAGCAATGAAGCAATGGTGGAAGGGTTTATGCAGATAGTATCTGAAGCAAGATTATCAGTAAAACACTTCTGCAAAACTTTAGTAGCTCAAATCGATGACGGAGATACGGTTTTACTCGAGAATTTGAACATGATTCTTCAACCTCATAAGTTATCTTTGAGTTCAAAATACTCGAAAGCAGTTTTATACCATTTGGAAGCGATTATAAACCAATCGTTATATCAAGATTTTGAAAACTGTGTGTTTCAAAAGAACGGAAGCCCGAAGCTGTTAGACCCGCAACAAGAACGACAAGCGCAGTTTTCATCTTTCTGCGCGCTAAGAAACTTGAGTTGGAACGAGGTTTTGAGGAAGGGGACGAAGTATTACAGTGATGATTTTAGTAGGTTTTGTGATCAGAAAATGAGTGGGATAATCACTGCATTGAACTGGACTCGGCCCTGGCCCGAGCAGTTGTTGCAGGCGTTTTTCGTGGCGGCTAAGTGCATATGGTTGTTGCATTTGTTGGCGTTTTCGTTTAGTCCAGCATTGGGGATTTTGAGGGTGGAAGAAAATAGAAGCTTTGATGGTATGTTCATGGAGGATGTGTTTGCGGATAGACAACGGGTTCAAAACCCGACACGAGTGAAGGTTATGGTGATGCCTGGGTTCTATGTGCAGGATAGGGTATTAAGATGCAAGGTTCTTTGCAGGTATAAGACAACTGGTTGACAAAAAAGAAAAAAAACAGTAGTGTTAATTTGTCAATCTTTGTTTACTTTTTCAGGGTGGTAACATAATGTTTTCATTTTTTTTAGATTGTGTTGTACCTTAAATGTTCTTGAATGCACATGTTAATAATGCAAAATAGGAGGCTTAAAATGTTAATTACAACAACATAACAATAAAGACGATAACAATTAGAATTATAACAACAACGATAATGGCCTTGCTTCTTAGATATGAAGGATCATGTTAATAATATATACATGATCCTTGAAAATCATACTTGAATACTATCGCGCATAATCTGTGTTACATTCATGGAACCGTAAATCAACAGATGCACATATATGTATTGAAGGTCGAAACGTTAGACGATTATTTTGATCTAGTATTGAAGTCGAATATAACAATGCCGGTAATTGTTGCTGGAAAATGTTGTCTTTGAAAACTAATACTTGGGCTTGCCATATACTGTCTAAGACACATGTAAGCAACATTTAAAATACACCAACTATATAGTCCAAATTCTGAACAGTTATTTGAAAAAAAAAGGCAAGAATTATAAAAGAGTAACAAAATAAAAACAAAAACTTATCTTCCTAAAAAACATTCATTTTACATACTGTTCAGGATCATATCATTATTCTAGCACCAAAATCTGTCAATTTACCTTACATTTTTATCAGCTTAACAATGCCAAAGTTGTTATCTTTGCATTATTCCTCATACCTGCATCCAAGAAAACATAACCAACTTGTTAAACAAAACGAATACAATCTGGATAACAGAACTAGAGGCCGCAAAATGGTTAGGTCGGGTCAACCCGCAACACTTCTTGTCCAATAGAACTAACTTTTATTGCAAGTAATTAGTCTCATGTTGCAAAACAAACAAATCTGAAAATCTACTTAATACAACAGAAAAACAATCCGGGTGGCTTTTGACCCGTTTAGATCCGTCTTATTTTGAAGTAACTTTTTCTCTGTCACTTGTTTGACCCGTTAGAGATATCTACATAACTGTAATTTACTTGCTCGTAGTAAAATGAGTCAAAGACGGACTTACAATAACCCATTGAAGAGCCTTCTCAAAACTTATGCTCCGAAGTACTGCATGAGGTCAAGGTCATCATCAAGAAGATAATCAAAATCAGTATCCAGTGAGGTTGTTGCATTGATGCCAAGATCAAACGGGCTATTGAATCCGCCGTAATCTAGTGACAAACTATTGATTGATGATTCGAACTGGTTATCCACGGGTCTCTCATGCCCGTTATGAAACAAGTCTTTTTCAAGATTGTGCATGTTTTCAACCGGTATTGCACTAAGGTTTTCATTCTGCAACCCGCTAACATGCGGTTGTCCTTCAAGTGGAGTATAGAGACGATATGGAACCATATGATGCAATTCAGAACTTGGTGGTCCACAATGGATCCCGCTCGGTCTATATTCGGTTGTTTCTTGAACCGGTTGATACAGTAACATGTCATTAGCAGGTATCTGAACGTCGGTTCCAGTTTCAACCAATAAAGGTCTGCCACCTGCCACTGTATGGTCATCTTGTATGCTTTCTTGAGTTGGAAAATCAGATAACGTTACACCTGTTTGGTTTATATCGGGCACCTCATCTCGTGGCTCGTATGATGCTATTTGTTGCTGAGGTGTCTTTAACGGTTCCCGTTTTCTCTTCTTATCAGATCGTGTTTGCTTTTTATCATTCGCACGTGGCGGTACTTCACGATCTTTAGACGAAACCGAGGCCTGCCCGTCTTCAACGCCATCAACATCATAATCACTATCATAACTATCTGAAGGTCGGTTTTTATCAAGACCATTACCCGAAGGTGTCTCGGTTATCCCCGAACCACCATTATCACCACTAGATTGGAGAACCAAAGATTCCTCCCGGCTCAAAACCGCCAACCAAATTGAACTTTCTTTCGCAGTCATCTTATCCTGCAAACACTTCGACTGGCGGACCAACCTTCTAATTTTGGCAATATTTGGCGACATATGTTTTATAACAGCAGTAAGAACACCAACCTTCCACATCTTTTTCAAATCATGAGGCTTTTTGTATGGCGGAGATTGGCCTTTCGGAAGCCCTAATCGATTCCACCAATCTTCACCGCCAGTGGGCCACCATGGTGGCGGGAGTCCTTTCTCTAACGGAAACTTCCTCTGTGGCGGGTCACAATGCTGCATTAAAGATGATAAAAGAGAGCCCAATGTAGCATCTTGTAAATCTTGAAGAATGACATTAGAGTTCCCATTTTGACATCCAGCTCCTTGTCCTTTAGAAATGCAATCCGTATCGTATTTAGTTATGGCTGCAGGCCCGTTTTTGTCAAACTTAACCTTTTCTTTCCACCAAGCACGTAAATTATCAGACGAGCCACTTACAGGCTTGCCCTTTTCAGGAATAATCCCATAAACGAACCCACGCGCTTTGCAGACTTCCATAAGCTTCAACATATACTTCAAGATCCCATCTTGAGCTCTAGACATCTTCTTCCTACGCGCTTGATCACTCGTTTGTTTAGCCTTCTGCTTTTCTGCAGCTTGTTGTGCCAAAATCTTTTGTTTCTCTTTGAGTCTTTTAAGCTTAATTCGATCCTTCCACATCCGTCTTTCAAGATCTTCAGCATCAATTTCCTCATCACTTACATCTTTTTCTGCTATATTTTCACACCTTATATCATCACCTTCAATGTCTGAACCATTATCCAATCCATTCGTACCAATCATAAAATCATCCATTTGTATTCAAACCTATTAATCCCAACAAATTATAAAAACCCACCTCTCAGAGGAATTTCATCAAACACTTAACATGCACTAAACTTCCCAAACAAATCCCACCAAATCACAATCATCCAGATCCTTAATCACAACAACAAACAGCTAAACCTAACAGATCGAACTTATCAAATCATCTCAAAACCTTCAATCTCTTAATTCTGCACGACAAACGAATCTAAATTCAATAAATTAATCAACTTGATTGAACAAAGTTCATTCTTTTCCCAGAAACATGAAACAAAAACCAAATTGAATAACTTAAAACAAAAATTGGGAAAATTGAAGACATGGGTGTTGTCGAAATGGTTACCTGGTGTCAATTAGCTCGAAAATCTTGAAAAGAGTGACGAAAAAAGACGAATTGATGAAACCCTAGAAGATATGGAGGAGGAAAGAGGGGAAATGAGTAAATTAATGAAATATTGGCATATGCGAGGAGCCATTTTTGATTTTGTAGCTCTTTTGCGTGCAACGTATCGGGGCCACTATCCATTGGAAGACAGATTTTGGGGTCAAATGATAATGTAAAAGTTTTTTTTTAGAAATCAAGAACGTATTTGCTTCCGGCGAAAACTATTTTTAGACGGTCAGGTCTTTCGTAAGTGACTTTTTTAAATGTATTGAAAAAAATTTGATGTTTTACATGTAGCGGTGTAAAGTTGTAACACGTCAGATATTAAAAGACAAAAAAACATTCAAATTTATAGATCAAAATGATTACTAGGTCAAAGTAGAATAAGATATCAAAGTTATAAACTGGTTAAGGGTTGATAATAAATCAAAATCGTAAATATATTAAAGTTAAGTTTCATGGTAGAAATGTCATTGTTTGAAATTTTATGGTGAAGTGAAATAAGGAAGGTTGGTGTCACCGATCTTCTTTTTAGTATGATATGAATAAGTGTTGTGTATTTATTGAAGAAAACTAATTTAAAATAGTTAAGTTTTAGTACTCCGTAAGATATAAGCTAAATTTATAACATAGAAAAAAAAGGAAGATGATATGTTTTTCTATTTAAGTTCTTATGTGAATAACATAATTGATCTATGTGATGTAGCATTTTAGTCAAGCACTATAAAGAGTTGGTACATGTGTTCCTAAATTGTTAATGTCTATTTATTACGGTAGGCATTGATATAAATTTGATAATAAATTTAAAGGGTGCATGAATAAAGTATTTTCTTATGGTGTGGGTGTGCCTTCATAAAATGGCTTCACATCAGACTTATACTTTTCCTACGATTGCTCTAACCGTCTCTTGTTGGTAAGACGCCATGGTGTGCTCTCTATCCAATATGTGTTAATAGGTATATATTACTGGTTGTTCTAAAATACACACACCACATAACTTTCATCTTGCATGATTTGAACAAGTTACACAACCTTTTAGTTACAGGACACCACTTAAGCACCAAAGTGGTGAGCATTTTACAAGATTGACGCTCAATATGCGACTTTTGAAGATATCTTTTTGTGTATATAAGGTGATGGCTAAAATTGAATTATACAACTAATTAGATTATTAACAGTGAGTATGATACTACTATGACCATTTTAGTGAGACATAATGATAAGAAGTCACGTTTTATGGTCTACCAAAGGATGCTTATTTGAGAACATATTCAAAGTGTAAATTAATTAGTAGAATAATTTGATAAAAGTGAAGAATAGATTTGGGATTAATTCAAGAGTTGAACCTTGTTTGAACTCTAGTTAGTGCGTGCAGCCTTATCTTAATTACGTGATATCGCAAATTGTGTTTAATAAAGGTTTTATAAAATAAAATGAAGGGTTTTGGAATAATGAAACTAGAGATTAGTTACGCATATCTTAGAAAACTCTATCTTTGATTAAATCACTATTAGATTAGGATGTATGATATCCAAATTAAGAAGACATTTTATGTAATATAAAAACATATAGTCTCATGTGTCTTGTGAAATGGAAAAGTAAAATATAAGAAAAGTGGTTATTGGTTTTTAAACCATATGTATTGGAGTTTTTTGGAAACACCTTAAAGCAACATGTAAATACACCCTTCACCTCGTAGGTGTTTCTGAGAAAAAAAATCAGTGTTTAAAAAACGACTTCTTCAACCAACAATTCAATCATTACCCAACCAATTATATCTCTTTAAACCTTATCCAAACAACTATTACATAATCATTGGAAGGACCTTTTCCCCTACACGAACAAAAAACCCAATAATAGACATAGATTTCACATGGCACATAAAGTCCCTTAAAAGGATTTGTCGTTTTACAAAATTATGTGCATGCATATTATAATCATTTTATCTTAAAGGCAAGTTTTTACATTGAATTAGCATTTATTGAATTAGCATTTTTTGTAGGGGATCACCGATCTAACATGTGTCAGCTGATGGTTAGTTGAATTTTCTTTTTTTTTATTTAGAAAATGTGTTATCTTAAATACAATTCTTTTTGTTACTTTGCTAATTCAAATTTCACTAGTAAAAAAATCTTACACTCATTAATAGAGGATACTACTGAGCTTCACAAGCATATGCAAGTTAGCGGTTTTATGAGTTTGTCAGTTTCCTCTACAATGGGTTGTCAACATCCTCGAGCGTCAAACTAACGATTGATGATTTAAATCTTGTATGTGGTATGAACATGTAAGGTCCATGAAGAGGCATGCCACTGAGCCTGAATTGTCACCGCCGTTTAAAACAAACAAAAACTTAGACTAGTTGAGCATCTTTAAGAATGTGGTTAAGTTGTTGATAAGGTTTTTGGTTCGAGTGCCGGTTCCGCCAACCGTTTTTTTTTCTTTTTCACTTTTCTTATTTTTTGAAGCCTAAATAAATTACTTTTTCTAAATTAATTTACAATCTTAACATTAATTAGGTCGTGTTTACGTCCTAACGTGCCATGAATGATACCATTTCTTATTTACGTCTAACTACGTTAATGTCACCAACATAATGCATGTAATAATGTTACAAATGTGTCGCGTCACCTGCGGTCATTAATACGTTAATGGAACCAAAATAACACGTGTAACAAAGTCACAAACGTTTTGCGTCACGCGTGTACACACAACGTCACAACTGATTCCTAGTTTGTCTAATCATCCATATACTTATCGTTTTACTAAGCGTTGTACGTGATGTCTGTTTTCAACTATTAAACCCAGCAAGTGTAAGTAAGGTATGTGTTTAAAAATTGTGTTGAAAATTAACATAAATAACTCTTTGAAACTAAGAAAAACGAGAAAGTGGATTTAAACGACGAAAACATTAATATGACCCACATGTTAGTTGGTGACAATGAAGGCTAGCTTTCAACTGGTTATTATATATTATATCCTAGGGACATATATGTGAGTTAAATGACAACGAAGTCTTTCAAGCGTTCACTAGTGGAGTTTCGGCATAAAAAAACGAACCAAATTGGCTCAAGACCTAACCCACGTATGGTCGATTTCTAGGACCGAACATTTAACACCCAAACTCGACTAGGACTCACGTGTTGTATAGAACACTTGCGTGCATGCATTATATTTTGACTTTTGGTGTCACGTTTCGTTATCTCATCTTAAAACTTAAACTCACATCACTTATTGCATTAAGGGGGTTTGTATCAACGTCTTAATGGTTTAAATGTCTGAATGTTTTAACACTTAATGGTTAAGACTGTCTGTTTCGCGAGTAGTTGTCTAAATGGTTCAAACATTTTCCTCTGAATGGGTAATCATTATACCGAATGTGAATGGTTAAGATATCTTATCTGAATTGGTCAGACATTTGACTTTGAGTAGTTTAGAAAGTATATTAATTGTTCAGTCCTCTTATTAATTTAGCATTTAATGATTTAGATTTTTATTAATTCAACACTTACACATTCAAAAGTTATCAAACAACCTCTAATATTTATACTCAAACACCATAACAATATTCCCCAAACCACCTCCACCCAAATAAAATATAATATATCAACAAATCAATCCAAAATTCAAACCGTTAGGGTACATATGGTTTCATTTCCTCATATAAAATGAAAACGGATTCAGAATCACCGAAACTTATGCCATCTCAACCTGGTTAAAACCCGGACTTGAACCTGCCTGAGATTTTTCTTGTGAACTAGAAACAAACACAGTTCCGTACGGACCGTACCCGAAACCGGTTATTACGAATACCAAGTTGTGCACCGGCTCTATACGAGTGTATGCAAAAGCACTCTTGTGTAATCTTTTTATTAGTTTAATCCACATAGTGGGCCACATGATTTTGTTTGGTGGCTAAGGAAATAATTGTTGTGAACTTTGTTTGCACCCTCACAACTCACAACACAGTGCATATGGATTATTTTTTGCAAATTCTTTCACCTCATAATCACGATTAAGATAATTGGTCATATGGTTTATTTTTGTTGCTTGTCTAACTATTAATACATAATACATTCAACGACTGTTTGACTTACTCAAGAACACAATAAAAAATGAAACATATCACTATGAGAAAACACACTAACCCAACATGAAACCCTATTATATTTCGGGTAGAACTTAAACGCAAAACCTCCACATTTTAATGAAATTTTAAACACGTTACCTCAATCATTTGGGTTTGAATCATTGATACATTTTATATACACTTGATTGCTTCCTTATTTATTATTAAATGCATTGGTAGATTATATGTTACCTTAACTTGGTTTATTGCATATTGAATGTTGAGAATCGAATGAAGTCAAGTCGAAGATTTTTTTTACGGTAATTTGGATCACTAACGGGTCATTAGTCTACACAATCATCTTTATTTCTCAATTAGGATGAAACATACGTTAGATGAGAAAACAGCTCCCAACCCAACCTAGATACTTCATCTCTTTATCTCTAGTGAGACTTAAACATATAAGCATTTAGTTGAGGACCAAACACATTTGTGAGGAGACGAAGATAGTGGTTTAAATTTTAAAAGACTTACCAAAAATGCATTGGAGTAATGGACTTATGGACAAAAGAAGAAAAAAGAGATGGGCTTTAGATTAAATCTACTTGAGCTCTGCTGAAAGAAATATGGGCTGGGCTAACATAAATTAATGGGTCGTGATGAACAAGCCCTTTTGCTTCAAAATTTGCGTTACAAATTTTCACCATTCCAACTCATTCCTCATAAGTCATACCACGTCCTCATATTTTTTTAGCAAATTTGTATCCTATTGTTATTTTTTAACTAGCTTAATGCCCCGTGTAACATACGAATTTACGTAAAAAAACACGATATTAACTTATATTTCTTATAAAATAACACGTGTAATATGGAAGTTGAATCCCACAAAGATTATAAATTATTATGTAATCCACCGATTAATATGGATAAAAGAATACTGCTCGTTTTTTCTTCCCGCGAGTATAGCTGATGAGCCCAAGTTTTATTATTACATAAAAAACAATTGAATTGTGATCAAAGAATTAAGTTATATTGTCCCCATCTGTCTTAGTGTTCAACGAAGGAAAGCGCCCTTCCTTGGAAGCAACTCAATTTAAGGCTTCGCTCCTAGATCACTTTAAACTAATTAGATAGATGCATAGGAAGATAAGTTTAATTATTAGGAAAAGATATGTAGATAGTATTTGACTCGAATATGATCTGTGCACTAAATGAAATGAGAGTTTGCCACATAAGTTTTTTCTTATGTAACATATCTAAAATTTTAACAAGTGGATGTGTTATTCAATTATTAGCTTATGTGACCCAGCTTCATATCACCTCCACACCACCCATATTTTCCTTTTTAACTTCACTTGGTGGAAATGGTTTAACCCTCTTTAACCCCCTTACATAAATATACTTATATATGTATACTAGATTAGTACCCGTGTATTACACGGGATTTTAGTTTTATAGGCTTTAACTAAATTTAGGTATCAAATTTAATTTTTTAATATATCCCTTATTAAATCGATTTTGATATTTATAAATATATTCCTATCAAAAATCATTTGTTAAAATAAAGGAGATTATTTATAATAATTAGTAAATTTTTTATTTGAACATATCGGATTATGAGATAATTCATAATAATTATTAAATTTTTTATTTAAACATATCGAGTTAGGAGATAATTAATGATAATTGATAAATTTCAATTTGAACATATTTGGTTAGGATAGATCATGATAACTGGTAAAATTTTTATTTAAACATATCGGGGTTAGGAGATAATTCATAATAATTGGTCAATTTTTAATTTGAACATATCGGGTTAAGATATAAATCATGATAATTGGTAAATTTTGTATTTGAAATATCGGGTTAGGAGATAATTGATGATAATTATGAATTTTTTTTAAACATATCGGGTTATTTCGAATATGGATCATATCATGACCATCTAAAAATTGTCCATCAAATTAATTTAGAGCATGACACCTGAGCAAAATCCTATATGGAGTAGTTAAAATGATGATATGTGGATGAGTTACTTAATTATTAGAATACTAGGTTAACACCCGCGTGTTCACGCGGATGAAACGGTAAAAATAGAAAAATAATATGTTTAATTTTTAAATAAGTAAAATAAAAAATATGCAAGTTCTTGTAACATTTATTTAAAATTAACATAATTTTAACTTTTAAACAGTTAAAAAAAGTGTAAGTCACGGATGAAATGATAAAAAAATAAAATTAGTATAAGTTTATATTCAAAATAGTTAAAGTAAAGCAAAGATTCCGATATTTTAATTATTTTGCTCAAAAATAAAATTAGTATAAGTTTAATTATTTTAATTATAAACAATATAATAGTCATTAATTACACTTAAATGGTGATGATTAATATGGTGGTGACAAGTGGCATTGTGTGGAGGCAAGGCTTAGCAATTTATTAGAAGAGGAGATGTGTTTGAGTGAGCCCCCTTCTTCTTTCATGCATGAAGGAGCTAACGTTGAGCCCTTTCACGCCTCCCCCCTCCCGCATGGTGTGTCGGGGTGTTAAAAGTGATGTGGCATTGGACCACATTGCTTGGCCTTAGAATAGGTAGAGAAAAGAGAAATAGGAATTAAAATAAAAAATATGTGGAGTTATTAGACAATAATACGACAATTAAGAAAATAATTCACTTGGTAAATTATAAGGATTGAGAATAGACTTTGAATGCTTTTATATGTTCACTTTCACCGTCTTTAGTGTTCATTTGATCTTGGTTAGTATCAAATTTAACTTATATATATTGCCTTGCTTCACATTTCGTTTATGCTTAACGTTGAATGGGCCTTCCTTTAAAACGGCTACTTTTTTTTACCTTTTATATTCTATAAATCGATTTTAATAATACACATTCATCAAGAAACCCGTTAACCCGAGGCGCTTGTGGCAACCGTGCCACACTGCCACCTGAAATCTGTCAACCAACGGCATTTTTTTACAACGCAGTTGAGAAAACTGTGTGTGAAGAACTCACAAAGATGGTTGCCGAATTCAACACAACGAAGATGACGTTGAAGACAAAAAGACCGGGCCGAGAGAAGAAGAGGAGATTGAAGCATGTAGTACTGGCAATCAATAGGCGACTCAATTAAGTTTTAGCACAACAACAATAACAAATGATCAAGGTTGAAAAACACAGGGAATTATAAATTCTGTTAAAGTCACAAGATTAATTGAGCGGACCATTGTTGTAAAAGACTAAAAGTTATTGGTTAGAAAACAAGAAATTGCCTCGTGGTTGTAAAAATAGTTAGGTTAAAAAAAAGGCTAGAGGCCTTGGTGGGACCAACGATCGTACACTTAAAACTTTTACGTGTAAGACTTGATGTTTCTTAAAAAGTCATATGATTTAAAATATGGCATTAAATAAATAAGAAAAGTATAGTTGATAGTTCTTGTGCACGTTTTATTGAATTGAATACTATTCACTATATATGTCGTGTGGTTCTCATGTGACACCCCGTATTAGCAATTAGATGTTAGCTAGGAAAAATCTTCATTTCCTCATAAATATATGAGAAATAAATACTATACTTACAACAATATGTACAGAAAAAGAGATCCAATCAAACTAAAACTCGTAATATGATTAATCCAACTCCACGTTTTTAGCTTTTATGACTTTAGTTTATAGGTTTAATAATATTTGTTTCACACTGATTGTGTATTTTTCTGATCTTCAATGTGTTTTTCCTACTCGTAAATGTGTTTTTCTTACCCGTCACGTATTGTCTTTATTACTCGATCGTTATTATGTCTTATTGATTATAATTGTTTTTCATTGTGTTTTTCTTACGTGTAATTGTGTTTTGATACCATTAACAATTTTAGTCTCACCTTAACAGTTTTGGTCCTTGTGATTTGATTTTTTTAACAGAAATTGTCTCGTACACTAGCTCCATTTAATTTTTCGTTAAGCATCCCTCACATTTGAAGTAAGAATGTCATTTCTCCCACTCTTTTTGACAAACGGCTAAATAAAAATGTTAACATACATGATGACCTTGATAAAAGAGGGGGAGAAATGACATTTTTACCCCTCAGATGCGTGTGAGAGATTTAATGGAAAATTTAATGGAGTTAGTGCTCGGGACCATTTCTGTTAGAAAATAAAATCACAAAGAACAAAACTGTTAATTAATGTGAGTCAACTGAACCTGTTAACGGTTCAAAACACAAGAACCAAAACTACAATTTACTCTTTTCAAAATAAGAAACATTTTTAGGGAAATTGGATTTTATTAATCCCAACTTTCACCTATTGGCAATTATTAATCACAACTTTACTATTGGCCATTATTACTCCCAACTTTCACTTAATTGGCCATTTTTACTCCCAACTTTCACTTAATTGGCCATCATGAGCCTTCCGTTAACCTTGACTAACTCCGTTAAAATATGCTGACGTGGCATCCACGTGGCAGCTGACGTGGCATCCACGTGGCAACTGGCATGTTTTATTTTAGGGGAAATTGGATTTTATTAATCCCAACTTTCACTTATTGGCCTTATTAATCCCAACTTTTACATATTGGCCGTTATTAATCCCAACTTTCACTAATTGACTATTATTAATCCCAACTTTACTATTGATCATTATTAATCCGAACACAAATACAAGCAACCCTTAATTGAATTATGATCGACCATCTTACAAACACAAACAAATCCTGTATCTCAGCTGCAATTATTAATCATTCGTATGATTTTCTCCAATTCAATGTATTAGAACAAGATGCAAGATGAAGTGTGAGAACAATGTGAAAAATTTAGGCTTCAAATTGTTCTCACACTTCATCTTGCATCTTGTTCTAATACATTGAATTGGAGAAAATCATACGAATGATTAATAATTGCAGCTGAGATACAGGATTTGTTTGTGTTTGTAAGATGGTCGATCATATTTCAATTAAGAGTTGCTTGTATTTGTGTTCGGATTAATAATGACCAGTAGTAAAGTTGGGATTAATAATAGTCAATTAGTGAAAGTTGGGATTAATAACGGCCAATATGTGAAAGTTGCGATTAATAATGACCAATAAGTGAAAGTTGGGATTAATAAAATCCAATTTCCCTAAAATTAAAACATGTCAGTTGCCACGTGGATGCCACGTCAGCTGCCACGTGGATGCCACGTCAGCATATTTTAACGGAGTTAGTCAAGGTTAACGGAAGGCTCAATGATGACCAATTAAGTGAAAGTTGGGAGTAAAAATGGCCAATTAAGTGAAAGTTGGGAGTAATAATGGCCAATAGTAAAATTGGGATTAATAATGACCAATAGGTAAAAGTTGGGATTAATAAAATCCAATTTCCCACATTTTTACTATATATTCGTATATATACAAACAATCCAATCTACCAAAAGTATTTAGAAGAAGCCCTCTACATTAATTACAAGAATATCGTGTATTTCAGACCAACTATAACTTAAACATGCATACAACCTTGCTTTATCTCTAGCTACCTCATTCTGTTGGCCATCGAGTCTATATACTACAATGAAAGGTGTTATCACCGTTCAACCAACCATTTCCGAAGCACTCGCCAAAGTAACCGTGGGTCTTGTACGAAGCGTGGCCGATGGTGTTTCTGATCTCTTAGCAAAGTCGTTTTTAGTGGAGCTTGTTTCTACTGATCTTGATCGTAAGTATATATATACTTATATATCAATTATCATAGTTTGTTGTTTGTATGCATGCATGTTTTCTCAAGTACGTCACACGTATATATATATATAAGTAACCATGCATTATATATTTTTTTCAAAGTATCTATAGTATATTTTTTCAAAACCAACTTTAATAAGTTGTTGTTTTTAACTTTTTTCACATGTGTTTGTAGCATCAGGAAACGAGAAGGAGACATTGAAGGCGTATGCAAGTTGTGTCGGGTTGTTACACGATGAGAGTAAATTGTACAAATACAAATTCGAGTTTGATGTTGTTGATGAATTTGGGGATATAGGCGCGATATTAGTAGAGAATATACGTCATAAAGAGGCGTACATCAAGGATATTGTTATCGATGACGGTAACGTGATCTTTCCTTGTGAATCTTGGATTCACTCCAAGTATGATAATCCTGATAAACGAATCTTCTTCACCAACAAGGTTAGTACTATATATATATATTTTTTTTAAAATGGCGGTTGATGCAACGGCCTATGACCGAAGCACTAAGAGGTGTAAGAACCGAGATCGAAACCCCGCCTCTAACACCAATAGGTGTTTTTTAGTACTATATATACCTAGTACAAATTAGCATAAAACAAGTTAATTAGATTTTTTTAATAGCCATAAAACAAGTTGGGTACGTAATAAGTAAACCAACAACTTACGTTTTTTTAACTGTAACCAACAACTTAGGTAACGAGTAAATACTCGGTTTATTGATTCAATTTCATAGTTGAATTTAATACGAGTACTTTAATTGGGTCTCATAAAAGTAGAAACTTAACCTTTGGGCTGTCCGTGAAAATAATTTATTTAATTTAATAGTCTAATAGATGCTTTAAAAAATAGTTTCATTTTGATGGTTAAAATCTATACATTCTAATAAAATAGGGTTTTTGATGTCACTTGATATGTTTGGAGCCATTGTTGATATAATTTTCCCGCTCAATAATCTATCTAATAAATCAAATTTTTAGGGGGCAATTTTTGGAGAGATTTTTTTTTCTATAATAGCAAGTTTGAGAGGTAAAATTTAGCTAAATTTTTACCATGCAAGTTGATGGAGCCAACTCCTTAAATGTTATATATTTACAAATTGTTAAATATAATGGTTATAATTTCTTTATAAATATTACTATTTAACCCGTGTGTAACACACTGGTATTATACCTAGTATATTATATATTTAACCCTCCTACTATTACACAACACACGACCATCAATTATAAAATAATTACCATATTTAAGTTGATATATTTTCTCTATCAATTACAAAAACAATTATCGTATTCTTACAAAAGGAAAAATATCAATTACTAAAATATATATCAGTATTATTCCAAAGCATTGATTTTTGTATTAAATAATATTTAAACATCGTTTTTGTCTACGACATTAGTTTGTCGATCTCTTAGCTCTATACCAAAGCTCATGTTTTGTACCAGCACAAGTGTCATCCATTTGTACGATTTTGATCAGATTTTTATGCTCGTGAATCCGTAATTTGTACCAGTACAAGTTGTCATCCATATGTGTTTTGTTTTTGCTGGTGTTAGAGAACGTACCCAAGATGATAATGATTTATATTGTAATGCTTACTCTTCATTTGATTATTTGTTTATTATGCTCGATAATAATTAAATATTTTTTGTTATTTAACTCGTATAACACACGGGGTATAATCTAGTATATATAATATAATAAAGTAAAATCAATTTTGTTTACGTGACATTATTTAAATCAACTTTGGTTATCTGATATGGTTTAAGAGACTTTTTTACCATAATAAATTCATATTCAAAATATTTATATTTATGTATATAATATATTTTAATAACGCTATTGACATTTTAAACACCTAATATTTAGTAGATTTTGAAAATAAAATATAAGTAGTTATATTTTCAGCTCTCTCATGTTAGGGGTGTGTATGAATCGGTTTGTATTTTAAAATGGTATAAAAATAAAATTTTGAGATAAAATTGGTAATAACATATATACATTAATTAAATACCTTAGTATTTTTAATCATATATAACTTTTTATACGGAATTATATATAAAAAAACTACACAATCAATCATGTAATTCTCTTTAACTTGAGTATATATAATATTGCTATACTAAATTAGTTTTTTTAAAATAAATTGTGTCTTTCAGTTTTACCACGCTTTTGTCTCAAAACAAATTAGATACGTTTGTGTCCTCATGAATATCCTTAAAATCACTAATTTGGTGTTTTTTTCCCGAACATAGCTCTCATTTCATTAAGACTATAGGACGACTCATGGATCATATTCAGGTTAAATTCTACTCGCATATGTTTTCCTAATAATTAAATTTATCTTTTATGTATCTGTCTACTTAGTTTATAAATAATTATATAAGTGCTCAAATTTAAAATTTAAATTTATTTTATTCATATTAAACAGTAGATTACATTATAATTACACGCTTTTTTCATAAGACATTAAATTATTAGTGTATTTTTTTTACCCAAACTCGTGTGTTATACGGGGCATTAAACTAGGCATTTACAAAAACATTCCATCAAAGATTAAAGGGTATTTAGGAAATTTCATTTAAATTTAACAAAAAAAACTTTTATTATTGCTAATACCTAAACTCGTTACAAATTGAACCACCAGTGTGACAATTAGTCAAATTGTGAGTATAGTAAAAAATTAACGGCTTTGTATGGAATGATGCAACGGTGAATCCTTTAATCATTCTGTATGGCTGATGAGAACAGTCATATATAACATCAGCAACGCCAGCGGGGCTCAAGTCTTTAAGGGAGAAAGATCTCAAGTCTCTTCGAGGCAACGGCGAAGGAGAGCGCAAATCGTTTGAAAGGATTTACGACTACGACATGTATAATGATATCGGAGATCCTGATACCAACTTAGATCTATCTCGCCCGGTTCTCGGTGGCGAGCAACATCCTTACCCTAGGCGTTGCCGAACTGGTCGCCAAATGACTAACTCAGGTACTATATATCTAGAAAACCAAAAAATAACATTTTTGTTAACTACGAACGCATACCCTAAATATATAAACTTTTGTAAAATTTTAGAACCCTGGTCAGAAACAAGGACCATACTCCCATTTTACGTGCCTAGAGATGAAGATTTTTCAGAGATAAAACAAATTTCCTTTGGGGCAACAACGTTGTACTCAGTATTGCATGTAGTTATACCAACGTTAGAGTCGATATTGACGGATGTGAGTAAGGGTTTCTCGTCGTTTATGGATATCGGGTTGCTTTATGATGAAGCTGCAGGTGATGATCATATGCTTCAGCTTGATGATGGGATTTTATGTGCTTTACCAAAACTTGTTAAGTCCATCGCTAGAAGCACGAAAAATGTTCTGAAATTCGAAACTCCTCGAATTAATGACAGTAAGCATGATCATGATATATATTTACATGAAAGTACTATATGCATGTGTGTTTGATCATATTGATGACCTTTTAATGGTTAAGTTTCTTTGTTATAGGGGATTCGTTTTCTTGGTTTCGCGATGAGGAATTTTGTCGACAGACACTTGCTGGTCTTAATCCGTATAGCATACAGTTGGTCATGGTGTGTTCAACAAAAACTTGTTGTGTTATTATATATGTTTTAAACATTTAGTTATAAAACAATGTAGCTTTTATAAGATACAAGATTTTGAAGCTAATTGCATGATTAATTAACATCATTTGTAGGAATGGCCATTGATGAGCAAACTAGACCCTCAAGTTTATGGACCGGCCAAATCGGCTATTACTAAAGAGATTGTAGAGCAAGAGATAAAAGGTTTCATGACCCTTGACGAGGTACGTAATATATGTTCGTGCATGATCGATTAACAACAGATTGAGATTTTGAGAGTATCATCGAAATAAGAATTTAATCTCATAGGGATAAAACATGACGTGAAAAGATTATCTATAGACGATTACAAACTATGAAACTTAACCTACAATATAAAACCAAATTTGGAGTACAATATTATGATATCATGTTGTTATGTCATTTTACTTAATGTTTGTTCTTTGTGAAAATTAAGGCGTTGGAACAAAAGAAACTATTCTTGTTGGATTATCATGATCTTCTTTTACCTTATGTGAATAAAGTAAGAGAGATTGAAGGGACAACTCTTTATGGTTCAAGAACCTTAATGTTTCTCACGTCAACCGGGACATTACGACCATTAGCCATTGAGTTAACTCGTCCGCCAAACAATGGGAAACCACAATGGAGACATGTGTACACCCCTTGTTGGAATGCTACGGATGCGTGGCTTTGGAAGCTAGCTAAGGCTCATGTTCTTGCTCACGATTCGGGTCATCACCAGCTTATTAGCCACTGGTCGGTAACATCCTTCGCATCATGTTATCTATATAGCTAAAATTAACGAATTAATGTCAACATTTTATCTATAACTGCTTCGCTAATTTGTAGGTTAAGAACTCATTGTGTTACCGAACCTTACATAATTGCTACCAACCGTCACCTTAGCAAAATGCACCCTATACAAAGTCTATTATGTCCTCACCTTCGATACACAATGGAAATTAATGGCTTAGCTCGACTAGCCCTCATCAACACCAGTGGAACTATCGAGTCATGTTTCTCTCTAGGAAGGTATTCTATGCAATTTTCATCTGATGTATATGCTCAACAATGGCGTTTCGATCAACAGGCGCTTCCAGCTGACCTAATTAGCAGGTAATATAGATGCTAATTCGATCCGTTTTTTATAATGTACATGGACCTGTTCAACACACAAATAACTTTGAAATGTATGTACAAAGGGTTTACTACATAACCAATACAAAACAGTAACATATTTTAGAGGTTAAAAGTTATTAGTTGGCTAGATTTCGACGCGTTTTGAGTACACTTGTATGTTTAATTGTTTATAATCCACAGGGGAATGGCTGTGGAAGACGAAAGTGCACCACATGGTGTAAAACTAAGAATTGAAGACTACCCATTCGCTAACGACGGTCTACTTCTATGGGATGTCATTAAACAATGGGCGACTACATACGTCAACCACTACTACCCACAACCAAACCTTGTCGAAACTGATACAGAACTTCAAGCATGGTGGAACGAAATCCGAACAATTGGTCATGGAGACAAAAAAGACGAACCATGGTGGCCACTACTCAAAACACAACAAGATCTTATAAAAATCGTCACAACGATCATGTGGGTGTCTTCCGGCCACCATTCTGCGGTCAACTTTGGTCAATATGACTTTGCCGGTTATTTCCCCAACAGACCAACCATTGCAAGAATCAAAATGCCTAACGAAGATCCGACGTTAGAAGAGTGGGAGGCATTTATAACTAAGCCTGAAGATGTGTTATTGGATTGTTTCCCAACTCAAATACAAGCTACCAAAATAATGACAATTTTGGATATTTTATCGAGCCATTCGCTAGACGAGGAGTACATTGGTGCAACCATGGAGGCTGCATGGGCTGTTGAGCCGACTATAAAGGCTGCATTTGAAGAGTTCAGTGGTCGATTGAAGGCGATCGAAGTTATCATCGACTCAAGGAACCGCGATCCTGGTTTAAGGAACCGATGTGGCGCGGGGTTGGTGCCATATCAACTACTCAAACCGTTTTCAGAACCTGGAGTGACAGGAAAGGGTGTTTCATGTAGTATATCTATATAATTACATACAAATGCTAGTGAAAAACTTATTACCAAACATTTAAACAACTAACATTTATTATGTAAATTAACCAGTGTATGCACATGTTATGTTGTTGAACCAAAGAGTTTAGTTTTAGTTTTACAAATGAATCAAGTATTTTATATCTAACAAATCTATCTATTCTAATAATTGAGTTACTCATCTACATGTCAACATTCTAACTACTTCACATAGGATTTTGCTTAGGTGTCATCCTCTACTTTAATTTGATGGATGATTTCATAGCGGGTCATGATATGCTCCATATTCGAAATAACCTGATTTGTACAAATAAAAAATTAACAAATTATCATCAATTATCTCCTAATATGATATGTTCAAATAAAAATTTACCGATTATCATAATCTATCTCCTAACCCGATATGTTCAAGTTAAAAATTTACCAATTATCGTGAATTATCTCCTAACCCAATATGTTCAAATTAAAAATTTATCACTTATCATTAATTATCTTCTTACCCGATATATTCAAATAAAAAATTTACCAATTATTATAGATAATTTTCTTTATTTTAGCATATGATTTTTGATAGGAAAATATTTGTAAATATCCAAACCGATTAATAGGGGATATTTTAAAAATAAATTTAATACCTAAATTTAGATAAAAACATATAAAACCGTAATCCCATGTAGTACACGGGTACTAATCTGGTAAGCGTTATATAATATAGCAAAATTTATTTTGCTTATTTGTCAACATTATATGTGTTTTGCTTACTTGGCATCATAAGAGACTTGTCTCACTATAATATTTTTATATTTGAAATATATATATATATATATATATATATATATAATAACAATAATATAATATAGTAACCTTAATTACACTTTGGTTCCCTAATATTTAGATGAAGCTTTAGAAATTTAAGAATATTTGCATTTTAAACCTTTTCCTAAAAAGGGTGATCACGGGTTATCTTATATTTAATAGAGTATAATAATGAAACTTAAGAATAAAGTTGTTAATAACCTACAATTAAATAGCTCAATATTTTGTGTTATTTTCCCGAGCTTAGCGCGAGCACTAAACTAGTTATTTATATTTGAATATGACTTAATGGGTTTGAAATAAAGTTAAAAATACCCAAATAAATCCATTATCTATTCTTAATTGTTGTTTCTGCATATGAACATGATTTGGTGTTGGAACTGCTGCTTAATTTTTGTTTCTACGGTTTTAAACATGTTTAGAGTTTTTTTGTGCTTGATTATATATGTTGTTTTAGACTTGTTGATGTGCTAATATTTTGCATATTGTTTGTGTGATGTTTTAAACTTATATTATGTTGGTGCTACATGTGTATTGTTGTTTGATGTGCTTGTTTATTTATATTTTATTAAAGCGAATACATTTGAATTCGAATAATTTAATCGAATCGATTACATAGATTTTTATTCGTATGTGGATCGAATACGAATACAGTTTTTAAAAGTCTCAATTCGACCAATTCGATTAGCTCGATTCGCCAAATTCGTATTCGATTCGAATGAACACCCATAATTGATAATTTTTGGTCTAAATGCATCCTCAAATTGTCTCTTCTTAATAAATTTCCCCTTGAGTAGTCCCCTTAGAATTTTTTTCTTTTACAAAATCATTCTCGATCAAGACATGGCATCGATATCTGTAGAACAATGTTAGAGAAGTAGGTACTATACAAGTTTTTTGGTTTGTTTATTTTGGCCTCCATATAGTAAGGGCGTACACATATGGTATAGTATTAGTTAGACGCTCCTCTAACATAGACGAATGCCCATATATGTGTTTGTTTAAACTTTTTTACGCGTTTTTTTTGCGAGCATAATTAACACCTTGTCTAAAGTAGGTATTTTAAAGATTGAAAAATTAAATAATGAAATAGACATTTATAGAAAAAAAGAGAACAAAACATTGGAGAAACAAGCACACACTTACATATCAATAATCAATAATCTACCTATTCTAATAATTGAGTAACTCATCCACATGTCACCATTTTAACTATTCCACATAGGATTTTGCTTATGTGTCATGTTCTAAATTAATTTGATGGAGATTTTTTAGATGGGTCATGGTATGCTCCATATTCGAAATAACCCGATATGTTCAAATACAAAATTAACCAATTGTCATGATCTATATATTAACCTGATATGTTCAAATTAAAAATTTACTAATTATCATGAATTAATTATCTCCTAACCCGATATGTTCAAATAAAAAATTTATCAATTATATGATCTATCCTAACCCGATATGTTCAAATTAAAATTTTACCAATTATCATAATTGAGTAACTCATCCACATGTCACCATTTTAAATATTCCACATAGGATTTTGCTTATATGTCATGTTCTAAATTAATTTGATGGAAATTTTTTAGACGGGTCATGGTATGCTTCATATTCGGAATAATTACCCGATATGTTCAAATACAAAATTTACCAATTATCATGATCTATATCTTAACCCGATATGTTCAAATTAAAATTAAAATTTTACTAATTATCATGAATTAATTATCTCTTAATCCGATATGTTCAAATAAAAAATTTATCAATTATATGATCTATCTTAACCCGATATGTTCAAATTAAAATTTTACCACTTATCATTAATTATCTTCTAACTCGATATATTCGAATAAAAAAATTAACAATTATCATGAATTATCTCCTTATCCGATATGTTCAAATAAAAATTTACCAATTATTATAAATTATATCCTTTATTTTAACATATGATTTTTTATATGAATGTATTTGTAAATATCCAAATCGATTTAATAAGGGATATGTTAAAAATAAATTTGATATCTAAATTGTTCAGACCTATAAAACTAAAATCCGTATAGTATACGGGTACTAATCTAGTAACTTATATAAAGAAATATATTATGCTTACTAGGTAAGATACTCAGACGAGTAACATAAAAAAATATTAAAATAAATATTTAGATAGACATGTATTTTTTTTATGAAATAAGTTGGTGTTAATTTTTCAAACATAAAATTGAGATATTAGCGATAGAAACCAAAACTTAACTCCGTTATTGTAATTAATATATAGAGATAAAAACTAAAACTTTATTTTTTTACAAAAGTTTGAGGTTTATAAATATATAGATTTCCAAATTTAAATTTAATTTTAAGTTTAATAAAATGTAACAAAATATTAATTTACATTTTTTATGATGAAATTATATGGATTCTTCATTAAACCAATCAATTTTGATTGTACGAAGTTAAAAACTCTTAAAGTGGTTTAAAATAGGTAATAAAAGTCGTCGTTCAATTTTAAATTTAAACTTTATAATATTAAACAAAAGAAATTTTAAAACATATTATTATAAAATTGATCTAATATATAACCTATATTATTAATTTAATTAAGAGGGTTAATGTAAGAGTTCCGCATTAAAATGACATGATAAAAATATGTTATGCTTAAAAAATAATATGTGATAAAATTTATTAGTATATATACGGAGAGAAGATGAAATAGCAACGAATAAAACGCGTTTTGATAATAACAAAATTGGTTAGAATGGCGGCTATTCTAATAAATAGAAAGTTATACCATTAAAAAATATAGACTTCTTTTAGAGATGTATACAAAACTATAGTACCATTTTAAATATGACTTTTGTCACTTTAAATAAAACGAGTGGCCAAAAGTTCGCAAGTGTTTGGCATATATAGTACAATTATTGGTACGAAACTTCCCACGTATGATAAATGCATCACGTTTCAACATTAACTAATAATAAGAGAAAATTAAATTCATTCATTTTCTCACAATCCAAAAGACAAAACAACATGTTGAGACTACATACACAAGTACCAAACTCCGTTAACGTATCACCTCTCTTCACACCATTCATTACCGGTCTCCCCCCATCCACCAACATCTTCCGACAGGTGTTAGTAAGCAAAGCCAGACGCCATCGTAGAAATATTCAACACGTGAATAGTAACGTATCAGCCATGATCTCAACGACGACGTCTGAGGGCAAGTTCACAACGATGAAAGGTGTCATTAATGTTCAACCAACCATTAGTGGTGCACTCGCTGGTGCAACCGTCGGGTTTGTAGGAAGTTTTGTTGATGGTGTTTCTGATCTTTTAGGAAGGTCGTTTATGCTTGAGCTCGTTTCTGCTAATCTTGATTGTGAGTATATATTCTTCTAGTATGTACTTTTGAGTTTAAATTATAACCATATACTATTTTTTGCTTAATGATTACAATTTATAAACTTTCACACGAACTTTGGTTTGTGAAAACTCACGTACTATTAAACACATTTTAAGAGGTGCTTTACCTAATCTATCTAATTATTCAAGGTTTAAGGGAGACCATTTTTTGAAGGGAAAATATATTTGTTTTATAATTGAAAGTTTTGATGGTAAATTAAGTGAAACCATTAATTCATCATGCATGGTTTGATGGAAACATAATGATTTTAATTTCTTTGTAAATATTATTGTTTAACCCGTGTATAACACACAAATATTAATCCTAGTTACATATATAATGATATAAATTACATGCCGCGAATGTTTCTTCTCAAGAAACTCAAGAAAATATTGACATCATCTTAAATTCTTAACCCCACCCTAGCATAAAAAATGGTTTTAAGTTACATAAATGAAATTAATATTTTTTACTTTGAAAAGACAAAATATCTTTTAAGTGTAATGTTTCCCTCTAAAAAGTTTAGGTTAGAAAGTGTAAGTTTTTATAAAAAGTAAAAGAATGATTTGTATCATTTAAATTTATATTTAAGGGTTATTGGCATATTTTACATAAACTTAAAAGTTTATTGATGGCCATATACCCAATTAAAAAAAGAAATGCATATTTCTTCTTATAAATCATTTGAATTGACGAATTTACTCAATTTTAATTTATTTTATTAAAAAAAGTTTATGTAAATTAGTTTATATTGCATTTTTACTCGTTTCTTATAGATTTTCCAAATGTTTTTTTAATTTATGTTTGCGTTTTGTTAGTTATAAATCTTATCATATCAACAAATTGGGTATATATGCAATTAAACTTTTTACTTGGGTATATATGCATTTAAGGGGTGTTTGCAAGTGTAACGCAAATCCGAAGAAGTTATCACGGACGAGCCACATGCAGGGAAACTTGCACGTGTGGTTCTGGCCGGTATGCAATTAATAGTATATTTAATAGTCGAAATCAAATTGTATGGGATCAAGTTGGTCAAACTATAATATAGTTATAGTTATTTTTATTTACATTTTTCTCCACAAACAAGAATTTTAATCTCTCTACTTACTTTAAATATTCATATCTTTTATATACGATATCATTTTTTTAACTATTTACCATTGTCGTTATATAAAAACATAAAAATATTTTGTCAACAATTTTAAAGATATTAAAACGCTCGTTTTTATAAAGTAAGTAAAAATGGCTTATATAAAAGGTATGAACATTTAAAAATTAGAAGGAATTGACATGTATTTTACATATAAAGAGTAAAAGTCAGAAACAGTGTCTATGATTTATATATCACTTATCTATCATTTAAAATCGTAACTATTATAATTATACCATCTGATTTTGATAGCCATTAGATCTAAAATTTGTTGTCTTAAATTACTTTTTACACTTTACAAGAATTATGAACATTTTAAAATAATCTCACTTTGTTCCCTCGTCTTTTTATTTTGTTTATTAACTTTTAATTGTAATAATACTCTCTGTAAAATAAATGGAATTGTTTTTAATTTTATTTAAAATATATATTGAAGAACAAGCATTTTATGCACGTTATTTTAAGACTATTTTCTTTTGGCTTTTAAGGTATTGTACGTTTCTTTCATCTTTGACTTTAATTTTGGTATAACCCGAAGCCGTCTTTTCAAAATAAAACCATGAAAATCACACCTTTCATTTCTTCTTTTGACTTTTTATTTTATTTTAATATACATATGCATAGGCTTAATATATTAGCATCTCACTATTTTATTTAGTAACTTTCATTTAGTAAACTATGAAACCACAAGTTTGATAATTAAACCAAACGGATTTTACAACTAATATAATATAGGTATGAGTTTATGAGTTTTTGAAATTAGAGTTTGGTTTCTCTATGATATGGACTACTTAGCATTATATATGCTCTTAGAGTGTATGTGGTAGTCTTTCATCACTGAATTACCAAAGTAGTTGGATTTTATTCATTTTGCCGTAAAAAATATGTTTTTATTTATTTATTTAAAAAATTAAAGTTAAAAACAACTATATGTTGTTTATCTCAAATTAAGAGTTAGTTGCGTTCGCCACACGACCTCCTTAGGACTTTAGTTGTCGGCAAGGTTTCATGTTCGAGTTTTGGTTCTACCTTCCACGTATAAGAATTATCAAGCATGTGTAAATTACATTCGTTGATTTCAAAAACTATTACGAAAGCATGTTTCATTATCACGCAAGTGATTTAAGCAAGCTAGAGATGAAATTTTCACGCAATCATTTTTTACAAAAGATGAAATTCTCATGCAACATGATGAACAACCAAGATTGTTTCGCACATTTCACACACAAACAAGTGGTTGTGTTTTAACCAGCTTCATAATAATTAACACACACACACACATAATAGAGAGAAAACTCACTCTAGTTGATAAAACCCTTGAAATATCTTGAAAATATTAGTATTTTTTTAAGATAGGTTTTACACATATTTTTATCACTTTAACAAAAGTTAAAAAAACCGCAGAATATTTTTTTCTTGAAAATATATGTATTCTACGGTATTTTTGTTTTTGTTAAAGTGATGAAATATGTGTAAAACCTACCTTAAAATAAAAGATAATAATATTTTTAAGAGTTTTCTCAACTCGAGTCGATTTTCTCTCTATATTTCCCGAGTATATATATCCATAAAGATGCAAGTGTATTAGGTTTTTCATTATTCTTGAAAATGAAATAATAACAAATGTATTTTATAGTTATATATGGTTTGTGGTCCTGGCATCCTGCTAGCTAAAAACTCGAATGAAAAACAAAACACCCAAGGACCATGGATCTAAAACTTATATAAGGACCACACATGTCATTCCCTCAATTTAGATAAACTAAACGTTTTTTTATATTTAGTTTAGTTACTATATATATTATCACCTAACCTAACGTACATAATCTATATCTATAACTTTTAATAAAAGATGGTTTTAGAGGACATGTGTTATTTATTGGAGAGAGTGTTGAATATTTCTCCCGCTTAAAACTAAAAATATTATCTTCTAAGCTATGTATGGAAACAAATCAATAACATTAAATCACTTATATTTTTATCTTCCAAAGTTTCAATCCAATTTATTTACATCTCTGAAATCAATGTGAAAATGGAAAACAAACAACTTACACAAATAACTCATCGCAACTTATGACCTAAACCCATGCATGTCGACCCGTACGCTCGACTCGGTACATATGAGTGTCACCGTGAATTTTTTCGGATATCTATCATCTGAATTATTTGTATGTCTGTTTTTCTTAATCTTTTTTTAAAATTAATTGATAGGATTTATAAGACATCCAGTTTAAAAGTATTGATATCTAATTTGGTACTAATAGTATATTTGTAGTTTAAATCTATCTGTTTAAGGCTCAAATTAAAGTTTGAATGCAATTTGTGTTTTTATTTTCATATCTTTCATGCAATGTGTAATTTTATTTCAAATGTTAGTTTTTCATAAAGTTTTAGAATTGTGTTTTTTATGTTTCCACCCGTGTAACACACGGGATTTAATCTAGTTAACTTATATATTATAACCTAACATAACTTAATTACAAAGAGTGGCTAAACATCATGCATGCTATAATCATATACGTACGTATATAACCCTTTTCTTTTCTTTTTACTCGGTTACTGTCTTGCTAGTCCAAGCTTTATAATATATATACATACGTTGGATGCACCTTTAATCGGTTATTAATATAATATATCATTAATGTAGTTGGAAAGTTAATTATTTATTTATTTTTTTAAAAGTTGGATGCACCAGTATAACAAATTAGATATTATACACTAATAATTTAAGAAGTTGATAAATAGTGTTAATTTTTGCTTTCTATTTTGGCCACATGAGTTTTTATTTGGTGTTAAGTGATGGTGTGTATGTTGGTATGTAATTAGTGTTAATTTTTGTTTTCTATTTTGGCCACAAGAGTTTTATATTTGGTGTTAAATGATGGTGGTGCATGTTGGTATGTTATTGGTTGTTAATGTGATTGTGCATAGCTGTTAAACTATAAAACTATAGTTAATTATGCTTCATAAAGCCACCATACTCTTTTGTTATTTTATAATTATCATAAAACCTCATATTATATCTTTCTTCTTATGTGGTTACACACGCATTCACTCTCTTCTCTCTCTTTCTTCTTATATGGTTATATGCACTTGCAACTTGTACCACAACGGTGACAATTACTATAATCCGAGCCAATATGTAACTCATATTAACATCACGTTTAAATGCCGATAAAAAACAAAGAGAAAACTGATAGAAAAAGCTCGCGCAACGCGCGAGCTAGCGAATAAATCTAGTATTATTAATGTACGAGATAAATTGTATGTGTAAGACATGGCATTGTACGTAATACGTGGGGTTAGAAGCACCTTATAAATTAAAATAATAATGTTGCTTTCTTAATATATCAAGACTTTAGACTTATAATCTGAGTGAAATAGCATAAAATTTCAGTTTTTGTGATATAAACTTCTCATAAAATAATAATAGTAACGTATATAATGAAAATATAAGTAATAAATTATAAAGTGTATAAAAGTTATTTAAAGTTTAAAAAAGTAATAGAAGATGGTTTAAATGAGAAATCAAACTTACAAGTTAAAACTATATTTCTAAATTTACTTAATTGTTTAGTCACATATATAACATTTGTTAATTACATTCTTTCGTGAGTGACAATCAAAAGAAAACTTATTGTTAGGTACAGAATTTGAGAACTATTAAAAATAGAAAATGTTAAAATATTAAAAGAAAGAGTAAAAATATAAATCATTAAACAATTTTTTTTATTTTGCATATGATAATTTTTTTAAGTTGCACTATTAGATCAAGAATTTATTTATTTTTTACTTAAATATAAATAACTTTATAACAAAAGAAATTAACTCGTTTTTTTCCAGACTACAAATATGTAGTATAACGATACCGTATTTTTATAATATTTTATACTGCGGCATATATACAGTATCGATCATGCTTTTTCATATATGTAGTATCTAGCTACTTCATATATGCAATATCAAATCACAAAATGATTTTTTTAATATACCAATATTATACTCTAGTTAAAAGTATTAAAATTTTAAAATTTTTTATGCAGATATAAAAAAATAATATTAGTAACATACAGGAAAATTATGAAAATTTAAAGAAAAAATGGAAGAAATTATCAAGTTTTTCAACTCAAAATTAGTCTCTTTTCAAACCCTACCGTTCTTGACATTCTATGAATGTTAAATGGTCAATATTTTTAAAGAGAGGTTGAAAACAACTTAAGCTTTTGTTTAAAAGAATTTAAAGAGTGGCTATAGGCACTCCCCTTATATATGGACCATAAAAAAGGTTATTAATATTATTTTTTTGGCATGTTTCTTTTCACATATATAATTATATTATTAAAATACTTTTATTTGATACAATATATACATTGCATATTCTACGAAACTTAAAGTTGTTGCTCGAGTAAGTAGATTTCTTTGCTTGTAATATGGTTCCTATATCAATTTTACTTCCTATTAACATTCAAAATTTTAAAAATTTCTTGAAAATGTAATTTTTACCTTTATCTATAATTATTATTTATAGTGATAATTTTAAAAATGTAGGCTTTTTTACTTCGGTTAAAACACAAGTAATATTTTCTTTGAATGGTCGGGTGATATTATTAAATAATAAAAAGCTAGTCATGGGCTAGATTACACAACGCAAAGAGCATGAACTACAAACGATGCATAATTAAAAAACACTTCCAATTATCCCATATATTCTAGCCAACTTAGATTTGCCTGCTTTTTATTTATAGGAAACTAAGTTTAACCTCTTTCATGATTCTCAATGAGTGTACATGCTGCTTGCTTTTAAAAATCTTGTCATTTCAAGTCTTCCACACACACCAAAGAGCGATTTTGAATATTGAGATCGCCATTTTTTTGTTTTGATTGATCCATTTGTGAGTCCATACTGAGTGGTGTCCATCAATATCTCAAGTGAGATTGAGGGAATGACCAGGAGATGCATTCATCGGCCCATTTGAGACCATAAATCTCTTACCAATGAACAATAGGCAAACATCTTAATCGCCCGTAATGTAGTGTTATTGAGAAATTGTTGACATGAGTTCCATTGCTCAATTTCTTCATTTCCATAGAAAAGATCTCTTTCAACCTCCATCTCATGGCATTACTCCATTGTAAGATGCATAACACTCCACCACTTTTAGTGGGTATGATTGGGAATATCAAAATAATTTGATAGTTGATATTAACATAGAGATTTTTATATATTTCCCCTTCCTAACCTTCTTATAAATTACATACATCTCTAACCATTAGTTTTTATTACATATTTTCGATTCCATTAAAAATTGACACAATTACCCTTTTTTCTATCAATTCTCATAAATGTATATGAGTGAGATTAATACAAACATAAAGTTATATCCGTGACGAGTTTAATAAACAAGTGATTTGTAGCGTCTTTTAAAAACTAAAATAATATAAACAATTTGTAAATATAATGGTCTAATATATTCGATTTCAGAGAAATATGTAAATGATGATTTTAAAATTTGGATAAATGTAAATAAACATTTAATTAGTTCATTAAGGGTAAAATACTAATTCAATTAGCTAATTTTAATGAAATGGGTAAATGTGGTAAATGTGTAATATATGTGTTTTAAGATGTGGAAATATGTAATTAATTTTTAGGGCTGGGTAAATATGTAATAAAAAACTTAGAAAGGGGATATATATATATATATAAATATCCCTTAACATATAGGGGTCTTAAATTTAATTAAGAGCTAGTAGAGTTGGAAAAGTAATTAAAACAAGAAATTAAATTTACGTTCACTATAAATCTATCTAATAAATTAGAGTTTTTAGGGAGCAATTTTTTGAGGGAAAACATAATTTATTTTATAAGAGGAAGGTTGAGAGGGAGAATTGAGTAGGAAAATTAATAATTAAAGACAAAATTTTGTGATTAATAATAATTTATAAAATTATTTATAAATTTTTAAATATAATAGTTATAATTTTTTAAAAATATTTTTATTCAACCCTGTGTAACACACGGGTGTTAAACCTAGTTAAATATAAATATAACATGTTGCATCATGTTTAGAAGACGGTAACACAATGTTTTGTTAGTCCCGATCAATCAAGGATCTAATACAAACGATAACACTAACAATCTAAATGTGCAGCATCCGGCTTGAAAGTATTCAACACCACGAATTACTAATAAAAACTTGTTATTTTTTTCTCAAAGAAAGAACAAATTAACACCCCAGAATTAACAAAAGTGTACACAAAACCAACAACTTACAAATGATGACCGGCAGCCAAGACAATATACTAAATCATGTACGCATGTGCATATACGTACCCGCTGAAATACGAGTACAATGTATACGCACCATGCATGTGTATTCATTGTATACACATCATGTGTATACATTGTATATGCATGGTTTGTATACAACGGATATGCATGGCACGTATACATTGTATACGCATTATGCGTGTATAATTTACACACTTTTGCGTGCATGCCTTAGTCACAACTACGAATTAATCGTTTATGCATGTTGTTTGTTGGTTGATGCGTCGGTCTAATCTTGTGGATCCTTACATGCATGTTTTTTTTAATATTGTCAATAGTGTTCATGCATGTTTCATTATTTACATAAAGTCAGGTATGTCATCAATGTCTCATTCGTTATGTGCGTCTTATAAATACGTACTGGTCAAACCTATTTTCAATTAGACAATACCTTAAACTTTAATTCTTATGAATATAATATATACTAAATATTAAATCTTTTAAACAAAGTACGTAATATAAACTTGAAATGTTATAATATTATAAAATATTTATAACGGTTAGTTTTTTTAGTTAAATATATATGACTACAAAGCTACCACATTTAGGAGGTTAGGTTAGAAAAATGGTGAATTGGAGACATGGCAACTTGAGACTGATATATGTAATATGTTAGAAGATAAAAGTTTGAACTCTGAACTATTAATGGAAGAACTTAGTAGTTAACTGAAAATTTGTTAATTGAATATATATGGTGTGAAATTATCTATTAATAAAGTTCTAATCATTAATTAATGTCAATACAACAGGTATTCAAACCTTACAATAACTATTAAAAGAATTATTTTCATTATTTGTATCAACAAAATAACATTCTATATTTTTTGAATTTGTTAAAACTTTAATTTTAAAAAATCAAGAGAAAACGATACAAAAGGGCTTGTTTTTCAATGTCTGCGATACAGTGATAAAACATGGTTGTGTATCGTCGTATCACATAGATAGGTGTTGCAGGCTCAACAATATAAGTAGGGCTATGAATTTCTGACCCGACCTGAACCTAACCTGAAAATTATGGGTTTGGGTTTACATTAAATGGGTGTGGGTCAGTTTCGGGTTGAACCCGCTGACCTGATTTCAAAAACAGGTCAGGTTCGGGTCAATCCACCGGGTTCACGGGTTGACCTGATTTTTATATAAATATAAAATTTATGTATATTTTGTCAATATACATGTAGTTTAGGGTGCATTACGTTAAAACTATAATAATATCGAATGTCTTATATGGTTGTGTGTACATTTGGGTGCCAATTCCCGATTTTCTATAAGCTTGCTCTCGTTTAAAGAATGCATTTTCTTGGTAATTTTGAATTTTTAACTCTTGGAGAATGTAAATATTTGTGATAATTCAGGTCAAATGGGTCGGGTTTGGTTCAACCTGCTAAAAGTCGGGTCGGGTTCAGGTTTAAGTAATGTCTAAATTTTCAGGTTCAGGTCAGATTTGGGTTTGTATAAATTTTTCAGGTTCGGGTCGGGTTCAACCCACTAACCCGATATAAGGCAACATAGCAACCTATGTATGGTATGTTGAAAAATTGGTGATAACATAGCAGCCTAAAGTCAATGGTTATATGTGTAATGTTGACCGGTTAACTACGCAACATACCATCTCTTATTAATAAGATTTAAATCCAAGACCTAGTGTTACAAACAAAAATACTGTGTTAATTAATTGTTATGTTTTTATAATAAAGATCCTAATATGTCTTTTATTTGTCGGATTTGCGACAAGAACCCGGGGTACACGTACATAATGGGTTGACGTACATGAAGTTATCTAAATATGTAAATCACTTAAAAGAAAGTAAAAATCCATTAAGATAATATATACACGTACGTAGATTATATATATTACATTACATTGCATTACATTACATATTAAATTAACAAAAGATATTTATTATGTAAGTGAATTTAATAAGATTTAGTTTTATTTTCACATTTGTATATGAATTAGCGTACGGAAAAGAGAAGGAGACAATTAAGGCATATGCAAATTGGGAAGGGTTCAACGATGATGGAAGTAAAATGCATAGATACGAGTGTGAGTTTAATGTTCCTAATGAGTTTGGGGATATTGGTGCAATATTAGTAGAGAATGAACAACATAGAGAAGCTTACATCAAGAATATTGTTATTAACAATGTCACATTTACTTGTGACTCTTGGGTTCACTCAAAGAATGATAATCCTCATCAAAGAATTTTCTTCACCAACAAGGTTAGTTACTTAATTAGTTAGTTAGTTAGTTAGTTAGTAATTGTGTTTTGAAATAAACTTATCGAATTTACGCGGTCGGTCGATGTACAGTCATATCTACCATCGGAAACGCCATTAGGTCTGAAGGCTTTACGGGAGAAAGATCTCGAGTCTCTTCGAGGAAATGGTGAAGGGGAGCGCAAGACATTTGAAAGAATTTACGATTACGATACGTATAATGATATCGGCGATCCTGAAAGCGACTTAGATCTATCACGGCCAGTTCTCGGAGGCGAACAACATCCTTACCCTAGGCGTTGCCGAACTGGCCGTCAAATGACCACCACAGGTACACATATATTTTGATACAAGCATGCAGTGAGTTAAGTGATAAATTTGTGCAATTAATTTCTTCAGAACCTTGGTCGGAGTCGAGGGCGGCGCTTCCTTTTTATGTACCGAGAGATGAAGATTTTTCAGAGATAAAAGAGGTAACATTTGGGGCAACAGCATTGTTTTCAGTATTGCATGGAGTTATACCAATGCTAGAGTCGATATTAACAGACGCGAACAAGGGTTTTTCGTTATTTAGAGAGATTGAATTACTCTATGAAGAAGGTCTTGATACTACTGATCTCCCTCATAGTGGACTTATAAGTGTGTTACCAAGGCTTTTTAAAGCTATTACTGGTACTGCAAAAAGTGTATTGCAATTTGAGACACCTAGAATCAAAGATAGTAAGCTACTTATTTCAACAAACCATATATGTGTATATGTGTGCACTTGTTATAAAAGAACAATGAAATTGATGAATTGAATATGATGATTATGAAGAAATGAGAATGAATATACAACACTGGAAGATTGAAGCTTATATAATGCTATCAAGTCCCCAACTTTCAACAACCTAACTGATCTACACAAGTTGCTCAACACTCCTACCGTTAAACAGTGTTTAACGGTTAATAACAACCCAATTAACAAACTATTACAAATTGTCAAAACAAGACCCTGAAGTTTCACTAACTATGCATTAGTATAAAACTTCTTCTTATCACACAATATGTAGTAACAATGTTGTAACCCAAGTTGACCCATCTGAAGAATAATGCTTCAACAATTAACAATCTCCACCTTTGAACAATATTCTTCAGTCAACTACAAACTTCACGTCTAACGAACATTCAACAACTCCAAGCAATGCGAAAACTTTGACCCAGGCAAACCTTTTGTCAACATATCAGCAGCATTCTCCTTGGTATCAACATACTGCAAAGAAATCTTCTTTGCATAAAGAACATCTCTAATCCAGTGTAACTTTACATCAATGTGCTTGGATCTGTCATAGAATATCTGATGTTTAGCAAGCTGAATAGCTCCCTGATTATCACAGAACACAATAGGACTTTTAACTTTGAAGCCTAACTCTGTTATGAATCCCTTCATCCAAATGGCTTCTTTTACAGCTTCTATAAGGGCCATAAACTCAGCTTCTGTAGTTGACAAAGCTACAACATGCTGCAGAGAAGCTTTCCAACTTATAACACCTCCAAACACTTTAAACACATACCCAGTAATTGATCTACCCCTGTCATAATCTTTGGCAAAGTCAGAATCTACAAATCCTTGAACAATCATGTCTTGATCACTATTTCTTCCAAACTCAATGCCCACATTTCTAGTTCCATTTAAGTATCTTAGTATCCATTTAACACCCTCCCAGTGTTGTTTGCCTGGATTACTAATGTACCTACTCACCACACTAGTAGCATACCCAATGTCAGGCCTTGTACACACCATCAAATACATCAAACTTCCAACTGCATTAGCATAAGGAATGTTAGACATTTTTGACTTTTCTTCATCTGAAACTGGTGAGTCAAGACTAGATAATTTGAAGTGACCAGCCAATGGAGTAGATACAGATTTGCTGGTATCCATGTAATACATCTTAAGAATTTTCTGCACATATTTTCCTTGAGATAGTCTTATCACACCAGCAGATCTATCTCTATTGATCTCCATTCCCAAAATTTTCTTTGCACTTCCCAGATCCTTCATGTCAAACTCTGATTTCAAAAGATCTTTGGTCCACTTAATATGGTCTTTATCTTTACATGCTATTAGCATATCATCCACATACAGCAACAAGTAGATAATATCCCCATCATTACACTTCTTATAGTATACACAAGTATCATAATTGCTTCTTTTAAAACCATGTGTAACTATAAAAGTATCAAATCTGAGATACCATTGTCTAGGGGACTGTTTTAACCCATAAAGTGACCTTTGAAGTAAACACACCTTGTCTGTCTTTCCTTCAACTTCATAGCCCAAAGGTTGTTTCATGTAAATCTTCTCATCTAGATTGCCATGTAAGAAAGCTGTTTTAACATCCATCTGTTCAAGCTCTAAATCAAGTACAGCTGTTAAGGATAGGACCATTCGAATAGAAGAATGTCTCACAACTGGAGAAAACACCTCACTGTAGTCTATGCCAGCCCTTTGGGTAAAGCCTTTTGCAACCAATCTAGCTTTATACCTGGGCTCTTCACCTGGCATACCATCCTTCACTTTATACAACCACTTGCAGTCAACAAGCTTCTGATCTTTAGGTTTGTTAACCAAAACCCATGTTTGATTCTTTAATAAAGAATTCATTTCATCATCCATTGCAGCAATCCATTTTCCTTTATCATTTGAACTTACAGCTTCATGATAGGAAATAGGTTCAAGTATACTTTCATTTGCAGCAACATTAAACACATATGCTGAAAGATCACCTCTGTATCTAGCAGGCCTCACTATTTGTCTTCGTGGCCTGTCAGCAGCGATACTTTGTGTTGTATCAGTCCTAGTTGCATTTGAAGTTTGAACTTCAGGCTGTTCAGTCCTCTCTTCATCTTTGTACTCAGGCAACTCCACCTCAATTTGACCCTCTCTTGACTCATTAGTGTCAACACCATCTGATTTTAGAACATCTTTGTACATCAAATCTTCCCTGAACACCACATTTCTACTAACTATTACCCTTGGACTTTTCTTCTCAAGTCTCCATAGTTTGTAGCCTTTTACACCTTCAGGGTATCCAATCATAATGCACTTTTGGGCTCTTGGATCTAATTTACCCTGGTTCACATATGAATATACCAAACAGCCAAACACCTTTAGATCAGAATAGTCTACTTTCAAACCAGACCACATTTCTAGTGGTACCTTCATATCAATAGCAGAAGAAGGAGTCCTGTTTATCAAGTGTACAACTGTCATCAAAGCTTCAGCCCAAAAACTCTTTGGCAGTCCTGAACCAATCAACAAACATCTAACTCTTTCAAGTAAGGTTCTATTCATCCGTTCAACTAACCCATTCTGTTGAGGTGTACCAGGAATTGTTAAATGTCTTCCAATTCCATGTAACCTGCAATAATTGTTGAACTCACCACTACAAAATTCAAGTCCATTATCTGTTCTAAGCTTCTTCACCTTCTTTTCTGTTTGTGTTTCAACTAAAATCTTCCACTCTTTAAACTTGTTAAATGCATCAGACTTTTGTTTTAACACATACACCCACACCCTTCTTGAATAATCATCAATCAAAGATAAGAAGTAAGAAGCACCTCCAAGAGAAACATTCTTTGTAGGCCCCCACAAATCTGCATGTATGTAGTCAAGTATACCTTTACTTTTATGTATGCCTTTATTGAACTTTACCCTCTTGGATTTACCCATAATACAGTTCTCACATATGCCAAAATCACAATTGTGCAGATCTTGTATTACACCTTGTTTCTGTAATTCTTTTAAACCTTGGTGACTCACATGACCAAGCCTTACATGCCATGTCATTGCAGATTTCTTGGTATCTTCTGCAGCTACTGCAACACAGTCATGGTCAGCGCTACCATCCAGAGTATAAGTGTTATTATTCCTCCTTGTACCAGTTAGAACCACTAAAGAACCCTTAATGACCTTGACTTTACCATTATTCAAACTTACTGCATAACCATTGATGTGTGAAATATATATATTAAATAAATGTCGTTCACAAAACTCAGGTTTTAATTAAAATGGAAAACCGAACAAAACTCACACAAGCGGCAAGTGTACCGGTCGTGTGTAGTCAAGCTAAGTAAGTCCGAGTATCGTACCCAAGAGACTTGTTTGGCGGCCCTCAATAGTTAATCGTTATCGACTCCTAACCGATGAAACTTTGTTTAATTTTATTTATTAAAACTAAGAAAATAATAACGAACTAATAATTAAAACTTATCTAAAAATTAATTAAATACTAGTGAACCAAGAAATACTAAAAACGACTAAGAACTTGAGACTAGCAAATATGGAGAAAGCAAACCACCTAGGTAAGAATCCTATTGACGAATTTCACTATCCTTGGGATTAACAAACTGTATGACTCCGGATCTAAAAAAATATGACAAATAGACAAACTAAACTATGCTAAGCCTTCTATAGGTCTTATAAACATAATATAGAGTTTCTAAAGGTCTCATGAAGCTCACGGGATGACGGAATGAATCAACTTTAGGTATCTCCAAACCGGGAATACTAAGGTACCCTAATGATGTATCTCCTCTCGGTCTCAACAATCACAATACACGTAAGACTGTCCCCGACAACCCTAGATGTAAAGAGGTAAATTTATCTAACCCAATTTATGACATGGAATTACAAGAACCAAAACCGATAAGGTAAAGCTTACTCTCGTATAACTCTAATCCTATCAAGTTAAGATAAAAGATAAAACCAATAGCCTATCACCTCTCGGTCTCTAGACTAGTAGAACACTAAGTTAAACCAACATTCAAAACTTATTCCTATGATTAACTATCTCTAGCTTAACCACAATTAGATCTCAAACACCAAGTTTTAAACCTAAACATATAATTCTAATCAACAAAACACAAAGTTAAGTAACTAGAATCACAAGAGGAATATAGAATTAAATGTCAATCACAACCTAGCATGCATACACATCATAAACCGGAAAAAGATAAATAATTTCAATAATATTCAAGTCATACAATCAATCAAATCCCAAAAATAATAAAACCTAGTCAATAATCATCAAACCTAGGTAGTTTTATAGTTTAGCTACTCATAATAATTAATAACGAATCAAAACTAATGATATAAGTAGCAAACATTATGAAAAATTTAAAGAACTAGAACCAAAAGATCAAACCAAAAGTGCAATCCACGCGTCTAACTTGAACTCTTGATCGTCAAAAACCTTCAAACCTTCTCCTTTTATGTCAACCGCTTCCAATCAGCCTTTAAAATTACTTCTCCCAATTGCCTCACTTAAAAATTCTTGTTCGTAAAAAAAAATCTTCCTCCAAACTGCCGCCGGTATGCCCCTGCCTTCCTTTTTTCTTTTTTTTAATTGCCGTTCGTAACACTTCTTTTCTCTCCTCCGCCAATTAATTCCCTAGGCTTTATTTATGCTTCCATCCAAACTAGGTCACGTGCTCCACAATCTTCTTCTTTGAGGCGGGCCCTATTTTGCAATTCCCTTGGCCTTGTAAACATGTTTTAATTAATATATTAAGTTAGAAGGGTTCATTTTATTCATTTTTAATTTGAAACATGATTCGTAGTCCAAACGTGAACTTCTAACATAATATCTTAACTTTTATTATGGTTTATATTAAACATAAGTAAGAACTCATTTAAAATATTATTCGATAGAAACTAACCTAAAATTACTTAAAAGTGTGGAAAATATTTATATAAATAATGTATAATTTAGACCACATCAAATATCCCACACTTAAACCTTTTTCGTCCCTGAAAAAGCATAAACTATCTCAGGGATTCAAGACTCGAAAACTCTAAAACCAAAAACAAAACCTATACAATTACAACTCAAACCTTTAATCCTTACTCAAACAAGCACCCATGACTAAAACTTTAGTGATTTTTAATTAGAGTGGAACTCATAGTTATTATAAGCTTTCCATGGTTTTATTGGGTTGAGTCACCCCAACTTGACTTAAACCTTATAACTAAATGATTAAAAAAAACATTTTAAAGCACAAACAACAATCAAGCAATTTCAACAACATTGCTTATTATTATTCATTTCACAAGTGGCATCAACTAAATTCAATTTTCAACTTACTCCTAGTTAATGTTCCCCATTACATGACATACCCCCGTTATCAAGCAATATCCCGAAATTCATCACCATACGTGATTATGCACGACTTCATCTGTGGGCTTACATATGGCGTGTCCCTTGTGGTCCGTTTCTTATTGGTATTAGGACGCGAGCAAGGGGACCCCATATGACTAACAGGTGGTTTGATCAAGTCAGTAGTGAATTTGTACATTGTGATCAAATTTATTGACTTATAACGGCAGCTTTACTGCGGGTTTTGCTCTTTGAGCTTTTATTTGAATATTTATACCTCTTTTTTTAGAAGTAAAAATACCAGATGAAAGACCGCATAAAGACCCATGGTCTCCGAATCCCGAAACATCCCATCAATACAAGATTTAAGATTATAAAATCATATGTCATGAAATGTTAACCACTAAAACTAAAAGTGTGAAAATTAAAGTTTACTATAAACAACCTTTTTGAAAGCAACTTCATTTTGTATCACACTAGCTAAAAGGCTTGAGTATGACTCAACTTTTTATTCCACTTCAAGAATAGTATGTTTCCTACTAAAAATCACTTAAATTAGGTTTTATAATGCCACAACGTTACTACCCTTTCATTCATAAAGGTTGAGAGACACAAAACAAAAGAAAATATATATATTTTTTTTGAAATTTTTTTTAATTTTTTTGGATTTTTTTTAGACTCTATATTGACTCAAAACAGATAACTAAAACTCAGAAATGACCATTTCCCATCCCCACACTTAAGTTCTACATTGTCCCTAATGTAGAAATGGAAAAAGACTTAAAAACAAAGTTAAGAATGCAAAAATAAAAGATAAGAGATGTGAATTGGAAAAGACTTAGCTGGTATTGCGAAACGCGTAAGCTCCAAGTTTTCGTTCCAATATTCAAGCGTTGACCGTATAGCATTTCGGTCGCGGTCAACCTTGCCACCGACACTCCCGAGCTCCTCCTTCATCTTCACAAATGCACACTCACCCGAATGGAGATTGAGTACGGGTGAGAATAATTTAAACCTGCAAAAACAAAAACAAGATACCCGAGCATAAAACTGACTCGACACAACTAAAATAAATAAATAAATAAATAAAAATAAATAAATAAATAAAAAATCAAGCATAAGATAAAAACTAAACTTACAAACTTTACATACTGCGGGTTGCCTCCCGAGAGCGCTTGGTTTTTCGAGTCCTTAGCCTGACTCATCTCAGATCTCACTAGCCTGGCAAATCGAGGTACACGACCTCCTTAATCTCCTCTACTGGCACTCCACTCACATAATGTTTCAACCTATGCCCATTAACCTTAAACCGCTCTCCATCACTACCCTCAATCTCGATGTTACCGTATGGAAAAACCTCTTTAACAGTGAACGGTCCTGACCATCTAGACTTCAACTTACCCGGAAACAACTTCAACCGAGAGTTGAATAACAACACTTGATCCCCACACTTGAAGGTTTTATTACCCTTCAAGTGTCGATCGTGCAACTCCTTAGTCCTAAGCTTATACTTAAACGACTGTGCATAGGCGTGATCTCTCAACTCCTCTAACTCGTGAATCTGGTGAAACCGGTGATCTCTCTCCACAAACTTAGAAAAGCAACGACTAACCTGTGAACCAATAGTATCAATAAAGTACACGGTGTCGTCCTGGTCCTGTGTAGGCCGCATGGCTCTATTAACATCAAATGTGACCGTCTCATTAGCAACTCTCAAGGACAACTTACCCTCAAAGACATCTATCAATGCTCTCGCAGTGGCTAGGAATGGTCGTCCTAAAATCAACGGGACATTCTCATCCTCGTCCATGTCTAAGATCACAAAATCAACTGGAAACACAAACCTATCTACCTTCACTAACATATTCTCCACGATCCCCCTCGGATACTTCACTGACCTATCCGCTAACTGAATACTCATACGAGTCGGTACCGGTTCTCCTAGATCTAGCTTAGCAAAAACAGAGTAGGGCATCAAATTAATACTAGCACCTAGGTCAGCCAACGCGTTACTCACCGACAAGTTACCTATGAAACAAGGAATAGTGAAACTGCCTGGATCAGCCCTCTTGGGGGGTAGCTTATTCTGTATTACAGCCGAGCACTCCTCACTCAATATCACAGTTGAGATCTGCTCCAATTTCTTCTTATTTGTGAGCAGATCTTTCAGGAATTTAGCGTACTTAGGCATGTGCTGTAATGCCTCTACGAATGGTAAGTTCACTTTAAGTTGTTTGAACATCTCAAGGAACTTTCCGTATTGCTCTTCATTCCTGTGCTGAGCCACTCTACCTGGGTATGGAAGTCTATCTAAGCGGATCTGTGGCTCCTTCTGTGAACTCTCGGCTGCTTTCTTCTCGGTCTCCGCTGGCTGTACTGTATTCGCTGGGCGCAGCCTCTGTTGCACCTCGCCAGCAGGAGCCTCCATCTCTATCTCCTCATCTACATCATCATCAGTATATGGCACAGGTTTATCAGCCTTACCTGTTGTCATGCCACTCCTAGTAGTCACTGCCTTCACCTGGGCATTCGGGTTCTTCACAACATTACTCGGTAGCACACCCTGTTGCCTCTCCTGCATCATACTCGCCAACTCCCCCACATTTCTCTCTAAGTTCTGCAACAACGCCCCTTGGTTCTTCAACATCGCCTCGTTCTCCTGGAACCTCATTTGATACACCCGATCTCTCTCTTGCGCTTCCTTATATCGCGTATCATCTCTCGCAAGGAGTTGGGCCATCATATCCTCCATGGAAGGCTTCCTCTCGCCCTGACCCATGCCACTGCTCTGCCCACTGGTCTGGTCCTGGAATAGACTCTGGGTGCGTGGCTGGAACCCCGGTGGATTTCCACTCCTCCAACTTTGCTGATTCTTCCAACCCGGATTATAAGAATTACCGAAGGTATTGCCCTGCATCCGGTTGGGATTACTAACAAAATCAACCTGTTCCTGGAGACTGTCAACAGAGATGGGGCAATCAACAGTGTCATGACCACCCCGACAAATCTCACAGGCCTGCTCCTTCTTCTTCTGCAGGTCTTTCACCGCTTTAGTCAATGCCTCAACTTGGGCGGTTAAGACAGTATTATTATCGACTTGGTGCACCCCTCGCTGGGCGGAAACTGTAACTCGAGCTTCAGGATACTCAAAGCTACTCATGGCTAAGTCCTCGAACAGGTTATTACACTCATCAACAGTTTTAGTGGTCAAAAGATTACCACCAGCAGTGGTGTCTAAGATATTACGTGTTGCATGGGTGACTCCATTATAAAACTTCTCAACTAGCGCCCAATCTTGCAACCCGTGATGTGGACATTTGTGCAACAACTCTTTGAAACGTTCCCAAGTGTCGTAGAACGTCTCATCGGGTTTCTGCTGGTAAGAATGGATCAAGCTCCTCAGACGAGCGGTTTTCGACGGTGGAAAGTATTTCAGAAGGAATTTATCCTGCAAATCGGCCCATGTAGTGATGGAACCGGCAGGAAGAGACTCTAGCCAACTGTGGGCTCGATCAGAGAGAGAAAACGGAAAGAGACGCAGCTTGAGTGCGTCCTCAGTAACACCGTTAAGATGGAAGGTGTCACAGATTCGGGCGAAGCGATTAAGATGAGAATTCGGGTCCTCAGACTGCAACCCGTGAAACTGACAAGTGTTGGTCATCATCGAAATGACCTGAGGAGGAATTTGCCAATTGTTGGCAGCGATTTGCGGTCGGGTGATACTAGACCTAGCGCCATCGGCTGTCGGCTTTGCGTAGTCGGCAACAACTCTCCTCACTGGTGGATTCGCGTCTCCCATAGTAGACTCGGTGTCGTGAACGGAATCGGCGTCGGTGTCGCGAACTGAACTTTCCTCCGTTTCTGACTCGGTGTCGTAGTCGGGTTCGTCCGTCTGCTGGTCGAATATACGCTCGGGATCGTCTAATGGCTCAAATTCAGGTGGTCCGGCAGAACGGGTGTGACGCATAAACTAGAACGGAAATAAAATAAAAAACTGTAACTAATTGACTTAAATAAAAGTGAACTAATCTAACAAGCAAACAAATAGCACGTAAAAGGCAAACTATATCTAAGGTAACAACTAGCAAATAGAGGAAACTAACCTAGAAAAGAAAAAGATAACTAAAAAAAATAAGAATAAACAAAAAATTAAAGGGTGGTTAGACCCCCGACTCGGATCGTTCTCGAAGTCGCCAAAATAAGTCCCCGGCAACGGCGCCAAAAACTTGATGTGTGAAATATATATATTAAATAAATGTCGTTCACAAAACTCAGGTTTTAATTAAAATGGAAAACCGAACAAAACTCACACAAGCGGCAAGTGTACCGGTCGTGTGTAGTCAAGCTAAGTAAGTCCGAGTATCGTACCCAAGAGACTTGTTTGGCGGCCCTCAATAGTTAATCGTTATCGACTCCTAACCGATGAAACTTTGTTTAATTTTATTTATTAAAACTAAGAAAATAATAACGAACTAATAATTAAAACTTATCTAAAAATTAATTAAATACTAGTGAACCAAGAAATACTAAAAACGACTAAGAACTTGAGACTAGCAAATATGGAGAAAGCAAACCACCTAGGTAAGAATCCTATTGACGAATTTCACTATCCTTGGGATTAACAAACTGTATGACTCCGGATCTAAAAAAATATGACAAATAGACAAACTAAACTATGCTAAGCCTTCTATAGGTCTTATAAACATAATATAGAGTTTCTAAAGGTCTCATGAAGCTCACGGGATGACGGAATGAATCAACTTTAGGTATCTCCAAACCGGGAATACTAAGGTACCCTAATGATGTATCTCCTCTCGGTCTCAACAATCACAATACACGTAAGACTGTCCCCGACAACCCTAGATGTAAAGAGGTAAATTTATCTAACCCAATTTATGACATGGAATTACAAGAACCAAAACCGATAAGGTAAAGCTTACTCTCGTATAACTCTAATCCTATCAAGTTAAGATAAAAGATAAAACCAATAGCCTATCACCTCTCGGTCTCTAGACTAGTAGAACACTAAGTTAAACCAACATTCAAAACTTATTCCTATGATTAACTATCTCTAGCTTAACCACAATTAGATCTCAAACACCAAGTTTTAAACCTAAACATATAATTCTAATCAACAAAACACAAAGTTAAGTAACTAGAATCACAAGAGGAATATAGAATTAAATGTCAATCACAACCTAGCATGCATACACATCATAAACCGGAAAAAGATAAATAATTTCAATAATATTCAAGTCATACAATCAATCAAATCCCAAAAATAATAAAACCTAGTCAATAATCATCAAACCTAGGTAGTTTTATAGTTTAGCTACTCATAATAATTAATAACGAATCAAAACTAATGATATAAGTAGCAAACATTATGAAAAATTTAAAGAACTAGAACCAAAAGATCAAACCAAAAGTGCAATCCACGCGTCTAACTTGAACTCTTGATCGTCAAAAACCTTCAAACCTTCTCCTTTTATGTCAACCGCTTCCAATCAGCCTTTAAAATTACTTCTCCCAATTGCCTCACTTAAAAATTCTTGTTCGTAAAAAAAAATCTTCCTCCAAACTGCCGCCGGTATGCCCCTGCCTTCCTTTTTTCTTTTTTTTAATTGCCGTTCGTAACACTTCTTTTCTCTCCTCCGCCAATTAATTCCCTAGGCTTTATTTATGCTTCCATCCAAACTAGGTCACGTGCTCCACAATCTTCTTCTTTGAGGCGGGCCCTATTTTGCAATTCCCTTGGCCTTGTAAACATGTTTTAATTAATATATTAAGTTAGAAGGGTTCATTTTATTCATTTTTAATTTGAAACATGATTCGTAGTCCAAACGTGAACTTCTAACATAATATCTTAACTTTTATTATGGTTTATATTAAACATAAGTAAGAACTCATTTAAAATATTATTCGATAGAAACTAACCTAAAATTACTTAAAAGTGTGGAAAATATTTATATAAATAATGTATAATTTAGACCACATCAACCATCTCTTTCAAAAGTACCCAAAGACATCAAGTTTCTTCTTAGTTTAGGAATATACCTCACATCTTTTAATTCAACCTTTGATCCATTATGCAGTTTGAACACCACAGACCCAATACCTTCAACATCACAGGACCTATCATCACCCAACTGTACTGTACCCATCTGTGTCAGTTGGATATCCTTAAACAAACTTTTGTTGGGAGTCATGTGATATGAGCATCCTGTGTCAAGTATCCAATCTTGACTAGTCTCTTCTTCGCTTGAAGCCATAAGAACATCAGCACTATCATACCCATCTGTAGAACCATCTGGTGAGTTTGAGTGTGGAACTTTGGACTTATGAAAGTCACCCTTCTTCCTCTTCCACTCTGGACACTCCCTTTTCAAGTGTTTATCAGATCCACACACAAAACACTTCCACTTTTGTCTTGTCTTTGATTTGGATCTTGAGTTACTTGAACCACCAAATTGACCATTTGTACTATTTGAACCACTAAATTTACCTCTGGCTCCTCTGTGTTCAGTTCTACCCCTTACTAATAGGCCATCAGAGACCTCACCTTTTAACTCATTTCTTTTATGCAGTTCCTTTGAGTTCATTGCAGAAACAACTTCCTCCATTGACAAACTGTCCCTGCCAAACATTAATGTGTCTACGAAATGTTCATAGACACTTGGTAATGAAGATAAAAACAAAATTGCCCTGTCTTCATCTTCAATAGCTACCTCAATGTTTTCAAGATCCAAAATAATCTTGTTAAACTCATCTATGTGAGATTCAAGAGACTTACCAGACTGCATCTGAAATGTATACAACTTCTTCTTTAGATACAGTCTATTTGCCAACGACTTAGTCATGTACAGACTTTCTAGTTTAGTCCACAAACCAGCAGCAGTAGTTTCCTTCGACACCTCCCTTAAGACCTTGTCACCAAGACTCAAAATTATTGCACTATGTGCCTTCTCCAAAGTGTTTTTCCACTTAGTTTGAATCTCTAAAGTCTTCTCAGGTGTTGAATCAGCAGGAATCACAGCCTCACCCCCCTTCAATGCTTCAACAACACCCTGGTGTACTAACAGTGCACGCATTTTTAACCTCCAGAGACTAAAGTCGTTCTTGCCATCAAATCGCTCTAATTCAAACTTTGTATTCGCCATTGTTCTTCTTCAATTGAATCTGACTTGTGGAAGAAATTGATTCGATTGAATTTAAGCCCAATTGATGTAGTGAATCAATTGAATCGAGCCCTATGGCTCTGATACCAATTGTTATAAAAGAACAATGAAATTGATGAATTGAATATGATGATTATGAAGAAATGAGAATGAATATACAACACTGGAAGATTGAAGCTTATATAATGCTATCAAGTCCCCAACTTTCAACAACCTAACTGATCTACACAAGTTGCTCAACACTCCTACCGTTAAACAGTGTTTAACGGTTAATAACAACCCAATTAACAAACTATTACAAATTGTCAAAACAAGACCCTGAAGTTTCACTAACTATGCATTAGTATAAAACTTCTTCTTATCACACAATATGTAGTAACAATGTTGTAACCCAAGTTGACCCATCTGAAGAATAATGCTTCAACAATTAACAGCACTAATGCATGTTTTATTTGTGACCATTTAGTAATTTTAATGGTTTGTTGATGGTTGCGCGCAACTATATATAGGGGATTCATTTTCTTGGTATCGAGATGAAGAATTTTGTCGACAAGCGCTTGCTGGTCTCAATCCATATAGCATACAGTTGGTCACGGTACGTGTGAATTGAACTTCTTTCATTGAGTTTTAAACCTTAAATTGTGAAACAATCAAACAATATATGTGTAGGAATGGCCATTGATGAGCAAACTAGACCCTGAAGTTTATGGACCGGCCGAATCGGCTATTACTAAAGAGATTGTAGAGCAAGAGATAAAAGGTTTCATGTCTCTTGAGGAGGTAAATATATTAACAAAAACACATTAATCTAAAACCATGTCATTTTATCATTTTCACTTACTATATATGTTTTTTGTTCTTGTAAAAAGGCATTGGAACAAAAGAAACTATTCTTGTTGGATTATCATGATCTTCTTTTACCTTATGTGAATAAAGTAAGAGAGATTGAAGGGACAACTCTTTATGGTTCAAGAACCTTAATGTTTCTCACGTCAACCGGGACATTGCGACCATTAGCCATTGAGTTAACTCGCCCGCCTAACAATGGGAAACCACAATGGAGACATGTGTACACCCCTTGTTGGGATGCTACGGATGCGTGGCTTTGGAAGCTAGCTAAGGCTCATGTTCTTGCTCATGATTCGGGTCATCACCAGCTTATTAGCCATTGGTTAAGAACTCATGGTGCTACTGAGCCTTATATAATTGCTACAAATCGCCATCTTAGCAAAATGCACCCCATACAGAGACTATTATGTCCACATCTCAGATACACAATGCAAATCAATAGTCTAGCTCGACTAGCACTCATTAATGCCGGTGGTACTATCGACACGTCTTTCTCTCTTAGAAAATATTCTATGCAATTTTCATCTGATGTATATGCTCAACAATGGCGTTTTGATCACGAAGCGCTTCCAGCTGACCTAATTAAAAGGTAATATATATGTTCAACCACATTTTAACCGTCATTTTACGTATATTAAGTAAGGGAAAATAATATTTGTGTATGTCAATAGGGGAATGGCTGTGGAAGATGAAAGTGCACCACATGGTATAAAACTAACAATTGAGGACTACCCATTCGCCAACGACGGTCTACTTCTTTGGGACGTCATTAAACAATGGGCGACTACGTACGTCAACCACTACTACCCACAACCAAACCTTGTCGAAACTGATACTGAACTTCAAGCATGGTGGACCGAAATCCGAACAATTGGTCATGGAGACAAAAAAGACGAACCATGGTGGCCACAACTCAAAACACAACAAGATTTGATCAAAATTGTCACAACAATCATGTGGGTGTCTTCCGGTCACCACTCAGCGGTCAACTTTGGTCAATATGACTTCGCCGGTTATTTCCCTAACAGACCAACCATTGCAAGAACCAAAATGCCTAACGAAGATCCGACAGTTGAAGGGTGGGAAGCCTTTATAAGTAAGCCTGAAGATGTGTTATTGGATTGTTTCCCAACTCAAATTCAAGCTACCAAAATAATGTCGGTTTTGGATATTCTATCGACCCATTCCCCGGACGAGGAGTACATTGGTACAAACATAGAGCCTGCATGGGCGGAAGAGCCGGCTATAAAGGCTGCATTTGAAGAGTTCAGTAATCAGTTGAAGGAGTTTGAAGCTATCATAGACTCTAGGAACCGTGATCCTCGTTTAAGGAACCGATGTGGCGCGGGGTTGGTGCCATATCAACTTTTCAAACCGTTTTCTGAACCTGGTGTGACTGGAAAAGGTGTCCCATATAGCATATCAATCTAATTATCTTCAAGTTTCACATCATGATTGTAACAGCTACTTATCTAATTATACATGTTTGTGTGCTAATAAGATTAAAACTTTATAATTAATCAACAGTTATATAACAAAAAAACAAAGCTTATATATTTATTCTTGTTGATCTTTGGTCCTAAACCTTAACATGATATCAATCTCTTATTCAAAGAGAAATAGAAAAGCAAATTTAGTCTATATATCTTTCGGCTAATTTCTAGCCTCGAATGCGCAGGAAATTTGTGAACCAAGTCGATGAAAACTTGGGATATCGTCTCAATTCGTTGCCATAATCTACAAAATGCAGCCCGAATCGAACCGCATAGCCATGATCCCATTCAAAGTTGTCCAGTAATGACCAAGCAAAGTAACCTTTCACATTCACTCCTGCACTACATTCACCAAAAAACTTTGTGTCATTGACTCATAATTTCATTACCAAACAAAATTTGCTCATGCATGCATGGTTCATATATTTTTTAGGATTGGGGAAAGAGTTTACTTGATAGCTTGTAGAAGTTTTTGGAGATGACCGACGTAGTATTGAACCCTGAAATCGTCTTGGAGAACCGTTCGTAGTGATAGCGATGAATTGCTAGTCTCGTCGACTCCTGTTAGAAAATATATAAGATGTTTAAAACTGTTTAATGGTCTTGAGTCTTGACTGTATATATAGTTTTTTTCACATACCATTTTCTGTAATGAAAATTGTGGGATTGTTGTAATTGTTCTTGATGTACACGAGAAGATCGTGCAGCCCTTGCGGGTATGACCGAAGCGACTCCGTCCCACCCTGCGATACAATTCGCGCGGGTTAACTAATTTTCAAAAAATAAGGTTTAACAAACAGAAATACCTTGGAACCAATTGAAACTCCATTTCTTTCAGCTGTTGAACCAAAACAAAAAACATTACATGTTAGGTGCATATAATTAATGTGTATATTATACGATGAGTTGTAACGTACGTACTCGTTAATCGAGCTTGAGCATCGGAAGATCGAGTCATGTTATCAGTAACAGCCTCAGAAACATGTTGCACATAGTTTGCAGTGTAGTAGTTTAATCCAAGAAAATCCAATGAGTTTCTCAACATGTACGATTCTTCGGCTGTGAATCGAGGTAAACGATTTGCGACATTGACTCGCATAGCCTCGGGATAGTCCCCAAACGTTAGCGGATTCATAAACCTGCAGTCATGTTAACTTTTTATTATATGACTTGTTAATTAAATCTTAACTGAAACACAGTACAACTGTTGGTACATAACTACGTACCAACCGAAATCAAAATCAAGAGCACGAAGCGCTGCGTCGCGATGTAGTTTCTCCTCAGAGTACGGTACCATCCAGCGTGTCACGAGCGAGATCCCAATCTTGCCCTTTTGAGGTCCCTAACAATGTTTTCCCACATGTCAGTTACAATGAAAACATTTTTAACTAGTGACAAATTTTCTGTTAAAAAGATTGTGCAAAAAAAATTTGAACCTTGTAAATATCATGGTACAACTTAACGGCAGCAGCGTGGGCGAGAAGCAGATTATGAGTAACGATGTACGGCTCAATCCCCGAATCACCAGCAGAACAATTTCCGACGAAGCGAGAACAACGGCCAGGTGCATAATAGCCTTTTTCATAGCCTCCAACACTATAGCTCCATGGTTCGTTTAGCGTGATCCAGTACTTGACACGATCACCAAATCTTCTAAAACATAGCTCAGCAAAATCTCGAAAATCATTGCTGCATATATGTAAGTAGCTAGTTTTAATTTTTCAGATTCAAAAGCAACCATTTACTTCAAATTTTTCATTTCTAAGTCATTTTAGCAAATAGTGTCACACTGTCACACGTATTGTAAGATTATACTGCGGAACATATAACATATGCACGAACAAACCCGCGATATGAAAGGTAATTAAGGCATTATATCGCGACTTAGTTACTTACACTACACGCGAACTCAAAAAGCCACCATACTCTTCTTCAAGAGCTTGAGGAAGATCCCAGTGAAATAGAGTAACATATGGTTCAATATCTATCAAGAACATATTTATGATAATTAGTTATATAATTAACTATATATGTATGATATGAATATTAAATACAATTTAAATATATTTATAACCATTTGATCTTAATTCATTTATGAGATTATTGTAGTATGAAACACCATGCTCGTTAATACCACTGCTTAATTTCCCAACTGCAATAATAAAAAGATAACATTTTAATATAAACACATATTAGTTAGTTAGTTAGTTATTAGAAATATATTATAGCTAGAAATTAAAATATATATTACGTGGTATAACTCGAGACCATGAGATTGAGAAACTGTATGCATCCATGCTCATTTGTCTTAACATCTTCACATCCTCCTTTAAATTCAAACATTACATTTTAGAAAGAAATTAAAACAAATTCTTGAAAAACTGGATCAGACCAGTCAGTCAGTTAATTCATTAACTAAACCAGCCAGCTAGATAGAACTCATGAAAGACCAAAACACGTATAACTAACTAAAGAGGGAATTTAAGAATTATAGGGAAAGAAATGAACCTTGTATCGATGATAACTATCAGTCGCAGTGTTCGCGTTACTATGGTCAGCAATCTTGTCTGACATAAACAAACATGTTAGTTAATTAGTTAGTTAGTTAGTTATTTAGTTAGTTAAAACGTATACGTGAATAACTAACTAATTACATATATAACAAAAATATCAATAACAACAACCAGGATGTTTTCGAGTAAAAGTATCCCATATACTTGGAGCTCTACCATCATCATTTGCTCCACCTTCATTCTATGCATAATTATAACATATATATATAAGTAGTTGTAATTATAATAACTATATTAATTAAAGCAAAATAATGTTAACTTAAATTACCTGAAATGAAGAAGAAGCAGAACCAAAAACAAATTCATTAGGGAAACTAGAGCGGTTTATTGTAGCTAAAGCCCAATTAGGAGGTAAACCAACACTAGAAATTGCTTGCAACCCTTTAATAATTGAAAATGCATAAATAACACTTGTTATGGCCCCAACATTAATCACAAAACTAGCTTCTAAATGCATTCTTAAAGTAATGACTAGTTTAATTTTGTTTGATTAGAAAATGTTGTATCTATAGTCGACCAAATGCTTGGAGTTTAAGTCATATTTATAGTGTTTTTTATAAGACACCCCGGACCTATGAAAATGTAAAAACATTTAGCTCGTATTAAGTTTTTAAGGTCCAGCAATACAGTCCGATGGTTGCTGACCTTAGCGACGTATAATATCCGAAGTTTTAGATGGGCCCCACTCGCAAGGGTAAGTATGGAACTTTAGGGTCGTTTTTTATTAGGTCTGATGTGAATTATCGGACTCTTATAAAAATTCACAACTTTTGTAATTGTAAAGCAGGATGTATCAAAATTAGCAAAATATACCCCTTTAGTTTGATCATGAACACAACTAAATTAGATATTTCAAATATTATTTTCGTAATTTTCGTATGTATTCACTAAAAAGAAAACGTCATATTAACCTTCGTTAACAACTATTATTTTTAATTGTGTTTTTTATTACATCTTAGTCCTGAAGATTTATTTATTTTTATTTTAATTAATGCTATTAGTTTTTTACATAACATGTGCTATGATAATTTTAAAATCTTTTTCTACTACTGTTTTTATGTTATATAATTTTTATATTCGAACTAGAAGCCCAGGAAACGTGACACAATTAGTGATCAATGAAATGCATGTCCTATCTACCCTAGTTAAATGCATGTTCTACCTACTTTTTTTCATGTGTACGTGTATGTGTTTAACCGTATATCAGTAGAGTATGTATAGTATTATGTTCAACCGTACGTATACAGTACATTTGTAGATAGAGGATGATTTTTTATCTAGCAAGACTAAAGGTGATTTTTAGTGATCACTTTGTCACTCCTCAACCGAATCAAACAAACTTTGATTAAATCTATTTTAACAATGTTGAAAACCGCTTGTCGAGCTATAGCATCTTTAATTTTAGTGTCTAACTTTATGCCGGTTGTGATTTTAGGATTCGACGGGTTTATAAGTTGAGGAAAGTATCTTTTTTGGTTTACAATAAAATAAAAAAGTTACTATTTCTTATTAACTTTTTTTTTTAAAACAACAATGACAATTCAGGCTTAGCGACATACCTCTTCATACTCAGACGAGATTTCGACCTACATTTAGTTTGATGCTCGAGGATGACGTCAACACGTTCCAGAAGAAAACCGACTAGCTCATAAAACCCCCTGACATACATATGCTTGGAGTATTCAATGGCAACCCTTGTTAGTGACTGCAAGACTTTGTTGCTAATAAGATTTAAACTTGTGACCTTAAGGCCACAAAGCCCTTCATCGCACTAGCAGATGCGAGTGATAGGCTATGTTGCACGGTGAAGTGTAGTGGATGTAGTAAATATGATCTTAAAACTAATAAGAAATTTATGAGATTTAATAATATTATTAATTAATGTTTATTAATGCTTGTTTTATTTTGAAAGGCGTTTGAAACTACTCTTAATATCCGAGTGAGTTTTTCTGAGACTAGATGTTAACCGTCCATACTAATTTTGACTTTCCAGACTTGACTTACTTAAGAACACCATCAAAGATGAAACTCAACACTTAAAATCCTCTTGAGTCAAGACTTAAACCTGAAACCTCTAGGATCTCAATCTCTTATCAATCACCCCTAATAGTATTGCTTGAGCCGAGTGTCTCTTTTGGTGTAATTTCTCTATCCCTTGGGGTTGAACCCTTATCTAAGTCTTCCTAGACTATATTATATGTGGAATTAGACTGAACATGTTTACTTGTTTGTTAGAAGTGCAACTTTGCATGTAATAAAATGAAGTATTAAAGCCTCAAGTAATAATGTAACCAACTAACTAGGTGAATAAACTCTATAATAATTTGTGAATTGTGACCACTCAACAATGCTATTATGGACTAGGCCACAAAAAGTACTTCTAATCACTAACAGGGCCCTCAGCCCACTAGTTTGGACCACATCACTAACACCTAACTAATTCACTAGATGAACAAACTAAACACTATAATTGCTTATACCTAGAGGTCTTAAACCGGTTATAGAACACGAACTGGCGACCCGAATTGAACCGAACCAAGGAAAAAAACCATTTTGACAAGAACCACTTTTTGTTGAATCGCCAATTTGTAATACAGACTAGAACCAAACCAAACCGACCGTTCACTTCCCTATTTCAAAACAAGATCCACCAAGAATCATTTTTTCGTTCGACTCAAACGGAACCAGTTTGGAATGAAGCCAAACCAGGAGAAACCTGGCTTTAACAACTCTAGTGACTAGCGATACCACTCAAGTCTCAACAGTCAACAGTCATTCAGTAAAGTAGTCAGCGCGGGCACGCTCCACGCGGCTACTATGGCACAGGCCATAAACTTACTCCAAGTTGGGCCACATCAGTAACAGTAACAGGGGTCCCCAGCCCACTATATTGGGCCACATTTGAGAGTGAAATTTCATCAACCATCTAGTAACACTAATTCACCTCACCACCTAGATTAATTTCCATCACCAAACATATAAACTTAAATTGGGTCTGTTTCAGTTTATCATACAACTCATGACTTTAACTATATACTTTGACCATTCATAAAACAAAAAAAACCAACTAATTTCCTAAAAATAAGTGGGCCCACGTTACTAGTGGCCTAATATATCGGTTCAAATCATATTTCATTATTTCATAACCAACAAGATTGACTCGGGCTAAACATCATGCTTAAACTCACAACATTAAAAAGACCCGAAATAAAACAATTGGCGACACTCGTCGGCCCGACGAACATAAGAACCAACACATGAGGTACCGATACGATGCAAGAAACTGGTTCTACGCTTATATGTTTGGTCAAAAGTTTCCTAATGATCAAACAACAAACATAACATTAACAAAACATGACTAAAAACCGACACAAAGCCTTAATGTAATGCCTTCACATTTATCATTTGTCACTTGCATTCGACCCCAACTTCTGCCGCGCGATGAGGTTTGTTCTTCCTTCTACTCCCGATATGACGAAAACCATTAGCGCGGGTTCCATTCGCGCTTTCCTCTTTTACCAATTTGCCCTCTTCCTTTCCCTCTTTGTTTCTTTTCCTCTTCCCATTCTCATAAGAATTTGCACTTGTTTCATCTTCAACTTCATCTTCATCATCATCTTCAATCTTATCAACATGATCTTCTTCAACTTCCTCCATCAATGGCTTTTGAGGCCGACCTCTTCGCTTCGAAGGGATCTTTTCGTCTTCTCCACTCGCAAGATCATCGTTGTTATTAGTCAAAGTAAACTTCTTCCCTTTTGCTCTACCCCTACCCATGCTTCAACCAATCAAGAAACTTATAAAACAAGTCACAATTTCTGCAAAAGTTAATCAAGAAAACCAAAATAAAGCAATTACAATCAAGAACTGAATCTGGGTATTGGCCTATTGGGTACATTATAAACTAAATCATCAACAACACTAAAGATTGAAACTTTTTTCATTTCCCATATGGATCAAGCTAAAATTTAGTGATATTGAACCTTATATAGCATAAAAGAGGCATAATTAATAAACTATACACAAGACTAGATCCAAGAAACAAGAATTTGATAAGATAAAAAGATTTGATGCAAACCTAACAAGTGGAGCATGTTTAAGCAGATAATATTGATCAAGAAACACACACAAAACCAGATTAAGAAGAAATAAAACTGACCATGTGAGGTACTTTTGCAGTTAAAGCATGTATCTTGAGAGCATGATGCAACAAAAAAAACAGATCAAGAAAGATGGTGATTTGGGGATTGAAAGAAGAAGTGGTGTTAAAATGTAAAAAAAGAAGAAGATGATGATGAAGATGAGGGAGAGGGAGAGGAGGATGTGGTTTGTTTGTTTGATTGGTTACTGAATGAAAGTGTAGATGAGAATTTAGTTTGGAAAGTGAAATGGGTGTTAGTTGAGTGTGAGCAAATCTAAATCCAAATCCAAAGACATGGTCTAAGGGGTAGATTTGGTAATACTTGAAAAAGTATTCATCTTCTGCTTCACTCTATTGTTAATTTTTATATATATATTTATTTTTTAACAGGTGGTCCATTTTATTTAGATTACATTTTATTTTAACAGAACAGCCTCTTATACAGATTTAACAAGTAATATAATTGTTTGGATCTTCATTACTTAAGAGCCTTTAAATTTATAATTAACTATAATATCATACTATGAATATGAAATTTTAGGTGTTAAGTTATAAAATATAAAGGCTCGTTTATAAATCCATGTATCAAACTGTATTTGTTTGTGTCCTTTAGGTGTGTCAAAAATGCATAACGAGTAGCTTTAGAGGAGTTACTAAAAAGATGACTATTGAAGTTAGGAACAACAACTCTTGAAAAGCACCTTGACGAATGTGAACATATAAATTTAGATGAACAAATAAACATAACTAATTATAAGCATTTTAGTTTATTATTGTTGGTCGTAAACCCACAAAAAGTTGATGGGTTTTTGTTATCTTTTTAGAAAAGAGGTCCCAATTTTTATAATTCGATTGGGGGCCCTTAAAACGTTGAGACAACTATGTGATTAGTTGGCGTTTATTTTATGTTTAAACACTTTACTTACATGTTTTTAGTTTCAAATCCATGTGAAATAGAGTTACTTTGAGTTGGTTTTGAGTATTTAGGTTAAACACAAGATTAACGAAGATATGGACGTTTTGAGACATGAAATGGAAGCCGCAAGATCAAAGAAAGATAAATGAAAAAATGAAAGTTTCTAAGCAGGCGGGCGCCCATGACCCTGTTCTAGGTGGCCAAAGCTCTAGTGCATAAAATTAATCAGAATGCTAAAAACTGAAGTTTCTAGATATGAGCCCAGGACATCTTTTGAGGAGCCTAGAGAGACTCTGGGCGGGTTTTTCTGGATTTTAATTATTTTGACAGAAATAAAAAGGAAAAACTCTACTTATTAAAAGGGGGTTCGTTTTTTGGAGGGCATATGCGATTTTGGACCCTTCTAGGCAAATAAAACTCATCAATCAATCATACCAATCATAAATAGTTCCATGGAATCAAGAATTGAAGATCAAATCGTCATCATGAGCGGCTAATCAACTTATGATCCACTTAGGGTGTAAGGTTTGTGTTAGTTATTGTGTTTTACCTTGGATTTACTATTGTTTGATTTAGAATTTGTAATCCTTCGTTTTCGAATGGCTGTGTTGGTTATAACTACTTAAACATTGTTGGATACAAATTTTGGGAATTTTGTTGATTAATTCTACAAGTCATCGGTCATTGGTGAATAACCCTTAACAATTGAATGTTTGTGCGTTTCGTGTTAATCTAATTGGTTTTTCTTTAGATAACATCTTAGTGTGTGTTCTTCATTGGTTTTCTTTAATCATTAAGTCAACACAATCAAATTGCGGGCTTGCAATTACTTATATAATAATGTTTTTGCAATTACTTATATAATAATGTTTAAACATAGTTATGTCTAGTAACTATCACACATGTATTTCCTTAGTTTACACATTGTTCTTCTAAAACCTGAACATCAAGTTGGTCATTCTTCTAATTATTCTTTTCAAATCAATTAGTTTCTTTCGTTTAAGTTTTGCATTATTTCTAGTTTGATAACAATGAACTCTTTTCAATAGTCAAAGTGACAATAGATAACAATTTACTTTTTAATTAATTTAACTTAAAAATCAAGGTCGTTAACACACCAACCATTAATTTTACGTGATTTGACAACCAGGCTTACCCTAACTAATCTAAAGTGACTAGAATAAACTTTTATATCTATTTTTAATCGGTCCTTCGACACTACCCTCAAGAGTTAGAGTTTGGTAGGAAATGCTAGTATAGATATATAGATAAAAATATTATATAAAGTATTTAGATATAATTGTTATATTGTGGTTGTATGCCAACTTGGCAACTTATATATATTCTAATGAAGTAAGTATTGGATATAAAAGTTAACCATTTGTTAATTAATCTGCTGAGAAAAATCACTATCTCTAGTCACTTGTATTTTTTTTTACAGTTGATATGCTTAGTTGCTTACTAGTAGACTAAAAAAGTAAACAGAACCTATACGGTCAATTGTTAGCTCCCAAGGTGTGACCAGAGTAAAACCATATACCATGTTTTACAATAGACTCTCGAACTCATGTCGTTTTTCGCAAAGGGGTTCTTCAACGAGACAAAGACGTTGGTGGTGCAATGACGACGCCAGGTTTATGCCACATGGGATCATGTACACCATACTGCAGGCCAACTTGGCGTCCCTCATTGCACCACTAACAACCATGTTTCAAACTTTAATGTTACAAAACTATTCCTCATGACTAGAGCGAAAAACAAACTCCGTCAAAGGAATGTGAAACCATGAAGCTAGATGTTTGATGAGAAAACTAAACTCATCTCGACGCTATTTATAGACCCTCGAAACATCCTTCCCGTGTTCAAACTATAGATGCTTATGAAGTGGGAACTCTTTATTCGCACCATTTCCATTCGATGATATGTAATGAACGGTGTTGGGGTGTTCGAATACGTTTTCTGAACTTATTCGGCTTTAAATTTGACACACGAACGCGATTCCAACTCCATTAAAAGTAAATGACACAGGAATCATTCTTGTTTACTTTCTAAGATGATGACATACATACACCACAAAGAATCAACAAAAGAAAGAAACATCCACTCACTATAAACTGTTACAAAACCAATAACATTATGCCTATATCACATGAACAAGTTAAAAAAATGATAATTTAGTTAAAATCTCATGACTTTATACATCAAAATCTCATTTCTAATCCAAGAAAAAATATGGGAAAACAAGAAAAACTCTCTAAGTTTCTCCTCACATGATCACTAGTTTTGTGTCGGGTTTGAAGCACTCGGTGGACGTTTCCTCAAACTAGCTTCCACCATGGTCTCGTCCCCGTTCATGGGTGCACCTAACGGGCTTGTGGAAAACGAGTTAATAGATGAACGACCCAATAATCTTCTTGGCTGGTTTGATATGGAAGTAGGAGAGCACCAAACTAGATGATGAAAGAAAATTAAAGAAAATATAAAAATGAGTGGTTTGTAAGCCATTGAAGAAAATGAGACTAAAATGCAAGATTTGTTGTTAAGAAAGATGACACAATAAACAAGTTATAAGTTGATGCAGATTGTAGTAAAGTCTGACAAAGCATGTGTAATATAATATGAAAAGATAGAACAAGTGTAAAGTGCACCAAATACGCGTTTTAGATCATTCACTTTATGTGTAAAAAGTTAGCCATGAGCCATGGTATGGGAATGGTGGGTCTTGAATCTTGACTACTTTGTGTCGGCACATGCACACGGGTCTAGTGAGCCAGGGTGGTTCAACATGGGTCTTGACTCGCTTCGTATGTATCTACAGAATCTTATTTGGTCTTAGCTTTCTGAAAGATTTAAAGAATGTGTCAGTTAGCTGTCTTATAAAAATAGCTATTATAAATTGAACGACTAAAATGCTATTACTTAGACTGTTGTTAAGATACGGGTACAAACACACGGGTTTTGGTAGCAACTTACTCAATTGAATACACCAACTTGATGCATGTACAATATTAAGAACATATGATACTACTTGTGGTACTAGTGGTTCAATTCAATCAAGATTTTTCATAAAGGAGGAGGTGATGTGGTGTTATGCTTAGGGGTCACATGATCACCCATGTTCTTTAATATTCTTTGAGGTATATTTGTATAGAATTTAAAGAAAAATATCCAACACTTTTGTCAAAAGTTTTCTATTTTATAAATGTAATAAAAAGTGTACTATTTTGATAATGGTTTTGCATGTTTATCTAACTAGCTAGGAGATCTTATATATTAAGATAATACTTGTTAACAAGTATAGAATAAACCAAATCATTTTGTATATTTGCTAGCAATTTTAACATGTAACAAAGACAAGAAACTAGTAAAAACTCATTCAAATTGAAGATAATTTCATTTGTATCAAGTAAAGGTGAGTTTTTCCTTTTTGCAAGCATCTCCAACTCAACTCTTACAATATACAATTTTGACATCGAATAAGCGAATAGCTCGACAAACGTACACATACAACATGTTACCGAGCATAGCGTTTAAATGTTATATACACATAAGTTTTGTCAACATCAACTCATGAGTCAAGACGAGCAAGATAGCATGCATACACCTGGACGGGAGGCCCATGCAGGTGGCAAACGAGCGTATTTATCCATACCAGGTTGCTCATCATATGGCCTTTCGATAACTTTAAGTAACCGTCTCACTTCTTTAAAGTCACCTTGTTCGGCCATGTCTATTGCAGTCTGACACAAATAGTTTCTAAGAATGTATTTCGGGTTCACAGAGTTCATTAAAGCTTTTCTATCCTCGTCCTGAACTCCACTACCAGATAACTGTTTTGATATCATAACCAACAAAACCACTAAATAAATATACGAAAGCATCGCAGGATATATGGGCAGGTCAGTTAACGGGTCAAATAGGCAAACTGAGTTTAGGTCAAAAGAATATGCTTTTTAACCCATTCCATTTTACTTGAGTTTTAGCATTTTTAACTTTGACCCGTTAGAGATAAAATACAACCCAAACCGACCCATGTTTAGGCAAATCGGTTAACTACTAATCTTAAAAATGCATTACGCATGTTTTTATTAAGGAATGTTCAGCGTAAAAAAATACCTCCTTTATGTAAGTTCTGACCCAGCCGGTCCAAGCCTCCTTGCGTTCTTGACCAATGTCTAGTAAAACAGGCTTAAGCGGAACCAACAATTCTTCATCCGAGGTGGTTAGATCAGCTTTAACATTGGATAATAATCTAAAGAAGTTTGTGTAATCAACTTTGTCAACTGCCATATTGTTGAGCAGTTCACTTATAACTTGTTTATTGTATTTTGGCAACCCAAGTTTTTTAGTCATTACAGCTTGATACTCGTTCATAAATCTTGTAGCGTATCTGCAACACATCAAGAAAATAAGATGTTACGAAATGATCACATAACATGCAAAATTATATGGAAATACTCAAATACAACATAAACTGTTTGTAGATAAAATTTAGTTACACATGGAGGGAGAAGGGCAAAATGGTCAAATACCTTTCAAGGGCGTAATCGGCCTCGTGCTCATTTAACAAATCAGCAGAAGAAAGTGCTGATATAAACTGAGCCATATTCCACAGACCAACATCAGGTTGATTTGAAAAGCAATATCGTCTACCTGGAAGATCAGTGGTGTTCGGGGTGAAACTTGGATCAAAGACATCAAGAAATCCAAAAGGACCGTAATCAATCGTGAGTCCTAATACACTCATGTTGTCGGTATTCATCACACCATGTGTGAAACCAACACCCTGCCAGCTGGCGATTAACGACGCAGTACGTTCAGCAACTTCCACAGCCCAAGCTGATAAATCAAAATACATAATGTATTATCTAAAAACTATGATTAATCTCTACATCTTTTAATGTTTACCTGCGTATTTGTTTGAAGCTAGATCGACAATAGAGTCATTTTCTAGGCCAGTTGAGGATGACAAACGATCACTTTTGGTCGTATTTTCTATACGAGGAAAGTGATATTTTATGGTGTAATCTGCTAAAGTTTTAACAATTTCAAGATCCTCTTTTCCTCTTGAAGCGTGTATTTGAAATGAGCCAAAACGCAGGAACGACTGTGCAACTCTGCATACAACTGCACCAGGTTCGTCTTTTGGATTGCCACTGCATTTACACACATAAAAAAAATCAAAAGCGTAACGTTTGATATGTTTAAAACGAAAAATCTTTTACACAAAACTTACTCATAAAACATGTCACGTCTGACATACGTCCCGGTCGTTACAAGGCTAAGAGCACGAGTTGTAGGGATCCCAAGACTATGCATTGCTTCACTGCAAAGAAATTCGCGTATACTACTACGAAGAACCGCTAAACCATCAGAAAACCGACTATACGGAGTCTTTCCAGCACCTTTTAGCTGAAGCTCCCACCTTTGGGACTTGGAATTCACAATCTCACCGAGTGTGATTGCCCGCCCATCACCCAACTGACCCGCCCACCTTCCAAACTGATGCCCACCATAACACTGAGCGTAAGAAAATCTGAAAGTGATTCGTGTTTCAAGTTCTAAACTTTTAATAAAATTTCAAATGAAAGCAACTCTGCTTACCCTCCTGCTAAAGATGATGCTCCGGAGAATATATCCGCGAAATCGGGTCTTTCAAATCTGTAACACCAACAACAGTTTCAAGATTGTTCTATAGTTTCTAGGGGTGGGTGAGTGTAATTCTGGCCAACCCAAAAACCCGAGACCGGACTGACTGGACCATTCTAGATACATGTGGTCCGGTCCTTTGTCCTAGTGAGCTATTTCGCTCCTTGGTCCGGGTCGGGTTTGGCCAATTGCACAACGTTAATTTCTTAAACTTCTAATTTTGATGTTCAGTGAACCCGACCTTCAAAATTACAAAAATACCCCTCACAACTCAACTTTTATATATTTACAACTTTGACCCCTTATTTTATAATTAACATATATACATATATACGACTTTGATCTCCTATTCTACTTTGACACATCTCCAACTTTGACTTAGACATCAATTTAACACATATATCTCTGTCTTTTAATATGTGACACATTACAACTTTACAATGTAACCTTTAACGAAAGAGACATGTAACTTTTTTATCAACGCATGTGACGACATACCCAACCCAACCCGAGCTTAAAAATGAAAGAAGAACTCACTGTTTAGGATCTAAATCAAGAATGTGTGCAACTGGTAGTGAGTATGCAACTAATTGAGGATTTGACACTTGAACAGAAGGGGATACTTTTGAATAACAAGCATGAAACACCTAAAACAAAACATATATTTAGCATCAAAATTTGGTTAAAAGAATAAAAGGGTTAATTGATGATACTATTTATGATGAAGTGAAACAACTGACCTGACGGGGGATAACATCTGTGCAAGGATCAGTGGGCAATTCACGAACAAATGAATGGTCCCAATTCAATTCATCAAGTTTCAATTTTGCTCCTTTATTATCTTTGCTTAAACTCGGTTTGTTTAACTCATTGGCGATTGAATCAACAGTGGGTGAGTTCATTGAAACATTTGTGGAAAAAGACGGTGTTTTCCGGTGAAAGTTCAAGACTTTGGAAGTGGGCAATGGTAAGATGGGGCGGAGACGGCGGTGGGAGACGGTGGCCGGGTGACTGAGTGAGGTGGTGAAATGAGAAAACATGGTGGTGGTGGTGGTTTGTTTAGTTGTATAAAACAAGATACGATTTTTTTTCTGGCTAAAAGAAACGCGCGTCGACAATCAAAAGTGGTCGATGGTTGCGATCATATTTATTAAAAACTAAGTTATCACATGGGTTGTTTAGTTATAAAAAAATTAAATTAAGTAGTTGATAATTAGGATTTAGGAATTGAAAATGATTTTTTTAAGTGTTTCTTCAAGAATTTTTATGGCAAATGATTACTTAATACATCTTTTTTAATCTACAAATGAAGTTATAGTTCATTCTTGCAATGAACATCCAAAGAATGTACATATATCACAATTACTTCTTTATTATCGTTCAAAACTTGTTGGTTTACAACTAAAACTTGTTTATTGGATATTTAGTTTAATACAGTTTAAATGTTTTAATATGGAAAATATTCAAAATTACCTTATAGTAACTATTGATTTTTTTTTTCAAAATGGTCGATAGATACATTTTTTTAGTAAGAAAATATATCTATTAAAATATAATAGCTTAATAACACATGAATCACATGTGTGAAATCTTATGTGACATCTAGTTGACATGCTTAGTTGAATGATACATGGCAATAAATTTACTTTTTTATTATAGATAGATCTTGATTATGCACTATTTTCGAGTTGAATGATACATGGCAATAAATTTACTTTATTATTATAGATAGATCTTGATTATGTACTATTTCCGAGTGTCATGTGGTGTTCTTGAGATCCCTTGAGCTTCACAGTCTCTATAAGAACACCGCCCGGGTGTAGCGAGATGCGTGGACAAGAAGGGTGACGAGTTATGGGACTCATTGTAAAGATCGACGAGGTGGTGACCGATGGATGGTAACAAATATTTTCTTGACCATTTGGAGGCAACCTACGCAATCCCCCCCCCCCTCCTTTTTTTTACAATATTTACTCAGCCTCATACCATTACCATTTAAAAAACTAAATTTCAAAAATTCAATATTTAAACATCTATAAATACTCAAGCATAACACACACTAACCCTCATATTTTTATTTAATATCATATTTTATAGAATCTCATATTCTAATACACATTGAAGTTTTAGGGTTTTTTTATCTTCGTCTATTTTATTTTTATTAACTTTTTACTCTTTATTTATTTAATTTTTAACTATCGTTATTTAATGGAAATGTTTTAGTTTTAGTTTAACTAGGTGTTAACAGTTTCTCGCACATATTAACTATTCTGGTGAACAATTTTCCTAAATAAAAAGGATAGCTTCTTCCTCCTAACATTAAAATCACAATCTTGCTTTGATTGTATGTCTGGTCCTTATAGTTCTCTTTTCTTTGATACAAACACGTCCGTAAGGTGTCGTGTGCATGTCTTTCCTTCATCCACGATTATGTTAGAACTGATAGCATTGCATAACCAATTACAACGCATGCATGCGTAAAACAACATATTACATGCATGTAAATCTTCATAAATAACATAAACAAACGTATACATAAGTAAATCTTCTCAAGACATGATATTAACCGTCAAACTAATTTTAACATTACAGGCATGACTCACCTAAAACACCACTAAAGAAAAAAAAAACTCATCAACGTAAAATATCCACGAGTCAGATTTAAACATAAGATCATAAAAATTCTAAATTTTTACGATCACCTCGTATCATTAAACCAGACTCGACCTCCATACCTTAGAACCATTTTTTACAACACCCATTAACCATCCAACAACACGGTTACATCATTGCTCGTTTTTCTTCCAATTTTCTAACCCTTAACCCACCGCTCTATCTCCGGCGAACCTCCACCGCTCACCGGACCCATCATCCACCGCACCAAAGCTTCTTAATTTACTATCATACACTACAATTTCTCCAACCTCATCATCTTTTGTTTCCAAATTGTTCATGAAACCATCTCCTTATCATGAACTTCGACCTTTCAGACAGCAGTGGTAAGTTATCATCCTTCAAGATCACACATTTATGTTTTATTCACACATATGTTGTCAACACACCGCTCTATTTAACGAAACAAAAAAACCCCTTTTCGATTTGCGTTTTATACGATGAACTAGTTTTAGGGTTTATTACGATTTCGGTTATTTGTTATGTGTTTTTACCTTGTTAAATGTTGAAGCTTTGGTTTTTATCTCTTGATTTGAGGTTATGATAAGATTATCATGTTTGAGATTATTGATTTTTGGTTTTTTAGGGTTTAGGGTTTGATCTGACATTGGGTTTGGATTTAGGTGTTTAGCTTCCCAATTTTGGATTGATTGATCTTAGATAGATTAAAAGTAATGCAAGCCTTAATTATAACGTCTCTCGTTTGAGCTAATTGAAAATTTGTTGTGTGTTTATCACTAAATGATCAAAGCAGTAATGTTTAGTTAACAGTTTTATACAGATATGGGTTGTTTTAGGTTACAAAGGTGCAAACTAGTGTTTATGAAAACGAGCATCTTGATGTTGTTTGAGCATGATTTTATAGCATGCATAGGGTTAGATAAAGGAAACTACTTTATAAAGAAGTTAAATAAATACACAAGTGATTGCAGGATCATCAACGTAACAGTATGCTCTTTTTAATGAAGGTATGTTGGATGACGTTGCCCTAATTAGACGTAGACACGTAGTGTATAATTTAATCAAACAAAAGGAGTTATTGTAGGTTCCTTAGTCATATTCTATTAATCTGTTGTGATTTGTGAAAAGCTAAAAAGATTTAAGGTCCTAAACATCTGTGTTTATTATTTTATCTTGTTATGTATTTCGTCATGGATATGTATGTAAATATGTTTATTTAGTCTGATTTTACAAATGATAGTGCATTAACAACTTCTAATTTTTCATGATTATATGCAGGAACAGATGATGATCTTCCTCCTCCACATCAACAAAAATTGCGAAGTGCGGGCCCTGGTGCTGTGAACGGAAGAACAATGGCTGTTGGCAATGCTCCATTTCCAAGAATTCAAAATGATATGGAGGCACAAATCCACCTTATAGAACAAGAAGCATATAGCTCCGTTTTGAGAGCATTTAAAGCTCAGTCTGATGCTATCACTTGGGTAAGTTTTGTAATAACTAATAGCATCTAATCTAGATCATTTTCGGTAAATGGTTTGTGATATTTACGGGCTGATTAGATTGCATCCTGATTATTGTGACTTGATGAATCAAAATCGGATAAGCAGCTATTAATGTGCTTATAATTGGGGATGGTTAAGTGTTTCCTATATTTATTTAAATCTTGTATTAAAATTTTTAAATCGTTGATGAAAGTTTGGCCTAAGTTAAGTTGGTTACCTGCAATTAATCGAGTTTAAGTAGCATTTAATATGTTACAGGAGATGGAAAGTTTGATAACAGATCTTAGGAAGGAGTTGAGAGTGTCGGATGAAGAACATAGGAAGCTTTTAGCTAGAGTTAATAATGATGACATCATCAAGAGGATAAGGTATTACTACTTAAGCATCAATAATTTCTTATAATCGTATAAATGGCGATTATTTATCATGTTATGAAACAGGGAATGGAGGAAGACAAACGGGGTGCAACCTGGCACGCTCAATAGTCCTACTGTTTCTGCTTCACATAAGAAACAAAAGACATCCCTTTCAGGGCCTTCGTCATCCTTAGGCCCACCACCCCCTGCCCACAACCAACCATCATCATCAGGCTTGAATCGTGGCTCTGCTTCAGGGTTCAGAGGAAAGAAGCCACAATCTGTAAGACGACCTTCTTAATTTCTTTCCTGTTTTTCCCGGAGGTGGCAATTTTGATCTATTTATTTGTTAATGTATTGGAGTTGTCTATCATATAAAAGCAGATCAAACAAGTAAACAAAAAAAATCTTACTTCTGATGCATATAGCCTCCTAAATTGTTTTTATTAAAAGATTTGGATTAATGCTGTAAGTAACTAAGTATGCTGTTTATGCAATCATATTTAATGCATTAAGTATTTGTAAAATTTGAAAATTTGGACAAGGGTCCAACCTGGTTCATTTTGATTCGCGTTAAGCAATGATATTGATACACTCCCCATCTTACCACCTCCAGGTTCCCCCTTAATATATTTCGTATATGTTTGATTTAATGATGCATTTTAATGAAGTCTTTGCAGTATGGTTCAGCAAGTTTCAATGGCAGGGATCAAGTTTCTACGCATGGCTTTGGCGAAGAGAACAGCTCTGATCCGTTGATTGGGAGGAAGGTATGGACAAGATGGCCAGAAGATAATAACTTCTATGAGGCTCTTATTGCAGACTTCAATCCCGTTGAGGTATGTGTTGGTAATAGTATAAATGGATCAGAGCAGGTTGACCGATAAACTTCTTGTATCAATTGTTTATAAATAGATATTTTATCAAATGTGACCGCAAGACTTACATATTGTATGAGGTATTAATTGATTTTATTTTCGTAAAGTATTGAGGTTTTATCCATTAATAATACACTTTGAGCGACTTTTGATCCCTTACTTTTAGGCTAATTTGTTTCAATTTTTACCAGCGCATTGTCTTTCATTGATGAGAATTTGGATTTCAAATATTTACAGGGCCGCCATGCTCTGGTATATGATATCAAAACAGTGAATGAAGCATGGGAGTGGGTTAATCTTAGAGAGGTCTGTATTAATATTTACAGTTTTACACCAGTATGACTCTTTTTTTAATCTTTCTAGTTGACCTCTTGCTTTAAAATTTAATTTGTAACTTTATAGCGTATAGATGGACACACAAAACAAGCCATTGGTATTTTTTCTCTTTTCAACGGTTACAACTTTAATGGAAAATGTTGCAGTTTTCATTACATCCAAAAAGGATATGTATTTTTAGTCTATATTTTCTCATTAATGTTTTTCTCTCATCATAGATATCTCCAAACGATATTCGTTGGAAATGGGAGGATGTCGGGATTCCAAATAGAGGAGGGCGTAGGGGATTGGGCCGTGGAGTTAAAAATCCAACAGCTCGTTCTAATTCTGGTTCTGGAAGAGGACGAGTGATCACGAGGGGTCCATCCAAGAAAGAAATGCTCCCAAAAGAAAATGGCATTGCAAAGAAACCTTTGAACAGTATTGAGATACTCCACACAGATACCCTTGTTAAGGAGGTACCCTTCCCCCTCTATGCTCACACTAGACAAAATTTAAAAAAATATGAAAATTTAAGTCGTCCTTGACTTCCACTTTATTGTTATTATCTCTAAAAAATGACTCTTATCGACGAACTTATGGTTTGCATTTTGCAATATGTAAACATATAGTTAGTAAAAAGGAAGGATATTACGGTTGTTAAATATATCATTCCATGGTTCAAATCCTGCATGTGCCGATTTGGTGGTCAATTTCTTAGCAATAAGTATAGTTGTTAAGAAATGTATGTAGCCTTAAATGCCATGTTTATTATTTTCTTGTAAACTGCAAAAGTTCTATTTTTACTGCTTTAAACTTCTTTTTCATTTTATTCAAAAAAAGAAATTTTGATCAATGTTGAACTAATAAATATTTTGTAATCATATGTTACAGACTTAATTATTTGAATTAAAAGGCTAGATTTTAAGAACAAAACCGTTTAAGGTCAATCCAACTTGAGACTCAAGACATGTACCAAAAATCCCCAGTCTTGACCCACTAATCAACCCGCCCAAACCACCCATTTTTCTATTTTTGTCACCCTAATCATTCCCGGTTCATGCATCGTTACTCTGGTAGCAATAATACTTCCTGCTTTTGTTGACAGTTAGACAAAGTGTTCAGTTCGAGCAATGCTGACCCAGTGGACATTGAGAAAGCCAGACAAGTGCTTAAAGTAGGAACTTATTGTTCTTTTAGTACCCATCACTTTTCTTGAATTAATTTGTTGTTTTGGTAATATATTTCTTTTTCTTTTTTTGGAATACAGGAGCATGAACAAGCACTAGTGGATGCTATTGCAAAGCTTGAAGGTGCCTCAGATGGTGAAAGTGGTAATAACTGACTAATTACACATAGTAATATGCATAAATATTGTATAATTCAGTCCTATGAAAGATTTATGCTTCAAATATGTAAATAATCAAAAGCCCTTCTTGGCTAAACATCAGTAGTGTTTGTGGATGGATCTTTTTTTGACCTTCTTTTGTTTTACCATTATCTCTTTCCTGTACAGTTATTTACCAGAATGCCACTAAAATACTTAAAATTCAACTGAATGATTGACATAAGTTCTAATTTCTTCTACATTTTCCATGTTTTTCATGTTTTGATCCGAAGATCGCGATCATTTATCAAGAAAACATGAAGGGGGTGAGGGTTCAGATGGCAATAAAGTGGCTGTAGAGGATCAGAAAATTGAGGGTCAAGACTTGCAATAATCACTTCCAATCATGTGATGTACAATATCTAGTATTTTGTGATTAACTGTTCTTCAACGGTTCTTGTTTTGTAATTTAATGTATGTTATGATTCTAACAATTTTAAGATTGTTCAATCTTTTCTATCAACTATTAACTATACATTGCTTGTTCTTCAGTTTGTTGTACAATAACTAGAAACTGTCATCTTTAACTTGCTTATGATCAACTCATCAGTTGACTTTGGTGGTTAAACATACTCAGGCACCATTGTTTCCTTTTTGATCTTTTAGGCAATAACTAGAAACTGTCATCTTTAATGAACTTTGTGATGTTGTACAGCTTTGAACATGACCTGCAAACACATAATCACATTATAAATCTTTATCTGCATAACCTAAAACTGTTGATGAACCATTAGCCAAATACAATATCAGAAACAACTATGTGAAGAGGTGTATGTGATTGCTTATTATACATCCTTATCTGGTTATTGTTTTCTAAACAAGCAATTTGGATTAAACACCTAACTTCTACCAAAATCTGTTAATTGTAATATGCAAATAAAAAACAACTCCTAATTTGATGAATCAGTAACCTTATCTGATTATTGTTTCCAAAACAAACAATTTGGATTAAACACCTTGAAATATCCACTCAAAAACTGTTAATCATGAAAGGCAAATAACAAACATCCCCTAATTTGATAAATCAATAGCCAAATACACAATCAAAAAGTGCCAAAATCAGCCAAACTGTTCAAATTAGAAGATCCATCAGCTAACTCACAGATCTGAAAAATCTATAGATTATTAATATATTATATCCAAATCTAAAAGAAACATATAAAAAAAACCAACTTTAATCAAAATCTCAACAAACTAAACAAATTTTGATCATCTTAAAAGCTATTCAATAAGATCCGTAATGCCCCAAAATAATTACCAACAATCAGTGAACATAAAGATGTAAACATAAAACCACAAAAAGGGAAAGAAACAGAACCAATTGGTTAAAGAAATAAAAGAAAACAAACAAGAAAAAGGGTCTAATTAAACAGTTTTGAACAAGATTATTGAAACTTATGTTGAATATGAAAAACCCATAACAAGAAAACAATCACATGTAGTAAATCTTGAAACTTATGGTCAAAGGTGAAAGCTTTATACCTTTTAGATGACAATCAACACAAAACTGTAAATGGGTGAGTAAACAAAGCCCACAATTCTTGTTCTTGATCTCCTCAAATCAAAATCATCTTTTTCAGAGTTAAAGATTTTGTTTACAGCTTCATCAGTGAACCATAGTTTCAATTATATACAACTTTTATGTTACAATTGGCAGACTGAATATGTGTGTGTGTGAAATAAAGAGAGAGAGAGAGAGAAAAAGAGGAGGTTGGGTTGAGGGTGATGAGTAGACCTAATTGTAAGTTGGAAGATAATGGTTGATGTTATGTATAGTATAGTTTGAAGATGTTAGTGGGCTTTTTTTTTTGTTGTTAGTATGAGTATTTTGGTTAATTGTACTAAATACAAATTGGCTTGTGATGCAATGCAATACCTTAAAACATCAAATCAAGATCCATGCTTTATACTTTCTAGAAAACAATAATACATAAATATATAAAATTTAATATTATCCGCATACTTTTAATTTACGACTTTACACTGTAACGTGGTAGACATAATATCTTTTTTATCAATGCTTGTGATGAAATTATATACACAAGATACGACCATATTATCACGTGACCTGATTTTATAGCTAGTTTCTAAATAAGATAAAGATATCCACACATATAAAAAGTAAAGATTTGAGTCATGATGTAATGATGATTAATGAGAAGGAGCCATATTCTTGTTAGAAACTTACAAAAGAGTTTTAATGTTTTTAACTTTGGACAATATTTATTCTTTAATGTTCTTATCATGTATATTTGTTTCTTTTTACAATGTAATATCATGTAATAATTAGAATTGGGGGTTTAAGTCTAGATACTTTATAGATATGGTCTACAATTCTACATGATACAACCGGATTTTTATATCGGCCATTAGAATTAAAGTGATTTTTTAGATAGAGAAATGATAGATGGAATAAAATAACTCATTGTGAGAGAATTAAAACGTGGTCAATAATTTAAATCACATATTACCTAAATGAATAACATTCATCTGAATAATCCGATTATCCCTATGTTTTTATTTTTCATTTCTTTAAATAATTGAATAATTTTAATTCATAACCAAACCATGACTCAACTCATACCCTAAATCTTATCCCAACCCAAGTCCACTTGAACTAACCCATGTCATGACCTACGACTCGATTCATGAGGCGACCTAACACATGACACGACCCATGAACTGAAACAGGATCCGATCCACAAACCGACTCATGACCTGATCCATGTCTTGACCCATTCCTCGAACCATGACTCTACTCATGTCCCGAACCATAATCCATCTCATCCCATGATTCACGTCCTGGTTTGTGTCTCGAGCCATTACCTAAGTCAAGACCAAATCTATGAACCACTAATGAGATGATCTATGAATCGACTCATGACCCAACCCAAGAACCGAACCATGAACCGATCAACTTCCTGACCCAAGCCTCGTTCCATGTCCCGATCCATGATCTGACCCACGACTGACCCATATTTTTTTTACATCTTTAGTGACTGTATTTCATTCATTTAACTTTTTTTTTTATCAAGTAACATGAAGTAATGACTAATCTTATTCCTATAGGTAGCCAAACACGATAATATATTAAATGTTCACTTGTATCCTTTTGTCCATTCATTTACTATGTTCATTTCATTACATCTTACATTTTATTACCCATATCAAACTCACCCCAAGGGAACGTCCAGTTCAGGGAATTCTCCGGAATTGAAACGGGAATTAACATAACAAAAATATAACATCACATGATCATTATGACATAACATGTTAACATAAGATTATGTAATATAACACATCAAAGAAGTATATAACTAACGTAATTATATATATACTATGTCGTGACATAATATATATCATATAACATTACATAATACCGATATAGACGAGGTACTTAAAGTAACATAATGCATTAATAACTTAAAAAAAATTCATTAATTACAATTAATAAGTTTAACATGCATGACAGATTGATCCAGCTAGCTAGCTAACTGAGTCGTGTGTATATATATAGACGAGTCGTTCAAACATTATATAGACTCAGTTAACATCTCTCATATTAACTCGGAGACATTTTTGCAGTTTGTTACGCAACCCCTAATATATATATATTAATTCACACTTGCATGTGTCACTTCACACACACTTACCATCTCCATCTTCATTTTCACCTCTTTCACTTTGTTCTACTACAACTTTCAGTTTTGAATTGAAAGAACTGAAGATTAATTGTGCTCATTTAGTGCGATCGATCATAGGCTGTTGTGTTAACGTAAATGACAACAACTTTTTGTGGAGTTTCTGAAGCAACTCGACGTCGTCAAGTGGTAATCTCGCTGATTTTTGAGGCACCGGTAGTTACCGACACTACCTCCTCACCGTCACCCGAATCAACAGCTGGTATTTTCAACATCGATCTCCGTCGCAAAGTTACATAAGAGGTTTGTTATCGTACAATGTACATATATATATACAAGTTATTAATGAGCTGGTTTTTAAGAAGATGAATAATTATAAAACAAAGTAACGAGATTAAATAAGTCAAATGAACATGTATAACGTCATATATGTGTAACATGTAGTGCTTTAAGATAATTGAATGTAGTTGGGTATTATTTATTACTAGCTAGCTTATGAGTATATCATGAATGCATACTATACAATTGGTAGATTTATTATAATTTTTTTATTGGGTCTGAGGTTGTTCAAAAAGCTTGTGCCGAGCTTGGCTTAGCTCATGGCTCGGTTTGTAAAAGAACCGAGTGAGGGTCAGCTCGGCTAGTAGCTTATGGCTTGCTTGTTTTGAAAATATATACCAGATACAATAAATTTATGGATAAGTCCATTGGCAAAGACAAAAATTTAAATCATATCATCAAAGGTAATGAATTTAAGTTTCATATCAAGTTAAGAAATATATCATTTAAAAAAACCAATAAATTTATGCATTTGTACACGGATGTTAAAAATTTTATAGCTAGCTCATACATGGGTTAATTATGGTAAAAAAAAAGGGTGCACTAGCTCATCAAAGAAGCATAGTTTTATTTTAAAAAATAAAAGTTTACCGTTGTCTATCTGATTTTGTTGTTGGACTTGTATCTTTATACTTTTTCTAAAAAAATTCACGGCATTCATTATAAATTGTTAGCATGGTTTTTTTTACTTTGTTGCGACAACAAATATAGGATCAGTCACATACTCAGACTTTATTTTTTACTACACATGAATACATGTTTGTCTTATAATGTTGTTGAATTTAAATTTATTTTGTAGAGAAATCCTCGATCAAAAGTCACAATGGCTTCAAACAAGATCTCCGTGAACAATGTAAGCATTTTTCAATTATGTTATATTGCACATGATGGTAAAAAAAATATATTGCATATGATGGTAATTTTTTTACAGTTACAAGAACGAGTTCAACAAAAGCCAAAACGTAAAGTCGGAGGGTGGGGTCCAGCACTTCTTCTTTTAGGTACATAACATTTTTTTATATAAAACATTATTATTATTATTACTTACTTGAATAACAAGTATGACAAACACAAAATACATGACATTGATCAATAATACACATGTTTTTTTTGCAGCAAATCAAGCCCTTGCTACATTTTCATTCTTTGGTGTTGGAGTTAATTTGGTGTTGTTCTTGACCCGAGTTATGGAGCAAGGCAACGCCGATGCCGCCAATACTGTTAGCAAATGGACTGGTACCGTTTATCTGTGTTCTCTTCTCGGAGCCTTCCTTAGCGATTCTTACTGGGGTCGTTATTTCACCTGCATGGTCTTTCAAATTATCTTAGTCTTGGTAAATTTATTTTCCAAATAATGTTACATCATGTCACATCATTTTTTATAACGTTTACATGTTATTTTAGTTTTTAAAGGGTCTTGTTTTTTACACTATTTAGGGATTGGCGTTATTATCATTAACCTCTTGGCTATTACTAGTAAAACCTGAGGGGTGCGGGGACGGGGTCGAACACTGCATCCCGCCATCATCAAAGGGGACGATGATGTTTTATTTATCAATCTACATGGTTGCGTTAGGATACGGCGGTCACCAACCAACGCTAGCCACTCTTGGTGTCGACCAATTTGACGAGTCAGACAAAAAATATAAAGACAAAGGCGCGAGAGGGGCTTTCTTTGCTTACTTTTATGCGGCACTCAACATCGGATCTTTGTTCTCGAACACCATTCTCGTGTACTATGAAGATATCGGTCACTGGACCATTGGGTTTTGGGTGTCTATGGGGTCTGCGGTTGTAGGTTTATTGTCGTATTTGTGTGGTTCGTTTCATTATCGGTATGTTAAAGCGTCTGGAAACCCTCTGCCACGCGTTGCACAAGTGTTCGTTGCAGCGTGCAGGAAATTTAAAGTTCAGGTTGATGATGAGAAACAGTTGTATGAAGTTGAAGGCTTGCATTCGGCTATTAAAGGGAGTCGAAAGATTCTTCATAGTGACGAGTTCAAGTAATTAGTCGCTAACAACTTATAATCTCGTTATTTGACTGTCTGTTGGTAACACTCTTTTGTTTAGTAGCGCGATAGTGTCATGTCTTTATAACTTATTGTTAACTGTTAATGTGTTAGGTGTCTAGATAAGGCAGCAGTGGTGACTGAAAAAGACTTGTCAAGCCCACATAATCACTGGAGACTATGCACAGTCACACAAGTGGAAGAAGCAAAATGTGTGATAAGAATGTTACCAATATGGCTATGCACAATCATCTATTCAGTCATCTTTACTCAAATGGCGTCGTTGTTTGTCGAGCAAGGCGCCACAATGAATTCCTACATCGGGACATTTCGTTTACCAGCAGCCAGCATGTCTGTTTTCGACATTTTCAGCGTCCTCCTATTCACGCTAATCTACCGCAAAGTTTTAGTCCCATTAGCCGGACGACTTAGCGGAAACCCCAAAGGCTTAACCGAGTGTCAACGAATGGGTGTAGGTCTCATCATAGGACTTTTTGCAATGATTGCCGCGGGTGTTACAGAAATCGGGAGGCTAAAACAGTCAATTCCCGAAACGCACACGAGTACGATGAGTATATTTTGGCAAGTTCCGCAATATGTGCTTGTTGGTGCTTCTGAGGTGTTTATGTATGTTGGACAACTTGAGTTTTTTAACAGTCAGGCTCCTGATGGGATCAAGAGTTTCGGAAGCTCGTTGTGCATGGCGTCGATATCGCTTGGGAATTACGTCAGTAGTCTTTTGGTTCATATGGTGATGAGTATCACTGCAAGAGGAGACGACGTCGGGTGGATACCGGAAAATCTTAATCATGGTCATATGGATAGGTTTTATTTCTTGATTGCTACTTTGACAGTGTTTGATTTCGTCATCTATGTTTATTGTGCTAAGAAGTATAAGTGCATCAGTGTGGAAGATACCTGTAACGAGCCGAAAAAAGAACAAGTTTGACTCATGAAGCATTTCCAAAATGTTCTAGTAGTTAATTTAAGGTTTAAGGTTTTGGTTTTTGGTTTGGTTGTTTGTTTAAGGTTTAATGTTTAGAAACAGTTGATGCTTGTTAGACATGTTTGCGATGTTTGTTTGGTTAAACATGAATAAAGTTGAGTAGTTTAAATACTTGTCTTTTAATTATTTTATTATATTATTATATGTAGTTTAAAATGTGGGATGTATGAAGCTTATGAAATAATTCCTAGTAAACATGATTTTACATGAAGTGTTAGTAAAAATAAAATTACTGTGTTAAAAAGATATATTTGATGCGAACTAAGGTTGTTTACGATTTGAGCTAGCATCATATCACATAGTAATTACGACGAAAATCAAGAACCAAACTTCATATTGGCTTAATTTATCGTAGTTTTCGTCAGGTTAATTTCAAATCTTACAAGTGACCGAGTTAGTTAACAACAACTTGGCATATTTACATCTTAATATGTATTTCTATCATAGAAGCAATTCAACGATTATAACACATAAATCCACATACCAATATTTTAGATCCAAATTAGTTCTGGTTTGGTCAAACCAGGTCAACATCAAGTTTGTAACAATCCAGATTGTCTCGTTACTGGTTTTTGTAGAATAATGTTTTGCTCGGTTTAAAACCAGGCCGGTTTAACCTTAAGTTTTATTTAACAACTTCAAACACTTTTAACAAAAACACACTCACCGATTTCAACGATTTGATTCGTTTCGATTCGGTTCGGTTGGGTTCGGTTTACCATGACCCAAAAGTTTACATTCCCTTCCCTTTAAGTCTCATTAAAGCCCAATATATGATTGATCCAATCATAAGCCCATTTAGTGTTAAATTTTTTAAAACATTGACTTTGACCAATCCCACCATTAATATCTTCACAATTCACATCGTAGATCTACAATATCTTCGTTTATCTTCAAACCCTAATCGACATATTTGGGGTTTTTTTCTTCGAACAAACCCTAAAAATCAATCAATGGATTTCGCCGGCGCTAAGAAACGCGGGAGACCTGCTGCCGGATTGAACGGCAACGGCGGTTTCAAAAAACCAAAACAAGGTAAACAACATTGCTTTTCGTTCGTTCAATTTCTAGATCTAGGGTTTCAAACTTTCAGTTAGTGTGTTAGACCTGTATGAATTGGTTATTGAAAGTAGGTGTTTAGTGTTGATTGTGATTGTTTCTGAACAAAAAGATGTAAAGTGTAAATAAAGTAATTAATGTTATGCAACAGACACGGAGTTGTTTCAATCTGGTTTAGGAAGCAAATCGAAGCCTTGCACAAAGTTTTTCAGGTTTCAATTCTAACTTGACTAAAATCGGCATTGTAAGTTTAATTATTTGTACATTGTAATGGTTTTAGAACATTAATTGAACTTATATACTCATATAATGATACTACACGATCTTTTTAATTAAAAGATGTATCTTTTGGACTAATGGCTTGCAAATTAAAGTTTTGATACAGGTAATTGATCACTTAATCAAGATATAACAACCATGATAACAAGGAGAACAGAACAGAACTATTCTACAGAAATGGTTGTTTCATGAAAGTACTTGAACAATAAGTACAGGATATGCATATATATCAATATCACCCCACACAAATCTTTGAGCTATCTTTATAACATTAATTTATCGTTTTTGATGCTATTTGGCAAGAAATGTTACTTAATATACTCGACAGAATAATCACAATACATGATATATGAGTTTTGCTACGTTTGGATGTCTTACGTTGATGTGTGTGCGTGCCTATGTATACATGTTTTCTGTAGATGCACTTCAATTTAAACAGGATTGTATCTCTACTATACTTTGTGTCTTTGTATATTTTCTCTAGACTCAAGTTAGTTTATTAAGGACTGTATCTCTTCAATGCTATGCGTGTGTTTATGTATGTTTTCTCTAGATGCACTTTAAAATTAAGCAAGATTGTATTACTTCAATACTCTTGAAAGCAATCTTTTTTTTTATTGCATTTATGCTCACATTTTTTCTATTTTGCTTATTTATTGCCATTTGCTGAGTCTAAATAGCAGTATAGAGTGAACTATTATTATGTGATTAGTTTTTTTTTTCAAAGAGAAAAAGGAAAGAGATCTTATGTAGTTACGCTGTTTTGTTGCTTTTTGAGATTATCATTGGTGGTTAATGAGTTACCAGAACGTTTTCTTTTACTTTTTAGTGATCTTGGTATAACAAATATCACACAAATCTGCATAAATGTTACATATGAACATGATATGAGTTTAGTAATGATTTTCCCCAGGATAAAAGATGGTCCTATCAATAACTTCTAAATGATTATATCTTTAATTTACGTGATGTGTCTGTATTGTGTTAGTTACTTTGACAAGTTATGTGAAAAAGGTTTATATTTTATTTTTTTTGACACAACCTTTTCCATTCTGTTTGTTGTCTTGTGTGCAGCACTTCTGGCTGTCAATTTGGTGAAGGATGCCATTTCTTGCATTATGTACCTGGTGGGATCAAAACTGTCAGTCAAATGACGGGTGGCAACCCATCACTACCCCCAACTGTACGAAATCCTGTACTTCCACCTTCATTTCCCGATGGTTCATCTCCACCAGCTGTTAAAAACCGCCTGTGTACCAAATACAACACTGCAGAAGGATGCCGGTTTGGTGATAAGTGTCATTTTGCCCATGGAGAATGGGAGCTAGGAAAGCCAACAGCCCCGTCACGTCATGAAGATCCACGTGCTATGGGTCACGCACCTGGCAACAGATTTGGAGGTGGTGGCCCTCCTCGGATGGATTTTAACCCTGCAGACAACCATGCTGCAGCTGCTGGCTTTGGAGCCTCAGCAACTGCAAAAATCAGTGTGTTAGGTTCTCTGGCCGGACCTATCATTGGTAAAAACGGAGTCAACTCTAAGCAAATTTGTCGGTTGACTGGAGCCAAGCTTTCTATTAAAGACCATGAGTCGGATCCGAATCTTAAAAACATTGAGCTTGAAGGCACATTTGACCAGATCAAACAAGCGAGTCAGATGGTTCGCGAGCTTATAGTGAGCATAAGCTCAACCCCTTTACCACCTCCACCACAAAAGCAGTTTGGAGGAGGTCCACCAAGCCTCAACTTTAAAACTAAACTGTGTGAAAACTTTGCAAAAGGGTCTTGTACTTTTGGTGAAAGGTGTCATTTTGCACATGGTGCGGAAGAGTTGCGCATAGCAGGGGTTTGATATTTTGACTTGTGACAAACCATGATCTGTTTAGAACATGATCCATCATGTCTTTGCATTGTGCCAACTTGTTTTTGGAAACTGAGATGTTGAGGCTTGACATTAGACAGTATTGACATTCTAAGATGCTTGCTATTAAAAGTTACCTAGGTTTTTTTTTCATTCAGTTTAGCATTAGAGATTATCTTTTCTATTTTGTTATTGTGGTGTGCATTTGTTATAAAGGCATTTTTATCATGAACCTAGCTTCTAAAAGTGTATCTGAGTTGGGATTGTATCTGAAGTTCTCATTTCATCGAGTCTACTCATCTTTATATGGTCATATTAATTAATTGTTAATTAGAGACCAAAAGCTTGTAGACATTTGAAATAGACTAACATATACCGGCTAAGGAAAATAGATTCAAATAATCGTAACTTTAGATTCAAAAACTTTTATATATTGACCGCAATAATCTCAAGTTATGAATCTTGTTAGTGGTCTTACCTTTTACGTTATTGTTTCAAATTGAACTCCGTTAAGCTGATTGTCGTTTGAAGTATCGTTTCAAGATAATTTTTACATCAATCGATTCGTATATTCTTTAGTTCAAAAGCCTAAAACTCCAGTTTGAAATTCGGATAAAACTCCAGCTTAACGAATGTCCAACGAGAAAAAACTTAATGTAATAGGTGAGAGCTATGGCAAATATTTCTAGAGTTAGAATTATTGTAAATCAATTGGAAAAAGTTAGATTACTTAAATATATATATCCAATGTCTATCAAAACAATTATAAATAAATATTTAATGACATACAAATGTTCACACCTTTTTACTTTATTTATTAACTAGATTAAATTCAATGTATTACACGGGTGTCGGGTGGAAACATAAAAACACGATTCTAAAACTTTACGAATAAGTAATAGTTGAAAATGAACTACATATTACATGAAAGATATATGAAAATATAAACACAAATTGCATTCAAACTCTAATTTGAGCTTTAAACCAATAGATTTAAACTACCAATACCTTATTAATATCAAGTTAGACATTGACGTTTTTAAGCTAAGTGCCTTATAAATTCTACCAATTAATTTAAAAAAGATTAAGAAAAACAGACATACAAATAATCCAGATGATAGATATCCGACAAAATTTACGGTAACACTCATATGTACCAGGTCGAGCGTACGGTACTACGGTCGGCATGCATGGATCTAGGTCGTAAATTGCAATGAATTATTTGTTTAAGTTGTTTGTTTTTCATTTTCATAGTGATTTCAAGGATGTAAATAAAGTAGATTGAAACTTTAAAAGATAAAATTATAGGTGATTTAATGTTATCAATTTCCTTCCATACATAGCCTAAAGAGAAGATTCTTAGTTTTAGCGGGAAAAATCCTCCTACACCATCTTCAATGAATGACACGTATTATTCAAAACCTTCTTTTAATATTTTACTAGATTAGTACCCGTGTACTACACGGGATTTCGGTTTTATATGTTATATCTAAATTTATTTTTAACATATTCCTATTAAATCGGTTTGGATATTTACAAATATTTTCTGATCAAAAACTATATGCTAAAATAAAGAAAATTATCTATAATAATTGGTAAATTTTTTATTTGAATATATCGGGTTAGAAGATAATTCATGATAAGTGGTGGATTTTTAATTTAAACATATTGGGTTAAGAGATAATTCATGATAATTGGTAAATTTTTAACTTGAACGGGGTTAGGAGATAGATTATGATAATCGGTAAATTTTCATTTGAACATATCATATTAGGTGATCATTATTGATAATTTCTGAATTTTTTATTTGTACATATCAGGTTATTTCGAATATGAAGCATACCATGACCCGCTTGAAATTATCCATCAAATTAAATTAGAGGATGACACCTAAGTAAAATCGTATGTGAAATAATTATAATGTTGACATATAGATAAATTACTTAATTATTAGAATAGATAGATTAAATAAATATTAAATCACAAAACCATTCATTTTTTTTAATTAAAGTATAAATATTGACATCACCAGTCACCACAGGCGCAAGTAACCGACTCGAATTGCGTGTTATCCAATCTCAACCGTTGGATTATAAATCAAATCCACCGTCCATCTCATCCTCACCTGCTTATAAATACCCCACGTAACTTCAACTTTCAACCACATTTAACAATTATAAGTTGTAACTGAACAACAAATCTAAAAATTCTACAAATTCATAAATCATACAAAAAATCAAATCTAACAACTATCACGATGTATCAACTGCAGATAATGAACCAATCACAACAGGTGATGAAGGATCAAAACTCGCAGCTGTGGATGAATCAGCTGATCAATTTATCTCATATGATGATGGATCTGGATCAATCACAATCGCAAACTAGATTGAACAATCGATGCCGTAGTTACGATGCAGATCAGTTCAAATTCAAAAATCGCATCGTTAGATCTTCGATAAAAACACAAAGCAACAGATCAAATCGAAAAGCGAACAATAACAATAATAAGAAGGATTTACAGCAACGTAAACGATTAAAGCATCAACGTTACTTGAAGAACAAGAAAAAAGCTCCAACTCCAGCTCCATTAGCTCCTAGAAACACTACATCGTTCATAATTCGTGCGAAGAAATCAGGAGGAATTGCTGTTTCTCCGTCTCCGGTTACTCCGGCTGTACTCGATACGCCGGTTTTTTCTCCATGTAATGAAGACTTAATAGATGCAGTGAAAGAAGAATGGGGCATTGATGGATATGGAACAATGAAAGGTTTAATTAGAGTTAGGTCTAGTGGAAAAAATGAAGATGTAGAGTGGAGATTGGACGATGATTTAAGTAGATTTGAGATGATTAGTCCTAAGTATGGTGTTAATGATCATAAGAGTTGTGTTTTGGAGAATAGAGTTAATGATCAAGGTACTCATATAGCTCAATTGGAAGAACAAAACTTGAAGTTGAAGGAGAGATTGTTGTTATTGGATAGGGATTTTAGTAACATGAGATTGAAATTGCAGGGTTTGGAGATGTTAAGGCATGGATCACAAGGGTTTATAGAAGATATATAACAATGCAGATATATAGGAACCAGTCTAATAGTTATTATTAAAATCAAACCGACCAATAGCAAGACATTAGGATAGAAAAACTACGCATTTATACTCAATTTTTTATTTTACTGACATGAACCTTAAATCTTGTCACATGTATGTAAACTTCTTTTAAATAATATTTCAGTACATTTTTCTTATTTGTTTTGAATGGTTTTAAGTTTTAAATTTGTTTTCAATTTGTATGTTGTTATTATTCATGTATGTCGTTAATATTCTAAAACGATTTCTTTTTTATATATAAACAGTTGTTAAAAAAATAAAAAAATACTCCGGGGTATCTAGAAATGGCATGAGTCATTGGCTTTTGTTTTCTTCAACATAAGATATGTGCCTTTCTTTAAAACAAATACTTTTGGCTTTCAATTTTCAACCTTCTAGAAATTGACAAACTAAGATTTTCTTTTTAACACTTAGCTCCATATTCTACTTTAAAATATATATAATTTTAATTTAGTTATTAGTTTGATTTTTAAGTTTAAATATGATTTTGTCTTTTAACATGTGATGAATTACGGATTACAGTGTAACACAAGAGATATAAAAAGGCTGTTTGTTTTAACTTTTAATGATTCAGTTTCGTGCTTAATCATTCAGATTTAGCATTCAGAGCGTTTGTATCATAAAAAAAGAGGCTCGGAATGATTCAGTTAAGTACTGAATGGTTAAGAGATACAAAGATGCTGAATGAAACTGAATGAAACACATACCAAACTTACCATCATCTGAGGTAAAAAGTTCTATCTTAATATCCATTTCATTGATAGAGCCTCTAAATAGTTTAGATCTCTTAACCATTCAACATTTACTGATTCATATTTTACCAAACAGCCTCTTATATTGTTAACATAACGTGAGAGTTAAGACTTCGCACTACCCATTCTTTAAACCAGTTGTTAATCATTTAACCGTTGATAGGGATGTGCTTCGAGTTTTCATCATAAGTCAACGTCACAATGCTATGTGTTTTATTTTAATTAACATTAGTACACAGAAATGAATCTTTCAGTGATCATTGCAGTTTACAATAACAAAAATATTTTATTTTTATTATCCCAAAATGTAGTATAAAAGTAATAAAACTATAAACCGATAAACGTCGTTCAGTTTAGCAACCGTATTTACGTCCAATCACTGCAGATAGAGTCTGTAACTGTGTATGGAGGACGGAAAAGAGGCGTTATTATCGCCGGCGACTCCGGGAGGCGGTCGCCGGCGACACCGGTTGAGTCGGAGATACTCGGTCAACTCACTCAGAACCGATTTTCTAACTCGGTTACCTGATAAGGTTCGTTCTAATGTTGATATTGAGTCTGCAATTATCGATCTAACATCCAACTCGTCAGGATCATTAACTCAAGGTATTTGTTCAACATAATTTTGAACATAAATTCATCTTCAATTTCTCTCTTCATTGATTAATTTTGATTTGTTTTTGCGTAGGTGAAAAGGAGTATTATGAAAAACAGTTTGCGACGTTGAAATCGTTTGAGGAAGTTGATGCGATTGTATCATCTGATGGAGTTGATGAAGAAGATCTAGATGAACAGATGCAGCAAGTTAGAGCTATGAAGATCTCTAATTACGCTAATGTTCTGTTACTCGCGTTTAAGGTGATTTGTTATTGCTTCGTTTGAATGTTAAAACAGATTCAATGTGCATAATCGTTGTTTGTTACTTCTAGATTTCGATTTTGATTCAAATTGTAGCGATTTGATGTAGTTTGTTTGCCTCAAATTTGAATTTGTTTATTCAGTTGATTCATGTTCTGATACAGAAAATGAAGATAAAATGATTTTGATCTAGTAATTAGTTGTTGATGTGAATGTGTATTGTGTTATGAAGATATTTGCTACAATAGAGACTGGATCTATTGCTATCGCTGCATCAACGCTGGATTCGTTACTTGATTTATTAGCTGGTGGCATCCTGTGGTTCACTCATCTTTCTATGCAAAGCATTAACATATATAAGTATCCTATTGGTAAACTCAGGGTGCAGCCTGTTGGAATTATCGTTTTTGCTGCAATTATGGCGACATTAGGTGTGTATCTTATGTTGAAATAAAGACCAATAGGTCATTTTTTTTGCTGCAAAAAAGAGATAAAGGATGTTCTTTTTTAGGCTTTCAGGTATTGATTCAGGCTGTAGAACAAATAGTTGAAAATAATCCATCCGAGAAGATGTCATCGTTTCAGCTTCTATGGTTATACATAATCATGTTGACTGCAACAGTTGTCAAACTTGGGTGATACCGATTTCACGGAATATCCAAATGGCTCAAACACAATTGATAATCAAAGACGAAATATGAACTAAATGTTCCAAGAACAATGTTTTTTAATTCAATAATCAACATAAACTTCTAAACAATAAACCTAGAAAGCTATTATTTATACTAATCCTAACAACCATAAAGATAATAAAATAAAAAGATAAATACCAAAACAAAACAAGATAAAAGCTAAATTAAATCAATAATTGAATTTCAAACTTCAAATAATTAGCATCTATCTCATCCGTATCATTCTCCCCCTCTTCGAAAAAACTCGTCCTCGAGTTTTGTCTCCGGATCAAAGCCACCAGGATCAAATGGAAAAACACATCCTCTTGTCATCTCCACCCTTGTGTGTTTCTTTTGTTCATCTACGAGTAGTTTAAACCATTTTCTCATATAATCTTCACTCAAACCACATAACTTATTCCCGATGTCAAAACAAATATCCTTAAATTTAGAATACAAACCCTTAAAACTTCCATGATTATCCTCCATTTGAATCATTCCATGATTATCCTCCATTTGAATCACTGACGAGAGTGTAGGCGACCCATGCTCTTTAAATCGTTTAGCCACACTATCAGTAAACCAATTATACCAATCCTCGTCCGCGTATTCATCAAACACGGGAGGTGAATCATAAATAATGTTGCCATTGGTAGGATACTCCTCATCCCCGGTTAACTCGTCCTCGACGGGTTCTTCCAGTTCCGTTTCCTTCCAAGTCGATGATACCTTAAGATCTTGGACTTGTTTCTGAAGTCTTTTGATCTTAAGGTCCCGGGGGTCGAGATAGACACCATTGCTGCCTCGCGCGGCGACTCTGCAAATAGAATATCTATCTTTTCCACCGGCATGTGAATCACCAATGTTCTTGTCGATGCCTCCGGCGGCGACTCTTCGAACAAGAAAACACTTGTCCTCACATAGAGCCATTTGAAAACCAAAGCTCTGATACCAAATGATACCGATTCCACGGAATATCCAAATGGCTCGAGAACAACGATTAATCAAAGACCAAAATTGAACCAAAAGTTCTAAGAACAAAGTTCTTATAATCAATAATCAACATAAAACTACTGAAAACAAACCTAAAGCCTAATACTTATACTATTTCCTAACAACTTGAAGATAATGATAAACTAAATAAAATATATGATAATTAAAATTCAAATATACTTTAAATCTTTAGATAATCTTCAACCTGGATTCCACGAAATCCCAATCCAAAACATGTTAGTCTTATGGGTCATCACCCGTATCATTTACGGATGAGATAGATGCTAATTATTTGAAGTTTGAAATTCAATTATTGATTTAATTTAGCTTTTATCTTGTTTTGTTTTGGTATTTATCTTTTTATTTTATTATCTTTATGGTTGTTAGGATTAGTATAAATAATAGCTTTCTAGGTTTATTGTTTAGAAGTTTATGTTGATTATTGAATTAAAAAACATTGTTCTTGGAACATTTAGTTCATATTTCGTCTTTGATTATCAATTGTGTTTGAGCCATTTGGATATTCCGTGGAATCGGTATCATTTGGTATCAGAGCTTTGGTTTCAAATGGCTCTACGTGGAGACGACTGTTTTCTTGTTCGAAGAGTCGCCGCCGGAGGCATCGACAAGAACTTTGGTGGTTCACGTGCCGGTGGAAAAGATAGATTTTCTATTTGCAGATTCGCCGCCCGAGGCAGCAATGGCGTCTATCCCAACCCCCGGGATCTTAAGATCGAAAGACTTCGAAAACGAGTCCAAGATCTTGAGGTATCGTCGACTTGGAAGGAAACGGAACCGGAAACACCCGTCGGGGACGAGTTAACCGGGGATGAGGAGCATCCTACCAATGGCGACATTATTTATGATTCACATCCCGTGTTTGATGAATACGCGGACGAGGATTGGTATAATTGGTTTACTGGTGGTGTGGTTGAAAGATTGAAAAAACATGAGTCGTATACAATTCTTTTAGGTATGTTTGATTCATTTTGTAAAATAAATCATGTGACAGAAGATGTGAAAACAGTTACAGATCATACGCTGGTCGATCTTGTTATGGTGGTTGTTGATGGGTGTCTCACCGGAGAAGATTGCAACCCAAGCGTTTGGTCAGCTGTTATGGGATCGCAATATGCACTTTTGAATCTTAAGTTTGACAGGCCCATAGCATGTGATAATATGAAAGTATGGATAAGAGGGAATGTGACGTTTGTGGGTAATCTAGGGAATACTCACGTGGGCAACAAGAAGGCATTCGAGGAGGAAACTGTGCAATTTGCTACAAGTTTAAAATTTAAATGTGAGAAGATAATGGGTATTGATAGTAATTTACTTTCCCAAAGAGATAAATGTGACAATGAGGTTTACATGTACGAGGAAGATATTAACTCAAATAATTTGATGAATGAACATATCCATGTGGCATGGGATCAAATTTCAAAAGGTTGTTTGTTCATGCGTGTTATTACAAAAGTAAGCCAAAGGCAATTCAATATTCTTTTTGATCCAGGCGGGTTTGTATTAAAGGCAAAACTCGAGGACGAGTTTTTTTCGAAGACGGGGAGAATGATACGGGTGATGACCCATAAGACTAACATGTTTTGGATTGGGATTTCGTGGAATCCAGGTTGAAGATTATCTAAAGATTTAAAGTATATTTGAATTTTAATTATCATATATTTTATTTAGTTTATCATTATCTTCAAGTTGTTAGGAAATAGTATAAGTATTAGGCTTTAGGTTTGTTTTCAGTAGTTTTATGTTGATTATTGATTATAAGAACTTTGTTCTTAGAACTTTTGGTTCAATTTTGGTCTTTGATTAATCGTTGTTCTCGAGCCATTTGGATATTCCGTGGAATCGGTATCATTGGGTTATGGTTGTACTGCAGAAGTTCAGGAAATGAGATTGTTCGTGCATATGCAAAGGTACGTTTACTATTAAGCCAAAATATTTGAACTTTTATGATGGATGGGAATTTACGTCTAATACAAACGTGCATTAAAAACAGGATCATTACTTCGATGTGGTAACAAATGTGGTCGGATTAGCCGCTGCTGTACTTGGTGATAGGTTCTATTGGTGGATTGATCCTGTTGGTGCTATCATTCTTGCTGTTTATACAATTGTAAACTGGTCCGGAACTGTTTGGGAAAATGCAGGTAGCTGCTGCAGGATCGTTCCAAGTTTTCTTTTTTATTTACTAATAATGATTTCACTCGTGTTTACTGATATTAGTAAGATATGATTATACAGTTTCATTAGTGGGACAGTCAGCACCTCCTGAAGTTCTGCAAAAACTGACATATCTTGTTACAAGACATCCGAAAGTGAAACGAGTTGACACTGTTCGTGCATACACATTTGGTGTTCTGTACTTTGTGGAGGTTAGTGTTTGTGGTTAGTGAATGTGACATCCTTTAAGCTTGTTTGAGTTTCTAATGATATAATTTCTTGAATTAGGTTGATATTGAACTGCCAGAAGATTTGTCACTAAAAGAAGCTCATGAGATTGGAGAAACACTACAAATAAATATTGAAAAGCTTCCTGAGGTCGAACGCGCATTTGTTCATCTAGACTTTGAATGTGATCACAAGCCAGAGCACTCTGTATTAACCAGGCTTCCCAATAGTGACCCATGATGTTAGCAAGGTTCATTAACTGTGCATTTATTTGTTTTTTTGTGTAATTAGCTGTTAATTTATAATTATACAATGGTATAAATTCTATTTTCTTGATTTTTTGTTACTTTTAAACTAAGGTGTTAACAATAGAATTTTGGTTTAGACCCGTCTGCATTCGCCTTAGTTGGTTTCGAATTGTTGAACACGTGAGTCGTGACAGCCACATTGCGCCGGTTCGTTTGTGAACATTTTTTGGCGAACATCTTAAACAACTGCTTCAATTGATCATCCGTGTCCGGTGACTTCGCTGGAATAAGCTCAGACGCCACCCACACTCAAACTCCGAAAACTTAACTAAACCGTTTCTGTTTGAATCGGCTTTGTGTATCAACGCATTGTGTTGATCAGAGCTTGGTGTGAGGCCTCATCATCAAAGCCCACCTAAATAAGTACACGTATCAAAGCCCCAAAAACACCTCTAGTTATTGTTTAAAATCTTAGTGTTTTCTATATAAAGGATAATTGAGCAGCTTACGGGAGGCCAACACAAATTTTTTTTAAGTGAATTGGAGTTAGATCAGATATAATGAGTGTTGTGACGTCGATATGACGTTAAAGGGTTTACAATATACCCATGTCGTAAAACATTTACAAGTGATCATTATTCTAGACATGGCTCATGTATGCTTACATCTATTCTACATCCTAAAATAGCAAAAATGTTACGGTAATAAAATACCTTATTTACAAACAAACATGTTAATCTTATTTTTAAATCTATAGATTCATAAGGTAATAAACAAACATGTTAAAATAGCAAAAATGTTACGGTAATAAACAAACTTTAAGGTAATAAAATACCTTATTTACAAACAAACATGTTAAAATAGCGAAAATGTTACAGTAATAAAATATCTTATTTAAAAACAAAGATATTAATCTTATTTTTAAATCTATAAATTATACTTATACAGTTACACATATTTCGACATATTTGAATACCATTAGACCACATTGTTTTTTCATTCTTGTAGTAATAGTTGTAATATCATATGTTATGGCGCTTGATCACCCTTGGTCGCACCTTACCGACGCTACACCCAACATGACCACAAATTGATGAGCTTGGGTGATGGTGGTCATGACTCATGACATGAGAGATTCACACTTTCTTCCTTTAAAAAACAACCTATAATAACAATCTACACTAGCAATTTTTCGTTCACTCACAGGTCACGTCTAATAATTTTTTTTTTTACTTATATTTATCCTTATCGTGTCAGGTATAGCTAAGGTGAGGACCACTTTTTGTTGGTTATACACTTATTCCACTCAAGAACTTGATTGATAACAAATGATGTAAGAAGATCATAAAGAAAAACCGATGATCAGTGGAATTGGTGGTCTATTAATAACATATAATATTTAAAATATTAGATATTGGGTTCAAATTGTATTCTGATGTGTATTTATAGTGTGTTATATATAGATTTTCTAGGAGTTTGTTAAAAAAAACTAATTATGTTCTAAACCATTATCCAACCCAAAGGTGCCCAAAAATAAATGGGAATATACTTTTTCAAGAAAAAAAGGAAGCAAAATCAGCAAGAAACACAAAAAAACAGAGGAAAAGAAATGGCCACAAAGCAGCAGGAGGGACTTACACAACTTTATCCCTTTCTTTCTTCATCCCCAATCCATCAATGGCTACACTTTCTCCCTCTTCATCAATCCATCCTCCATTATCATTATCATCATCATCATCATCATCATCTTCTTCTTCTTCACCTTTCTGCTCCTCTCTAACCTCCATTAACTTCAACCCCACTCAATACATCTCAATTCTTGACCCTCACAAAACCACCCTTTCCTCTGCTGTTTCTTCTTACTCCCATTTCCATTTAATCCCACCTCAAAAACTCATTCTTCATCCCATTTTGTTATACACCAGTGGCTTTAAACCCCCTTTGGATACTCAAACATTTCTTGCCACAATCAGTGTGTTGGTTGCAATTTCCCTCTCCCTGTTTCTTGGTCTCAAGGTTTGTACTTTGCTCTATCTTTTTCATTTAATTTTCTGAAATTTGTTGTTTTTGATCATCTGATGTTCAATTGTTGTGTTTTCATGTTATAAAGATTACTACTTTAACCTTTAAATCAAGTAATTTCTTGCAAATTTTGGTAATTTTTTTAACCCACAGTCAAATGTAGCCCCCTTTTTCAAATATTGTTGTATTTGAGCATCTGATGTTCAATTGGTGTGTTTTCAAGTAATAAAGATCATTACTTTCACCTTTAAATCAAGAAATTTTATGCAATTTTTTTTGCAGTTTTTGGAAACCAGAGTCAAATGTAGCCCCCTTTTTCAAAATTTGTTGTATTTGATCATCTAATGTTCAATTGGTGTGTTTTCAAGTCTTAAAGATCACTACTTTAACCTTTAAATGAAAAAAATTTATGCAAAATTTTGCATTTTTTGGAACCTAGAGTCAAATGCAGCTCCCCTTTTCAAAATTTTGTTGTATTTGATCATCTGGGACTATATTGGTGTGTTTTTGAGCAACAATTCTGACTAATTCAATCTTTGAATTAAGTAATTTTATGTAAATTTTTGCAATTTTTGAAACCTGGAGTTAAATGCAGAGAAGTAATATTTGGTTTGTGGGTTATGATGAATGATAAATCAATGGTTTTATATTGTAGGGAGATCCTGTTCCTTGTGAGAAATGTGCTGGAAATGGTAATTTTCTTTTATAATTATGCAAATTTGGGGAAATTATTTTCTTTAATTGGTGACATTAGGGCTAATCAGAACAGTTTTCAGCAGCTAAGGGGATATAAATTCTTAAATTTAGTTTTGTGGCAAAATCTTATGAAAGAACAAAGTGTTGCATTCAACAGTTGTATAAGATGTTAAAAATGTGAATATTGGTCACAATATTATCTTGTTAGCATGTTTGTTGTGGTGATTGTTGTTTCAAGTATATAAAAAACTGTGCTTTAACAATCTTGTTTGATGAATAGGTGGCACAAAATGTGTGTTCTGTAATGATGGGAAGATGAAAATGGAAACGGGTTCGGTCGAGTGTAAAGTATGCAAGGGTGCAGGTAAAAAAGGCTAAACTTGTCGATTGTGATATATGTTGTATGTATCATGCATGATGTTTGGATGTTCACTTGTGTTTTTGTAGGATTGATACTCTGCAAGAAGTGTGCAGGTTCCGGATATTCAAAACGCTTATGAGTTAGCTTTGGATTTACACATTTTTTCCAGCTAAACCTGCTATCGAACATTTATGAAGGTCTTGTTCTTTTCTCTTATCATATATTTTGTTAGGATTTGATATGAAACCATCAGAGATCTGAAAAATGTTTGAGTTTGACACCTTGTATAACTTTTGTAATTATATAATTGCTTTTGAGGGACTTTTTGTGTGTTAATCTTTGTACTCATAAACTGAATTTATTCTTATGCAACATATTGCATTAGCTTTAACAAGAAACATCACAAGTCAAATGTATCATATGCATCGGTCAAAAGTTTTACATGTAGAGACTTGCATCGGTCAACCTTTGAGACGGGACAGCAACGAGTGGGTTTCTTTTCTTTAGTGTAATGCCGAATTTTTCAGAAAGGTCGTGTGCTTCACCTGTGGGCAAGCTCCAATTAAATGAGTGCAAAAGCGAAGCCAAGATGTACATTAGCATTTTCTCGCCTAATGGTAAACCTGGACACAATCTTCTCCCCGATCCAAACGGAAAGAATTTCAAATTATTTCCATTGTAATCCAAATGGTGTGTCCCTTTGTTGGTCAAGAATCTCTCGGGATTGAACTCCAATGGATTGTCCCAGTATCGAGGATCTCGTTGAATTGACCAAACATTCACAAATACGTTACAACCCTTTAGGATGGTGTATCCACCTATATTACAAGTCTTGCTAGGTGACCGCGGGACTAGCAAAGGGGCTACAGGATGTAAACGCGATGTTTCCTTAATCGTCGCATCTAGGTATTTTAGCTTAGGAAGATGAGACTCTTCAACAATGTTATTTACTCCTACGATGTCTTCTAATTCTTTTTGAACCTTTTTCATTACGTTATGATTGTTTATAATCTCCGCCATTGTCCATTCTATCATTGTTGTTGTTGTTTCTGTTCCTGCAACCATAATGTCCTGATACATCAAAATTTAACCAGATTATCACTTTAGCCGTTAAACCAGCTCATCATAGTCGCAAAACCGGAACTTTTTTTAGTTACTACAAATAGAAGGTCCGATAAATCCCGACAATTAGAGTTAGAGATCCTTGAGTTACCTGGAGAAGTGCCTTTATCTGAATCATGTTAAGCGATGTTGCGTCTTTTCGATCCATGAGATCTAACAAGATTTGTAAGAAATCTTTCTTCCCCTCGGCCAAAAACCGATCCTCTGACCTTTTGGTGTTAAATTTGATTCGATCATCGATAATGCGTTCCAAAATCTGATCAATCTTCTTAAGTTGCATCTTCATGTCCCGCTCGACCCCTTGGAGATCAAACCATGCAAGACTAGGGAAGAAATCAGACACATTCGGCTTTCCAAGAAGCTCAACAATCTTCGAAACCACCATTTGCAAATCTGCTCCAAGATCACCATCTTCCGCTCCTTCGTTTGATGAATTCTCCCAAACCATATTCGTTACCACATTCGCTTCAGTGACGAAAGCAATCTCGCTAATGTTCACTTGTGCCCCAACTTTACAAAACACATTCTTGATAGTTTTCCTAACCTCATTTCTTCTAAAAGGACCACATGCATCAAGATTTTTGTTACTTAAAACCTCATGCACAAATATCTTACGTAAGTTTCGCCAATTCGAGTTATTCTGAGCCCATGCTATATCTTGGCCTCCATAAGTTATTATCGATGCAGCCACGGTTAGGTTGTGGTTTGCAAAGATTTCATCTTGGTCACGTACCACCACCTTTGCTAGGTCCGGTGTGTTTATCACTACATGAAGTTTGCTTCCCACGTAGAACTTGAAGATGGGGCCGTAAGTGTGAGCCATGTTGGTGAACTGTTTGTGTAGGTCCGAACCAAGAAACGGAAGGTACCCAACAATCGGGAAAGAATATGGACCCGGTGGCAATGATGGTGCACCATTTGAAGAGGTTAAAATTTTGAACTTGAAACATATGATCATAGCCAAGATTAGTAATGTGATGGGTACAATGTTGATGATTTCTGACCATTGTGACCCTTGATCGTTGTTTAGTTGTGTCATTGTTGCAAATGATGAAATGCATGTGATTATAAATATATGAGTAAATTGCCAAAAAGGTCCTTGGGTTTGTACCGTTTCGACCACTTTGGTCCTTATTTTTTATTTGTTGCCATTTTGGTGTTTGCTATTGTAAAAAATTGCCACTATAGTCCTTCCGTCAACTTTTATTCACGGTTTCTGTTAATTTGCTGTTAAATGACTAAAATACCCTCTTTATTAAATAAAAATATTTTTGTTAACATATTAATCCACCTCATCTGTCATCTTCTCTTTGCCTTTTAACATACATATGACAACACCAATGGTAACATCCACAACCACTCCATCCATCTCTTTACAATCCTCATCTCTCTATCATCTTCATCACTCCACAAACACCTTCACCTTCTCTTGATGCTTTAGACTCATGCTAATCGAAGCCACCACCACCACCTAAACCCACCCCCATTTACAACCTACCACCACCATCAAACACCACCACCCATCATCATCATCATCATCATCGGTACACCAAGCCACCGTCATCAGTACCCTCCACAACCTCCCTCGTCCGTCACTGGTGCACCATTTACATTCACCATCGTCCACCACCTTCACCTCTTCATCCATTAAAAACCCCTAAACTCATAAACCACCCAACTTTTGCCCTAATTCACCATGTGAAACCCCCAAACCCTTTCATCTTCAAATCAACCGCAGTAAAACAAAACCATCACCATAAGCACAATCTGCCACCGGTGACCAAATCTTATGCATAAACCTCCACTCGAACGAACTCTAAACAACCCATCACCGTTCTGATCTGGTGGTTCTTATCACATGGGGATGACCGTGTTCGGGCGACGCGATGGTGGCGGAATCAGGCGGCGGTGCGAGGTGTAGGCGTGTAGCAGCAATGGAGATGGATTGTGTCGTTGTGGGGGAGGTGTTGCAGATCGATCTGTGTTGTGGTGGTAGAAGGGGAGGTAGTGTGAGGTTGTGGTGGTGGGGAGATGAATGTGTTGGATGGGGATGAAGATTTGTTTGGGGATGGGTATTTTGTTATGGGATAATAATATTAATATTTTAAATTGGTAACATGACAAAAATAACCTTGGGGCTAACGGAAAACGTTGACGAAACTTAACGGAAGGACCAAAACGACAATTTTTTTACAAAAGCAAACACCAAAATGGCAAAAAATAAAAAATAAGGACCAAAGTGGTCGAAACGGTACAAACCCAGGGACCTTTTTGGCAATTTACTCTAAATATATATCAATGGCATGATTTTATAGCCATGATCGAATCAAGTAAGATCGTCAAAGATAACGTATTTTAAAACCGGTAGGTGAGCCATTGGTGTCATAGTTTCATTGTTATTAAATGTAAATCAAATGAACTATTGTTAATTAGATAATATTGGTCTCTCAAAATAGATCATTTAAAATATGTTATTAATTGTTATGAATATTATTCAGTGTTGCATAAATCTTATTTAAATTATTTAAATTTGAATGTTAAAAAACTTTCTTATGTTTACAAAATCAATTTGTTTAAATTTCAGTTTATTTTAATAGATTTTTTTTTTTTTCAAGGGTAAACACGATCACATTGACATTAAAGAATTTACAGCAAAGTGGCAGGTAAACGGGCAACAAGTTGTGCCGCCACCCCCTTTTGAATAGCAAAACCTAGCCTACTAAAGACAAAACCTTGGCCCTTAGGTGCACCTAAGTGCACCTAAGTCTACATATCGATTATTAGTAAATCATAATCATCATTAGCCACTAATATATACACGAATATTGTATATCATAAAGAAAAACAAAAACACTTTACATAAGCTCCCTAACTAACAGCCAAAATCAATAAAAGGCTCAATATATATATAGTTACATATACCTATAACAATTAACAACTCGATATGTTATCATCTACTTAGTAAAGGAAACCATCTTTCATGCAAAGATGACCGGTGAGACGCCATATAAATGAGGAAAACAAGCACAATGGCTACACCCCATGGTGACCCTCCGACTCGGTGTAACGAATCTTTCTCATGAAACGGCACCACGGTTGGAAACCAAGTCGAATCGCGGCTTGAAAGCAAGTGTACTAGGACCAAAAGCATGAGAGGGGTGAGCATGAGGAGGATCTTCACGTGGTGCATGTATCTATCAACCTTTGACTCGTAGTTGATGTACCAAGTGAAAAACAAGACAATGGAAACAACACATGAGAACAAAAAAAGGTGGATTGGAACATATAGTTGTTGAATGTAATCATAGTATGATGTGTTGTTGTAGTGTCTAGTCATTTTTTTTTCTTGAGAAAAACTATTTATTGGTTAGACAAAGAGATATAAGGGTTGGTGATTTATAGAACAAGTTGAGAAGTTTGTAGAAAGATATAGAAAAGTAAAGAATATATTTCTTGTATTTGTAAGAAGCAATCAAGAAAATATTCGAAAAACACATTAATTTACTTCTATTCTTCTAACACCCAAAATTATTATACGTACAATCTTAAAGTTAAATAAATATTTAGTGAATTACTAAAAAAATATAGGATTATTGGATTTTAATAATCCAAACTTTAATAAATTGATCGATATTAATTCATATTTAAAAAATTCTATGTACCAATATATACTTGTAACTCATTTTTCTATGATAATCCGGCGTTAAAGTTAACTTAACGCCGTTAAGTTTTTTTTTTTTAAGTTTTAGACTCATGTTTTAAGGCTTTTGATTGGAAGGAGGAGACGTGTCTATTAATGAAAAATTTACCTTAAACCGATGTTCCAAATGACCAAATGGCCTTTCATCAGGTCTTTAAACTTAAAGGTGCATAAATCGGATGTTAATCATATCTCCTTGAATCGTTTCTTTTATAAAACTCTACTTAAAATCGGTTACATGTGTATCATGTCATTACTAGTACAAGTCTATATGTATTTCTTGCAAATGCTACTTAAATTGTTAATTGGGATTGCGTTTATCGACCAGGGGTATCGAAGCATTTGATGCTTTAAGATATGGGAGTAACGAATAAATGAGTGCCACGTAGCAACAGCCATTAGACAAGAGCATTGGAGAATGGGCGAAAATGAATATAATTGTAGTAAAAGTTGTAGGGGTCTTTCTTGGTATAAAGAAAGCAAATGGACTTGTCTTGATTAACATAAAATATTCTAGATGTTATATTCTGTGGTCCATTTTTATGACGCTTTTAAAAATGCGTTTTTTCAAAAATATGATAATACATAAATAATTGATTTGGTAGATTATAATACTATATATTTAACATTTTTTAACAGAAATACAAGACCCCTTCCCTAATAACCTCTAACTCGATAACCTGAGCATGGGTAACCCACTAATGTTGGGTATCTCTTCAAGATGTCAAACCCAAAGTCGGAAACCCCCCCCCCCCTCTACCCCCGCGACACATGAATCCATTGATTGAATTTGTGACATATGATTGTATCAAACCAAAGTTAAAGCCAGAGAGCGCAAGTGTGTAACAAAGCTCAATCAGTGCTCGTGTACGTATTGGGTTTAGCCTGGCCAAACAAAGGAATTCAAGCTAACTTGTATAAATAAACTTAGTATAGTTAGATACTTCAATCTTCTTAGCCACTTTGTGTCTTTGTGCATGCATGAAATAAGCTTGTAGTACATTTTTTAGCAACGTATACCTAGAACTTCTTGACTATAATAAATTTCTCTTTAAACAAGATTAAAACCGTTAACCTCCTAATTATGAGACCTTGACTATAAGAAATTTCTCTTGAGCAAGATTAAAACCGTCAATCTCTTGATCATGAGACTTTATTCTTACCATCAGACCTCTACACACTCTTTACTTGAAATAAATACACCACATTCACCCATATGATTATTTCAAAAGTGGTAAGCCACATGATTTAACACAAGCTTATTTTTTTTTAGTTATAGTTTGGTTCGGGTCTTTTTGGCTCGACTCTTATGTTGTTTTCTAGTTAATTAAGTTGATATATAAGTAAGTACTATTATATAGTTATAAGTTATTAATATGACATAATACTCATTTTCTACTTAACTAATTGTTGTTGTATTGTATACTAGTTTAGTATCCGTGCAATGCTCGGGAACATAATATCCAGATGATTTTAATGATATTCATGGGGCATGGAAAGTTCCAAACAATTTTTAGACAAAAGCGTTATGATACCGAAACACAAGAATTATTAAAAACTTTTTTTAATATAGCAATATTAATATAATTAAATTAAAGAAAATTAAATGCTCGGTTTTATGGTGTAAATTTTTTTAAAAAAATAATATTGTATAAAAATTTATGGATGGTTAAAAGATACTAAGGTATTTAATTATAGCTTATTACTAATTTATTCTTAAGTTTCATTTATATACCTTATTAAATATAAACCGACCCATGCACACCCTAGTAAAAAAAGGTTGAAAATGTAGCTATTCTTAAGTTTTTTTAGTTTCTCCTAAATATTAGGGATTCAAAATGTAATTTGTTTTATTATAATATATTATTATAGATTATGTATACATATTTTAATTGTAAATTATTATTATGAGAGAAACTCTCAAATAATGCCAAGTAAGAAAATCAACCTAAATGATTAACACATAAGCAAAATTTATTTTTCTATATTATATAGAAGATATATATAATTATATTAATAATAATAATAATAATAATCATAATAATAATAAAGACGTAAATATATACTTATAACATTAACATAACCTTACGAGCAAAATGAAAATCGTATGAGAAGCTCTAGCTCAAGCCCGTTTAAGTCTATTAATTAATTAGCCTAACAAGCTTGATCTCTCAAGTAGGTTACGATTTATGAGAGACTTGACTCATTTACCCAGTAATAAGCTACCAAAAAACTAAACATATTAATTAAAAAAAATCAAGAATTGTAACGTCACATGTAACCCCATCTCCACTAAATGTTGTTGTCAACAATCTCATGATGTACCTAACCAAAATGAGCTCACTCCTACCAACATCTTCATCTCCATTTTCTTTCATTTTCAAAATGCCATGATCAAGTTTTTGCGAACATAATATTTTTTACTTTATACATTTTAGGATATATACATATATAATAATCTATATTTAAGATTTTAATATATAACTTAATTGGTTTTCATTTATAACTTTGATTGGTTCATGATCTCATATATTTGATTCAATCATACAAACAAAATCATATAACATCATATATATTATTAAAGAGTTAAACAAGTAATAATAACGTACGTACCAAAGCTTAAAAATTCAATAATGTAACACATAAACATTATACTTAACAACAGCATCTCTAGTTTGTGCATTTGACGTATAAGTAGTCGCTTGAACATACCCTCTAGCAAACCGAAAAAGCCCGGTACCTCCGATCACCGGCATCTCCCTCACCTTCTGCGACACTGGATTCCGCCCCAACACCGTCAACGTACTCCCATTATACCTCCCGGTCACGAACACGAAGTTCATTGCCATTAACAACCCCATCTCCTCTTGTGAAGCAAGTCCATAAAACCCTTGTGCTCGCCCTAGTAACTTTGAGCCGTTTTCTGGCTTATCGGTTAAGGGATTGTCGATCATGTTCACAGTGCCGAAACCTGTGGTTGGGGAGACAGGAGGCGGTGGTTTGACGATGGTGATGGAGGTAGGGTTTGATCCGCTTTGCGTGTCGTGCCAGTAGAATTGAAAGTGGCTTAGTTTTTCTGTCCCGAGCTTGAATGGGGTGCCATTGGCGGAGTTTAAGAAGGTTTCGGTTGCCAGAGAAGTTAGGAAGAGGGTGGTGAGGAGAGTGAGAGTGAAGGAGAAGGTGATTTTGGCCATTTTTTGTGGAGGAAATGAAGGTTTGATTATGGTTTATAAGTAGGGTTTCATGGAAGTCACTTTTGTTACCAAACATGTACACTCTCATAATGCATGTACGTTGATGCTTGTGAATATGATTGTGTCACATGCATTTTCAGTGGCTTTAAGTTTTAACAAAAGGATTGGATCTTATTCCTTACTTGTGGCCTAGTAGTAAGATGATTTAGGTTCTTTAAAGGAGACTCAAGTTTTATCCCTACTAGTATCACTTTTGGTGAATATTGGCAATGAAGCTCGTCCCGGGTTACCACTCGGCTTTGTGTCTGAGCATAAGGGTTTTACGTGGCATAGTTAAAGGTTCCTGCCCTGTTTTTCCCTAGAGCAGTTGGTTGACGAGTTTCGACTCCGATCAACTTGGCCCGTAAGGAGGGTTGTGGTGAGCCTCCGCTGCATTCGTAGTAATGGGGGAGCCCCAATGCCGACGAAAAACACCGATTGGTGTTAGAGGCGGGGTTTCGATCTCGGTCCTTACACCTCTGAGTGTTTTGGTGATAGGCCGTTACACCAACCGTCGTTCTAAAAAAAGGATTGAATCTTATTTTTTATTATATAAAAATCAATTGCTATTGATATTGATATACTTTCTATTTGATAAGGTCGATGCTTTGCACTGGCATGTCACCTGACGTCACTTGATGTTTCAACTTTTTTTACTTTGACGTATTTACGATTTTAATCCCCGACTTTTACTAATTGTCATTTTAGCGACCGATGAGTTTTTGACTTTGATCGCTTACTCTACTTTGACATATCGTACGACTTCAATATTGTTATCGTTTTGACCACTAACTTTTGATATTTCATCGTTTTTTAATATGTGGCACATTATTGTTTTGCGTCGTGATGTACGGACATGATATTTTTTTTATCAACGCATGTGACGAAATTACATATACAAAACCCGGCCGTTGCAACCCGCAAGCAGATATTAAATCTAGTTGTTATGAAATTCAAACTATCATACAAACGATACAATTTAAACAATGACACTCATAAACTTACTTTCATTCTCAAGGTCGTTTGCGTTTAACATATAATTAACTAGCTTAACGTGTCCACATAACGTTAAACGTTCTATATATATATATATATATATATATATATATATATATATATATAGAGGGACACTCAAATGAGAACACCTCTTAACTTGAGTACAAAAAGTACAACTTTAACGAATCATAAAGTGAGTCAAACTATTGAATTTTTTGTAATATAAATTGACCAAAATGCTTATAATTCAACTAATTTTAACATCTATTTAAAAAAAATATGATTCGTGATGTCGTTTGTTAGAATGCATATATGCACCCACAATGTGTGTTTGTGTACAAGTAATGTGGGTGCATATATGCATTTTAACAAACGACTTCACAAATCATATATTTTTTAAATAGATGTTAAAATTAGGTTAATTATAAGCATTTTGGTCAATTTATATTATAAAAAATACAACAACTAAAGCGGTTCCTAAGTTGTTCTCAAGTTAAAAGTGTTCTCATTTGAATGGATCCCTATATATATATATATATATATATATATATATATATAGAGTGAGGTTCACCTACATAGTGATATAAATCTAAAAAGGCTAAGAAGCAATAAGAGATTGACATGTGGCATCTAGGAAAATTAAGAGAGGGGGTATTTTAGTCATGCCCACTTTTTTAAATATTCTCTCTCCACATGCAAGTCACATGTCAATTCCCCCACTTTTTTAAAACGTTTATAACTTTTACATACGACATTATTTTTTTAAACAAATTACACCATAAAAAAGAGAATTTTTTTCTCTTTAAAACGCGTATAATATTGATATATAAAAAAAAACTTTTTTTTCACAATTTTTCAGCTAATTGTGTCTAACGTCAGGTCATTGTGTCTTCCGTCAGGTCATTGTGTCTTTCATCAGGTCATTGTGTGATTGTGTCTTCCGTAAGGTTGTTGTGTCATTCATCGGGTCATTGTGTAATCTTATTTGACAAGTATTACACAATGATCTAATAATAATTACACAATAACACAAAAAGTATTTCAAAGATCTTGCTCTCACATCATCCTCCTTAAAAAATAAATAAACAAAACTTAAAAAAACTACTATTTTCTCATTGTGTCTTTTTTCATTGTGTCTAATTTAAAAAATAAAAAAACGGTAATTTTTTTAATTTTTTTTAATTTTTCGTTTATTTATTTTCTGAAAGAGGAATACATGGGGAACAAGGTCTCCGAACCACTTTTTTTAAATTTGATTTATATTGTGAGTTATAATTTTTTTAAAAGTGTCATTGTGTCTTTGTTTACCATTGTCTCTTTGTTTACCATTGTGTCATTCTCACACTTTGTAACAAAAAATGACGTTGTCTTTGAACATTTCTCAAACACATATTAACAATTTGTGACACGGTGATAATTTCTAAACACATAATATGACACAACAAATATTTAAAATAAGATGATATTATATAATGACTTAAGAATGAACCGATAAAAGTGATATTTCACTAGTTATAATATAACACAATCACATGATATTACACAAGGACTAGACAAGTGCCGAAAAAAATTTTTATTTTTTATATATCAATATTATACGCGTTTTAAAGATAACAAAACGCTTGTTTTTTTGGTGTAATTTTTTTTAAAAAATAATATCGTATCCAAAAGTTATGAAAGTTTTAAAAAAAGTGGGGGAATTGGTATGTGCCTTGCATGTGGAGAGAGAAAGTCAACAAAAGTGGCTATGACTAATGTACCCTTCCACCAATTTCTTTTCCTACAAATTGATCTCAACCATTAAAAGAGAGATCTAAAGGTCATAAATCCTTCTTAGCATTCTTAGATTTATAACACTATGTAGGATAACTCTCCTCTCTCTCTCTATATATATATATATATATATATATATATATATATATATATATATATATATATATATATATATATATATATAGGGGAGGGATCAAATGAGAACTCCATATTAAGTTGAGAACTAGAGAACTACCAAAAGACAAGGGATGGAATTTTAAAGTGGAGGGGCAAATTTGGAACTTTAATTATATAAATCTTTAAACATTTCTATCTTTTGCATACGTTAAGTTTTTAAATTTTTTTTCGCACCATTGGATCAAGAATTTCAGTATCTTTCATTTGAGTATAAATAACGTTATAAAAAAATAAAAATTTCTCGTTTTTTTAATTTCAATACTTCATATATGTAGTATACGATATTATATGTTTTTAAATTGGGGAAAGTGAATATGGTGTTGTTATGCATCTAAATTACATGACAAACCATCAAAACTACGTACTTTGATAAAATAACAAAAGTTCCCTTATATTGATTTCGATGATACCATAACAAAAAACAACACAGTCATGCCTTAGTTCTAAATTTGGATTTTTCTCATATGATCGTATTCACATTGCTAGCAAATACTTGGTGCACGTTATGTGATGTGGTATGAATATGTGCAGCATGAGCATATCACAATACCAATTATAAGAGTCATGTTATGTTAATCTGTTTGTTGGAATTGGAAAGCCAAATTGGTGTACAATCGAATTTTAAAGGACAAGTAATTTTTTATTAAAATGAATGACGATTATTGAGTAAATGGGAAAGAGAAAATTATGATCTGAGTGGAGAAGGCCGGTTCGTCCATTAAATAGAATAAAGATCAATAAGTTAGTTTTCTAATAAAAAATAATTTAACTTATTTTATGAAAGCTAAGTAGTTTTAATGGTTTTACGTGTAACTTATGTGCATAACATCACCGTATTGACTATCCTCTTTTAAAGTTTATAGTATTGCATATATGTAGTATCGTATACTACATATATGTAGTATCATACTACTACATATATGTAGTATATGCAATATTGATGCATTGTTATCTTATAGTTTGAATTTCAGGTTTATTTTATTTTGTTATTATATTTATCTTTAATTTGTTAGTTTATTATTATCTTTATGTTTATACATAGTATAAGTATTGGTTTTGTTTTCATTTGTAATAAGTTTTTTTATATGAAATATTATGAACTTTGTTACTGGTCATTTGAGATCGTATGTACACTTTAAATAATTATTAAACTCCCGAGCTATTTGGCCGCTTCAAAAAATGCATCAAGTACAGTGATACTACATATATGTAGTATCGAAAAAACGAAAATGTGATTTTTAAATTTTTTTAATATACATAAGGTATGGAAAAGTTAGTAACGTTTAAAGAAAAATATAATCAAGTACGAATTCGCAATATTACATATATGCAGTATGGAAATTAAAAAAACGAGAAAAAAATATTTTTTATGACGTTATTTATACTCAAATGAAAGATAATGAAATTCTTGATCTAATGGTGTAATTTTTTTAAAATAATATTAACGTATGCAAAAGATAGAAATGTTTAAAGATTTATATATTTAAAGTTTCAATTTTACCCTTCCTTTTTAAAATTCCATCCGTTGTATTTTTGGTAGTTCTCTAGTTCTCAACTTAAAATGAGTTCTCTCTTTACCCTACCCTATATATATATATATATATATATATATATATATATATATATATATATATAGGTGGAGGTTCATTTGAGAAGACTCATATATTGCGAGAAGAAAAAGAAGAAACCTAAATCACTAAAAAAACTTTTCATTTGTTTAATTTTTTTAAATAAATTCACTTCCTACATACAAATGTGTAAGGTATAAACTAAAAAAAATCATTAAAATATTTTTTACGTATGTATTTTTAGCGTTTTAAATTTACCTACACACGTGTAGGTTATGTGTAAGTAACCTAACATACACATGACTTCCACATGTGTAGGTTTAACAAATAAACAAAATTTATTAAATTTTATATATTGAATATCAAAGTTAATGAATAAATGTTGCATTTCTATCATTGTTTTGTAAGTTAAAAACGTTTTTGGTTGAAAAAATGAAGAATTTAACAATTTCTTTTTCTTCTCGCAATATTTGCTCTTCTCAAATGAACCCTCCCCTATATATATATATATATATATCTTGTCTGCTAGTGATAACTATTATTCATGCTAACAATGTTATAACTATTAATTAATGTTCTTTACTTGTTTGTTAACTTTTATTTATTTATGTTAAGACCATTTAATTATAACCTAATAAAACTTAAAATCAGTTAAAAACTTAAAAGACTTTGTCTCTCCCGTGTTCGATCTTCACAAGCGCCCAACTTTTTTTTCTTTTTTCTAATTCCTAAGACGTAACATGCACGCATAGAAAAACCGAATCAATGTTACGTAACAACCATTTGTTTATTTTTATAACCGAACATACTCGACTTCATGCACTTATCTTTAGGTTGTTAGTAAAGTTGTTTTCGCCGTCGTAAGCAACTTCTCAACACGTTTTGACATTGGTTACGAGGTTTTTAAACATGCTTTTTATTATGTTAAAGTTTCCATACGACTCAGCGGCAACGCAAGATCTTAACGTTTCAACGCTAGATTTTCATATGTGTCTATGTCTTCGACTTCTTACGTGTTTATGTCTTTGCTAATGTTCACGAGTTCATCTCGAGGTTAATTTTTTTAACGTTTCATCATCATAACACACGTGTAACGAATTCACAACACGTGTCGAACTCAAACCCGTCATCTAAGACCCAGTCGATACAACGCGCGACCCTGTATTCGAACTAGTTATTACCATATCTCATCAAAATGGAAAAATAATTTTGTCCGTTTGATGAGGTGACATATTATTAATCTTAATGACTTGACTGACATCTATTAATTAATATTAACGTTAGAAGTGTATCCGTTAAAGCAATATTGGTGTTGGATCACGAAATGTGACACATACTTCAATTCTTTGGCAATCAATCGTACACATTTCAATCCTTTTATTTATGATTGTTAAAACTTAATTTATGTAAACGTATACTGGTGATAAATAGACTTCATAATTAACTTAAAAGTTAATTTATTATGTGGTTACAAAATTCAAAAAGAGGAATGAGAAGAACATAAATAGACATTGTTAAATTTATAATTTAGCGATTATTATTTACTTTAATATTAAGTTATTAGAAATTGTATGCATGATTGAGCACTTGCAACCTACCTTCTCATTCATATGGCCCTTTGTCACAATATTATGAACGAATCAATTTACCTTCCATTTTTTAAAAAAGTTACTCAGCGTATTTGAAGGTTTTCTAAGAAAAAGAAATAATACATTTCATCTTTAATTTATTTTACGAAAATGTTACGCACTTTTAAAATCATTTGAGTATTTAAATTCTTTTAATTTATGTTTTTGATTTTTTATACTTGTTTTTAGTGTGTGTTCATTTCCATAGTTTTAAACGGTTTTGTTGAACGCAAATACTTCTCACTTCTTGAACACACACGACGAATCATGATGACTTTCTACTATATGTAAGTTTTAAAGCTATTAGAATAACCTTTTCCCACTATTTATCAGGTTCATATTTAGTGATTAATTTTAGAATTTTAATTTTCATATACAATATAATATAATTTAAAAAAAAATCAGCTTGGTTAATTTTCTTATTCTTTTGACAACCACTCATACATTATGCTTGAATTAATAAACCACAAATACACTCACGTGTATGACTCGGCCACTTCACCTCTTAGGTTGAACGAAGATATTTTTCAGTTAAGATACTAGATTAGTACCCGTGTACTATACGGATTTTAGTTTTATAGGTTTTAACTCAATTTACATATCAAATTTATTTTTAAATATCTCTTATTAAATAGATTTGGATATTTACAAATATATTCATATAAAAAATCATATGTTACAATAAAGGATATGATTTATAATAGTTGGTAAATTTTTATTGGAACATATAGGGTTAGAAGATAATTCATGATAATTGTTAATTTTTTTATTTGAACATATCGAGTTATGAGATAATTAATGATAATTGGTAAAACTTTAATTTGAATATATCGGGTTAGGATAAATCATAATAATTGATAATTTTTTTATTTGAACATATCAAGTTATGAGATAATTCATGATACTTGGTACATATCGGGTTAAGATATAGATCATGATAATTGGTAAATTTTGTATTTGAACATATCGGGTTAGGAAATAATTGATGATAATTTGTGAACTTTTAATTTAAACATATCGTATATCATGATCCGTCTAAAAATTCTCCATCAAATTAATTTAGAACATGACACCTAAGCAAAATCCTATGTGGAGTAGTTAAAATGGTGACATGTGGATGTGTTACTAAATTATTAGAATAGGTAGATTAATTTGTTAAAAATCTTAATATACTCTTATCTAGGGTTGTTTAAATAGTTCAAACTTCAAAGATTAGGAATGGCAATGGAACGGATATTTACCCGTACCCATTTAGAAATGGGTGTCTTATACCCGTCCCCATACCCGTCGGGTATATGTCGGGTATTTACCCGTTGGGTATCGGACATACTCATGGGTAATCGGGTACACATATTAATAACATAAAACTTACTCATCAGGCATATATACCCGACTTACATCATAATTTCAAATTTAAATGACACTTCAAATTATCATTTTATCATCTTTAATAATACCTTAATTAATAAAGAAATTAGAATTTTAAAACGAAATCTTCTTTTCTAATAATTTGCTAAGCCATGATTCCACACAATGCCACTTGTCACCACCATATTCATCCTCACATTTTTATTTCATCATAATGATTTTTGATGTTACTATATATTCTCATCATTTATTACTCCTTTCATGTTACCATATTCTTCAACTATGTTTTCATATTTACATAATTTATAAGAATTCTAGGTTAATCATTTTTCAATACTATAAACCAATATTTACATTTTATCGTTTCAACCCGTGGGTACTCACGGGTGTTAACCTAGTACATAATATATATTTTAGTTAACAATATATTTAACTAACATAAAATAAAAAACAATAAGCAAACATAATATATAAATAAAAAGTATTAACTTATTTTCGGGTATGTTAACAGGTAAACGGGTATGACTAATCGGGTAATCGGGTCGGGTAAACGGATATATTAGGCAATCCCATACCCGATTTTTATTTTTTTAATCACATATCCGACCCCATACCCGTTTATCTGTCCCCCGTACCCGTCCCAAATGTCTCGGGTTTCAAGTTTCCCCGTCTGGTTCCGATTTAATTGCCATCCTTATCAAAGATTAATCAAAAGCAGATAGTTTACAACCTAAGCCAACTTGGTTGTTGACAAAACCAAACAGCTCGACTAGCTTAAACTCATACCGACATGATTCTCGCTCGAATTGTCTTATACCCTAGTTTTAGCCAAAATCCCAATAGCATATGTTGCTCATTTACCAAAACCATCTAAGACCATTCAAACAACCTAGATATATATATCGCTTGAAAGAAACTCATTAAAAAAATTACTCAAAATCAACTCATGAGCCGGTTCAACTCATATATCTAATAAATTAAAGTTTTTTATGCGGCAAAATTAGGCTTCAATACTCCTCATTCGGCGACAATTTGAAATGGATTTGAAATTAGGCTTCAATACTCCCGGTTTCCAAATTAAATTAACACATTCAAACCGAATGAATTTGAAATGGATATCAATTTCATTCAAATTGAATAAATTTGCATGTAAGTGTATTTTTCTTTCATTTAAAATTATTAGTAATATTTATGATCAATGAGTTTATTTGAACATATTTATTATTAGATTTTTAATATTTTCATTCAACTCGTACTATATTAAACTTACTACTCCGTATTATTTATAAACCAAACCGAATAATAACGGATTTGACTCGACTCGTTTAGGTACTAAAATAAGCCGCTTCCGCCCGGTCACTTGGTCCATCCAGACTTTGATACATACGCTACCGCTTCACACACACACACACACACACACACACACACACACTCATCCCGTCGCTGATAACACACATCTCCGACGATCGGACGGCGAATTAGGTGATGGTGGCTGCCGGTTTTCTCCAAGCGGCGTAATATGGAAACTTCTGATTCAGATGAGCCTGACAAAAAACGTCCTCATCTGAACAACAACAACAACAACTCCGATATGGCACGTCACCCTAACTCTTCTCCCGAAAACGGCACTGTAAGTTTCAATTCGTATCTTCATCTTCATTATCTTATGCCTATTAGCAACAATCACATTCGCATGCTTATCATTATTCATCATCTTCAATGAATTAGATACAGTATTAGTTTTGCTTCGTAAGGTTATGTTAAGACCTAAATTAGGGTTTCATGTTATGGCTTTTCAAGTTCGATGCTCTGTTAGGGCTCTGGATTGTACTATAGTTTTATAAGTTTTACAATCACATGATTCTGATGAAAATATTGCCTGATAGAAATTAGGGCTCATGGTTTTTGTAAATTGTGTTGATTTCAAGGTTGAGATTGAGAGGGCAAATGCTCTTTGTAAATTGTGTTAATTGTTTATGTTAGCTGAGAATTCGTATGACGAAAGACGAAACGACATTTCGATTGATTCAGGAAGTTGTTCTGTTATGTTAGGTTGATGCGACGGTGTTACAGTATCAAAATCAGAAACTAGTCCAGCAATTAGAGGTACAAAAGCAAGAGTTACATGATCTGGAAGATAAACTTAAGGAATTAAAGCAGGGTCAAACTTCTTATGATGACTTCCTGATTACGATTAATCAGTTATGGAATCAGGTAACTTAAGCATTTCACAGCTGCTTGATGTTTATAAGTTTCTTTTAGTAATCACAGTCTTCGTTTTAGTTGGATGATGACTTGATTCTACTTGGAGCACGGGTCGGGGCAGGCCAAAGTGCCTTGGAAGCACTGCAGCGTGCAGATTCTTTCCGAGGTCTGTAATTATTTACTTGTTTAGAAATTAGTTATCCAGATATTCAAGTTCACATAAGTCATAATCAGCCCTACCTATTCAGGTTCAGTCCCGCCGTGTCCTGCAGAGGAAATATTTCTTTGCAGACTCTTTCAGACAAATTCCATTGGAACAAATGATAGTGAAGAACGAGCCAGTTATATTAAAGAATCACTATTGTCGAGGCATTCATCGACTTTGGAATTTATGAAATTAGTAGAAAATACTATACAAAGTCTAATGGCTAAACTTGTAAGCATTGATCAATCTTTGCATGAAACTTTGTCTTCAGAAGGTCAGTGTTGGCCTTATTATTCTTTTAATTATGCACTCTCGTGAGTGCCTACTGGCATCTAATGATTAACTTTGATATATCTCAGATGCAATCATTCAGTCAAATAAGATTGACGAGTTGATGAAAGAGGAAGCTAATCATTTACAAGTAGTTATTGAAGCTCTTCATGTTAAGCAAAAAGAATACGCCGATATGATTCAGAGTTATAGTTCTACTCATTCTGTGGATCAGGCTGAGATTAAAAAAGTTTCAGGTTTTATGCATTTTCATCACCATCAGCTTTCCCTTTCTAAAAGACATAAGATTCTTTGACTTCAATATATATATTTTGATTTTGTATGTTCATGCTTTTAAGGTGAGCTGGAGGACAGCATGGCAGAACTTGAAGAAAGTAGAAGAAAACTTGTAAATTTGAAGATGCAAAAGGATAGACTTTCTGTTGTGCAAACTCCAGTTCCGTGTAATGTTAATGGAAGTATTTCACCTGAAAAGACCGTAGACAAAACTATGGGATTGCATGATTTAAAGGACTCCATAGAGGAAGCAAAGGTTTCTTTCTATTTTCTTTCAATCTATTCTTTCAATGTTCCTGCACAAAAACATTAAACTTTTTACTTGTTGCAGATACTAGCATGTGATCGCCTTTCTGAGCTTGAAGAGGCCAATGAGGATAATTTAAGCTTATCAAAACAGCTGCATGATCTTCAGGTTACACACGCGTTTACTTTTTTTCCTGTATATAGAGTGTTTGACATTTTGTTTATTCTAAAACGTATTTGAGCAGAATGAACTGACAGATTTCAAATATATCTACACATCTCGTCCTTACACTTTACTAAATGATCAAGTTCCATATTGGGAATCTGAAGTCGAACGGTTTAGGGCACTTGTAGATTCCTTGCAAGTTGACCGGTCTTTGCTTGCCCGGAAAGAAAAAGAACTCATCATAAAAACCGAATCGATAAATTCGTTGAGAAATCCTATGGATACTGTTGATTCTACTATTGAGAAATTAGAACAGCAGCTTCAGCAATATATTAACGAGAATAACGAGTTGGAGATCAAAATGGAAGAAGCTGTACAAGATTCAGGTAAAGTTGGCTATTCTAATCGTGATTATTGTGTTCTTTCAACTTATATTAATTAAAAAAAATTAATTATTACAGAGAGGAAAGACATTAAAGCCGAGTTTCAGGTCATGGCCTCTGCTTTATCAAAAGAAATCGGGATGATGACATCACAATTAAATCGATGGAAAGAAACAGGAAGTGAAGCTATTTCCTTACAGGAAGAGGCCCAATCACTTAAATCCTTGGTGGACAAAAAGGTGGCAACTTTTTATTATTTTATATTTTGATCATTCCATTTTGATAATTTTCTTATTTTTGATTATAGACTAGTGAACATCGAGATTTGGTGGATACTTGTTCTGAGCAGAGTGCTGAGATCAAGTCTTTTCAGGCTCATGTAAGTTCTCGATTGATTTGCACTTAATAAGATGTTTTACTTTCTGAATTTAAACATGTAAACGTGATGCAGATTGAGAGGCTGCAAAGGGACAGATTAGAAACACAAATCTTTTTGGATATGATTGGACAAAGGATATATGATGACAGGGACATAATAGAAATTAAAGAATCTGAACAGAGAGCTCGTTCTCAAGCTGAAGTTCTGAAAAACGCTTTTGACGAACATGGTTTAGAATTAAGGATTAAAGCTGCTAAAGAGACCGAGGTTGCTTGCCAACAAAGACTGTCCGATGCTGAATCTGAAATTGCTGATTTAAGTGCTAAATTGGATGATTCTGAAAGGTTTGACTTTTATACTGTCAAAACATATCAATATTGAACATCTCTTTATGTAGCTTTTATAAGCGGTTTATGAAAATATGTTTGTTCATGCGCAGGGAAGTTTTTGAACTCACAGAAGCTATAAAAATTAAAGACGGAGAAGCAGAATCTTATATTTCTGAAATTGAGGTTTGTTGCTAGTGCAATAGGGTAAGTTTATTTATATTTTTGTGATTATTTAGTGTTACATATTTTCGTTGTTTCAGACCATCGGTCAAGCTTATGAAGATATGCAGACACAAAACCAGCACTTGTTACAGCAGGTGATGGAGAGGGATGATTACAATATCAAGGTAATATAAAGGTTAGCTAAAAAAACTGGTCAAGTAGGTTAAGAGTCAAAAATAGCATAATTAATAAGTAGTTATTTACAAGCTCCCAAATTGCTTTTTTGAATTTTTTTATATTGATCATTACTTAAGAGAGTATTTCATTTTCATCCCCATGATTTACAGAGTTAAAAAACGGCCCGTAACTTTTAATAATTACACTGCATATCCTGGTTTTCATCGTTCTGTTATGGTTTTGCTCTCCGGCTTTGACAGTGTTAGTATCTTGCTGTTAGGGCACATAATTTGTCTTGGGTTTAACAGTCAAGGGTGACTAAGTGGAAGCTAGGGCCCAAATCTGCAATGAAACAGTTAAATCAGGACTTGCGTATAGATATGGGAAGCTGAGAGCGATTTTTTTTGCAATCATATACTTTTTATGCGAACGACTATTGAATCATATATAATATATTAATTATTTACAACCTCTTGCCACAGTTGGTTTCAGAGAGTGTGAAGATGAAACAATCACACACATCTCTACTTTCTGAAAAGCAAACCCTAGAGAAACAACTTCAACAAGTCAACTCAACAGTTGACTCGCTGAAATCACGCATCACACATTACGAAGAGCAGGTATAGTTTCTATATGCTTATAAGCAATTTGACTGTTTGGTTAACTGGTAGTTAGGCTAATTTAAATCAATGCATAATCATGTAGATGAATTCTTGCATTACAAATGCTTTGAAGTCAACTGAAGAAGATAGACACCTTGCAATCAACCTGGAAAACAGCAAATGGGAATTATCTAATGCTGATAAGGAATTAAAGTGTCTTAAGTCATTGCTTTCTTCATCTGAAAAGGAATACGATCAAATCCATAGAAAAATGGAGGATATTCAGGAGGAGCTGGACAGTGAACGGTATTTTTTTTTCACCACTCATAGTTTGTACCCTTTAAAACTGGCTAATTTCATAAACCAACTTATTTCATGAGCTGCATCTTGTTATGGCAGAAACACATCCAAATACACATGAATTCCCTTTCGCTATAGCTGATTATCTGCTTCTGTTTATTTTAGAAAGCCCAGTTTGTTCTAATAAACAGGCTTAAACATCTTATAAGTAGTAAGTTATACACAAATATTGATATCGCCATTTTTGGGAACACCACATACCCTAAATAGGAAAAACTTCAATTTATTTCTCAGAATATAAATTTTTATTTGTTCATTTGTTATCTTTAAATAATGGTAATTATTCTCCTACACTGAGGCCAAATGGCAGCTTGTTTATTTGCATTTTATAAATGTACTAATAAAGGGAAATTGTTATTGAAAGCAGAATGGAGAGAAAGAAGCTTGATGAGGAGCTTGCAGAACTAAACATGCAAATTACGGAATTGACAATAGGAAGTGGGGAAGCTGCAATTCAGAAACTCGAGGATGAAATCAAGGATTGCAAATCTATTCTCAAATGCGGTGTTTGCTTTGATCGACCAAAGGAGGTACACAAACTCTGCACGAAATTGTTGTATTACTTGTTAATATAATTCTACAAACAATAAGAATAATAATTTTAAAATTAATTGCAACAGGTGGTGATTGTGAAATGTTATCATTTATTTTGCAATCCATGCATCCAGAGGAATTTAGAAATCCGTCACCGAAAATGCCCTGGTTGTGGAATGGCGTTTGGGCAAAACGATGTTCGGTTTGTGAAGATATGATTACTTAGGTTGGAATATAACATGTAGAAGTTAGTTTCTTGATGTGGTGAAAGCTTAGAAGCATGTTTTCACCCTGTTTCTTTTAGTCAAAAACTGACACATGCTTTGATAGGATAATCATTAATGATGTAATTAGTCTCTTTAAAAGCATGCTTTGAGAAAAGTGGTTAATGTAGTTTATTGTTGGATATTCTGTTTGTAAAGCTAGTTATTTTGATCATGTGACAATCATACCCATCTTCTAACCTTACCTTGTGCAGTGACTTCTGTTTAGTTTCTCTGGAAGTTGCCTAATATTATTTACGCGTAATACAAATCTTTAATGCATCATACCAGTCGGAAATGCGTTACGCAAATTTGATCACATGCTAGACGGTTTAACAAAGAGAAAATTCTTTTCGTGCAAGATCTTGACACATTATCCAAACATCATAATTTTAGAGCCGGCAACAAAGATAAGATTTAACAACTCTAAAGTCTTTCCCTTTGTTAAAATATATAAAATTTCAAAAAGAGAGAATAGATGCGGTTTTATTTGGATTTTGGGTAAAACTATAAAACATGTTAGAATAATTAAATGTGCTTGCCATGCTAATAATTGTCATGGATTTGTTTCCTAGTAAAGGTCTAAAACGACGGCTACTTTTTATTCTCTTAGATAAATGAATAATATGTTTTCATAAATAAATAAAAATCAACCGTTTGATTTAAAGATTAAAAATAAATATTCTATGTGTGTGACATTCAGTTTGTAAAATGTCAATAGATTGTAAAGAAAAATATTTTTTTTCAAAAATGATGAATCATTTGTAATACTTTTATGTTGGAAGCATCAAAGTAGAGTGAAGATTTTCACTGTTTCTATATAATTAAAGGTGAATAGATAAAATTAAAAAAACTCATTATAAATATTTTAATATATTTATAATCTATAACAAGATACCTGAGTCTTAACTTATCCTTTTGTTCAATAGAGCAAATATATATATTCAATTATATCAAAACCATTATTATATTAATTAATAGTTACTAAACTAATTTTCAAATACAAAGTATAGCTTTTCTTCCCTATATATACACTCCCCAATTTCACTTACTCTTCACAACTTGATCACAAACCTTCATAACACAATGGCATCTAACTCCCAAATGTCTCTCCTCCTCATTCTCACCTGCATACTTGCCCTCACATCTTCAATCTCCGCAACTCCGACGATATACGAAGTCTTCAACCAATACGGCTTTCCACCCGGCATTCTACCTGATTCAGTCGAATCTTACTCCCTCACTGGAGACACATTCGTCGTCTACCTTAAGAAACCATGTTACGTCCAATACGATTACCTTATCCACTTTGACACGGAGATCAGTGGAAAGATCAGTTACGGTAAAATGACAGGATTAAAAGGCGTTAGTGCGCAATCGTTTTGGTTTTGGTTTAATGTTGATGAGATTAAAGTTGATGGACACAGTCTTCAGTTTACTATAGGGATTATTAGTTCAAAATCTGATATCGCGCAGTTTGAAAAGATCCCGGTTTGTAAAGATAAAGCGCTTGTTGCTTATGATGGTCCATCATCTAAACTTATCTCTCAGGTATGAATCATGCATATTGCGATCAAGTTGTTTGAACTTTGAAGGCAGGCATCGTTGTAAGCTAGAAGCATGCATGGTGACAGTTTTACGTACGTCGCGTTGTGTTGTATGAATTAATAAACTCAGATTGTAATCGTTTTATAATAATTCTACAATCGGGTGGTTTGTAAATTTGTTATCGACAACAAATAGCTAGGATATATAGATACGTACAGTGATACACAACAAACGTTACGAACCTCTAACAATTTTATTGTGAGACGCATCATTTAATCAATACAGTAACAACAGAGAAAACGATGTATTTAGCATTAGAAATAATATTTGAACTTACAATATATATATATATGAACACGTACGTTATACCAAGAACAAAATACAATGAATTGTTCAAAAGTGGTTGTCGTCGTGATGTTATATATTTTAAGATGACTTGTATTTCATTTTCTAATGTTAAATGCCAATGTTTAAATAATATTAACATAAATGTTTTTGGCAACATTGATGCTTACATTAATTTAAGTTTCTAGAGTGATGAAACATAACCTCACATGCTGCGAAAAAAAGTTTTGGCAAGAACAAATGATACTTATATATATTTATTCCGATCGCTTACTAGTAAATGTAAATGGTGTATTTCTTGACTAAAAGATTATGGGTTTAAATTCAGCTTAAACAAATTATATTATATAATCCCATACTTATATAATATAACAAATTTGAAGAATAATAAAATCAGACGTCCTTGTCTGTTCTCGTGTCGTTATATGCAATAAAAAATGTTATAAAATTGATTATTAAGAAAAAGTCAAAATCATCTATTATATATGTTTGGCAAAATACAAAACTTTGAGTGTGTTCTCTTTTTCCGTAATTTTAATTCTCAAGGTTAAAAGATTATGTTATGTTTTTTTTAACGGTTAATTGATAGATATTTAACTTCGATCAACTTGACTAAAAAGGAGAGTTATAAGGTGAGCCTCGACTGCAATTGCAGTTTTGGAAGAGTCTAACTAGATCGTTTATAAACGCTAATTACAAGACAGAGCAGGGCTTCAAATTCGATCATTACACTGCACCTTTTACGTGAAACTGTGTTACTGTTGTGCCAACCACAATTTAAAAAATATTTATATCAGAAATACTTATATTAAGAGGACATCCTCGTATTAAGTGATACACTACTATACTCTACAACTAAGAAATTGGAAGTTTAAACCCTATTTAAAAGTTGGAGTTGGGATGGATTTATACACGAAAATTTAAGCTTTGATAATTTACAAAAGAAATACGAATTGGTGTACGTTCAGGAAAAAAAGAGAGTAAAAAACCTTTATAATTACTTCACTTTTTTATTTTATTTAAATTTATGATTAATTAGTAGCTAGCATCGTCATATTAATGTTAATAAAAGTTTATAAAACAAGGAAGCTCCTCTCAATATCTATCTATTCTAATAATTGAGTAACACATCCACATGTCACAATTTTAACTACTCCACATAGGATTTTGCTTAGATGTCATGTTCTAATTAATTTGATGGAGAATTTTTAGACGGGTCATGGTATGCTCCATATTCGAAATAAATAATTGAGTAACACATCCACATGTCACAATTTTAACTACTCCACATAGGATTTTGCTTAGGTGTCATGTTTTAATTAATTTGATGGAGAATTTTTAGACGGGTCATGATATGCTCCATATTCGAAATAACCCGATATGTTTAAATTAAAAATTCACAATTTATCATCAGTTATCTCCTAACCCGATATGTTCAAATACAAAATTTACCAATTATCATGATCTATATCTTAACCCGATATGTACCAATTATCATGAATTATCTCCTAACCTGATAGGCTGATATGTTCAAATAAAAAACTTATCAATTATTATGATTTATCCTAATCCGATATGTTCAAATTAAAGTTTTACCAATTATCATTAGTTATCTCCTAACTCGGTATGTTCAAATAAAAAAATTAACAATTATCATGAATTATCTCCTAACCCGATGTCTTCATATTAATAAAAGTTTATCAACTATTATAAATCATATCCTTTATTGTACATATGATTTTTTATATGAATATATTTGTAAATATCCAAATCGATTTAATAAGAGATATGTTAAAAATAAGTTTGATATCTAAATTGAGTTAAACCTATAAAACAAAAATCCGTGTAGTACACGGGTACTAATCTAGTTACCTAATAAATTAAGGTTTTAGAGGGGCTACCAAAGTCATTTTTAGGGGGAAAATGAGAGGAAAATATTATGAAAAGAAAAAATAAGGGGGAAAAATAAATAGACCATTTTTTGGTTTGTATTTTATTTTTTTTTTCAATTTCATTAGTAATTAATTTTGTTGTTTTGATTTCATATTTAATTTAATTAAAATATTAAAAACTTGTATTTACTCAAAAAACATAGAAGATAAATATATATTTTTTAATGTATTATCAAATAACTATTACTTACTTATTAATGTGTAATTTATAAATTCATTTATAATTATTTACATATTATTTCATTATTAAAATATTTATCTGATTATATCAACCCGTACGTATACATGGGTATTAAACCTAATTTATAATATATCATGTCATTGAAGCACACTAAAGTACTAAACCAAAAGTTAGCAAAAAGGTGATAATCCGTGATATATTGGGTTTGGGTTCTCAGGGCCTTCTGTTTTAAGACAAAAAGTTTATAGATTGGGCTTTTAATCTTGTGCGTTGTGCGATACTGCGATTTGTTCTTTTATGATATATTTTTTTTTGGATTTTTTAGGTTATGAATATTTATTACTAAGGTGCACCCTTCTAACTTAGAGTATATATCAATAGTAATAGGTCCACCCTGGACATATGGACATAGGGCTTGAACGAAACGAATCAAACTGTTTACATTCGTTTGTTAAGTTATTAGCGAACTAACGAACTAGACATATGAACGATGTTTTATTCATGTTCGTTTGTTAAGTTATTAGCGAACTGGCAAACTATTCACAAACAAATAACCTTACGGAAATTTATGTTTGTATTTGTTTGTTAAAAAAATTAAAGATGTTTGTGTTTGTTAAATTTGTAAACAAACCAAACTAAAACTACCATCTTATTACAATATTACTATATACTAATTTGCAAACCAGTAGTAGAATGACATTTGTGTAAATAACTTGATTTTTAGAGACATTTTGGTTATGTGTTTGTTTTATCATCCTATGTTTCTCACTTCTCATGTTTCTTTTTCCTGACTTTGATGACAACTGCCATTCCTTTTGGCATGTTGGTCAACGTTCCAAGTGGTTGAAACGTCGTTTTATTCTGGCGATGTTTATCAATTTGTTGATCTTTGTGGCTTTGGTATGTGAGAATCTTTGGTTTTTTCAGTTTGGTTGTGATTACTCGCCTTTGTGGGTGGATATATGCGACGGATGGTGTTTGTGTAAGGCTAGTAGGCGTGACCAAGAAGCAAACGCGAGACGAGAATAAATCTAATTAGCTTGAAAATACATAAAACCATTGTTAATACCAAAAATAAGATATAGCTCATGCTATACTAAAGTACATAACAAGTTAGCATAACAATAGTCATCCAAAAATGAACGAACATTCACGAACACAGATGAACGAACGCGGACTCTGTTAATGAACAAAATTTCTTGTTCGTGATTGTTTATTTACTAAACAAACATAAATGAACTTCCCACCGAATGATTACTCGAATGTTTAGTTCGTTTATAGCCTTACACGTCCACGTGGTAAGTTTGTATTATTCCATGTTACAAGATTTTGTGATTTTCATTTCCCCATTTTACTCACAAGTATTAGTGTAGTAAAATCACGTAGAAGTATGTGAAGATTTTATTGTAAGGATTACTTTGCTAACAAAAGTAAAAGTTGAGAGTTAGACTGACATTGGTCAAACTCGAAATAAATATTAGTGTAGTAAAATCACGTAGAAGTATGTGAAGATTTTATTGTAAGGATTACTTTGCTAACAAAAGTAAAAGTTGAGAGTTAGACTGACATTGGTCAAACTCGAAATAAATTTTGCACCAAGATTGAAATTACACAACTAAACAAATTATGTGACCCGTTAGAAGGTTGGGCCCTTGACGCCTTGAGTGTGAGCCTCACCCTGTCTAGGGCTCTAGGCTTGACAATAATCCTCAACCCAAATGGTCGATTTAAGATACCTAAGATTTAATAGGTGATCCAAATTTGGTGTAAATAAAAGTGATGTGTTACAACATGCATTATTTAAAACAAGTAGATGATACCAAATTAAGTTAAAAGATGAGCGTTGATGATCAACGATCGATCTCGTTGGACACATGGTAGTGAAGCAACACCATAACAAATAAGAGCCCCACAATCTTAATTACTTCCAACGATGATGTTGTCTTTATCCTTCCTCCATCACTTGATGTTGACGAATTCGCTGTCGTCGCATTCGGCCCCCCTTATAAACAACAACGTACGTACGTCAATTGTAATTCAATAAGGTCGGATAAGAAATGAATGATTTAGATGAATTAAGTTTATATATAATACGTCTATTATCATCGGTGGTACTAGTACTGTTCATGATATATAATATTTAAATATTGTCCATGCATGTTTTTCTGTCTTTAAGATTTTTAAGTCATGTTGGTGTCATTTATTTACCAGCATATTTAGAAAAAGATTATAGTACCTGGTGGAACTATGGTAATGGTGCTGTTGCTCTTTATGCGTTTTGCATAGTCGTCGAACACTTTAGCTTCCGGTGAGCCTGATTGCAAGTGCAAAAGACCTAAACAAATAACACCACATAGTTTATCAAACTTTATCCCTTTAAACATTAGGAAGCTTTTTTGGACCAGGGGCGGACCAATGCCCATAGCCTGCTTAGGTATAACGCTACCTGTAATGAAATTTTTTTAAAGCTAGCTACCCATGATATTTTTGTCTAGATCCGTCACTGGTTTAGAACCAACCTCAAGAAGCCATGCAAGTATTTACTTACCGAGACACTGAGTGATATTGGCAGGCGTGTGGCAAGCATCAGGTAGACCCAATGCGAGCGTGTCATTGATCTTAAGATTGAGACTTGGATCATTATGATCCTTGATCAAGATGCATAAACACACCATACTTTTAGTCAACACTTGTTTGAGCCCGGTACAACAATCCTTGGGCGGTTCGGGTGCTTGACCGCCAACATAAGGTAAACAACTAGCTAACCCAACCAGCTGATCCGTACACTGTGCTTTATCTTTATCTATATCGGCTTTTGTAACGCCACAAATAACCACCATAAGCGCCATGGCTAGGCACGAAAAAAGACGGTTTGACATGATAAAGACTAGCTAGGGAGATGATATTGCAGGGTGCAGAAGTTGAATGTAACAGGGTTGTTTGTGATATATTTTGAAGATATAATTAAGTTGATATGGATGATTGGTGACAAACAAACAACACAGCTCATGTAAGATAATTGGAGTATAAATGTGGTTAGGTAATTGGTATATATATTGCTATTTATTGGCACTTAAAATTTGTGAACATCATCACCTCAACAATTGTACTATATCTCGCTAGAGCTATAAAGATATCATTGTCGGTCACAACGTTTGATATGACAACGAGTGATATGACCACAATGCCAACAAATTTATAAAGCCCCACGATACCCACTTGTGTAGCATTGACACCTTAATCATCGCAAACAAAACGGGTCGAATTGTATGTACAATTATACGCTTCGTATGGGCATAATGGACCACACTATCAATTGCGGACCTAGAAAAATTTTTTTATGAGGCCGGGTCGGTAATTTTTAAGAGTCATTTGAGTGATGTTATGTAATAATTATTTAAGGTCTGATTTGGGTTAGATCAGGTTGGGTCATATAAAAAAGAGGATACAATCACCTTCACATACCGAATTTTAAATACATTGAGTCATACAATTGTCATGTTAAAACCGTTTTTTCATTTGCAAATTGGCTCAAGAAAACCATTAACAAACAGGGGGACTGGAGACTTTAAGACAATGCTTCGGCCATGATTGACCGATGCGAGAGTTGTTGTTCATAAAGTTGCCTGAATATGCGGTATTTAGCATCATGGTACTTTTTCACTCTCGTGTCTTTCGATGGATGAATTACCTGTAAATACAAAAGGGAAAAGAAATGACTCGACGTGTACTAAAATGGTGCAATCTGTTCTGATTCACATACATCTTCTATCTGAACAAAGCTCATCTTGCCACCTATAAATGATGATATTGATAATGATTACGACATACCTGACCAGGTGCATTGAGTGCCTTCATGGCATCTCTGAGAGTAGAATATTTCTTTGCAGCAACAGCACCGAGAATAGCAGCGCCTAGTAACACCGACTCACTTTCACGAGGAAGAATTATAGGACAACCTGCATTATTATGTGCGGGGATGTATTAAATTTTGTTGGTAACTTTGAATGCTATAAACGCTACTCCTGTTCAAAATTAACAATGCATGCATGTACAATGACGACTACTCAGTGACAAGCTAAAATGGCAAAACAAGTGAGTTGGGCAGGTTCGATTGGGTTGGGTAGTAGGTCAACATGATTGTTTATGTATGGATCAAAATGGGTGGAAGTGACCTGGTGTGTAATGTGTTCAAAACTACTTATGTCGTGTAGAAGATAAACAATCATGCACACATGTATTGAGTTCTAAATTAATTTCCTTGTTATTTAGAGGTGGAAAAGTGGGTGGTTGAGTAACATGTCAAGACGGATACATTTTATATACAGGTCAAGAAGACCCGCCAACACTCTTTCTCCCTTTTGTAAAATGCTTATAAAAAAGATTAATGTAAAGAATTAAGATTATGAAACTATACTCTTAACATAATCATCTAACCCTCTTTTGAAAAATGATTGAAGAGGTTTCAAGTAAAATAACACTTTTGGGCAACTTCTGACCTCTTCAACAAACTTGGCACATTGGAAATAAAGATAAACTACGACTTGACCCAATTTTAGGTAAATGGGTCAAAATTCACCCCTCTAAGTAGTATGCATGGAGTATTGTTTTAACGTTGCTCCAAAGGAACTAAGGAAGAGAGAGCGAGAGAGAGAAAGAGACCAATTATATCAGCATGCTCTTGAATGAACAATGAGTTCTTTGAAAGTCCACCGGAGGCAAACAATGTATCAATCTGAAAACATATAAAAATATATATATTATGGTGCATTAAGATTTAGGTAACAATCACATCTACCAAATTATATTTCAATCTAGGTCTACCAGCCAAGGTGGATCGGGCAATCAAATTCAATATGTATGAACAAAGGTAGTTAAGGTCCACTGTTAATACGTCCCAATGACTTGTATGAATGTATCATTGAATCAAATCATTTCTGCAGTAACAAGACATGTAAACATACTAAAACCACACTTACTTTGTGTCCATGCTCATTGCAATGTTCAATGATATGGCGTGTACCATATGCAAGCCCTTGTACAGCGGCCAAGTATTGAAGAGCCAACTGTTTTTCACTTGTGTCAAGATTTAAACCGCAAATCATTCCTTTTGCATTTGGGTCTGCAATTGGAGACCTAAACCATATAGTTAAGCTTCAGCTGACTCGACTAAAAGAAGAGATATGTAGAGTCATCAGATAAAACAACTTAGAATGAATGAATTGAATGTCGCTCGAAGTGTAATTTTAACAAATATAACCTATAAAATCATTTATTAAAAAATCATATTATTATCAAAACAACATAACTTGTAATATACTTGGCAAACTAATTACATGAGATAAAAAATGGTCACAAGTGTTTTGAGTCAACCCAACTCAATTAGACCTAGACCAAAACTTATCTTTCAACTATTATTACCCAACCTGCCTGGCCTGCTCTTTTTTCCACCTCTAAAATGTGTTTTGCTACGAGATTTACCTGTTACCATGGAAATCAGGAAGGATATGCAGATCAGCTGTTAAAGCAGCAATAAACGGAGTACCCATGTCATGCATTATTTGCGCTAGTAGATTGTTCAGCATTTGAAACAGAGAAATATCTGGTAGATTTACATGAATAGAGAATAAAAGAAAGTATAAATAACTTTCATAATTCAAACAAAAGATAATAAGCATAAAAATTTGAAATATATTGATACCCCCACCCTTCCAGACTAAACAAACTATTTATTATCTACGCCTAACCACGTTAATGTTACCAACGCATGTCGCTTTGTGCGCGGGCACCACAAGTTAATGTCACGAGCATAACGTGTGTTACGAAGTCACAAACAAGCCACATTACACGAGTTAAAAATATAGTTTAATTAGAAAGGTAAATCTTACTTTGGGAAGCAGCAAGATTTGCAATGTGTGAAGATGCAACATGATTATCAACTATATAATCCAATAGAGCACCAGTCGCACTCTGACCACCTTCCGTTAGCCAAAACTCAGGAACCATAGCTAAACATATTAAAAAATAAGGGGAAAGATAAATAGAACTTACAAAGGGGGGTATAAACAAGGAAAAACAGGAAAATATATTTCTAAGCCAATTCAAGTTTTTACAGCTAGACAGTATTTAGGATTAGAAAAAAAAACAAAATGGACATGATATCATGGAACCGTGCATGGAAAAGATGATATAAATTAGTGATGCCGCATATCTAATCAATTTTTTTTCTAACACCAATGATATAGCCATGATGGTGGTCTTCACACTTTTAACATGAGTATTGAGTATACAAATGATATTAGCAAACTATTTAAGGCAAATTAGAGAAAAAGGTAACCAACTTTAGCCAGATCTCTGTCTTGAATAACCAATTTGATTTACCCTAAATATCAATCAGTCATAAACTCCAAATTAAATTAATCTTTCATGTTAACCAGATCTTAGGTGCCTGTTAGCATCTGCCGAAAAAATAACCTGGTCCAGGGTTTTTTTCGAGACCTTGAGAACCCATTAGGGAACACTTATGAGGCCCCACCAATACCGTGTAAAAGTGCAACGTATGGTAGATTAACCTCTGCTAAAGCAGACACTTACCATTGTGCCACACGTGAAGGTTTAACCCTGGTCAATGTTGCCACGTTTTGACGAGGTAATCGGCACTGACTACTATTATCTTAAATCGTGATATTTGAAGCTTGGTTATCACAAATGAAATTTTCTGCAAGTTATATGGGCTTTTGGGGTAAACTACGTTGGTTACTCAATACAGAATTTGGCATAGGTTTTCTTTAACAAAAAAAAAGTTACTTCTGCGATTAGCCCAATTAGTTATAATTGTAAATTCGTGTGCCAGGGAGAAAAGTGTACCTGACCAAAATGGTCCCCAGACACCAGGAATGAACAATTTGCTCCTTGAGACTGCCATATGACAGGTAGAAGTTCCACATACCAACACCAAACGCCGGCATATAGCATCATCATCATCACCAGATTCTGAGAAAACATTGTTCTAATATAAAAACAGACAAAAAAAATCATAATGCATGAATAGCAGGTAGGAAACAAGATAAAACGAAGAAGTATAACCATTAGCTTCAGAGTCAGGCACACTTTCCATCACTCCAACGCCACCAGCATGAGCATCAATAAGTGAAGTTCCTACTGGCGTCCCAGTTACAAGACCCAATTCCTGGAAAACAAAAATCTATTACTGAGTATAGTTTATAGATGTGGCCATTTTGACCCTTCAGAATGGGTCTGGTTATGCTTCATCTCTGTCAAGGGAGCTAAAAAGTTAGCTTTTACAATGGGGTCGGATAGGTCAAAAGAGGTCGCCGAAGGTGTATTTTTTTATCAGGGGTGACAAATTTGGGCACACGGAACAATTAACTAATCATGTCCGGATGTTGAACCCGAACATAGACATGCTATGGCACGGGTAACCCGAACACAACCCCACTCAACAAATAATTTAACGAATTGAATGGACTGTTGAGTCAACCTAAATCCAGAAAATGCATTTGAACAAAAAGAATTAATTCCATACCAAAAAGACAAACAAAATCTCTAATGCATTATATCTTAAAAAGATCTAAGTATAAAAAAATATAAGTTTTCATATTTGGCACACTAGTGGTATACACCAAATATTTAATAATCATGTCCAAAATGTGTTCTGGGACAACCAAATCTTACCCGTTTCAACCCTTACCAAATGTACCAGTTTTGACTTTTGACACGCTACCCAATCCCACCGGCCTATTTTTCCGTCATTCAAAATTTATGAACCCAGATCAATAGATCATAAGAGTGGAAAAGCATCTATATCATCATTCAAAGTCCTAAAAAAGTTGTAACAAAAATGTTCCATATTCCCCACTTAAAACATTTTGGCTTAATTAATTAATGAACCTCAATTGAACGCCAGTTGAAATCAATGTCAATTCTCCATTACAAAATTTCTTGCCTTCGCAGCTTCAGACGTTAGACCACAGCCCAGAGCATGCCCAGGGAAAGCTACACTTCTTCCTGTACATAAAATAAAATAAAAAATAGTTTTTAAATGCAGACAAGAAACTATTCAAACAAAATCAACATCATGATCAAATTTTCTGATCAATGTGAACATCAAGGGGAGGTTTGTATTTGCGTTTTGGAAACAGTTATATGATCATTTCAACTTGAGGATGCAATAATCAGCTTTTAGTGTTTGGTAAACAAAATTTGCTTTTGATTACTTGGTTATTTGACTGTCAAATAATACGGGAGACTTTCAATTTCATTTATCAAAACGTATCTTCTTTCGTTATCTCAGATTTCAGATATAAACATAAGCATAAAATATAGTACTGTCATTCAAAATTTAAAAATTCTCTCTCGTTTCAGAAATAAAATACCAATTTTAGAATGATGTCCGTCAACAAGGTCATGTAAACCAATCTCTTCCCAAAAATCATCATCCCATCCACACGCTTCCATGTCTCGGGAGCTGTTTTCATTGACATGCTGCATGTGTGCATGACCTAAATATGTCCATTTGCAAACTGTTGTGCACATACTGCGTGTATCATCTCCTGTTGCTCTACAAAAATTACGAACTAATAACATATGTATCATCTCGGGATATTTTTGGATTTGAGAAGAAAAGAAAGATGCATGGTTTACTTGTACGACAGCCAATCACTCAAGTCCATCCACCTCCAAGTCATTGACCAAGATTCTTGCAAATTCTCTTTCACCCACAAAAGCTACAATAGCATGAATGCACTTCCTAATCAGTTTCTGTTAGCTTCTAATTATCTGACTATGTAAATGTTAAATAATCAGTTTGGATAATCAATTACTACCTCAAACACTTAAGCACATCCAACCTATATCTGCAATCATGTTCTTTTTCACAACCAGATTATGACTATTTATCATTTAAGATCACATTCATTTTCAATCAGGTATAAAATTACACATGCTTACAATCAGGTATATAAACTAATTATCAGCAAAGAAACCATAGTGGAACACATATTTCTTTGCTCTAATAATGTTAACTATAAAATTACATTTAGCAACTTAATAGTTAATACCTTTGGTGGCTGCATTTCAGGAGAAATTGAACCACCACAGTATTGTAGAACAGGTGATTTGAACGAATTTATTCTTTCAGCTTGCTTTACAGCTCTATGATCCATCCATACTATTACATTTCTTCTTGTATCACCACTCCAAGATACTGTAACTGGTTGACCTTCTGAATCCACAGCAACTGCATAAAAATCAAACCAACTATTAAATAAAAATAGTAGATTGTAAAGGTGGCAAAAAGGGTATGTAACGGATCAAAGCAGTTAAATTTTTGGAGCAGTGGAAATAAGTTGGGTCAGGTAAGCCCAACTGCCCAACACAGTTTTTGTCACAACAAACTAAACAAGATAGTTATTAGTGTGTCAAAAATGTAAAAGAGAAGTTACAATACATAGATAAAAAAATCTAACTTCTGAAGAAAATGAATTAGGAAGTCTAATGCATTAAAGATACACTTTGATCTACTGTTGAACGACCCATTTGATCCGTTTCCTTTTAAAACAGGGGAATTAAGCCATATACGATTAGAGATTAAATGAGTAACCGATAGACTTGGAAAAATGAGGGGGGTCGAAAGTGGGCCAAAACAAGTACTTTTTGGACAAGTTGAAATGGGTCGGGTTGGACTGACCCACCATACTTTCGCCACGTAAATTTATAACCTTAATACTTAATTAGAGTGTCAAATATGATTAAAATGATGTTATTTAGAAATAATCTATTTTTTTATTAAATGGTTTACGAGATTTATGCATTGAAAGTACACTAACCAAGAGAACATGTAGCTGCAAAACCGATACCAGTTACTTCTTCACCAGCAACATCAGAAAGGGATAAAGCTCTTTTAACAGCAGTGCAGATCGCAAGCCAGATATCAGTTGAAGATTGCTGGAATTGCAAAAAATTTAAAAAAAAAGTATATATAGCATCTCAAAAAAGTGGTGATTTCTAGACAATTAAAACCATGTCTTTTCTTTTCCGTTTCTGCACAAAGGTCCTTCTACATGAAATCATGCTACTTGAATACTCAAACAAGAACTAAGATCAATTCACACACACACTCACTAACTTGTTATTGAATCAATGAAGAGCTTGAATTACAAACTGAACTGAAAGTAAAAAATGACTGTTAAAGTGTTACCTACTAATCACACCCATATAACTACTTATTAACAACCTCCAACATTTACAAACAAACTAAGAAACAGAAATGACAAAAAAAATCCCTACACTTTTACTTATTAACCCTCACTAACAACCAAAGCTAAACAAAATGTGACAACCTCAAAAAGTTTGTTCAATGATGTCAAATTAAAATGTGCACATCAAATAAACATTAAGCACTTTGAGACAACAATCAAGCCTGTGTGAAATAATAAAGCATCTTGTGATATCACTTTTAGCACTGTAACCTTGTTTATTAGTTATGACCTCAACGGTCTAAATGAAACTATAAATTATGACCTCAACACAGTCAGCTTCTTTCCAAATTTGTATGGGGCTGCTAGCAGAACCAAGAAGTTTCCCAGCTGCATCAAAAAGGCCTGCAACACACAGTAAACTAACCCAAAAAATTACAAAACTTGGCATTATGGGTTATTAAAAAAAATGCATAATTTCCTTTTGGTGAGTTTTCTGCCCATCAGCAAACACATGAAATAAAAACTTATACTAAGGGGAAGTGTAGATATTGGTGAATAGCTAGAGTATTAAACTTAAGGAGCTGTTTGTTTCACCTCGTTCAATTCAGTGCCGAATCATTCAGCATTCAGAGCGTTTGTTTCATTAAAAAAGAGACTTTTAATGGTTCAGTTGGGTGCTAAATAGTTTAGGGACTGAGAGATATTAAATGAAACTGAACGAATCATTTATTTACTCTCATTTGCAATTCTACTCAATCCTTCCCTCCAACCTTTTAAAAGTTCACCACTTAATGGTTAGGATTTGTCTTATTAAGATTGGTTTAATAAGCAAACAATTGATAATACAGCTGCATATGTGAATGTTTATTATGAGGGCCTATTTTCCATTAAAAGCAAATCAAATGGACGGAGGCAATTCAACAATTAAAGATGTGTTTAAGTCAAGTGGATGATGACTAAAAGAGACAAGCAGTGTACTAATTCTTATCAGCTCCATCAATTACATGCTTAAATTAAAATCTTAATTATTATTATTATTATTAATTAAGTTAATTTAAGAGATATAAACAACAAGGATTGATGGATGGATGAAAATCGAAAACAGTTGACCTGCGCGAGCGCTACCGGTGCCGACGTCGATACCGAGAAATATTGAACCACTCTTCCTCATCTCTTCTCTTCTCTTCTCTTCACTCACCTCACATCAACAAGCAACCAAGTCGTTTTTTCTACACCACGTACATCATAATTTTTAATTAATTACTTTCTAGACGGTGTGCGTTTTTTAGAGAGCTGATAGGCTATCAGGATATTATTTTTCTTATCTGTTAATGAGTGCTTTAATATCGAGAGTTTTAAAAAGACCGAGTTGAGTTGAGCTCTGGGAACTATAAGATAAAGCGATTAACTAGTTAATGTTTTAACGCGAAGCCACAACAAAACTAAATTTTTTTTTTTTTTTTAACTAAAAGTGTGCAATAGCTTATGGCAATGGAGTGTTGGATGCATCAAATTCACATCGTTTATGAGAGATAAAATTCACTATTATCATCATCTTGTAACAAGGCTTTCATACTGGATTGAAAACCGATTGAGTTGAGCGAAAATCAAAATCAAGTTCATCGACCAATCTGAATGGTTGAGTTTGGTGTTCAAAAATCCCGTCTGGTATCTTTTTCTCGAAGACGTTAGTTTGGTTTGGGGTGGATAATGAATTTCACTTTTAAGGGTGGCCTTTATTTTTATTTTGGCCAAAAAAACTTTGAAGCCAAATCCAAATGGTTAATAAAGGGGCCGAAGTTAAAAAATAAATAGGGCGATTCAACCCAATATATATAAAATTTTCAAACAAAATACGTATAGATTTATACTTATGAGTAAAAAAGCCGAGGGTCAATGTATTTACTTATGTTCCTTGTATTTTAAATGATTCCTTAATATTTTACCCCAACTTGGTTTATAATACTTGTCTTGTTTACATATGTGAGACTAACGAAACGTTATGTGAAAGAATCCAAGGGTGCTAAACGGGATTTTTTTCCAGACTCGAGCCCGAAAAATTTCACACGAAGCTGGAAATTACGTGTATATGAACGAACCTAAACATAAAAAAAAAAATACGTGTTGACATGAGCGCAACCCAGTTTTTAATGTTTAAACATTTATCACATACTAGGTTTAATACCCGTGTATACACACGGAGTGATTTATACACATGTTGATTTATACACAGATTATCTAAATTACGCATCATTTAGTAAATAGCAATAATTTGATAATATATTATAAATACATTCATCTTCTATACTTTTTTTGTAAGCCATTTATTTTAAATATTTTAAATTTAAAACTTGAATGAGAAAAAAAATTATTATAAATGTATTATTAAAAAAATACATTCAAATTTCATATTTTTTGCTCCATCAACTAATGCATGTGAATTCCCTCCAAAACTTCCTATTATAGAACATAAAAAATTTCCCCTCAAAAATTGCCTCCCCTAAAAGTTTGATTTATTAGATAGATTATCAAACGAAAAAGGGTAATTTTATAAAAACGTAATAAAATTTTTGTAGAGTTGATGTCAAGCTGCAGCGACAAGTAAGAAAATATATAAGCAGCCAAGCCACGCAACTCAACACACACTTATCGACACAAATCTATTTAATCGGCTGAAAAATGTCCCTCCGGTTGACACCTGCCCCCTTCCGCCACATCTCCGCCGCTCAATCACCGACGTCAAAGCTTAACAAATCATCTTCATTTCTTAAGTTTTCCGTTCGGAATTGCTCCTCCGACACCTCACACAAGGTAATTTTACTCATTCTAGCTAAAACATATGTGTTTATGATCCAATGTTAACTTTACAGCAGTTAGTAATGAAGGTAAAAGAGAAGCTTGAGAAAGATTATTACAGTCTCCCAACCGGAAAAAATGGAAGAGATGATGAACAATTGATCCTTTGGTTTTTGAAGGACCGTCGGTTTTCAGTAGAAGATGCCATTTCAAAACTCACCAAAGCAATTGTCGGTAAATCTTTCATGTATATTCTTCTTATTATACTATTTTTTTGCTATATTATATTATCGGGCTGTTTGTTTGAGCGTGCTTTTAATGATTCAAATGTCTGAATCGGTCGGAGGTATTTCATTCCTAGATTGTTTGTTTTCGTGAGCATATGTCTGAATGGGCGAGCGAGCGAGCATTAAATGATTTAGACATCTTACTGTCAAACAACTCGTATGTAGAGTCATGTGTTCATATGAAGCCAAACAACCCCTATTTATATTTGTTGAATTTATGTCGTTATGAATGTGATCTAATTGTGGCCGTAAGGCCATGAGTAGTGGTGGGAAGTGATGGAGAGGTGATAGAGAAAAATGTTGCCACGTAAGCGGCAAGTGACGGTGAAAAATGGTGGTAGTAGGTGTGTGAATCACAGTGTGATAGACTGATAGTGATAAAGTTTGTAATTATTATAGTTGATGAGTTGTATAAATGTGACAGGTTAGAAAATAAAAAATACATACATGTGTGATCACGCGTGATAGCCATCATGGGCTATAACGCCCACAAAACAGGGTAGGGGTGGTGTTGGGGCGTGGTGAGTGGCAATAACGCTCGAAAGGGCAGCCACTACGGGTGGCCTCATAGCTAATTTTACTCTTAAAAGCTTAGAGGGAAATCCTAAAGCTTACCACTAAAGTCACCCTTTGAAGGTGAATGGCAATAACACATTTAGATACACTTTAAATGATTTTCAACTCTTTTAAGCCATTTCACCCCCTTTTATATAACCTACCCATTTGACCCATTAGACATGAATCACATAAAGCATAATCTGAATCATGGTTGAACTTGCCAACACTGATTTTAATTGCAATCGCTATCATTTTATTACTTCAATTTGATTATAGCTTCATATTTTCTCTTTTATGTCATCTTTTTAGAAATGGCGACAAGAATTTGGCGTATCAGAAATATCAGAAGAATCGATAAAAAGAGTAGCTGCAACGGGAAAGTCTTATTTACATGATTCTCTTGATGTCAATGGCAGGCCAGTATTAATAGTAGATCCATCAAAACATATCCCAGAGGTAAACTTTACATTTTCCGAAAATATATGGGATCTTATGTGCTATTTTTTTCAAAGTTAATGACAAATAAAGAAGGCGTGAGTGAAGATCGCGTTTTACATTATGTGACCTGCTACAGATGTTTGATCGGTCTGAGGACGAGAGGTTGTGTGTGTTCTTGCTAGAGAAGGCACTAAGTAGACTCCCGGAAGGTAAAGAAGAGATACTTGGAATATTTGATCTTCGTGGGTTTAGTTTGAAGAATTCAGATCTTAATTTTTTGACATTTTTGGTAAGTTTTGAATGAGTTGGTTATTTGTCTTTATAATTTGTCATAACTAGTATTACTAATACTAACCCGCGCTACATAATCGAACCCGGGTAAAAAGGGCAAGGGCCGCATACCTTACCAGTAGACCTGTACACACAAATATGAAACTATATAGTTATATATTTCGACATATATTCGTGTTTCAGAAGTATGGCATTTGAACATTGTTTAAGTTAAGACTTCCCCTTGCATTCGCAATATGGACATGCAAGCTGATGTTTTTTTCTTGGATATTGGCAGTTTGATGTGTTATATTATTATTACCCGAGAAGGGTGGGGCAAATACTATTTGTAGATGCTCCATTTGTATTTCAGCCTATTTGGCAGCTTGCCAAGCCCTTAGTAAAGTCATATGCTTCTCTGGTATGTCTTTTCGTTTCGTTCCATTATTTTAGTAGAACTGACAAAATTGGGGTGGGGGGGGGGTCGGGTAAGCTATGTTTTCTATTTTGTTTTGCTGGTGATCGGTTAGAGATTAAACATAACATGAATCAACCTGGTTTGCAAGTAAACGGGTCGTAATAGCCACTTCTATCTTGTTTCTTGCTTTTCATGGTTCTGAACATTTTAAAGGTTCGATTTTGCTCGGCTGATGATGTGAGAAAGGAGTATTTTACGGAATCTACGCTCCCCGCAAGCTTTAGACATTGACTGCGTATTGCAGTTTCTTAATGTATACAAAAATTAATACAGGTAATTAATTTGTGTTCCAATGTTACCGATGAATTTGTTTTTTTCTAAATCTACATTTACATGATTATTAAACTATATGTTTATTTTTTTATATTACATTTTAAGTAATTTATACGAATAGTCCTTTGAGTATCGGTTCTTTTCCTTTCTAGATAAGTATAGTATGGTTAGTTTTAAAGAAGTTTAACAGAAAATTTAACTTCAGTTAGTGTAAAGGACTAAATGCGTTGCAAACCCCTTAAATAAAGTAAAGGACGTTCATCGTAGTTATTATTGACTATAAAGAACGAAAGGACTATTTGACCATGTATCTTTGTGGTTCTATAGCAGGGTGTATTTGTGCCAAGTGAGCCTTGAGGATGCTAGAAGCTTGGCTTGTATAAACAGGATTAATACTTCCTATGCTTTCAAAATATGAATATAACTAACCACACTTTATCAAATCAAGAACATCAGAAGCCCATCCGCACCTGAGTTTACGATAACATTTGGCAAGGCGTAATATCTATTTGTTTGAGCTCTTAATATCAGCAGGTTATACGTTACTGTCTATATTTGAACTCAAGACCTCTAAAAGAGTCAAAACAGCTCACTTCTTTTAACCACTTCAGATTCAAACTCAAGACCTTTAAAAAAATGAAAACTTCTAATATTTTTTTAACCACTAAATCAAAAGATTATTGCTATGTGTTTTAAAATTAAATCCTTATATAATATAGCAAATAGATTTTGTTTAGTTGGCGTCATTATAGTTGATATTTGCTTACTTGGTATCATAAGAGTGTTTTTCTCAATTAATATTTTTATATTTGAAATATGTATATATCTATAACAATTATAATATATTATAATAGTTTTAATTACATTTTAATCCCTAATATTTAGGAGAAACTTTAGAAACTTAAGAGTATTTACATTTTAAACCCTCTCCTACAATGGGTGTGAATAAGTCTTCTTATATTTGATAGGGTATAATAATGAAACATAACGATAAAATTGTTAATAATCTACAACTAAACAACTCAATATTTTTTAAACATATATAAATTCTATATACCGACATTATTTTTTAAAAATATACACCATAAAACCGAGTATTTAATTCTTTTTAAAACGAGTATAATATTGTATACTAAAAAAACAAACTCAAACGTAACATAGACTCTAAATCAGTATTAAATAAAAGATTCAAAGATGGCGGCGGCCATCGGCCATTCGGCCCATGTCATTTCAGAGATACATTATTCAATTGAAACAACACATTAATTAATAAAAAATTCCGCGTGTCTATTATTATTGTTGTTATTTGCATCTTATCATACACTAGTAGTATTTATTTTAAATTATTTTGGCTACAATTAAAGTTTTTAAGAGAAAAACAGTGATAAATATATTCATTTCAAGTGACGATAACATCCACCATTAGTAACTTTGTTATACGCGTCTTCCTCATATGACGTTTGTGGCATTAGCGTCGTTAGACGTAGATAAAAAAATATATAATGTGTGACACTACCGTGTGTCTGTGTGTGGTTGTATAAGTAACTTAGATAACAATGGAAAGTTATAAAGATAATTTAAACATTAATATGGTTAAGATTTAAGTATAGATAAAATAAGGTGTCAGGCGTCACGTTGTAAAATCATAAAAATAATATAAACAAATTGAGACGTTAAGTTATTAAGTAGAAATTATAGTTGTCAAACAACAAAGGCTAGGGGTCATGAGCGTGTAACTTACAAAAACATTAGGCTAGAAAGTTATTAAATAAAAAAATGATTTTTTCATATTTCACTTTCCTAACGCTTTTAATTACATATATCTTTCCATTAAAAATTTACGTAATTATCCTTTTTCTATCAATTCCCATAAATAGATATCTATGAATAAGATGGGGCATTTGCATATATCCCCCTCTAAACCTTATTAATTGCATATTTACCCAACAAAAAATTTTATTGCAAATTTCCCCTTATTAGGAAATAATATTGCATATTTACCCTTTTTGATATATTTTAGGAAAAACTAAATTATACATTGACTATTTTACCCTTACTTAATTAGCTTATAAAAATATTGCATATTAAATCATAATTGGATATTGAAAACCACCATACAACAAAAACATCCAAAATATTAATTTCAAGTACACACTAATACTAATTAAAGGATGGATGCGTATGCGTGATACATAGAAGGATAGAGATGGAGGAGACTTCGACATTTGGTTATATGGTGTTTTTTAGATGATTAGTAGTAGGGTTTTTAGTATTTGAAAGGGTAGTTTGGTCAACATAATAATTATCATAAAGGATGGGTATATATGTAATATTAAATTTGAGTTGGGTAAATACGCAAATACATTGTTTTGTAGGGGGATATATGCAAAAAGTCCATAAGATTAAGACAAAAACTCCCATTGTTATATCACTATGAATGAGATTAAGACAAAAACTCCAATTGTTATATCAAATAACAAAGCTAGCTAGATCCATGACGATTTTTAATACGCAAGTGAACTGTAACGTCGTTAAAAAATAATATAAATGATTTGCAAATATGGCCTAATGGATTCGATTTGGATTGAAATTGATGGGAATATGTAATTGATGTCTTTAAGAAGTGGATATATATAAATGATCATTTAATTAGTTCATTAACGGTAAAATAGAAATTCGGTTACTTAAATTTAATTAAATGGGTAAATTTGTAACATATGTGTTTTAGAAAGAAGAAATATTATTGATTTTTAAGGTTTGATAAATATGTATTAAAAAAGTTAAAAAGGAGATATGTAAATGCTCTATGTAATTTACCAAAAAAAACAAGTGAATAATCAAAACTATAAGATTTCAAGAAAAAAACGTTTAAGTATGATAGCATGAAATTAACCATGATTTCATTTTTTTTAGGAATTTGGATTTTAAAATCTGAACTTTCACCTTTTGACCGGCTGAAATTTCAAGTGAAAAAATTCTTGGTGGAGATCATAACTTTCAGACAATTTTTTTAAAAGGTCCCCCTTAAAAAAAACTTAATGTCGTTAAGTTTTTTTCGAATTTCATGCTAATGCTTTTATGGTTTTTAATCAGAGAGATGATACGAATCGATTGATGTAAAAGTTAACTCGAATCGATGCTCCAAATTACTTTTTGTAATCGACTCTATAACTTCTTCAATAAACGATGGTTCTTCAATCAAGTTTTTAATGACTTTCTAGTCAGGTCATTCCTGCGTTTCAAATATGAAGTTTCAGAGACGCTTCTCGTAATTAAGCAGCAACCATCTATAGCGAGAGGGATCCCTTGTCTTTTTCGCCTACCTATGTCTAGAATAGCATCCGGTCCAAGCATTAGGTGTACATTTCTCTCTGCTAAAAGGGGTCATGTTAGGCTCCACTCTATCCTGTTGATAGATGGAAAATAGGAATAACACCATGTTTTTGGAGGATTCAAGTAGATTCTCTTATCTTTCGCAACAAAACAATGCTTAATTGATATAAGTTTTATCGTATCGTAAAATCGTTTCTTCGTTTGAAACACCTGTTCAAACTCAATTTTACATTAACCCATTTGTATTCTTCTTCCGAGCCTTAAACACTTAAAACGATGATATAAGTGTTTTAACATAGACTCCTTAAGAAAAATAGTTTGAAAGTTGGGACATCCATAAAAAATTTTCTCTTTTGTGATTTTCTAAAATCCAAATTTTCTTTTTTTTCTTAGCATTTACTTTAGAATATACCAAATCTATTCCCCTTTTACTAATTAACTAGCCATTTCATATCTATACTTTGACTCAATAATTCAGAGAGAGACAGTTAATATTAAATCTTTATTAGATCTTGATACATACTTTAAAAAAAATTCTATTTCAGTAAAAAAATTACTAATATATATATATATATACTGAAAATATTATACTAGTGATTATAATCTCAATTATTATTGAATGGATATGATCATATGATGTGTTTTGTTCCCTATATAAACAGTCTTCAGTCCCATTATAGTCCTCACACCTTGATCACAAACCTTCATATAACAAACAATGTCAACCAATTCCAAAATGTGTCTCCTCATTCTCACCCTACTCACACTCACAGCATCAACCTTCTCAAAGCCGACGATCTACGAATTCGTCGGCCAATTCGGCTTCCCCCCAGGCGTTCTACCAGATTCTGTCACAACTTACTCCACATCCGAAAGCGACGGTTTTACCAACTTTGCCATCTATCTTAGCAAACCATGTTACGTAAAATACGAATACCTTGTTTATTTCGATCAAGAGATCACGGGAAAGGCCACTTATGGTCAAATTAGTGATGTCAAAGGCCTTAAGGTGCAAGCCTTGGGGATTTGGTTTACTGTTAATGAAATTAAAGTTGATGGAAATAGTCTCCAGTTTAATATCGGGTTTATGACTGTTAAGGCTGATATCGCGCAGTATCAGTCGATTCCGAGCTGTAAAGACGAGGCGCTTGCTGCTTGTAATGATCGATCTTCAAAACTTATCTCTCAGGTACGTTTCATATTAATTACTAAACTTAATTAATACATCTCATTATTATTTGAATTGTGGTCTAATTGTGATCCAAATTGTTGTTAATTATGCAGCTTCAAGTTACTGCAGAATAGATGTTTAATTTGTGGCTCACTTTTGAAGATGGAGATGGGTGTATAGTGTATTGTATGAATAAATTTCATCAGGTTGTTGTTATATATGAACCTGTTGGTTACGAGAAATGTGTAACTTGGTGCGAGTTGTAAGTTTGATGATTAATAAAAAATTCTCCAGATACATCTGCTGGTGCTGAATCTTTTTTTATTTTAAGTTATAGTCTAAGTAGCATGCACATGGACGGGGGACGAGGACGGTAAACAGTAAAACTCAAAAATTTAAGATACGGGTACATGATAAAATCATTTTCGAGTTTATAAATAAATATATCGATGCAAAGTTTAAAATCTTTCAAAAGTAATTAATTATTAATAATAGAATCATTTTCGAGTTTAGTCACATGGAGGTTTTCTACCGATATACTTGACAATTGTGTTTCTTGAGAATCCATAATCGATAGAGATGAAGTGATGACGGACGAATTGATGATCAATGGAATACGTATGGTAGATGGTTAGAACCGTAGTTTGTGTATGGAATAGTGTCTGACGTTTGAAAATCATGGAAGCCGTATATAATATTTATGGTAATTGGTTTTCTTTTTTTTAACGTGCTTTGAAACCCTAAAAAAATAAGAAACGTTTAGGAAATGGTTTAGAAACGTCCCCATAATTTGGAAACGTTTGAGAAACATCCCCTAGGCATTTATGTCCCCAAAACGTCCCCGAGAAGTAGGGATGGGATCGGGACGGGTACCGGTACCGCCTAGTACCGGTACCGAGTTTTAAGAAAAGTGGGTATCAGTACCGGTACCGAATTTAGCGGGACGGTACTGGTACCGATTTTTCGGTACTGGTACCACGTTGGTACCGGTTTCATGTTTTATCTTTTTTTAATAAAATTTATTCGCTTATTTCGGTTTAATTTTATACTTTTTAATATAACTATACTATAATATACTTGAATATAAGAAAAAGAAATGAGATATGGTATAAATTAATTAAAAATCATATCAACTTCATTAAATTTAAAAGTTGATAATCTAAAAAATATTATAAAATGACTCAAAAGTTGTAAGAAAACGCTTTACAACATTAAGCATGTAATACACAACATACATAACATCTCAAATTATTTAAAATATACTAAAAAAACTAATTTTTACTTAACCGGTACCAACGTGGTACTAACCGGTAAAGTACCGGTACCGGTACCGCCTAGTACCGATACCAAATTTCAGGAAAAGTGGGTACCAGTACCGGTACCGATATTGTTAAGTCGGTACGGTACCGGGACGGTACCGGTACCAGTACTCGGTACCAAAAGCTCGATCATCCCTACCGAGAAGAGTACAACACCTGTTTAGGCGTCCTCGTGCTACATAGGCTATAGTTATACAAGATGGTTAGTTATTACTATGTTTGAAAATTTGGATTTTAATTTGAATTTTCTCCTATTAGACGGCAGAAATCTCAACAGAGAAAATTCTCAGTGGAGATCCCAATTTTTAAACAATTTTTTTAGAGTTCTCGTTAAAAAACACTTAACGTCGTTATGTTCTTTTTCGAATTTCAAACTAATGTTTAAGGACAATTAATCGTAAGCAGAATATGAATGGATCAATGTAAAATTTACATCAAACCAGTGCTTTATGTCGTCGCTAAAAGTCATTTTTAAAATTATTTTTTCTTCGATTATATATTTGATTTAACACTAATAGTAGTTATGATCTTATTTTACACACCCGTCTTTTATCTTATCTAGAGTTTAGAGATTTGTATATAAACATACATAAAACCGACCCTGCATAATAAAAAAATGATCTATTGTATGAGAGTTGGGAAATTACTATTTGGCCTCAGAACATGTCAACCTATGTATGTAGGGGAGGTTGTTTCTGTGTTTGACAAGGGGCTTCAAGAGGCGATTGAGGATATCGTTGTTTGTGGGGACCTTTTTTTGGGGATCTTCAGTGGCGGTTGGCTTCGCTTCCGACTCGGTTTGGGGGGCTTGGTCTTTGTTCTACTGAGGATGTATCGACTTATGCTTTTGTGGCCTCTAAGGCTCAATCGCGGGCTATACAAGACCATATTCTTCGCAAATGTGGTTTGGATGACTTAGATTCTAATTATGGGTGTGCGTTGGAACGCTTACAGACTTCTCTTCCCGATTTTGATATCAGCGGGTTCTCTAAAAAGGACACCGCCCCCTAAAGCCCAGCATGTTTTGGCGAGTGCTTTATTTAGTAGTATCGGTCAAAGTTTGGAAGTGAGGTTTGATCTTTCACCACGTCAGAAAGCTGTGGTTGCATGTCTCCAGGCTCCTCGGGCTCAAGATTTTTTTACTGCCATCCCCATTGAAGGACTAGGGCAACATATGTCACCATTGGAATATCAGGCTATCCTTAAGTACCGGTTAATGATTCCTTTGTTCCCGGTTGATGAGCCTTGTCCCGTTTGCCGTAAGGTTTGTTTAGATGCTTTTGGCGATCATGCAGTCCATTACAAGGAGTTACTCGGCTTCAAATAAAGACACGATTTAGTTAGGGATGTCCTATTTGATATCCTTAAGCGAGCAGGAATTTCGGCTAAAAAGGAGGCTCCTGTGAACTTTCTGACAGATCCGCTTGAGGGGAGATCTACTTTAAGGCCGGCTGATATTCTTGTGTTTGGTTGGACGGGGGGGGGGGGGGGACACGCTTGTGTGGACCTTACGGGAGGCAGCGGCAACAAAGGTGGAATCATGCAAGATCGCAAAACACGAGAAAGTCTGCATGGGTAATCAACATGTTTTTATTCCACTAGCATTTGACACATTTGGCTTCCTAGCTACTGACGCGGTGAACTTTTTGACCAGGGTTCAACGAGTCATTCATAGCAATGCTTCAACACCTAAGGGTCAAGGTTTTGTCTTCAGTAGGCTAGGTTTTTCTATTCAAAATGGGGTGGCGGCGTAACTTGTTGCCCGTTTACCTGTCACCTTGTTGTAAATTCTTTGATCTATCATTTATCGTAATCTATAAATCTAAAAAAAAATCTATCATTTAGTCGACAATTTCTGGTGTAATTTTCATAACCGAACGTTTTTGGCTTCTTTCTTTTATCCGATTAAAATGTTTGGAGTAGCATCAAAATGTATGTATATATATACAATTATGAAATGAAATTGATTGATACGCGACGAAATTAAAAGGCATTCGAAAAAGCAAAACATAGCACGTGTATAAGGATGGACTTCAATACCCCTCCAAAGTTTTTCTTAACTCCTCAGTCCTCACCACACAAATCATCACATATTAAGGAAAAAAAACGTTTTTTAGTCTTTTATCTTTTGATTATACTATCTTTTGTTTTTTTAATAAAAGTATTTTAAAAGGACAAATATCATAAAAGAATTAATTTAAGTTTTGTTAAAGTCCATTGACAATTTTTTCACATAATAACCAAAATTTTTTATATATGTTCCCTATATATCAAAATGCACATAAAAAACTAACATAAGATACTTTTTGTTTTTTCTTATAAAAGTATTTAAAAAAATATAGTGTTTCATCTTTATATAATATAGCAAAATGTATTTTGCTTACTTGTCATTATTAGAGATGAGTTTTGCTTACTTGGCATTATATGAGATTTTGTCTCACGATATTATTTTTATTTTTGAAATATGTATATATATCTATAATATCATATATTATAATAACTTTAATTACGTTTTGGTCCCCTAATATTTAGGACAGTCTTTAAAAATTTAAGATTATATACATTTTAAACCCTCTCCTACCAGGAGTATACATGGATCAGCTTATATTTGATAAGGTATAACAATGAAACTTTAGGATAAAACTGGAAATAACCTACAATTAAAAAGCTCAATAATTTTTAAACATACATAGTTTTTTTACACAACATTTTTTATAAAAACTACATCATAAAAACGAGCATTTAAATCTTTTTAAATTGAGTATAATATTGCTACACTAAAAACTTTTTTTTAAATAAAACATTGTGTTCCGGCTTTACCAATGTTTTGTCTTAAAACTGATTGAAAGTATACATGTCCAATGAATATCCTTAAGATCATCATTTGTATGTTATATTTTTGAGCGTAGCAAAGACACTAAACTAGTATGTTATATAACTAAATGTTCAAACCTTCACTATCATATTGTATTGATTCGTCTATATTTTATTACCAATTTACCACCAAGTATGTTTCTTAAAAGGAGGTTTAGGAAATGTAAATGAAGTTATTCGAAACTATCTGATATATATATTAAGTCAAGACTCAACATGTTAAATAACACAATGGTTGTCTGATAATTTTTAAAAATGGATAAATGTTATTATATGTATCACTTGGATTTCAGATAACTTAGAAGGGAGATTTGAGATAGATAACCAAGAGAATTATAGAGAGAAATCAGAATCAATTCATAATAACTTTCACTAGATTATTACCCATGTGTTACGCAGTTGGAACGATAATAACGAAAATATTAATCTAAATTTAACTTTTAAACATTTAAATTAAAAAAATATATGAGTTCTTGTGACTTTTATTTAAAGTTAAATTATATAATTTTAACTCCAAAATAGTTAAAATTAAAAGGGAAAATGAGCTATGCTGATCCGCGCATGTGTGAATGAGTAGTTTCTTTTTAGGCTGGATTTTGACACTGAAAGTGAATAAGAAAGCGACATGTGATTACCAATATACTCTTTTATTATAATAGAGATTCATGCTTTAACACATAATATACTTGATTATGTATAGCCTTACAAGAAAAACAAATATCTACCCACTGATCTAACAATTACTCACTAATATTAATTTCAAGGAAAATAAAGAGTACATGAAAATAAACATGACATACGCAAGTAGTGGAAGTTTAAGGCAAAAGCGAATAGTTTATGGGTGGAAGTGATAAATGCAATACATCGCCAACCTAGGAAACAACTGCAATTTCCATGTAATAAAGCTTTTGCAGGACCTTGGAGACAAATTACTAGTGTGGAAGCTGAGCTTAGAAGTGAAAATATAGATCTAAATAAGTTCATGAAAGGTAAAGTTGGATTGGGGAACTCAATCTTGTTTTGGTTCGATTGGTGGATTGGTAGTGGGCCGTTAAAGGAGATATATCCGGATTTGTTTAAGTTAGAGAGAAACAAATCGTGTAAAGTGGGAGAAAGATGTAAGAAGGAAGATGATAGAATTATTTGGGCTTGGGATTGGGCACAATCGCCTGGCCTCGGGATCGAAGTACAACAGCTACAATCTTGCTATCAACTTTTACAAGGTATTAATTTATCTAGTTCACCTGACTTTTGGGAGTGGGAAAGCAATGGTGAAAAGGAGTTCTCTGTGAAAAATTTAAGAAAAATCATTGAGCTAAATCGGGTGCCGGTGGATTTAAACCCCATTTATTGGTCAAATTGGGTTCCTCTTAAAGTTAGATGTTTTGCGTGGAGAACAAGACTATACAAGGTTCCTTGCAAAAAGGCGCTGGTAAATCGTGGAGTGGCAATTGGATCTGATGAATGTTCGATGTGTGTCGGGAGGTCGGAATCTCTGGATCATCTGTTTCTCGAGTGCCCTTTCGCCTCTAAAGTATGGTCCAAAGTGTTCAATTGGTGTGGTTGGAGTGGTGAGGTGGGACAGACAATTAGAGATAGAATTGATTGCTATAATATTTTGGGGGGTTCGGAAATGATGAGAAGTAAGGCGTATGTCATCATTATGGCGACAGTTTGGTTTATTTGGCTTGCCCGAAATGAAATCATCTTCAAGGCATTGCCTTTAGCGGTGGACGGGGTTTTGGACAAGATCAAAGTTAACTCTTTTGTGTGGATTAGACATAGAGCAAATAAAGTTAGTGTTATGTGGCATAATTGGTGTACTAGTCCGTTGTGTTAGAGATGTTGTAGTGTGTGTTGCAGTGGTTGCTTTGTTTGTGTTTTTCGGTCCTAGCGTCTTGCTAGTGGCTTAGTTTCTAATAAAATCGCCGTTCAAAAAAAAAAAAAAAAAGTAGTGGAAACATGGAATTTCACTTGGCACATAACATGTTGAACTAGGATGAGGTTTGAACCATTAAGAGTTACCATATTGCTTAACTATTCATGCAAATGTCTAACCAATTCAGATAAGAGATCTTAACCATTCAGACTCGATATGATTCTTATTGCTTAACCATTCAGAGACAAATGTTTGAACCATTCAAAGAAAAAAATTTGAACCATTCAAAAATCTGCTTACGAAATAAACGGCCTCTGAACGAAGATTTGAAGTTATTTTATAAAATTTCACAATTTTGCTTAAAGTTAATCTGCAAATCAGAATTTCATGTACGTTGTTTCACTGAAGGTACGTTTTTTGAATAAAATCCATCAGGTTTTTAAGAACCTGTTGGTTCTAATAAATATATGTACTATATATTTAATTTGAATTGGTGTGAGTTGTAAGTTTGATCATGAATCAATAATATTCTCAAGTGGTTAATTAAGTTGTTGAAGTTATAATTTTTTTTTTGAGAGTGAAACAGGAGCTAGGTAGCAATGCCTCGTCCTGAAAATTTTCAACTGTTATTGATTATATGAAATTAGTTGCATCGGATTTGTGTGATTGTAGTTAAGAAGTTGAAAGAGAAGTAGTTCTTAAACGATACGTGTAATGTAGAATTATGATCATTGTCAACTTGATCCAAATATACGAATATTGCCAATTATAATCTCTAACAGTCATACATCCTTTGACGAACAATATTTATCAAGTTTCTGCATATCGTACGTACGTTGTGTTACTTCCCACTCCCACTCATAAAATAATCATCTTTGGTATATTCGACAATTGATTTGTGAATTAACAGAAATATTGTTTTCTATTCTATTCTATTTTCTTTAGAATTAATTGTCCTATTTTTGTCTTTAGTAAAAAAACTATTGACACATTTTCTATGAGCAATAAAAGGTTCTTAAAGAGTAAAAATAAGTTTAGGAAAGAATGTTTTTTAAAAATTAAAACAAAACCGTTTTGTAATTTGAAATAAGAAACATTTTTGAAAAGTACCTGAATCAAAAAAGAATGATCTGCAAAAAAAATACCAAGACGTATTTACAAAATAGTTTTTTTTTAATAAAAAAAGATTACATAAATTTAAAAAGGTACTTTTGTAAAAAAAATTGATAAAACTATTTAAAATAAACTTTTTTTGTAAAAGAAAATAAAAATCAACCGTTTTTAAAAAGTTACAAAGATAGTGATTTTGCAAAATAAAAAAAAAACTCAAAATCCGACCCAATTTTAAATAAAACCATAAAAAGATAAGTTTTTGAAGAGTAACAACTAACAATAATAATAAATATATAAAGTTAATGTTAATAGTGATTGATACAAACCAAAAGCAAAATAAGAAAGAAGAAAAAAAAGAGCTTTGAATTGTAAAGATATAAACTTCGAGAAGGTAATTAAAACAAAGGAAAAGTGAAAAACCATGAAAGTTTAGCATAAGTCATCTATATATAGACATTTCTTATTAATTTACCCTTTTTTGTCCTTTTCATGTTATTTTTGGTAATGCTTTAAATATAAAAAAACACCAATACTAGGAGCTAAAACCGCGGACTTATGACCATAGAATAAAGAAGAAAAATAATTAAAGAAAGGGTTAAATGCATATTTCCCCCTCTAAAACACTTTAAATGCATATTTATCCAGTTAAAAAAATCAATTACATATTTCCCTCTATAAACAACTTTAATTTGTAAATATACCTATTTTTAATAAAGACATTTAGTTAACATTGGATATATGCAATTGACTCGACAAGTTGATGAAAACGATAGCAAAAAAAAGATGATCGAGCTGATAATGATTTAATTTGGACGAAAATAATCAAACAAAAATGTAATTAAATAGTCACATAATTACTAGTTAAATTTGTTAATATTCTATCTTTTAAAACGCAAATCACTTGTTTGAAGAAAACACTGTTATTATTGAAGCAAAAAATTTTAACTTTTGTTTTGACTTCAACACGTGTCGAGTTATGCAGTGGCAGAGGCGGCGAGGGCTCGTGATTAATACGACTCAAGATTGAAGATTATCCATAGATTTGAAAATATCTTATTCCTTAATTATCGTGTTTTTTTATAGTTATCGTATCTTTTATTTATTTAGATTATTTTTGTTTATCTCTAGGGTTGTTAGAATCTAGTATTTATATTAGGTTGTATGTTTATATTCAGAAGAAGTTTTATGATTGAGATTTAATAAAGAACAAGCTTATCAACACACGTTGATAAAAAAATGTTTTCTGTAAATATCAAAGTTAAGCGTCAAAATGATAAGGGAAATTGGATTTTATTAATCCCAACTTTCACCTATTGGCCATTATTAATCCCAACTTTACTATTGGCCATTATTACTCCCAATTTTCACTTAATTGGCCATTTTTACTCCCAACTTTCACTTAATTGGCCACCATTGAGCCTTCCGTTAACCTTGACTAACTCCGTTAAAATATGCTGACGTGGCATCCACGTGGCAGCTGACATGGCATCCACGTGGCAACTGGCATGTTTTATTTTTAAGGAAATTGGACTTTATTAATCCCAACTTTTACTTATTGGGCATTATTAATCCCAACTTTTACTTATGGCCATTATTAATCCCAACTTTCACTTATTGCCGTTATTAATCCTAACTTTCATTCATTTACTATTATTAATCTCAACTTTACTATTGGTCATTATTAATCACAACACAAATACAAACAACCCTTAATTGAAATATGATCGACCATCTTACAAACACAAACAAATCCTACATCTCAGCTGCAATTATTAATCATTCGTATGATTTTCTCCAATTCAATGTATTAGAACAAGATGCAAGATGAAGTGTGAGAACAATGTGAAAAATTTAAGCTTCAACACCTTTTAGGGCTTCAAAAAACAATCTTCAAAATCTTCCTAACCATTTATATATCATACTTAAAGATTTTGAAGCCCTAAAATTTTCACATTGTTCTCACACTTCATCTTGCATCTTGTTCTAATACATTGAATTGGAGAAAATCATACGAATGCTTAATAATTGCAGCTGAGACATAGGATTTGTTTGTGTTTGTATGATGGTCGATCATATTTCAATTAAGGGTTGTTTGTATTTGTGTTGAAATTAATAATGGCCAATAGTAAAGTTGGGATTAATAATAGTAAATGAGTGAAAGTTGGGATTAATAACGACCAATAAATGAAAGTTGGGATTAATAATGACCAATAAGTGAAAGTTGGGATTAATAAAATCCAATTTCCCTAAAAATAAAACATGCCAGCTGCCACGTGGATGCCACGTCAGCATATTTTAACGGAGTTAGTCAAGGTTAACGGAAGGCTTAATGGTGGCCAATTAAGTGAAAGTTAGGAGTAAAAATGGCCAATTAAATGAAAGTTAGGAGTAATAATGGCCAATAGTAAAGTTGGGATTAATAATGGCCAATAGATGAAAGTTGGGATTAATAAAATCCAATTTCCCAAATGATAATTATATCAAGTTGTGTTGTTTGAAAACCCAACACAATAAAAAATAAAAGATCACCGACCTCTTTATTAGTAATTAAGAAAGTATACAATGCTTTTAAAGCTTTATTTGAGAAAATATGCGATTGTGTAAAGTTTAATGGCACATATGTCATTGTTGTTTTTATTAAGGATTGCAATTGAATGAAGTTGGAAAAAAGTAATATAAGATGAAGACCATGAACAAGAATAGATATGACCATATAGAACTTTAAGGTCTTTTAAAATGTAGTAATAGGAAAAAACAAGATATACATAGCAAATCATTTGAGTATATACGTATATTATTATTATTATTATTATTATAAAGTATATTCCCATTTAACTAATTTATATATACTTGATGTTTCATGTGGTCAAATGCCACTTAATTAAATTAAGGTTAATGGAGCAGTTCTAACTTTTAATTAGATAACTCCAATATATAAATCCAAAAAGTTGTTCAACTATGTCTATTTTGAAAACTTTAGCTTTTTGTATACATTATATCTACCTTGTACTCATTAACAAATGCCATCACACCCTATCACATTCCTTCTCATTTCCACCCTTTAAAGTTTCACATTTTTTATCTATATATACTCAAACACATGTATGTATCTACATCACCCATATCCCCCATCTTACATTCTAAACATAAGTTGTAGTGATGGATAAGTATAATGAAAGCTCAACAAAGGTTGAAATGAAGAATGGTGAAAAGACGACAAAAAGGATCCCACAACGATTTGAAATGGTAGGAGAGCGAAGCGATATCGATAAGAAAGCAGATGATTTCATCAAGAATTTCAGGAATCAGCTTAAGATTCAACGTGCAGAATCGCTTAAACGATTTTATGAGATGTTAAATAGGGGTACTTGAATCAAAGTTGAAGATTTCAAGAACTTTTGTTAGAATCAATTGAATTGATTGTGGTACAAGTACAAGTATAAAGATTCATTATTTCCATCAATTTGATTCGTATCATAATAATTTATTAATAAGTTAAATTTTCACGTTAATTTTCTATCTGCTTCAACCATTACATGTTCGATCAAAGTATAAATACGAGTAAATGAATCAATATACTTCTAACCCACTAGATGTGTATGAAAAAAAATCTTACAATGATTCGATTTTAAATTACATGTTTTGTTTGATGTCATACAATTTCAAAAGTAACCGATTTTAGATGATCACAAGGGCAAATAAGTAATCTAAACTTAATGTCAAAATAAACAAGCTAGAAACACATATAACCTCCTTCTATGTTGCTTCATCCTAACAAATTCAACATGTGAGCCATTTTTCCAAAATGTTGAGGTGACAAATTGGTGGGCTAATCTAGTAACAAACATGTCAAACAGAAAAAAAAAATTATTTAGTCAAAACAGGTCATATTAGGCCGCCATCCTCTATTGTCTAGAGTTAGAGTTATATTGTACAAAGATTAAGGACTAAAACAGAATGTCTTAACCGACTTATGTTTTAGCAAATTAAAAAATTTATGTTAAATATGTTTTAACAACCAATGTAAAAGTAAAAGTGTAAAACGCAAGGTGACATCGTCAACAAGATGTTATTTTATGTTTTTTCTTTTAACCCTTTATAGTTTTTATATTTTATATATTTACCGTTTAACTCTTTTAACCCTTACGAATTGGTCTTTTAACTTTTGGTAATTCACAACTTTGATCTCTCATCCTTCTATATTTAATAAAGGGTCATCCTATTCACACACCTCATATCCTATTCACACACCCATGCTTTTATTTCCCACACCCTCAGGCGCCGCACATAAACCTCGGCGTCGCGCCTAGGTTACTTCTTATCTCAGACATATCCTCGAACGTAGTCAATCACACTTCAACACCCTTATGAGCCGCGCATGGCCCTCGGTGTGGCGCCTGGGTCATATATGCGGCCAACAACATCATCGGCGCCTAGGTCATATATGCGGCGCATATGTCCAGGTTTGACCGAATTCCACCTCGTTTACAACATTCCTCGGTTGACGTTGACAGAAAAGTGACTCAGGCGCCGCATCAAGGCCTATCCGTGACGCCTGGTTTTAAAACAGGTGTGTGGATAGAATTTTAGGGTGTGTGAATAGACAAGGCCTTAATAAATTCACACATTATCTTCTCCGACATAATATATTGTCACCTTAATTCGGTGGATTTTTTATTTATTTATTTTTCAAACTTTGACGTTTTCTTTTGTATTTTTATTAAACTTAACTTCCATATTTTGTTATAGGACACAACGTGCGAGATACAAAACTTTTTTCGTCTATGCATGATTACGTTAATGACATATCCCACGTATAATACAATATTATTTTTTACACGTCTAACGAAATAACGATCTCGCCACAACACACGACACATGTCAAGATTCTAATGTTACCTTTATAGCGTGTGTAACGATGTTACAACCATGAGATCCAACAGCTACACCGCGCGACCCTGTCCACACATCCAGTTAACCAATTGCAAAAAAAATGACAGTTAATTTGATAAAGCTATCCAATGAATAGTTCTCCTAATCGAACTATATTAATCTCAAGACTAACGAGAACTAAATGATTGAAACAAGGAGTGACCATTTCTATAGAGCAAAAACAAAACAATCCAAATATTCACCATTCTATACACAAATCCTTTTTCATAATAAAAACCATGAACCCAACAGTTTGGATCTCCGATCGGCTAAACCGACGACTACGGTTCAGACAGTTTGATCGGTCTAACGGTTTTCGGACTCATGCCACAAGCACCTGACAGTGCACAATACAACTCTTTTGACCATTTCGTCCTGATATACTCGACCATAAGTTCGTGAACATCGTTTTTATATGACCTTTACCCGCAACATTCTCCCAAAGATGTGGATTACTCTCGATTTGTCGGTCCGTGCTTGATACATCAACGAGACTAATACTCATATTATTCCTAACAATACACAGTTTCCCGTTAAGATTAACGAGAGCAGCAGCCTCAAGTGCGGGAGAATTTCCAAGATGAACCTTACTATCGATAAACCGTTTCCAAGAATGTGTATCTTCATCATAAGCTCTAATCTTACACCCGTCCCGACAATCCAAACCGTAAAGGTTTCCGTTCACAGAAATGCTCGGGTTCCGCCAACCCGCAATCATTCCATCAGTAACTGACATCCATGTGTTTGTTTCTGGTGTATACACTTCACTCAAAACCTCCCTGTGATCCCCGAGTCCTTTTAAAAACCATTTCCCGTTATGCACAACCCCGATAAACGGGACCAGTGCAGTGCTCATATCTGATATGAAGCTCCACCGACGTCGATTCGGATCATAAACTTCAGCAGACCGTAAAGCCCGGTGGGCTCCTTCACATTCTCCACCCGCCACGTAAATACAGTTGTTCATCACACAAGATCCAGAAAAATGTCGTTTTCTAAGCATGTCGGGTGCTTTATGCCATCTGTTTGTTCGGGCATTGTAGAAAACGGTTCGGTTCATGGATCCTCTAAGCGGGTCTTTACCCCCAAACAAATAAAGCTTAAACCCGCTTATAACCGCACACCCGAATCCAAGTGCATCACTGTACTCCATCGGGATAGGTGGCAACGGTTGCCATATTTGGTGAATCGGGTCAAAAGCATGCCACGAAGTTCTTCCATCACGGTCTCGTTTGAAGACATAAACCCACTCTTCTGCCATACCAAGGCTTCTTCTAAGGGTGTAAAAGTAATTGTTTGATAAAATATGTGACCATCTTTTGGAAACAAGCCGAAGTTTGTTATGCTCGGCCCGTGGTACACGCGTTAGACACATGAGTGCCAAGTCATCAGGAAGCCCGGGAAGAAGAGGTGGTTGGACTCTTGTTCGTTCTTGACGCCTGTTTTTAGACTTGTGTGCGTGTGGGTTGATGTCGGGCTGGATGCATATTTTTGACCCAGGAACAAACTTCCGGGCTCCAGCCACTGTTTTTAAACCTGCATCGACTTTGCAGAGGCATGATACAGAATCAACCTGTAATCGTTTATTCAAGTTCGAATGCACGCAATCAGAGTCATTTAAACACCATCATAGGCAAATATACAAAAGAACGAATACGCAAATCTATAATATAGCTATCTCGTATGCATTTCAAAAGTGATTATGTGATACAGAATAACCAGAATCGATTAACTAACTATAATAAAATGTGGTACATGAAATAGCGTTTGGATGTGTTCTACTGCTTGAAGATGTTTCAACTTTCAAACAACAATCACTCTTGATAATGTTACATGTTTTAAATGACGATTAATCAAGAAAGTTACATATATAACAAGAATGTATAACCACTTTCGTCATCAATAACTTGAAAAACATCCTGTGACCAAGATTCGATTCGACACGGTGACACACTCACCTTACAGACCTGTTTAGCACTAATTTACTTTGTTTTCATATGACAGAAATAGCAAAAACACAATAATCAGTACTCAAACAATTATGCACAGCAAAACATTGTTAACAGGAAACACAAATTAACAAAAATCATGCCCTAAATCAGCAAAAACCCAAATCATATACATCCCAAAACTTTTTAAAATCTGCACACTGGATGTAGAGAAGCTAAACCCACAAACTAAAGTCAACAATGCTTGTAAATCAAACACATATGATGTAAAGAAACAAATCCCTCATACTAAAGTCAATAATCTTGAGCCAAAACCACTCATTTCATCATAACTTCATCTGGGTGTCTTTATATGCTTGTAAATCAAACACAGATTATGTAAAGAAACAAAACCCACAAGCTAAAGTCAACAATTCTTGAAAGAGAGAAAAAAAAAAAGTCAAAAAACTGTTCATTCCATCATATATTCTCATCTGGGTATGTGTATATACTTATAAAGAAACAAAACCCACAAACTATAACACATTTTTCGGCAACAAATGTTGAAAAGATTGCTAATTTCTGCATAAATTCATGTGGGTATTGTCAATCAAGAACAAATAGTATGACCAAGAAAAAGTCAAAGACTCACCAATGGAGCTTGAGCTCGAAACGCTCTCTGTTGCACATTTGGAGACCTTTGTCGTTGGGATAATTGAGCCATTTCACTCACAATTCATGTAAAGAAAGAAAAAAAGGTGTTTGTTTGTTTGCTTGTTTGTGTTTCAGATCAAGAAAAAGTGTTATCGGATCCGAGTAAAAAGATGAGATTTTTATGCAAAGATGGAAGAACATGTATGTGTGTGGAAGTAAGTGCTTTGCAGCAGCTTCTAAAATTGGAGTGTGGTTTGGTTTGGTTTGGTTTGGTGTGAAAAGATGAGTTTATTTTGATTAATTAACATGAAATGAAATATATTTACATCTGTAAGCCGTGTTGATTTTGCTGGCATCAAACATTAACAACTACTAATCTACTATTCATTCATACGTTGATTTTTGACTCTTTCATCATCGGATTAAAAATGTATAACCTACATTATAACAACTTAAATTAGGATTCGTTCATCTATAATTAGTTTTGCGTTAGCAGAATCTCATGTTTGTAATGTCGTCACATGCGTTATAATGGTTTCAACTTTGACATGGGAGGTGTGTTAGTGGCGACATAATTTTTTTACTTCCTTATACGTGTTAACAATGTTTTTCGACTTCGAACGTTACATTAGCGTAGTTATCATAGATAAAAAAAAGTAAATTTTTTTTGACTTGTACATGTTGCAACATAAGGGTAAGAGGAGTACTAGACGAGGAAGGAGTGAGATGGAAACCACTTCCACATACACAAGGAAGCAAAACGAGGTGTATTCCTCGCCAACGAGCTCGTGTGATTGTTTGTATTTTTTGATGTTTTGTGGTTGAATGTGGAGATGTCAAGGGATTACCGCTCCTAAAGAGATGAAAAATGTGAGAAGATGTGAAATTTGAAGCGGTGACATGAGATTTCCTAATTGGTCCAAAAAGTTTTTTTGTGAGACTTTTGGTAGGACCATTTCCTTCATCTGAAAATCGTAAAAATAATTTTCTTTTTAAATTTATTAGTTACGTTTATTAAAAGTTGATGTTAAAAATATATATAACCAAAGTTGGATGTCAAAAAGAGTACATGTCAACTCTGAGTCAGTCAAAAATTAAAAATATATATATACAAATTCGATGGACCTTGTGTTAGTAGTATTTAAATAAAAAATGTTTTGTGATACATATTTACATTATATTTTCACTTTAACTTCACTTATAAAGAGAATTCAAAAGACGATACTTCTCCGTAAGCAAAATCCTTAAAAATCATATTAGCTCTACGATTAAGGATATGCTAGCTAACCATCAAAATGTTATCTTTTAAAAACATTTTCAATCTTTTGGTTCAATGGCATTCTAATGATGTGCTAAAACACTTGACTTCCTAGAGGTCATGGGTTCTAGTCTTAAGGAGAGGGGTTTTACACAGAAAAGGTTAAAGGTTCCTGCTGTGGTTTTTCCCCCGGGGCGGTTAGTTGACGAGTCAAGTATCAACAACAGCCCCTTCTTTGCTTTTCTGATAGAATTCTGGAAGTACCGCGTCAAGCAAGATAGGCACCTTATCTATGCAATAATGATATCGCTCTTCAAGACAGATTCGTGAATGGTCAATCTACGCCATGGAAGTTTCATTTCTGAAGGACTTGTCTGCTACCAACTCCTTCCTCTATGGGTAGGCCCAACCACCACACTACACTCTTAGGATAGTTAACGGAACACCAACCCAATATCGAGGAGAATCAGTACACAGAACTTGACCAATCCACGATCACCCTCTGCTAGCAGCTTTCTTATCTTACGATATTCATAGTGTCGATTATAGAAGAGATGGAAATAGCATATCATATTAGGATTAACCGAATCAGCTGCGTAGCCCTCTTTCACAGGGGAGGTGTGGCGGCATAGCCTGCTTCCAGAAAGTAATTCATGTTGAAGGTGGTCGCCCTTTTACTTAGTTTTAAGCACTTCTTCTTATATGCTCACTACGATGCTCGATTTTTGCCTTGCTTCGGGTTCCCTCGGGGCGGTTAGTTGACGAGTCTTAGACTCCGACTTTCCTGCTCTTCGGAAGGGTTGGTCGGGGCCATGAGAAGAGTATTTTTCTCTTAGGGGAGCTGCCACACTCTGCCGTAAATAATCCCTCTTACAGGGGATAGGCCGTGGGCTTCTAGGCTCGGTCATTGTACTCCCCTGAGTCACCGGTTAGCTGGTGGTGCAACTGCCGTTCCAAAAAAAAAACGTTTTCAAATATTAATATGGATTATTACGTTTAATGAGTTATCAATTTTATTGTTTAAATCTTTTTTTCATTGTATTTGTTGTGAAATAATTATTTTAAATTATTTTCCAAAGATGTCAAAACTATATATCGTATTAGGTTTTTCCCGTGTACTATATGGGTTGAGAGTGGAGTTATACTACAAAATTTAATTTTCTTAGAAAGTCTTAGAAGCCATGAGATGATGACATGTGGTACTCCCTTAAAATTAGAAGGAATGTTAAAGATGGTAATGTCTCTATATTTTAAGTTTCACCCCATTTTTTTAAATGTCCATAACTTTTACATACGATATTATTTTTTTAAAAAAATTGCACCATAAAAACGAGCATTTTCTTATCTTTAAAACGCGTATAATATTCATATATAAAAAACAAAAAAAATTACGTTTTTTAGCTCATTATGTTATTTGTCAAGTCATTATGTTATTTATTCATGTCATTGTGTTATAACACAATAACCTAATGAAATAACACAATGATCTGAAATAACACAATGACCTGATGAAAATATAACACAATGACCTGATGAAAATATAACACAACGACCTGATGAAGATATAACACAACGACCTGATGAAGATATAACACAACGACCTGATGAAGATATAACACAACGACCTGATGAAGATATAACACAACGACCTGATGAAGATATAACACAACGACCTGATGAAGATATAACACAACGACCTGATGAACATATAACACAACGACATGATGAAAATATAACACAACGACCTGATGAAAATATAACACAACGACCTGATGAAAATATAACACAATGACCTGAGGAATATAACACAATGACCTGACAAATATAAAACAATGACCTGAGGAATATAACACAATGACCTGACAAATATAACACAATCTGAAAAATACAACACAATGTCTTGACTAATATAACACAATAAGCTGAAAATATAACATAATGATCTAACGAATATAACACAATGAGCTGAAACTTCAAAAAAAAATTTCATTTTTTATATATCAATATTATATGCGTTTTGAATATAAAAAAACGCTCGTTTTTTTGGTGTAATTTTTATTAAAAAATATTGTCGTATGTAAAAGTTATGGACGTTTAAAAAAAGGGTGGAATTTGAAAATGAGACAAGACTAATATACCCTTGGCCTACCATTTAAAGTTTTAACTATTTACCATTATGCCACATTGTGCTTATGAGCCATTGATCTTCATTTAATATTAGATCTAATGGTCCAAATTCCTTCTTAGACTTTTTAGGAAATTTAGACTTTGTAGTTGAACCTAATTCTATGGGTTGAACTATAAAAACAATACTTTTTTTTTATTAATATGAAGATTTGCTATTAGAAAATCCGTTTTTGTTACTATTTTAGTTTTCTTTAATTTCATTAATAATTAATTTTGTAATTTGGTTTCATATGCAGTTTTTAAAATTTAAAATATATAAAATTATTTGTTTACTTAATAAGTATAGAAGATAAATTTATTTATTACTAAATTATTGTTATTTACTCATTTATTTGTTAAACCTAGTCTTAATATAGTTTTTACTTTAAGAGGGAAAGAACTAAATAAACAAAAAGCATTTTATTTTATATTGATTGATTAATGACACGGCTAAACGATGTGAAAGATATTTGATTTTGACTAAAGCGACAACGTAGTTCATTACTTCCTTGTATTTATTTCATTTCATTTGTGTAGTGGTTGGTCGATGACACAATGATTTATGATTTTATGAATTTTAAAGTCAAACTTAACGGCATCTTTTAGTTAGGGAAATTTATAAGAACGGTTTTAGGTTTTTAACAAACTTATGATTAGGGGTCGTGACAATTTTAATTGCGTAAATTATGGTTTTAAGTTTTTAACAAACTTATGATTAGGGGTCATGACAATTTTAATTGTGAGCTTGCGTAATTGGTAAAGAGTAATACTAATCAAAATGAAATATTATGAAAGTATTATTATTATATAAACGTATAATCGGAAGTTAAAAGTCATCAAATTAAAGGTTTTCGTTAAGTAAAATGTTTATATAAGTCTAAGTATGTTTAGTGAACAACTTACATGGTATTAGATTTGTTGTGTGCATCTATTGATTGGGTCCTTTGTGTTTAGGATGTTAATAGGTATGAATTAACCAATCTTAAACGAGTCAAGTTACCGGTAACCTTCTTATATGAGCCTGCTAACCATTTGAATTAGCCAATCTTAAACGAGTTGAAACTCAAACTATATATATATATTATATCAAGCTTGCCTTAGCTTGACTAGAGTCTTAATACTTGAAACATATGTAAGACGTGTAATTGGATATGTACTTACTTTTAAGACTTATATGATTGTGAGCCAGGGGCGGACATATGTAATGGGGAGGGGTAGCGGCCGCTACCCCTCAACTTTTTCGGTGAAGTGTAAACTAGTGTAAAATTTTAATTCTTCTCTCGATTTTATGTATCGGTATACCTTTAAGTCCAAAAAATCAGTTTCCCGCTACCCCTAAACTTTTTTTCTTGATCCACCACTGTTGTGAGCTATGACATGAGTATGTTATTCGGTTATGTTCATTTGCTTGCTTGAGGCCCGTTGTCAATGGTTTTAGTGTCATCAAGTTAAGTTGAAATTTTCGTAACGACACAAATGTGAAAATCATAATCAACCATGAACGAGTTAGGAAGCGTGACATGCATGTTGGTTTTGAGAATGTTATGATTTCGAAGATCCACAAACCATTAACGTACGAGGGCTCAAGGGCAACGGGTGCCCATAATAACGAGGTCCAAGGGGTGACAACTCATTAATTTTGCTTCAGAATCTCAAAGCTGTAGAAATATTTTTCAAAAACGATCTTTGTTAGTAACTCTATACTTTGGCAATGAGGTTCAATAGTTTTGTACTTTGACATAACGTAAAGTTCGGTAGTAACATTGATTCTACGCATTGATGAAAGTAGTAGTTTCTACTTAAGTTACTATTAAATAATTAAAGCACACATGAACATATTTAGCTACCAACTATTTTATCTAACCCTCAACTAAACTATTGCAATAGTATAGTTTATTAACGTCCCATCTTGTCAATTTGAGGTAATGTTTTTACGATTACTATTTCAAAAACTTGTTATTGAAATCATTCGCCCTGTCCAATTAAAAGCTCGAAATACCCGTAAACCTATTTTAATATGAAAGTAGGACAACAATTTGATTTATTCGTATCACAACCGAGTATGTTATTCCTTGATTTCCAAATAGCAAAAAGTTATGGTTGCCACGTATGGTTGAGGCTCTCGGTTGAGTCGGTGGTAGACGGCGTTATGGTTGCCACGTATGTTTGGATGAAAGTTAGAGCTAAAAGAGATGAGGTAGCTTGACATAATTTGTATAATCACCCAGTGTAGTTTTATGGGCTACGTTTTTTGGTTTTGTTGTTGGAGTGTTTGTTTTTGGTGTTTTGTCGGTGTCTAGCTTCTTGCTAGTGTTCTTTTTTGTAATTAGTAAAATTATCATTAAAAAAAAACCTCGATCGTTGAATCTTTATTATTTTTCAAAATTCGAAATTTTCACAAAACCGAAAAAGGTTGTTGTGATCGACTCAAAAAAGCCTTTCATTTTCATTCATTCTTTTTTCGTTTTCATTTCATTTCATTTAAAAATAATAATAATAATCTCCCACTATCTTCTTCACTTCAATCTTTCATTTCATTTCATTTCGTTTCATTTCGTTTCATTTCGTTTCGTTATATGTTTCACCACCTACAAATCTTGATTCATATTATAAATCCATATATTCAAATAAATTCGCCCAAAAAAAGATGAGCTTGGATCAACGCGTTAATCACAATGTTGATGAACATATCACGCAGCTTATGCAGTGCAAACCCTTGTCCGAACAAGAGGTCATTCATTTCAATTCATTTCGTTTATTTATTATGTTTCCATTTGATTTGTTGTGTCTGATTGATTTTTTTATCATTTACAATAGATTTTGTTTTGGCAGATCTATTTGGGTCAGATCTATTGAGATAAATTTCCAAGCTTTTTCTGCATTTTTGTTTAAAGATAATTATTTTCATGCATATTTATATCCAAATCTGTTTAATTTTGGTTAATTTTTATTTGGTGTTGTTTAGTTTTTGACAAGATTGTTTTTGGGTCAAATTTGATTGGGACTTAATCCCATATTCATAGTTTTTAATTTTTGTCTGGTTTATGATCCTGATGTATGTGCAGTGTATGAATATAAAGAATTGATTCATTTGAAAGTAATAGTAATATGTGATATTGAATTTATTAGATTATGATAATATATGTCATTGCATAATCAGTTTTGTTGTTGCTGGTATAAAACTGGTTATTGGTTATATAATGATAGCTAAAATTGATTTGTTTAGGCATGACTTGAAGTTGCGATAATCGGATGAACACATTAAGATGCACATCCAAACGCTTCTTGTGTTGTATGATTTACCCTTAAGGCGCATTTTATGCATATTAGATGCATTTTGTTAAATGAACCAAACAAAAAGTTGGATGCTTTATCGTTTCTTCTCTTGCATGAATCATATCAGTTTTTAATGTCATCCTGGTGGTAAGGTGTCGTGCCTCTATCCAAGAGGTCAAGGGTTTATAGGAGTAGATTAGAAGCTGTTCTAAGAAATTAATTATTCAGTGATCGCGTGGAGCTTTTTTTGTTCCTTATTAACATTCCAATCTTTGACTTTCGTTGAATGTTTCTCAATGATACCTTTATGTTGTAGGTTAAGTCATTGTGTGACAAGGCAAAAGAGATCCTGATGAAAGAAAGCAACGTGCAGGTAGACATTCTTTTTATCTTATTTATGCTACGTACGTGCATTTATTTGGTTGATATTGCAGGCATGGAGTAAATATAGTTTTAAGATAGCGTCACAAAAATGTAATTTTTCTCCAAATAAAGTCATCAACTTTATGATAAATTTTGTTTCAGCCTGTTAAAAGCCCCGTGACGATCTGTGGGGATATTCATGGACAATTTCACGATCTTGCTGAGCTTTTTCGGATCGGAGGAAAGGTCTGTTTTTGTGCTCCCATTATATATTCTTTTATGGACATTTTATGATAAAGTTGGTAAAGAAAATGCTTAACATTTTAGCTAAAATTGGATTTTTTGTGTAGTTGCTGATTTTGAGATCATTTAATTTGAGTTGGGAGCTATTTATGTTGCTCTTTTTTCATTCTTTATTTAGTGCCCGGATACAAATTATTTATTCATGGGAGATTACGTTGATCGTGGTTATTACTCTGTTGAAACAGTCAGTGTAAGTCTTAAACCACCATATGAACTCCGTGTATATATATATATATATACATATATTTTAAACCGCATTGTTATATTTTTATATGATTCTTGTTGTCATTTTAGCTTTTGGTGGCCCTGAAAGTGCGATATCCACAAAGGCTTACTATTCTAAGAGGAAACCACGAAAGTCGACAGGTACATTCTTTTTGCTGTAATTAAACTACTAGTATTATAGTTATTATTATTATTATTATTATTATTATTATTATTTATTTATGAGTTATTGATTCAAATTAAAACATATTAGGCTTCTATTGACTGTTTGTTAAGAAATATTTAATGTGTATAACAATAGCTGATGTTGTTTCTGCAGATCACCCAAGTTTATGGATTTTATGATGAATGCTTGAGAAAGTGAGTTCCGAACAATCTTTAATGTTTGACTTATTTCTATCTCGATGAGCTGTTTGACTATCTGTCAAACGTCTAATTAATATAAGCCTTAAATAATCAATCGATCAAGAGTGTTAATGTTTTGTGAAGATGAGAATGTTGCTTATAGTAACACTTAACTTGTTCTGTTTTCAATTGTTACCGTATATGATTATAATGTTTGCACAGATATTTTGCAAGTTTATTTACTAAGTCAACTGGTGAATTTTTGCAGGTACGGTAGTGCTAACGTTTGGAAGACATTTACTGATCTTTTTGATTATTTTCCACTCACTGCATTGGTTAGTAACCACTTAAACTTGTCTCAAGTATCAAACCTTGTGTTTTTTACTGTTTTAAGTTTTAACCCTTGTGATCTTACGGGTTTTGTAGGTTGAATCTGAAATCTTTTGCCTTCATGGTGGATTATCCCCTTCGATTGAAACACTTGATAGTATAAGAAATTTTGACCGTGTTCAAGAAGTGCCCCATGAAGGGCCTATGTGTGATCTTTTATGGTCTGATCCTGATGACCGTTGTGGTTGGGGCATATCGCCTCGGGGTGCTGGATATACATTTGGTCAAGTAATAAACCTTTCTCATTTTGTACTCTATTGAGATAGTTCAAACTTTCTTGTAAAAAGTTACAAACTTTTTTTCGTTATGTTTTAGGTCCATTGCCTAAAGTTAGTTAACCAAACTGAAAAAAACATAGACGTCCATTGCCTTAATTAAAACACATTTTGAAAGTTTGAACTCAATTTGAAAAAAAGTTGGCTACTTTTTTTTTGCAGTAGGTTTTTGATTTGATGGTGTTATTGATTTTTATTTATTTATATTGTGATTCAGGATATATCTGAGCAGTTTAACCATAAAAACAGCTTAAAGCTAATTGCTAGAGCACATCAGCTGGTTATGGAGGGTTTCAACTGGGGACATGTAATAATTTTATCAGCTTCTTTTTCGTGGCGTAGTTATTATAAAAAATATCTTTTTAACTAATTATATGAAACTGGTTATAACAGGAGCGAAAAGTTGTGACGATCTTTAGCGCACCTAATTATTGTTACCGTTGCGGGAACATGGCTTCAATTCTTGAAGTAGATGATTGCAAGGGTCACACTTTTCTTCAGTTTGAACCAGCTCCAAGAAGGGGAGAGCCAGACGTGACACGTAGGACACCGGATTATTTCTTATGATGCTGACATGGCAATCTTTATCTGATACATTTGCTCATGGGAAATAAGGAGGACCAAAAAGGAGGCATATATGGATCTTGAAAACAAGGCAATGATCATGGAGTTATTGTGTGCTGCACAAACATAACCAACCACCATCAGTTTGGTCAACTTCTATTTTTTTTTTCTGTTGTAGAGGAAAGAATTTAATGTTTGTCATTTAATTTGTCTCTTTCCTTTGCATTTTTTTGTTTGGGTTTGTTACTGTTATAATTATTATTTTCTGACATTCTTTAGTTAAGAATATTGTTATAATTATTACTTTTTTGGTTCATCTATTCACTTAGATCTGTCTTTAACCAATCTATGGAATGTGTATCTACCAATGTCATTTCTACTCAACAATTTCTAAAACAAAGCGAAAATAAAAACATAAATTGCAAAATCTACAAACAAAACACTTAATCCGCCCAAACTAATCTAAAAATATAGGTAATGAATCCGGTGTATTTAAAACTAAACATCAAAAAGAACAATGGGTCGGTGAATGTTAAAATAAATTAAACAACACTACGGCTGAAATGGTGATTGCAGGTAAAAAGGTAAAAGCCAGTCATCTACCGTATTTGCCACGCCATGTTTAGACCCGGGTTCGACTCCCGGCAAACGCAATGTTACCATTCAATGTTATTATTAAAGTTAGTTGATCTTTTAAAACATCCAGAATGTAATAATAGTTTTGTTCACAATATTAATACATATCAGCGTTTGTAGTCCAACGGTTAGGATAATTGCCTTCCAAGCAATAGACCCGGGTTCGACTCCCGGCAAACGCAACTTTTTAAGTAACAAACAATTAATTTATTTTTCTAAATTTTTTTGGCTTTTTATTTCCCTTGACAACATACAATCACATCTTCTAAGTTTAGACGCATGTTATACAAGCTGATCTAAGTTTGACCTGATGAGTCATCTGGAACACAATCTGTTTTGTATATATATACAACTACAAGCTGCTAATTATTTACTGAGTACAAGTTTATACAGTCACACCCTCCCTCCTATCAGCTCTGTCTGGTGCGGCCAACTGGCAACGGTTTAAAAGCGGCCAATAAGACTGCAACTTTTGATGACAGAAACCCCATCATGCCGACGACAATATCTTTAGGTGTTAAAACCAGTGATTCATCTCCCGCACCAAGTTTGACCACAACAACAGCGAAAGCGAGTGCCAAAACCAAAATGGTCACTTGACCTTTGAACCGCCCAAACATTTGGTCAAGACCGCCGCTTCTGTCGAGAATAGGTGATGGCAATTCGTCAACTGACCTCTGCAACAGTAAAAGATAAAGAAAGCCACCGATTCCACCAGTCAAGAAAGCGAATGCAGCGTTTTCACCAGCAGTGAATGAGGCAATTGTTGATCCAGTTACTATAAGCAGTGCATCGTAAAGCAATAACGAGAACTTTAAATCTGCATATTCTTTCATGCTTTCTTCGTTTGAGATACTGCTTAGTGAAGAATAAGATGGTGGTGAAATGTTTTGATTTAAGGTTACATCGTCTCGAGAGATGTTAGTAACCATGTTTGGTCTAAGTTCTACCATTGACATATCGTTCCCGTCCCCTAGCAAAACGTTATCTCCCATGAAATCATATCGGAAGATACCATACTTGTGATTTTCATCTTCTTTAGAAGGAGATCGTGACCAACAAGTTATCGTCACACCTGCTACCCTCCACTGGCCTGAAAAATCATAATATAAAAAAAATTAATCTTTATTAAATTAGTTAAACTACCAAAAAAAAGTGACTGTAACTGAAATTAGCAGTTTGAAGTTAGTTATTCTCAAACAGTCAAACACCTCCTTTAGGGAGGATATAAAGTTGGTTACTTTGATGCAATAACTCCTTCGAAAGACTGTTTTTAATCATGCCAACGATGCTATTTTATAGAATTCAACGCATTATCAAATAACCTGAGTCGAGGCCGATCCAAAGAGCTGCAAGTTTTCCAATCGCAGGTCCTTCAAAAACGAAATGATCAACAGACCCCCTTTGAAAATGAACCAAATTGGAAGAATCTTTGTCATTCGATTGCAGAGAACGATCTGTGCTTAAAGTTGCTGAAATCCTCTGTAAGATCGAATCACCATTTTCGTCTACCAAACAAATCATTATTCCAGAACTTGAGTCGGTTAGACCTGACCCATAGTAATTACTCGTATGAACAGTGAGCTTGTATAAGCATTCAAGCGTGTCTTCTTTAAAAGACGCGACCAGTTTCTCTAACGAAAACTCTGTTGTTGGTTTCACCTCATGGGCTGGCAAAAGACGAGAAGGTTTCGCGTAACCCTGAAAATCTAAAGCGAAAAATCGTGCTTTAAAAGCGATAACCAGATACCATATAAGCTACTAAGTAATAAACACATAAATTATAATCATTTGTAACATAACAGCTGTAAAATCTAATGTTTCAATGCACTAACCTGCTTAAACTTTAAAGTTCTAAATCAATCAATTTCATACAAGAACAGTTTATCAGACAAAGTTATCAACTAATCAAGATCAATTTCACTACACACTAACACTAGAAACAGATGATCTACCTACCACTTGATAAAAGCCATGAACTTTGATCAGTGTTTGAACTTTTTATATTGATTTTGAGATAACAGCAGCTCGTTTTTGAAGCTAATTGTAAGTTGGTAGACAGTTGTAAAGTAAATCGAATAGTATGAGTATGAAATTAGGGTTTGATTGACTGACCTTGGAAATTCGATTTCTTGGAACGAAGAACAAAATTGGTGCGTTTATTAGCCCTAATTTGAGTAGAAATTGGGGGTTTTTGGATGATACTATAACTTGTATGATTGCAAATCAAATGATTTAGAGCAAGTGACTCCATTTACGTGTTGTTAATTTCAGGAACTGATTGGTTTGTTTTATCATCCACAACTACGATGAGAAGATCTTATGATGAGGGCTAAATGGGTCGGATCTTGTAACTCTTATGTTACTCTTACAAGGTTGCGGTGGATAAGTCTCTCGTATATAGTTAACTGTACGGGGTATATAGTTAACGGTACGGGGGTTGTATAGAAATATGAATCTATTGTAGGATTTAGTGTGATCGTCAATATACGAGGCGTGAAGCGAAGTTTCTTTGAGGGTGTGGCAACATGTATTTAGTGTAAAATTGAGTCAATTATGGTTACTTTCCTTACGGATCTAGCTAGAGTTCATAAGATCAGGGGTGGAAGTGAAGCGAAATGCCTTAGTGAGAATTGAGGGCATCATATGTGAAATGAAGGTGTTTAGTTTCATGTGGATTAGCGATAGATCAAAGAGGATAGAGATAGATCGGAACAAATGAAACGGTTCTTGTTGTAAATTGTTTTGTTGCTGCCGCCCTCTGGTAGCTTCATACCGGTAGGAGTGTTTGGCTTGGTTTATGAAAGTTGATTTAAAAAAAAAAAGTAATGCAAAAATAAAATTAGGCCCATTGGTCCCACACCCTTTTCAACTAAGGAAGCAATGAGTGCATATGTTGAGCCTTTGATGTCTTTCAGTAGGAGTGTGTCATGTTACTCCACATATTTAACCTCTTCTTCTACTTTCGAGAGGAGTAGCACCTCACAATTGAATCCTTAACCATTTACAAAATATATCTATCTAATAAATCAAACTTTTAGGGGCCAATTTTTGGAGGGATTTTTTTTCTATAATAGGAAGTTTGGGAGGTAAAATTTAGCTAAATTTTTCACCATGCAAGTTGATGGAGCCAACTCCTTAAATGTTATATATTTACAAATTGTTAAATATAATGGTTATGATTTCTTTATAAATATTACTATTTAACCCGTGTGTAACACACGGGTATTAAATCTAGTTTAATATATACACATAGCACACGAGTATACCACGAGTTCGGGAGCTAACCAATATTCTTGTCGAAGCATCTTGCAGAACAGAAAATAGGATCTCGTAAGCCCGTGGGTGGAGCTCGGGGGCACTCCCTTTGCCCTAACTTGGTTTAGACTTTAGAATGAACAAAATACACTCATATACAATAGTTTCCACCATAAAATCATAAATGTAACATAGACATTTCATAAGGACTATTGGATCATCTGGGTAATTAACTCATATTACACGTTTTCTCATTGATATTTTTTTTTCATACCATAAAGAAGCTTGAAACATTTTTAAACCTTTAAAATTAATTTAAAAGTTTTTTTGTTCAATTATTAAATTCCCTAGCCCCAAGCACCAAGAGGATTTGCCAGCTTTGGGACTATTGACTAAATATTCCAAATCAAACCATTTAATATTTAATCAATTCATCTCATATTTAGCTACTTAATTTGGTAATCATTATTTGGCTAGACTTGTCCCTTGGAAATTATTATATGTTACTTTAGCCCTTTTTTCAACCGTATTCAATATACTAACTAGAAATAAATACGTCTTTAAAGACTAGTAAAAACTCTTTGGAGACGTATTTACATCAAGACATTTTTTCTTTGGATTAGCGACGATAATGTAATTTTTTCTTTTATTAATTTATTTATTAAACTAGTTGTAGTGGTTAAAGCCCCTAAGGGGCAATTTATGCCATATGAATGTCATGTCACACCGGGCAATATGCGTTAAAATGGTATAGTGGTTAAAGCCTCTATAATGCACCTTCATTATTACACAATAACTAATTAAAGAAGTAAATATATGTTAATTTTGTGGGAAATCGTGTGGACACCAGCGTTATAACTAAAACGTCCAAATATTTTTTTTCCCAAATATCGCTCTCTTGTAGTGGTGTGAGGGGCGTTATTGGACAAAAAGTAGGGCTTTAACGCCCATTCATGTAATCTTATATAAATTTTAATTATTTTGTTTTAATTTGAATTAACAATCTCATACACTTCTAAATTTGGGGCTTTGTTATGGCATATGATTTGAATGAGTTGTTGCTAAAAGCATAACCATTCAAACACCATTCATTAAAATTACATAAATTGTTTATGTTGAAAAAGTAACAAATCTCATAACTTATTTGGAGGAATTCCGATCTATGATCTCACTTTTATTATTTTATCACAAATAAATACTACAAAATTTTTATATTAATTTAATAGTAACAAAGTAAATATAAAAATAATATCACAACCACAATTCTTATATGCTACATCACTTCAAACCCCACCTTTGTATATTTTTACAACATTGAAACACCAATAAATGTTGAATAAGGTCATGTTTGGCTAATCCGAGATTGACATACGATTATAATAATAATGTTTGAGCCAGTAAGATGTATGACGGAATAAAAAGCTCTCTAAACTAGTAAGTATCAAGACATAATAAAACTAGCGATGATTTTATTAAGACAAAAATGGATCAATGAGTATATTAGGGAAAAAGACAAAATATTCTTAATTTTTATTCACCAACTCTTTTTTGTTATTTCTCATTCAACATGATTTTAATACTTGTTAGGTAAGAGGTTTTCTAAATCAGCAATAATAGGTGTGTTTTAATGAACCAAACTAATGCTGGCCGGTTCAAAAACTACCAAAAATACTATCAAATAGCTTAAACTTTAAAACGCTAGACAATTACAAACGATATTATTTTTTTTTAAGGGTTAAATGCATATTTCCCCCTCCAAAACACTTTAAATGCATATTTACCCAGCCAAAAAAATCAATTGCATATTTCCCCTTATAAACAACTTTAATTTGCAAATATACCCATTTTTAATAAAGACATTTAGTTAACATTGGGCATATATGCAATTGATTTTTTTAGTTGGGGAAATATGCATTTAGAGGTATTTATAGGGGTAAATATGCAATTAAATCTTTTTTTAAATGGTAGTTAACACACTGAAAAACTCTTTATCCTTAAATTAAGTGTAATGAAAAAACTCAAAACCTCAACTTGCTCTTATTTAGTAGACTTATAAAAACGACGTTTTATAAAACAATAAAAACTTATTCCTAAGTGACATAATACTCACGTTTTATATAAGATATTATATATAATACGATATTATGGTATTGATTGTGACGTATACTTAACACTATATAAGTCAACTTTCACATTAACTAAACACAATAATATATATAAATATATACAACCCATTTCCAACCAATTAAATACAACTTCATACACTCTCACAATTACTCATATTCTCCCATTCACCCTCATCATCACCATCAATCAATCGTTATGGGACTTGAAAACCAATCACCCCAACCCACCCCCACCCCCCACTCATCCCGCAAAAAACTCACTCTCATCCCGCTAATCTTCCTCATCTACTTCGAAGTGGCCGGCGGCCCATACGGCGAGGAACCCGCCGTACAGGCCGCCGGCCCTCTTCTAGCAATTCTCGGGTTCCTTATATTTCCCTTTATTTGGAGCATCCCAGAGGCTCTAGTCACTGCGGAACTCTCCACCGCCTTCCCCGGAAACGGCGGGTTCGTCATATGGGCACATAAAGCATTCGGCCCGTTTTGCGGGTCGTTAATGGGAAGCTGGAAATTTCTTACGGGTGTTATTAACATTGCGGCGTTTCCGATACTTTGTATTGATTATTTGAAGAAGTTGTTTCCGGTATTTTCATCTGGGTGGCCGAGAACTTTAGCGATTATGTTGTCGACTGTTTTTTTATCGTTTGTGAATTATACGGGGTTGAATATTGTCGGGTTTGCGGCTATTGCTCTTGGTGTTATCTCTCTTTTTCCGTTTATTCTCATGTCACTTATCGCTATCCCTCAAATCCGGCCACACAGGTACGTAAATAATTATATATGCTATTATATATAGTAACAATAAAAATGATGATGGTGTTTTTTATATGATAATATGATATGTTAGCTCATAATTTACGCGATATGAGAAATTTTTTATGATTTTGATAAAGGTGTATGGCTTTGATTATATTTTTTTTGGGTAAATTGTATGTTTCACTGAAAGAGTTGAATAGAAAGAAAAATATATTTTTTTTTGGGGTAATTTTTTATTTTTAATTTCTTTGATCCGATAGAACTAGCTAATCAACTATAAAAATGGAGTCAAGAAAGAATAAAGATTTGGCCACTTCAACCGGAGCATAAAATTCCTTTTACAAATATTTACATAATTTCTCACATACGTTAGATAAAAAAAATTAATATCTTTTATGGTACAGTGAAAAGTATATATATACAAACATAAAGGTCAAAATGAATATTAATTCAACGTTAGGGTGTTAAAATTGTAAATATGTTAAAGTAGAGTGAAGAATCAAAGCTGTAAGTTGGCTAAATTGTGTGGTCATAGTCGTAAATATGTGAAAGCTGAATAAAGAGGTTAAATTTGTCAAAATGAACAAGATAAGGAGGTATGGTGAGCCTCTGCGTTCGTAGTAATGGGCCGAGAGAGCACCAATACAAATAAAAAACACATATTGATGTTACAGGCGAAGTTTCGATCTAGGTATTTGCACATCTGAGTGCATCGGTAATAAGCCAGTTCACCATTCATAGTTCTAAAGAAACTAAATTAATAAAGTTAGATTTTTTAAGAAAGTAGAAACATAAAAATTTGGTCACTTTGTGTAGAACATAGAAGTTTTTATTACAAAAAATTAGATAATTTTTGTTTCATAGGTGATTTCCTAATTTAATAAGCATGTCACTACTCACTAGCAATAATAAATGCCATAAGTTTTGCACATGATCAACAGGTGGATAAGTTTGGGGCAAAAGGGAGTAAAAAAAGACTGGAATTTGTTCTTCAATTGTCTGTTTTGGAACTTAAATTTCTGGGACACGGTTAGTACGATGGCTGGAGAAGTCGAAAACCCGAAAAAGACGTTCCCAACGGCACTCTTGTATGCCGTGATCTTAACCTGTTTAGCTTACATAATCCCGCTAATGGCGGTCACAGGAGCTGTTTCGGTCGATCAAAGTGAGTGGGAATCAGGGTTCATGGCTGTTGCAGCACAAATGATATCCGGAAAATGGTTAAAAATCTGGATCGAAATCGGAGCTGTGTTATCAGGAATCGGGTTATTCGAAGCTCAATTGAGCAGTTGTGCTTATCAGGTTTTGGGTATGTCGGATTTAGGGATCATTCCGAAGTTTTTCGGGGCACGATCAAAGTGGTTCGATACTCCATGGGTGGGGATATTGATATCAACTTTGATCACACTTAGTGTTTCTCGAATGGATTTTACGAATATAGTAGCATCTGCCAACTTTATATACAGTTTGGGGATGTTGTTAGAATTCGCATCGTTCGTGTGGTTACGGAGGAAGTTTCCAGCGTTGAAACGGCCGTATAAGGTGCCACTCGGGATACCGGGGCTGGTGGTGATGTGTCTGATTCCGTCGGCATTTTTGGTGTTGATAATGGTTATTGCTACCAAGATTGTGTTTTTGGTGAGTGGGTTGATGACACTTGGTGCTGTTTTATGGTATTTTTTGAATAACTATTGCAAGTCAAAGAAGTGGTTTGTGTATGCAAATGGGGATGAAAATGAAGGTGGTGAAGAAGTTTTACGTTCATAATAGTTTGTTATTGGTTAATAGCAATATGCTATGCTAGATATTTGCCAAAAAAGATAATGTTTTTTTGGTTTGGTGTGTTTTGTTTTGTATGCTGGGTTCATTAGGTCGTTGACACAAACAGTGGGGTGGGGTCATGGTTGGTGGTGAGTTAGACTGGTACACAAATTTGGTTGGTTGGGTTAAATCGGGATATGAGGTTCTATAAGCCAGTAAGTAGACAAAATAACACTAACGATGCTTTTATAAAGACAAAAATGAATGGATTAGGGAAAAGGACAAAATATTCCTAAATTTTTATTCACCAATTCTTATTTCTAATTCAACATGTTTTTAATACTTATTAGGTAAGAGGTTTTATTAATCATTAATAAGTGTGTTTTAATGAACCAAACAAATGCTGACCGGTTCAAAAACTACTAAAAATACTATCAAATAGTTGTAATTTCAAAACATTAAATAATGATAGTTAACATACAACAAAAATCTCTTTATCCTTATATTAAGTGTAAGTGTCGAACTTAAAGTCTCAACCTATTTCATTTAACAGAGATCTAAGAAATATAAACAACGTTTTATAAAACACTAAAAACTCAATTCCAAGTGACATAATACTCACATTTTATATAACCATATTATAAATAATATGATATTATGGTATAGATATACTAAACACTATAGAAGTCAACTTTCACATTAACTAAACACAAGTATATATTATTTTTTTTTAACTAAACACAAGTATATAATATAACTTCACACACACTCACAATTTACTCATATTCTCTCATTCATCCTCATCATCACAATCAATCAATCATCATGGGACTTGAAACCCAATCACCACAACCCACCCCCACCCCCCACTCATCCCGCAAAAAACTCACTCTCATCCCGCTAATCTTCCTCATCTACTTCGAAGTGGCCGGCGGCCCATACGGTGAGGAACCCGCCGTGCAGGCCGCCGGTCCGCTCCTGGCAATTCTCGGGTTCCTCATATTTCCCTTCATATGGAGCATACCCGAGGCTCTAGTCACTGCGGAACTCTCCACCGCCTTCCCCGGAAACGGCGGGTTCGTCATATGGGCACATAAAGCATTCGGCCCGTTTTGCGGATCGTTAATGGGAAGCTGGAAATTTCTTACGGTTGTTATTAACATTGCGGCGTTTCCGATACTTTGTATTGATTATTTGAAGAAATTGTTTCCGGTATTTTCATCTGGGTGGCCGAGAACTTTAGCGATCATGTTGTCGACTGTTTTTTTATCGTTTGTGAATTATACGGGGTTGAATATTGTTGGGTTTGCGGCTATTGCTCTTGGTGTTATCTCTCTTTTTCCGTTTATTCTTATGTCACTTATCGCTATCCCTCAAATCCGCCCACACAGGTACGTAAATAATTATATATAGTAGGGCTGGCAATTTTGTACACGGACACGAATACACGACACGAACCTACACGGTCTTAACAGGTAACAGGTAAGGCCTTAACAGGTAACAGGTACTAAACAGGTAGACACGAATCTACCTGTTAATTTTCGTGTATTTAACAGGTATTTACCTGTTTACCTGTTAGTACCTGTTAATACCTGTTATGATTTTTTAAAAATAAAAAATATAATTTAATATAACATATTTACCTTATTTACCCTTATACTTATCGACACTTTTTATTTCACTAAATAGGTTTTTGAATACTTGTTTTTAAACAAGTCTTATCGTGTCTAATCGTGTCTTATCGTGTATACCTGTTATAAACAGATACAGGTACAGGTAATGGTAACAGGTACACGATAGCTTATCGTGTCGTGTACAGGTAATAGCTTAACAGGTTCGTGTCTTAACAGGTTCGTGTCTTAACAGGTACAGGTATACACGATTTGCCAGCCCTAATATATAGTAACAAAAATAATAGAGTAAACTACTATTTTGATCCTTGAGGTTTGGTAAAAATCACGGTTTTAGTCCAATAGTTTGTTTTCTACTCTTTTAGTCCATTAGTTTCATACATACTTGCTATTTTAGTCCACACCACTAACTGTCATCCATTTTTCCAGTTAAGTTTGTGTGAAAACACATTAATACCCTTGGACCAAAATAGTAATTCTGGCCAAACCATAAGGACCAAAACAGTAAGCTACCCTTATTATTATTATTATTATTATTATTATTATTATTATTATTATTATTATTATTATAATTATTATTATTATTATTATTATTTTTAACATTATTATTATTGTTATTATTATTATTATTTATTATTAATATACCATCTAGTTTTAAAGGTCGGTGGTCACTGTTGACCGGTCACGTGTCACCACTCGACTAACCCACCAATAATTGTTTGACTTAATTATCATTTTAACCTCTAACTTAGATAAATTTATCCAACTTATGAATTTGACCCCCTAACTTTGACTTAATTGTAATTTTTACATGCTATATCATGTTGATCTTGTTGGACATATTCATATTTTTACCCCATCTTTTGATATATATACTTTTAACCACCATATAATAATTGTCGTAATGCAACGTGCATGTTGAAGTCGAAAACATTGTTAATGTGTGTAAAGAAGTGAAAAAAACCATGTCGGCTCAAATTAATGCAACACACGTGTTGTGTGTTGCGCCGACATAGTTCTTTTTCACTTCGTTACACGTATTAACGTTTTCGACTTTGACATGCGCATTGCATTACGACGATTAACAGATGGTGGTTAAAAGTATATATATATATATATATATATATATATATATATATCGAAAGATGGGGTAAAATATGAATATGTCCAAGAAGATCAACATAATATAGCATATAAAAATTACAATTAAGTCAAAGTCAGGGGGGAAATTCATAGGTTGGATAAATTTATCTAAGTTAGAGGTTAAAATGATAATTAAGTCAAACAATTATTGGTGGGTTAGTCGAGTGGTGACACGTGACCGGTCAACAGTGACCACCGACCTTTAAAAGTAGATGATATATAAATAATAAATAATAATAATAATAACAATAATAATAATGTTAAAAATAATAATAATAATAATAATAATAATAAGGGTAACTTACTGTTTTGGTCCTTGTGATTTGGCCAAAATTACTATTTTGGTCCAAGGGTATTAATGTCTTTTCACACAAACTTAACTGGACAAATAGATGGCAGTTAGTGTTGCGGACTAAAACAGCAAGTTTGTATGAAACTAATGGACTAAAAGAGTAGAAAACAAACTATTGGACTAAAACCGTGATTTTTAACAAACCTCAGGGACCAAAATAGTAGTTTACTCAAAATAATAATAATAATAATAATAATAATAATGATGATGATGTTTTTTATATGATAATATGATATGTTTATCTCATAATTTACGCGATATGATAAATTTTTTTATGATCATGATTCATGATAAAGGTGTATGCTTTGATTATAAATATTTTTTGGTGAAAGTGTATGAAAGAGTTGAATAGAAAAAAAAAAGTAGTTTTTTTTGGGATAATTTTTTATTTTAATTTCTTTGATCCGATAGAACTAGCTAATCACCTATAAAAATGGAGTCAAGAAAGAATAAAGATTTGGCCACTTCAACCGGAGCATAAAACTCCTTTTACAAATATTTACATAATTTCTCACATACGTTACAAAAAAAAAAATTAATACGGAGTATCTTTTTTCACGGTGAAAAGTCACGTATTACAAAACGGAGATGCATATACAAACATAAAGATCAAAATGAATATTAGTTCAACGTCCGGGTGCTAAAGTTGTAAATATGTTAAATTAGAGTGAGGAATCAAAGTTGTAAGTTGGCTAAATCATTGAGAGTCAAAATATCAAAAAGTCAAAGTCGTGAGGTCATAGTCGTAAATATGTCCAAATGGAGTAAAGAGGTTAAATTTGCGTAAATGAGAAAGATAAGGAGGGTTATGATGAGCCTTCGCTGGTTCGTAGTAATAGGCCGAGAGAGCACCAATGCCAACGAAAAGCACCTAATGGTGTTAAGGCGGGGTTTTAATCTCGGTATTTAAACCTCTGACTACATCGGTAATAGGCTTGTTCACCGATCACTGTTCTAAAGAAAATAATAAAGTTGGCATTTTTTTAGAAAGTAGAAACATAAAAATTTGGTCACTGTGTGTAGAGCATAAAAGTTTTGTTTACAAAAAATTGGATAATTTTTGTTTCTAGGTGATATACTAATTTAATAGGCATATCACTAGCAACAATACATGCCATAATTTTTGCATATGATCAACAGGTGGATAAGTTTAGGGCAAAAGGGAGTAAAAAAAGACTGGAATTTGTTCTTCAATTGTCTGTTTTGGAACTTAAATTTCTGGGACACGGTTAGTACGATGGCCGGAGAAGTCGAAAACCCGAAAAAGACGTTCCCTATGGCACTCTTGTATGCCGTGATCTTAACCTGTTTAGCTTACATAATCCCGCTAATGGCGGTCACAGGCGCTGTTTCGGTTGATCAAAGTGAGTGGGAATCAGGGTTCATGGCTGTTGCAGCACAAATGATATCCGGAAAATGGTTAAAAATCTGGATCGAGATCGGAGCTGTGTTATCAGGAATCGGGTTATTCGAAGCTCAATTGAGCAGTTGTGCTTATCAGGTTTTGGGTATGTCGGATTTAGGGATCATACCGAAGTTTTTCGGGGCACGATCAAAGTGGTTCGATACTCCATGGGTGGGGATATTGATATCAACTTTGATCATACTTAGTGTTTCTCGAATGGATTTTACGAATATAGTAGCGTCTGCTAACTTTATATACAGTTTGGGGATGTTGTTAGAATTCGCATCGTTCGTGTGGTTACGGAGGAAGTTTCCAGCGTTGAAACGGCCGTATAAGGTGCCACTCGGGATACCAGGGCTGGTGGTGATGTGTCTGATTCCGTCGGCATTTTTGGTGTTGATAATGGTTATTGCTACCAAGATTGTGTTTTTGGTGAGTGGGTTGATGACACTTGGTGCTGTTTTATGGTATTTTTTGAATAACTATTGCAAGTCAAAGAAGTGGTTTGTGTATGCAACTTGGGATGAAAATAAAGGTGGTGAAGAAGTTTTACCTTGATAGTTGTTTGTTATTGGTTAATAGCAATATGCTATGTTAGATATTTGCCCAAAAAGATAATGTTTTTTAGTTTGGTGTGTTTTGTTTTGTATGTTGGGTTCATTGGGTCGTTAACACAGACAGTGGGCTGTGGGGTGGGCTCATGGTTGTTGGTGAGCTAGACTGGTACATAATTTTGGTTGGTTGGTTGGTTGGTTTAAATCTGGTGTGGCTTTTATTAATCATCAGATCATATGTAGCTATATTACTTTTAAATCGTTTGGACTTTTATTTTTTAGTTCGATTCTAACTATCAAATTGACTGGTAACCGCCATAGCCACCTTTTAGGATCGTTATTAGTCAATTCGATAGCCGAGACCAGTAAAATCAAAAGGTGAAAGTTGAGACCATTTAACACCAGTATACCTTAGATGAAACTCACTCTTTACCGGTAAGCCAAACTAGTTGGATCGGGAATCAGGCACATACTGGTCTGCTTAATGTTGATCAAACTGATCACTTTTGTCGAGTGTTGGTTAAACCGTGTAAGCAGTCTACTGTTGGTCGTTAATTATACAAAATTTGAGATTGAACTTGATTTTGGATGAACTTTGAGTTTTATCAAGTGTGAGTGACAAGAAATAAACTAAACTTGGCTTTAAACACACACCTTGTGTGACATGAAAACACAAACGTATGAAACATACAATTAACTGAAAAAAGATTCAAAATTTACCCTAATATTCCTTCTATAAAAAGTTTGAATAAAATAAACTTAAACAGATAAACTGAACTTCACTTTAAACATTCGGATACATGAAAGTTTTTGGAATAAAACATATGTTTTTGTAAAAGCATCGATCACAATGGAATCGAATTCGTATGAACAAGTGACAAAAGTGGGTATCAAATCTTGTTCTTCAAGTACACATATCACAGCCAATTATATCGTGGAATATTATTAGTCAGTTGAATAGATAATTGTTGCCTTGTGTGTTTTATAATTTTTAAAATGTAACAATCTAATATTACATGTATAAAAAAACAATGGATATGAAAGGTTTAGCGGATAAAAATGCTGAATAAATCTTATTTAGTACTTGTACATTGAGCAGCGCCACGCATAGGTGATGTGCATACGACGCGCTATATTTTCATCAGGTCATTGTGTTATATTTTCATCAGGTAATTGTGTTATATTTTCATCAGGTAATTGTGTTATATTTTCATCAGGTCGTTGTGTTATATTTTTATCAGGTCGTTGTGTTAAATTTTCATTAGGTCGTTGTGTTATATTTTCATCAGGTCGTTGTGTTATATTTTCGTCAGGTCATTGTGTTATATTTATCAAGTCATTGTGTTATATTTTCATCAGGTAATTGTGTTATATTTTCATCAGGTCATTGTGTTTATTTCAGATTATTGTGTTATTTCATTAGGTTATTGTGTTATAACACAATGACATGAATAAATAACACAATGACTTGACATATAACACAACCATCTTTACCCTTCCTTCTAATTTTAAAGGAGTGCCACATGTCATCATCTCATGGCTTCTTAGACTTTATAGGAAAATTAGACTTTATAGTATAACTTCACTCTAGCGAAGATGATGTAATTTTTCTTTTTGGTAATTTATTTATTATATAAGTTTAAATTATTTTATTTTAATTTAGTTTAACAATCCCATACACCTCTAAATTTGGGGCTTTGTTATGGGCTTATGGCATAGGATTTGAATGAGTTGTTGCTAAAAGCATATCCATTCAAACACCATTCATTAAAATAACATATATTGTTTACGTTGAAAAAGTAACAAATCTCATCACTTATTTGGAGGAGTATTATCTCACTTTTATTATTTTATCACAAACAAATACTACCAAAAATTTCATATAAATAGTAACAAAGTAAATATAAAAATAATATCACAACCACAATTCTTATATGCTACATCAGTTAAAAAAATCCACCTTTGTATATTTGTCACAAGATTGAACCACCAATAAATGTTTAATAAGGTCATGTTTGGCTGATCTACGATCGACGATGATTATAACAATTTATAATGTTTTAGCCGGTAAGATGCATGACGGGATATGGGGCTCTATAAGCCAGTAAGTAGCTAGACAGAATAAAACTAACGATGCTTTTATTAAGACAAAAGTGAATGGATGATTAGATATGGAAAAGGACAAAATATTCCTAAATTTTTATTCACCAATTCTTATTTCTAATTCTAACATGTTTTTATTACTTGTTAGGTAAGAGGTATTATTAATCATTAATAATAAGTGTGTTTTAATGAACCAAACAAATTCAAAAATTACTAAAAATAATATCAAATAGTTGTAATTTTAAAACGCTAAATAATGGTAGTTAACATACAACAAAAATCTCTTTATCCTTATATTAAGTGTAAGGATCAAACTTAATTAAAATCTCAACCTATTTCATCTAATAGACGTCTAAGAAATAAGAACAAGGTTTTATAAAACACTAAAAACTCAATTCCAAGTGACATAATACTCATATTTTATATAACCAAGTGACATAATACTCACATTTTATATAACCATACTAGTTTTACGCCCGTGTATTACACGGGTAAGGACATAGAAAACATATAAAATTAACTAAGTTTTATTTTTTTTAATTAAGCCACTCAAACTTTGCTTGTTTCAATTAGATAATTTAACTTTAAAAACGTGTTTCAATCTTAGGTAATTAACTTGTATAATAGGTAAACATTTACTTCGTGAGGGACAACTTAAAGAACAATTGTTTCTAATTTTCCACCACCAACGGTCAAGCCTTGTAACATTCAATTTAAATAAAATATAATAAATATTTTCAAAAAAATTAAAAAAGAACTGCAAAATTTTTCATAAATTTGTAAAAAAATCTAAAAAAGTGTCATTTTCTTTAGAAATTGCAACAAATTTAAAAAATTTGTGAAATCTTTATTAAAAAATGATGGCAAAAAAAAACAGGTCCCAAATTCACAAAACTGGTTCAAAAAATTTGATGGCAGAAAAAACATGTAAAAAAACTGTGAAATATAGTTGATAGCAGAAAAAACACAAAACGTGTCCCAAGTTTACCTAAAAATTAATGTTTACCTGTTATAAAGTTAATTACTAGTGTTTACCTATTGTAAAGTTAATTACCTAAGAGTAGAACACATGCATTTTAAACTGAAGTTATATAACTGAAACAAAACAAAGTTTATCTGATCGACCTAATTGGAACAAAATATAAAGTTTATTTGTTTTATGAATTTTTCCTCTAGAAAAAGAAACATTTAAAAATAAGTTGCAAATTATCACATTAAATAAAGGTTTGTTAAAGCTAAAAAATAAGTTGCAAATTATCACATTCAGTATGACTCCAACATTGTTATAATGTACAACATGGATATATGGCTTGGTGTTTACGTAAAGTTTATTTTGCAGGAGTGAAGTACAATAAATCGTAGTGAAGGCTGCATGCATGTATTGGCGCGCATAAACCGATCGAAAGCAATGTCTCTTTTTTTGTGATGAGCTGGATGAATCATAGTTGAACTCATTTCCTCATGCGCGCATAATATTTTTAAGGTTAAACTTTTTTCGTTTGTACCATTTTATGTTTTGCACTATGGAGTTTTTGCTTGGTTTGTGTTGAAGAGTCTTCTATTTGGATATTTACGTTTGCAAGCATATATATTATTAATATCTAATGTTGGACGTACTATAGAGTTTATGCTGCTGTATGCTGTTGGTGAGACCAACACCTTAATGCTGAAGTCGATCAACTTAGGATTTTGGCTTTTAGCTAGCATGATCATTCATTATTCTTACCATTGCTTTGTTTTTCGGCCATAAAAAGGAAGGGGGTTAGTGGTAGCTGGATGATATTAAAAGATGATCGAAGTTGATATGATGCAGTTATATATGTGCAGCACCTGATTTTCGTTATTTGTGGCTAGCTGTTGATTATTCAAAAACCCATGTGACCTGTGATAGATAGGTGGTTTGAATCCCATTGGGTCAAAGGTGCTAGACAACATGGTAAAAAAACAAAACTAAAACTTTTGGTAGATGTTTTTTCTTTCTGGGTAAATTTTTTTAGCTAGGTTGCTTACTTCAAGATTATTAATAGGGCCGGTCCAAAATAATTAGTACTTGGGTTGGGTTGGTATATATGTTGTGTGTTGATTTCTCATTAGTAGGATATGTGTAGCGTGTGGTGTATGTATGTATGTATGTATGTATATGTTGCATTTTGAGATTTTCTTTTTAAAATGTTTTCAGTTCTGAGTTGTATGTCATGTAACTAATATTAATTAAGTATATATATATATATATAAACACACCTAAAATACAATAGTCCTTCATGACTTCTCCGATCGATCATGTATTGTATGTAGATGATCTTGTTTCTTTGATTTATTTCTTATATATATATATATATAACTAATATAATACAATACAATACAATACAAAGGCTACTGTCATTTAAATTTTTAACCAAACTTGATTCAAATATCTGTTTGTTGAAATTAAGCAAACTCTCTGTTTCCTCATAAAAAGCTAGGATTAATCATCTGTTGGTTTGGTTTGGTTTGGTTATGGTTATGGTTATGTAGTTATGTAATATGATATGCAGGGTGGGGAACAAATGAGGGTTTAATCATTTCAATCTTATCCCACCGAAATGCTCAACAACGTAAACAAATTCGCGATACTTATGCCTCAACATACAATGAAGATATCCTTAAATCACTTGATAAGGAGCTCTCAAATGACTTTGAGGTTGCTTATTCTTAATACTTTTATCTTCTATTATATGCATAGCTGATCAACTTTTCTATCTAATTTGTTTTGTTTTGTTTTGTTTTGTTTATTTCGAGAGGATTGTTCATCTTTGGACACTTGATCCATCTGAACGTGATGCTTATTTAGCTAACGAAGCTACAAAAAGATGGACCAAAAGCAATCAAGTTCTAGTGGAAATCGCTTGCACTAGATCTTCACATGATTTGCTTCTTGCAAAACAAGCTTATCATGCTTGTTATAAGAAATCAATTGAAGAAGATGTCGCGTATCACACTACTAGTATTTTATGTTAGAAAACATAAACATCGCCTAATCATGTAGAGTGTCAAGAGGTTAAAGAAAAAGCTTTGATCGGATTTAGTTAGGTTTTATAGAGAAATACTTGTTACAGTGTTAGGCTGTACGAATGGTTTTGTAGGGAGAAAAGATGGGCCAAGTGCCTATCAACTATCAAGTATCAACACAACTTTTTGTGACATTGAATTTAAAAAAATATCCGACAAGTCAATACAAAAATATCTACGAGATGCGAGATGACCGATATTTTAAAACCAAAATATCACCGATAATAGATATATCGGTAAAATCGGACGATAATCTTGGTACCAAGATTTTCCTTTAGCACCAATTATCAAGATCTCACCAAGATTAACTGCATAGCAAAGGATCACAAATGACGCTAAACCAACCATGTTTCATATTCAAGATGTAAAGACAATTGCTAATAGCCTACTTCTACTATTCATAGGTTGTTTCGTATTCAAGTTGTAAAGATAATCGCCAATAGCCTACTACTATTCATAAGTTGAAAGCAATTGCCTTGAGAGGATTATTATTTCGTTCGAGAGAGTTATCACATCAAAGTGCAAACCATACCATACCATACAAATGTCAAGAGAATAAATGAATCCAAAACCTACAATTTAGGCGTTTACATATGATTGCAACCTATACATGAAAACCTCATGCCACTCTATGTATCACTTTGGAAGCTAGAGAACATACAGCATCTTCATTTAAAGGCACACGGCCTATTTCTCTGCCACCTGAAATAAAGCACCAAAGAAAAATAGAACACGCACAAGATTAGCCAATTTATCAAAACAAACTTGGTCTGCTGCCAATTTGACTGATGTCCATAATAAAAACAATTTCAGGAAAATCTAATTTTTGTGTGATAAAATATGCAATACAAGAGACATAAACTTAGAGATAACTAACTGAAAAAATGAAGGAAAAAAAACAAGATCAGGTGAAGAAAAATCAAATGAAACCTACTCAACTAGGACCAACGATTGAATTGCATGCCCTAAAGGTGACAAAATGGATGGGTCGAACAGATTGGACACAGGTCCTTCATCTTTCCTTCATATATATAGAAAGCTATAATCATATAAAAATACTGCTCAACTTTCAACCTCAATACTTTCAGATAAGCTTAATCTAAAATGTACCCATTCGAGCAAGCATGTACTTAAACCATTTCTAGGATGATGGGTTAACCTGGCATAGCACAATAATCACAAATTCTAAGGAAGGAGAAAAAGCATTTTGTGCATGTACTTAAACCATTTCTGGGATGATGGGTTAATTGGCATCCTGGCCAGAGACAGGAAGAGAAAAAGCACTGCTTAACTACAGTAATTAATAAAAGAAATCAAAATCATTTCAAATGACTATCTATAACTAAGCATCCCAAGCGAATGCCAAATTTATATAACCAAAAATACACATTCTACTACTTTGTGCATGTCATCTTTTAAGGGTTAGCTTCTTTATCTTTATAAGTTGAGACAATGGTACGTTAGTGTAGAGACCAGCCTAATTCTATAAAAGCTTAGTTACACAACTTAATTACCCGAAGTCCATTCTATTACCATATACAGCTTAGTTCCAGCCGGGGCATATCTCAGCTTAGTTATAAAAAAAACACAAATGATTGGTTTTATGGGAACAACAACAACAATTTTAAGATGATATTTTACTTAAAACTTAATGCGCTAAATGGGTCCTGAAGATTTAATTGCTCACCCATATTTGCATGTCCATTAAAAACTATACTGTTCTAACCCACAAAAGGCATGCTCTCCCCATTCAGCGTAAACATTATCCTTTTGTTAGTTCCATCATGTTGACCCATTTCAGATGACTATACTGTTCTAACCAACAAAAGGCATGTCCATGACTATTCTAGCGTAAACATCATCCTTCTAACACATGAGTACATATTTAACTTCTTTTGTTGATATCCATCATGTTGACCCGTTTCAGACTTTTAGATAAGACGGTTAGCACGTACCCATTTGACCCATTCTGAAAAAGCATTTACTTAACCCATTTCTGGATTGATGAGGTCAACCGGACATAGCACAATAATCACAAATTCTAAGGAAGAAGAAATCCAGTAGTGGCATGTTGGCCAGAGAAAGAAAGGGAGAAAGCACTGTTTAATTACAATAAATAATAAAAGAAAACAAAATCATTTCAAAAATACACATTGTAGTACTTTGTGCATGTCTTGTTTTAAGGTTATCTTCCTTACGTTCATCTTTTATGAGTTGAGACGATGGCACACGAGTGTAATTCAATAAAAGCTTAGTTACACAAAATGATTTACATAGAATCCATTATTTCTGGCCAGACCATACCTCAACTAAGTTAAAGGAACATAAATGATTAGCTTGCTAGCTTGCTATCTAATAATAGCAAGACCCTATAAATAGCTAGTATATCATAAGTGAGATATTGAGTATGAAGATATTTTACCTGGTTAAGTGGATTATCAGGAGATTTCTTCCATAGCTTCCAAATCATATCCTTATATTGAGTGTGAGTGAGGCCAGGCTTGTCAGCTTTCAGATTAGGAAGCTCTGCTTCTTCAAAAGCCTTGAACATAATTCAACATAATAATTCATAATGCAATGCAATGCTTTGTAATTTTAATAAATTGAAACACACCCACCCTGGCTAAAACTAAAAACTAACCTTAAATGATGCTTTTAGCCTCTTCTCAGGATGTTTATCAAGTGGCAAGTTATCAGCAGCAACCGACATCTGTGCAATGGCCTCCTCAACAGATCTAGCTTCAATAACCGAATCATCACGATTAGTGTTCTGAACAAGAACCATCTTCTCATACTCTTCCTCCTTCGCCGTTCGACTCTGCCTCCGTTTCTCCTCCTCCGCCTTCTTCAACAACTGCGCCTGTTCCTCCTCCTTCCGCCGAATCAACTCCGCCTCCGTCACTTTCGCTACCGGAATCGAAACCCTATTCGCTTTCTTATCAACCTTTTTAAGAGATTTTTCCATCTCTTTTTCCTCAATCTCCGCTAGCCTTCGAGCCTCCGCCTTCCGAACGGCAGCTTCGGCTTTCTTTTCCGATTCTTCCTCTCGTTTCTTGGCGGCGCGTGACTTGCCTCCCTCCGCTTCACGCCAGTACTTGTCTTCCTTTTCACGCGCCTCCTTCTCCTTACGCTCCGCCTCGCTGGCGGTCTTTCGTTCCCTAGCAGCCTCTGCTTTGCTGTTCACACCCATCTTCTTCGGCATCGCGGTTACAAATTCCACAATTTCTTCCTATTGATTTTTTTTTGGTGTGGTGTGGTGTGGTGTGTAACTTGTAATTGTTTCTTTGATCCGATAGGACGAGCTAATCACCTATAAAAATGGAGTCAAGAAAAATTAATAAAGATTTGGCCACTTAAACCGGAATATAAAACTCTTTTTACAAATATTTACATAAAAAATAAAATTATTAACTAATTAATTAGTAAGTAGATCACTAAAACTCAAAGTTAGGTATTTTTTTTAGAAGGTAGAAATATAAAGTTTGGTCACACTGTGTAGAGCATAAAGGTTTTGTTTACAGAAAGTTTGATAAAAAAAAATTTGTAGGATAAGTTCTGTGTTTAAATTAAGTCACTTAAGTTTAAAAAATGTTTTAATTAAGTCACTCAACTTTCAAATTTATTTAATATAAGTTTTAAGATGCTTTTTTAGCATATTTATTTTCAATGTTTCGGAAATTATTAATATTTTTTCTTTTTTCTTTTTAAATTCTGGTTGTGAAGTTGTGACGTGGACTTTAAATTTTATTTTTATTTTTTAAACATGTTTTTTTTTTAATTTTTAAATTGTTATAACATATATTGGAAATCCATGTTAACTTGATTTGAAGGTTAAGTGAATCAATTTAAGCAAAACATACACGAGTGATTTAGCCACGACACTTTTAAAACTTAATTACTATTATGTTATGTTAAATTTCTCCTTTTAAGTTCTAGGTGATCCGCTAATTTAATAAGTATATCACTAGCAACAATACACGCCATAATTTTTGCACATGATCAACAGGTGGATCAGTTTGGGGTAAACGGGAGTAAAAAAGACTGGAATTTGTTCTTTAATTGTCTGTTTTGGAACTTAAATTTCTGGGACACGGTTAGTACGATGGCTGGAGAAGTCGAAAACCCGAAAAAGACGTTCCCTATGGCACTCTTGTATGCCGTGATCTTAACCTGTTTAGCTCACATAATCCCGCTAATGGCGGTCACAGGCGCTGTTTCGGTTGATCAAAGTGAGTGGGAATCAGGGTTCATGGCTGTTGCAGCACAAATGATATCCGGAAAATGGTTAAAAATCTGGATCGAAATCGGAGCTGTGTTATCAGGAATCGGGTTATTCGAAGCTGAATTGAGCAGTTGTGCTTATCAGGTTTTGGGAATGTCGGATTTAGGGATCATACCGAAGTTTTTCGGAGCACGATCAAAGTGGTTCGATACTCCATGGGTGGGGATATTGATATCAACTTTGATCACACTTACTGTTTCTCGAATGGATTTTACGAATATAGTAGCATCTGCTAACTTTATATACAGTTTGGGGATGTTGTTAGAATTCGCATCGTTCGTGTGGTTACGGAGGAAGTTTCCAGCGTTGAAACGGCCGTATAAGGTGCCGCTCGGGATACCGGGGCTGGTGGTGATGTGTCTGATTCCGTCGGCATTTTTGGTGTTGATAATGGTTATTGCTACCAAGATTGTGTTTTTGGTGAGTGGGTTGATGACACTTGGTGCTGTTTTATGGTATTTTTTGAATAACTATTGCAAGTCAAAGAAGTGATTTGTGTATGCAAATGGGGATGAAAATGAAGGTGGTGGAGAAGTTTTACCTTGATAGTTGTTTTTTATTGGTTAATAGCAATATGCTATGTTAGATATTTGCCAAAAAAAATAATGTTTGTTTGGTTTGGTGTGTTTTGTATGTTGGGTCATTGACACAGGCAGTGGGGTGGGGTCATGGTTGGTGGTGAGTTAGACTGGTACACAATTTTGGCAAACGTATGAAACATACACCTTGTGTGACATGAAAACACAAACGTATGAAACATACAAAAAAACAGAAAAAAGATTCAAGATTTACCCTAATATTCCTTTTATAAAGAGTTTGAATAAAATAAACTTAAACAGATAAGCTGAACTCTACTTTAAACATTCGATACATGAAAGTTTTCAGAATAAAACATATGTTTTTGTAAAAGCATTGATCACAATGGAATCGAATTCGTATGAACAAGTGACAAAAGTGGGTATCAAATCTTGTTCCTCAAGTACATATCACAACCAATGATATCATGGAATATTAGTCTGTTGAATAGATGATTGTTGCCTTGTGATAAAATTGCTGATATGTAAAAGTGTGAAACAAATGAGATATAGCTGTAAATAAAGCTTATTTAGTTGTACATTGAGCAGCGCCTCGCATAGGTGATGTGCACACCACGCACTAAATAAAGAGTTTAATATTAAAACAAACCTGAAATTTCAAAACTGTTGCATGCTATTGTTGAATCTTAAGCACAGGGAAAGCAATGACATCTCTAATACTGGCTGAATTTGTCAAAAGCATCACCAGCCTATCAATCCCAAGTCCCTGAAATTATCGATAAAGAAGAATAAAGCGAAGCTTTTGACCTATAACAATATAAGTTCATGAAAAAAACACCTAAAATAATGTAAAAAGATTCGGGTTTGTACCATTCCTGAAGCTGGTGGCATCCCATATTCCAGAGCGGTTAAAAAATCTTCATCAAGAGTCACTTCATAAGAAGCGTCGTCATCATCTTTAGTATCTGATGCTTTTGAACTTGCAGCTTCTCTCTTTTGGTTATGCTGTTTCACTTGTTCTTCTAACCTTCCTCGCTGTTGTTATGTGTTAGTTACATGACATTTTAGTTTTTTTGAAGGATTATAATTATAAATAAGAATAGGCACTGCTCAATCTCATCAATGACTTGTATAGAATATACCTGGTCCAATGGATCAGTTAGTTCAGAAAACGCATTCCCTAATTCACGACCACAGATAAATAGTTCAAATCTCTCAGTTAAGCCTGCATGCCTGTGTGCAAAATGGAAAATGATAAAGAATTTATAAATCTAGAAATATACATTGATTTAAGAAAACACCAAGCAAGACTAATTCCTTTCAGTGACGTCTTACAACAAATATAAGATTAGGAATTTCAGGTGGGAAGCTGGCAAGTTGAGTAACAAACCATATTAAGTACAGGTCGACAGAGGCTGGGTTCAGTTTGGATGACCTACTAAAAACTACTTCAACCGTTTTTTAATAAATAATGGATGCAAAAATAATATTATCACGATAACAATCCAAATATTTGAACGGTTGTGACCAATTCCCTTTTAGCTAGTTTTTGAAAATTTTATCCAAATGACTTGTTTAAAGACAGATTGAAATAGCCAACTTTTTACTAGGAATTATTAATGAAATCGGCTTTGGAGTAAAAGATTCTGCTTTTTTGTTGCATTCATTTCATGACAGATGAAGTGTATAACATAAATGATAACACTGTCGGTTAACAAATATACTTTATCATACCTCCGATGGGGCTTAGCCAAAGGAGAAATCTCAACAGGATAGTCCAACACAAATGTAGGTTGCACTAGTGTAGGTTCTACAACCCGCTCAAAAACCTGAAAAAAAAACTTATTGTTAGTGTTTGACTTAAAGTATATCTTAAAGAAATCATTAAAATCAACCTCATTTAGCACATGACCAACTGATGAACATGCTTCAATCAAATTCCTGTCTTGATTGTTTGGACCCATATTGAGTGCATTTAAAGTTGCCTCTTTAACGGCATTAAGATCGTTTCCTAATTCAATAAAATCAATCCCTGTAGCTTCTTTCACTAAATTGTGCATTGTTTCCCTTCTCCAGGGTCTTTCTAAATTAATTTCCACCCCCTGCATGTAAAACAATAGTATTCAAACTGCTTTTGGACTCACGAAAGAGATGTTGGTGATTAAAATAAAAACATGAAAAAAAAGCATAAGCAGATGTATTATGCATCATTAAAACTTTCTATCCCAAACTATGTTTTCAACTTACAATAACTAATTCGCATTTACAGTTTTAATGCATTTGAAGTATAAAATATATGAACGGTTGCATTAAAGATATCTTTCATCTTATTATTTTTGTTAATTTAATACTTATATATCAAAGAAAAGTAACTAAAAGAGATAAGAGAGGAGAGTGAATACATTGGGTGTGTGAGTATTATTTCAAGACCAATTGGTGTGTTTAGAAGAGTCAAAAGTGTTTTGGGATGCACAAGTGAGCTTGGATAGATGCTTGTAGGGCTGTAAACGAACCGAACCGTACGAGGCTTCGTTAATGTCCGTTTGTTAAGGTATTAGCGAACTAACGAACGGTTCACAAACACATAACGAAACGAAAGTTTATGTTTGTGTTCGTTTGTTAAGAAATTTAAGATGTTTGTGTTTGTTTGTTAAATTTGTAAACGAACATAAACAAGCACAAACAAAAACAAACATATATTAGCTTAAATATACAAAAAAACATTGTTAATACAAAAAATTAGATATAATTAATATTCAAGTATTTAACAAGTTAGTATAACAATGTATAGTTATAAAAAAACTTCAAAAGCTCTAAGTTCTCAAGTTTTTCATACTTAACATAACAATATATTCCCCTAAAGCACTTGACAGGTTACCCTAACAATATATAGTTCACGAACACATTACCGGACGTTCACGAACACATTACCGAACGTTCGCGAACGCATTACCGAACGTTCACGAACACAAATGAACGAACGCGGACTATGTTCATGTTCGTTTGTTTATCTTAACGAACAAAATTTCTTGTTATTAAACAAACGAACGTAAATGAACTTCCCGCCGAACGCCCTAAATGCTTGGTCGTATATACTATATACTGTTTCTGTGGGATCATTTCTTTTAAACGCTTGAGAACCTAACATTCAATTTAGAGGTTTACACACCTGATAATCAACAGTAAGCTTCCCATTTACGGCAAGAGCACATTGAGTTACAATCTCTTCAGCTATGTTCATCATGCTTTCATAGTCTGAGTAAGCTTCATATATCTGGATCATTTTAAGAAAAAAAAGATCAAAATGACACGCACAGGTTCGAATATGTGATTATGGTTGAAATAGTTGAGTGTTAAATAATACGAAGCACAATGATATATATTACCTCGATAGTTGTGAATTCCGGATTATGACGAGTTGAAATGCCTTCATTTCTAAATATCCTTCCAATCTCATATACTTTTTCAAATCCTCCAACCTATATTGCAATCAGAACTCTTATAGGAATATAAATACACTCTTGCAAAAAAAATAATATACGTAAACGAAATCCCGATTGAACCAGGATAATGGAGCTGTTATATATTTAATTGCTAAAGGTAAAACAATTAGAACCTCACCAACATTCTCTTCAAATGGAGTTCGGTAGCAATCCTCAGGTAAAGATCTCTACCAAGAGAGTTATGGTGTGTAATGAATGGTCTAGCTTCTGCACCACCAGCTGCTCCCTAATAAATCAACTTCATTTAAGAATAAAAAATAATTTCAAAAATTAATTCTTTACATCAAACAAGGTTTAAAGATGATCTCAAAACCTGAAGAACTGGTGTATCAACTTCAATAAACCCCACAGATTCAACAGTCTGGCGTATGACTGATACAATCTACTGAAGTGAAGCACATATCAGCGTACCGGCATTTTAAGTGATCAAGCTTTTTATACAATTATAAATAAGGAGACGATAGATAAACTTAATGTTTTAAGCCTACCTTTGCTCTTTTACGGAACACATCAGCTACCTCTGGATTTGCAATCATATCTACATATCTATAGAAGAAAACAAAATCACTTCAAATAGTGTTTTAACAGTAAACCAATCTGAAGACCATAAAAATATTAAAACACAAAGGCTAACACAAATGTATTTAGATGTTTACAGCAAAATGTATAGGAAAACTAACCGTTGGCGATAACGCTTATCCACATCTGTTAGACCATGAAACTTATCCGGTAATGGAAGCAACGACTTTGTGAGAATCAAAAATGAATTTACACATACAGAAAGCTCCCCTGAAAATACAATTAAAATGTTATTAATCTGCATATATAGTGGTAAGCAGTACTAATACTGTTTTACTTTTACAAAATATCCATCATTGGTAGGATTCGATATGGAATTGCAAAAGCTAACCCTTTTCAGTCCTCTTAATTGAGCCACTTGCACCCAATATGTCACCTATATCAACAAGGCTTTTTAACTGCTCAAACTGATCATTAACAAGCCTTTCTTTCTCACAGTAAAGCTGAAATCAACACAACCCCATTATGCCGATAATAATATGATACTTTCAAATACAAACCACATAACACGACACTGACTGAACCGATAACAACGAATATGTTACCAGCATACCTGAATTGTCCCAGAATCATCTCTCAAAGTCAAGAAAGCAAGTTTTCCAAAAGCCCTACGAGCCACAATTCTTCCGGATATTGAAACCTGATCATCCTCACTGTTTGATTCTTCACCGTTTTCTAAATGCTTATATATCTCTTGCAACTGATTAGCAGTATGAGTCCTATCCCACTTGTAAGCATAGGGTTCATATCCCTTGCTCCTTAACTCTTCCACCTATAACAAAATAACATCACTTCCATAACATGCTACATATAACAATATGCTTGAACAAACTACAATTGACTTAAGAAAAAACTTCTCCAGAATCAAATCTGATGTTAAATATGCATAAAATTGATTAATTTCACATCAATTATGTAAACGTAGCTGATTCATCCCTACTTAAGTGATTGAAATTTAGTTACGAATCAAATAGCAATGCAAAACCTAAACTGAAACCCTAGGAAACAGAAAATGAAACCTTATTAAGACGAATTGCGCGAATTGCATCTCTGTCGGAAGTGGAAGTAGTATTCGAAGCTGCTGGTGATCTCCTACCTCTTCCGGCTTGTTTTGGCGCGGCGGCGGTGGTGGTGACAGCGGCGGAGGAGGAGGAAGAAGAACAGCAACGGATGAAGGTGGAAGATTTATAAGTCGGAAGATGATGAGGAGATGAAGCTAGATGAAACAAGTGTCTCAGTGGCCGTGATGACCAGACCTTCAATGCCTCCATTGTTATCTTAACTGTGAACCAGATATTATGAACATAATCAACATTTTTCAAGGTTGAAGATGAAGGGTATAGTTGTAATTTGCTTTTTGGTGAGTTTGCATAAACTGTCCCTTAAGAAAGGGCTTTTTCATATATCATCCTTGTTATCTATTTTCATTTTTAACCAGTTACGTAACCGAATCGCACGATGCGGCGGTTGAGTTTTAGTTGTCACGTTTTGATTGCAACATAGGCGGCAAGGTAGGCACGCACGTTGATAAAAATAAATTTTTGTCTAAAGTGTAAACAATCAAAGTTATGGTTAAAATGCAAATTAGGTCAAAGTCAGGAGGTTAAAATTGAAACTAAAACAAAGTTGATGATTGTGAAGTTTGAAATCCATAAAAAGAACAAATAGGGGTCACCGACCGTCCGACCCCATATTAATGTATTTACGTAATAATATCTTTTGATGAAATATTTATTAAATTTTGTTAAGAGTCTTCAACTCGCATAAGCTTTCGTATTTCTCAAATTTTCATTTTTACAACAACTTTGATTAGTATATTCATAGAGGCGCAGATCTGCTCCTTGCCCCTGATATGCTCAATGTCAATCTCATTCTCTTTAATTCTCTTTTAAATATAATAAAACAGAGATTTTATGTATATATTCTTATCATTAAATAGGTTTATTGCTAGCGTATTCATTAAAGTATTATCAACTTTAACACCACCCTCTACTCTATTAATTTCTTCACAAAATTCCCGCAACCATACGGCTTGACAAGAGAATGCACTGTTGATATATACTCTGGTTCACATGACGAAAGTGCTACCGTACTTTGTTTTTCGGACTTAAACCTATCAAAATATATTTAAAAGGATACAAACTTGTCGTTGTCCCCTTTCAATTTACTTGAATTGCCAAAATGGTCCATTCAATTGTAAGCTTGTAAGTTGTAACCCAATTTCAATTCATGCCCAAAAATTTCCTTACAACCACAAATGGCTCCCAAGTCGAAACCAAAAGTGGCAACGGCGCCGGCCATCGCCGTCGAAGATTTGTTCACAAGTCTTAATCGACATATACAAAGATCAGAGTATGAGCAAGCCATCAAAGTTGCAGATCAAGGTGAATGAATTTGTGTATGAATCAATGTATGGTGTAAGTAAGTAAGTAACTAACGAACATTATTTTCCTTTTGCTGCAGTTCTATCAGTTGCTCCTGGTGACGAAGATGCGATTCATTGTAAAATTGTATCTCAGATTAAGGCTGATAACATCGAGCATGCTCTTTCCACCATCTCATCCAACAACAACTTCCATTTCTATAAGGTAGCCATGTGATTGAGCATGATGCAGTTTCTATCATTTAATAGGCAGTTGTTGAGCATCTAAAATGTACATTAGTATGATTCTGATTCATTTGATGCATTTTTTAGCTGAAATTTAGTTTGATGTTATAACTTGTTGTTTATGGATTGACAATCTTACTGATTTATCAAATGGTTTTAATGATGATTTCAATCCGTTATTAGGTCGGAATGTATTTGGTTAGGCTATTAGGTTAATTATGGATTAATCTATTAATCTAATACATTCTGCGTTGCAAAAGAAAACTTGTTTACACACTAATGCTACAAATAATGTCATGTAATTACATTTGCTACTTCTTTATTTTGTAAAGGGAACTAGTGTTCTATGATGATTGATGTGGATGACACGCTGATGCATTGCTATGAGTGCAAACTAGTAATTATCATGGATCGAAATTGAAGCTCTTAAAGAGCTGTATAGTTAATGCTGATGCTAATTTGCTAATCTAACAAAACAAACAACCCCCCATGCAACAGTTAAATACAGTCGCGCTGTCTTACATAAATATTCAGTGGAATCGATACAGTGCTTTTATGGTTTGGCTTCTATCCTGTATGATTGTGTTTTATACTTTTGCATAAATTTAGAGGAGCACTTGTTCTTTGAAAACAGTATTCTATGTGTGCATGTATGTGTTTGTGGATATGAGTTATGATGCAATAAATCATAGTCAGAAATTGAAGCATGAAATTTCACAGCCACTAATGCATCTTCTATTTCCTCCGTAAACAGGCTTACTGCCTATACAGACAAAATAAGTTAGATGAAGCTTTGGAATCCTTAAAGGTCTTAGAAAAAGACCCTGCAACAATGTTGTTAGAATCACAGATTCTGTTTCGTCAAGGAAAGATGGATGCTTCTGTTGACATATATCAAAAGCTTCAGAAATCAAAAATAGAGTCACTGGAGATAAATCTTGTTGCTGGTTTGGTTTCAGCCGGTAGGGCTTCTGAGGTTCAAGGAGTGTTAGATGCCATGAGAGTTAAAGCAACCAGCAGCTTTGAGTTGGCTTACAATACTGCATGTTCATTGATTGAAAGGAACAAGTTTTCAGATGCTGAGCAACTCCTACTTTCAGCTCGAAGGTGAAATTTGTTGTCATCAAGATAAACTGTATGAAATATAATAAAATTTAACAAATTTTTCTCTATTTTAGTAAGCCACATTAAATTACAATCCATTACAGATTTTAGCAACCAACCTCATTATAATGAATGTGACCTATATGGTCACTGTTTGATGAACTAACTTTAGTTGAATCATATTCTTGTAACGGGCCTTCATTACTATGTCCAATTACATGCACACAAACATACAATATAAAATGTAATATTTTAATATAAGTTCCTGGCAGGATTGGACAAGAGACATTGATGGATGAAAGCTTGGCTGATGATGAGATAGAGATCGAGCTGGCACCCATAGCCGTTCAGTTAGCCTATGTACAGCAGGTAACGAGCAGCCTATAAATTTCTTAATTATCATACTTTCTGCTATCTTAAACTAAATCATCTTCTTTTTTCAGCTGTTGGGAAACAAACAAGAAGCCATTGCATCTTACACAGACCTTATCAAGCGAAACCTGCCTGATGAAGCATCAAATGCAGTGGCAATAAATAATCTAATAGCATTAAAGGGTCATAAAGATATAACCGATGGCTTAAGAAAGCTTGATCGTTTGATTCAAAAAAACAGCGGAGATAAACGCTTCCAGCTTGTTCCTGGTTTAGAGCTGAAACTTTCACCAAAACAAAAGGAATCAATCTACATTAATCGAATGCTGTTGCTACTTCATTCTAACAAGATAGATCAGGTAATAATTATTTATAATTCTTACTTCAGTATCTTCCTTTTATGAAGGCTTCTCAAAGTTTTGATCTTTCTACAGGCTCGTGAACTTGCTGATGCATTGCCACAAATGTTTCCTCACAGTGTGACACCTGTACTGCTTCAAGCTGCTGTGTTTGTGAGAGAAAACAAAGCTGGAAAAGCTGAAGAATTGTTAGGCAAATATGCAGAAAAATTTCCTGAAAAATCACAAATTGTTTTACTGGCTAGGGCACAGATTGCAGCAGCTGCAGGACATCCTCAAATTGCATCAGAATCCTTATTAAAAATACCTGATATTCAGCACATGCCTGCTACTGTTGCAACTCTTGTTGCTCTAAAAGAACGGTGTGGAGATATTGATGGTGCTAACGCCTTGTTTGATTCTGCTATCACTTATTGGTCAAACGCTATGACTGAAGATAATAATCTGAGTGTTATAATGCAAGAGGCTGCAGCTTTTAAGCTCAAACACGGGCAAAAAGAGGAAGCTTTAAAACTATATGAAAAGCTTGTGAAAAGCCATAATAACATTGAGGCTTTAGTAGGATTGATACAAACTGCTGCTTATGCAGATGTCGAAAAGGCAGAAACGTATGAGAAGAAACTGAAACCGCTACCTGGTTTAACATCTATCGATGTTAATGCTTTGGAGAAAACTTCTGGTGCAAAGCACGTTGAAAACGGTCCCCACTTGGGGAATAATAACATTGAACCTAATGAAGCGAAAACTAGCAAGGATAAAGCAAAGAAGAAGAGAAAGAGAAAGCCAAGGTACCCGAAAGGATTCGACCCTGCTAACCCTGGCCCACCACCAGACCCGGAGAGATGGTTACCTAAAAGAGAGAGATCTAGTTACAGACCCAAGAGGAAAGATAAACGGGCTGCTCAGATTAGAGGTTCTCAGGGTGCTGTGGCTAAAGAAGCTTCTAATTCTAGTTCTGGAAACATGAAATCCAACCAACCGGCGAATGCAAAAGGATCTTCCAGCAGTGAAGCTGCAGTACAACAACCAAAGCCGTCTTCAAAGTCTTCCAGAAAGAAATCCAGGAAGTGAGGTACGCATTAGAAATTTTGTACTGTTATGACCAAAAAAGATTTTAATTTAAGGGATTTCAAGTTGTGTTTAAATTGCCTTGTGGACTTTAGTCATGAAAGCAGGAGATTTTACATTGTTTAATGACTTATGCTGCATTATTGTTTCATTCCATTTTTGTTATGAGCATTAAAATCCAAGGACCCGAACACACGTGTTATGCATTCGTTTCAACTGGCATGGCTTATACGTCTTTGGTGATCATTGTTTGGAGATGCAAAAGTGTCAAGCATTGCGTAAGCACAAACGGAAGCCGTAATAGGGTTTTAGTCCGGATATTTTTTAACCCGAAAGCCACTGACGTGGGAAGGCCAGAATTAAATTCGCAAAGGCATAATTACCCTATCCCAAACATGGCTACCAACTCGGTCACAACTGGGAAGTTACGATTACTTGGCCATAATCAGGGAGCATTCAGGGATGACTCTCGGCATATGCGGGTTACTTGCCAACTCGGTAGTGATTTGTGAGTAATTCACTAAGTAATCGACGCCTTGACGTGATTTTTACCGCCATGATCCCAAAGGAGATGCAATTATTCTCATAACAATCGAAAAACAATTATTCTCTCCTTTATATTGTTTAGTCATCACTATTATTAACTTTTTGATTGTTAGGTATCGTTTTATCAAGGTTTGATTATGATGTAACTAATTCGTCCGTAATACCCTATTAAAAACATGGTGTATGCAACAAGTATGCCGAGTGATTATCGACATGGAGTACAAATGACGGATTATTGAAGGAGCCGAGAGATTAACATTGTGTTATTACTTACGGGTCAATCGGATGCATTAAATCAATCTCGTATCTATGGGTGAAGAATAGATCAAAATGCAATAATCTAGATTGGGCAAAATGGTGTGCTTTTAATTTTCTTTGATTGTTGTTTTTCTCACTGAACTTTCCATTTCTGTTTCTTGTACATGACTAGCCTCTTGCTATAACGATTATTATAGTCATTCTTTCGCTGTTAAAAAAAACTTACGGGTCATTGATGGACCCTTCATCAACAGATAACCAACCATATTTATCTGTTGTAAAACCGTTGGTAATTAATACTCTTACTAAAATGAATAAATAAATAATGTCAGTTGTAAATACCACATTCCAAAAATAGTAAAATACATTCCAAAATAGTAAAATAAAGATATTGTATACCACTAGTTTCTTAGTGTATACGGATACCAAATAAATTCTCACTAGAACTAAAACCACTTTTTTTTTCTGACGTGTGTTGCACTCTGTGAGAATGTTTTGAAATTATGTATTTAGCTTCGAGTTAAATACTAAATGAACATTTTTTCCACGAACAACAATATCTTACTTTGGTCGTTATCAGTCCAGCTTGTTAGAAACCAAAAAAGAAAAGTTTGGTGAGCAAACTCTAAGATATTAAAGTTACTTTGCTCGTTATCGATTCGGCTCGGCGAAAACCATAAATATGAAGTTTGATGGAAAACTTTTAAATACTAGTAAACTTTAGTGGCTAAAGTAAAATGATAGAAAATATTGATGTAAGCATGACATGAGTGTGATGGTATTTTGTTGTAAGGTTGATTTTTTTTAACAGTTGTAAGATTAATTTTGTATTGATGAAATACAATACTATTAAAGTATTAAATGATGAAATATTAATAGAAAATGAAATACAAACTCTAGATACCTAATGGAGTAATGCGCCATGGCCTCATAATAACATGGGAAAATGTCACAGCAGCAAAAGTAAATAAGACGCTAAGACTCGAAAACAACAAAACATAAAACCAGGACAGTAACCAACGATAATGATGCTAAGGTTTGCATTTGTTGACGATGGATAGGGTTTTATTTTTATGTATCGCGCATTAAGAACTGTAGCCGAAACCCTAAGGCTCTAATATCATACAGTTAAATTGCGAAATACTTAATTGATATTCACTTAATTATGCATATTAGAACATATTGAGAACGGAATATGAACCCCAGATATACATAATAGGCCTGTGGGCGCAAAGTTATAAACTTAACGTCCAATATACAGAGAACGAAATGGAAACTCTATACACCTTGACATCCAGGGCCGGCCTAGAGGGTGTGCGACATGAGCGACCGCACAGGGCACTCGTTTAACGGGGGCACTATATTTTTTTAAAAAAATTATATTATATAGGAGGTCCGATGACCCTTTAGATTTACTCATATAGAGCAGTGAAAGTGAAAGAAAAGAGTAAAGAAATATTTTTCTGACGAACTGTAATTTTGTTCATTGAAGAAGATGAAGATGATGAAACTTTCTCTATATATATATATATATATATATATTGAAATGATATATATATATATATATAAGTCAAAGTCAGATACATGCTTTTGTTGGGATATTCAAAATGTGTCAGTAAGTGATTGACACCATTATTCAATTCAATTTAAAAGTAATTTTAGAAAATAGAATAAAATGTTTTTTTTATTTCACCCTAGAGTAACATATATTATTTTGTTAACACCTTATATTTTTTAAGATTTATTCTATTATTAGGAAAGTTATATATAACTGAATATTAGAACACTAACCAAATAAGTTATTAAATCTTATCATTTACAAGGAATCTATTAAAAGAAAATTAAGTTTATGATTTAGGTTTATTAGATTACAATTTTTTTAATATTGATATATATATATATATATAGGGTAGGGTTCAAATGAGAACTCATTTTAAGTTAAGAACTAGAGAACTACCAAAATGACAAGGGATGGAATTTTAAAGGAAGGGGGTAAAATTGGAACTTTAAATATAAAAATCTTTAAATATTTCTATCTTTTGCATACGTTAATATTATTTTAAAAAAATTGCACCACTAGATCAAGAATTTCATTATCTTTCATTTGAGTATAAATAACGTTATAAAAAATATTTTTTTTCTCGTTTTTTTAATTTTCATACTGCATATATGTAGTATTGCGATATTGTATTTGATTATATATTTTTTTAAACGTTAATAACTTCTTCATACGTTATTTATATAAAAAAATTTTAAAAATCACGTTTTGGTTTTTTTGATACTACATATATGTAGTATAATTGTACTTAATGTATTTTTTGAAACGACCAAATGGCTTAAGAGTTTAGTAATTATTTAAAGTATAATACGATCCCAAATGACCAATAACAAAGTTCATAATATTTCATATTAAAAATTTTTATTACAAATGAAAACAAAATCAATACTTATACTATGTCTAAACATAAAGATAATAATAAACTAACAAATAAACTATAAATATCATAACAAAATAAAATAAACCTGAAATTCAAACTATAAGATAATAATGCATCGGTATTGCATGTACTGCATATATGTAGTAGCATGATACTACATATATGTAGTATACGATACTACATATATGCAACACTATAAAATTTAAAAGGGAATAGTGAATACGGTGATGTTATGCACTTAAGTTACACGTAAACCATTAAAATTACGTAGTTTTGATAAAATAACTTATATTATTTTTTATTAGAAAACTTAACTCATTGGTCTTTATTCAATTTTAATGGACGACTCACTCTTCTTCTCTTAGATCATAATTTTTCGCTTTCCCATTTACTCAATAATCGTTATTCATTTTAAGAAAATGATTACTCGTCCTTTAAAAATCGATTGTACGTCAATTTGGCTTCTCAATTCCAACTAACAGATTAATATAACATGACTCGTATAATTGTTATTATGATACGCCCCTGCTGCACATATTCATACACATCACATAACGTGAATCAAGTAATTGCTAGCAATATCAGTACGATCATATAAGAAAAAATCCAAATTTAGAATTAAGGCATGATGGTGTTGTTTTTTTGTGATGGTTTCATTAACATCAATATTAGGGAACTTTTGTTATTTTATCAAAGTACTATTTTTGATGGTTTGTCTTGTAATTTAGGTGCATAACAACACCATATTCACTTTCCCCAATTTAAAAACATATAATATCGTATACTACATATATGAAGTATTGAAATTAAAAAAACGTGAAAATTTTATTTTTTTATAACGTTATTTATACTCAAATGAAAGATACTAAAATTCTTGATCTAATGGTGCGAAATTTTTTTTAAAAACTTAACGTATGCAAAAGATAGAAATGTTTAAAGTTTTATATATTTAAAGTTCCAACTTTGCCCATCCACTTTAAAATTCCATCCCTTTTTTTGGGAGTTCTCTAGTTCTCAACTTAATATGGAGTTCTCATTTGATCCCTCCCCTATATATATATATCTCGACTCTTTATGTTATAAAATTTTGGTTCCACAACCGGTTCAAAGAGTATAACTTCATTTAATTTCTAAAAATAATTTTTAAATTAGTTTTAATTTGAAAAAATTAATTAATTATGTGTTGCTATAAGTGACACTGCGCTGAACCCCCGTCAAAATGCAATAGGGGCCCTTTTTTTATGACTCGCACAGGGCACATAATTCTTCAGGACCGGCCCTGTTGACATCCATATGCGTCGCTAACATATATATGCGTCGCTAACATCTCGCCTACTATGATATATTTAAGGTATAAAATTGTAAAAGCTTCATGATTTGCAGTATATACAATCAATTAATCATGACAAATAAGAAAGAAATATTCTTTATGATGTTTTTTTGCAGCTTCTTGTTAAGGTATATGATTAATCTCGTTTCTTAAAGCTTCATGAAATGCATGCAATTTGTTTTTGGCGGTTTTATTTTCATAAAAACCCACACATTTATTGTGTATCTTGTTATGATATAATGTTATAACATGATTACATGAATTCAACAATATTATCAAGCACACTATTTTCTATCTATAAATAGCTGCCATCTAAATGATCCATAATCACATCAACCATTTCAATTCATCTGCATACACATCATATATCTCTAGCCATGGATCCATCAATCGCAATCAACGATTCAAAGTCGCTCGACGTTCTTGATTTTGTGGTGAACAAAGGTCATGGAGTGAAAGGCTTGGCAGAACTAGGACTAAAGACCATACCACACCAATACATTCAACCTCCACAAGAAAGGTTTGATATGCTCGTTGAACACGCGAATCATGACTCAATCCCGCTTATTGATTTGTCTAGATGTGATGATCCGAAAGTAGCCGAGGCAGTATGCAATGCAGCACAAAAATGGGGCTTCTTTCAGATTGTTAACCATGGAGTCCCTATTCATGTTCTTCGAGATGTCAAAGACGCAACTCGTAGGTTTTTTGACTTGCCGGCAGAAGAAAAGATGAAATACTCTAAAGAACGATCGGTTACAAATAATGTCCGATGCGGTACGAGTTTTACTCCGGAAGCCGAGAAAGCGCTTGAGTGGAAGGATTATCTCAGCCTTTTGTTTGTCTCGGAAGACGAGGCCACTTCCCTCTGGCCTCAGGTTTGTAGGTAAAAAATCAACTTGTTTATAAGTAAACAGGTCAAAAATATCACACGTAAAAAATCAACTTGTTTATAAGTAAACAGGTCAAATCAAAAATCAACTTATTTATAAGTAAAAGGCCAAAAGTATCACACGTCAAAAATCAACTTGTTTATAAGTAAACAGGTCAAAAAGTATCACACGTGAGGCTTTATGTTTTGGGTTTTTCTTTTACAGGAATGAAGCTTTGGAATACATGAAAAGTTCTGAAAATGTGGTAAAAAAGTTGCTCAAGATACTCATGAATGGTTTGAACATAAAAGAAATTGATGAAACCAAAGAATCAATGCTAATGGGATCAAGGAGGATTAACTTTAACTACTATCCCATATGTCCTAACCCTGAGCTCACTATCGGTGTGGGTCGTCATTCAGATGTATCCACACTGACAGTGCTTCTTCAGGATGATATCGGAGGGCTTTACGTGAGGAACACCGAGACTATGGGATGGATCCATGTTGCTCCCGTTAGCGGATCTTTGGTGATCAATGTTGGAGACGCACTTCAGATCATGAGTAATGGGAAGTATAAAAGCGTTGAGCATCGCGTAAGCGCGAATGGAAGCCGTAACAGGATTTCAGTCCCGATATTTTTTAACCCGAAACCTAGTGACGTTATTGGACCTATGTTAGAAGTCGTCGAAAGTGGAGAGATACCGGTGTACAAGCATGTACTCTACTCCGATTATGTTAAGCATTTCTTTAGAAAAGCGCATGACGGGAAGGCTACAGTCGAGTTTGCAAAGGTCTAGTTTTTTTAAAACAACGATTGGCTGGCGTCAAGTTACACCTTAGTTTTATTTTATTTTCTTTTATGTTTTTCATTATTGTTATTATTATTGCATTTTTATTATCCTTTTAAGAACAATAAGAACTCATCTTGATTTTAAGTAATAATTATATTTCAGATATTAGTGTACGTTACAAGTTGCAATTAACTTCAATTGCTGGCATGATGCATGTTTATTTTATTTTCTGTTTTTATAATCATATATCTTAGGATGTAAGTGTTTATATGTAAAGGCTGCCTTAAATAATATTACAAAATAATTGACCGGTTACATGTCGTATAAGGTAATAATATTAATTTTAAACCGTTATAGTTAGGAAATCTTTAATTTACTGCTTTTGCATGTTTCGATATAGTTGTATACTCGTATTCAACAAAAAGTTACTTTACACGTGGACGGAGCTATGAAGCGTAAATTTCACTGATTTAAGTATTGATATATCTATGTTTTATCTGTTGTAACTTTTAGGATATTCTTGAACGGAAATTATGTTAATCTTAAGCAAAAACTTTCATTTAGAACACCCTTAAAATCTTGTTCTAGATCCGTTACTGAATTATCTTCACACAAAATTGTATTAGTAAAGATCTTGAAATGAACTATGGTACTAGCTAGATATAGATATTTCATCTCATAACATGCTTTTTAACGACAAACTTAATCATTATAGCAACTACTAGCAAGATATTAGGGCAAAACATATAACGAAAGAAACCAACAACGAAACAAACTACACCTGGAATCTAGTGAAACTATAAGTCAATTTATGTCATATAAGTTCACCAACTTAGCTCTCGATTTAAGCCACGAGTAACTGAGTAAGAATGGATCTTATCTTGTGAACAACCCCTTGAACCAATAACACTAGAGTGTTATTGAAAATTTATCTCATTTCAAGTCAACTAAATATATCAACACATGGACGTTACAATAACACTAACTACCTTGTTCTTGTCACTTCAAACAAAACATCGAACTTTCAATGGAACCCAATGACATCACGACATAGGCACATGTCTCGGGGCATGTATATGTTCTAAAATATGCTTCAAAGATTTAACTGAAAGCACACCTGAATCATCTCCGAGCCAACTCCATCTACTCACCCCACCCAGAGAAATACACAACAGTTAATAGTTTTACCCCATACGACTATACGATATGTTTTACCAAAACATGAGTATATGCTTTAAAACTCATGCTTAAATTGTAAAACAAAAAAAACTAAATCGTTAACCATCACTTTTTAGCCGATCTTCGTTTTAGTTTCTTTCACCTTATTGATTATTGTAAACTAGTTTAGTGCCCGTTCTACGCTCGGGAACATAACATTCAAGTGATGCTTTTAAGGATATTCATGAACGTTCCAATAAGTTTTGAAACAAAACTGTGGTAAACCGGAACACGAAATATATTTTTAAAAATTAAATTTTTAGTATAGCAATATTATACTCAAATTAAAGAGAATAAAATGCTCAGTTTTATGGTGTAGTTTTTTTTTATAAAAAAAATCCATATAAAAAAGTTATGTATATTTATAAAACACTGAGGTATTTAATTGTATATTATTATTATTTTTATTCATAAGTTTCATTTTCACACCCTATCAAATATAAACCGACTCATGTACACCCCTTGTAGTAGAGGGTTAAAAGTATAAATACTTTTAAATTTTTCAAAATTCTCCAAAATAGTAGGGGACCAAAAATGTAATTAGTATATTATAATATATTTTATATACATATTTTAAAAAAAATTATTATTATGAGATAAACTCTCAAATGATGCCACATAAGCCAGAAGCTTTAAAATGGTGCCACATAAGTTTTTTTGGTTTTGCTATATTATATAAAGATATTTAGCTAACAACAATTAATCGTGATACGATTAATTAATAATCATTTATTTTTGGAATTTGTGAGAAAAAAGATCATTACAAATTAGCAATTCATATATCTTATTTAAAAATAATTTTAATATTTTAAACTTAAATTTACGTTATATTTAAAAAATAAAAAACTAATAAATAAAATTGTTACACCTAATTATTGGATTTTATTTTTAAGAAAATGATTAGTAGTTCAATAATAAATAATAATAGAAAATTTTATTTAAATATGTTAAAGAACAAGTTTGATCTCTGTTTTTAATTACACATCTAAATACATCAATAGTAAGATAAATAAAATGTTACTAAAATGTAAAAGAAAGGGGCATTTGCATATATCCCCTTATAAACCTTATAAATTGCATATTTACCCGGCCCAAAATTTTAATTACGTATTTCCCCTTCATTATTAAGTAATATTGCAAATTTACCCATTATACTACAAATAAATTATTCATTGACTATTTTACCCTTATTTTCTAAACCCAAGCATATTTTGCTTGGTGCTTGCCTATGAATTAATCAAATGAGATAAATAGTTTGTGACCAAAATGATAACCCGATTCGGTAAGTTCTATCCATCATCAAGTGGTATAAACAAAAAAATAAACAATTTAAGTGTTCTTTACACTTGTCTGCAATCGAGATGCCAACAGAAAGTTTAAATGTACAACCAATAAAGTTTGGTGTACAAACCATCAAAGGAAATCATCGATCCATGTGTTTGTATGAACAACTAGTTTTTTCTTCACAAACATTGTGGAGAAGATGACTAATTGGGTTGTTTTTAAAGTCAAACCAATTAATTTTACTAGGGCTTTTATATTAAAAAAAGGGTAATTTAGTCAATATGAGAATAATTATAAAGGATAAGGATATATGCAATATTAATTTTAAACTGGGTAAATATGCAAATAACTAGGTTTGTAAGGGGATATATGCAAAAATCCCTAATTAATATGATTGAATAAACTTTTGATTAAATAAAGGTACGTACGTGGTTTAATTTCTTTTACGGATTTTTGCATATATCCCCTTACAAACCTAGTTATTTGCACATGGATCGATGATTTCCTTTGATGGTTTGTACACCAAACTTTATTGGTTGTACATTTAAACTTTCTGTTGGCATCTCGATTGCAGACAAGTGTAAAGAACACTTAAATTGTTTATTTTTTTGTTTATACCACTTGATGATGGATAGAACTTACCGAATCGGGTTATCATTTTGGTCACAAACTATTTATCTCATTTGATTAATTCATAGGCAAGCACCAAGCAAAATATGCTTGGGTTTAGAAAATAAGGGTAAAATAGTCAATGAATAATTTATTTGTAGTATAATGGGTAAATTTGCAATATTACTTAATAATGAAGGGGAAATACGTAATTAAAATTTTGGGCCGGGTAAATATGCAATTTATAAGGTTTATAAGGGGATATATGCAAATGCCCCTATTAATTATTACTTAATCAAAAGTTTATTCAATCATATTAATTGTTATACGCAATGAAGTGTTTCTTTCACAAACCAAACCAACCCTAGTGTTTATAACCATGCATGTATATGCATATTAAGGCATGAAAACTGCTGCAAATTTTCTACTACGTACCTTCTATATATAGTAACCAAACTACACCAACTAAATCCATCACATAAATATTAACCCTTGATCAATACTTCATCTACATACACACACTTCTTGATCAACAATGGCTCCATCAATCTCCACGATCGACTCATCGAAACCGCTCAACATTCTCGATTTCGTGGTGCACAAAGGTCATGGAGTCAAAGGGTTAGCTGAGCTTGGGCTCAAGACACTACCACACCAATACATTCAACCACCACAAGAACGGTTCGATACAAGCAGTTGTGAAGAGGTGAATCAAGATTCGATCCCGGTTATTGATTTGTCGAACTGGGATGACCCCAAAGTAACGAAAGCGGTGTGTGATGCTGCTAAGAAATGGGGGTTCTTTCAGATAATAAACCATGGGGTGCCGATTCGTGTTCTTGAAGATGTGAAAGATGCAACTCATAAGTTTTACGCGTTGCCAGCTGAAGAAAAGATGAAGTACTCGAAAGAACGATCCGGTACTAATAATGTTCGGTTTGGTACGAGTTTTACTCCAGAAGCGGAGAAAGCCCTCGAGTGGAAGGATTATCTGAGCCTTTTCTTTGTGTCTGACGACGAGGCTGCTTCCCTTTGGCCTCCGGTTTGCAGGTAAAAATGTTCGTTTATTTAGAGGTGGCAAAATGAACAGGTTGTTTATTGAACTTAATCAAAGATATACATGCCAAATAAAAATCTTTATAAAAGAGTAAAAACATCATTGAAAATTGTATCATGTTAATAATAATCTAATGTATTATGTAACATAAGTACATTTGATCAAATGTACTTAAGTAACTTTTGTCACCGTAGGAATCAAGCTTTGGAATATATCAGAAGTTCCGAAACCGTTGTCAAGAAGTTGCTTAAGATACTAATGAACGGACTAAACGTAAAGGAGACCGACGAGACGAAAGAATCGATCCTAATGGGGTCGAAGAGGATTAACCTTAACTACTATCCCAAATGTCCTAACCCTGAGCTTACCATCGGTGTGGGCCGCCACTCAGACGTTTCCACACTGACAATCCTGCTTCAGGACGACATTGGTGGACTTTACATCCGAAACGCAGATACTATGAAATGGGTTCACGTCCCTCCGGTTACCGGATCTTTGGTAATAAACGTTGGAGATGCACTTCAAATCATGAGTAATGGGAAGTACAAAAGTGTCGAGCATCGCGTGATTGCAAATGGAAACGAAAACAGGATTTCAGTCCCGATATTTGTCAACCCGAGGCCTGGTGACGTTATTGGGCCTTTGGCGGAAGCAGTAGAGAACGGAGAGAAACCGATCTATAAACACGTCCTCTACTCGGATTACGTCAAGCATTTTTTCAGGAAAGCTCATGATGGAAAGGCCACAGTTGAGTTTGCAAAGGTGTAAAACAAAATCACATCTTTTTGGTTTTGTTTTTTGAATAAAAAGAATAAAAGAGCGAGCTACATATCATGTATCATATGTATAAGCCAAATTTTACATTACATGTGTAAGTTATAACAAACAAGTGTTTAATTTTTAATGAACCATTGTGATCACTTGTCTACAGTCTAATATCTGCACAAACAACACAACTGTTACTTGAAACCAAAACCAGATATCAGGAACTTTATCAGGTGATCCGTTTGCGGGCGGCCCCTCAGGTCCCATTGAAGGTGTAACCGTCCCACCAATGCTCGAATTTGTACTGTTAACAAACCGTTTAACACGTCAGCGTTCGATAAAAACGAGTTCCTATTTGTGATAAAACGAAATGTTCTACAAGTTTTATGTTCTTACCTTCCTGTAAATATGCACGACCCGTAACTTAACATCATTTTTGAACTCTTGGACGTTATAATGGGTCTATAAATGGACCCAAATTAAAGCCCATAAGCGCATTAGATTTCACATAATTGAACTTAATGGGTCCAAATTTACAAACAAGGTCTTGTTAAACCCAATACCAAAAAGGCAAAAACTATCTCACTTTGATTAACACGTACGTTGTTATGTCAATAGAAAATAAACTATGACAGATCCGAATTAGAAACGTCGATTCCAGTTGTACTGGAATTGACGAATATTATGAATGCGTTCACCAATTTATTATCTATTATATTTATTATAACAATATTAATGAGAGCATGAGACATTCATCTTAACAAAAGCATTTGGAGCCGCGACTGCAACCTGTACTGGCTTTGTCACAAGCTAAACGCGCAGTTTAAATAATAAACATTTTAAGTATATATTATTATCAATCTCTTAATTGTTCAACAAAACAATGTTTAGTTTCCGTATATAAGTATATTCATCATGCTATGAAACATTTGAAATCGTATAAGTACATTTGGGGAGATATGAATCATATTAAAGCAGCGCGCCTTGAAGTATTAATAGATATGTTAGAGTGTGGGTAGAAGTGATTATCGTTATGATGCTAGGTAACTGAGACACTCAGACACTCAGGTCAGGTTTAAATCTGTATGATAGATGTAGCTCTATTTGCCTATATTCAACCAACATATATATTTAGTCATGACTGATGAATGTTTGGGGATTACAAAGATTACGCGCGTGTCTTAAAATATGCTTCGATCAGACAACTTATGACCCGATAACAATTGAAGATAGTAACAAGATATTGAGATAAACACAAATTTGTTTGTAGTTATGTTTCAAAACAATGAACTTGGTTTTCACAAAAACCATCAAACTATATGTTGATTTATGCAATTAGTGGGGGATGACAGCCTAAGATTAGGTATAGTTGACATTAATTTTGTTGGTCCTTCACCATACATGCCTTAAACTAATGTCCAAACAACCCACAAACCTGTTTTTTTTGTATAATCATGTTATCTTTCTATAACCATATGTGGCATGCATATCACTGATTTTGACTTCTTGAGTTGTTGGAACTTGTTTTAGTTTCAAAGTATATATATGCCATTATATTAGTGTATATTATAAGGAAAATTATAGAGGTCTTAAATGGTTTAAAACTTGTAATAATATGCATGGTATATACAAAAGATAATTATCATCAAATATACTACTTATTCAGAACATTTCATTATTTATTTTTACCCATTTCATTATATATAACTATAGTACGAGTTTTTTTCCCCTTTACACTTCAAACTCTAATAACCTATTTTGCTTGAAAGAGAAGGATGTTATGATTTTTTATATCGGCCAAATTGATATTATTCAAGTTGTTAGGGGTATATGATATTAGACCTTACACTATGTGTTATGGGGCTTGACCACATTATTACAAACTAATAGGTGGTAATTGGACAAGCCCGGCCTATAGCCGGTAAGCCCCGGTCCACGTGGCATCAACGTAGCAGGGTGATGAAACCCTATCAAGCTCCTTATGGGGTGATGGTAACAAATAGTCTTATTCTTTAAACTAAAGGACGGAGATTGCAAGGAGGAAGGAGATTGCAAGGAAATGACCATGAGTTCATGCACGGCACACATGTTTATATAGCGAAGCTGATATTCTAACAAAAATGAGACGTGTTTATATAGCGAAGTTGATATTCTAACAAATATGTATCACATTATAACATATCACTACATGTCTGTGTGACATTATAACATAAGATTGACCGGAGTCGATGTGGGGTGGGTGCGGCCCCGCACGGGCACACCGCCCCACCCCCCCTTCGGGCCCGAACTTTGGGGTCTAATTTGGGGTATGCTCCCCGAGTTCCTCCCTGATGCTTTTAATGATTGCTCTGCTATATAGACTTGTACATTGTGCATTTCTACTTGTGGGGTGGTATGGGATGGATTACATGTAATGTGGGGTGAATGTGGGATGAAGTTAAAAGTGTGGGGTGATGTGGGGTGGTGAGGGGTGGACTCCCCTCACCCTAATAACATATCACTATACGTCTAATAACATATCACTATACGTCTGTGGTGCATGTGTCTGATGTGTGTGACAATGTTGCATGTTATGTAAATGTTTTTTTATAGTGTGGGAAAATAATATTTTTTCAAAAAGTGGAACATGATTTAGTTAAAAAATTATCAACAATATATGTGTTCACTACACACGGGAAGTATATATGGTATCAAACTCATGGTCATTTCTTTGGTTATTTTATAAGTGTATGAAGCATGCTTAAAGCCAAAGTTGCACAAAAAGAATAAAAAGGTGATTTGTGATTCACATGATGAAAGTGCATGCATATATATATATGCCACCATGCATACACGGTATGTTTGACGTTTTAATATCCCAAAGCAATAGTCAACACAAGCCTACAAGAGTATGGTTGGGAAGGTGTTTTCTTAGCTCACCCACCGTATACAATTAGTACAACCTTTAATGCACAACATACTTCTCACTATAGCCTTATTATTTTTCAAAAGTCAACGCTTTACAGATTTGACTTTCAATCATTAAAAGTTGAATTATAAAAATTATGAAGTATATGATCATTAAAAAATCGTAGCTAGTTTTTTAATAATCATTACTAGTTTATAAATATTTTGTTTCTCATATAAATATTATTGCAACGTCACTAGTTAAGTCACTCGTATCAAATGTATTTATTATTGACTATAAGATCGACCTGTTTTTTTTTTTCTAAAGTGGGCCTGGTTTTATTAAGTGAGGTGGACCATTGGCGATGTTAACATGACACTTCACCAAACCATGAGTAAATTTGTCGGTGTGATGGTGCGAACAAGACTCCATGGGGTGGAGTTTGATTTATTTGCTACAAACTGCTTTAATAAATAATGTATTTCGTTAGTTGAAAAATGTAAACGGCTTGTTATAAAATACATAAGTAAGGCGTAAGCGATGTATGAATAAACAAGGTTTCTTTTTCAACTTGTTCTTGAATATTCTTTCGTTGAAGACCTTCCAAATACACAAGCATGTAGTTAACACAATGATATATAACACTTTTTTTCATATTCGATGTCACTCGACATATTTTCAGCAAATCCTAGATGACTTTGATGGAATGCATCTACTGTCTATTGACCTTAAAAAAGTGTTGTCGGCAAGTCTCACTTCATTACCTCAACGGCCTCTCAAAATGTTGCTAATGGCTTAATGGGAAATAAACATGAGTCTCTTTTAGTCAATCTAAAGCTTTTACTACTACACTAAAATGAAAGTTACGACCTACCATGTTACACACAAGTTATTCGTCCATATATTTATAAGTTACAACAAATTCAGCATTTCTTGTATTTATCTCACACTTTTCAAAGTATATAAAACTATACCAAAAATATAACTCTTAAACTCACCTTAGTTTAAATCATTGTACTAAAGATATACCAAACAAATACATTATTTGTATATTGGAAAAATGTCTATTTTTTAATTAAAAAACTAATATGCATAAAAGTTATAAAATAAATTTCAAAAACAAGGTCAAAGTAAGGATAATGACACATGGCATCGATTACAATCGGGTATCGACGGTGCCACTACTTATTACTCGCTGCCACGGGGGATCTACTAGCAAACAGTTGGCATGAATTTTTTATTATTACTTTAATTGTTTATTGACTTATTATCCATGTAAGATATTTCAAATATTTGAAGCATATAGAAACATCGGAACAAAGTCACTTTTGAACGGATTCATCCTTCAATCAAAGTTGTGCTCACGAAGATCATGGCGACTAGCTCATTATGGATCAAGGCGTGTAGCAGAAACAAAACCTCTGCTTCATTACTGAACTTTAGTTTTGACCTAGGCTAATTCGATTTGGTAGTTTATTTGTATTTTCTTTTTGTTTCTTTCTTTTGTATTCTTGAGTTTTTTAGCTACTTGTTAGACCTAGTTTTTTATATATAGTATTATTAGCGCCTAGTGCCGTAATGGATAGTGATCGCATAAATTAAGATAATAGAAAAAATCCATTGCTTATAATCAATCTTATAAATAAATTACTATATATTATAAAAGTAGAAGGTATTTACAGTGTAATTTTAGTGTTTAGACTTTTGTCACTGATTTATTTTTATTGTTGGTTTATAATTTTGGTCATTGACTTTAACGCACGTGTTTGATAAATGTGATGCAAGTGGTTATAATGTGTTTTACTTTAGTGCACTAAGATACAACCAACTTTAACTTAAGTTGCTATTTTATTACCTATTTTTTCAATATAGGGCTACGAGATTTTATTATTTTCAACTATTAGGTATTGATTGCTGACATATATGACTAACACATTTAGTATCAATACTCATAACTTAACATCTCAAATTGTTTTTAAAACAAATTTGTAAAAATTTATACAATTATATTTTAAACTCTTTATTGCTAATGTAAACAAAATGAACCATACTCTCGTGTGTGCTCTCCAGCTTGCAGTTCCAGTTATTTATTTAATTATTGTTTTTTTTATTTAAAAAACTAACATAGTTACGTTCCCGCCATCTTCTAACAAGCTTCCATGCCGCCACCTCCCCTTTCCAGAAATATTTTTAATAAATATATCATGCTTCTAAAATCATATATTTTCAATAATGGCTTCAACTAATGTTAACATAAGTCTTCGTAATACGAGATGTTAATCATTCATACTAATTTTAATGTCTCAAGTAAAATTTGAACTTAAAATCTTTTAATTTTAATAAAGTTTGAGAGTATTCAGAGTGGATTCTGTATATATTTATAAAGTAGACAAACTAAACATGTGAGCTTGTCTATCCCTTATTTAACTAACATCAACCGGCCCGATCACTGCTAAAGTCACTTTGGGGTTGGATGAGTGGAGATGGGAGCATAACAGTGATTTCTTATTCACCTCGAGTTTTTTGAGACGGTTCATTGAGACGAAGATGTTTTCTCATTATGAGGGTCACTATGAAGACAACAAACGACTCCCCATCAAAGTTAATTTCTTTCATTGGAGAGCTCTTCTCAAAAGGCTCCCGACTAGTCATGCTCTCATCACTAGAGGAATGCATATCTCTGACTCACGTTGCCTTTTTTATAAGCAATTTGATGAACTACTGATCATCTTTTTGCTTTCTGCTCATGGGCTCGTTTGGTTTGGACCCATGTGGGTGTTTGGACTCATCTTACTATTGCCTCATCACAGCCATTGCACGTGATTATGGATTCCTCTAAATATGGCTTAAAGGATGGCTCAACCCATAAAAATGTGATTGAAAGTATATTTAAAGCTACACTTTGGGTCATTTGGAATATGAGAAATGATTGCATCTTTAGAGGTTCCATCCCGGCTCCGTACACAATCATAGAAGATATCAAGATATTAAGTTTTAACTGGGTACTATAGCTAATATGGTTTGGTTAGATTGGTTTAAGTGGTCTTCTTTTAATGTTTTAAATGACTTGTAACTTTTTTGTTCTTTAGCTTCCTGCTAGTCTTTTTCTTTTTAATAAAATCCCCGCCTTTAAAAAAAAGTATTCAATCCTTTGTATTTTTTAATTTAAATAAAAAGAAGTTTAAATTCATGTCAAATAGTTCTAAAACTTGCTACCAATTAGGTTGTTCACGAATTTAATACGTTGTCTTTGAGATGCATGCTTCTATAAACAATGATAGAATTTACTTGCCAATATAATCATTTATTAGTATATTATCCACTTCATAATAAACAATGAATAGGTATCAACCGATCTAATAATGTTATTAAATAGCATTTACTATGATTAAAAATACCTTAAAAGTTTAATATTAATGCGTTACTTATTGTAATATAATAATATTATTTATGCATGTATCCATCTAGCTACTTGTCTTTTTCCGTACACATCAAAACACTAACTTTTTTTTTATTTTTGTTAGTAAATAAGATTATTTAAATTTTGGTACAAGAGTTGGTGTAATTTTGACTTGCTCTTTATTAGTTTAATAATCAAAAGCACGAATTCAATATCCATTTGACACGTAAAGAAATGACTAAAAGATTCAAAAGTGCCCAAAGGTTTAAGTGTTCAAATCTCTCTTTTTAGATACATTCAAACTTGAAAAAATTAAATAAATCAATTAAAAAACACTTGCATATATATCATATTTTTGTATATAATTCATTGGTTCAAAAGTGTGTATATGCTTATTGGTTTCAACGTGTTTACAACGCTTACCACATAACAAACATATATATGTTGTTCATGAATTTAATACCTTGTCTTTGTAATAATTGGATTTTAGATGGCCAACTCTAGATGTTTGGTCATCAAATCTTAGATTATTAGTTCTTGAGTGATTCGGCATACGTGACGCTATCACATTAGACACCCCCACCCCTTCTCCTTTCTTCTGTCGTGATAACAACGTGATGGAGGGCACGTGATCTTTATCACGCACTACTATTGCACAAATTGTTTCTTAAAATTTTCAATATTTTTTATACATCTTATCAACTTTATTACTATCATCAAATTTATCGTCACATTGTTTACATGACTTTTTACGTGACACCGTTTTTCTCCTATCAGACTCACAAAGAATAATATTTTAACGCTCTTAAAAGTATTATTTGCTAGCAGGATGACGATTGGTATAGAAGATTGAGAATATTAACATGTCTCTTTCACATTTGACGTAATGGACCCTAGTAAAATATAATGCTTTAAAGTCTTCAAAATTGGTTTATTTTGTGGGTTGTTTGTCCTTAAATAAATTAGGGAGGTGATGTGTTATTCACTAATTTGAATAGAGAAAAAGAAAAAAAAAACCTACATTTGTCGTTTGATGCATGTCCACATTTAAAGTTTAAAACCTTTTACCATGTCAATTTAAAAGAAGTAATGGTCGGTTTTATATGTGCCAACTAACACGTTAATTAACTTATGTGAGGTTTAATTATACAATTAACTGATATATAAATGAGGATTGCATCAAGTATATGTAGCGCATGCATGTTTAGTTAATAAAAAACTTGCATACGTTATAATAATTTTTTTATTAAAATAAATAATTTTAACGCATTGTAATTTATTTACTACATATATGCAGTATATCATAGTACTCCATATATGAGATGAGTTAGTTAACCTAGCTAGTTAATTTATTACAAGTGAGAATTAAACTTATAACCCTTACGTTCTTATTTAGTAAGCAATAACGTTTTTAAAACTTTATATAAGAAAAACCAAAACGTGACACGTGCAAGGCAGTGGAGATATTCACAACCTTACAAAAAACCGAAACGTGACACGTTCAAGTCAATGGAGAAGGTATGAAGGAACCCCAAAGCAAGAACGTCAAACACGAGTTATTCTAGTTGAGATAAAGCTCAACCGCATAAGCGCCACTGAACCGGTTTATAACATTTATTTGGTTAAAATCCCATTTTTTGAAAATAAAAAGACCAAAACTAACTTCAATAGCGTATTGTATGTTAAGCTTCAAGATTTGTACTAAAAGAATAGTGAAATCGATTGTCTCTTTGCACCGACATTACTGTTTATAAGTATATATATATAAATAAATGTAAGTGTCTCAATCTGTCATGACTTATATTTATTTGTTACGTGTAGTTGATTTGACTTGTGAATTACAATAGACTAATAGAGTTTAATTTTTAAAAAAACAACTAGGAAAGAATTTTCACAAAGTAAAAGTCAAACTGTAGTTTGGAATTGACTTTTTTGAGTCGTCCCAAACGTCAAACGTGGGTACTAGAAGGTGTATTTTTAAATGTCCCATCGACTAATTCAAAAAACTATCAGTATATTAAAATATGAAGATATTATTAGTGATCTAAATACAAAAGTGTTATCAATAGGTCATAAACTTCATTGATAGAAATAAATTAGTGAATATAAAAAAAAACATGTTTAGTTACAAAAAGAACATGTTTTGGGTATGAAGAAAGATGTCATTGAGCTTAAATTGTCATTAACGTTAAAAAAATACAACGTTGGTTAACAAAAACAAAATAGTCGTAGATACGCATTTATCTTTATCAACAAAATATATTATGCAAGTCGATGCAACATGCAACATTCATTAAAAGTATAATAACCAAAACCAAACCAAACTTAACTCATTTCTAATAACTAAAATGACAAATCTTTTTGTATTATTTAGATCATAACTCATAAGTTAATAAGAAAGAACATTTTACATAATCAATAGGTATGAGTATATGAGAGAGAAAAGCAGGCAAAATTGATTTTGTTACGCGTAAAGTAAATTCATTTACATGCATATTGACTTTTTTTTAATCATGCACTCTCATTTCTCCATGCTACCACTTGAACACACATGTTATTAGGGACTTTGTAATCTTAAATTATGAAAAGAATAGTATTTTTAATCCAAGTTCAATTTAATAATCCAACTCACTTGTTATACACACAATTTGACCAATGAAATTTACAAATTTTATTTTCCTTGCCTTTTATAATTTCACCCATATTTTTTCCCTAGATCCACATTTTTTTTACTAGCAATAACAACATGCCACTTAAGAATCTAATCCATTTCAAACATGACAGAACCGATCCATAAGAAGCAAGTTGCCTCAACCAGCAAACTTATAAAAAAAAACCTATCAAGCATCAATTGGCCGGTGAAAGAAAAAACCTCTAAAATCGTGATTTGATCTTGAGACTTATAAGTTATCAACCTAAACCCTGATGTTATGGTACTACATATATGAAATGACTCGGTTAACGTAGTTTATTACATGTGAGACTTAAACTTATAACCCTCACGTCGTTATGTAGTAAGCAACTACGTCTTCTAAACTTTATATTTAATCATCCACATGAACAAAATAAAATGTACCAAGTAAAATTGTTTTTAATAATAAAGATGAAGACAAAAGTTAAAACAGTAAGTACTTAATACTTCAAATATCAATATAAACTAGCTACAAAACCGGTCACGTGATGCGGCGGCCAAGTCTCTCATATGTGTCTTTATCAAATAAAAAATTTTCATGTCTCGCACGTAACATTGTAAAGTTGTAGCATGGCACATGTTAAAAGACGGTAATATATTCAAACTTGAATGTCAAAATGACAATTAAGTCAAAGTCGAAACGTCAAAGTCGTAAATATATCTAAAATGAGTTGAGTGATGGTCAAAGTCATAATTTATAAGAAGAACATTAAAGTACTTAACAATATCATATCACCGATCTTACTAATCAGTGGTATATAAAAACTAATTTCACCAATCCAAGAGACACGCCTTTAGTAAACACTTAATTCTTTTTATACTCCCTCCGTCCCATTACAATAGTCTTAGTTTGAAAAACACAAAGTTTTAGGCACAATAAATGATTGGTATTTTTGTTTGTTATTTGACAATAATACCCTTGACAACAAATATTATTGTGGGTCCATCATATTGTTTGTTTTATGTTATTAAGGGCAAATTTGGAAGTTTACTAATAAATTTTAAAAGTGGACACTTTAAGTGGGACAACTAAAAAAGGCAATATGGACACTTCTAATGGGACGGAGGGAGTAATATTTTCCATCACCCCTCAAAAGTTGTACACACACACACACTCAGAAACTGCTTGATAGTTTCTATATAAGGTTTTGTATACCATCATCAAATTTGACACACATTTTCCTCTGTCATCCCCATATCCAAAACCAATACAACAAAAGCTACTGATTCAAACCAACCCAATCAAACCCTTTTCATATCTCCAAGGTATCCCACTTTTTCATTCTTTGATCCCTTCAAATCTCTTCTATTTTTGCATCTTTCATTTGATCCCCACAAGGTGTTCGATGAAATGCCTCAATGGGTAAACTTGAATGTTCAAGATTGTTTTTTTCATTTTATAGACAGTTTTTATTTCTTCATAATTTCTTGTTTGCTTAATGTGTGAACTGTTAATGTATGTTTATGTTCTTTGATTACTTTAAATTAGGCAATGAGGGTTGTTTGGTTTAAGTGATTAGGCTCATTTACTGTTTGATTTGTTCAATTAGCTAAATTTGGACCAAATTGCAATCTTTCTTGTTTTATAGTTTTTTTTTGTGAGTTGGGTGATGTCACAGCTCATCACAATTCATCTTGTTTGCTGTTTGTTTTTATTAGTTGTCACTTCTAGCCAGATACATTTGAACAAAAACTTTTTGATGTAACATCAATCACATACGTGTGTACATATATATTATTAGCATGATTTTGATTAACCATATTATAAACTAATGAAATGTTTCAACAGGAAAATCAAACTTCAACCTGAACTTGCATGGGGTTATCATTTTCATGCCCATTTGCTGCATATACAGATTTAGAATCAGCTCTAAAGTCCATCAATTTGGAAGATGATGAGGTTAAAAGCTTTGGGTTATCTTGCAGTTTCAAGATCAATGCTTCTGAACCATCAGCAATGCAGTTACTTGGCTCTCAAGTTATGAAAATTGATAAAGCTGTTAGCTTTAAAGTTTCTTCAGATAAGCATGTTGAAAAGACAGAAATGCCCTCTGAATCCCCAAGATCTGGTATTGTTTTTGAAGATCTTGAATCAGGGAGCCCTAAACATGAAGCAGCCACAAAGCTGCAAAAAGTTTACAAAAGTTTTAGAACAAGAAGAAAGTTAGCAGATTGTGCAGTTTTAATTGAACAAAGCTGGTATGTGTTTATTTATTTATTTTTCAATTTAATTACTGAAATTATGTAGATTGTAGTGTTTCTGATTTGTTTGTATTTTTATGCATTATTGTAGGTGGAAGCTGTTAGATTTTGCAGAACTTAAAAGAAGCTCGATATCATTTTTCGATCTTGATAAGCAAGAAACAGCAATTTCACGTTGGTCCAGAGCAAGAACAAGGGCTGCCAAGGTAATACACTATATAATGATAATACAATTAAACTTTATATCAAAAAAGTGAATTAGGCAGCATTATGCATACTTAATAAATGCTAAAAATTTACAAAATTTGTTATTTTCTTGATTTTCCAGGTTGGAAAAGGCTTATCAAAGAATGGTAAAGCCCAAAAGCTTGCTTTGCAACACTGGCTAGAGGCGGTAAGTTACACAACTGTTACATCAATCTTTTTTTGTCTATAATTTGATGTAATTATTAGTTATGGATTAGTAATTTAAACTCATTTTGTATAACAGATCGATCCAAGACATCGTTACGGGCATAATCTTCATTTTTATTATGGAAAATGGTTGCAATCCCAAAGCAAAGAACCCTTCTTCTACTGGTAAGTACATTGTCATTTCAGCTTAATTCATTGGAAGATAATCATATTAATATACATAGTTCGAGTATTTGATCCGCATTTTTATATAAACTCAGGTTGGATATAGGAGAAGGGAAAGAAGTGAATCTTGTTGAAAAATGTCCCCGGTCAAAACTTCAACAACAATGCATCAAATATCTCGGCCCTGTATGTCACTTTTCATCGACTTAAGTTTCGGTTTTCTTTATACGAAAAGAATGAATGCTTATCGCTTTATTAATCTATTTCTAACAGATGGAGAGGAAGGAGTATGAGGTTGTAATAGAGGATGGAAAGCTTTTGTATAAACAAACTGGGGAATATGTAGACACAACTGGATCATTCAAGGGTTCTAAATGGATTTTTGTTTTAAGTACATCTAGAACTTTATACGTTGGAATAAAAAAGAAAGGTTTATTTCAACATTCAAGTTTTTTAGCTGGCGGTGCCACGTTAGCAGCTGGAAGATTAGTTTCTGAGAAAGGTGTTCTAAAGGTAAATTTTTTTTATTAATCAACAAATACTATATAATTTTTTTTTTGTAAGTTTATGCTAATAATCGTGTTTTGATTTGTGATTATTTAACAGGCAATCTGGCCTCACAGTGGTCATTATCGTCCCACCCAAGAAAATTTTCAAGATTTTGTTTCGTTTCTGCAAGACAACGACGTGGATACTACTTATGTCAAGGTAAATAAAACTTTCTGAAGTATTTAACTTTTCTTTATTTGCTTTTCGAAGATATAATTATGTAAATGCTGATTAAAGTTTTTTTTTAATTATTGCTATCAGATGGATGCAGATGAAGATGATAGTGAATCTTTTAGCAAGCAGGGCACTAGTCTTCATATAAGAACTCACTCCTCAGAAGAAGACGTTAGTGAAAAAGAGCGTCTAGACATCGAAGAATTGAATGCAGATGATCACACCACACAAATGGTAACTGTCATGAAGCAAATTACTAATTTACCTCTGGAATCACCGAGGAAATCAAGACTGTCTCGATCATCTAGTAGGAAACTAAGTACTCTCAGAATACCAAACAAAAACGACACTTTATTGAACTACAACACCGAAAATCAAGCTGACGAAGCAAAGAACTCGATTGGGTCCCAACAGATTCACGCCCCGTCAGCACATGACATGTCAGATGATGAAGTTGAGCCATGTTTAGAGGATACTGTCCCTAAAAAATCAATCTTACAAAGGATAGATTCGCATAAAGGAACAAAATCATTTCAACTGGGAAGACAGTTGTCGTGCAAATGGAGCACGGGAGCTGGGCCTCGCATCGGGTGTTTGAGAGACTACCCTACTGAGCTGCAATCACATGCATTAGAGCAAGCAAATTTATCTCCAAAAAGTGCACCTTGCAACTATAAGCATACTAATAAGACGGTTTTTCAAAGTGGACCTTACAGAACAAGATCTTCCCCAAGCCAAATCGGTGAATTTACAGATATTTTTTGATCAAGTTATATTCTTTTTTAGGGTGAATATGAAATTGACATAGGAATTTAATTCATTCTTTTTAAAGTTCAGATGATCAACCTTGTATACAGCTTAGTTTTCTTGTTTTTTTACTTATACAAATACAGGTGGAACAGAGTTGTAGATGTTACATGTGTATTCATTGATAATCCCCTTTTTACAGTTGAATAATAAAATGACATAAAGTTCATTCAATTTGTTTGACCTTGCAAATACTTTATGCATAGATGAATCTCCTTACACCATACACTTTCTCATACTTGTTACTATAGTAATCATATCTGTAAACGCGTAATTGCAGAAGATTTGCAAGAAATTTTGATATGATGTATTTGATTGTTTTCATTAAAAAGGAGTGACTTTGACTCTTGATTAGTCAAAGTTTTAAAAATCAATGCTTTGCTTTGAGTTTACTTGTATTTTATTGGGAAGTAGAGGTTTCATTTGCTTGTTTACATTAGCATTTCATATGGTTTAGTGGCTGTTTGTTTGAGCTCTTAACGAGCTCTTAATGGGTTAGATGTTTGAATCGGTCAGAGGTATCCATTCAAACTGTTTGTTTCGTGAGCATATGTCTGAATCGGTCAAACATTGCCTCCGAATGGATAAACATTATACGTCGTCTGAATGGTTCAGACCTTTTACTGGTTCAGTACTTCCGCATTTAGAAATTGTCAAACAACGCTTAGTGTGTTTCATGGCTATAGAGGTAAAAACTTAACTGGTGTGGACACTGTTTTTACTGTAAACTTGTATATGATAAAAAATAAACATAATGTTTAAAAACCAGATATCACAGTAACATGACTTATGTCAGTGTGTCTGAAATAAATCAAAGATCTATAAGAACAAAATATTCTTGGCTCTAGGTATTAGTACAGCAATATTATGAAGTTGTTTAATCATAAATTACTGCATATTCTACTTACCATCTTAAAGGCCCCCAGATTTCAATTGAGCAATGGAACATGGTGACTACATGTGCTAGAGATGCCCAACCATCATTTTAATAATCTTTACAGATTTACATCAATTGCAACTCCCATGAATGGATCTTTAATGCTTTCACATTGGTGATTCAATCAAGAAATTGTATCCCCACTTGCATATATTTATTTAAGTTAAACATAAATTCACTAAACATATGTTATACTCAATCTACATGGCCATGTATTACCATCACTCCATCTGGGCTTGACCCTTGCCACATACACAAGGGGCTTGATCATTAATACTCTCAAAAGTGTGTGTTATGAGGCTTGATCATCAAGTGATAAGGGGATTGGTTTGTGTGTATTGTTATGATTGATTGAAAAAAAAAAAAGAAACTTTCCCTGTACGTGACGTGATCATGGTCACTTGCAAGGGATCACGGCAGGGTTGCATGGGGCGTGTTGAGTCTATTGGCCCCATAATAACACATGGCCAAAGTTTCTATCATTAACTTGACATCATGTAGTCATATCTCATTTTTAATAGGGCTAACATGTATTGAAGTTGTAAAAATTCAAAAACAAAAACTATTTATTCTAATATAATTATTTTATTTATTAAAGCATTAAACAGAAAATATAGCTAAAAAATTGAAATGCTTCCCAAATAGATGTTTAATAAATAACAAGCATATGAATTTCACCTGTGAGCTTTTTTTTAAACGGCGGTTGGTGCAACGGTCTATGACCGAAGTTAAAAAGATATATTGAAAGCGAGCTTTTTTTTAAAACGGCGGTTGGTGCAACAGTCTATGACTGAAGTTAAAAAGATATATTGAAACTTTTGTAACCTGTCTATTGATACATAAAGTTAAATTCAAATAAAAAATAATTGAAGTAAACATGACAACCATTTCAATCAACACAATACAAACAAATGGTTTTACTTTTATGATCATGGTTCAAAGAACAGACAAGAAGATGACAACATAAAACATTAAGGTACTATGATTGATATGCCATGCATTTCAGTTTGTTGGTTTATAAGTTGTTAAGTTCATCAGTTCATGCATGTATACATCAATGGTAGATCAATCATGGAGTAATTAATTGATAATTGTGATTAGGAAGTATCTTATCCTCATCCACTTTAGAGTTAGATATTAAACTCCACAAGTCAAACATGTTGGTCAACTGATCAAGTTTAGATCATACTGATTTGACTTTAAAGTCATGAGGAAACAATGTATTTTACCATTGGTGTCTTGAATATTTATAGGTACTAAAAAAGAAAAAAAGAAAAAATATTGTCGGTGATAAAATGGTAACATCAACAATTTATGTTAAATCAAGTAATGATGATAAGTCATGGTTAGAATTATAAGCAAGATAAATATAAAACAAGTGAATAAGTGTTTGAAGGGATCCAATGATGATCTTATGAGGGGATCCAATGAAGTTACAAATATAGAAGATAAACATTTACTTTGTCTTTGAGGACATTTTGAATCATCAAATTATAAAATGAAGTTACATTAAGAACAACTTGATTTTGCTTCCTTGACAAAAATATTAACATAATGTCCTTGGAAAGTTGAAGATTTAACCCTTGAGAGATCTTGAACAAAAATAATTCAGAAACTTTTTTAACGAGCAAGGAGGTGTTTAGTAACTACTTAATGAACATTTAAAGTCTTACCTTTTAATAGTTCAACACCTCTCAGTCATTAAGTAATAAAAAGACGTTGAATGGTTAAGAGGTAGCCTCTTAATGATAAGACCTCAACATTTATCAATAGTTATTGTTTAATGAACTTTTAAACCATTAGAGGTAGCCTTTTACTGGTTATTCAGAAGCTACTAATTACCAAACAATCTCTAAACCCTGTGAATTTCACAACTTGAATCTTGAACAAATGGGTAAATAGCTAACAAAAAGGCATTCACCAAATTTGTAGGCACCTAACCACATTGATTCCTTTGTCATGTCACACCACTACGAGCATGGGTACTTTGCTAATTTTTATTATACTACGATTAAATAGTGCTCTCGCATTACGTAAACCGTTTGTAACTGAGATTTAAATATGAGCCTTTTAGGAAATTTAGCTAAAATCATACATCTTTTATCTCCGACCAGTTAAATTAACGATAATTTAAAATGTGTCATAAAATAATCCAATCATTTTACAAAAAAAAAGGAAGACTAATTATTATCATTATTATATTTTGCATTACATGCATAAAACCACAAAGCAAGGATGATTATATTTATTTACATTACACACATAAAACCAAAAAAACTACACGAGTAATTTAAGGAGTGAGCCAAAGTGCCAAACAAGATTCCATAATTAGTGGAAAAGAAATTAGTAATCAAGATTAGATTAAAGATTATAATAACTAACCTTGTTCTTCCCGAAAAAGTATATCAAAATTTGTTTTCTTCTTATCTATCTCCCCAAGATTCAAAATCAGTCACCATCTAAATATATAAAAATAGATACAACACACAAAAATAGAAAAATAAATAAAAAATGAACCACTAAAACACACACACACACACCCCACCATTTTAAAACAAACACTACTATACTTACTCTTCTTCAATCTCTCATCATGCATCACTTGCCCCACTTTCATCACTTTGCATCCACACCACAACAACACATAACCCCTTCTAATTAAGAAACAACCTCATCTTCTGCCTATCAATCATATACCCAAAAAGCACAATCTTTTCCCCCTTATTTTATGCTAAAAATGTTGGAATCTTTGTATATTCCCATCAAAGGTAAGAGCTTTAGCATCATATGTTTCAATCCCATTTCATGTTCTTGTTCTGTGTTTGCTCTTATAATCTTGTTGGGTCTTGCTGATATTGTGTTATGTGAAAAGGGTTTTAAAGATTCAGGTTCTTTAGGTTTTGAAATTTCTGGGTTTAGTTATGATTCTGATAGATATGTTGATGGTAATGATAAAGTTAGCAACTTGGTGTCTGAAAATGGGGTTTTTGAGTTTGGGTTTTTGGAGAAAGATGGTGAATTTGTTGTTGGGATTAGGTATAAGTTAGGACCTAAATCTGCTAATTTGCCTGTTTGGACTGTTGGTGGTGGAGTTAGGGTTTCAATTAACTCAACTTTCACACTTTCAATGGATGGAAGATTAATCTTGTTTGAAAATCCTAGAAATTCCATAATTTGGAGCACTGATACCTCAAATTTAAATGTCGAAACAGTTAATCTCTTGAATAATGGCAATTTAGTATTGATGGGAAGTGAAAAAAAAGTGATTTGGCAAAGCTTTGACCGGCCAACCAATACGTTGCTCCCGGGTCAAACTCTTAGTTACCCTCAAAACCTTAGAGCCTCTTCGACAAAATCGGTTAGTAGTTATTACACGTTTGTGATTAATCCGGAAGGGCTAGCTTTAATGTGGGAAAGTAATATCAGTTATTGGAAGACATATTTGAGTTCATCATCCACTACTGTCAAAGAAGTTAGATTTAATCCAAATGGTGTTTTAGAACTATATGATGATGCAGAAAAGATTGTTTGGTCGGTTTCAAGTAAAGATTTTGGTGAAAGTTCCGTGAGTTTGAGGCATTTAAGAATGGATCAAGATGGGAACTTGAGAATCTATTCATGGGATGATGTTGTTCATACTTGGAGAGTTGGTTGGCAAGCGGTTGAAGATCAATGCAATGTGTTTGGTTCTTGTGGGTTATATAGTGTTTGTAGGTATAATTCCACCGGACCTATTTGTGATTGTTTGTACTCCGATTCCTTAGATTTGGGTAATAAGTTTCCATCGCCCGATTCTGGTAATTCGGGATGCAAGAAAATGGTGGATTTAGGAAACTGTAAAGCACATACGAGCATGGTGGTTATGAAACAAACAGTTCTTTATGGACTTTACCCGCCTCATGATGTTGATATGATGTTAAATGAAGAAGATTGTAAAGAATTTTGTTCTAAAGATTCCACTTGTGTTGCTTTGACTTCAAAAAACGACGGGTCGGGTTTATGCACTCTGAAAAGAACTGCTTTTATAAGTGGATCTATATCCCCTTCAATACCTTCAACTTCATTTTTAAAAGTTTGTTTAGTCCCACAAGCAGTTGCTGCAAAAGGAGCAAATCCTATTTCCACTCCAAAGGTTGCATCTTTCCCTTTTCGTGGTAATTATAGAAAAGTTTTAAGTGCGGTTGCTTTTGTAGTTCTTGTGACAGTTTTGGCTATTTTAGTTCTTGAATTGTTTATCGTTTTGTTTGTTTATCAAAAAAGGCGAAACAATCCTCAACAAAGATCTCTAAAAGGGGTTAAATCGAATCTTAAAAATAGTGCTTTGATTCGGTTATCTTATAAAGAGATACACGAACTCACATCAGGATTTTCAAATCAACTCGGTTTTTTCGTGTTCAAAGGTTTACTTTTTGAAGAAACGGTTGTGGTTGCTAAGGTACTCGATGCCACGGTTTTATCAGAAAAGGACTTTATAAAGGCGGTCTCGATCTTGGGTGGGACCCACCATCGAAACTTAGTGCCTTTAAAAGGATTTTGTTTTGAGCCGAAGCATAAGGTCCTAATCTATGAGTGTATCCCAAATGGGTCCGTTGATAAATGGCTATTCGACAGAAAAGAAAAAAACTGGCAAAAAAGAGTTGATATTGCAGTTGGAGTTACACGTGCACTTGCGTATCTACACACCGAATGCCGACTATGCATACCTCATGGGAATTTGAAGCTTGAAAATGTATTGGTTGATGAAAATTTGAACGCGAAAGTGACTGATTTTGGGATTAAGAGTTTTTTACAAAGTGAAGGTGCGTGTTCATCCAAAGAGTCACCACCAGAGAGAGATATTTACATGCTTGGGAAGTTGTTGACTGAAATCGTGTTGTTAAGTAGGGAAGCAGTTGGTGATAATTTGGATCAAGTGATGGAGAAAGTGATGCAAGAACAAAAGTATTTAGATGGTGATGATTTGAGAGGAGTTGAAAGAGTGGTGCGGATCGCGTTGTGGTGTATGCAAAGTCAGCCATTTTTAAGACCTTCTGTTGGTGAAGTGATGAAGGTGTTAGAAGGTACACTATCTGTTGATAGACCTCCATCTAGCTTTGCTTACAGAAATGATGACGACGATGATACAGGGATAACGGTTGCTGGTGTTGGAGAAATTGAACCAAGATCCTAAAGTGTAGTTTTGTAATTTAATTGACCTTTGTAGACTAACTTTAGATTGTAGTTTACTAGCTTTTTAGTGTTCTAATTCTTTTTCCACAGATGCACCCAGATGAATATGTATCTTGCCAGATTTTAATTCTCTTGTTTAACACCACATTTATTATAAACATTTCCAACTTGGTGTGCAAGTATCCAAGCAAACACAAATCACAAACTTAAATTAAACCAAACACAACACAAAAATCACAACCGCTCATCGATTTACTGATTTGGGCCGAGAAGTGAGAGAAGGAAAGTCCGATAATGGCCGGACGTTTCGGAGTGAACTGCATCATTCAAACTCTTCCTGTACTTCTTATGGTATTCGGCCTTTATGTATTGCATGTCGATTTCAGTTCTTGTCACAATCACCCTTATAAGTGTTGTGTCGTTGGTCCCTAACCCTTGCATTGACTTATATAGTACCTGTAATCATTTTCAAACTCCATATAAGTTGATCTTATCATGTTGTAACATTAAAGAGAATTGCGGTTGACTAAAAAATTCACCTTGGCAAAATACTTTGCAGGATTCTCAGCACATTGTAAAATTGTCAGAAGCGCGTGTGCAAACGACCCTGAAGTTTCCTTCTTTATTACCTGCAAAATGGTCAAAAACATTTGTAAATCAGTAGCTAGCAGAATGTTGAAAAGAGATATGTTTTCATGTTTCTTGAGAACCTTTTTGAGTGATCCGCCGTACATGTCATGGTAACATGTGTTTATAGCAACCAAATGTGCGTTACTTCTTTCAGTGAAAATTTTCACAAAAACCTTTTCATCAGTTCCTAGTTTCTTTTCACCAGCTTTGTACAAAGCCTTAGCATCCTTTGCAGACATTTCTCTATCAACTTCCATGCCTTCATAACGCGGGTTGCTTACACAAGCAAGCAAAATCTAGACGCGAAGACCAACTTTCAGTTAAAACATATCTTCCAACAATTCAAAAGAGCAAAAAAGGCGTAAAGATTCGACCTTTTTGTGATCCCCAGTAGCTTGTAGCTCAATGTCATTTTCAAGATAAGTTCCAAAACTCGAGTGGTAAATTTGCCTGAGAGTTTGTAGCTGCGCTGAAGTTCGAGAGCATACGACTTCAGTTACAGCTTCAAGATTTATAACTCCTGTGGTTAGCGCCTCCCGTAATACAGTGGCATCCCTTGTTGCAGGATCATGCATCCAAAGCAGAACTGCAGTCTATGACATTGACAATGAATTTCAACAGTCAAAACTAATGATTTTCAAATTCAAAATTTACTATCCCTAGTTTACAAATTGTAGTCAAACATTTTTCATAAGATAAAAAACATTTTATATAAAACCAACATAGATAAACCCGTATCTATAAAAACAACTATCCAACCAGATTTTGATATTTAAAATTAGCCTGTTTGACTGTAAAAGTCAAACTTGACCTTTGTTACTGTTACCTCCAACTTCCCACTAAGTTCAGAAGCCAAACGTGTGATAATGTCATCAGAATACATTGTCCTGTACTCTTGCTGGATATACGCCCGTTGCGTAGCATCGCGATGCGCGAGAATACCAATCACTGCAGCATTGTCACATCCAAATCCTGTTTCATTTCAACAAAACTGGGTATCAATCAAGATCAGATTTTGATTGAATATTTAATCAAATTTAATCTTAAGTTTACCTTTGAAAGCTTTATATAACTGAATTGCATCATCCCGGGGAGAAAACGGTACCGGAGAGACAGTCAAAGTCGCCATTAGCGATCGATCAGTGGCTTAGAGAGAAGAACAGAGTGAGTTTACAGAGAAAGAAACAGGGGAATTAAATAGAGGTTAATAATGAGCAAATGGTGTAGACATAATTGATATTATACGTCGTTTACTTGATCCAGCTCGAGGACAGTTGACTTGTTAAAGTCTTCCAACTATCCAAGTGGGTTGTAATGAAAAAATGTATGTGATAATGTGAAAGAAAAAAATTCAAAACTCATAAGTTGAATTTGGCTCGTATCTTTTTGACTTGATACATCTTTTTGCCATTGATTCACACATCACATGTAATGTATAGACTCATATCGACTAATATAAGTGTGATAAGAACAAGGAAAAATAATGGTAGTCAGTTTTGTGAGAATGATAGTAACGTGGTATGTGGAAAATTAAAAAAGAATAAAATAAAATTTGTTTAATTTGTGGCAAAGTGATTTGCAATGTGATAGTAATTATGGAGAAGGTCATCACGTTATCACTACATACATCTTTAGGGTGTGTATTCAAATCTCAAAACCGGGGTAGCAAAAAGATAGTAGCATAAATGTGGTGTAATTTCCTTTTGTTTATATCAGTTCTTCTAATTTGGTGTTTATTTGAATAAAAGTATTCATTGTTTGTGTCGGTTTTAAGCTTAACCAAAAAAGCTAGGTTTCCAATTTCTAAAACCTGTTTGGTTTTTTGATCTTTTTTTTAAATGAATTTTAATACTTTCAATTATGGGGAATTGGTCATTGGCAGTTACAACTAACACTCTAACTCTCATAACTCCAACTTAACATTGTTACTATGTTTTTATGCCACATAAACATGTCATGTATGATAAAAAAACCACGTAGATAACTTTTACATCAAATGACTCGTATTAACTTTTATATTTATATAAATATAAAAAATAAAAGCCCAAAACCCGGCTCAATCCGTTTTTACACCAGTTCAAGTGTCAAGTTGTGCTAAAACCGCTTCAAACACCCTTAAGACTTAAGAGCATTCATAATGAGCTCCCTAAATATTTGTGATTCAGTTCTTTGTATTTTAGAAAATTATTATGAGTAGTGGAGAATATTAAAAAGTTACCGTTCATTTGTATATTTAGAGAAACACTTTTCACCCTGGTTAATTTTATAAAAATGATTATGCATGGAATTAAAAAAAATATAATGATAAATGTGATAATTCTTAGCATAATTATAAAAAAGTTGTATTACTTTTTTTATAATTACATTAAAAATTATCACATTTATCGTTATATTTTTTTTATTCCATGCATAATCATTTTTTTGTAAGTAACTCCCGCAATAAATTTCCCTCTAATAATCAATCAATCAATTAATCTTTCCTGTTTTGCCCCATAATCACTACTTTATCTGCTACTTTGCCCTAATCACTCATCCGCCTCAATCCAATCACACCATCGTCGTAACCGTCAATCACAATTGCCACCGATCATCTTCACACTTCACCGGCAATGGATCCTCCGGTTCAACAAGCACAGCTAGCGGCAATACTCGGAGCCGATCCAGCGCCATTCGAAACTCTAATCTCTCATCTCATGTCATCATCTAACGAACAACGATCGCAAGCAGAGCTTATATTCAATCTGTGTAAACAAACTGATCCGAATTCGTTGTTTCTCAAACTAGGTCATTTGTTACAGTTATCTCCTCATATTGAAGCTCGTGCCATGTCAGCAATTCTGTTAAGGAAACAGTTAACTCAGGATGATTTGTTAGTGTGGAACAGGTTATCTCCGGCGACTCAATCTTCGATTAAATCTATTTTGTTAACTTGTGTGCAGAAAGAGGAAGCTAATACGATTATGAAGAAGCTGTGTGATACTGTTTCGGAACTTGCTTCGAGTTTATTGCCGGATAATGGTTGGCCGGAGTTGTTGCCGTTTATGTTTCAGTGTGTTTCATCTGATTCGTTTAAGCTTCAGGAATGTGCGTTTTTGATATTTGCTCAATTGTCACAGTACATTGGGGAGAGTTTAAGTCCGCATATTAAGCATCTTCATGGGGTGTTTTTGGAGTGTTTGACTACGTCTACGAGCTCGGATGTGAGAATTGCTGCGTTGAGTGCGGTGATTAATTTTATTCAGTTTTTAAGTTCTGGTGAAAGAGATAGGTTTCAGGATCTGCTTCCTGCGATGATGACGACGTTAACTCAAGCTTTGAATGGTGGTCAAGAGGCTACGGCTCAAGAGGCGTTGGAGTTGTTGATTGAATTGGCCGGGACGGAGCCGAGGTTTCTGAGGCGACAGTTGGTGGAGGTGGTTGGGTCTATGCTGCAAATAGCAGAGGCGGAGACATTAGAAGAAGGGACTAGACATTTAGCTATTGAGTTTGTGATAACTTTAGCAGAAGCTAGGGAGAGGGCACCTGGTATGATGAGAAAATTGCCACAGTTTATAAGCAAGTTGTTCGGGATTTTGTTGCATATGTTGTTAGATATTGAGGATGAACCTGCTTGGCATACGGCTGAAAATGAGGATGAGGATGCAGGAGAGTCCAGTAATTACAGTGTTGGTCAGGAGTGTCTTGATCGGTTGGCTATTGCTTTAGGTGGGAATACAATTGTTCCTGTTGCATCTGAGCAGTTACCAGCATATTTGGCTGCTCCTGAGTGGCAGAAGCGTCATGCTGCACTTATATCTCTCGCACAGATAGCTGAAGGATGTTCAAAGGTAACGATATTCTTTGGAGTTCATTTGATGTGGATTCGTTACTGTTTAATTGATTAATACATACGCGTTAACATGAAAATAAATCATTTTTCCTTTTTGGTGAGCCAAATATACTCTTTATTATTATATTTACATATAGTTGGTGCCTGTTATGTTGTATAAGCAGGTGTTATGCTTGTGTTTCTTATTGTTATGTTCTTTTGGGAAACTATACCACATCGAGTGTTTTTGTGATATTTTAAATGAATTGATGATACAGGTGATGATCAAGAATTTGGAGCAAGTGGTGACAATGGTGTTAAACTCATTTCAAGATCCACACCCACGTGTTAGATGGGCTGCAATTAATGCAATTGGGCAATTGGCCACAGATTTAGGCCCAGACTTGCAAGTTCAGTACCACCAAAGAGTGCTTCCAGCTCTAGCAGCTGCCATGGATGACTTTCACAATCCACGAGTTCAGGTTAGTAGTGTCATTTAAGCATACATGCTGTCTGCTGTAGGTTTAGAAGCATCTAAGAGATGATAGAACTTCGTTTAGATACTTGTTCAGTATTCCATTTTCATATCGAGTTATTTTGGCTTCATGCTCTTTGAAGCTTGATTTAATGCTAAGGAATTTGCTTACTGCAATTTGGTATAAAAAATTGAACTCTTGGCGTCTAGTTGTTATTATCTGTATTACCTTGGATGGCATCTTACATGTTGGATGCACTTATTTTCTTCATTTGATTGTTATTATCTATATTACCTTGAACTCCTGGCTTTTGATTTATTTGTGTGACATATTAGAATTTGTAGCATGCATTGTGCTCTTATAAACTGATATGGTGTCACGGTTGGTATAGTTCAGTTGCAAAAAGGAACGTTTATTGTCACTTCTTACCTTCTAATATATTTCTATTTATGTTCTGTAGGCACATGCTGCTTCAGCAATTTTGAATTTCAGTGAAAACTGCACCCCTGATATCTTAGCATCTTACTTGGATGGAATAGTGAGCAAACTGCTTGTATTGTTACAGGTAAGTAGTTGGGTGGATGTTGCTTCACTTGTGAGCAAAATAAGACCTTAATTTTTATTGATTGATATAATGATGTTTTATGTTTTTTTATAGAACGGTAAACAAATGGTACAAGAAGGGGCATTGACTGCTTTAGCATCTGTTGCTGATTCGTCACAGGTAACTCAGCATTAAGTATTTAATTTTTCACATCAAAACTTTACACTACATCGTTTCACTCACATAAATTGTTCATCAATAGGAACACTTCCAAAAGTATTATGACGCAGTTATGCCTTATCTTAAAGCTATATTAGTAAATGCTAATGATAAAGCTAATCGTATGCTTCGAGCTAAAGCCATGGAATGCATTAGTTTGGTTGGAATGGCTGTTGGCAAAGAAAAATTTAGAGATGATGCTAAGCAGGTATGCTTTCATTTGTTCCTTATTCATATTGGTTTAAATAACAACTACGAGAAAAGTATCTCCTTTTTTTCATAAAAAAATTAATAGTTGTGTTAATGGTTTTGATGGTTAAGGTGATGGAAGTGCTCATGTCATTGCAAGGATCTCAAATGGAGACCGATGATCCCACCACTAGCTACATGCTTCAAGTAGGTGTTTCTTTAGTTCAAAGTGCATCGTGGTGATTTTTATAAATTATAAGCTTGTGCTTATCAACCCTTTATGCCACTCTCTGGTATTGTAGGCATGGGCCCGGCTATGCAAGTGCCTAGGACAAGACTTCCTCCCTTATATGAGTGTTGTTATGCCTCCTCTGCTTCAGTCTGCTCAACTCAAACCTGATGTCATCATTACATCAGCAGATTCAGATAATGAAATTGATGATTCAGATGATGAAAGGTACCATATATTCTTTGCTTGTTTACTTTCTATATTTTATTTTATATCTAGTGACTATTGAGATTTGCATGCCTTGCAGCATGGAGACAATAACACTTGGTGATAAAAGAATAGGGATCAAGACTAGTGTCCTAGAGGAGAAAGCAACTGCTTGCAACATGTTGTGTTGTTATGCAGATGAGCTAAAGGAAGGTTTTTATCCATGGATTGATCAGGTTGTTTTTTTGTTCTTTATTTATTTGTTACTTGGGTAATGTTTGGTAGATAGGTTTAGGTACACAGCATGACATTGATACCTGTTAACTTTGTTTGTTTGATGGGTTGGAAAATTAAAAAAGAAACTTACACCCAAAGACTCAAACCCACCAAGGTGGGGTTTTGATTTATTGATGGCACAAAATTTTATACTTCCCCTGCTACCGTCTTATTTTTAATGCTTTTATGCAAATGAACAAGCAAATGCTAATGTTTATACTTAATAGGTTGCTCCAACCTTGGTGCCACTTCTCAAGTTCTACTTTCATGAAGAAGTTAGGAAAGCGGCTGTATCTGGTATTTTGTCTGATTTTTTCTCATTTTGCATTTCCTCAAATCACTGGTTATACACAACTTTTAAATGAGGTTTTTTTGTAGCCATGCCTGAGTTATTGCGGTCTGCAAAGTTAGCCATAGAGAAAGGGCTCGCTCAAGGTCGTAATGAATCTTATATAAAACAGCTGTCTGACTACATAGTTCCTGCTCTGGTTGAAGCTTTGCATAAGGTGATGCTCTTTCTTTCCATATAATACTTTCTAGAGGCGACACAATTTTGTTCGTTTGTTTATTAGTGGGTTGATTCTGGTTATGTTTTATTTTTAACGGGTCAGAGGGGCAAGATAAATGTGCTCAGCATATTGGTTTATATTGTTGCAGGAACCTGATACAGAAATCTGTGCAAGCATGCTGGATGCTTTAAATGAGTGTATACAGGTTTGTTGTTTCTGTTTAATGTCCTTTTTTGTTTCGGTTTTTTTCAATAAAGATTTAAATTAATAATCACAATCATGTAGCTTTTAAACGCACATAGATTGTTGAGTTCTTTTTATTTAAGTGTTCTTTCGTCATGGATCAGGTATCTGGACCACTGCTAGATCAAAACCAGGTGAGAAGCATAGTGGATGAGATCAAACAGGTAATCACGGCAAGTTCAAGTAGAAAAACCGAAAGAGCGGAAAGGGCGAAAGCTGAAGATTTTGACGCCGAGGAAGGAGAATTGCTTAAAGAGGAGAATGAGCAAGAAGAAGAAGTCTTTGACCAGGTTTTTATTCAACAATCCTTTTCCCATACCGACTTCAAATAATTCAGTTTTATTTAATATTTTATCTGTTTCCTTGTCTCTCTATCATGCGGTTACAGATTGGCGAAATATTGGGAACATTGATAAAAACATTCAAAGCCTCTTTCCTACCTTTCTTTGACGAGATGTCATCATATTTAATGCCTATGTGGGTGAGTAATAATGTTGATTCATATTCATTATTCAGTGAAACAAGTTGTTTTAACCTCTATCTGAATCGTTTTTTAGTTTTTTGATGAATTGAGTGATAATTAGAAACTTTAATCTTTTTGAAGAATAAATATAATGTTACGAAGTTTTGTAGTGTTGAATATGAAAATTAAGACTTACGGTTTATATATGAAATTAATATAATTTTTTGTTATTTGCTAAACTTAGTTATTCCTTTATTTTAGATTTGTTTTGAGGATTAATAATGACTCTAAATTTACTTAATCTAAGGGCAAGGACAAAACGGCTGAAGAAAGGAGGATTGCTATATGCATCTTTGATGACGTGGCAGAGCAGTGTCGTGAGGCAGCTCTAAAGTATTACGATACATATCTTCCTTTTCTTTTTGAAGCGTGCAATGATGAGAATCCAGATGTTCGACAGGTCAGCATGATGGCCGACCAAGATGTTGTTTCTGATTTGTTTTCATATGTCCTGAACCGTATTTTTTTTCCTTTACTCTAGGCAGCTGTATATGGACTTGGAGTGTGTGCGGAATATGGTGGTTCTGCTATAAAACCACTTGTTGGAGGTAAATATAAAGAGACCCACATGGATAGCATTTTCAGTTTTTATGCTATGTTTATATAATTTCTGAACTTGATTTTTCAGAGGCTCTATCAAGGCTAAATGTTGTAATCAGACACCCTAACGCGCTCCAGCCTGAAAATGTGATGGCATATGATAATGCTGTTTCTGCTTTGGGGAAAATTTGTCAGTTTCATCGTGATAGTATTGACTCCACTCAGGTATGCTTGTGACTAGTAAAAATTTTTACATCTATAATTGTTCAAAGAATTTGTTTATAGTATTTTATTATTAATCTGATTAATGGTTTATGTATATTTGTTTGGCAGATTATTTCTGCATGGTTAAGCTGTTTGCCAATCAAAGGAGATCTTATTGAGGCTAAAGTTGTTCATGAGCTACTTTGTTCGATGGTTGAAAGGTAAGTGGCTGAATGATGCCGTCTTTTGGTTCTCCGTTTCTAGTTTGTATTCTTGTTTGGAATAAAGAAAAAGTTTTATGTACTACTTTTAACAAACCCAGCTTCTCTATAATACAGGTCTGACATGGAACTTCTGGGTCCCAACAACCAATACGTGCCCAAAATTGTTTCTGTATTTGCCGAGGTTAGTTGTCTTTTATTAGTGAATTTTTTCCGGGTTCCTTTCTACCAAATGCGAGTCTTATTTGACCATATCTGACACAGTAATTGTTTAAAAAAATAAAAATTTGGACGAAAAACGTGGGCCAACCTAATTGATCTGACCCATTACCCAACCCATTCGCACTGCCCCGCTTGTATAACTACCTTTGTTGGTAGTAATGGTATACACTATACAACTTGCATTTGTCAGACAATTATTGGAGTATTTATGTTATATGTGACACAACATAACTAATACCTACTTTTATCTACCTTTCAACCTGCTTTAAAGAACTTAATGTTTTTGCTGAGTTATATATGTTTTTTTTATTAATTAATGCAAACTTTTATGGAATTTTAGATACTTTGTGCCGGCAAAGATCTCGCAACAGAACAAACAGTTAACCGAATAGTCAACCTTCTGAGACAACTCCAACAAACACTTCCGCCCGCCACCTTTGCATCAACTTGGTCATCTCTGCAGCCACAGCAGCAACTTGCAATACAATCCGTCTTTACATCATAACACAGTCATCATCATCATCATCATCATCATCCAATCTTATATATATACATACACACACACACACACAAGAAGCTGTTAAAAACATCAGCTCTTGGTTATTTGTGGAAATTCATGTTGGTTTTTGAGCGTGTCACCCATTCTTTGCGACATAAGATCATTTTTTCAGCGTGATGTCACGTAACAACCTCGGATAGGTTGTTTGGAAGAAAAAGATGCATGTTTGATATTCCTTTTGTATATTGTGTATGTACTATTATTACTGGTCATCTATGGTTGTGAGATTCATATGGGTTGGGTCATCAAGAGTTGTTTTCCTAAAACAACAAGAGTTGTTTTCCTAAAACAACTCTTGATGGAGTTTTGGGTTTTTTTTCTTTATTTTTATATATTGTGATATAAATTCATAACTTATTCTTTACTACCCATTTTTTTGTTTTTGTTATTTATAGAAACGATCATATTTCGTTTGTATAGAAGTAAGTTTGGTCAACTTAAATGATCTAACAAATCGCTCAACTTGGTTCTGATTGAACCCACATGCACACACTTTTTAACAACTTGTGTCAAAAGGCAGCTTCTATAAAGACAGCTTCTTGATAATACAAGTTACTTTATTAGTACTTTATCGTATGGCCATTTGTCTGATGTTATAAGGCTTATTCTTAGAATAAAAGTTCTATCACCAATGTTACTTCCCAAAAGAATCTCCGCTTCAATAACATGATTGTAAAGACCTACAACCTTGAGTCTTATGCCATTACAGAGATCATTCTTTTGATCAACGTGTCTTAAAATCATTATAGGACCTTCTACGTAAAGACCATTAAGATAGTCGGGTGAGTATAGATTTGCAATAAGATAATCATTAGCATGCTCTTCCTGGCATATGCTATTCGAACTTAAGTATTCTTTTTTTCTTCTCCCGAGAAAATAGAAAGCAGTCGATCATTTATTTCTTGGACAACTTCATTTTTGGAGCTAATATTGTCATGTCTTGGAAAAAACTTGGATCGTTGCAGTTAGTAAGGAAATTAGGATACACAAAATCAATAAGATCCGAAAGAAGATCATTTGAAGGACAAATAAACAAATCTTGTGGTATATCAATTAATAAGTAGATGTGTTTACTATCTTAAAGCGACATGATGAATGTGTGAAGTACTAATGGTTTGTTCCCGCACATCTCTCTTTCGACCTTAGCACTCCATAGAACGAGCTCTCGACAATAATGGGGAAAATCAACTACCAAGTCATAGCATTGCTCTTGAAAGTCCTTATCCCACAACTTCACTGAATCTACATTGCCACGATATTGTTCCGTGTAATAGATGAAGTTGAGAGCAAAGGTCACATGTGTACAAATAAAATTAATCATATTACCCCCTCTTTGTTTAACGACCTTTTTAATAATACGTCTTTATGATTACTTAATTGAAATGATAAAATTCAATGTTGTAACATATAATCATATATGCTGTTTTTCCTTGAATATTAAACACACAGTTAAGAAAATTTACCGTGGTGTCTTAATAACCAATCAATTTTAAACGATAAATTTCTTTTTCTAGTTTGTGAGACTTGAACTCCTTATCTATTTAACTTTGATGCTCTTAGAGGTTTTGCGTTTTTCATTAGGCCACCAACCCCAGTGGTAATGGATATATTCTTAAACGACCTGTTTATTTATTAATCATATATACATTTTTTAGACCGACCATTCAGGAATCCAGTCCATTTCAAATAGTACAACAGACCCATTAAAAACAAGTCGTCCCAATCACCAAGCCAAAAAAAACCTCAAGATCACGATTTAAACCTGAGAGCCTTATAAAAGGACTAGATCATGTCCATACCGTTGAACCAGGAGGTGAAAGGAATAGAACACGACTTAGTTATTGAAACATTCAAAATAATTATTGAAACACGTTCCTCCTCTCTATCTCCTTATATGTAGAGTAAATTACAATTTTGGGCCTTTATAATAAGGCAAATTACGGATCGTGGCCTTTATTTTAAATTATTGCACTGGTTGGCCTTTATATAAATTTTTCTCACGGTTTAGGGCTTTTAAGTTAACGCCCGTTAACTTTTTTGGTTAAGTCTCCTCATGTGCAATGCACATAGGGTATTTATGTCAATTTACCTCCTAAAGTTCCCTATTTTTCTCACGCTTTTGCTTCTGTACAATAATTCCTTCAAAAACACCCATCGTTTTCAGTTCCGGCCGACGGAGGATGATCGTGAAGACGCACCAGACGACGGCGTTTCGGTTTCATCTTCTGTTCTCTGTTTATCTTCTGCTTCAAGTTTCTCTTTGATTTCTATTGCTTCTCTTCCGTCATTGATATCTTCGAGCCATTGAAATGCGGTATTGCTTCTTGACGGCGACATAGATCTAGCTTTTCTCCCTCAATCTCGCGGTTGAAAAACCCTAGCTCTGCTATACTTACGATCTACATCTTCACTGTCTTCGATTTTGTGTTGTGCAACTAACGGAGCTTCATCAACCAGATCCTCCTGAGGATGTTGAAGGTGAGATGAGAGTTTCATAGGCCGGATCTGTCCATTGAAGATGATGTTGAATGATGATATATATAACACACGCTTATTTCATAGGCCGGATCTGCAGCTCCAGACGCCATTGATGGATGTGTTTTCCGGCAAGGTTTTTTAGGTTGCAGATCTCGGATCGTTTTCCGGCGAGTTTTCTGAATCTAGATCTACAACCCAACACACACTTATTATATAAACATGATTTGTGATGAAATCATGATTTGTGATGATATATAAATTGATCTATATAAGTGGTGGTGGTTGACGGAAATGAAGTTGGTATTGGTGGTGGTAGTGATGGTGGTGGTTATAGATATGAAGAAGATGATGAAGATCTTAATATTTGATGAAGAAGATGATATTTAATAATAATAATAATAATAATAATAGATGTAAAATGACCATAATGCCCTCGTGTGCATTGCACATGAGGGGATTTAACTGAGAAACTTAACGGTAGTTAATTTAAAGGCCCTAAACCGTGAGAAAAATTTATATAAAGGCTAACCAGTGCAATAATCTAAAAAAAAGGCTACGATCCGTAATTTGGCTTATTATAAAGGCCAAAAATTGTAATTTACTCTTATATGTACATGCATATATATATAGAGCGATAGAGCAAGAAAGAGTGTCCCAATAACCGAAGCGTATTCGTTTAACAGCAACCCGACCAACGAATAAGCAACCCGACCAACGAATATTGTATATTTGTATAAAAGAAAAAAAAAAGTGAAAGGCACCGTCTGATGTGGATCCCAGTGTCCACCTCCTTTATATTCTCCCAGTTCAACACGAGTCACCAACGACCAAAAACAATTCAACAAACAACACAACACACCATCTCCCTTAATTAAAATTAAAAAAAAAAGATTCTTCCTTTCTTCCCCATCTTCTTCACCTTTATCCATCTGGTAAGCTTTTCTTTCTTCTTCTTACAATTCTTGGTTCATTACATCATATACATATACATATATGCAAGCTGTGTTCATCTTCACTTTTCATATACTTATACACACATCCACTTCCTTAAGGTTCTTGCTTTGTGTTGATTGATTCATGGCTATATTTACTTTGGGTTTTGTTTTGTATGTTCAGTTGATTTCAAGATTATTTAATCTCGCCTTTTAAAGATTGACCCAGATACCATTTTCTTTCATCACTCAATTTCTTTTCTCGTTCTTGTGTTTTTACTTTTAAAGACTGCTTTTTTTAAAATAAAAATATTGGAAGAGTTGTTCTTATAGGGTTTTTTGCAGTTATCTTGAACTATATTATTGCAAAAGCAAATTTGTGCTATTGATTAATGAATCTTGAAGAATTGTGTCATTTGAATGGTGTTATGCTTTGTAGATTGAAGAATCTTGTTTTAAATCTAAATAGTATACCCCAATACAGAAAGTGGTCAATGTTTGACTTTTAAAGTGTCATTTGACTTAACAGTTGACCATAGTGAATTTCAAGTGGTCAAAACAAGCTATTTTTTATTTTCAAGATGTAAAAGATATGGGTTTGTGAAAAAAATTTGTTTTTTATTACTCTTAAAACAGGTGGAATAGTTTCTTCACAAGCATTTGTTGGTTTGAGGTTTCAAGAAAATGTCTGGTGGTGAGGTTAGAAATGTATCTCCAGGAGATATACAAATGGTAAAGTTTTTGAGCCACAAGTAAAAAATCTCGTATATTTTGATGTTTTGAAATATAATCTAAGTGGTATTATCGTTTGGTTCCAGGTTCAAAATCTAATAGAACAATGTCTGCCATATTACATGACTCAGAAGCAGGTGATGGATATTATCTATCAGCAAGAAAAAATAGAACCGAGCTTTACTGAGCTTGGTATGTGATACAACTTCTTTATATAAATTTTCATCGGTATGTACTATGTTATGTATGTTTATGCCAATCCAGTAAAAAAGTTATCTTTTTTATAGTTTGGCAGAAACTTGAAGAACAAAATCAAGAATATTTTAAGGGATACCATTTGAGGTTGATGGTGAAAGATCAAATAATGGAATTTAATAAGCTTCTTGATAGACAAGCTGCATTGATGCAACAGTTGGGCCCGACTGGAGTCAATTTCCAACATCAATCTAATGGATCTCATCTGCCAGCAAGTGAGTATTTTTCGGCTCAAATTTCACTTAACATAATCCATCATCGTTTCGTAAATTTTTAAAAGAGAAAATGTATCATTTTTATTTTCCAGTGCATCAGAATTCAACATGCTATGCACCCGAAAATACTGGTATTCAACTGAAGACAGAAAACATCACGAGCTTCTCGAGAGCATTTGACAACTGTGGACTGCCAATACCCTCCGGGGACCCACAACCGCATTCTAGAAGGATCGATGTTCCACCAAATATGTTGTTGGCTCAAAATTCAAATGTTGGCATAACAAATGGCGTCTCTGTGAAAACAGAATCAAATTATTTGGGAAATTCAAGATTTATCTATGGAACCAATGGCAATGTTCTAGAAGCACAGCCCACGATCGGTGATGCATCTGCTTCGTCTTTTAGTTGTTTGGAATCTGACCCACATCAGTTGAATGGATCACTTCTTAATGATGGTTCTTTGTTCGGTTTGTTGGATCCTATGTCTCAGAACTTTGGTTTGTCAGACTCGACCCCAGACTTCACCAATAGTTCTGGTATTCCTCATTTTCCTCTTTCTTTTTACATATAGCTATACGTGGCGGTTATGATCTGTTTACTTATCAATGGGTCAATTTGGGTTGTGTTTTATCAAGTAAAATTGCCATGAAATGTGACCAAAGATCCCGAGTTTGACAATGTGGGGAACAAGATATAATTCTCATCAAAAGGAATTTAAAGTCAATTTTTGACATAATTAGGTTAGGGGTGAAGGTTTAAGTTTCGTAAATTCGGCAGTGTAAATCTAAGGATATGAAACTTGTTTGGTTTAGTATATTTGTCAAAAGCTGAAAATTAACTCCTAAACTAGTCAACTTTTGAACTTTAATTCCTTTTAAACTTTCCAAAATTTTATTTTAATGCATATATTTATGTATGCCCATATGCATATGGATCATTAGTCTAATAATATTGTTTAACCATGATTGGCACATTAATCATTTTTTAATTACATACAAAGAATTGTTTGCTGGTCAACCCGACACCATACGCCCATACAAAACAAGATTTGTCTCAACCGAACCCATTTTGACATGTTATGCAACCCATCTGGATCGCCCATCATTGCACCTCGATGTATAGTCATTTGTATACATTTAACAACATTTTTGTTAATTTCTAGACATGCTAGAGAACTTCTCCAGGTCTGCTTTTCTATCATCAGATAGAGACAATTTCTTGGACTCTCATAGCAGTACCGTAGAGCATCAAGGTAGTTTATTTTTTACGTCAAGATTTTCTTTATCTTTTTAAATTTTTTTATTAACATCAATTTTGTCTATCAGGCGAAAATAAGAGGTTGGACATACCAGAAAACTTAGGTTTCGAAGATTTTGGCAGCGAATCGTAGAATAACCGAATGGTATTATTCTTGATCTACATTTCTAAGTTTTGGTTCTTGTCAGTAAATCATAAAACAATAAAATGACATTATTATATCATTGTTTTTTTTGTTGGTGCAGGTGGTGGAACTATTCTTGTAGGATATAAATCTTTGTAAATAAATAGCTTTGTTATGAAGGTTCCAAGTGTTGTAGATTGGTGTGTGCAATGAAGAGGTAATTATTATTTTAAGATGCTTGTTTACAAGTGTAGGCATTAGAAATGTGTTTTTAAGGGGCTAAATACCAAATGATTTGACAAAAACTTTATGTTATTAAACACAGAATGATCATGAATATGAATATGATCGTCCTAGAAATAAGAAAACGATACGTTTGATTGTTGCAAAATATGTTTTGTACATGGTTATATGTTTTTGTGTAACACCCTAGGCAAATCCCACATTGGCCATGGGCAGGAGAGATCTGGGATTTATAAGGAATGTCCGACCTCAAATACCAACAACGCGTTTTGGGGCTTAATGCTAGTGGATGAGTGGAAAACTCCACAGTTAAGCGTGCTCGGATGACAGCAATCTCAGGATGGGTGACCATCCTGGGAAGGTTTCACTCGGGCAACCAAAAGCAAATCCGTGAGCTCTAATGTAGCAAAGCGGGCAATATTGGTGGTATGAGGGGCCGGATGTTACATTTTGTGTCAAATATGTTTAAAAATAGGCAAACTGGATTATTATAATCCGAAGTATGACTTGTTGACCGATAACAATTTGTATTAATAGTTTCACAAATGAAAGTCCTAACTTCCACTTTCATTGTGTTAGTCCTCGTAGCATAATTGTTTTAGTTTTACTGATAGCGTTTGTAATATCAGATACTGACAGCTGCTCACGGTATGCATTTTCCCCTGATATGACATGTGCGTGTGAGGAATATATGAAATGAATACGCGGTATGGGACAAGATATGCTTGGAAGTCTGTAATATCAACAATATTTGCTACATCAAAGCATAATGAAGTTGTTAAAGATAATATAATTTGAGAAATGAGTCTGTTTAAGTTTGTATGATACTATATAAGTTGGTCTGTTAACGTCTAACGGTCTCCTGCATATGTCATAAATTGCTTCGTCGTCCGATAGGAACGCGGTCATTTGTATGTTCTAGAAGAGAATGTGTAGACAGCACACTATTGTGTGGCTCATCTGGTGAACCTAAGCTTTGACTTTTTACCATAGTCAACAGACAATCTTCCAAACTAGACATTGGCCACACATTTTCCTTCTTATGTGTCATGAACATTTGTAGCCTAACGTTTACACCGGTCATGCTCTCATCTTTTGGCCAGTTTAAAAGTCACACAACATAAAATTACATGAACAATAGTCCCATTCAAGACGGAAAAAAAACCATAAACTTCTATTGACCTCGTGACTCTAGAATATGTTGTAACATCCTAATATGGTTAGATTCGTGTATTTAAGTCAAAGTGGTAGATCATTAATTTTTGTAGTCCGGCGATGAAAAATCATTGGACTAATAATTTTTTTTCTTATCACTATGTTTCGGGTCAGGTCACACGATAACAACTCTAAATAATATATAATTTTCTTTATTAAATCAAATGACCATTTTTACTCATAAAAAATAGATACTTTTTTAACAAACATGATGAGTATCTAGAAGAATAATTGCAACGCAGCCCGACGATCTTTAAGATCTTTGATTTAATCAATTTACACTTCTTTACTTCTTATGCTCGCATATGTTGTTTCTGCTTGTTTGATTTCACAAGTCCACGGTTCACAATATAAGTCCCTTTGTTAATTTTGTTAAATGAGTTTTTAAGTTTGGACCTCAAAGACTTTTTGTTAAATACTTAAATGAGTTTTGTTAAATAAGCTTAGAACATCCCAAGTTCCCACTAACAAATTTAAATAACCTTTATTACATGTAATTTTTATTCACCGGAAGAGCTTAATACATCTTATCTTATACATGTATATTTTTATTCACGAGGACGAACTTAACACATATAATACATGTAATTTTTTTCACGAGAGCGAACTCAATATCTAAAATAAATTTTATGGTATTAAAGTAAAAATTGATACACTACCAGTAAAAAAACGTACATGATTTAAGTGATACCATGACGAACGAATGACCGATCGAACCTACCGTTGAGGCGGTGAGTATTCCAAAATTGAAGTCGGTCAAAGTGTTGAATCCCAAAACCACATGGCACAAAAAAAAATCTTCAAGCTTGAACACACTAAACTAAACTAAAGCCATAAACCACAAAACTGTTGTATGTGTGTGTGTGTGATCAAACAAAGGCCAAAACGCGAGTCGAAGATCGATCCAGACACAACGCAACACAACACTAACTCACAAAACCCTTACAATTTTCATCGCTCAAATCCGAATCATTCGTCATCTCTTTCTCTTCTCTCGATCAATTTGCTTAATTACTTAGCACAATTCGCGCACTGCAGATCTCATTAATCACTCGTAAGTTCTATATTGCAAACTCAGTTGTAATTTTCCCGATTTTTTTCGCATTTTCACCTAATTAGAGCTCGATAATCTCGTTTAGTTTATACGATTGTTACCTGATTACTGACTTATTTCATTTTTATTGTTCTATAGCTGAAATTGAAACCCTTAGTTGCTGAAACCTTGGTTTGAGCACTTCAATCATTCTATGCAGTGGCAAATAGCTTGATACGATAAGGTGAAGTGTTATAGATGTTTAATTGTTTGCTGTCAGGTGTAAAATTGCTATTAAACTTAGCATCTGCTTTGTCTATGTTAATTTTTTTTTTTTTGGGGGGGGGGGGGGGTTGTGAGTTCTCAATGAATTTTGCCGTTGGTATGTTGGTCTGGTATTTTGTTTGATAAATGGGTTATGGTTTTAAGTTATTAGCTCAATTGTGCTGGAATTGAATCAGGTTTGCTATTCTAGGGCTTGCTAGCTATTGGTTATGATCTAAATTAATCTCTATGTGTTTTAAGTTATTTAGTGTTTTTTTCTATTCCATCTATGAAATTATTCTTGATATGAACTAATAATAGTGTTATTTGGATTTGATTTTGTTTTGTTTTTCAGTTTGATTGAACGGATGTACGTATGTGGCTTTTAAAATGCAATCTATGGAATAACACGCAAAGTCTTGACCTGATTTGAACTTTCGTGGGCCTTCAATTGCGTTAGGGATGTGGACAAATGTCTTTAAAATTGTATGTTTCTTTCCTTTACTCGGACTTCTAAGTTTTTATATATTATGACTGTTATTTATGGTATACAACTTGACGTTGTTATGTAGTTTATCGAATCTAGAATTATACTTGGTTAATTACTAAAGTACTGGATCTTCTCCTGTTTTGAATGTATAGGTTTATCTATCAGTTTGGAGAACTTAATAAATAATAGTATATTTCGTATGATTTAAGGAAAATAAATTAGATGAGGTGACGGGGTGTATTGAATTGGAATTCTCATTGATTTTTGTAAAGATTACGTAAGAACAATTATAATGACAAATTACCCCATTTATCGCATGTTTCTTATTTATTCTCTTTGACTTTTCTGAAGGGCGGTCTACATCAAGTGTCATGGTTCCAGTTTCTCCCAAATGAATCTGATCCCAGCCTATCCGATAGAAGGTTCCTTGTTTTGATAATTTTAGATTTTCTTTTCTATATTATGTTTAGGAACAATATCTTATAATTTGGTCTTTTTATGTTCAAGTTAGTAAGAGTTTTTAGCTCTTTCTGAATTGTCTAAGGGTTTTGGACAGTTTAAAGTCGAATCAGAAGGATATTGCTGCACAATTGGTTCTTTCATCCCATTTGCAATTGCAAAAAGATGGGTTTCTTAGTACGTGGAGTAATTCTTTTGTTGGGCCTTGGGATCCATCTCAGGGACTACATAACCCTGGTAACTGCCTGTCTTTCCATCATTCATTTAGCAACTAAATCATCATATTTATGCCTCCAGTTAATTTGTTACTTCACAAAATGTGCAGACGAGAAAATCAAATTGTGGCTTTTTGTTCCTGGCCGCCATTCATCTGTTGTTGATAAGGCCAAAGCTGCTGTATCTAAACTAAGAGGTACATTAATAATACGCATTATTTTTTACTATTTTGTATTGTTTTACCAATTTTCAGTTTGGAGACATTGTAATTTATGTTTATAATGTGTTGCAGTTTTTGCATCTGGAGTGTGGTTAGCACCTGGGGATTCTGAAGAGGTGGCAGCTGCACTCTCTCAAGCTCTAAGGAATTGTATCGAAAGGTTTATCTTATGCTTTTTCTGTTATTCCTTTTCAGATTTAACTTTTGTAAAATGTTTATATAATAAATTTTTGAATATATGTTTTTTTTATTATTGTTGATAGAGCATTAATGGGACTTTCATACATGAGATTTGGGGATGTATTCTCAAGATATCACCCATCTTCACAAGGAGAAGAGCTGTTCAGGTGTGTAAATTAATTTTGTAATGTTAAGTATTTTACCTTTAATTATATCAACACATGTTGACTAATTGACCTATGTAGGAGAGGCCAGCCGGTGCTTGAGTTCATCTTTACTGCAACGGAAGAAGGCGTATTTGTTCATGTCATAATCTCGGCAAAGTTTGTCACCTTCATTTTTCCTTTTTTCTTTTCTTGTCATTATTTGAGCCTTGAATTGCTATATGTTTATGGTAAATTTATATAGCCCTTTTTGATATCAGGCATGTTAGGGCACTTTCAAATGGTGACATGGAGACAATCTTAAAACGCACATCCAACACATCCAGTCATTCCAGTGTCAGGCTTCCAGGTCATTTTAGTTCACTCACCTCTTCTCTTTTTTGTTATTAGTGCTTGGCTAGATCAGCAAGGGGGTGCTTGGATGTGCATTCTTGAAATGCTTATGTAGTATTAATCTGTATTCACTTATTCAGAACATTAGCTTTTGCAAATTGTAATAATCATTTTTGGTGGTTTTAGGATGTTTAACCAAGTTTGATTATATAAAAACATAATAGATAAGATAATGGTGAATCTAGATGGTTCAGTTTACCCCTTTCTTTGATAACAGTTCTGTTGCAGCTTGTATCAGATTGGATATTTGGGCCTTATGTAATAAGATAATCATAAGCAGTACTTGGTTACTCTCAACAGGCAACACTATGAACTGATTATTTCGGCTTAAGATAATTACTGTCAAATCTCATTCAAACAATTATAAATTAAATATTTATTGAAACTGGTACCACAAGGGAAAATGTGAGCTTGCAGTTCATTTTAAGTCAAAGAGAGAAAGTGATCTTTAAGTTTGACTGTTACTCTAGTTAACATTCTTGAAGTTTCACTTTTGCAGTTATTGTGTCACCTCATGGGATGCGTGGCAGAATTACTGGAGTTTGTCCGGGTGATCTCGTGAAGCAATTATATTTCAGGTGGAGTTACCATTATAACATTATTAAAGTATCACCAACCATTATTTCATAAACTTATTTCCTTGAAAACTCAATGATGAAAACACTCACGAGTTATGTTTTTTTTTGTGTGTAAACACCATCTTACAGTTCTGGGAAGTTTAAGGCTATAAATGGAATTGTAGGTCTTCCAAACCAGTTTTCTCAGAGTTCTGTTTGTCAATTGAGGGGCCAAAACTGTTATCTTGAAGTAACCCTAGGGTGTGAAAATGTTGAAAGTGAAAAATCCCTTCCACCAAACTCAAATATGAATTCAAAGAATCATATATCTGAATCTACCGGTGTCACAAAAGAATATGAAAAAACATTTATTTATCCAGCCGAGGCAGTTCTCGTCCCACTTGTACAAACTTCATCCGCTAGATCATCTCTAAAAAGGTACCTCTTCTAACTTTTTCTTCATCTTTATTTATTATTTTAGAAAATGAGGTTGCAGTAAAATCTATACTTTCACCAGCCAGAGACATGCAGAGACACCAAAATGGCTAAACATAACTCTTTAGTATTAACCATCTTTAACCATGGCAACAAAATGGTGTAGTTTCTTTGGTGTAACACTATTCAGCATCCCTTTACACCATTTTCTTGTGAGATGTGATACTTCAGTACACCACAATTCACACATTTTTTAACATGCAAGGTGTTTAAACTCTAAAAGATATATTATGAAAACAACCTCATTCAGACATGTAATACGAGTACCATATTGAAAAGGAACAATTGCATATTTACCCATATAAACACCCTCTAATTGCATATTTCCCCAACTAAAAATATCAATGGCATGTATCCCCAATATTATTAAAAAATGGGTATATTTGCAATTAAAAATGGGTATATATTTGCAAATTAAAATGTTTTGTAAGGGGAAATATGCAATTGATATTTTTTTATTGGGGAAATATGCATTAAATGTTTAATCAATTTACTTTTTGACCTATATATTTAATTTGGACAAGTTAATTTTTAAATCTAAATAATTTAGTGTAAATAACTTACAACAGTTTTGTGCATGCATTGGAGTTGAAAGAAATTTGGTGTAAGCATATTCCAAGAATATGATCTTTATTCATGAAGAAAGATCTAAATTTTTGGTAGATGCATTGAAGATGCTCTAATAAAATTACGTCTTCTTATCTTGTAGATTCTGGCTTCAAAATTGGATGGGACCATCATTATCCAGTTCATCGTTCTCTATGCAATGGTAAGTTTAATTGTTTAAGAAATTTATTTATTCGATTATATACTATAGTTTTATGGTAATTTTGGTTTGGTGTTTTGCAGTGATGCTTTTGGTACCATGGATGGATCGTGGCATGATAGTGACATGCAGGCTCAGCTGGGTTACAATAGTAGTGGGAATAGTAATAGTAGTAGCATTAGCACTAGTTCTTCTAGTGATAGTGGTTATAGAATGACTGGTGAAACTGGTGATCTTGAGGCTGATGCTGATTCACTATCTTGCATGAAGTCTGGTTTGACCTCTGCTGACCAAATGCATATTGATGGCTCCAAAATGGTATGGGTATCTATTTAAAGTAGTAAAAACATAAAATAAAACCCAATGTAATTCATGTACATTATGCAGGGCAGTAAGCGTTCCAGAACTGGAATGACCGAGTCATATGGTCAGGCTGGTGCAATCATTAATGCACCTATGCAAGATGGATACAATTCAATGGAAATCAACAATGATCAAGGTGGGTCCCAGTGGGACTGGGATGATGATGACAGAGGCATTGTCATGGATATCCAAGCACTTCTCTCTGAGTTTGGGGATTTTGGTGATTTTTTTGAAAACGATGTTTTGCCATTTGGGGAGGTAAGTAATAGAAAAATGAAATCTTTCACTTTTAAGTTAATTTGGTTTTAGGCAATTCATCTAACTCTATCTACTAACGATTTTGATGTTTTCTTATATGGTGAAAAGCCCCCGGGGACTGAGGAGTCACAAACACCCATGTTTTCTGCAAATGATGGTGGAGATGCAAGTAGCAGCCCGTTTACTGGGATGATTGATACCTCTGACCCAATGATTTTACCTCTTGGGTTTTCTTCATTTGAGAGTTTTAATCCACCGCCGCCAGTAGAAGAGTCAATAAGCAAAAATCAAGAAATTACAAAAGATGCTTTGTCTTCTGGGTCAATGAACTATAATCCGCCAGCACCAATATCTACTGAATTTGATCACTTGATAAAAGAGGAAGCCTTAATGACATTTGCTCCAGAATACGGAGCAGTCGAAACTCCGTCAATCGATTTGTTATCATCTGTTATTAAAAGCCCATATATTCCTAAATCCCGGGCAGCAGAGAGTGCAAATTCAAGTACAAATAATTACATTTACTCTGCAATACCTCCTCACCATGATGCATCAGATGATAAACCAATCGTTGGTGCAAACTCAAAAGACAAATACCTGCTTCAATCGAGGAAATACTACACTCATATTGAAAGCGGAAAAAATGATACAAAAGACGAAAAACCGTCATCTCGTGACAATATTGTTGAAGAGGTTGCCCCGTCAATGTTTTTGGGTTTTAATTCTTCAAATGCTGGTCTTAGGACGTCAAATACCCGGTATAAGATAACAGAAAGTTTTCTTATCTCGTCAAAAACGGCCATTGCAAATGAGCTTGAGTGCATTATGTTTCAGGCTTTTATGTGCAAAATAAGGCATATGCTATTAACTCCCACCAGCTCGTTGCAGATGAGTCAATTATCTGGAAGTAATGTTTTGTATCAAATGCATGGTGAAGCAAACCTTTTAGCGGATAATATTTCTCACAAATATGATATAAAGAAGAAAGAAACGCTACCTGTTCGAATCGCGGGTGATTTAGACAGCGGGTTGCTTGACGGGTCTTTGAATTCACCTGTCGGTGTTTGGCGAACTGTTGGTGTCACTAAAGGTTCAAAACCCATGACAGCGGGTATGGAACCTTTTGGCTCATTACCTCATAATTCGTTTAATGAGGAAGGAATGCTGTCATATGGTCAAAGGCAACCACTTTTGGAGCTTTTAGATGGAATGCCGTTTCTTTTTCAACAAGCAACATCTTTTGTTGATGTCACATTAGATGCAGATTGTGGGGATGGGCCATATGGTTGGTTGGCAATGCAGGAGCAGTGGCGCCGTGGGTTTTCATGTGGTCCATCTTTGGTTCATGCTGGTTGTGGTGGGGTTTTGGCTTCTTGTCATTCACTTGATATTGCAGGTGTTGAGCTGGCAGACCCACTTTCGGCTGATGTAAGCGTTTTTACTTTTTAAGTACTCTGTTATACGTTCTGGGTTTTGATTTATGGATACTTAAATGTCATTTGTGGTTAACTGATTATTTAGGTGTCACTAATCAGTTTTGAATAGCCTGTTTCATACAGCTTGAAACAAAGTTGATTATACAAGGGTAGATTTTTAACTATCTATTGACCCCTTAGTTTAATCTAACTTGAGAGACATTCTCTCTGTTCACAAAAAAGTTTCCTAGTTCTCTCATAGATCTGTTTATTTTGGTCATTTTATTCATAACTCTATCCATCCCAAAATGAATGTCCTTAAGGAAAAAGAAAAACAGTTTTAGGAATGTATATTTAATGCACTATATAATAGATGAATGTTTATTTTATCCTTTTGAAATGCCCACAGTTTTGTAGTACTACAATCAAATGATCAATGCAGTTTTTGTGATAGGTGTACAGTGTACTTCAAGGGTAGAATGGGAAACTGGATAAATTATGTAGGAAGTGAACATTTTTTGCGACAAACAAAAGTAGAAAGGTGAACTCTTATTGGGAGGGAGTAACCCCTTACGTTACTAGAGTTTGCCAAACGGTTGACATTTGATAATATGATATTATGATTATTACAATTTCAATTAAAGATGCACATTCGAACACTAGTTCTACCAAAGCTGAATAGCTGGTTATCTGATTTGGATCATTCAATATCAGATAACCACTTGTAACATACATCTAGACACCCCTAATTGTCTAATCATCTGATTTTTTGTGTCACAAGACAGTTTGACATACTCATCCGAATTCCCCTCCTATTATTACATGTTTCTTACAAATATTAACCTTCCCCCTCCTAATTTTGTTGATAGCTGATTTCACTAACTCAAAGTTGGATTTATGTAATACACCAGTGCATTTTTATGGTCATATATGTATAATCAATCTGTATAATTGTGAAAATAATTGAAGGTTTGATTCTTTATTTAATTTTAATAGCGTTAGCGTGGTTTTTCAGGTGCATGCATCATATGCCATCACTTTGCTACAGTCTGACATCAAATCAGCCTTGAAATCGGCCTTTGGAACCTTTGATGGACCCTTGACTGTCAGTGATTGGTGCAAAGGGCGAAATGGTCAGACTGATGTATTTTCAGCTGAGTCATCTGCAAGCATAAATGATTCTTCAGTGGAACCAATAAGTCCATCTCAGTCTGCTGGTGGGTTCACTTCTTGTCTTGGCAAAGGCAACCTGTAAAATAAAAAATCTATTTTCATACTAGTTGGTGTTACATAACTAATTATCTAACAGTAAAATAAAGTGACCTCTTCCCCCTTCTTTTAACCTAATTTAAGAAACTTTACTTAACTCACAGAACATGTTCTATTTGGTCATTTTAGCTATTATTTCTTTTAATAGTCTGAAATTGCCAAACAACTAAAAATTCTAATTATGAGTAGAGATTTACGACTTCAAATCTCAAATGGCAGAAACACATCTAAACATTTTCCAAGTTTTTTTCATACACCTTTTTTACACTCAAATAATTAAAAGATGGCTTCAGTTCTGTTTGGATCATTATAATAGGATAATAATTGATGAGAGGAAAAGCTCTTACAACAAGTCCACTTAATGACCCAAATGGTACAAGCAGTCTGCATAATGACCAAAACAAGAGAAAAAAACATGTTTAAATGACTCAGTTCTACCAAAAGATATGTAAGACTACAACAGGGGAAAATGAATATAAGTTTGTATTTTATGCAAAAATCTTTTTTTCTGGCAAAACAACTGTGTTACATCGGCATGATAAGATGCGTTTTTGTGATAGATGGAACTCGAGGGGATGACATAAGTGAGTCGGAGCAGCAACTAGGACTCAGGCCTGCACTTCTTGTAATTCCTCTTCCTGCTATTCTTGTCGGGTATGGCTTTAATTATACTTTTTTTGGCTTTTCGTTCATAAGTTTGAAATGACAGTTTATCAAGGGATTAAATTGGCAGCAGTCCAAATCTAAAAGTAATGCATGCATCAGGTACCAGGATGATTGGCTAAAAACCTCAGCAACCTCTCTTCAACACTGGGAAAAAGCTCCTTTTGAACCTTACGCGATGCAGAAACCCGTTAGAAATTACTATTTTGCCCCTTTAAGTTGACACAAGTTTCATAGTTATTTATCCGCTTTCTGTAATTGTTGCAGATGAATTACTGTGTAGTTTGTCCGGATATCGATCCCCTTACAACTGCTGCTGCAGACTTTTTTCAACAACTAGAGACTGGTGTGTCATAAATACCTTATTTGTTTTTATGCGTTAGAATATTAATTTCTGTGTCATTTTTTTCAATTGCAGTATATGAGACTTGCAAATTAGGAACTCACTCACCACAAAATTTTGGGAACCAAACTGCTAAGGATTTGGGAAAATGGTCTTCTTCTGGATTTGTTTTACTTGATTGTCCCCAATCAATGAAGATCGAAAGCGATAGTGCATCTTTAGTGGGATCAATTAGTGATTATTTTCTTTCTTTGTCTAATGGATGGGATTTAACAAGTTTCTTGAAGTCACTCTCTAAGGTCTTGAAAGCCCTAAAACTTGGATCCTGTTTTGCTCCTAGCTCAAAAGAAGGAAACAACACTCCTTGTACAGTAAGTTGTGTTATTCCATGTTTTTTTGGTTAAATAACTGGGTAATTGTCAATATTTAGTAATCAAGCTTTGTAGCGTTTCTATAAGAGATTAACCACTCAAGATTCAATTTGGTTTCAATGTTGTAAACGTTGGAACAATTTGACCTCCAACTTGTATTACCTTTGCATATGCTGATGTGGTGTTCTAATTGTACAAATAGCTGACGTGGCATCCAAACAGTATAAAACTAATGATATGAATGGCCATTCTATAAAATAACAGGAAGCTATATCAGCTATTTTCTCCACTTATACACCACATCAACGTATCTAACTGATAGTATTGGTTGAGTCAATTGAAAAAATTACAAAGCTGAATCAAAATTGAAACTTTGTCTGTGTTTAACTGAAGTTCTTAGTTTTTATTTGTTTTGGGATTTTAATCAGGTAATATATGTGGTGTGCCCTTTTCCTGAACCTGCTGCTGTTTTGAAAACTGTTGTTGAATCGTCTGTAGCTATTGGCTCAGTCATATTTCCATCATCAGATAAAGAAAGAAGAACCGCGCTGCAGAATCAAGTTGGGAAGGCGTTAAGTTGTTCTACAGCTGTAGATGAAGCATCCATATCAAACGTTGTGACAATTTCAGGTTTTAGTATCCCGAAATTGGTGTTACAAATCGTGACAGTTGATGCGATCTTTAGGGTCACAAGCCCGTCTCTTAACGAGCCTGTTATTCTAAAAGAGATTGCTTTCACGGTCTACAATAAAGCCCGAAGAATCTCTCGAGGTTCATCTGCTGATGTCATGCCGTCGGTTTCAGTATCTGGTCGGTCACAATCTCAATCTCATTCAAGTATGATGCAAATGAATTCTACGATCCCAGGAATGTGGAAAGATTCCATCGGCTCGCGAATGGGCCCGAGAGAGGGTGAACTCGATGCTAGTTTACGGTCCGGTGTGTGGGATAACTCGTGGCAGATGTCCCGGTCCGATAGACCCGGAGAATATTTTTTTCAAGACGAGTTGAAATACATGTTCGAGCCACTTTTCATTCTTGCTGAGCCTGGTTCGTCGGAACGCGGGGTGTCACCGGAGTCTTTAAAGCTTTTATCGGATGACGGTACAAGTTCTGATACCGGCTTGGGCTCTCAATTGGACGGATCGGATGACACATTTGGGTCAGGCCATCAGAAACAACCCCCGAGCCTACATTGTTGCTATGGTTGGACTGAGGATTGGCGGTGGCTTGTTTGCTTATGGACGGATTCCAGAGGCGAATTGCTGGACAGCTGCACATTTCCTTTTGGTGGAATTAGTAGTAGACAAGATACAAAAGGATTGCAGTTTCTTTTTGTCCAAATTTTACAGCAAGGATGTCAGATACTACAGGCATGCTCTTCAGATACAACTACCATTAGACCTCATGATTTTGTTATCACTCGAATTGGATGTTTTTTTGAGCTCGAATGCCAAGGTATAACCATGAATTTTAAATCTTTTCGTTATTGATAACTGAAAGTGTTGTGTTGATTCATAGTTTGTTTTAATATATAAGCAGAATGGCAGAAAGCTCTTTATTCGATCGGTGGTTCAGAGGTCAAAAAGTGGTCATTGCAGCTTAGACGGTCGGTACCTGATGGAATGGCAGCAAGCAGCAATGGTGGCCCATTACAACAACAAGAAATGAGTATTATTCAAGACAGGAATTTACAGTCTCACGGCAAAGGTTCAGCCTTTATGAAAGGTGGGTTGGGTCAACCCTTGGGTAGAAAACAGCTCTTAGGTGGTGGTGGCAGCAGTCACATTACAATGGACAACTCAAAGGGTTTGCTTCAGTGGGTGCAAAGCATCACTTTTGTATCAGTTTCTGTTGACCATTCACTACAATTAATTTATCAAGCTGATTCATCTCCAGGTTAGCTATATTTCTCCTTATACCCGATTTGTCTAAAGAAGCTAAAAATAAAATAGTTATGTAATTTTAGTTTGGGGTAGGTTTGATGGGTTGGGTAACATGGTCAAATATAATTTCAAGTTCTAATATGTGAGCTAAGTTGTTTGATATGGTTCTTATGCTAGTAAATAACAAATATACACTTCGGAGATTTTCACACCGTTTTGACTTGTTTTTTAATTAGCAATTTTAAAAAAGTAGAAAGGCTAAAAATTGATAATTTTAGTCAGAGGGGCAAAATGGGTAGGGTTTGGTTAATGAGCCAAATAGGTGATTATAATTGCGCATGATTACAGAAACTACATCATTTGGGGTTGTTTGTTTAAGATGCTGATGTAGCTTATAATCCTGTTACAACAGGCACAACTCAAGGCAGTGGAGTAATGGGTCAATCTTGCTATGTTGAAGGATTCACACCTGTAAAGTCTCTGGGTTCCGCATCCACATCGTATATATTCGTACCCTCACCTAGCATGCGATTTCTCCCCCCAAACCCGCTTCAACTACCGACCTGCCTGACTTCAGAATCACAGCCACTAGCCCACCTCCTCCACAGCAAGGGTTCGGCCATTCCCATATCCACGGGTTTTGTGGTCTCAAAAGCTGTACCTTCAATGAGGAAAGATTCTAGAAGCAACTGCAAAGAAGAATGGCCTTCGGTTCTATCCATTGGACTTTATGACTACTACGGAGGTAATAATAACAATAGTAATAACAATAGTGAAAAATCCAAAGGCGTTGGCAAAATGGGAATTGAAAATCATATGATTTTGGAGCGTGTGGCTGCTGAGCTACACGCGTTATCTTGGATGACCGTGAGCCCGGGATATTTGGAAAGACGAACGGCACTTCCGTTTCATTGTGATATGGTTCTGAGACTTACAAGGCTATTACATTTTGCTGATAAAGAATTATCTCAGCTTTCTGTTAAATTTGAAGTTTAGAGACATTGTTACATGTGCAGAAATAGTTGTACAATCTAACTAAATGCATCATTGTAGTTTTTTGGTGATTAGGGACAATGTTTTGAAGGTGGTTAGAAATAGTGAAAATGTTTTAGAAAAAATACAAGGTGTAGTGTGGGGTAGGGGCTTGAATGTCTGTGTACAAAAACCATTAAAGCACTTTTTATTTTTGTATGTTTTTTAAATTTTAATCTTTTTGTATCATGAATATGGAGGTGAAAGATGAAATATTATTGGGGCTGAGAACTGTTTACACAAACAAGCAGCCTCGTTGGTTGAGTACTCTTGAATTTGTATTCACTTGTTAGTCGGTTCAATCGTAGACTTGGTGAACTGATCCGAATTCTTTTTGTTTTCTTTAAGCCGCTAGCTCGCACCTCTTTAAACCAATTTTGAATGTGTATTTTTATCTAATATATGGCGTGAACCTTTCAATCGTTTTGAAGTTAGACATCTTTCCGGCACACTAATATATCTTAACGAAGAGCTTTGGTAAACAAACGGCGAATTAGTTGATGGTAGTAGATGATAACGACTTGTTTTTTATGGTGAAAAACCCCATGGTTGCAAAATGACATTTTTTCCTAGTTGCCTATTTTCTAGTTCATACGTAGGGATTTTAAAACTCTTTTCCTAAACTTGCTAAATAATATGGTTAGAATTGAAGGGGAACTATATTTACACTAGTGGACATTAATTGTTTGTAGAGTCAAATGGTCTTTGGCATTTTTCTTGGAGCAAGTCATAAATTCTCTTCTTTTTTTTGTTTTGGTGTAATTTGATATTTGTTTGTTTAGTTATCATTATTATATATTAAAATGAAAATTATATTTATATACATTTCTTTTACAGCGAAAAATTATATAAAAAAAAGGCTAACAAGTAGCTAAAAACCCGAGAAAGTATAAGAAACATAGAGTAGAAACAAGGAAAAAAAAACAAAAAAAACATGATAACTAAACAAAGGGCTAACAAGTATATAAATGGTAAGTAAACAAAAAAAGGGCTGATAAGTAGCTAAAAACCCCAAAAAAGTTATAATATTAAAAGAAAAACTTTATGAACAATCTTCTTTTATGTTTGCATTTTGGTCATCATAGTTTTTATAAGTTTTGGATTTGACCACAAGTATAAGAGTTTGAATGACAACTAATTTTGTGGTTGCTTTATAATATACAAGTCCCAAGACATTCTCATTTTTATTTCTCTCTTGTGCTAGCTGACTATTGTCGCTTTGCCGCTTTTGGCATCTTTTTCGGCCGCCTCCGTCATCTTCTTTGTTTCTTCAATTGATGATGGGTGACGGTGGATGGCGGCGTGATGTATGGTGGTGTCCTTTTGGTAAGAGATTTTACAGAGAGAGACGGTGATCGTCCGTTGTCAACACGATGAGTTTAATTATGGTGCTGTTATGTACAACTGTTTTACTTTGAAGTTGAATGACATTTGTTTTTCGTTGATTTTAGCCCAAGTATGGTTTTAACGACTGTAATAATGAAAATTTAACGCTATAAAAATAGCTTGCGTAATGCGGTAATGCCGTATAATTCTAGTTTTATTCAAACACAAATGATAAGGTTGGAAGCATGTTAATCAAAGTTTGCCACCTTAAAAGATTCAACCATTCAATTTCTTTTCTAAAGTAAAGGTATTCATTCCCTTTCTACTTTACAAGTTCAACCACATAATTGATGCAAGTAAGGATTTGAATTTTAAATTCAAAAAACCACAAAGTTGCTTAACGTGGAATTGTTTTACTAGACGAAAAATGATTGTTATGTCATAAATTCAAAAGCACGTCTAATTATAGTATTAAGACATGACAATATTCAAGAAGACTAGAAAATAAACTTCCATTTATTTATTTTTAATCTAAATATTCACCAAATCCCAATACTTCAGTTTACTATCATTATATTTTTTCACAACACTCATTTTACTATCACCATTTATAACACATCCTAGTAACACTATTACCCTTACACAACACGTAACGTTAGAAATTAGAATTGATTTGTAAGCGTACGTAATCACCTTATTACTTTCCACCTAATCTTGATAACGAATATAAAATTTCTAAAAAGAATAATAATGATATATAGATTTGAAATAGACATCTCGAATGGGAATAATATTCCCAAAGCATAAATTCGGAAATGCAATATCTCGAATAAGGAACAAACGTATTAATATTTAATTTGTTTCTGCCTTTTTTTTAAAAAAAACAAAATTAATTAACTTACAAATACGAATCAATTCTGTTTTCCATCATTATTCAAACTCAAACAACTGATTAAAAAAAAACATAATTGATACAACAAGTATTAGATTTTACTGTTTTTGTCACTAACGGATCATCATTAATTTTTGTTTAACATTACATTTTTACATTTTACTACTTTGAAACAATGCTTCAAACAATACAGATGCATAAAATTACTTGATTGTATATGTAGAAGATGATATATTAATGAATTAAATACCAACATGATTATGCAATATCAGATCAAATTCAAATTAAACAATTAAAATCACAATGCCAATATCATAAATGTAGTAAACTGGAATAAATTCAATAATAATAAGAAGATAAATTATATATAAGGGAAGAAGAAGAATAAGTGTTTACAACGTAGTAGTAGTAATAATAAAGCCTCCAAAATCAACCGATGATATTAATGAACAAAACATTATTAATTATTAATGTAGATAGAAGGTAATATTATTAGAACATAAGGGCGAAAACAAGCGCGGATAGAGACGCAACTGCAGTGGAGACGAAGACGTTGGTGGCGTCGGATGCTGGAGCGGGAGCAGGAGCGTCCGCAGCGGAGACAGCTGCTATCATCATTATGATCATCAAAGTGAATAAAAACTTCATTGCTGCTTCCATTTTAAATTCAAGAGATGGCCGGAGGTATGAAAAATAAATATATGGAGATGGAGTATATATAATGTATTGGGGTAAAGAAATAAGTGTTATGGTGTTGTGGTTTTATAGGGAAATATTAATTAAGGCTTAATTGTTTTCAAAGGTTTAACAATTGAATTGTTGAAACACAGCTGTCAATCATGGTTTGGTTGCCAATGTGGTGTATACAATTGGAGAATGATCAATACCAACTTTTTTTCTTTTTATAATTGTTTTATATAAAGAAATTAATTATTATGTCCACATTTTAATGTTTAATAGCTTTTTTTAACAATTTTAATCTTTTTTCACAATAAATGTCATGTAGAACTTAAAATCTCAATCAAATTAAGTAAGGCGCATTAAAATTTTAATTCATAGATCGATATGACAAAGTTTTATTGATTGTAAAGACATACATGAAATTATTTGATTGGATATGACAATTAAATCTCAAATTTATATGAAGTTTGAAGATTCAATTCATGTGATTTAGATCGAAATGATAACTTCTAATTAGTTCGTAAAACATCAAATGTTATATTTATCTTAAGACTATGTGTAATGGAGCTTTTTTGCTCTCTAAAATGCCCCTAGCCTCCAACCCCGCGTTTTTTTTTATCAAGAAATGGGCCTAGGCGTTGTATACAAAATGCCTACTTTTTAACCCAATCTACACATACACTTTAATCATTACCCGACTAATTATATTCTTTTTAAACTTTATCCAAACCATTATTATTCAATCATCAGAAAGGTTTTTTCTACCACAACATCATTTTTAACAAAAAGCCATAGATGAGGTGGATGACACATAAAACCCTTTAAAAGGCTCTTTCTACTACACAATACACATGGTTTAATATTTACATCGACATGGTTAGATTTAAGGAGTTAAAATAAAATCTAGTTCAAATGAACGTTACCAAAACCATCTTAAACATTTATTTTCTCACACACACACACACATATATATCATATAATATATTATTATTGAAGGATAATAATGTAAGTTTTGCTTAATTAGTTTTATTATATTTACATATATAATAAACAATATATAAAATACATGGTAGTGATGGATGATTATTAGAAGATGTGTTAATTATATGGGAAACGTGATTGCATGTTCTAGATTAGTGTAATAAGTGGGGTGTAAGGTCCATAGAAGTTTCTGTTTTTTGGACTTGAGCTATATATGTTAGTGTGTTTTGGTGTACATATGGCTAGTGTGTGAATGTGTGATGGTACAACTTAGACTTTATTATTTATTTGATTTTGTGTTTCTTTAATAGTTTACAACTTTACATGATGAAGATGTCTTAAGTCGTACAAATAGATTGATCTAGAACAAGCTCTATAATGGGAAGTAACCGATTGTTAAGACCGAAAGACATATAATCATATATCTAGGGATATGTAATTCAAGATTTTACGAGTTAGGCGGTTCCTTTTTGAATCGGTTTTGCGTCATTTCTAGACATCAAACTAATGATTTACGGTTGAAATCTCGTTTTAGGCATGGAAATATCTAAACTATAAAAACGTATGTCACTGAATCCGAATTAACATCGCACCTAAGGAAGTATTTGTAAAATATAATGGGTACATATGTAATTTTGTTTAATCGTAATTAATTGATACTTTTGTAGTTTATTTCTTTCTTTTTGTTGGCTAATATGTGACTTCTATTCACTATTTCAACTAGATATAACATTAGGCCGCGCGTTGCAGCGGCTGGGTCACACAGTCGGGTCTTGCGTATTTGACTTCGTCATATGTGTTGGAAAAAAAAAAGTCTCATGCCCCGTACGTCACGACGAAAAAACGTAATGTGTCACATGTTAAAAAAACGATGAAAGTCATACTATATGTCAAAGTAGAGTAGGAGAGCAAAGTCGAAAAGGGCTATAATGACAATTAGTAAAAGTCGTACTATGTGTCAAAGTGGAGTAAGATATCAAAGTCAAAAACTCATCAGGAGCTCAAACGACAACTAGATAAAGTTGGGGACTAAAACCGTCAATGCGTTAAAAGTCGGAGATTAAAACCGTTAATACGTTAAAGTACGAAAAAGTTAAAACGCGGCGTGACGGGACGGGAGAGGCCGGTGCAAATCACCGATCTTCCCTATTAGTAGTTATATAAATATAAATATAAATATAAATATAAATATAAATATAAATATACTAACATTTTAAGCTAATTTAAGTAGTGTATTTATAGAGTATTTTTAAATTAAAAAAGTATGATTAATGAAGACTTACTGGTTAGAATAAACAAAAAAAATAAAATAAAAAATTTTGTATCGATGAATGTTGGCTTGACATGTGACGGATCATATGTGACGATTAAATCGCTATTTTAAATTAAATTGAAGAAGTTAAGCTGGGTGTTAAACCATTTCCTTGGTGTGATTCAAAGTGATAAAGGTTAAAGTGAGTAACATATCGTCAACCAAGAGGTAGGGGTGTTCATGGTTCGGTTTAAAACCGTGAAACCGTCCAAACCGGTCATCGGTTTGGCTTCATGGTCGGTTTTATTTATAACTTTCGGTCGGTCGGCTTCAACAAATTTAAACCGTAATGAACGGTTTGGCTTATGGTTTTTACAAAAAACCGGTCGGATAAAACCGGACCGGACCGTAGGATTTAAGTATTTCAAGATTATATATTTTTTATATTAGATATATAATTATTTATAATATTTCATATTATATATTAGTAAATGTTTTTTTAGTTTTAGCATAGCCATTAGCCCGAGCAAACTAACGTTTAGATAATTGAAGCCCAAAATGATTATCCTATGTATTTTAGCATAGCTCATTAGCCCGAGCAAACTATGTTTTGACCTCGTTTGTTTTGAACACCTAATTACTTTAAGCTTTTTTGTGTATTTTGGCAGCTTATTCTAAGTTTTTATTAGAATAATTTTGTACTTATTATGTGTTTATTTGGTGTTGATTTTTTTGACATCTTATATTAGTACAAAGATGAACATGTATAGTATACAAGCCCAATATAGGCCCAAACCGTGAAACCAAACCGGAGCCAAACCGTTAGTAACGGTTTGGTTTGGTTTGGTTTGTGTTTTCAATGGTTCGGCTTCGGTTTTCGATATGCAAAAACCGTACTAACGGTTTGGCTTACGGTTTGATCAAAAAACCGTCAAAACCAAACCGTGAACACCCCTACCAAGAGGCATGAAACTACACCTCCTAACATTTGTAAGGTTACAAACTTACAATGCGAGATCTTATATAATTACAATAGAGATCTACAAGATATATAACATCTTACGATTACAATAACAATATATTTTGCTTTAAGTTTAAAAACCATCAATTAATCCTGATAACATCGATCTACAAACAACTTTAATTTGAAGGTAATTAAATGAAATGTATATTTTTTTTAAACAACTCATAATCTAACCGGCCGTGTATATACAACCTACCTAAATTTACTCATGAATTAATTGTCTTGAATGAAATTAAAACTCTTATATCTTTTAGACGATAAACATTCACCTAGCTTTATAACCATTGACACAAGTTATTCCTACACAAAGAAAAGGCTGGAAAGTAACATACGAATGAGGTACCGTTCAGCTTTTGACCACACGTACCTTTCTTTATACTAACTTTTTACATCACAAAAAACTTAAACTAGTTTTTTGTTTTTAATTTTTATTTTATTGAAGTGAATGATAATCTATCCGAAACTAAACAATTGGTCTTCTGGTTCATTGAGATATGATAATGTGTAAGAGTTTGAGATCTTAGTCTCGACTCTCGGGTTCAAATCCCGTTCATATAATGGAAGTAGCAACAAAAGCAATGGAGCCTTTTATAGACAAACAAAGGATCGTTGCCCTTTGCCCGGACGACATTTGTTCTTATTTTTTTTTAAACAACAATTTGAATAACTTATATGTTACTGTTCATTCGATCATCTTCACTATAGTGTCAGGAAATTTTAATTTATTTATTTAAAAACTTAATATAGTAAAAACTCAAATACTATACTCATTGATAGGTCTCTTATTTATTTATTTATTTATATTTGAAAGACATGGGAATATCAAGTAGGTTTTTTAAACACGAGTTGACTCTAAAGCCATTCGTAGTCATCACGCCCCTCACCTCCATAACACCACCTTTTCAGCTTCACATCATCTTATTCTGAACCTTTTGCGGCAAATAAACAAAACTCCCGTTATTTTACTTACAGAACTCCTACGCGTCGTCTATCAGTATCGCTACAAATAGCCCAAAAGAGCCTTAATTTCACTCTTAGCACGGGCCTACCAACTTAAGTGGCAAATATTAAATTAAATAGCTAGTAATATAGATCGAGATGTTAAGAAAGTGAAACCAGAACGATCATATTTATTAGGTGAAAAAAAAGAAGTGAAAATGGTATATTTACTAAAAGCGGCTAAAGAAAGGTGAAGAAAACGATATCAATTTAATTTTAATGTTACAATTACTGATCAAACATTTATGAAAGTTATTAGGTGAAAAATTAATTTTCGCCATTCAAAAATAAAAATTATGCGTTGTTTATGAAAATTTATAAAATAATAAATGCGATCTCTTTATTTGGCAAAATTGCTATGCCACATTAATTACAAACTTTAGCAGGAATAAATATCCTAATATTCTTTTAGTTTTTTTTTCTCTATAAAAGATACATTAACAATTCGTATTAACCTAATGTAACGTGTATTAAGGGGAATTAACAAGTTAGGGGCTGTTTGGTAAAATTTGAATCATTAAGTGTTGAATGGTTAAAAGGTTTAGATGATCCATCAAAAAGAAGGATGTTGGGGTAAAACTTCAGATGAGTATAAAGTTAGTATATGATTCATTCAGTTTCATTCAGCATCTCTCAGTCTCTTAACCATTCAGCACTTAACTGAATCATTCAAATGTTTTTTTTTTGAAACAAACGCTCTGAATGTTGAATGCTGAATGATTAAGCATTGAACTGAATCATTAAGAGGTAAACAAACAGCCCCTAAAGTTTCTAAATATGTTTTTTTGACTAAATCTTGTACTTTTTGAACTCAGTCATCCATAATAAATATATCATAAAAAATGTTTTATTACAATTTATTAAAACTTTTTTCAAACAAATCATTCTTCGACTCCTATTAAAGAAAATCCTAGATGAACCACGTTTATGATCGATATAACTCATATAAACGTAGAAAATTGGATTTTAAAAATCTGAATTTTAACTTATTGGCTGACATAGGTCCCCAATTGAGGAAATTCTCAATAGAAGTCACAACTTTCTAATAATTTGAATACTGGTCTTCTGTTAAAAAACATTTAATGTCGTTAATAATTTTTCGAATTTCAAACTAATATTTTAGGGTTTTTGATTGGTAGAAGAATCGAATCGATTAATGTAAAAATTACCTCGAAACGATACTCCAAATAACGAAACAGTACTTCAATCGGTGTAAGTTTTACCGTTTCGTAAAACCGTTTTATTGTTTGAAACACCGTTTCGAGGTAAATTATCCTCCCGATTAAAAGCCCTAAAAAATTAGTTTAAAATTCGAAAAATACTTAATGGCGTTACGTGTTTTTTAACTGGAGTATCCTCTATTGAAAAAAATATATAAAGTTGGGACATTTACCGAGAATTCCCTTAGTTCGAACCTCCGGTCAATAGATTAAAGTTCGGATTTTTAAAATTAAATTTTCTATAAACTTTGAAAGATGACTATATAAAGACTAGTTCACGTAAAATGATTGATAAATAATTCACGTAACACAAGTTAGGTGAATTACGTGCCATTTCTTCAAATAATCCTATAAAATTTGTACAATTTCTTTTTCCTTAAGACTAAAAAAGCAACGAATATGGTAAAAAGTGGTTTGACAAATTATGTGCAAAGCAAAGCTGTTTCTTTTAAAAGTGAAACTTTTAATCAAGAAATAACGGCTTAGAAACTTTATGCTTTGTGTTGATCAATCACTTCATGTGAAATCACTTCTGTTTCATATTCCACATTGTTAGGTTTTCACACTGAAGTTAGTGAGGGAGGCATATGATTAATAACAATAATGCACACACATGCTTATTACTTTATAACCCACAATCACTATATTTTATTTTAGCTTCTAGAATTGGCAAGACATTCTAGATCTAACATTCATATACAACCCGCCAATCAAGCCAGATTGAAACAAGGGTGATAAAAACAATACTATTAGAGTCAGGTTCCAATAAATAAAATGTGTTTTTAACCTAAAAAACCGGTCCAATGAACCTCGATTGACCTAACTCCTGCGGTGTTTGAGTTGTATCGTCGAACTCTACGATCTTAACTTTTAGCTTGTAGGGTTTAGGGTTTTTTTTGGTGGTTAAAGGGTGAGTGTTTAGGTCAATCCAAATGGGATTTTTGAAAAGTTCGACAAGGTGTCAGTCTATTGCTCTCTCATGTTACATCCAAGGATGTGTATTGATAACGGTAAAATTTGATGTCTTTTTAACACCAACATCTAAACTTTGCATAGAAGAATTGTCTAGGGCAAAGTTAAAACTCACAACCTCTAAGTTAACACAAATATATTTCCATTTCATCAATAAAAATAATTAAAAGTCTACATTTACATGAATCAAAAGGCAGGCGGCAAAGCCACTAAACCTCCCCTCAAAACTGCACCTAAGCCACTATCTAAACTCAACTTCCTATCTCTTTTCCTATTCATTTACATCATTACATTCTAACACCGCCACCGACAACCCCCTCACAAGATTCAACAACAATGGCAGCACTGCGAAAACCCAAGCCTGTGATGCACGGGTCTCTAGAAACCCGAGCAGTCCCGATGTATTCAAATCTATTGATCTGGTCCCGACTGTGAAAACTGAACCAATCATATAACATTGCAGTCTATAAAACTTCAAGGGTGATGGATGCTTTGGTGAATACAGAAAGAACAAAAGGGGCTTCTTCTCCAGGGTGTATTGTTGTTGGTACTATTGTGTAACCTCTTGGGTCAGGATCTAAAACCATCTCACACGATATTTCACGTGAATTTACATAATCGGTCCCGCCAACTGATTCATGTAGATAAATATTATAAGCAGCACGACGCCCACGTGTCTTGATTATCCTCATTCCAATGTAGAACATCATCGAATCATGACTAGATTGATAGTTTCTGAATCCCGCTGTCGTTCTCGAGAAGCTCACCCCCTAAAAACAAACAAAACTACTTAATTACTCACTAAAAATAATAAATAATAATACCTTGTTTAAAAAACAGATACTTACCTGAGTCAAGGTTATGAACACATGTATGGGGCATGATGCATCTGAACCAGTGGCTCGGATTCTGAATTGAGGGTTTTGGTGCCACGTGTCGTAATCCTGGCAGCCACCGGCGCTGTAACCTCGCCATTGACCATGGACCGAGTACTTCATCTCAGGTGGGTAGACCCGACAAACATATATTGAACGGAAATGAATCTGAAAATCTTGCCATGACATCCAGAATATACCATCTTTTGCCTGTTTGAAAAATGAGCTGTAAATTTGTAATAATATCTAGACGGCAAATCGTATTTTATAAAAGGGGATAGTATATGCATAGGCTACCAAATTATTATTTTTGTTTTTCAACACCAATTTCTGCCCAAAACCTTCGAAATGACAACAATGCTCTCATGCATATAGTTTTCGAAGTAAAAATAATGACTAAATCGTTGAATATGTACTATACAATTCATTTAAAATTTAAAATAAAAGAAAACACTTTGATACAATTATATTCTTCTTGTTAAATCGTTTATGGCATTTTCATCATTTAACAAGTTTTGGCATAAACAAACCAAACTGACACTCAGTTGGCCTGCAAAACTGTTTCAATGTGTGGGTGGCTTATGCATACATTATCACTTAGAAATATAGATATAGGTTTGGTTAATAAATGTACCCGGGGGACATGCTTAAGCTTGTGTTTCATCCGATCCGTCCATTCCGGTGATGAATCGGACCACGGGCCGTTCCACTCCACCTCATTAGCCCACGGGTTACGAATTTGCACAAGTTTATGCCCATCAACTTCACGAACCTGTAGCAACGAGTAAGCATGGCCTTGAACAATCCCACTTGAAGAAATATGGACATCTGAACCCGACGGGCTTCCTGCACCCAATAAGAATCCTTCTTGTTTGAATCGTAATAACTGAGACCATAATCTCCCGCTCGCAAGATCAATCTGAGCCTGGGCACTTCTCATGTCAATCTCTTCACCAGCACCGCCTGTCAGGTCAACAAGTGCATCTTGGACTAGCCCGCCTTCTAGTGCTTCGTAAGACCCGTGAAGTTTGGCATACGCTTTTTCTAATAAAGAAACCCATAGCTCGTTGCCCTTTTTACTTGTAGCAAAAGCTGGTTTTCCCGGTGATTCGCATGGAATCCAGTCATCAACAACAACCGGAACCCATTCACCCTTCATAGAAAATGATCATAACATAAGTTATAACATTATGTACTAATATATCCAACTTGACACCTATTTTTATTGTATGTATTGTACTATGACACTTGCCTTTTGATGTACCAAACTTTCATAACTTACTTTTGATGTAATTTGGGTACGTTTTTATTGTATTCAATAAAGAACAGACTCTACCTGAATACAGAAACGGACTGTGTAGATTCCTTCCTCGTTATATTCTGGTGTTATTATAACCTCTGATATTCGAGAAACCTCTGTCAGAACAGCAACCGCACTCAAAAACCAACAATCGCCCAACCGGCCCTGTTTAAGAGCAATCAAATAAATCGATTGAAACTAATAATACAGTAATAGCAACAACATGAATGTAATCAAACCACTTCTTGTTCATACCTGACAGACATCAGAGGGATTTACATCACCCGAAAATAAACAGGGGGGAGAACCGAGCTGATTTTCAGTTACTATTTCAGTTGGTTTCGACCATTTGGATACGACTTGCAATTTAGAAGGGGGGTCATCAGGGTCCACAAACAACGAGCGGTCATTTGGCGGGAACTCTTGGTCAGTAAAGTGTGCTTCTCCTTTAGCCAAGAGGTTTTCTTTAACAGCAAGTTCAACCGATCGCATTTGTTGAATGATCTCTTCATGAGTTTCCATTCTAGGTTTTCTCAACCGTCTTGCAAAAGAATCCATATCAACCATCACTCCTTCACGTTCTGATCTTCTTTTTCTTCCACTTGAATATTGTCCATCCCAGTCAACATCATCTCTGTCATATAAATCCACCTCAGCAGGGTCGCTATCCCATTCATCAACCTAAACAAAAAAAATATGATAATTGGTAAATAGTGTAAAAGATGTAAGTCAAGGGGTAAAAGGTGATAAAAAGACGAACCCTAGGGGGAGAATCTGTCCATTGCCAATTGTCTTCAGGAAGATCAAACATACGGTACTCAGTAGAGCCCATGGCGGCAGAAAGAGCAGAAATTTCATCTTCTAATAAGCATCGTCCCCAGAGGAAAAGATCCATTATGTGCATTTTGGATTCAGATCCTTCACTATCGGATCGCCCAAATGCATCCACATCAGTCGGTGGTCTAACACCGACCCAAATTTCTGTTCCCTGCTCCCAAATGCCATTTCCCACATGCAAAGGCAGCCCCGTTTGATATCCATCAAAACCGCCGTCTAAATAGCATGTGGCCTCCCCTAAATCAGCATCAATGGTAATGGTAACCGTATGCCACCTGCAAGGTATAACAATTTGCCTGTAAGTTATAAACTTGTAACAATTTGCAAATACTGTAGGGCGGAGATCATTAAATAGGAATCAAGTTTGACCATTTCATATAGTTTAGAAGGATTATATTAAATTAATCATTTATACTAACTTGCATACAACTTACCTTCCATCAGCAATACACGCTGCACCAATATTCCACTCTTTTGAAACAGTAGTTTGTCTGTCTCCTTTTGTTATGAGCCTAAGCCCGACTTGCCCCGCTTCAATTCCTTGCTCAGAACCCGCAACAAGAATCTCCCAGCACACTTGCTTCTGAAACTCGGTACCCAGTAGACAAACGGGCCCAGACTCAGGCTGGATCATAACCGCCATTGAAAAACTAACCTTTTGGCAAAGGCAAACAGCCGGATCCAGCTGGCCACAATATCTACCACTTGTTACTGGTTCATCATCAAGAACACAGATCGTGCCCGAGATTCCCGTCTGATAACCAAAACAATAAAATCAGATTCCAAAAAATGATAAATTAATTCTAATGAGCCTGAAATTAAATTAAATTAAATTAAATTGCCTGAAGGGCCCGACGGGCTAACTGAGTGGTGCGAATTCTTCGTGCGATACTTGAAACTCGCTCCCGTGCAAAAGAATCATCAAGAACTGAATCACCACCAACCGCCCTAACTGCGGCTGACATGGCGGCTGCTTCCCGACTTCCAGCATTTGGAATCGATGATATAAGAGTAGCTTCTATTTCCTTCCATTTTCTTTCTTCCTTTTCTAAAAGCGCCTTTCTCCTCTCTTTACCCCTTCCTTCTTCTTCACGTCTTTGCATCAATATTTCTTCTTCCATCTCCTTTTCTCTTATATAACTACAGAGATTTAAACAAAAAAGAACGGTGTCAGATGAATCATGTTTTTTAAAAGAACCAAGTGTGTTTCTCGTGCTTACCTTTCTTGTATAATTTCAAACTGCCTACGGTCCTCTGGCATCCATTTCTTAATCTTTTTAGCACTTAGATCTGAAAAACCAATGCTATCAAGAAAGAGTCTTAAACGAACCTCGTCCTACACAAATAGAAAAAAAGGTTAAAAAAACTCTTAATGTGTATAGAAAACATGATAACGTCATATTAGGGAACATGTTCACCTGTACACGTTCAGCTTTAGCTGTTAAACCTAGCAAAAGAAGTAAATAACCACCAAATTTATCCCACATGTACACCCATTCTGTATCGATTGCTTCTTCTAAAGCTAAAATCCTTGCATGTGCACACAATTCTCTTCTATAACCAGCATCATTTACTGAATCATGTTGAAATAATACCCAGTTTTTTATTTTTCGAATAATCAATCCTGCCACTAATTCTTCGTTTTTCAAACGATCTCTTAATTTCATGACATCAGCTCTTGGGAGCACAAAATTCCCTGCTCTATCACGTGTAACCGTAGGGTCCCCAACTAAAAGGGCAGCTGAGCTGGCAGATCTCTGAGGAGCCGAATAAGTTCCCGCTAGAGCATTTCTTGTCTACATCAGGAATCAAACAAAATGATTAAAAGAAACCATATCCAAACAAAAATCTCCACCGATAAAATCTTATAATATACCTTAGTGGCAGATCGAGCAATTGCTTGAATGATGGTGTCCTTACTAAGAAAATGTACAGCATCTTCCATCATCTGTTAGTTAGAGTGAAAAGGTCAGGTATAACTAAGCACAGCATGGAAATCAAAGAAGAATCTTTGGTCTAAAGTCAAACCTCAAGAGTCAAACATGGACGAGAGACGGCAAACCCAAATGATACAACAAGTGTAATTGCTGAAACAGCTGCTCCAGCAAAGGGTGGATAAATCACTAAACTTGCAACAACGCCCCAGCCTTCAATTGCTAATGCAATCCCATAAAGGACAATGAAAGCTACGCTGTTAATGAAAAGACAAAATAGAGGCACTGATTATGCAATTAAAAGATAGTCGATGGACTGTGCTGAGAAGAAAAGCCTTTTAAAGGATGAAAATTTGAGATTCCGACAAACCTGACATTTTTCCCACAATCCGCATGAGCATCATATACATATACGGGTAGCACTCGTGGAGAATATACGACGATAGGAGGTGAAAGAAGCACCTATTGAAAGATTTTATTAAAACATCATAATAAGATGCGTTTTGTAGGTTCAAAAAATTTTAGATGAATGTGTATTGTGTATATAACTTACGGTTAATGCTCTGCCAGCCAGAAGAAATAAAAATGAAAAGTAACCAACAGAAGCTCCAACGAAAAATTTGCCTGCAGATTTAATAAGATTGCATCATGCATTTTTAGTGAACCTTTTACAGGGAAAGAAAACAATATGAGTCTAAAGTTGTTATTTACCTTGATGCCATCCAACAAAGAATGCAGCAAGGGCCAAGAGAAATGCAACAAAAGAAACTGCAAATGTTTGCTTTCTGGTTAAGTAGAAATTATTTGAAGCCCAGAAATGAATGATACCGATAGCTAGGACTATGAGTAGGAGAATTAAAAAAAATGACGCTCCGATCTGTTACCATTCAAAACAATTAAAATTAATATGACGCTACATGCACGAATCTAAAGGGTAAATGTATAACTCTTGTAAAATTACCGTCCATGGTTTGATTATGACCATAACAGCTGATATTGCACTAAGAAGAAGAAGAAGACCAATGATCATAAACACATAAGCACCTCGTGAGAGCCTCCAGTTATCATCCTTCCTGCAAGTCGTTTTCCATGATTTACAATAATTAGCAACAAGATATTATATATTTATGCATGTATACTGTATACAAGAGATCATTACCATTTAAGCAACCCAGAAGAAAGTGATAGCAAAGCTGGGATGCTCACTAATGGAAGTATTGCTGCTAGAAAATCACTTTTCTCTGGAGCATTATCATCCCTAGAATTCACAACTTCCAAATATGATGCACCGCAAAATGCAACCAGGACAACTGTAAAATAAAAATGAATAGAAATATATAAGAGTTGGTAAGCCAGAAGGTATGGTAATAAACATTTTTTTGGTATCATCACATTTTTATTAGTAATATTACCTGAAAATATGGCTACACATATAGCTGAAGAGAGTGAAAATCGGTATGTCGCAAACCATGATACAATTGGTAAAAGGCCCGTAACTATCAAAGCAATTACAGAAGCCATGGCCCAACCCAGGTAAACTGATGATGCGTATGGTGATTTGATACTGTTTTGACCACCAGCCCAACCCTTGTAGCCCAAATCTTCCAAAGGTTTTGCAGAGACTATTGCACCAAGAGCTATTACTGATCCAACAAATATTGATATGCAGATACAAAGAACAACTCCCTGATAACAGTTATGTGAAATTTTATGTTGTAAATTATCACAAACCAAACAATCTGATATAATCCAAATTTTAAATGATAACAAACCTCTTTCATCCAAATCGAGCAATAATTACCAATTTGATTTCCGTAATTATCTCTTGATACCCAGAAACGGTAGCCATTACGTATCCAAATAGGAATTGCAACAGAAAGGCATGCTACCATGAGTGGAACAGTTAAAGACAACCCAAGAAGAACAGATGACTTGCTGCACAAGTAACATGCACCATAAAACTCAAGTGCTAAGGAGCATTAAAGACAATTTTGGGGAAAAAATAAACAAGTGTACCTTAAGAAAGATAGCAGAAGACCAACACAAGTGCTTAGTAGCCAAGCAATAAAACCATACTGCAAATTCATCAGATTTCAGTTAAAAATTCAACTAAAGAGTTCATGAATAACTTAATCGCATTTTAAAAATAGACCTTTATTTTAAAAGATAACTACAGTTTTAATGTTAATCACCTTTCGAGGTTTTGAAGTCATGACCATGTCTTCTGCTTGTAAGGCCCGCAGGAACGCCATGATGGAACAAATGACGAGTGACAATAACAGCACCGCACACCCAAATTCAAACTGCATGCATTATGCAGATTAGAACTAGAAAGAAAAAAATACTCCTAAACATTTTAAAATTTAAACATTTGAGTAAATAAAGAATTCCAGTTAATACCTGCTGGTGTGTTGCACCAATGACTTCAACTGTTTTCGGACGAAACTGGCCCACAATGACAGTTTCAACAATAAACACAAAGCTAAAAAGAACCCAAGCCCGTTCAGGTGTACCAGCAATATGATGCAAAAGCAATCTACATATTCTTAACCATTTTTCCAGCCCGTGAAGCCTAAGTTCTTCAGATAACGAAATTTGATTAGGCAAATCATTATTAACATCATTAGAATCGTTTATTATAACTTCATTATCGTCACGATGGTCTCTATCTGCATCCAAACTACCCCTTTGCAACAGAGCAAGTATTGTTGGATCCAGACCATTTTCTTTCAACATAACCGCAAAGTTTGGATCTAAGCCTTTATCTTGCAATAAATTAGTCAACTCAATATCTCCTGCCCGTGCTCTCCTTTTCAATAAAGATGTAATTCTCGGGTCATTAAGTTTCTCTTGAAATGCCAGAGCCAAATTTAAATCAAGAACGTGTTGGTTGCTCGAGTCGTTAGACTCGCACCCTTGGCTCTCGAGCCCGCTACTAGTACAGACCATCAACGTTGACGGGCCAACCGTACCCTCTTGAATAACTGACCGACATGAGGTGCTACGTAGGGCTAAACTTGGTCTTCCACTGTCTAAACTTTTCTCACTGTTGTCCCCTTCCACATGGGCCCAGCTGTTCAGGTCACCCATGCAACGTGTACTGTTACCAAGGTGGCCCATTTCAGCACTACTACTTCGTTTGACACTTGAATCACAGCCTTCTGATGAGCTTGATGAACTGTTTTGTTCTTTTCTTCTAAAACCTTCACGTAAACGCATGACGGTACTTTGTAAAGCATCTCTTCTTGCAGCTAACGGGTTTGTGATAGATAAATGGCGGGTTACAGCTGCACCGAGTAAAACAGACCCCACAACCGCATAACTAATGCAATGGCCGAGATACCTATAAATTACCAAAAAAGCAGCTGTTGACTATTACATTAAATTAAAAGCCAATAATGATGTCTAATTATATGGGAAGAGAGAAACAAACCAGTAATGAACTCCAAAGCAAATCAAGAAAACACGAGAAGTGCCAGCAACAAAGAGAGCAATAACACGGCTTTGAAGAAGTTGAAAACCATATAAACAGGCACCCATGTTCCAATCTAAGAATTAAATTAATGGTGTCAAAAAAATGAAGCAGCCTTAAGAAAATTATTAATACGAAGACATTATTAATAAGAACTACTAGTTTAAAATTAAATATATACCAAGAATAATAACAGCAGCTGATGTAATTGCCCCAAGCCAGTTGGACTCCTTTGCTGTTAAGCCGTATAATATAGAATAAACAAGAAGCACAAGGAGTGACCCGAGGTAAAGAAGTCCAAGGTGAGACACCCTGAAATAATGGTATGATTTAGGATAAAGAATGTTAAATTTGTAAAAATATAATCAGTACTATTATAAATTTTCCATCTGCAACAATTAGAAATATCTTTACTATTTAGCGGAATTGCGGAAAGAAAAGATGAATCTCCGGAGAATTAATACTTTCAAACTTTGATTTATGTATGCATTGAACAGATTATGTATTTATGTGTGATCTCTAACGGGCCAACAGATAAAACAAAAATATTTTACAAATGAACCAGGTTGAAATTCACCCAAAGTGTAAAAAAAAACTAGATTACCATCACAATAATAGAATTTTGCAATCATGATAGGCGCACACAGTTGGTAAAAAAAATCAAATTATCTAGACAAACAACGGATATGATCAACCAGACCCATACTAAAACTACATGTTTTGACCTGTTACCCAACCTTCCATAGTTCCATTATGCCACCTCAAATAAATATGGATACTTTGATTAGCAACAAATGTCTTTTTAAGAATGAAAAGGGAACTTGCCTTCTAGATTGCCTGGGATATAAATCATTTGGATATGGTGGTTCGGGTAAACATGCAACAGGGCCCACTTCAATACAATCGGAATAAGCAAACTTATATGCACTCCGAACATACTCATCAACATCCAAACCATTACCTGTAAAATTCCACCCAACATTAAACTAAATATAGAAAATCAGCTAATATTTAATAAAATCAACACAAAAACAACATACCATTAAATACCATTCTGCAAATAAAGAGCATATTGATTGCTAAAGCAATAGCTGATACCCCAAAGAAGAATCCAGAAGGTGAATACCGTTGTGGAGCAGTTGAGCCAGCTGTCACATAAACTGCACACAGTTCATATGCACATAGCAGTGCAACCGCCAGAAGTAGAAGAACAGCAACCGCTCCTATTTCAATAAATAGTTTTATATCATTTCTGGTCATTCATATCTTTTAGAAAACAGGAGAAAAGTAATTACTATTTTAGCACAACTTACTTGAACTCTGCCATTGTGTTCTCCACCAAAGCATGATTGAATAGAATGCTAAAAGCAAGGCTGTTCCGGCCATTATAACTGCTAAACCAATAATATCTCGCCCCAATATTCCAATTAACACACTCCCCCATGTAATTAGAACTACAATTGGAGATATGACAAATAGCCATGCCCACAGGGACAGAAAACTACATACTATTCCCAGTTGAGGCCCATATAAGAAACTTGGCCATTTTCTGGCGTAAATCCAACTGATCATGGCAAAAAACAAAACAAAAAATTAAAGGAAGTGTCATATAATAACTTAAACAGATTGTGAATTAGATTTCAAAAAGCGAAGTGATGACATTGGTTTATAAGTTCCTATATAACTAAAATGTTCTCGCGTATACTTTATGCATTAAATCATTAACTGACATGTGTCCACTAAAGTAAAGGAAAGTTAAAAAATTTCAAATGGACGAGATTGAGTCTTACGTAAATAATCCTCTAAGGTCTAGATAATCTTAGATTTCTTACTGGGTGTGTATTCCTCTTTAAGGTTTAACTAGTTGCCTAATGTCCGTAAGACCATAATCATGGGTACGACATGTAATACCCCGCAAACTTCTTATGACTAGCATGTAAATAGGCTTCTATGGCTTTCAAATAACTTTAACAACCTATACAAGAATACAGTTGTTTGCCTACATTTTGGTCCTGTTGAGTTAAAAATGCAGGAAGCTAGAAACTATGTAACTTCCAATGTTTTGATTCGGTTATATCATCCATGTAAACAAAACCAGTAAGTTATCCAAGCTTACAAAAGCGTCCATCAGTACATTCTCAGGTTCTAATATTTTTGTACTTAAAGAGAGAAATCAAGCTCAGCATCAACAAATCTGATATATGTTCTTGCATTCCTCATTGCTTCAAATGAGAGCTCAAAACCATCATAATTGTTGGCACAACATGTAATGAAGAAATACCTGTAAATCCGCCATGGCCGCCAATTAACAGCCCAAAGTATTGCAAAAGAAGCCGACCCCAAAAAAGAGAAAAGGGCCCCCGAAATTGTGCATGCCAAAATTAAATCCTTATTATCCCCAGTCATGGCTTCTTTTCCCCTTTTCTCTCTAGCTTTCAACTGAGCCATATAATCGAAACAAACAAACAAATTAAAGCAAATCTCAACATACAATTCTAACAAAAGCATACAAATTGACCTAAATAATACACACATATGCTTTGAAACCAAAAACATGTGCAATTAAAGCAATTGCCTTACTTCACTGAACTGATTTCAGCTGCCAACAACATCCTAATAGCTTCCAAACTACGAAATTTAGTTCTTCAAAACCTAGGGTTAAGAAATTTCAGCATACAAATGGACCTGAACGATACACATAAACGCTTCGAAACCAAAAACATGTGCAATTAAAGCAATTACCTTACTTCACCAACTGATTTCAACTGCCAATAACATCTTGATAGCTTCCAATCCGCGAAATTGAGCTGCTCAAAACCTAGGGTTAAGTTTATCGTTTCAGCTAAATAACACAACACACCACTACGAAAACAAGTCAGGGTTTTCCAAAACGTATAAATGCTCCAATTCAACAATATCACGTTCAATTTTTGATCTTGATTTTGAAAACAAAAACCCTTTTTTGATTTGTTAGCCTGTATTTACATTCACACTTGAACACACACAGTGAAGAAAAAATGAGATATTGTGGATACTGGTTTTGTAAATAATGATAAAATAACAGAGATGTTGGTATGGTCAGTCTCAGAAGTTGCGCGTGGAGTGCACGAGTAATCTGAAGTGACCGGTGATTCTTTTCTGCAGATTTTATTCGTTCGTGAGATTAGTGAATGTAAGTTGCGCGTGGGGGGAAGGGAACTCAGTTTAGTGGAGGATTAGTGAAAAGTGTCTAGTGAAATTATGTTAAGGTGAAAAGTAAAGGGGCCCATGAGCAAATTTGTCAAACTTGATGGTTGGTAACTGGAAATTTTGGTTTGTAAGGTCAAAATTGGAAATTAGGGTTTGTTTGTTAATGAGTTGGGCTGAAGGTAAAAAGCCCAATGGGCCGATGGTAATGATCATTTTTTATTAGGCTAACACAAGGCCCACAACACTTCAAACTAGCAAGCCCGTATGGCGTCGATCCACAAGTTTGGGTTCTTAGCCCAAACCCGGCTTGACGAAACACGATAACCGCTCGCACCAGTTTATAGCGCAAGGTTAGTCTTTAGTAATTGCATTTACCAAAATTCAGTCTCGGTCCGGTTCTACGTCTGGTATTACCGGAGACCGGGTAAGGTTCGGTTCTAGCCACATGCTAAGTCATTTTGTTACAAATCTTAAGTTACTACACCAAACCTCTTCAATTCTAGTTAACAGTGGCACAGGAACACTTGCACCCGCAATGGCTTCGATTTGTTATAAATTCATGAAGAACCTCTTCAATTCTATCATTATAGATCCTGGAGTGGGCGGGCCGGTATCAAACATCTGAGATCTTTTTTTAGCCTAATGCGCTCTTCAACTCTTATCCATGTATCTTCTGTCTTTTTTTGATGGAGAGCTTTTAAGCATTCGTGTTTTCCACTACTGGTGTCCAGATCGCAAAACAAGTTGTTTTCCAAATTGCGAATAGCAAAGACATTATCCATTATTTTGACAAATGAAACAAGGTGGCCTTAGACGTGTCGATGTCGAACTCATCCTTATATAGACCGATTTTGTGCCATCAAGTTTATATGTCCGTGTCACACATGGGCCTGAAAAATTATAACATAACATATTAATACATGCAAGTTACTTAAAACAAAAGAAAAGTATAAATCTAGACAAATAAAATATATCATACATAAAAAAGCTAAAAAGTATACAACATTTTTTACAAATCTCTAAATATTTTTTGGTATACAACATTTGATTTTGTATTTGAAAGATTACTATTACTACTATATAACAACTTTTAGTCCGTCTCGTTTTATATGCCGATCATAATAACGTCACATACAACTGACCGTAAGTAAAAATCAATTCTTTCAAAATCAAACACCCATTAATCTTGTATCAACCTTGTTCGGATTTCAATTCCTTAAACCCTGAAACAATATGCAATTTTAAACTGATATTTATATAACTCGTTTATTTTAAATAAGTCAATAATGAACACACCCGATGTAAGGAGAGCATCATCCGTTGTCACTTTCATGTCATTGTTACCATTTTTAGTAACCAAACTCACTCGAGCCGATTCACAAATTATCATAAATCAACTCGAAGTGCCAAAAAAAATCATACAAATTCATTTGTCCGGTTAAAATGGGGAACTTGTGGCATGATTGTACGTAAATATTTTTTTAATTACACATAGTTTCAAATAAAAAGATCGAGTAATTAGTCAATCGGCCGGCAAAAGAAGAACTAGCTTAGCTTAATTTATAATCAACTAGCTTAAATTAAGGTCTTGAAATGAAAATGAATGTATATGTAGCCACTTTCAATTGAATATTGGACTTGTGTGGACTTGTAGTAGTTATAGATGCACCAAGACTCAGTGACAAACTGTTATTCCATGTACTGCTAGTGGTCTCGCCTTGAGAATATTGTTAGACTTGCTGTTTCGATGATCCAATGAATGATCGAGAGGATGGTTTAACTATCATGAACATGAACAGATGATAATAATATGCACAAAATATATAGAACTTGATGATGAAATAGATTGATAAGTGATAGTTGTTTTACATAAGATCATGCCTATATATAAATTATCAAACGTTGTCTCCAACCAACATGAGTGTTAATTGGTGATTTGCAATTGTTTGTAACTGACCCGTAACTGACAACAATCAGTTTTAACATAACTGATTTGTTAACCTACATAACAATGTTTCATAAAGACCCTTAAACAAACAAGTGCAATGGGCCATTTTGTTCTCTAGAAACAAGTGTTGGACATATAGTATGTATTATATAGATTTGATATCGATCTGCATACTAGGACTAGTGGCGAACCAACGTCACATCCCCCGTTTTTGAATGCTCGGTTTCAAACTTCACATTGGGACTCAACATTTGAGTTTCTACATCAAAAGTCAAGAGATCCGATGGTCCACTTGGGGGATTTTCTAAACAGTCCGAAGTCTAACCAAATTAGACCTTAGCCTTTTTTTCATTCCATTCATACCCAAACAAACACCCCTAAAAGAACATAAAATTAGGGCCATTAAGAGGGTCCAGAAGGAGGGCCTAAGGGCCCATCCATAAGAGAAAAGACTTATAAGCTAAAACGATTGCATTAGTTGCATACTTGCATTCCCTAAGATGAACATCGCCTTGTGCGGGTTCCTAAGATGAACACGACCTAGTGCTATGTTCGGGTTTTGCTTAGTGCATGCCCTAAAACGAGTTTTTCCTTGTGCAAGCTCCAAGATGGAATTGACAGATAAAACAAGATAAATCTCTAAACTAAGACACTTGCTAAAAAAGACAAAAACAAGAATGAAGACAAAGAAAGACATTATAGATATTGTATCGAACCCTTGCTATTTATGCCGTTAAAAAAAACATGCAAGATTTATGATAAGATATAAACTAGAACTCACTAAGCAAAACTGACTTTTGTATGTATATTAGTTTGACATGTAGACGATGAATCATGATGGATGACATGGATGACATGGATAGCAAGCTACTCGGTCTATGAAGACTGGCATCAGGAAGATTATTAAGAAGACTTGTAAGACATATAGATCTATTTTAAAAACAATGTTAAATACTGATGGTCTGTAATGACGTATTTATATTTTAAGACTATATATTTCCGTTGCAATGTTTTATATTAACGAATGCTTTAAACTCTATTTTATAATGTGTATGACCAACGAGCATTGAGTTAACTAAAACTAAAACCATATGAGAAACTTCTTTAGAAACTTGTGCACAATTAAATAAAAAACTATTAATGGTCTTCAATGAAGCATGGCAACCGAGCCTAGTAATTGACAAGATCAACCTTCATTCAATTTCCTTGGTATACTTTTTTTCTAAACAAGTACGTTGTTAAATTACCCTGGATCGAGCCCTTAAAGTAATAAAACCCTAGCCTAGTTTCACTATATGAACACACCGATCGAACCACTTTAGCGTAACGTTCTTTTTTTCTTTTTGATTGTGTGTGTCCAGTGTCCACCTCTAAAATATCTAACTAACATCGATCTATAAAATCCCTTAGAAACTTCAACAATTAAAAAACATTCAAACAATCGTTTTGAACCACGAATATGAATTAGAAAGAGAGTTAATATACTAAAGCCACTTGCAATGAATAAAACAAAATCAAATAATTAAAATCAAATAATTAACATGTAGTTAATTTTCTATTATTTTCATACATCATTTCAGATATTTACAACGACTTTATAGATACTTACACAAGTATCGTTGTCAACTACACTTCAAGTCTTGATCTTATGCAACGTGTCTTCGCGATGGCCAGGACCTCAGCTCCAAGTGATCTCGAAAAAATATTTCTAGAGATTTTTAAAACCAGTCGATATTCCTAAATAGCCTAAAAACCCTTTTCGTAATCTTAACTGTTGAATTGGCAAAAACAATTGATTTAAACCACACGTACAAAGAAAATGAGTGAATAGGCTAAAACAACTTGACGATGAATCAAACAATATCAAACTGGTTATAATTTTCTTTTCGTAGACGACTTCAAACTTACGGCATTATCTTCAATTAAGCGAAGCACATACCACAAGCGTTGTAATCGTTGGTCTTAAGGTCTCGTGTTCTTCGGACATGTTTTCAAGTCAAAGTAAACCCAGTTTTTTAGAAAGAATATTTGAAATTGTATAGAAAGTAATGTATCAATCCAATTACATTTAACACCCAACTTCAGTTCTAAAAAGAAAATGATAAGCATGATGCTATACATGATATGCTAGGTACTGTCCACAACAGGAGGTCATATTGGTTGTAAATTGTTAATATTTCATTCAAAAAATTATGAGTTATTTTTATTTTATTGTATATATCTTCTTTATTTCTTTTCACGTTAATAACTAGAATGAAAAAAGGAACATCAACGCATCCGGAAAAAAAAACAATTAATCTCAATAAACAGGGCCGGTCCTCTCATATATAATTTTTCATTGGCCCTAGGCGAAAATAAACTTTGGCCCTAAAGTGTAAACCTGATTACTTGTAATAAAATATAATAAATGGCAAAAATATATAGACGGCGACAATTGTCATAACAATAAAGAAAACAAAAGTGTTGTAGCCGACTGTTTTAGTTTATTTACTTAACCGAACCGGACCACTCTTTTAACGTTTTTATAGACAAAGTTCTCGATCAAGTATTTATTATAATACATACCCTCTAATATATCATTTTCAATTGCAATCATCGCTAACCCGTTAAGTCTATATTGAGACATTGTAGACCTGATCAAGTACAACTTCAACACTTTCAACTTTGAAAAACTTCTTTCCATCGATGCTATTAATGCACTGGGAAAAAGATCAACTTGCTTCAAATTGTTTTAAGCTTCAAGATGGCTTATAAAACTAGTAGATAAAAATGTCTCAAACAACTTATATTTTTCATAGTGCTCATTAGCATCAATATCGGATTATTCTCCACACTATGGTAGTGACGCGTTAACTAACTAGTGTTTTTAAATTAAAAGGGGTAAACGAAACTTGTTTTTTTAGTTTTTAGGTTGTGGGTAATTGGCTTAAACAATATGTGTTAATGGGTTGTAAAATAAACCATTTTATAAATGTTTATTTTGGGCTATAAATAAATTTTAACAAAGATTGAAAATTTCAGCCCCCGAGATCACTGGGGGCGCGGTTGCCCCATCGCCCATGCAATGGCTGCCCCTGTCTATCAATAAAACTGTCAAAAAATCGAACCACATAGCATAGCATGTAGGTGAATTTAACCTAAAAAATAAAAAAAAATGTGTTGGTGTTAATGGGAAATTTCTACCCTAAGCATTCTAGTTCTCTCTATATATAGAGATATATATAAAGGGAGATAAAAAGAAAATGGGCCGGTGTATGATTAGCCTAACACTTATATTAACTACTAATGGCATCTAATGTAGAAAAAAAATATAATAGGTTTGAACGTATGGCTAGAAATATATTCACTGTTATACCATCTTTGTTGATTAGTCACAAGTTGCATGCTCCAAATATATTGTATAGTTACAGATACAGCATCATGCATCTAAAGTTCCGAACAGCCTAGCTAATATATATAATGCTAGTACTAGATTATTAATAAGAGTATTTTATGCATGTCTTTTATATATAAATTAATCTCATCAATCAATATATATAATTATTTAATTTACAAAGAAGGTTAGTGTAGTAATAAAAGTTGTTGAGTAATGACAACTAATATTAGAATTAGAAATATATTGAATTGAGAATGAAATCAAATATTAAATTTGTTATCTTCATAATAGAAGGTTAGAAGAGATTTTTCCACTAACTGTACGTCTGTTGACTTCAAATGAAATACACCATCACAAATCCTTTTCTATAGTTTTTTTTTTGGTTAAACTCATGCATTACAATTTGTACTTAGTTTTGATGAATGATTGTACAATCCTTTTATCGAATAAAGAAAACGAAAGAAAAGTAACCGATCGACGTCTCATTTCCTATATATATAATCACCTGCACAACGGGAAATATATATATTTTACCACCCAACAATAAAACAACAATGGCAACCACCATAAGCACATCACTAATGAAAATATTTTCAATCTTGTTGTTTATACTCAATACTATTGCAATAATCCCATCATTCTCTTGTCCTTCACATGATCAAAAACATGCACTTCTTCACTTTAAATCCACTCTCACCACCACCATCAACTCTAGTTCTTATCAGTTCCTAGAACTAAAATCATGGAATCTGAGTTCCGATTGTTGCTCTTGGGAGCGTGTTAATTGCGACGCAACCAAAACTCATGTCATTAAGCTCCACTTGGATGGTTTAGTCGTTCCTCATCCTGATATTGATCCTGTGTTTTCCAATATCTTGGCTCCACTTTTTCAGATCACATCGTTAAAAAAACTTGATATCTCAAACAATTCATTGCATGGCGAGATCCCTGGCGATGGGTTTGTGAATCTCACTGAACTGGTTCACCTTGAGATGCAAAACAACAATTTCAACGGTTCCATCCCCCGCCAACTTTTTTGGTTGACGAGTTTGTGCTACTTGGACATAGGCAACAATTCACTCAAGGGGGAACTAGGACCTGAAGTCGGGTATCTTCGAAATTTAACTACACTGAAGTTATATGACAATAATTTTGAGGGCCGGATTCCTTCTCAACTTTTCAAACTCAAATCTCTACAAGTTCTTGACTTGAGTATGAATTTTCTTGTAGGGAAACTAGGACCTGAAATCGTGTCTCTTCGAAATCTAACTACACTGTGGTTATATGACAATTATTTTAAGGGTCAAATTCCTTCTCAACTTTTCAAACTCGAAGCTCTTCGAGTTCTTGATCTAAGTTACAATAATTTCAAGGGAACGCTAGAACCTGAACTAGGGTCTCTTCAAAATTTAACTACACTAGATTTAAAAAGGAATTATTTTCATGGTCCCATTCCTCATCAACTTTTCAAACTTCAATCACTTAAACTTCTTGATTTAAGTGACAATATTCTCGAAGGGAGTTTAAGCCCCGAAGTCGGTAAACTTCAAAATCTTGAATTCCTTTTGTTGAAGGCTAATTCACTCTGGGGAAAAATCCCAAAAGAGATCGGAAACTTAACCAAGCTAAGGGCATTCTCTTTACAAAAGAATAATTTCTCTAGTGGAATCCCAACCTCAGTTGTAAACCTCAAGAAACTAGAAGCTCTTGATTTGTCCAAAAATGCTTTCTCGATGCAAATTCCTCACTTCATTGGAAAACTACCCACTATGATTTGGCTTGACATGAGCCACAACAAGTTTACTGGTCCAATACCATTATCGATTCAAAACTTGAGCAAGATAGAAGTACTCCGACTCCATGGCAACATGCTCAATGGGGAAATCCCAACTTGGATATTCGAAATCAAAACTTTACAAGCATTGCACGTCGGTGGAAAAGAAGATAAGTTGACTTGGAATAACACGGCTAAGATTGTTCCAAGAAGCAGTCTTAAAGAGATCTCTATGTCTTATTGTGGAATTTCTGGTCAAATTCCTGAATGGATTTCTTCACATAAAGAATTAACTTATCTTGATTTGAAAGGGAATGACTTGGAGGGGAGTATCCCATTTTGGCTCTCTGAGAGGGATCTTGAAATAATAGACCTTTTTGATAATAAACTTAATGGATCAATCCCATCACACATATTTGAAAATACAAAACTACTTCACCTTGATTTTTCTAGAAACAAATTTTCAGGGGAGTTGCCGGGAAATATAGGTAACGCCAAAGGAATAGTAAGCCTTTGCTTAGGTGGGAATGCATTCTCTGGTAATTTGCCTTACAGTTTGTCTAAACTAGTCAACCTCATAGTTTTTGATATTCATGGCAATAATATTACTGGAAATTTACAGGATACTCTTCCTCAAAACCCATTTCTTGAAACTCTTATCTTAAGAAACAATTCTCTTGAAGGATATATTCCTATCAATGTCTCTAATCTTATTTCTCTTCGAATTCTTGATCTCTCCCACAACAGGCTAACCGGGAGTATTCCACAAGAGATTGCAAAGTTTTCAAGAATGATCAAAACCCCAGACAACACAAGATCATTTTTTAACTCTCATCCCATTCGTACTTCCAACTTGTTAAATGAGAACCAAGACTTTATCTTGAATTGGAAGAAATCTTTACAAGGCCTAGCAATTCCTTCCTTAGGCACCCACATTATGTTGGATTTGTCACACAACAAAATAAGCGGTAAAATCCCGCCATCGTTGGGCAATCTCAAAGCACTAAAAGAGCTTGACATTTCACACAACAGGATTTCAGGGAATATACCAGTGTCTTTTGGCAATCTAGAGAACATCGAATGCTTGGATTTGTCATACAATGAAATCTCGGGTTTGATTCCTCAATCACTAACGAAGCTTGGTTTACTCACGCTTCTAGATGTGAGCAACAACATACTGACCGGTAAGATTCCTCGTGGTGGACAAATGGACCATATGGATGAGTTGGAGTATTTTGAAAACAATAGTGGGTTATGTGGCATGCAGATTAAGGTTTCGTGTCTCGAGGATGTCTCACAGCCAGAAGGAGGGGAGGAGGAAGAAGAGAAACAATCATGGTTTTTATGGGAGGAGACGACGTGGGTTGGTTTTCTTGTTGGGTTCTTTTTATCAATTTCGAACATGCATGGGCTAGTTTTTGGATTTTGTTAAGCTCCTTCGAAAGTTGGTGAAAAATTCTTCACTAATATTTTTACTTTTGTTCTCTAGTAATATCTTGTAATTAAATAATCCTATATAAGCTACTTCAGCTTAACTTTACTATGGTTTTTAAGGAAACTAGCTACTCGATCTAGTAACATGATGAGATAAATCACAATTCGTGTCAAACATATATATGATTAAAAAAAAAGATTATATATGGAAGCATTAATGAAAGCATGATTCGGATTTGTAAAGATGAATCGTCCATTTTGGTGGCCCGAAGCAAAATTGAAAATATGAAGCCCCTTTCAAACATTAATTAATTAATGTTATAAACCCTCTTCCTTATGCATGACAAACCGAGCGACTCGGCATTGTAACAGGTCGGAACTGCAGGTCATCCAGAAAATTAAAATAGTCGTTCCGTACATAGAGGCCGGTGAAAATGCAAAATATCAGAAACCAGAGCATATGTCATTGCGATGGCTGTGGTATAGGACACTCAAATGACAAATATGATCAGCTAGGGTTATATATAGCTAGCTAGTGAACACTTTCTAGTAAAAACCTCAAATCTACTTATTACTAACAGAACTTATTCATTTTAAACCATGATTTATGTAGTCATCTAGTTAAATCCACCAACACACTGGCGAAGCCATAAGTTTAATAGCAGGGTCCTAAAGTCATGGTACTCATAATTTTTTTTCCAAATACTATGTTTTGGTACATATATTCGGTTCAGTGATTCGGGTCAGGTAAAAAAATAAAAACTTGAAATATCAAAAAATTATTCATTCATTCTAAACAAAAATCTAAAATATCTATGATAATGCGAGAGGAAGAGCGAGTACCTAGATGAAAAACTACAACTCAACCCGACGACCTTTAAGATATTTGAATTCATTAATTATGGACTCCGAATCAAAGGTTTCATCAATATCCGTTCTTTTGAAAAAGGAAAGTATGGTTTTTAGTTTCACCTTGTCCTTGCCCATGATATATCTATAAAAAATCAAAATTAAACATTCAACAACAATCCTTTGAAGATAGGAGCATCAGAATACACAATAGAGGATTACTAAAACTAGTCACATGATGAATAAGTAAAGGAAAATAAAAAAGAAAACCAGTTTAATTTAATTCAATTCATGAATCATAACATAATCTCTTAAAAACTAATTAACAATGGCTTTTAAACTCTTTTCATTCGTTTGTACATATATATATATTAGGATCATGACTAGGTGCTTATTCAATTCGAATACGAATTGGGTGATGGAACTGGTCGAATAGAGACTTTTAAAAACTGCATATGTATTCGAATAAAAATATGTGTATTCAATTCGATTAAGTTATTTGAATAGATTCGAATGTATTCGCTTTTTAAAGAAATTATAAACAAACAAGCACATCAAAAAACAATACAAACGTATCATCCTGCATAAATGTAGCACCAACATTACATAAGTCTAAAATATTATCCAAACAATGTACAAAACATCACCAAACAATATGCAAAACTGCAAAACAGAAACTAAACAAGTTCAAAACTGCAGAAACATCAACTAAGCAACAGCACCAAATCAGGTCCAAAACTAAAGACAACGAGGGTGAAGAACTGAAGACGTGAGAGATCAGAGGTGAGGGTGATGAACTTGCTTGAGAGTTGAGATGGATTGATGGTGGTTGATGCCTCATGTTATAAGTTATAATATTACGGTTTTAATATTTGGGTAATTGAGTTTGGTATTTTTAACTTTACTTCATAAGCTTATAAGTTATATCTAAATATAGGTAATTAAGTAGAGGATGAGGTTCATTTGAGAAAACTCAAATATTAGGCTGAAAAGAATCCATTTAGTTGGTTAAGCGTGAAGATCGACCTTTAAGCTTTGAGATGAGGCTTGTATCAGTAGCTAGGGTGTTTATCGGTTTAGATTTTAATTTGGTTTTAATTTTTTTTAGCTGAAACCAAAAACTGAATCGAACCGAACCGAATGTATTCATTATTTTTAAAGAACTTAAAACTGAAGTTGAGAGATGATTTAACGAGGGTGACCACTAGTTGCGTTTCTATGTTTTCATTGGTTTGTAATAACTTAAATATATGAAATCGATTTAGCTCCTAGCTACTGAATAGGGCTGGCAAATTCTGACGCGGATACACGATAACACGACACAAAATTAACAGGTTTCGTGTTTGACCTTAACAAGTGTCGTGTCATTAACAGGTTAACACGATAAATACACGTTAATTATCGTGTCTTAACAGGTTAAAGATCTGTTAACACGATAGGTTACCTCAGGGCCGGCCCATAGGGTGTGCGGGGTAGTCGACCGCACAGGGCACTCGTTTGAACGGGGGCACCAAATTAAAATAAAAATTTATATATAATTTTGATGGCCGAATTTGAACGAGCTGGCGACGGGGCTGCGACCAAAAAAGAGGCTGGCGAGCCTAAGAATGAGCTGAAAGACCAAAAAAAGAGTCTAAAAACCCCCTCACACGGACCCGGGTTTTTGGAGTTGCATTCGTGTCCGCAGGTCGCGCGGGCGTCGCATTTTGGGAAGGAATTCGAACCAGATTGCACCCCCCTGCGCGCGGGTAGGTGCTAGAGTAAAACATGACAAAGGAACTTAACATGCCATGAATGCTTGAATATATAAACTAAGAATTTTTGTTTCTCCACTCCAATGTGGGACAAAGTGAATAACACAAAACTTTTAGAAATCTCATTCAGATGTCCAAACAAACAGAACTCCTTAACCATTCAGCACTTAACCATTCAGACATCTTAACCATTCAGCACTTAATCATTCAGCATTGCCAAATAGCCCCTTTGATTTTCTTATGTTTAATTATCAAACGTTTGTTTTTTGGTTAAAAATTTAGTTTATATAATTTAGTGCGTTGATGTTTCGGGTTAGGGGGCCTTTTTTTCTTGTCTCGCACAGGGTACTCGATTCCTCGGGACCGGTCCTGGGTTACCTGTTAATATTTATATGCAGAAAAAGTTAGTGGAGAATGGAGGTGGAGATGAACTTTGATGGAGATGAGTAGAAAGATCAAAGACTTATATGGACTTTGATAAACTTTTTTTTTTTTTTCATATTCGTTTATCAAGTATTATTATGGTTAAATACTTTTTTATGGACTTTTGTTGTTTTGTGGCTTAAGAATTATTATGTTAAGTCATATTTAGTATTTTAAGACTTACGAATTTTTTGGAATTTTTTTTTAAATAGTTTTTTATCGTGTCTTATCATGTAACCTGCTTTTTATCGTGTTCGTGTTTGAAAAAAATGACACGATAAGTTATCGTGTCATGTTCGTGTTTGACCTTATCGTCTTCGTGTCTTATCATGTCGTGTCTGACATGGTATGCCAGCCCTACTACTGAATGCCAAGAATATAAGTGAAATTTATGATGTTACAATGTTACATCGATCTATGTAAAATCACTTGACAATATATTCAACAATTAAAACACATCCATGCAAATTCCTAACAATCGTTTTGAACCACATGTACATATGAAGAAAAAGAATGAATCAACTAAAGCGACTTGCGAAGACTAAAACAATATCACATTTGTTGTTTACTTCATTTTCCAAAGACCATTTCAGATACTTACATTAACGACATTATTTCTGTTCCACCAAAGCCACACAACTACGTACGCACACAAGCTAGTGTTGTTAGTTTCTTCGGGTCTTGATCGATCTCATGCAAAGTGTCGATCTATGTGTCATGGACGCTCCTAAATGAAATGAATCTAGCGAGGAGCCTGATCTTTTCTGACTTTTATATTATAGTCTCGATCAAACAAAATTACAAAACTTGAAGTAATTAATTAATTTTCAAATTAAATTTAACCACAAATATATACAATGAAAATGAGTGAATGGACTAAAACAGCTTAAGGATGAATAAAACAAGATCAAACTTGTAGTTTAGTTTTTTTTTTCTTTAGACGAATTTAATTACATATAATGACAAAAATATCAACTAAATCAAGCACCACAAATGTTGTTATCAGTTGATTTAGGTCTCGTCCTCACATTGTACATGTCTGGGAGTCAAAGTAAACCGTGGTTTTAGAAATAAAATTTGAAACCATATAGAAAGTACCGTGTTCATCCAATTGCTCTTAATATGAATAACAAAGATAATCAATAGTAGTACAATTGCTCTTTATGCTTTTCCTGGATTTTTTTTCTTTTTATAGTTTGGCGCGTCCATTTCTTCGTCCCATATACCATCCACCTGAGTTTGATTCCGGCCCGGCCTGCTGACAACAAGATTTGAAACATAACTTAGTGCTTCTAACACAAGTGTGTTACCAATGAGTCACTAACTCATTGACGTGAATTTTTCATATTAAACTTTTTTTTAGTGGCTAAAAAGTTGCATTCCATTTATTTTCTAACTATTTTAAAGTGTCTTTTCTATTGGTATCAACACTACTAGCTAGGCTTAACTTTGTTGCATGCATAACACAAGAAAATAATGCTAGTTTCATTTAACGCCTATCAATTTAGGTGGAAAACTCAAATATATGATGTTGGATATTGTATTATGTTAAAGATAAAGTCAAAATGGTCAACTAGAAACTACAAGGGGTGTAAAGTCAATCTTAATTTGATAGTTGCATTTGTGTCACAGATTAATAGATGTTAATCTTAAGGGATTTAATCTTGCATTAGTTTCTTAATGTCTTGTTAAGCGGTTGTTAGAGATTAGCTTAGGTAATTAATAGAGATCAGAGTGATAGTTTAGATCATCTTCAATTCTTCACATTGTTCTTGAGAGAGATCGAGTTAGGTTAGATTTCCATCCTTTGTGTTTGTAATCATTGTCTCGAATAAACGGGTTTAGTAGAAAGTGTTTAACGATTGTGTGTTCACTTATTTAATTTCTAGTCATCAAATGTGCACACATAGATTTGTATCTACAACTTTTGATTGTAGAGTACGTGCACTATTATTACTAAATTATTCTCAAAATTAAAGACGTACCGTAGGTTAGATATAATATGTTATAGTTTTAAAGAAGAAACAATCGGTTAAACTTTCTAGTAAATAACAAAGTGAATCGAAATAAATCCAAGTAACAAACTAAATAAATATGATAAGTGTTCGAACCTATAAGCTTCAATTTGACATTCTCACCTTTATTTTTCAAGAGTCTCACAAAATCATGTTCTAGGCTAGGCAAGATTCAAATGGAATTATTATTAGTGTTAGTGTTTAGGGTTACTGAAATTATAGGTGAGTTTGTTTGCTATGATGAAATATATCCTTGTGTGGAAATTAATTTTAATTTATTGCTCGATCAATAATAATTAGTCTTATGCTCGGCCAACTTCAATGGTAAAAAGTGGTTTGCGCGCTCTAAATTACCTAGCTGGCCAAAAAATTGCTACGGGCTGGGCTAGTCGGGACACGTGTCGAAACCGCTTTTATTTTTTCTATGGGTCAGTCATTGGCCGGCTAGCTAGAGACTAGGCGACTTTAGTCTAGACGTCTGTAAGAGTACGTCTTATTGGTTAAAAATGAATTTTTACTTGGCTAATTAATAATCGTTTTCTTTTTCACTTGATCAAGTTTTCAAGATGGGTTGGGCAACATATATATATCCTTTTCTAGAATTGTCCGTACGTGTTTTGCAAGTTATATATACTTATTATTATATAAGGATTTCAAAATAATTGTACGTACGTGTTCAAACGAGTGTCCTGTGCGGTCGACTACCCCGCACACCTCATGGGCCGGTCCTGATTATCCATGAAATTAGTGAAAATCAAAATAATTAGATGGAGTTAGTGTTCGGGACCAAAACTGTTAGAAAATAAAAACACAGGGACCAAAATTGTTAAGGTGAGACTAAAACTGTTAATGGTATCAAAACACAGGGATCAAAACTGCATTTTACTCAAATAATTAAAAGGAAAAGATAGAATTGACCCCGGCCACCTCATTCTTCTCGATCTAGCTAGCTATATATATAATCACTATATCATTGCTTGTTGGTATAACTGAATCAAAATATAAGCGCTGAACTACGTACGTACGTAGCATGGGCACCAGTAGCATAAGCACATCACTAATGAAAATATTTTTAATCTCCTTCATATTCAATTCTATTGCAATAATCCCATCATTCTCTTGTCCTCTCCATCAAAAACAGGCACTTCTTCACTTTAAATCCACTCTTACCAGCGTAATCAATACTACTTCTTATCGTTTCCTAGAGCTAAAATCATGGAATCCAAGTTCTGATTGTTGTTTGTGGGAGCGTGTTAATTGCAACGGAACCAAAACGGTCACTGAGCTCCACCTGGATGGCTTAGTAGTTCCTCTTCCTGCAGATATTGATCCAACTCCGGTGTTTTCTAGTGTCTTGGCTCCGCTTTTTCAGATCTCATCGTTAAAAAAGCTTGACATCATATCTCCAACAATTCAATGCATGGGGAGATCCCCGGAGATGGGTTTGTGAATCTCACCCAACTTGTTCACCTTGAGATGCAAGATAACAATTTCATTGGCTCCATTCCCAGCCAACTTGTTTGGTTGACGAATTTACGCTACTTGAACATGGGCAACAATTTGCTCAAGGGGGGACTAGGACCTGAACTCGGGTCTCTTCGAAATTTAACTACACTTGTGTTATATAACAATTATTTTGAGGGTCAGATTCCTTCTCAACTCTTCAAACTCATATCTCTACAAGGGGTGCAAATATTCTCAATGGGAGTGTAAGTGTGGAAGTTGGAAAACTTGTAAATCTTAAATCACTCATCTTGGGTGCCAATTATCTTTCGGGAAAAATTCCAGAAGAGATTGGAAACTTAACCGAGTTAACAGAGTTTTCGTTGCAAAATAATAAGTTTGTCGGTGGAATCCCATCTTCAGTTGTAAACCTCAAGAAATTAGAAATATTAGATTTGTATATGAATTGTCTCTCAATGCAAATACCAACCACCATAGGGACATTACCCAGTCTTACGACACTTGTTCTGTCCCAGAACCAGTTTACTGGACCGGTACTGTCGTCCATGCGAAACTTAAGTAAGCTAGAACTCCTTCGGCTCGATTATAACAAGCTCAGTGGAGAAATTCCAACTTGGTTATTCGATATCACAACTCTAGATTTATTGCACATTGGTGATAGCGGCTTGAATTGGAACAACGAAGCTAAGATTGTTCCAAGGTGTAATCTACGTAGGATCTCTATACCTTCATGCAATATGTCCGGTCAAATACCTGAATGGATTTCAACACAAAACAATATGTATTGGCTAGATTTGAGCAATAACACATTGGAGGGAACATTCCCAGATTTTCTCGCGGAGGGGAAACTTGAAATAATAAATCTATCACAAAACAATCTCAACGGACTAATCCCAGCTCGCCTATTTGAAAGTGTGTATCTAAACTAGGGGTGTCAATTCTCGACACGACCCGAACACGAAACGAAAGTAATCAGGTTTTGGGTTGGCAAATATAACTTGTTTAAAAATATGGGTCATGTTAGGGTTGACCCGCATAAAAACGGGTCATTTTGGGTTGAAGCATTTAAAAACGGGTTGACCCGCCAACCCGTTTAGGTTTCAAAATTAGTTCATCTATTTTTTTTTCTAAAAATGAGTGTTAAGTTACTTTTATCTTTAGTATTTGTACTCACAATAAAAAAATTCATTACCACTTAAGTTTTTACCTTCATATTTTCAAAGCTAAGTATTTATTATTGTTTTTGTTTATTATAAATAAATTTGATTTGAATAAGATTTTAAGTAAATATATGGTTACTTATAATATTTTTTTAAATAAAACCCAACATACCTATTTGTTATACACAAAATCAAATATTAAACATGTTACTATTTACAAACTTACACAACAACTTACTTATAACTCGTAAACTTATTAGGTTCATTTTGATAAATGAGTTAAACGGGTCATATTTGGGTTGACCCGAATTTATGTTATCTAGGTTAGGGTTGACATTTTTGACACCAATAGAAATATGGGTCGGGTTAGGGTTGCATAATTCAACCCGTTAACCCGCCAACCCGCGGTCCTTCAACCCGTTAACCCACCAACCCGACACGATTGACACCCCTAATCTAAACTAACTTGATCTGTCTAGAAACAATTATACGGGTAAGTTGCCAGAAAACATAGGCAAACCCAAAAGGCTAACGTCTCTAATTTTGTCAGAAAATTATTTTTCGGGAGAAATACCAACGTCCATCTCCGAGGCTAACAACCTAGAATATTTAGACTTGTCCAATAATGGTCTTTCTCTTGTCAACCTTCCTGTTTGGGGTGATAAATTAGAAACCTTAGATTTGTCCTACAACAAGTTTTCCGGTAACATTCCTGTTAATTTTCCAAAAGGGATCAAATTTCTTTATTTAGGGGGAAATAGGTTTTGTGGAAATCTGCCTTGGAATTTGTCTAAACTGATCAATCTTCAATATCTTGATATTCATGAAAATAATATTCAAGGACACTTAGATGATATTCTCCCTCAAATCCCAACTCCTGAAGCCCTTATTTTAAGAAATAATTTATTTAAAGGATATATTCTTACCAGTATCTCCAACTTGAGTTCTCTTCATATTCTTGATATCTCCTATAACAACCTTACCGGAATTATTCCACAAGAGATAACAAACCTTCCCAAAATGGTCCAACTTATGCAAATGACAACACCTTATCCCAAATTTTACAACATTAGGAGCGTCAGCTATTATATATATCCTAGCGACTTGATTGTGAACTGGAAGCAATATCTTCGAGGCCTACCGATTCGTAACAATATTAAGGCATACTCTTTGTTGGATTTGTCACACAATAGTATACGTGGTGAAATCCCATCATCCTTGGGCAATCTCAAAGCCTTAAAATTGCTCAGTATTTCACACAACAAGATTTCTGGGCATATTCCGGTGTCTTTAGGTGAGCTAAAAAACATAGAAAGCTTGGATTTGTCACAAAATGAAATCTCAGGTTTGATTCCTCAATCGCTATTGAAGCTTAACCAACTTGCAGTTCTAAATTTCAGCAACAACAAGCTAACAGGTAAGATTCCCGTTGGTGGGCAAATGGACACTATGAATGTCGGTTTTGAAAACAACCCAGGATTATGTGGAATGCAGATTCATGTCACTTGCCCTGAAGATATTCCGCCATTAAAAGGAGGAGACGTCAACGAAGACGAGAAAGAATCATGGTTTTTATGGGAGGGAACTTGGGTTGGTTTTCTAATTGGGTTCTTCTCTTCAATTTTAATCATGAGCTACTTTCTAGATTTTCTTCGGCTCTTTAAAATTTGATGAAAAGTTTTGAAAATTTAAACTACACCGATAGTTTATCCGTGTCATTGTTTTATGTTTAAGGGTTTAAGTCTTATAATTTAAAAGTATTATAATAAGTATATGTGTCAAAATGTAATTAATGGGTCGTTACTCGTCACGTTTACCGGTTATATCCTAAACTACACATTGATTGGGAAGTACTTGTTCAATAGGTTAATTTATATACATATGTCGATGTGCTGAACACGTGTAGAAAAAGATTTGTATACTTTTATTCTTTCAAGTTTGTTCGTGTTCTAAGTGGGTTATTTACCGTAGATATATACTATACGGGTTAAAAGAAAAAAAAACTCATACTTATAGGTTTTAAAAGTAAAAAATATATGAAACATCGATTATACGATTAATAATTTAATCTTAACAAAAAAATAAAATTATGAAAATAGTTATTATATTCTTTTTCCAAATATATACCAAAAACTGTAGGAGGTCTAGAAACCATGATACGGAAAATAAATAGCTAGTGGATTCACAAGTAGTAGAAAGTAGGGTGTAAACGAGCCGAGCTACTCGTGAGCTACTTGAGATCGGATCGATAAAAAGCTCGAACGAGCCGAGCTTTTTCGAGCTCGAGCTCGAGCCCGAGCTTTAAATAAGAGCTCATTAAGTTATCGAGCCCGAGCTCGAGCTTTACATATCGAGCTCGGGCCGCCTCGCGAGCCTTATCGAGCTTTTTCATTATATGTTTTTTTATTTGTTTTATAAATATATATTATTATTAATAGTTAAAATATATATAAGTTATGATTAAAAATATATAATATGTTTTTTATTATATATAAATTACATATAATATAATTAAAAGTTTATGTAAAATTAAATATAAATAATTAAAAATAAAATAATAAAAAACCAGACGAGCCGAGCCCGAGTCGAGCTCGAGATGTTTGTGACGAGCTCGAGCTCGAGCTTTGAAATTAAAGCTCTAAACGAGCCGAGCTCGAGCTCGAGCCTAGTTAAACTAAAACGAGCCGAGCTCGAGCCGAGCTCGGCTCGGCTCGGCTACACCCCTAGTAGAAAGTTGCTTTTTATTAATATAAAAGATTTTTTTATTAGAAAAATTAATGATGATACAATTTAGCTCCAAAAACTAGAATACGTCTAACTAGATCGACCTAACAAGCTTCTGGTTTTTATTATAATGCAAGTATGCAACACACCCCTCATAATTTTTCACTCCTCTCAATTTATTTTCTGGATTGGTGAAAGATGCATCAATATCACTCAAAAGAACCAAAAGTGCAACTTTGTTATCATAGGCTTGAGTGACAATCAAACCTCCACAGTAACACATATACAATGCACACATCTAAAGGACTTACGAGTTTTAGGCTTAGGCTAGGGTATGAATGTTATGCTGTGAAAGTGGCTAAAAATAAAAGTGAAAACCAAATTGTTGACATCTTTATTCACATAACTATAACTCAAACAAAACAAAACTTGGGTACACAAATAACTCATATCTCACAACTTATATCTTTTTTTCTTTTCGGGTTTTCTTTTTTTCACATGTTTTTTTTTATTTTTTTTTCATACTTCATATCTTGATATAAGAATAAACACAATACTTTGGATGTCATCAACGGTTAGTAAAGATTAATGGGTTAAAGTGGGTAAAATTATGGGTTTAAACAAAGAAAAGGTTTCAGGCTCTATATGGGCTACTAGGGAGAAACTTTAGGTAGCTGGTAAACACAAAAACGGTGTTAAAAGAAAAATGGATCGATCTTAGGTTGCCTTTATCATCTATGTGCTATTATCAAGTCCACCATCTCAGCATGTATCAAACCACATAAGTTCTAAAACAAAGTAACATATGGCATACTCTCAACAAATGAAACAATATTTGTGTGTAACTACGGTTCTAGTAGGCTTCAAAATCTCACCAAGTTAGGATATTGGGCTGCCGATGTGCGCATGCTTTTATTACACCGATAGCTTGTTACCCCTAGTTAGACAATTCTCACATATTTTCTAAAAAAACTTGCTAAACATAATTTCTTTTGTTATAATGGCATTAGACCATGACTAAGGACCTCAACATGCACTAGCTAAACAAACACGAATGATTTACATTGCAACTAAATTTTCATGCACAATTGAGAGCTTTAGGGGCATTAGCCATTTTTCTCCATAATCAAACCCCGTTTTATTTAAATGAATGCAAAATATACAAATGCCTAACTAACATGCAAAGACATAAAATTAATTCTTTTTAAAAGAATATATAAAAATAATTTAAGTTAAGATGGTTTTCGTTGCAAAATAACAAGTCCGTCGATGGAATCCCATTATCAATTGTAAACCTCAAGAAATTAGAAATATTAGATTTTTATAACAATCGTTTAACAATGCAAATACCAACCATTATAGGGACATTACCAAGTCATACGACAATTGTTCTGAGCCAGAACCAATTTACTAGACCAATACCATCATCCATGCGAAATTTGAGTAAGCTAGAACTCCTTCGGCACGATGACAACATGCTTAGGGGAGAAATTCCCGCTTGGTTTTTCAGTATCACAACTCCAGAGATATTGCACATTGGTAATAACCGCTTGTTTTGGAACAACGAAGCTAAGATTGTTCCAAGGTGTAACCTACTAAGGATCCTTATGCCTTCTTGTAATATGTCCTGTCAAATACGTGAATGGCTTTCAATATTGGCTTGAATTGGAGGGAAGATTATCAGATTTTTTCATGGGGCAGAAACTTTAAATAATAAAGCTATCACAAAACAATCTCAAACGGATTAATCTCTCCTCGTCTCTTTGAAAGTCTTTATATATTACTTCTTGATCTGTCCCAGAACAATTTTACAGGTACGTTGCCAGCAAGCATAGGCAAAGCCAAAAGGCTAATGTTTCTACTTTTGTCTGAAAATGATTTTTCGAGACAAATTCCAACGTCCATATCTAACTGTGACAACCTAAGAAAGTTGGACTTATACAAAAACAAACTCTTTGGTGACAACTTTCCTGCTTTGGGAGATAAAGTAAATGACCTAGATTTCTCCTACAACAATTTCTCTGGCAAGATTCCAACAAATTTTCTAAAATTATCCAATCTATATATTTAACGGGAATAGGTTTTTTGGAACTTTGCCTTGGAATCTGACTAAGCTGGTCAATCTCCTATATCTTGATATTCATAATAATAATATTACAGGATATTTACATGATAATCTCTCTCAAATCACAACTCTTGAAATCCTTGTCTTAAGAAACAATTCTTTTGAAGGATACATCCCTAGTTATATATTCAACCTCCGTATTCTTGATCTCTCACATAACAATCTAATTGGAATTGTTCCATACCAAGTAGGAAACCTCCGTGGAATGATTTAACCTTTGGACATACCAAAATATGATTTTCCCCGTTTCTTTAACATTTTGAGTTCCGAGGGTAATTTATCATAGAGGATTGGTTGTGATTTGGAAGAGATATTTTCAAGACCTAGCGATGCGTAACATTGAAATCTACTCTTTGTTGGACTTGTCACACAATAGTATAGGTAGTGAAATCCTCCATTATAGGGCAATCTCAAAGCTATAAAATTGCTCAATATTTCATATAACAATCTTTCTGGGCAGATTCCAATGTCCTTAGGTAAACTAGAAAACATATAAACCTTAGATTTGTCACAAAATGAAATATCGGGTTCGATTCCTCAATCGCTAATAAAGCTTGGCAAACTTGCGGTTCTAGATGTCAGCAACAACATGCTAACAGGTAAGATTCCCACAGGTGGGCAAATGGACACTATGACTGACTTTAGAAACAACCATAGATTGTCTTGAGGATATGTCATCATTAAAAGGAATAGACAATGAAGAAGATGGGGAAGAATCATGGTTTTTATGGGAAGGAACTTGGTTGGTTTTCCAGTTGGGTTCTTCTCATCACTATTGATCATAGGTTACTTTCTGAATTTTCTTCGACTTTTGAAAGTTTGGTGAAAACTTCTACATCAATGATCAAATCTTCGTCCATTATTCTTTAGACATATCATGTGACTGAATACTACAATATAAGATCTTTCACTTAATTTGGTATTTATGGAATGCTCTTAATGTTTTAGTTGTATTTCAATTTTATAATTCTTTTCAAATTGTTTTAGTTGTATTTCAATTTTATAACTTTTTTCAACTTTCAAATTCCTTTTGCATAAATATTATGATATTGTTAAATTGCATTGCATGTGATGCTTGTTAAACTACTTATTATTTAATTAACCATTTAGACACCCTAAGCATTAAATTTATAACTTAGATTCTTTAAACTAACCTAAACACATAACCAACAGTAAACCGATTGAATGTAATATAGCTTAAGTAAGTCTGATTATCGAGCCCATAGACTCTATATATTACGCTACATAACTAATTAAAGACTCAACTAAAGACACGATTATTTAAATGAATATTGTGTTGGAAGGGGGTTTACTAATAAACTAATTAAAGTAAATAAAACTAAACAAAAGACGGATTGAAAATTCAGATAACGAAATGTAAACTACCTAGGCTAGAATCCGCGTTGACTAAATTATCACTCAAATGATAATTATGGAACTGGGATATTAGTTAGTTCGCTTAAAAACCCTAAAATAGGACTATCGGCCCTTTTCGAAAAGACACCAACGGATTGTTAATAAGTTAATATAAAAACCAGTTTTAACGATTAAACTTCCTCACAGTTTCTAACCTGATTATGATCAAGTATTTTTAACCGAAATCCTACCTCATAACAAGGGAATCAAAGACAGTTCAAAACGTTCATTTGACTCGATAAACAAGTTTGACAGATAACACTTAGACAGACTTCTCACGAAGAACTAAATCTAGCAAACCAACCAAACAAGACTTATCAATAACCTATCACCTCACGGATATCTAGATTAGCTGCACGTTTTTATTCGTTTAACTAATATTAATGTTCCTATGGTTTTATTGCAAATCAACCATAAAAGTCAAGAACACACGGTAATCGACCTAACAAAATCATATTTTATGAAAGATATTCAAGAAGGATAACATTAACAATAATAGTAATCAAACCAATTCCAACACAAAATATGCACCAAACAAATAATATCAAACTTTTACTAAATCATAAAATTCATAAACTAAGCAAAACCAATGAAGTTCAAGCAAGAGTGAATTGCCAAAAACGTCCATGGGTTTGGACCATTTCGACCATTTTGGTCTTTATGTTATTTTTTTGTCATTTTGGTGTTTGGTTTTGTAAAAAAAATGTCACTTTAGTCATTCCGTTAAAGATCGTTAAAAAATCTGTTAAGTTCAGGGCTATTTTGGTCTTTTATAATTATTTTTATCATTAAATTAGTTTTTTTAACGACATTAAATTAGTCAATAAACCTAACTTAATAACCTATCTAAACCCCTTCATCTTCATCCATAGTTTTTTTTTGAACGGCGACTTTCAATTTTTGCAACCATTCGGTCGCATCCCCCGCAATGAGGAACCCACCACCCCACTCCGGTCAATATGTTGTCTTAACCGGGCCCACTTGACATCGGAATTTGGCTAGGCGTTCAACCGGGAAAACCAATGGGGTTTTTCCTGGAAAATCTCACAGGCAGGGAGGTTAGAACCCTGGACCATCACTGTAAAACCGAGTGTCCTCAACCAGCTAGGCTGGAATCATTAGACTATCTTCATCCATAGTTATTTGATTGACTGCTATGAAACCCAACCCCCCAAAACCATAACCGCCTCCTCCTTTAATCATAATTGCCACCACCACCATCGTTTTCATCCATTTCTTCCTTCTCATCATCCTAAAGACATCGAAACTGAAGACGAAGCACGTCGTCGGAACTGGGTCGAAGCCGATTTGGCACCGTGGGAAGAAATTCTCGCTCCATAAGGTGATTTCGCCATAAAATCATCGAAGATGAAGAAGTTGAACTCCAAAACTCTGGTTCTTTCAAGATGCTTAGACCTAGTTACATGAAGAAAAAAAATGGAACAATTGGTGATGGTGGTGGTGATGGGGTCAATCTCTCCTTCCCCGTCTTCGTCACCGAAACCAGTCCTGAAACCGTCTTCGACAAATGCAGTTTTGGATGTGCAGATGTGTTAACAAAGTGGTTGGATTATGATAATGGATGAACATGTGTGTTAAAAAAGATGATTTGAACTAGCGATGTCAAGTGAAACAGAGATGTATACGATTTCGTATGTGTGCCGGTGACGGTAACGGAGTGATTAAATTAGAGACGGAGGGGGAAGGGAATCAGGGATGTGAAATAGTGAATTTTGTCATTTTGGTCCCGTTACTTCAAAAGACCAAAATACCCTTGAAATTAACAAATTTTTTTAATGATCTTGGACGCAATGACTAAAATGGCATTTTTATACAAAACCAAACACAAAAATGGCAAAAAAATAACATAAGGACCAAAGTTGTGACACATCGCAGATGTCACAAAAGTTGTCGAAACGGTACAAACCCAGGGACGTTTTTGGCAATTTACTCTTCAAACAATAATCAAACGTTCATTGTTTCGCCTAGGCAGTTTATAAGGTTTAGCCAATAACCATGTTCAAAGTAGAAACAAAAACCAAAACACAAATAAAGTTACCGTTCATAATAATAATAAATATAATTTAGCAGTCTGCTTGCTAGCTTAAATTAATTCCGCAGCATGCATGGTGCTTCTTAAATTATTTCGTAAAACAACAGTTGACTTTTTTGCCCTGCTTGCCTGCATGTCTGCTTAGATTTTTTTTTTCGTCGTAGCTGTCCCTTTTTTTATTCTCCTTCTGTCGTCTGAATCAAAAAATTTAATACAAGGATGTATGTTGCTTCTTTTGCACGCCATGGGCGGTCTCCATGTTTTTTTTAACGGCGACTTTCATGAATTGTGACGGACGCAACCCCCCGCCACATGGGGGGTCCCTAAACCAAGTCAGGCAACCACATATGTTGTCTTAACCGGGCCCGCGTGGTGCTTCTAACTTGGCAGGGCGCTCACAGGGAAAACCGCACAAAGGCTGGCATAGCAATCATTATAGAGGATCGAACCCTCGCCTGTGGGTAAAACTTGTTTGTCTCACCAGCAATAACTGGATCATTGACTGGTATCGCTAGAAAATGAGGCTTGTGGGAATTAAATTTGAGACCTTAAGGTACATCAAGTAACAACTTACCACTCCACCCAAATTCCTTTGATGGGCGGTCTCCATGTAGCCTAAGCCCATTTCCCTTTCAACCTTCATTTAATCTTAGAGAAAACTACAAATTATGTCCTTTATGTTTTAGGGTACCTACAAGTTGAGTCCTGTAGTTAAAGTATTTATAAATAACGTCCTTATTTTCATAGTTTTTTACCATCTTGTCCTTTAGACTAACTGTTGTTAGAATACTTTGTTAAGTCTAACCATGCGCTCCTCATCTGAGGGTAAAACCGTCTTTTTTACACTCGAAGGACTATTTATGTAAATTTTATTGTTTTATTTTTCAATCAAACATATAATGAATATATAATAACAATAATACATACATATATAAAGAAACCTCAACAACCACAAATATGCAAATCTGCTTCACAAAAACCATCACTAAGTAATTGATGTCTGATTAAATGGTTGATCAAGGAAAAGCCCTTAACATCCCCAGTCTGCTTCACCTCTCTCCGGCTACTCCTCCACTTAGCCGCCATCAAGAAACAATACTACCGCAATCTCTGGCCAGAACCCCCCTCTACTGCTATTTTTATATCAAGGGTAGTTAAAAAATTTCCGTAGCGGCGGGTTTTACGCAAGAGACTGACGAGCTTGGAAATAATGCGAGATGAACCAGTGTGGTGGTGATGAAGGTGTGGGGTATATAGAGTAATAAAGATACATAAACACCGAAACACCATCCATGGATCTTGGAAATTGCTCTTATATTTCAAGAAAGACACTCTATTTTTCATCCCAATCACACTTCTTTCTTCACAAATTTCATGTTTTCTGCTACTTAAATGGAGATTGCATCATTATCTAGGATTTGTTGTAACATATGTTCATGAAAGAAATAATGAGGATTGTGTGTGTAAGTGTGTATGTATGTATGTATGTATGTATGTATGTATGTATTATTATATATTGATGCAAAAATGAAACAATAAAAATTACATAAATGGTCCTTTACGTATGAAAAGACGGTTTTACCCTCACATGAGGAGCACATGGTTGGATTTAACAGAGTATTCTAACGGCAGTTAGTCTAAAGAACAAGAATGGTAGAGATACGTTAGTTAAAGGACCCAACTTGCAAGTACCTTAAAACATAAAGGACGTAATTTATGGTTTACTCCTAATTTTATTATTTCTTTTAGCGGCTCATGTCTAACAACAAAATGTTCCATCTTTCACTTTTAATTTATGATCTTCATGTAAGGATATGTCAAAAGCAATTAAAACAATAACTTACAATTCATGTAACGTGGTATGAAGTATTTTGTTTAGCAAACAATAATACGTGAATTTAAATCTAATTAATTAAATAAACTACTAATCATGAAATTCATTTCTTATTCCATAGGTTGGTCTCATGTTTAACCAAAACGCAACAATTAATTAGGTTGCACCTGCTTATTCAACCACATTTTATATTTCTAGCCTTTGGTCTTTTAAATATTAAAACTTTAAACATGAACTAATTTCAAATATAATTTAAACAATAATAACCCAAAAAGTAAAAAAAAATTATATAAAACTACATATAATTTATACCATCTATTGTTGATCAGTCTTATAAGTTACAAATTATGTAGTCTTATAAAAGTCTTGGGAAAACAAATGCATCTGATGTTCGATCGATCTAAACAACCTAGCTAGTTAATGAATTTATCTAAAAGTTCTACATCAATTGGAGGTAAGGTTTACATCAATTGACTCGTATCCACCTCTCGATCAAAATCATAAAATGTCGGTTTAAAATAATAAAAAAAAACGTTAACGACTACATTTAACGCCGGACCACTTGAGGCCAAAAAAGTTAAATTTTGAACCACCGAAGGAAATAAACTAAGTTGAGATTATTTTTTTATATTATTTTTGTATATGATAATATCCAACACCATGCGCATAGCGCACCTTTATTTGCTATACTGCCAATTAGTCGCGACAATATGTGTAAGGGAGTCAAAGTATGGCCGGTAAATGTGATTTTGTGTTGGGTTTGAGAAAAACCGATCCAAATCGAACAATGCACACCACTATTTACTACGTACGTACTGCCAAGTCTATGGTAAATGTGTGATGTTGACAATATGTGTAAGCGAGTATATGTCAGTGTACGTTAGGTGGTCTTTCTCTATCATTGTGGACACTAAATAACCAATTTCCATGACCTTTCGAACTTTGTGATCCCCACAGCAAAGAAAATTTGTAAAACATATACATCAACTTATAATATTAATTAATAAAATGTTACCAATTTTGATTAAAACTTGTTAATTATATATGCCGTGAACATAAAGTTGTTTACAATTTTCCAACACATGAGATGACTTGACTTGGAAAAAAAACAACACAAATCCTGTTTCTTAATCATTTTTCAATTTGTAGTTAGTTCAAGAATGATTGCATGTACTTGTTCTGGCCGGGTTAAAATAACAAAGTTCTATATATAACCACTGCATCTTGTAACCTGAATCAAACATAAACCACGTACATTAATATATGGCAACCACCATAAACACACTAATGAAAATATTTTTAATCTTCTTGTTTATACTCGCAATTCCATCATTCTCTTGTCCTTCACATCAAAAACAAGCACTTCTTCACTTTAAATCCAACCTCATTAATTCTACTACTTCTGGTGCTCAACTAAAATCATGGGATCCAAGTTCTGATTGTTGCTCTTGGGAACGGGTTAATTGCAGCGGAACTGAAACTGTGACGGAGCTCCACTTACATGGTGCGGTGGCTCGTCGGATTAATCCAGTATCTTCTAAAATCTTGGCTCCGCTTTTTCATATCAGGTCACTAAAAGTACTTGATATCTCAAACAATTATTTGCATGGAGAGATGCATGGAGATGGTTTTGGGAATTTCACTGAATTGGTTCACCTTGACATGCAAGGGAACTCTTTTACTGGCTCCATTCCGAGTCAACTTTTTGGGTTGACGAATCTACGTTACTTGGACATGAGCTACAATAAGATCAAGGGGAAACTAGGACCTGAACTAGCGTCTTTGCGAAATTTGACTACGCTGTCGTTAAATGACAATCATCTCCATGGTATGATTCCTTCTCAGCTTTTCGAACTTTATTCTCTTCAACTTCTTGATCTAAGTGATAATAATCTAGAGGGGAAATTAGGACCCGAACTACGCTCTCTTGGAAATTTGACTACACTATGGTTAAACAGAAATCGTTTCCAAGGTCCGCTTCCTCCTCAACTTTTCGAGCTTCAAAATCTTCAGAATCTTGATCTAAGTGATAATAACATCACAGGGGTTTTAAGCCCGGAAGTTAGTAAGCTTCAAAATCTTGAAACACTTACGTTGAAGGCTGCTTTTCTTTATGGAAAAATACCGGAAGAGATTGGAAACTTAACCAAGTTAAGGTCATTCTCTTTACAAAGAAATTTTTTCACCGGCGAAATCCCATCTTCATTTGTAAACCTCAAGAAACTGGAAATACTAGATCTATCTGAAAATTCTTTCTCCGTGCAAATTCCAAACTCTATAGGAACACTACCGAACATGATTGGAATTGATCTCAGCAAGAACCAGTTTGTTGGGCATATACCATCTTCGATACAAAACTTGAGCAACTTAGAGATTCTTAGGCTCCATGACAACAAGCTCGTCGGAGATATCCCAACTTGGTTATTCCATTTCAAAAATCTACAAGCATTGATTATTGGTGGAAAGAATAACAAGTTGATTTGGAATAACAAAGCTAAGATTGTTCCAAAATGCAGCTTACATCATCTTTCTATGGCTTATTGTGGAATTTCTAGTAAAATTTTTACATGGCTTTCATCACAAAAAGATTTGCGATATCTTGATTTAATCGGAAACAAATTGGAAGGAAGATTCCCAAATTGGGTTGCTGAGAGCAAACTACAATTAATATATTTATCAGATAACAAACTTAGCGGATCAATCCCACATCGTCTATTTGAATCTGATAATTTAGCTATTCTACAGTTGTCTCGAAACAATCTTTCAGGGGAGTTGCCTGAAAACATAGGTAAGCCCAAAAACATTGTTTATCTTTCTTTGTCTGAAAATAATTTTACAGGACAAATTCCAATGTCCATCTTCATGAGTGACAGCTTAGAGCGTATAAACTTGTCCAAAAACAGATTTTGCGGTATAAGTTTACCTGTTTCGGGAGACAATTCGAGTTTGACTTCCCTAGATTTGTCCTACAATGATTTATCTGGTAATATTCCTACGAATTTTCCTAAAGCAATCCAATTTCTTTATTTAGGTGGGAATAAGTTTTCAGGCAATCTACCTTTGACTTTGACTAAATTGGTCAACCTCAGACTTCTTGATTTACATGAAAATAATATCACAGGGAATATTCAGAACACTCTTCCTCATATCACAACTCTTGAAGCTTTTATTTTGAGAAACAATTTCCTAGAAGGATTTATCCCAAGCAATATCACCAACCTCCGGTCTCTTCGAATTCTTGATCTCTCATGTAACAACCTAATTGGAAGTATTCCACAAGAGATGATAAGCCTTCCAAGAATGATTGAAACTCAAAACATGCCATCATCCTTTGAATTTTCCCATTCAATTCATCAGTCTACCTATGAAGAACTTTTGCCTGGCGACTTAGTCATCAATTGGAAGAAATATTTCCGTGGCCTAAAAGTTGACAATCTTGATATCTACTCTTTGTTGGACTTGTCGGCTAACAGAATATCCAGTGACATTCCGATGTCGTTAGGCAATCTCAAAGCCCTAAAAGTTCTCAACATTTCTCACAACAAGATTTATGGGCACATTCCGGAGTCTTTTGGTAATCTAGAGAACATAGAAAGCTTGGATTTATCACACAATGAAATCTCAGGTTTAATTCCTCAATCATTAGTGAAGCTCACGCAGCTTACAAGTCTAGATGTGAGCAACAACAAGCTGACAGGTAAGATTCCCATTGGTGGGCAAATGGACACTATGAACGGTTTTGAACACAACCCCGGATTATGTGGAATGCAAATTAATATCACGTGCCCTCAAGATATCCGACCATTAAAAGGAGGTGACGAAGAAGACGAGAAACAATCATGGTTTTCATGGGAGGGAGCTTGGGTTGGTTTCCCGATTGGGTTCTTCTCATCAGTCCTTATCATGGGCTATTTTCTAGATTTTCTTCGACTCTTAAAAATTTGGTGAAAACTTCTAGTTTCTTCAATCGCCAATCCTTGATCCGTTTTCGTTGTTCTCTAAAAATATTATGTGTTTATGATCACTTTCTTTACATTTCAATCACTTATCTTTAATCCTTCTTCGTCAGTTAATAATTAGATTTTTGTACATGATGCTTTGATAATTAATAAAGTTTCTTTACAGGTTATTATTAGTTTAAAAAATCAACTAATTAAATACGTACTTTAACACGCTACAAAACTAGAGTTATTAAACATCCTAACAATTATATTTGTTATTAATCACAACTAATTACTAGTGTACTTATGTTGTCATTTGGTTATTAATCACAACTAGTGTACTTATATTATCATATCAAGGTTCGTAATAAATTTGGCCATTTATATATGTTAATAGATGTTAAGTACTAATGTTAAATCCCCCACCTGATAAGAAAAGATTGGCTATAAGCTAGCATATCCCTGCATTTAACTCAAGTACATTTGATATATATTTTGGGTGGCCTGCAAAGATCCAAGTTGTATTGTTAGATCTTTATAGGATAAGAAAAGATTAGAACATAAACAAAAGCCTATATCATGCTAAAATTATAAACTGTGGAACAACACATTCTTGAGCTATAAACACTAGAAACTTGATAGGTTGCTACAAATTTTCAACAAAACTTTAACAAATGTAGCAAGTTCATTGAATAGCCCATGATCAAGATTGTTGAAAATAACCCGACTGGAAAACCGACCCAAGTTCCCTCCCATGAAAACCATGACAGTTTATCGCCTTCAACCTCTCGTCCATCTGATGCTTGGATATCCTCGGGACATTTGATTCTAATCTGCATACCGCATAAACCACTATTGTTTGCAAAATATTTCAAATCATTCATTGTGTTCATTTGTCCACCAGTAGGAATCTTACCCTTCAGCTTGTTATTGCTCACATCAAGAATCGACAGTTGATTCAGCTTCGAAAACGACTGAGGAATTGAACCTGAGATCTCGTTGTGCGACATGTCTAAGCTCTCTATACCCTCTAAGTTTCCGAAAGACACCGGAATATTCCCAGAGATTTTGTTGTGTGAAATGTTGAGCAGTTTTAGGCCTTTGAGATTGCCTAAACTCGTCGGTATCTCACCCGAGATTCTGTTGTCCGACAAGTCCAACAAAGAGTAGATATCAAGTTTCCTACTTGGCAAGCCATGAAATGAGTTCTTCCAGTTTAAAATCAAGTCTTGAAACTCAATAAAGAAGTTGAAAATGTCGACCGACGGTAACAAATCAGGCGTTTCTATCATTCTTGCAAGGTTTCCAATCTCCATTGGGATATTTCCTGTCAACTTGTTCCCAGATACATCAAGAATCCGAAGAGAAGTAAGATTCGTGATCGTTTTCGGGATAAATCCTTCAACTGAATTGTTTCTTAAGCTTAAAACTTGAAGACTAGAAATTTGAGGGATCACATCTTGAAAGTTTCCTGTAATATTATTGTCATGAAGATCAAGATGTTCAAGATTGACCAAACTAGTCAAATTCCTTGGCAAGTCACCACAAAACTTATTCCCACCCAAAGACAAAATCTGTGTTTCTGTCGAAAAAGCCACCGGAACCGCGCCAGAGAATTCATTGTAAGACAAATCAACATAAGCAAGAAGAGGATTATCTCCGAAAACCGGTAATTTATCACCCGAAAATCGGTTTCTTGACAAGTCCAAAAGCAGCAGCCGGTAGATATTGGTTATAGACATAGGAATTTGCCCAGAAAAATTATTCCCAGATAACATAAGGATCATAATTGCTCTAGCATTGCCTAAATTCTCCGGTAACTCACCGGAAAAATTGTTTCTTGACAATGCAAGAATTGCCAAACTTAAAGATTCAAATAGTTGAGTTGGAAGTTTTCCAGTGAGTTTATTGTCTGAGAGAATAATGCTTCCAACATCCATCTTTGCAAGCCAATTTGGAAACTCACCCTCTAATTGGTTACTGCTCAAATCAAGAAAATTTAAATCTTTTTGTGATGAAACCCATACCGGAATTTGACCGGAGATACCACAAGACTGCATAGATATTTGTTCAAGGCTGCATTTTGGAACAATCTTTGCTTTATTGTTCCAAATTAACCTGCTCCCTTTACCTCCTATGAACAGTTTCTTTAAAGTTTTGATCTTGAACAACCAAGATGGGATTTTTCCGGTGAGCATATTGTTCTTGAGCCTCAAGGTTTCTAATTTGGTCAAGTTTTGTATCGATGATTGGATCGGACCGGTGAACCGGTTCTTGCTCAGATCAAGTGTTGTCAAGTTCAGTAGCTCTCCTATTTCAGCCGGAATTTGACCGGAGAACAAATTTTCCGACAAGTCCAATGATTCAAGACCCTTCATGTTTACAATTGAGGCCGGAATAATGCCGGAAAACTGATTTTTCCCAAACGAAAGATCGCGTAGCTTCGTTAAGTTTCCGATCTCTTCCGGTATATTTCCGGTTAAAAAATTCTCATTCAGCTTAAAAGTTTCAAGATTTTGAATCATTCCAACTTTAGAACTTAAACCACCATTGAGACTATTGTTACTTAAATCAAGAACATGAAGAGATTGAAGATCAAAAAGCTGGTGAGGAATTGAACCTTGAAACTGATTCAGACTTAACATTAATGTTGTCAAGTTGCGTAAAGATCCGAGTTCGATTGGCAATTCGCCTTCAAGCGAGTTAGTGCTAATGTCCAAGTAACGTAAATTCGTTAACTCGAAAATTTGGCGGGGAATAGAGCCGTTGAAGTTGTTTTGCATCATGTCAAGATGAACAAGTCCGGTGAGGTTACCAAACCCGTCTCGGGGAATCTCGCCGACCAACGAGTTCATCGAGATATCGAGTAGTTTTAGTGACCGGATTTCGAATAGTGGGTTCAAAATATTGGAGAACACGGGGACGGGATTTTCGACTACGGGGAGTATAGCGTCTAAGTGGAGTTGTGTAACGACTCTGGTTTCGGTTCCGGTTCTGGTGCAAGTGACACGGTCCCACGTGCAACAACTAGTTTTTGGACTCCATGAGTCTAGTTCCGTAAATGGAATAAAGTCATCAGAGCTGGAACCGGAACCGGAACCGGAACCGAATATGGTGGTTAGAGTGGATTTGAATTGGAGTAAGGCTTGTTTTTGGTGAATGGGACATGAGGATGATGGGATTGGAATGTAAATAATGAAGATGATTGATAAGATTGAGATTGGTTTGATTAAGGTGGCAAAGGCCATTGTGGATGGTTTTGGTTTGAATTTGTTTGTTAAAGGTGGTGGTTTATAAATAAAGGGTTGAAATGTGGGATGTTATGTTTGTTAAATGCAGGTTGATGTACTGATTTTGTTGGATGATGTACAAGTAGCTACTGAAGAATGATATGTTTAGAGTTGTGGTAGTGGGAAAGGGAATTGAATGAGTCGTTGACTCCAAGTCAATGGGTGATGGTAAAATAATGATAATAATAATAATAATAATAATAGGAGTTGACTATTGAACATGAGTGCATCCCAAAACAAGTGAACCTCACTTTATACGTGCACTTAAGACCTATTCGGGTTTTCAATCATATTAGATTTGTGATTTGTCAATTTAACGATATTGAAAATTCCCAACAATTCTTTCAAAACACCCTATTTTTTTTTATAAATGAAAGAAATAATTTGAGTACTAGAAGAATGTAAATTTTCTTCCGCAAATTTCTCCAGAATGTCACATAAACTGTTTTAGAATATTATGAATTTAAATTTCAACAATATTGTTATAAGGGTATTAGATTTTAACATTTTCAACTATTTGAATTTCAAACCAATGTTTTAAAGCTTTTGATCGAAAGGGGAATACGATGTAAAAAGTAACTTGAAACAGTACTACAAACGACAATTTTTTACATCTGATTGAAACGTCATTAGATTTAAACACTTAGTTGGAACACTGTTTCGTCATTCGGAGCATTATTTCGAGGTAGTTTTCATATCAATCTACTCGTATTCTTTTTCCGATCGAAAGCCCAAAAACGTAAGTTTGGAATTCGTAAAAAATAACGCTGCTAATTTTTTACCGACAGACCATTATACTGATAAAAATAAAAAAATTAAGACTGTCAACACATACTTTGTTAGTTAAGACAATCAAAATTAAACATAATTTTATTATAAACAAATGATTAAAAAAACGTATATTGACACCTATGCATAGATAATGAGTACATAAATGCATTAAGGGGCTGTTTGGCAAAATCTAAATCATTAAGTGCTGAATGGTTAAGAGGTCTGAACCATTAAGAGGTTCCATCAATGAGATGGAGGTTGGGGTAGAACTTCAGATGAGTATAAACTTAGTATATGCTCCATTCAGTTTCATTCAGCATCTCTCTTTCTCTTAACCATTCAGCATCTCTCTGTCTCTTAACCATTCAGCACTTAACTGAGCCATTCAGAGACTCTTTTTTTCTGAAACAAACGCTCTGAATGCTGAATACTGAATGATTAAGCACTGAACTGAACCATTAAGAGGTAAACAAACAGCCCCTAAGACTTCTATTTTTTATCATGTTTATTAATCTAAATAAAATAATTTATAATTTAACTAAAACCTATGAAAAAAGTTAAAACAAAATGTTTTATAAGTATATAGCAAAGTGAAAAAAATTGTCACAGATGTGAGCCTAACATGCATAACTTTTTATGGTTTTAAAAAAGACAATGTTGTAGCCACACTCACACCCTGACACCGTCATCACGCCCAACACCCCTAACACCACATCTACGTCTCCCTTTCTATGTTTAACCACTACATGTAATGTAGTCAAAAACCGCTACACTTACCCTTAGAATGTGGTGCTCTTTCAAGACAATTGTTTATTAGGTTGCTTTGAATACAATTAGTTTTGTTTTCATATATTGAAAATGAAATCTTTATATAATATAGCAAAACCAAGAAGGCTTATGTGGCATCATTTTAAAGCTTATGGCTTATGTGGCATCATTTGAGAGTTTATCTCATAATAATGATTTTTTTATTTAAAATATGTATATAAAATATATTACAATAAAACTAATTACATTTTTGGTCCCCTAATATTTTGGAGAACTCTAAAAAATTTAAAAGTATTTATACTTTTAACCCTCTACTACAAGGGGTGTACATGAGTCGATTTATATTTGATAGGGTGTGAAAATGAAACTTATGGATAAAATTAATAATAATAAACAATTAAAGACCTCGGTGTTTTATAAATATACATAACTTTTTTATATGGATTTAAAAAAAAAAAATACACCATAAAACTGAGCATTTTATTCTCTTTAATTTGAGTATAATATTGCTATAATAAAAATTTATTTTTTAAAAATATATTTCGTGTTTCGGTTTACTACGGTTTTGTTTCAAAACTTATTGGAACGTCCATGAATATCCTTAAAACATCATTTAAATGTTGTGTTCCCGAGCGTAGCGCGGGCACTAAACTAGTATTTTATATATGTATGATCTAGTCAGCTAGTTTGATTTTTAGATATACCTTTTACTTTAAATATATGTTGAAAGCGATGTAGTAAACGATTAAAGTCAATGATGATAAAAGCAAGTATGATTCCTTTCGTACAAATCTCCAAGTCCTACGTTAGCTTTTTATCGTTTCAGGTTGACTAACTGGAGTACGTTATTATTTACCTAGAAATTGATTATGTTTACGTGTCTTTTTTTTATAATGTAAAAAATATATAGTAATATATATGTTTAATAATAACCTCTTTAAAAAGTATGCTTTAATAAATTTTTATTGAAGGCAAGATGTAAATAAATTAACAAACAAAATATGGTGCTAATTACTATCCGAACTAGATTTAAGACCGGGTTGCACATTGCAACGGTCGGATCACGCGTATGTAACTTTGTCACATGCGTTGATAAAAAAAATCTCATGTCTCTTACGTCACGGCGTAAACCGAAATATGTCACATATTAAAAATGTTGAAATATCAAAAGTTAGAGGTCAAAATGATAAAAATATTAAAGCTGTAGTATATGTCAAAATATAGTAAGAAATCAAAATTCAAACTCATCAGGGGCTAAAATGACAATTAGTAAACATCGGGGATTAAAACCGTAAACACATCAAAAGTCGGGAATTACAACCATAAATATGTTAAAGTAAAAGAAGTTTAAACGCGACGTCAAAGCACCAACCTTGTCAATTAAGAGATATATAACATGTAACTTCAGATATATGAATTTTCAGATATTTGGGTTCAGAAATTCAAGCCTTTCTTTCGTGTGTTTGGATTCTGATATTTTGCACACTCCTAGTTCACAAGCTGATAGTAACTAGACCAAATGGTTGGAGCTAACAGAAGGTCGTATCCATAACCCAGTGAGTAGATGGGACAAATTTTCTTTCCCAAGTAAGATATATCATCAAGTGACAAGGTTGACCCCTTCATCAATCAGATCAATAGCAAGATAAAAAATTTAGTTCCGAGCAATTAGTTCGGCCCATACAAAAGAAAGAAAGTTTCACATTAATTGTCTTTATGTGGTCATGTTACTTAACTTAGCCCACCCGTCCATCTTACTTATCACCTCTAGATGAAACGAACAACATCGTGCAGCATCTTAACATACATAACGTCTTATGTTAATTTGTGTTGTTAGTTCCAGATATATAAATTACAGTGCAGTCGATCATGACACATAAATTACAGTATGCAGTCAATAGTAACATAATCTATAAACACAACACGTTTAAATGCATGTTTGTTTAAATGTCAGTATATATATATATATATATATTTCAACAGAAACAACATTTCAAAACAATAACAGATGATCAAGATGTTGACCTTTCATCTAATCCAATGTAATGATGTATGACAAATAATATGCTTCTTCATTTGAGCTTTATATCCAATCCACATAAGTTAAAACTCATTTAAAAAATAATAGTGTATCAAAATAAAAGCTCAGTTAAATAGTTAAGCATGGCAGGTGTTTTCGTTGTCGTTCTAAGAAAACTTACATATCACCGATGTCCGCCACAATGCTTGCAATTTTCTTCATGTTCATCGCCATATACTTCCTCCTCCAAATCCTACGGAAAAAACAAGCAACAAGTAATAACAACAATCTTCCACCTGGAAGCTTTGGATGGCCGTTTCTAGGCGAAACTCTGGATTTCCTCAGTTCACGAAGAGACGGAAAACCGGAGAAGTTTGTAAGAGATAGGATGGAGAAATATGGTACTTCGATGGTTTTCAAAACGTCGTTGCTGGGTCATCGAATGGCGGTGTTTTGTGGAGCTGAGGGGAATAAGTTTTTGTTCGGGAATGAGAACAAAGTGGTGGCGTCGTGGTGGCCGGAAGCGATTAGAACGTTGTTCGGGAAGTGTTTGAATACGAGCCGTGGAGATGAAGCGAAATGGTTGAGGAAGATGATGTTAGCGTGTATTGGTCCTGATGCTTTGTCCAATAGGTTCATTGTCATCATGGAAACTGTTACTCGTCTCCATCTTCAAAATCAGTGGGAAGGTAAATAATTTATTTAGTTTTCACACTGATATTCCTTAAACATGCATATCATAAAAAATAAGATTTGTTCTGTGAAGGTAAGAGTGACGTGAAAGTCTTCGACACGGTGAAACCGTACTTATTCGAGCTTGCATGCCGTCTGTTTCTAAGCCTCGACGATCCAAAACATGTTGTGGAACTAGGATCTTTATTCAACACTTTCCTTAAAGGGCTTGGAGAGCTGCCTATCAATATCCCAGGGACACGTTTCTACCGAGCTAAAAGAGCAGCAACTGCTATTAAAAAACAACTAATCATGATCATCAACCAAAGGAAACAAGACTATGCATCTTCTTTTGAAGACCTTTTGTCACATTTGCTTAAATCTTCTGATGAAAATGGTCGCTTTTTATCTGAAATGGAGATTGCAAATAACATATTGTTGCTACTCTTTGCTGGACACGACACTTCTGCTGTTTCCATAACGTTACTCATGAAGAGTCTTGGAGAACACCCCGACGTTTACAACAACGTGTTGAAAGGTCTTTTTTTGCCATACATACATAAGTTTTTGAACCCATATAAGCGACTAATGATGTGTTTTTTATGAATGTTATTAGAGCAACTGGGCATTTTGGAGGGAAAACCAGCCGGTGAAGTGCTAAAATGGGAGGACATACAGAAGATGAGATACTCTTGGAATGTAGTATGTGAAGTACTCAGATTAAATCCACCTGTACTTGGAGCTTTTCGCGAGGCCCTCGTGGATTTTGAGTACGCGGGTTATAAAATACCCAAAGGATGGAAGGTAAACTAAAAGTCAACAATTCCGACCAATTTACCTATGAACGTGTCTATTTAGCTTGTGTTTTATCTCAAATGGGTCAAAGCAGAAACCTTTTTAACCCAAGAATGAAACGGGTCAAACGGATTGAAAGTGGTCCGCCACCTTAAATTCATACAAATACGCCTCTTCAATTATTTTATTTAAATATTTCGACCGCCAATATCTTTATATTGTGAATTGCAGATAATTTGGAGTGCAGCCATGACACATAAGGAAGAAGATAATTTCCCAAACTTTACCAAATTTGATCCTTCAAGATTTGAAGGAACAGGGCCCACACCATTCACCTACGTTCCGTTTGGAGGCGGTCCTAGGATGTGTTTAGGGAAAGAATTAGCGCGTGTGCAAATACTCGTGTTCCTACACAACATTGTGACTAAGTTTAAGTGGGAACTACTAATTCCCGACGAGAAAATAGAGTATGATCCTTTGGCGACCCCCGTAAAAGGACTCCCAATTCGACTACATCCTCATCAAGTTTGAGGAGTTTCTATCAATGTATCACTTTGGTTATGTATAAATGCTAAACAATGATTAAATATAAGTAAACTTGTTTTACTTCTGCATACTTGAGCAAAAAAAAAAACAAAAAAAATATATCAAGCTTCATTTAAGATTTATGAACATATTCTATAAACAAAAAACCGGATGGTGTTTGATTTGGGTAAATCCTCACTTACATAAGTTGGTTTTATTTCTTGTTGAATCCAAACAATGATTTAATGGCATTTAGAGCGTTCTCGTTGATAAATGATTCGTCAAATTGTTTAAGCAGGGGATCAAACTCCTCAGATTTTCTTAAATTCTCTAGATCAGGGTCGGTACGGATCCGCTGCAATGTTAGTAGTTATTGTTAAAAGCTTCTTAACACGAGATATGATTATTAAAAATCAACTTGACGGTTATAAGTACCTTGAAGTCTTCATATCCTGACTGCAAAGCATCTTTTAGAGCTGAAAGTCCGGCTTGTACCTGCAATGTACATTTAAAAAATGAGCAGGTTCTAGCCATCAGATTGTGCATTAGTCGAGTCAGAGGGGTTGTTAAACAGCTAACTTCTTGTTAAGGGCTCGGAATCGGTCAGGTTGACCCAAAACACCTTTTCTCCTTTTTTTACCTTTTCAACAAACTGCTAGTATGACAAATTTGATTGCAAGAAACAATAATGTTTTTTTTTAATAAAATAACATTTAAAGGTTATAAACTTTACATGAACATTCAACCCGTTTGACCCGTATTCTTTTAAGCTAAGCTTTTTGACCTTAGAGAGAGAATATATCGAATCAAAGTCATTCATAAGTTGACACTGCCACGTGTAATTTAATCATATCATACCTGGTTAAGCTTAGAATAGCAGCATGCAACATTGTAACTTGCTACTGAAGCTTCATCAGGCTCTGGTTTTGACCCTAAAACAGACTCGAATTTTTCCAATGCCTCGTCATACTTTCCACTCCTAAACGAATTATCAAGAAAAATCATCATATACAAATTGACCCTTCATTAGCAGAAGCAGATAGCCAGCTTACAACTTATTACATCATAAGCGTAAACTTGTAGTTTTCATCCTAAAATAACTAGATAAGATAAGCCTTTTATTCACCTTAAATGGTCAGACAAGTTGTTAAAATAAGCAAAATCGTAAACACCCCAATAAAGTGGTTTTTCAAAGGTGATTTACTTGTAAAGTTGCAAGCCTTCACGAAGCTCCTGTTCTCGAGTTTGCTTTTGTTCCTTCTTCCTCAAGTAATTTTGCATCTGAATAAGATAACATCAATCAAACACAAAACAATATTAGCATAAGGACCTTAAAATGTGCATACTTCACTGTAACTACGAGCATGGAAACTTACTTGGATTTCTCTAAGTTTACCGCTAACTATTCCTGAATTCCTCTCGGCCCGAATGATCTCCTTTTCTGTCAGCTCAGCCGTATCTTCCCTCTTCCCTACAAACCATATACGCGATATATTAGAGGAAAAAAAAAACTGAAAGCACCCGAAGTGTTTATGAGTTTCTATCCAAGTATCTTGTTAAACGTAAGCGAAATACTTTGGTTTAAATGATGAGTTTCAAGTTTCTTATCTCAAAAAAACACCCCCTAACAGTATGATTATAGGTAAGAGTAAAGAGTAAATTGTGAACCAACCATATCTTTTTTGCATTCTCATGTACAACGGTCCAATTCTTTGGCGAATGGTGTACATTGTCCTTCCATATTCCGCTGCAGGCCATACCTCTGTTCCAAACATCGCACTGCAACATTTTAGCAGTTGATTACAACATTTTCAACCACCCAATTTCATAATAAAATCCGACAAAAAAGATCTTATATCAAATCAATCACGCGTACACTAGCATCCAACGCACGTGCTAAACGAACACCCTAGAAGCCCAAAACAACAATTGTGTTTCCATTCCAAATACATCATAGTATTATACCACTAAGCTTGAAATAGGTTCAATGGTTTATAGTCAAGATAATAAATTTACTAAACAAATGACTCTTGCATAACTAATGTAACTAGATTATGAACTTAATGTAAAAAAAACAATCTTTTGACATCAAGATTGGTTTATAATGAGTTAAGCATTTCATCAAATACCTGGTGGCCAAAACTCTATCTCCAACAGCAAACATATTAGTCTTATCTGCAGATCCACCAGGTGCAATTGCATCAATGTAGGTACCACCATCTCTACCCTTGGCAAATTTCAAACCATAAGGCTGTTCAATCTCCACTTCATATTCTTCATCCTTCTCTTCTTCTTTCGACGATTCTTCTTTTTCAGCCGATGCCTTCGCAATCAAAACCGACACTTTCCCGGGTCTCGAATTACCTAGCCTGATTGAAAGTCTTGGAATTTGCTTGAACTGAGAGGTTGTTAATGATAATGGTTGTTTGGTTTGTGTTCTGGGTAATGGGGGTGAAGAACAGAGAGATGGGTATGTGTTTGGAGCAGTTGCCATGGCGGATTTAGAGGAATTGGGACTGCAATTTGGAGCTGAAAGTGGTCATTCGGGATGAAGAAGAAGAAGAAACAAGAAACAAAGATTACAGTTGAGTGATCAGTGGTTGTAATGAACTGTTGAAATTCAGTTATCTTGTGACACGTGTCAATTTACGGGTGGATCAAAATTTTGTCCTAGTATTAGACTCTTTCGGTCTTTGTAATGGTTAATGCCCCTAAGAGGCATTTTCCGCCATGTAAACGATGACTAGGAAATAAACATTATATGAAAAAGTTGCGTAATGGGATAATGCCCCGTAATCATTATTAAGAGAGAGAAGTGTGAGAGAGAGTGTGAGGAAGTGGGACAGAGATTCAAGGGGCATCGGCGTTATACATAAAACGCCCAAATCAATTTTTGCCCCATAACGCCCATGCGTAATGGTGTAGGGGCGTTATAAGGGGCGTTATGGGGCTTTATCACGCCCACTACGTGTAGTCTTAGGAGTGGTATTTAAAGTTTATTCTATAGGTATCAAATTTTCTTGACTAAACTACAAAAAAACGTCATTTATGTTTATGGTTACCTACAAGTTGGGTCCTTTACAAATAACGTCCTTATTTTTGTGGTTTTTACCAATCTCGTCCTTTAGACTAACGACCGTTACAAAACTCAGTTAAATCTAACCATTTGATCCTCATTTGAGGATATAACAGTCATTTTATACATAAAGGACGAGATTGGTTACCCTCAAATATAACTTAAGCCCTCTTCACTCTCACACATCACCTTAAATCCTTCTCTCTCTTCACTTTCTCTCTCTACATTTTGACAATGAAACCCACCACCACAAACCACCCACAGCCACCACCCCCACCGTCGCCGGACCTCACCAACTACTGTCTCCTCCTCTTCATCCTCCTCTCCCTCTTCTCCTTCGCCCTCACTCTCTCCCTCTTCACCACCCAAACCACCATCACCGCCACCCCTACTACCGTGAAACACCCCTTACACACCCCTATCTTCAACGCCCTCCTCCCTATGCCAGAACCACCCCAAACTCAACAAACCTATCTCGCATGTCCATTTCTGAACTCACCTCCATCGCCACCGTCCGCCGCCTGCAACCTCCTCCGCCGCCTGGAATTGGAACGAAAAAAGATACAAGTGTTCGAACGTGAGCTCCCCCTTTGTCTTGAACTTGTTAATCAAGGTATGTTTGATGAAGATTGAGTGCACAAAGTTTCAATCTTTGTGTGGATCCTTGATGGGTTTTTGGTTTTTATGGTTTGTAAAAATTGTTACTTATTTTTTATACTGATTTGGTTGAATGATGCTTTGTTTGTGTAAATACACGCTCATTGTGTGCAATATAAATTTCATGTAAATTTATAAAATCGTTAAACAAAATTTTATCTTTTTTGTATATTCATGATGGATTTTTGGTTTTGTGATTTGGGTTTTTATATTTTGGTCAAAATGTTACAAATTTTGTTCAATTCACCACCAAAGTGGAAACTGGTTGATAGATTTGCAGGTCTTCCGATGAACAGATATGGAGGCCGGTGGTTGTTGAAGGTTGTGGGTGGAAGGTGGAGGGGGTGATATACTTATACACACACACACACACACAAAAAGACAAAATAAATTACAAAAATAGTCCTTTACGTTTGAAAAGACTATTTTACCCTTTCATGTGCTGCACATAATTGAACTTAACTGACTTTTCTAACGACAGTTAGTCTAAAGGACAAGATTGGTAAAAAAACCACAAAAATAAGGACGTTATTTGTAGATATTTTGACTAAAGGACCCAACTTGCAGGTAACCATAAACATAAAGGACGTTTTTTGTAGTTTACTCAATTTTCTAATATAGTTGATTCTTGCTTTCTTAATTATCTAAGACTATGTGTAGTGGGTATTATACTTGATGTGTTCATGATTTGTTTTAAGTTGCTAACTTGATGTTTTTAACTTAATTACAAATTCGAACGCATTTACTTTGTATTATACTTGATTTGTAGGTGTTGGGAGCTTAAATGTGCTATATGAAGGTTATTGGAAGATTGGATGATGATTAGTTAAGGAACAGAGCTAAAACATAAGAAAATGAAGAAAATCAAAGGGGGGATGTAGCTTACGTCTCTATGGACGTAACTTACGACCCCATGAAATTATGGACGTATAGAGGGACGTAAGGCAGAGTAGAGGACGTAAGGCAAAGTAGAGGACATACTTGTGGCAGGAGGGACGTAGCTTACGTCCCTACGGACGTAGATTACGTCCCTGACGCGTGTTTTCACAAAATTTTGGATTTTTACCATATTTAAAGGGTATTATATTCCTAAAACCCTAACTTCGAAAATGACCAGCCACCATGGACGTTTTTGATCGGTTCATTTTAGATGAACCTTATTTCATGTTAATAATCCATTAGTTGCATTGTTATTATTACAAAATATATTACATTGTGTCGTTTTTATATTTTGTAGGTTATGAAGAAAACCTGTCAAAACAATGTAATTATATCAAAGATGAACCGAGCCAAAAAGTTACAAAACAAGTCATAGTTTGTGTCAAGTAAATAAATTCAAGTGAGCTAAATACTAAATGGATGAGAAGCAAGTGCAGCAAAAGTAAAAAAAAAATCCTACGATATGATAAATAAAGAGTATTATTTTGTATGGGGTTTGAAGTCCACGAAATTTACAAGGAAATCAACTTGGGCTTTTGTTTATTTACAAGACATTAGATGGGCCTATCACAATTGTTGTGCTAAAAAAATCGATGGGGTCTTTATGAAAAGAAAGAGGGAAGAGATACAGGGGGACGAACAGAGATAAAGGGAGAGAAATACACAACCAGAAAAGAAAAAGGGGGGTTTTGGGCAGTGACGAGAGGCAGCCGCCTCGGCTGCTACGAGGCTAAAATCAAGACAACGAGTGACGATCTTTGTTTCTCTATAACAATGTTCAGCTAGTTTGTCTCCCGCGATCACAACCGGGGCTAGGGTTTGGTTTCTTTTGTTTAACTAAATTGTTTATTATATGTATTCGACACTTGAGTTTTATATTGAATTGTGACATTTGAGTTCATATGAAATCTTGTGATTTCTTGAGGTTGTATTAATTAAATTTAGTCTCTCAAGCAATATGGTTATGTCTATGTAACCATTCGAATGTTTGTATGAAACATCTAGTTTACAAGTAGCAAACCTAACTTAGTTGAATGATAATTATGTTTAAACATTTAAGCGAGTGCTAATCATAGGCATGTGATTTGTATTCGTTTTGGTGTGTTTGGTTTCACGTTAATACAACAGACAGTTTATCATACGCCACCCGATCGTTCCCAGTACACCCTAGTTAGTTTAGTTAAGAAACGGACGTTTGGTGTGTAAGTATATGGATTGTGCTCTAGGTTAGCAGTGAAATCAAACTAAGCTATGTCTATGTAGTCGATTAAACATTTTTCTCACCGATTAAGTCTTGCATCTAAGTAACCAAAACCCGAAACCGGAAGTGATTGCTTGTTCTCATTTGCTTGTGTCTTTTGTGCTTTTAGTGTGTTTCTAGTTCATGATTTTATTAGCTTATTAACTTTAGTTTAATCAAGTCATCAATCAAGCTTTTTACACTTTATTTTATAATCAAACAAGTTATATAATGCTGACCACATGCTCCTTGTGGATACGATACCCTACTTACCCTAGCTATCTAGGTATTTAGGTTTTTGCATGACTTGACAACGGTCATCAAAAATGGCGCCGTTGCCGGGGAGCAAGTGCGCTTAGTATTATTTTACTTTGTTTGTTTTGTTTAGTAAAGTTTGTTTTCAGAAAAAAAAAACCAAAAAAAAAAATATATTAGTTCATATTTTTTTATCTGTTTGCTTTTATCTCGGGTATTTACTTTTGTTTGTGTAGATTCTTCTCTTTGCAGACACTTTAGAATCTCAAGTATTTTGATCTAACCATGGATAGAGCTAACTATTCATGTAAATATTGTGGAAGCCTCTTTCACTATGATCAACATTGTTCACAATTCTTGCAAGAATGGGATAAGTATCCAAGGAGTCTAAACATTGATAGTGATATTCAAGGATATGACCAGGTTGAATATGAAGACTTCCACTTGTCTCATTCATCATACGCACCACCCTCATCACGATATCAAGGATACTATGAGTTGGAATCAACATGCCACTATGAAGAAGAATCATATGTTAACATCTATTCTCGAGATCAACAAGTTTCTCAACCGATGGATAATGTGATGACTCAAGTGTTAGAGGAACTTAAGAAAATTAATGAAAAAACTTGTATCTCAATTAACAGGCAAGAAGAATTCCTTGCATCACTAGAGAATCAACTTAGCCAATGGAAGAATGACATGTCAGAGAGAGTGATACAGGTTGATGAGTCATATCAACATATGATTTTTTCCGAGGTTGGAGAACAGGTCGTGGAGAATACTATCAGACCATGTTTCTCACCTTATGAAGAATCCAATGCTACACCAGTGATGGATGAAGGATTGGTCAATGATGAAGTTCTAAGTTTTCAGGAGCATGAAGATGAATGTTTAAACCCAATTGAAGGTGCGACATCTTTAAAGGAACTAGTTACCGAGACAGTTCCAGTTTATCCTGACCGTGCTCCCATATTTGATGTTCCAACCAATAAAGTTTGGGAGGATGGTTGGAGATCAGAGAAAGAGAGGGTGGAAATGCAAGACATTGGAGGAGTCATCAAAAAGAGGTTGCGTAATGATTCAACAAACATGCCAATAATAAGAAACATATTTTGGACTTGGCATGTCAACTACCGAGCTTACATGGGAAACTCGGTAGGAAAGTGCTCCATTCGACCACCATAGCAACGTATCAGGTATGGTCTGGCTAAAGACCTAAAACTTAGCGCTACTCGGGAGGCAACCCGTGATTTAACATTACCCTAATCTTTTGCTATACTTTTTTGCAAGTCCCTCTCAACAATTATATATAATTCATTAGGCCAGTTTTTGAATGGTATAAAGTTGGAGAGGGCGTTTTGGTTGTCTAAATATACATAATCAAGGCATTTTCAACTCATTTCCAATCTTTATGCATTGCGGACAATGCAATTCATAAAGTTGGGGAGGGGAGTTTATTTTAAAAGTAGTCATACGGTAAACTTTTGGAAATTTTTTTTTTGATAGTACGGTTTAATTTCGTAAATTTACAGTTTGGTTTCGTAAATATGACCGTAAACTTGATGAAACTGAAAGTTTTTCAAACAACTGTAAAATTACGATCTTAATCCGTTAAATTGAAAAAAAAACAAGCTAAAAAAAAGAGAAATATATAGTGTCAAAGGCCCTTCTACATTTTCAAGGAGTACGAAAGCCGTTGTTGTACCATCCGCTAGTTCTTGCAACATCAAAGAATCATCAAGCAATCGTCCAACATCCATGCGCTACCTCAAGACCAAGTTTACCAGCTGCTCGACGTCATCCATCAGGTTCTTTTGTTCCTTTTATGCATCTAATTTGATATTTATTGTAGTATATTTCTAAGAAAAAGAAAAAAAAATATAATCAAGTTCATGCTAGTTTGTTATTAATGTAGTAAACTAAACTGAAGTGGAATCCTTAGAAATTGGAAGAACTTTTGAGTAAGCCACCAATGCATGTGCAAATGAATATGTGTCAACTAATCGGTTAGATCTGACCGTTATAATACTATGCTTTAATAGGCTATGTTTTTGTTATGTGAAGGTTTTGTCTATCATAAAAGCCCTAGTGAGATATTGAGCCTTTCATGACTGACACATACATAATCAGTCTAATTTTTTTTCATGAGGGTACTTTTCAATTGAATTGTTATCTAGAACTTGCATATTGTTTCTTCAAAATTACAAGTATTCAAGCATATGGATGATAATGGCAAATTAGGCGAGCCTTCTTGTATATTCCTTTCAGTTTTTCTCCTACCCCTATATATATCCCTTAGTGAGCCCCGTTGAGCCTAAATATTAATTCCATTTTTTGTTGTAACCCAATTAAGCCTAACTCTTTCAAGCCTTCTTAAAGTTTGAACCCTTAATTAAGCATGTGTAATGGGTTGGGTTGATTTGTGACAATATCGAAGAAGAGATGGAATTTTCAAGTCAAAAGAAGAGAAAAACTAGCCTCAAGTAATAAAAAAAAAGTAAAAAAAAAAAAACAAAAGAAAAGAAAAAAAAAAGTGCTGTAAAATCATCAAAATATTGCAGCGAAAAAAAAAGCCATAAAAGAGGGTCCATTGAAAAAAAAAATGAAAATGAGGTTGTTAGTCTCAAGAAAAGAGAATATAAATCAAGACGGGCGAATTAGCAACAAGTTCTTAATGCAAAATGGGAACAGGTGCAAGGGGAAACTAAATTGGGAATTACCATGCTTAATTATTTGAGCCAATTTTAGCCTTTTGACACACCCTTAGCCCTGCCCCGTTACAACCCTTGAAAAGACCATTTGACATATGTTTGAGTACAACTTTGTAGTGGAGAATTGAAAATTTATGCAAGCCTATGGAACGCAATTCTTTTGAATTGATGAGTGAAACTCAAAGCCCATAGAATTATTGAGAGAGTGAGCATTCATGAGAGATTTCCCTATTTGATAGATGTTATCTTCACATAATAATGCATCCACATGTACTATAAAGTGTCATGATATGCGTTAGTTGATGTTTGAAGTTTGCAAGCTTTTGGTGTGTTTTATATTTTGTTCGACCAATTTCTCGGGACGAGAAAAACATAAGTTGGGGAGGTTTGATCGGTTCATTTTAGATGAACCTTATTTCATGTTAATAATCCATTAGTTGCATTGTTATTATTACAAAATATATTACATTGTGTCGTTTTTATATTTTGTAGGTTATGAAGAAAACCTGTCAAAACAATGTAATTATATCAAAGATGAACCGAGCCAAAAAGTTACAAAACAAGTCATAGTTTGTGTCAAGTAAATAAATTCAAGTGAGCTAAATACTAAATGGATGAGAAGCAAGTGCAGCAAAAGTAAAAAAAAAAATCCTACGATATGATAAATAAAGAGTATTATTTTGTATGGGGTTTGAAGTCCACGAAATTTACAAGGAAATCAACTTGGGCTTTTGTTTATTTACAAGACATTAGATGGGCCTATCACAATTGTTGTGCTAAAAAAATCGATGGGGTCTTTATGAAAAGAAAGAGGGAAGAGATACAGGGGGACGAACAGAGATAAAGGGAGAGAAATACACAACCAGAAAAGAAAAAGGGGGGTTTTGGGCAGTGACGAGAGGCAGCCGCCTCGGCTGCTACGAGGCTAAAATCAAGACAACGAGTGACGATCTTTGTTTCTCTATAACAATGTTCAGCTAGTTTGTCTCCCGCGATCACAACCGGGGCTAGGGTTTGGTTTCTTTTGTTTAACTAAATTGTTTATTATATGTATTCGACACTTGAGTTTTATATTGAATTGTGACATTTGAGTTCATATGAAATCTTGTGATTTCTTGAGGTTGTATTAATTAAATTTAGTCTCTCAAGCAATATGGTTATGTCTATGTAACCATTCGAATGTTTGTATGAAACATCTAGTTTACAAGTAGCAAACCTAACTTAGTTGAATGATAATTATGTTTAAACATTTAAGCGAGTGCTAATCATAGGCATGTGATTTGTATTCGTTTTGGTGTGTTTGGTTTCACGTTAATACAACAGACAGTTTATCATACGCCACCCGATCGTTCCCAGTACACCCTAGTTAGTTTAGTTAAGGAACGGACGTTTGGTGTGTAAGTATATGGATTGTGCTCTAGGTTAGCGGTGAAATCAAACTAAGCTATGTCTATGTAGTCGATTAAACATTTTTCTCACCGATTAAGTCTTGCATCTAAGTAACCAAAACCCGAAACCGGAAGTGATTGCTTGTTCTCATTTGCTTGTGTCTTTTGTGCTTTTAGTGTGTTTCTAGTTCATGATTTTATTAGCTTATTAACTTTAGTTTAATCAAGTCATCAATCAAGCTTTTTACACTTTATTTTATAATCAAACAAGTTATATAATACTGACCACATGCTCCTTGTGGATACGATACCCTACTTACCCTAGCTATCTAGGTATTTAGGTTTTTGCATGACTTGACGACGGTCATCAGTTTTTAGACGATTTTTCCATCATTCCATCTCCTTCCAACATCAAACATGCAATTACAAATCAAGATTGAAGATCAAATCGTCGTTATGAGTGGCTAAACCACCCGTGATCATCTCTAGGTGGATGGTTAGTGGTTGAATATTTTACAACTAGTGTTTTATTACATTGAACATGAACTTTGAATGTTTTTGGATGTTTAATCTTGTTCATGTGTTTACTGGTTGTTATTGATTAATGGTTTTGTTAGTTGTTTTGAAAACCTCTTTCTCATTCACTGGTTTTGATGCACTAGTAATCAATAATTAGGTTATTCACTACATTTTCTTTAACTTGTGTTACAAAAGAAATCACTAGGTTCGGCATTAGCGTAGTCTTGGCCATCACAATCTGTAGTTGGTTTTTGATCTATCTATTTTAACTACTCGTGCATCTAATTGTAATCACGTTTCAATAAGAACAAGTAAACTGGTTATGTCTATGTAACTTCCAATGTGGTAAACCCTATGTGTATATCTATCTATTACTTGAAACCCGGAGTTGATCCATTTTCCCCGATCATTAACAACAATAAATTTATTTTCTTGCAAAGTTTTCTTATTTCTTAGTTTAATAATTTCATCAAATTTTTCACAACCAAGAGGCAATAGAATATATTAATAGTTTAATTTGTTAGTTTGTAATCTAGTTAAATAATCAAACAAATCTTGTAACACTAACCACATGCTCTTCGTGGATACGATACCTGACTTACCCTAGCTACCTAGGTTATTTAGGTTTTTGACTAGACCCTCACGACAGGTCTATCAAAATGGCGCCGTTGTCGGGGAGCTAGTGCGCTTAGTGACGTTATTTGCTTTGTTTTTTCCTAGTTTTTTTACTACTTGAATTAAAAAAAGGAAAAAAAAATCTTGTTTTATTTATTTATTTTGTTTGATTTCACTTGTTCCTTTTTTACCGTGGGTACTATAGTGTGTTTGTGCAGGTTGTTTCTTTGCTGCCCAAAAAACTTAGTATGAGGCTATTCACCGAATCTGACTATAATTTTGGTCATGTAGACTTCCCTTGATTATATTATGACTCTACAAAAGATTTGAATCAATGACAACTCCCTAAATCTCTCCCGTGGCCCATTCGGAATTTTGGCAAAAGTGCCCTAGGGGTCGAGTACACCGCCTGCCTGAAAAACTTATTAAGTGGCTATTCACCAAATCTGACCAAAATTTCGGTCCTGAAGACTTCCCTCGAATATTTTATGACCATACGAAAGAATCGGATCAATGAAAACACTCAAAAGCTTTCCCGAGGCCCGTTCGGAATTTTGGAAGAAGGGCCCTAGGGGTAGGTACAATGTCTGCCCAAACAACTGATTATGGGGCTATTCACCGAATCAGTCCAAAATTTTGTTCCTGGATTCCTCCCTTGAATATTTTATGACCCTACAAAATAATCGGATCAATAAAAGCTTCCTAGAGCTTTCCCGTAGCCCGTTCGGAATGTTGGCAGAAAAGGACTACGGGGTACGTACACCGCCTGCAGAAAAAACTGAGTATGGGTCTATTCGCTGAATGTGACCATAGTTTCGGTTCTGGAGACTACCCTCGAATATAATATGACCCTACGAAATAATTGGATGAATGAAAACACCCTAGAGGTTTCCCGGTGGCCCGTTCAGAATTTTGGCAGAAGGGCCCTAAGGGTAGGTACACCGCTTGCCCAAAAAATTTAAGTTTTGTGCTATTCACCGAATCTGACCATAATTTTGGTTCGGGATATGTCCCTCGAATATTTTATGAACCTAAGAAAGAATTGGATCAATGAAAGATTCCTAAAGCTTTCTCGTGGCACGTTTGAAATGTTGGGAAAATGGACCTACGGTAGGTACACCGCATGCCCGAAAAGCTGAGTATGTGGCTATTCACCGAATCGAACAATAATTTCGGTCCTGGAGACTTCCCTCGAATATTTAATGACCCTACGAAAGAATCAGATAAACGAAAATTCCCTAGAGCTTTCCTGTGGCCCGTTCGAAATTTTGCTAAAAGGGCCCTAGGGGTAGGTACACCACGTGCCCGAAAAACTAAGTATGAGGCTGTTCACTGAATCTGACCATAATTTTGGTCATGTATACTTCCTTTGAAGATTTTATGACCCTATGAAAGAATCAGATCAATGAAAAATCCATAGAGCTGTTCACCGAATCTGACCATAATTTCGGTCCTGGAGACTTCCCTCGAATATTTTGTGACCCCACGAAAGAATCGGATCAATGAAAACTCTCTATAGCTTTCCCATGGCACGTTCGAAATTTTGCTAAAAGGGCCTTAGGGGTAGGTACACCGCCTGCCGAAAAACTGAGTATTGGGTTGTTCACGGAATCTGACCATAATTTTGGTCCTAGATACTTCCCTCGAATATTTTGTAACCCCACGAAAGAATCGGATCAATGAAAAGTCTTGAGAGCTTTCCCGTGGCCCGTTCGAAATTTTGCTAAAAAGGCCATAGGGGTAGGTACACCGCCTGCCCGAAAAACTGAGTATTGGTCTGTTCACCGAATCTGACCCTAATTTTTGTCCTAGATACTTCCCGCAAATATTTTATGACGTCACGAAAGAATCGGATCAATGAAAACTCTCTAAAGCCTACACGAGCCCGTTCGAAATTTTGCTAGAAGGGCCCTACGGGTAAGTACACCGCCTGCTCAAAAAACCGAGTATGGGTCTGTTCACCGAATCTGACCATAATATCGGTCCTAGATACTTATCTTAAATATTTTATGACTCCACGAAAGAATCGGATCAATGCAAACTCTCTAAAGCTTTCCCGTGACCCGTTCGAAATTTTGATAGAAGGGCCCTATGGGTAGGTACACCGCCTGCCCGAAAAACAGAGTATGAGTCTGTTCACCGAATCTGACCATAATTTCGGTCCTGGAAACTTCCCTCGAATATTTTGTGACCACACGAAAGAATCGGATCAATGAAAACTCTCTAGAGCTTTCCCGTGGCACGTTCTTAATTTTTATAAAAGGGCCCTAGGGGTAGGTACACCGCCTGACCGAAAAACTAAGTATGGGCCTATTCACCGAATCTGACCATAATTTTGGTCCTGGATACTTCCTTCGAATATTTTATGACTCCACGAAAGAATCGGATCAATGAAAACTCTCTAGAGCTTTCCCGTGGCACGTTCGAAATTTTGCTAGAAGGGCCCTAAGAGTATGTACACCGCCTGCCCGAAAAACTGAGTATGGGTCTGTTCACCGAATCTGACCATAATTTTGGTCCTAGATACTTCCCTCGAATATTTTATGACTCCACAAAAGAATCGAATCAATGAAAACACTCTAGAGCTTTCCCGTGGCCCGTTCGAAATTTTGCTATAAGGGCCCTAGTGGTAGGTATACAGCGTGGCCGAAAAACTGAGTATGGGTCTGTTCACCGATTCTGACCATAATTTTGGTTCTGGAGACTTCCCTCGAGTATTTTATGACTCCACGAAAGAATCGGATCAATGAAAACACTTTTGAGCTTTCCCGTGGCCCGTTTGAAATTTTGCTAGAAGGGCCCTAGGGGTAGGTACACAGCCTGCTCGAAAAACTGAGTATGAGTCTGTTCACCAATTCTGACCTAAATTTTGGTTCTGGAGTCTTCCCTTGACTATTTTATGACTTCACGAAAGAATCGGATCAATGAAAACACTCTAAAGCCTTCCCGTGGCGCGTTCGAAATTTTGTTAGAAGGGCCATATGGGTAGGTACACAGCCTGCTCTAAAAACTGAGTATGGGTCTGTTCACCGAATCTTACCATAATTTTGGTCCTGGAGACTTCCCTCGAATATTTTATGACTCTATGAAAGAATCGGATCAATGAAAACTCTCTAGAGCTTTCCCGTGACCCGTTTGAAATTTTGTTAGAAGGGCTCTAGGGGTAGCTACACAGTCTGCCCGAAAAACTGAGTATGGGTCTGTTCACCGAATCTGACCATAATTTTGGTTCTTGAGACTTCCCTCGAATATTTTATGACTCCACGAAAGAATCGGATCAATGAAAACTCTCTATAGCTTTCCCGTGGCCCGTTCGAAATTTCGTTGAAGGGGCCCTAGGGGTAGGTACACAGCCTGCCCGAAAAACTGTGTATGTGTCTGTTCACCGAATCTGACCATAATTTTGGTCCTGGATACTTCCCTCGAATATTTTATGACTCCACGAAAGAATCGGATCAATGAAAACACTCAACAGCTTTTCTGTGGCCTGTTCGAAATTTTGCTAGAAGGGCCCTAGGGGTATGTACACAGGCTGCCCGAAAAACTGAGAATGGGTCTGTTCACCGAATCTGACCATAATTTTGGTCCTAGACACCTCCCTCGAATATTTTATGACTCTATGAAAGAATCGGATAAATGAAAACTCCCCTAGTGCTTTTCCGTGTCTCGTTCGTAAATTTGCTAGAAGGGCCCTAAGGGTAGGTATACAGCCTGCCAGAAAAACTGAGTATGGGTCTGTTCACCGAATCCTACATTAATTTTGGTCCTGGAGACTTCCCTCGAATATTTTATGACTCCACGAAAGAATCGGATCAAAGAAAACTCCCATAGTGCTTTTCCGTGGCTCGTTCGTAATTTTGCTAGAAGGACCCTAGGGGTAGGTACACAGCCTGCCAGAAAAACTGAGTACGAGATTGTTCACCGAATCTGACCATAATTTTGTTCCTGGAGACTTCCCTCGAATATTTTATGACTCTATGAAAGAATCGGATCAGTGAAAACTCTCTAGAGCTTTCCAGTGTCCCGTTTGAATATTTTGCTAGAAGGTCACTAGGGGTAGGTACACAACCTGCCCGAAAAACTGAGTATGGGTCTGTTCACCGAATCTGACCATAATTATGGTCCTAAAGACTTCCCTTAAATATTTTATGACTCTATGAAAGAATCGGATCAACGAAAACTCCCCTAGTGCTTTTCCGTGCGTCGTTCGTAAATTTGCTAGAAGGGCCCTAGGGGTAGGTACACAGTCTGCCCGAAAAACTGAGTATGGGTCTGTTCACCGAATTTGACCATAATTTTGGTCTTGGAGACCTCTCTCGAATATTTTATAACTCTATGAAAGAATCGGATCAATGAAAACACCCCTAGTGCTTTTCAGTGGCTTGTTCGTAAATTTGCTAGAAGGGCCCTAGGGGTAGGTATACAGCCTGCCAGAAAAACTGAGTATGGGTCTGTTCACCGAATCTGACCATAATTTTGGTTCTTGAGACTTCCCTTGATTATTTTATGACTCCACGAAAGAATCGGATCAATGAAAACACTCTAGAGCCTTCCCGTGGCCCATTCGAAATATTGCTAGAAGGGCCCTTGGGGTAGGTACATAGCCTGCCCGAAAAACTGAATATGGGTCTGTTCACTGAATCTGACCATAATTTTGGTTCTGGAGACTTCCCACGAATATTTTATGACTACACGAAAGAATCGGATCAATGAAAACACTCTATAGCCTTCCCGTGGCCCGTTCGAAATTTTGCTAGCACGGCCCTAGAGGTATGTACACAGCGTGCCCGAAAAACTGAGTATGGGTCTGTTAACCGAATCTGACCATAATTTTGGTTCTGGAGACTTCCCTTGAATATATTATGACTCCACAAAAGAATCTGATCAATGAAAACACTCTAGAGCCTTCCTGTGGCCCGTTCGAAATTTTGCTATAAGGGCCCTAGGGGTAGGTACACAGCCTGCTCTAAAAACCGAGTATGGGTCTGTTCATCGAATCTGACCTTAATTTTAGTTCTGGAGACTTCCCACGAATAATTTATGACTCCACGAAAGAATCGGATCAATGAAAACACTCTAGATCTTTCTAGTGGCCCGTTCGAAATTTTGCTAGAAGGGCCCTAGGGGTAGGAACACAACGTGCCCGAAAAACTGAGTATGGGTCTGTTCACCGAATCTGACCTAAATTTTGGTTCTGGAGTCTTCCCTTGACTATTTTATGACTTCACGAAAGAATCGGATCAATGAAAACACTCTAAAGCCTTCCCGTGGCCAGTTCGAAATTTTGTTAGAAGGGCCCTATGGGTAGGTACACAGCCTGCTCTAAAAACTGAGTATGGGTCTGTTCACCGAATCTGACCATAGTTTTGGTTCTGGAGACTTGCCATGAATATTTTATAACTCCACGAAAAAATCGGATCAATGAAAACACTCTAGAGCCTTCCCGTGGCCCGTTCGAAATTTTGCTAAAACGGCCCTAGGGGTAGGTACACAGCGTGCCCGAAAAACTGAGTATGGGTCTGTTCACCGAATCTGACCATAATTTTGGTTCTGGAGACTTTCGTTGAATATATTATGACTCCACGAAAGAATCGGATCAATGAAAACACTCTAGAGCCTTCCAGTAGCCCGTTCGAAATTTTGCTAGAAGGGCCCTAGGGGTAGGTACACAGCCTGCTCTAAAAACTGAGTATGGGTCTGTTCACCGAATCTGACCTTAATTTTGGTTCTGGAGACTTCCCATGAATATTTTATGACTCCACGAAAGAATCGGATCAATGAAAACACCCTAGATCTTTCTAGTGGCCCCTTCGAAATTTTGCTAGAAGGGCCCTAGGGGTAGTACACAGCGTGCCCGAAAAACTGAGTATGAGTCTGTTCACCGAATCTGACCATAATTTTGGTTCTTGAGACTTCCCTTGATTATTTTATGACTCCACGAAAGAATCGGATCAATGAAAACACTCTAGAGCCTTCCCGTGGCCCATTCGAAATATTGCTAGAAGGGCCCTAGGGATAGGTACACAGCCTGCCCGAAAAACTGAGTATGGGTCTGTTCACCGAATCTGACCATAATTTTGGTTCTTGAGACTTCCCACGAATATTTTATGACTCCACGAAAGAATCGGATCAATGAAAACACTCTAGAGCCTTCCCGTGGCCCGTTCGAAATTTCGCTAGCACGGCCCTAGGGGTAGGTACACAGCGTGCCCGAAAAACTGAGTATGGGTCTGTTAATCGAATCTGACCATAATTTTGGTTCTGGAGACTTCTCTTGAATATATTATGACCCCACAAAAGAATCGGATCAATGAAAACACTCTAGAGCCTTCCCGTGGCCCGTTCGAAATTTTGCTAGAAGGGCCCTAGGGGTAGGTACACAGCCTGCCCGAAAAACAGAGTATGGGTCTGTTCACCGAATCTGACCTTTGGTTCTGGAGACTTCCCACGAATATTTTATGACTACACGAAAGAATCGGATCAATGAAAACACTCTAGAGCCTTCCCGTGGCCCGTTCGAAATTTTGCTAGCACGGCCCTAGGGGTATGTACACAGCGTGCCCGAAAAACTGAGTATGGGTCTGTTAACCGAATCTGACCATAATTTTGGTTCTGGAGACTTCCCTTGAATATATTATGACTCCACAAAAGAATCTTATCAATGAAAACACTCTAGAGCCTTCCCGTGGCCCGTTCGAAATTTTGCTATAAGGGCCCTAGGGGTAGGTACACAGCCTGCTCTAAAAACCGAGTATGGGTCTGTTCATCGAATCTGACCTTAATTTTAGTTCTGGAGACTTCCCACGAATAATTTATGACTCCACGAAAGAATCGGATCAATGAAAACACTCTAGATCTTTCTAGTGGCCCGTTCGAAATTTTGCTAGAAGGACCCTAGGGGTAGGTACACAACGTGCCCGAAAAACTGAGTATGGGTCTGTTCACCGAATCTGACCTAAATTTTGGTTCTGGAGTCTTCCCTTGACTATTTTATGACTTCACGAAAGAATCGGATCAATGAAAACACTCTAAAGCCTTCCCGTGGCGCGTTCGAAATTTTGTTAGAAGGGCCATATGGGTAGGTACACAGCCTGCTCTAAAAACTGAGTATGGGTCTGTTCACCGAATCTTACCATAATTTTGGTCCTGGAGACTTCCCTCGAATATTTTATGACTCTATGAAAGAATCGGATCAATGAAAACTCTCTAGAGCTTTCCCGTGACCCGTTTGAAATTTTGTTAGAAGGGCTCTAGGGGTAGCTACACAGTCTGCCCGAAAAACTGAGTATGGGTCTGTTCACCGAATCTGACCATAATTTTGGTTCTTGAGACTTCCCTCGAATATTTTATGACTCCACGAAAGAATCGGATCAATGAAAACTCTCTATAGCTTTCCCGTGGCCCGTTCGAAATTTCGTTGAAGGGGCCCTAGGGGTAGGTACACAGCCTGCCCGAAAAACTGTGTATGTGTCTGTTCACCGAATCTGACCATAATTTTGGTCCTGGATACTTCCCTTGAATATTTTATGACTCCACGAAAGAATCGGATCAATGAAAACACTCAACAGCTTTTCTGTGGCCCGTTCGAAATTTTGCTAGAAGGGCCCTAGGGGTATGTACACAGCCTGCCCGAAAAACTGAGAATGGGTCTGTTCACCGAATCTGACCATAATTTTGGTCCTAGACACCTCCCTCGAATATTTTATGACTCTATGAAAGAATCGGATAAATGAAAACTCCCCTAGTGCTTTTCCGTGTCTCGTTCGTAAATTTGCTAGAAGGGCCCTAAGGGTAGGTATACAGCCTGCCAGAAAAACTGAGTATGGGTCTGTTCACCGAATCTTACATTAATTTTGGTCCTGGAGACTTCCCTCGAATATTTTATGACTCCACGAAAGAATCGGATCAAAGAAAACTCCCATAGTGCTTTTCCGTGGCTCGTTCGTAATTTTGCTAGAAGGACCCTAGGGGTAGGTACACAGCCTGCCAGAAAAACTGAGTACGAGATTGTTCACCGAATCTGACCATAATTTTGTTCCTGGAGACTTCCCTCGAATATTTTATGACTCTATGAAAGAATCGGATCAGTGAAAACTCTCTAGAGCTTTCCAGTGTCCCGTTTGAATATTTGCTAGAAGGTCACTAGGGGTAGGTACACAACCTGCCCGAAAAACTGAGTATGGGTCTGTTCACCGAATCTGACCATAATTATGGTCCTAAAGACTTCCCTTAAATATTTTATGACTCTATGAAAGAATCGGATCAACGAAAACTCCCCTAGTGCTTTTCCGTGCGTCGTTCGTAAATTTGCTAGAAGGGCCCTAGGGGTAGGTACACAGTCTGCCCGAAAAACTGAGTATGGGTCTGTTCACCGAATTTGACCATAATTTTGGTCTTGGAGACCTCTCTCGAATATTTTATAACTCTATGAAAGAATCGGATCAATGAAAACACCTCTAGTGCTTTTCAGTGGCTTGTTCGTAAATTTGCTAGAAGGGCCCTAGGGGTAGGTATACAGCCTGCCAGAAAAACTGAGTATGGGTCTGCTCACCGAATCTGACCATAATTTTGGTTCTTGAGACTTCCCTTGATTATTTTATGACTCCACGAAAGAATCGGATCAATGAAAACACTCTAAAGCCTTCCCGTGGCGCGTTCGAAATTTTGTTAAAAGGGCCCTATGGGTAGGTACACAGCCTGCTCTAAAAACTGAGTATGGGTCTGTTCACCGAATCTGACCATAGTTTTGGTTCTGGAGACTTGCCATGAATATTTTATAACTCCACGAAAAAATCGGATCAATGAAAACACTCTAGAGCCTTCCCGTGGCCCGTTCGAAATTTTGCTAAAACGGCCCTAGGGGTAGGTACACAGCGTGCCCGAAAAACTAAGTATGGGTCTGTTCAACGAATCTGACCATAATTTTGGTTCTAGAGACTTCCCTTGAATATATTATGACTCCACGAAAGAATCGGATCAATGAAAACACTCTAGAGCCTTCCAGTGGCCCGTTCGAAATTTTGCTAGAAGGGCCCTAGGGGTAGGTACACAGCCTGCTCTAAAAACTGAGTATGGGTCTGTTCACCGAATCTGACCTTAATTTTGGTTCTGGAGACTTCCCACGAATATTTTATGACTCCACGAAAGAATCGGATCAATGAAAACACCCTAGAGTTTTCTAGTGGCCCCTTCGAAATTTTGCTAGAAGGGCCCTAGGGGTAGGTACACAGCGTGCCCGAAAAAATGAGTATGGGTCTGTTCACCGAATCTGACCATAATTTTGGTTCTTGAGACTTCCCTTGATTATTTTATGACTTCACGAAAGAATCGGATCAATGAAAACACTCTAGAGCCTTCCCGTGGCTCGTTCGAAATTTTGCTAGAACGGCCCTAGGGGTAGGTACACAGCGTGCCCGAAAAACTGATTATGGGTCTGTTCACCGAATCTGACCATAATTTTGGTTCTGGAGACTTCCCTTGAATATATTATGACTCCACGAAAGAATTGGATCAATGAAAACACTCTAGAGACTTCCCGTGGCCTGTTCGAAATTTTGCAAGAAGGGCCCTAGGGGTAGATACACAGCTTGCCCGAAAAACTGTGTATGGGTCTGTTCACCGAATCTGACCATAATTTTGGTTCTGGAGACTTCCCACGAATATTTTATAACTCCACGAAAGAATCGGATCAATGAAAACACTCTAGAGCCTTCCCGTGGTCCGTTCGGAATTTTGCTAGAACGGCCCTAGGGGTAGGTACACAGCGTGCCCGAAAAACTGAGTATGGGTCTGTTCACCGAATCTGACCATAATTTTGGTTCTGGAGACTTCCCTTGAATATATTATGACTCCACGAAAGAATCGGATCAATTAAAACACTCTAGAGCCTTCCCGTGGCCCGTTCGAAATTTTGCTAAAAGGGCCCTAGGGGTAGGTACACAACGTGCCCGAAAAACTGAGTATGGGTCTGTTCACCGAATCTGACCTAAATTTTGGTTCTGGAGTCTTCCCTTGACTATTTTATGACTTCACGAAAGAATCGGATCAATGAAAACACTCTAGAGCCTTCCCGTGGCCCGTTCGAAATTTTGTTAGAAGGGCCCTAGGGGTAGGTACACAGCCTGCTCTAAAAACTGAGTATGGGTCTGTTCACCGAATCTGACCATAATTTTGGTTCTGGAGACTTCTCACGAATATTTTATAACTCCACGAAAAAATCGGATCAATGAAAACACTCTAGAGCCTTCCCGTGGCCTGTTCGAAATTTTGCTAGAACGGCCCTAGGGGTAGGTACACAGCGTGCCCGAAAAACTGAGTATGGGTCTGTTCACTGAATCTGACCATAATTTTGGTTCTGGAGACTTCCCTTGAATATATTATGACTCCACGAAAGAATCGGATCAATGAAAACACTCTAGAGCCTTCCCGTGGCCTGTTCGAAATTTTGCAAGAAGGGCCCTAGGGGTAGGTACACAGCTTGCCCGAAAAACTGTGTATGGGTCTGTTCACCGAATCTGACCATAATTTTGGTTCTGGAGACTTCCCACGAATATTTTATAACTCCACGAAAGAATCGGATCAATGAAAACACTCTAGAGCCTTCCCGTGGTCCGTTCGGAATTTTGCTAGAACGGCCCTAGGGGTAGCTACACAGCGTGCCCGAAAAACTGAGTATGGGTCTGTTCACCGAATCTGACCATAATTTTGGTTCTGGAGACTTCCCTTGAATATATTATGACTCCACGAAAGAATTGGATCAATGAAAACACTCTAGAGCTTTCCCGTGGCCCGTTCGAAATTTTGCTAGAAGGGCCCTAGGGGTAGGTACACAACGTGCCCGAAAAACTGAGTATGGGTCTGTTCACCGAATCTGACCTAAATTTTGGTTCTGGAGTCTTCCCTTGACTATTTTATGACTTCACGAAAGAATCGGATCAATGAAAACACTCTAGAGCCTTCCCGTGGCCCGTTAGAAATTTTGCTAGAAGGGCCCTAGGGGTAGGTACACAGCCTGCTCTAAAAACTGAGTATGGGTCTGTTCACCGAATCTGACCTAAAATTTGGTTCTGGAGGCTTCCCTTGACTATTTTATGACTTCACGAAAGAATCGGATCAATGAAAACACTCTAGAGCCTTCCCGTGGCCCGTTCGAAATTTTGCTAGAAGGGCCCTAGGGGTAGGTACACAGCCTGCTCTAAAAACTGAGTATGGGTCTGTTCACCGAATCTGACCATAAATTTGTTCTAGAGACTTCCCACGAATATTTTATGACTCCACGAAAGAATCGGATCAATGAAAACACTCTAGAGCCTTCCCGTGGCCCGTTCGAAATTTTGCTAGAACGGCCCTAGGGGTAGGTACACAGCGTGCCCGAAAAACTGAGTATGGGTCTGTTCACCGAATCTGACCATAATTTTGGTTCTGGAGACTTCCCTTGAATATATTATGACTCCACGAAAGAATCGGATCAATGAAAACACTCTAGAGCCTTCCTGTGGCCCGTTCGAAATTTTGCTAGAAGGGCCCTAGGGGTAGGTACACAGCGTGCCCGAAAAACTGAGTATGGGTCTGTTCACCGAATCTGACCATAATTTTGGTTCTGGAGTCTTCCCTTGACTATTTTATAACTTCACGAAAGAATCGGATCAATGAAAACACTCTAGAGCCTTCCCGTGGCCCGTTCGAAATTTTGCTAGAAGGGCCCTAGGGTAGGTACACAGCCTGCTCTAAAAACTGAGTATGGGTCTGTTCACCGAATCTGACCTAAATTTTGGTTCTGGAGTCTTCCCTTGACTATTTTATGACTTCACGAAAGAATCGGATCAATGAAAACACTCTAGAGCCTTCCCGAGGCCCGTTCGAAAATTTGCTAGAAGGGCCCTAGGGGTAGGTACACAGCCTGCTCTAAAAACTGAGTATGGGTCTGTTCACCGAATCTGACCATAATTTTGGTTCTAGAGACTTCCCACGAATATTTTATGACTCCACGAAAGAATCGGATCAATGAAAACACTCTAGAGCCTTCCCGTGGCCCATTCGAAATTTTGCTAGAAGGGCCCTAGGGGTAGGTACACAGCCTGCTCTAAAAACTGAATATAAGTCTGTTCACCGAATCTGACCATAATTTTGGTTCTAGAGACTTCCCACGAATATTTTATAACTCCACGAAAAAATCGGATCAATGAAAACACTCTAGAGCCTTCCCGTGGCCCGTTCGAAATTTTGCTAGAACGGCCCTAGGGGTAGGTACACAGCGTGCCCGAAAAACTGAGTATGGGTCTGTTCACCGAATCTGACCATAATTTTGGTTCTGGAGACTTCCCTTGAATATATTATGACTCCACGAAAGAATCGGATCAATGAAAACACTCTAGAGCCTTCCCGTGGCCCGTTCGAAATTTTGCTAGAGGGCCCTAGGGGTAGGTACACAGCCTGCTCTAAAAACTGAGTATGGGTCTGTTCACCGAATCTGACCATAATTTTGGTTCTATAGACTTCCCTTGACTATATTATGACTCCACGAAAGAATCGGATCAATGAAAACACTCTAGAGCCTTCCCGTGGCCTGTTCGAAATTTTGGTAGAAGGGCCCTAGGGGTAGGTACACAGCCTGCTCTAAAAACTGAGTATGGGTCTGTTCACCGAATCTGACCATAATTTTGGTTCTGGAGACTTCCCACGAATATTTTATAACTCCACGAAAAAATAGGATCAATGAAAACACTCTAGAGCCTTCCCGTGGCCCGTTCGAAATTTTGCTAGAACGGCCCTAGGGGTAGGTACACAGCGTGCCTGAAAAACTGAGTATGGGTCTGTTCACCGAATCTGACCATAATTTTGGTTCTGGAGACTTCCCTTGAATATATTATGACTCCACGAAAGAATCGGATCAATGAAAACACTCTAGAGCCTTCCCGTGGCCCGTTCGAAATTTTGCTAGAAGGGCCCTAGGGATAGGTACACAGCGTGCCCGAAAAACTGAGTATGGGTCTGTTCACCGAATCTGACCATAATTTTGGTTCTTGAGACTTCCCACGAACATTTTATGACTCCACGAAAGAATCGGATCAATGAAAACACTCTAGAGCCTTCCCGTGGCCCGTTCGAAATTTTGCTAGAAGGGGCCTAGGGGTAGGTACACAGCCTGCCCGAAAAACTGTGTATGGGTCTGTTCACCGAATCTGACCATAATTTTGGTTCTGGAGACTTCCCACGAATATTTTATAACTCCACGAAAGAATCGGATCAATGAAAACACTCTAGTGCCTTCCCGTGGTCCGTTCGAAATTTTGCTAGAAGGGCCCTAGGGGTAGGTACACAGCGTGCCCGAAAAACTGAGTATGGGTCTGTTCACCGAATCTGACCTAAATTTTGGTTCTGGAATCTTCCCTTGACTATTTTATGACTTCATGAAAGAATCGGATCAATGAAAACACTCTAAACCCTTCCTGTGGCCCGTTCGAAATTTTGTTAGAAGGGCCCTAGGGGTAGGTACACAGCCTGCTCTAAAAACTGAGTATGGGTCTGTTCACCGAATCTGACCATAATTTTGGTTCTGGAGACTTCCCACGAATATTTTATAACTCCACGAAAAAATCTTATCAATGAAAACACTCTAGAGCCTTCCCGTGGCCCGTTCGAAATTTTGCTAGAACGGCCCTAGGGGTAGGTACAAAGCGTGCCCGAAAAACTGAGTATGGGTCTGTTCACCGAATCTGACGATAATTTTGGTTCTAGAGACTTCCCTTGAATATATTATGACTCCACGAAAGAATCGGATCAATGAAAACACTCTACAGCCTTCCCGTGGCCCGTTCGAAATTTTGCTAGAAGGGCCCTAGGGGTAGGTACACAGCCTGCCCGAAAAACTGTGTATGGGTCTGTTCACCGAATCTGACCATAATTTTGGTTCTGGAGACTTCCCACGAATATTTTATAACTCCACGAAAGAATCGGATCAAATAAAAAACTCTAGAGCCTTCCCGTGGTCCGTTCGAAATTTTGCTAGAATGGCCCTAAGGGTAGGTACACAGCGTGCCCGAAAAACTGAGTATGGGTCTGTTCACCGAATCTGACCATAATTTTGGTTCTGGAGACTTCTCTTGAATATATTATGACTCCACGAAAGAATCGGATCAATGAAAACACTCTAGAGCCTTCTCGTGGCCCGTTCGAAATTTTGCTAGAGGGCCCTAGGGGTAGGTACACAGCCTGCTCTAAAAACTGAGTATGGGTCTGTTCACCGAATCTGACCATAATTTTGGTTCTGGAGTCTTCCCTTGACTATTTTATGACTTCACGAAAGAATCGGATCAATGAAAACACTCTAGAGCCTTCCCGAGGCCCGTTCGAAAATTTGCTAGAAGGGCCCTAGGGGTAGGTACACAGCCTGCTCTAAAAACTGAGTATGGGTCTGTTCACCGAATCTGACCATAATTTTGGTTCTAGAGACTTCCCACGAATATTTTATGACTCCACGAAAGAATCGGATCAATGAAAACACTCTAGAGCCTTCCCGTGGCCCATTCGAAATTTTGCTAGAAGGGCCCTAGGGGTAGGTACACAGCCTGCTCTAAAAACTGAATATAAGTCTGTTCACCGAATCTGACCATAATTTTGGTTCTAGAGACTTCCCACGAATATTTTATAACTCCACGAAAAAATCGGATCAATGAAAACACTCTAGAGCCTTCCCGTGGCCCGTTCGAAATTTTGCTAGAACGGCCCTAGGGGTAGGTACACAGCGTGCCCGAAAAACTGAGTATGGGTCTGTTCACCGAATCTGACCATAATTTTGGTTCTGGAGACTTCCCTTGAATATATTATGACTCCACGAAAGAATCGGATCAATGAAAACACTCTAGAGCCTTCCCGTGGCCCGTTCGAAATTTTGCTAGAGGGCCCTAGGGGTAGGTACACAGCCTGCTCTAAAAACTGAGTATGGGTCTGTTCACCGAATCTGACCATAATTTTGGTTCTATAGACTTCCCTTGACTATATTATGACTCCACGAAAGAATCGGATCAATGAAAACACTCTAGAGCCTTCCCGTGGCCTGTTCGAAATTTTGGTAGAAGGGCCCTAGGGGTAGGTACACAGCCTGCTCTAAAAACTGAGTATGGGTCTGTTCACCGAATCTGACCATAATTTTGGTTCTGGAGACTTCCCACGAATATTTTATAACTCCACGAAAGAATCGGATCAATGAAAACACTCTAGAGCCTTCCCGTGGCCCATTCGAAATTTTGCTAGAAGGGCCCTAGGGGTAGGTACACAGCCTGCTCTAAAAACTGAATATAAGTCTGTTCACCGAATCTGACCATAATTTTGGTTCTAGAGACTTCCCACGAATATTTTATAACTCCACGAAAAAATCGGATCAATGAAAACACTCTAGAGCCTTCCCGTGGCCCGTTCGAAATTTTGCTAGAACGGCCCTAGGGGTAGGTACACAGCGTGCCCGAAAAACTGAGTATGGGTCTGTTCACCGAATCTGACCATAATTTTGGTTCTGGAGACTTCCCTTGAATATATTATGACTCCACGAAAGAATCGGATCAATGAAAACACTCTAGAGCCTTCCCGTGGCCCGTTCGAAATTTTGCTAGAGGGCCCTAGGGGTAGGTACACAGCCTGCTCTAAAAACTGAGTATGGGTCTGTTCACCGAATCTGACCATAATTTTGGTTCTATAGACTTCCCTTGACTATATTATGACTCCACGAAAGAATCGGATCAATGAAAACACTCTAGAGCCTTCCCGTGGCCTGTTCGAAATTTTGGTAGAAGGGCCCTAGGGGTAGGTACACAGCCTGCTCTAAAAACTGAGTATGGGTCTGTTCACCGAATCTGACCATAATTTTGGTTCTGGAGACTTCCCACGAATATTTTATAACTCCACGAAAAAATCTTATCAATGAAAACACTCTAGAGCCTTCCCGTGGCCCGTTCGAAATTTTGCTAGAACGGCCCTAGGGGTAGGTACAAAGCGTGCCCGAAAAACTGAGTATGGGTCTGTTCACCGAATCTGACGATAATTTTGGTTCTAGAGACTTCCCTTGAATATATTATGACTCCACGAAAGAATCGGATCAATGAAAACACTCTACAGCCTTCCCGTGGCCCGTTCGAAATTTTGCTAGAAGGGCCCTAGGGGTAGGTACACAGCCTGCCCGAAAAACTGTGTATGGGTCTGTTCACCGAATCTGACCATAATTTTGGTTCTGGAGACTTCCCACGAATATTTTATAACTCCACGAAAGAATCGGATCAAATAAAAAACTCTAGAGCCTTCCCGTGGTCCGTTCGAAATTTTGCTAGAATGGCCCTAAGGGTAGGTACACAGCGTGCCCGAAAAACTGAGTATGGGTCTGTTCACCGAATCTGACCATAATTTTGGTTCTGGAGACTTCTCTTGAATATATTATGACTCCACGAAAGAATCGGATCAATGAAAACACTCTAGAGCCTTCTCGTGGCCCGTTCGAAATTTTGCTAGAGGGCCCTAGGGGTAGGTACACAGCCTGCTCTAAAAACTGAGTATGGGTCTGTTCACCGAATCTGACCATAATTTTGGTTCTGGAGTCTTCCCTTGACTATTTTATGACTTCACGAAAGAATCGGATCAATGAAAACACTCTAGAGCCTTCCCGAGGCCCGTTCGAAAATTTGCTAGAAGGGCCCTAGGGGTAGGTACACAGCCTGCTCTAAAAACTGAGTATGGGTCTGTTCACCGAATCTGACCATAATTTTGGTTCTAGAGACTTCCCACGAATATTTTATGACTCCACGAAAGAATCGGATCAATGAAAACACTCTAGAGCCTTCCCGTGGCCCATTCGAAATTTTGCTAGAAGGGCCCTAGGGGTAGGTACACAGCCTGCTCTAAAAACTGAATATAAGTCTGTTCACCGAATCTGACCATAATTTTGGTTCTAGAGACTTCCCACGAATATTTTATAACTCCACGAAAAAATCGGATCAATGAAAACACTCTAGAGCCTTCCCGTGGCCCGTTCGAAATTTTGCTAGAACGGCCCTAGGGGTAGGTACACAGCGTGCCCGAAAAACTGAGTATGGGTCTGTTCACCGAATCTGACCATAATTTTGGTTCTGGAGACTTCCCTTGAATATATTATGACTCCACGAAAGAATCGGATCAATGAAAACACTCTAGAGCCTTCCCGTGGCCCGTTCGAAATTTTGCTAGAGGGCCCTAGGGGTAGGTACACAGCCTGCTCTAAAAACTGAGTATGGGTCTGTTCACCGAATCTGACCATAATTTTGGTTCTATAGACTTCCCTTGACTATATTATGACTCCACGAAAGAATCGGATCAATGAAAACACTCTAGAGCCTTCCCGTGGCCTGTTCGAAATTTTGGTAGAAGGGCCCTAGGGGTAGGTACACAGCCTGCTCTAAAAACTGAGTATGGGTCTGTTCACCGAATCTGACCATAATTTTGGTTCTGGAGACTTCCCACGAATATTTTATAACTCCACGAAAGAATCGGATCAATGAAAACACTCTAGAGCCTTCCCGTGGCCCATTCGAAATTTTGCTAGAAGGGCCCTAGGGGTAGGTACACAGCCTGCTCTAAAAACTGAATATAAGTCTGTTCACCGAATCTGACCATAATTTTGGTTCTAGAGACTTCCCACGAATATTTTATAACTCCACGAAAAAATCGGATCAATGAAAACACTCTAGAGCCTTCCCGTGGCCCGTTCGAAATTTTGCTAGAACGGCCCTAGGGGTAGGTACACAGCGTGCCCGAAAAACTGAGTATGGGTCTGTTCACCGAATCTGACCATAATTTTGGTTCTGGAGACTTCCCTTGAATATATTATGACTCCACGAAAGAATCGGATCAATGAAAACACTCTAGAGCCTTCCCGTGGCCCGTTCGAAATTTTGCTAGAGGGCCCTAGGGGTAGGTACACAGCCTGCTCTAAAAACTGAGTATGGGTCTGTTCACCGAATCTGACCATAATTTTGGTTCTATAGACTTCCCTTGACTATATTATGACTCCACGAAAGAATCGGATCAATGAAAACACTCTAGAGCCTTCCCGTGGCCTGTTCGAAATTTTGGTAGAAGGGCCCTAGGGGTAGGTACACAGCCTGCTCTAAAAACTGAGTATGGGTCTGTTCACCGAATCTGACCATAATTTTGGTTCTGGAGACTTCCCACGAATATTTTATAACTCCACGAAAAAATAGGATCAATGAAAACACTCTAGAGCCTTCCCGTGGCCCGTTCGAAATTTTGCTAGAACGGCCCTAGGGGTAGGTACACAGCGTGCCTGAAAAACTGAGTATGGGTCTGTTCACCGAATCTGACCATAATTTTGGTTCTGGAGACTTCCCTTGAATATATTATGACTCCACGAAAGAATCGGATCAATGAAAACACTCTAGAGCCTTCCCGTGGCCCGTTCGAAATTTTGCTAGAAGGGCCCTAGGGATAGGTACACAGCGTGCCCGAAAAACTGAGTATGGGTCTGTTCACCGAATCTGACCATAATTTTGGTTCTTGAGACTTCCCACGAACATTTTATGACTCCACGAAAGAATCGGATCAATGAAAACACTCTAGAGCCTTCCCGTGGCCCGTTCGAAATTTTGCTAGAAGGGGCCTAGGGGTAGGTACACAGCCTGCCCGAAAAACTGTGTATGGGTCTGTTCACCGAATCTGACCATAATTTTGGTTCTGGAGACTTCCCACGAATATTTTATAACTCCACGAAAGAATCGGATCAATGAAAACACTCTAGTGCCTTCCCGTGGTCCGTTCGAAATTTTGCTAGAAGGGCCCTAGGGGTAGGTACACAGCGTGCCCGAAAAACTGAGTATGGGTCTGTTCACCGAATCTGACCTAAATTTTGGTTCTGGAATCTTCCCTTGACTATTTTATGACTTCATGAAAGAATCGGATCAATGAAAACACTCTAAACCCTTCCTGTGGCCCGTTCGAAATTTTGTTAGAAGGGCCCTAGGGGTAGGTACACAGCCTGCTCTAAAAACTGAGTATGGGTCTGTTCACCGAATCTGACCATAATTTTGGTTCTGGAGACTTCCCACGAATATTTTATAACTCCACGAAAAAATCTTATCAATGAAAACACTCTAGAGCCTTCCCGTGGCCCGTTCGAAATTTTGCTAAAACGGCCCTAGGGGTAGGTACAAAGCGTGCCCGAAAAACTGAGTATGGGTCTGTTCACCGAATCTGACGATAATTTTGGTTCTAGAGACTTCCCTTGAATATATTATGACTCCACGAAAGAATCGGATCAATGAAAACACTCTACAGCCTTCCCGTGGCCCGTTCGAAATTTTGCTAGAAGGGCCCTAGGGGTAGGTACACAGCCTGCCCGAAAAACTGTGTATGGGTCTGTTCACCGAATCTGACCATAATTTTGGTTCTGGAGACTTCCCACGAATATTTTATAACTCCACGAAAGAATCGGATCAAATAAAAAACTCTAGAGCCTTCCCGTGGTCCGTTCGAAATTTTGCTAGAATGGCCCTAAGGGTAGGTACACAGCGTGCCCGAAAAACTGAGTATGGGTCTGTTCACCGAATCTGACCATAATTTTGGTTCTGGAGACTTCTCTTGAATATATTATGACTCCACGAAAGAATCGGATCAATGAAAACACTCTAGAGCCTTCTCGTGGCCCGTTCGAAATTTTGCTAGAAAGACCCTAGGGGTAGGTACACAGCCTGCTCTAAAAACTGAGTATGGGTCTGTTCACCGAATCTGACCTTAATTTTGGTTCTGGAGACTTCCCACGAATATTTTATGACTCCACGAAAGAATCGGATCAATGAAAACACTCTAGAGCCTTCCCGTGGCCCGTTCGAAATTTTGCTAGAAGGGCCCTAGGCGTAGGTACACAGCCTGCCCGAAAAAACTGAGTATGGGTCTGTTCACCTGACCATAATTTTGGTTCTGGAGACTTCCCACGAACATTTTATGACTCCACGAAAGAATCGGATCAATGAAAACACTCTAGAGTCTTCCCGTGGCCCGTTCGAAATTTTAATAGCTCGGTCCTAGGGGTAGGTACACAGCGTGCCCGAAAAACTGAGTATGGGTCTGTTCACCGAATCTGACCATAATTTTGGTTCTTGAGACTTCCCTTGATTATTTTATGACTCCACGAAAGAATCAGATCAATGAAAACATTCTAGAGCCTTCCCGTGGCCCGTTCGAAATTTTGCTAGAAGGGGCCTAGGGGTAGGTACACAGCCTGCCCGAAAAACTGTGTATGGGTCTGTTCACCGAATCTGACCATAATTTTGGTTCTGGAGACTTCCCACGAATATTTTATAACTCCACGAAAGAATCGGATCAATGAAAACACTCTAGTGCCTTCCCGTGGTCCGTTCGAAATTTTGCTAGAAGGGCCCTAGGGGTAGGTACACAGCGTGCCCGAAAAACTGAGTATGGGTCTGTTCACCGAATCTGACCTAAATTTTGGTTCTGGAATCTTCCCTTGACTATTTTATGACTTCATGAAAGAATCGGATCAATGAAAACACTCTAAACCCTTCCTGTGGCCCGTTCGAAATTTTGTTAGAAGGGCCCTAGGGGTAGGTACACAGCCTGCTCTAAAAACTGAGTATGGGTCTGTTCACCGAATCTGACCATAATTTTGGTTCGGGAGACTTCCCACGAATATTTTATAACTCCACGAAAAAATCGGATCAATGAAAACACTCTAGAGCCTTCCCGTGGCCCGTTCGAAATTTTGCTAGAACGGCCCTAGGGGTAGGTACACAGCGTGCCCGAAAAACTGAGTATGGGTCTGTTCACCGAATCTGACCTAAATTTTGGTTCTGGAGTCTTCCCTTGACTATTTTATGACTTCACGAAAGAATCGGATCAACGAAAACACTCTAAAGCCTTCTCGTGACCCGTTCGAAATTTTGCTAGAGGGGCCCTAGGGTTAGGTACACAGCCTGCTCTAAAAACTGAGTATGGGTCTGTTTACCGAATCTGACCATAATTTTGATTCTGGAGACTTCCCTTGAATATATTATGACTCCACGAAAGAATCGGATCAATGAAAACACTCTAAAGCCTTCCCGTGGCCCGTTCGAAATTTTGTTAGAAGGGCCCTAGGGGTAGGTACACAGCCTGCTCTAAAAACCGAGTATGGGTCTGTTCACCGAATCTGACCTTAATTTTGGTTCTGGAGACTTCCCACGAATAATTTATGACTCCACGAAAGAATCGGATCAATGAAAACACTCTAGATCTTTCTAGTGGCCCGTTCGAAATTTTGCTAGAAGGGACCTAGGGGTAGGTACACAGCGTGCACGAAAAAATGAGTATGGGTCTGTTCACCGAATCTGACCTTAATTTTGGTTCTGGAGACTTCCCACGAATAATTTATGACTCCACGAAAGAATCGGATCAATGAAAACACTCTAGATCTTTCTAGTGGCCCGTTCGAAATTTTGCTAGAAGGGACCTAGGGGTAGGTACACAGCGTGCCAGAAAAAATGAGTATGAGTTTGTTCATCGAATCTGACCTAAATTTTGGTTCTGGAGTCTTCCCTTGACTATTTTATGACTTCACGAAAGAATCGGATCAATGAAAACACTCTTAAGCCTTCCCGTGACCCGTTCGAAATTTTGCTAGAAGGGCCCTAGGGGTAGGTACACAGCCTGCTCTAAAAACTGAGTATGGGTCTGTTCACCGAATCTGACCATAATTTTGGTTCTGGAGACTTCCTACGAATATTTTATAACTCCACGAAAGAATCGGATCAATTAAAACACTCTAAAGCCTTCCCGTGGCCCGTTTGAAATTTTGCTAAAACGGCCCTAGGGGTAGGTACACAGCGTGCCCGAAAAACTGAGTATGGGTCTGTTCACCGAAACTGACCATAATTTTGGTTCTGGAGACTTCCCTTGAATATATTATGACTCCACGGAAGAATCGGATCAATGAAAACACTCTAGAGCATTCCCGTGGCCCGTTCGAAATTTTGCTAGAAGGGCCCTAGGGGTAGGTACACAGCCTGCTCTAAAAACTGAGTATGGGTCTGTTCACAGAATCTGACCTTAATTTTCATTCTGGAGACTTCCCACGAATATTTTATAACTCCACGAAAGAATCGGATCAATGAAAACACTCTAAAGCCTTCCCGTGGCCCGTTCGAAATTTTGCTAGAATGGCCCTAGGGTAGGTACACAGCGTGCCCGAAAAACTGAGTATGGGTCTGTTCACCGAATCTGACCATAATTTTGGTTCTGGAGACTTCCCTTAAATTTATTATGACTCCACGAAAGAATCGGATCAATGAAAACACTCTAGAGCCTTCCCGTGGCCCGTTCGAAATTTTGCTAGAAGGGCCCTAAGGGTAGGTACACAGCCTGCTCTAAAAACTGAGTATGGGTCTGTTCACCGAATATGACCTTAATTTTGGTTCTGGAGACTTCCCACGAATAATTTATGACTCCACGAAAGAATCGGATCAATGAAAACACTCTAGAGCTTTCCAGTGGCCCGTTCGAAATTTTGCTAAAACGGCCCTAGGGGTAGGTACACAGCGTGCCTGAAAAAACTGAGTATGGGTCTGTTCACCGAATATGACCTTAATTTTGGTTCTGGAGACTTCCCACGAATAATTTATGACTCCACGAAATAATCGGATCAATGAAGACACTCTAAGGCCTTGCCGTGGCCCGTTCGAAATTTTGTTAGAAGGGCCCTAGGGGTAGGTACACAGCCTGCTCTAAAAACTGAGTATGGGTCTGTTCACCGAATCTGACCATAATTTTGGTTCTGGAGACTTCCCACGAATATTTTATAACTCCACGAAAAAATCGGATCAATGAAAACACTCTAGAGCCTTCCCGTGGCCCGTTCGAAATTTTGCTAGAACGGCCCTAGGGGTAGGTACACAGCGTGCCCGAAAAACTGAGTATGGGTCTGTTCACCGAATCTGACCATAATTTTGGTTCTGGAGAGTTCCCTTGAATATATTATGACTCCACGAAAGAATAGGATCAATGAAAACACTCTAAAGCCTTCCCGTGGCCCGTTTGAAATTTTGCTAGAAGGGCCATAGGACAGCGTGCCCGAAAAACTGAGTATGGGTCTGTTCACCGAATCTGACCTAAATTTTGGTTCTGGAGTCTTCCCTTGACTATTTTATGACTTCACGAAAGAATCGGATCAACGAAAACACTCTAAAGCCTTCTCGTGACCCGTTCGAAATTTTGCTAGAGGGGCCCTAGGGTTAGGTACACAGGCTGCTCTAAAAACTGAGTATGGGTCTGTTTACCGAATCTGACCATAATTTTGGTTCTGGAGACTTCCCTTGAATATATTATGACTCCACGAAAGAATCGGATCAATGAAAACACTCTAAAGCCTTCCCGTGGCCCGTTCGAAATTTTGTTAGAAGGGCCCAAGGGGTAGGTACACAGCCTGCTCTAAAAACCGAGTATGGGTCTGTTCACCGAATCTGACCTTAATTTTGCTTCTGGAGACTTCCCACGAATAATTTATGACTCCACGAAAGAATCGGATCAATGAAAACACTCTAGATCTTTCTAGTGGCCCGTTCGAAATTTTGCTAGAAGGGACCTAGGGGTAGGTACACAGCGTGCACGAAAAAATGAGTATGGGTCTGTTCACCGAATCTGACCTTAATTTTGGTTCTGGAGACTTCCCACGAATAATTTATGACTCCACGAAAGAATCGGATCAATGAAAACACTCTAGATCTTTCTAGTGGCCCGTTCGAAATTTTGCTAGAAGGGACCTAGGGGTAGGTACACAGCGTGCCAGAAAAAATGAGTATGAGTCTGTTCATCGAATCTGACCTAAATTTTGGTTCTGGAGTCTTCCCTTGACTATTTTATGACTTCACGAAAGAATCGGATCAATGAAAACACTCTAAACCCTTCCCGTGACCCGTTCGAAATTTTGCTAGAAGGGCCCTAGGGGTAGGTACACAGCCTACTCTAAAAATTGAGTATGGGTCTGTTCACCGTATCTGATAAGAATTTTGGTTCTGGAGACTTCCCACGAATATTTTATAACTCCACGAAAGAATCGGATCAATAAAAACACTCTAGAGCCTTCCCGTGGCCCGTTCGAAATTTTGCTAGAACGACCCTAGGGGTAGGTACACAGCGTGCCCGAAAAACTGAGTATGGGTCTGTTCACCGAATCTGACCTTAATTTTGGTTCTGGAGACTTCCCACGAATAATTTATGACTCCACGAAAGAATCGGATCAATGAAAACACTCTAGAGCTTTCCAGTGGCCCGTTCGAAATTTTGCTAGAAGGGCCCTAGGGGTAGGTACACCGCGTGCCCGAAAAAATGAGTATGGGTCTGTTCATCGAATATGACCATAATTTTGGTTCTGGAGACTTCCCTTGATTATTTTATGACTCCACGAAAGAATCGGATCAATGAAAACACTTTAGAGCCTTCCCGTAGCCCATTCGAAATTTTGCTAGAAGGGCCCTATGGGTAGGTACACAGCCTGCTCTAAAAACTGAGTATGGGTCTGTTCACCGAATATGACCTTAATTTTGGTTCTGGAGACTTCCCACGAATAATTTATGACTCCACGAAAGAATCGGATCAATGAAAACACTCTAAAGCTTTCCAGTGGCCCGTTCGAAATTTTGCTAGAAGGGCCCTAGGGGTAGGTACACACCATGCCCGAAAAACTGAGTATGGGTCTGTTCACCGAATCTGACCATAATTTTGGTTCTGGAGACTTCCCTTGAATATATTATGACTCCACGAAAGAATCGGATCAATGAAAACACTCTAGAGCCTTCCCGTGGCCCGTTTGAAAATTTGCTAGAAGGGCCATAGGACAGCGTGCCCGAAAAACTGAGTATGGGTCTGTTCACCGAATCTGACCTAAATTTTGGTTCTGGAGTCTTCCCTTGACTATTTTATGACTTCACGAAAGAATCGGATCAACGAAAACACTCTAAAGCCTTCCCGTGACCCGTTCGAAATTTTGCTAGAGGGGCCCTAGGGTTAGGTACACAGCCTGCTCTAAAAACTGAGTATGGGTCTGTTTACCGAATCTGACCATATTTTGGTTCTGGAGACTTCCCTTGAATATATTATGACTCCACGAAAGAATCGGATCAATGAAAACACTCTAAAGCCTTCCCGTGGCCCGTTCGAAATTTTGCTAGAAGGGCCCTAGGGGTAGGTACACAACCTGCTCTAAAAACCGAGTATGGGTCTGTTCACCGAATCTGACCTTAATTTTGGTTCTGGAGACTTCCCACGAATAATTTATGACTCCACGAAAGAATTGGATCAATGAAAACACTCTAGATCTTTCTAGTGGCCCGTTCGAAATTTTGCTAGAAGGGCCCTAAGGGTAGGTACACAGCGTGCCCGAAAAAATGAGTATGGGTCTGTTCACCGAATCTGACCTAAATTTTGGTTCTGGAGTCTTCCCTTGACTATTTTATGACTTCACGAAAGAATCGGATCCATGAAAACACACTAAAGCCTTCCCGTGACCCGTTCGAAATTTTGCTAAAAGGGCCCTAGGGCACGTACACATTCTGCTCTAAAAACTAAGTATGGGTCTGTTCACCGAATCTGACCATAATTTTGGTTCTGGAGACTTCCTACAAATATTTTATAACTCCACGAAAGAATCGGATCAATGAAAACACTCTAAAGCCTTCCCGTGGCCCGTTTGAAATTTTGCTAGAACGACCCTAGGGGTAGGTACACAGCGTGCCCAAAAAACTGAGTATGGGTCTGTTCACCGAATCTGACCATAATTTTGGTTCTGGAGACTTCCCTTGAATATATTATGACTCCACGGAAGAATCGGATCAATGAAAACACTCTAGAGCCTTCCCGTGGCCCGTTCGAAATTTTGCTAGAAGGGCCCTAGGGGTAGGTACACAGCCTGCTCTAAAAACAGAGTATGGGTCTGTTCACCGAATCTGACCTTAATTTTCATTCTGGAGACTTCCCTCAAATTTATTATGACTCCACGAAAGAATCGGATCAATGAAAACACTCTAGAGCCTTCCCGTGGCCCGTTCGAAATTTTGCTAGAAGGGCCCTAGGGGTAGGTACACAGCCTGCTCTAAAAACTGAGTATGGGTCTGTTCACAGAATCTGACCTTAATTTTCATTCTGGAGACTTCCCACGATTATTTTATAACTCCACGAAATAATCGGATAAATGAAAACACTCTAAAGCCTTCCCGTGGCCCGTTCGAAATTTTTCTAGAACGGCCCTAGGGGTAGGTACACAGCGTGCCCGAAAAACTGAGTATGGGTCTGTTCACCGAATCTGACCATAATTTTGGTTCTGGAGACTTCCCTTAAATTTATTATGACTCCACGAAAGAATCGGATCAATGAAAACACTCTAGAGCCTTCCCGTGGCCCGTTCGAAATTTTGCTAGAAGGGCCCTAGGGGTAGGTACACAGCCTGCTCTAAAAATTGAGTATGGGTCTGTTCACCGAATATGACCTTAATTTTGGTTCTGGAGACTTCCCACGAATAATTTATGACTCCACGAAAGAATCGGATCAATGAAAACACTCTAGAGCTTTCCAGTGGCCCGTTCGAAATTTTGCTAGAAGGGCCATAGGACAGCGTGCCCGAAAAACTGAGTATGGGTTTGTTCACCGAATCTGACCTAAATTTTGGTTCTGGAGTCTTCCCTTGACTATTTTATGACTTCACGAAAGAATCGATCAATGAAAACACTCTAAAGCCTTCCCGTGACCTGTTCGAAATTTTGCTAGAATGGCCCTAGCCTGCTCTAAAAACTGAGTATGGGTCTGTTCACCGAATCTGACCATAATTTTGGTTCTGGAGACTTCCTACAAATATTTTATAACTCCACGAAAGAATCGGATCAATGAAAACACTCTAAAGCCTTCCCGTGGCCCGTTTGAAATTTTGCTAGAACGACCCTAGGGGTAGGTACACAGCGTGCCCAAAAAACTGAGTATGGGTCTGTTCACCGAATCTGACCATGATTTTGGTTCTGGAGACTTCCCTTGAATATATTATGACTCCACGGAAGAATCCGATCAATGAAAACACTCTAGAGCCTTCCCGTGGCCCGTTCGAAATTTTGCTAGAAGGGCCCTAGGGGTAGGTACACAGCCTGCTCTAAAAACTGAGTATGGGTCTGTTCACCGAATCTGACCTTAATTTTAATTCTGGAGACTTCCCACGAATATTTTTTAACTCCACGAAAGAATCGGATCAATGAAAACACTCTAAAGCCTTCCCGTGGCCCGTTCGAAATTTTGCTAGAACGGCCCTAGGGGTAGGTACACACCATGCCCGAAAAACTGAGTATGGGTCTGTTCACCGAATATGTCCTTAATTTTGGTTCTGGAGACTTCCCACGAATAATTTATGACTCCACGAAAGAATCGGATCAATGAAAACACTCTAGAGCTTTCCAGTGGCCCGTTCAAAATTTTGCTAGAAGGGCCCAAGGGATAGGTACACAGCGTGCCCGAAAAAATGAGTATGGGTCTGTTCACCGAATCTGACCATAATTTTGGTTCTGGAGACTTCCCACGAATAATTTATGACTCCACGAAACAATCGGATCAATGAAAACATTACAGAGCTTTCTAGTGGCCCGTTCGAAATTTTGCTAGAAGGGCCCTATAGGTAGGTACACAGCATGCCCGAAAAACTGATTATGGATCTGTTCACCGAATCTGACCATAATTTTGGTTCTGGAGACTTCACTTGGATATATTATGACTCCACGAAAGAATCGGATCAATGAAAACACTCTAGAGCCTTCCCGTGGCCCGTTTGAAAATTTGCTAGAAGGGCCATAGGACAGCGTGCCCGAAAAACTGAGTATGTGTCTGTTCACCGAATCTGACCTAAATTTTGGTTCTGGAGTCTTCCCTTGACTATTTTATGACTTCACGAAAGAATCGGATCAATGAAAACACTCTAAAGCCTTCACGTGACCCGTTCGAAATTTTGCTAGAAGGGCCCTAGGGGTAGGTACACAGCCTGCTCTAAAAACTGAGTATGGGTCTGTTCACCGAATCTGACCATAATTTTGGTTCTGGAGACTTCCTACAAATATTTTATAACTCCACGAAAGAATCGGATCAATGAAAACACTCTAAAGCCTTCCCGTGGCCCGTTTGAAATTTTGCTAGAACGACCCTAGGGGTAGGTACACAGCGTGCCCAAAAAACTGAGTATGGGTCTGTTCACCGAATCTGACCATGATTTTGGTTCTGGAGACTTCTCTTGAATATATTATGACTCCACGGAAGAATCCGATCAATGAAAACACTCTAGAGCCTTCCCGTGGCCCGTTCGAAATTTTGCTAGAAGGGCCCTAGGGGTAGGTACACAGCCTGCTCTAAAAACTGAGTATGGGTCTGTTCACAGAATCTGACCTTAATTTTCATTCTGGAGACTTCCCACGAATATTTTATAACTCCACGAAATAATCGGATCAATGAAAACACTCTAAAGCCTTCCCGTGGCCCGTTCGAAATTTTTCTAGAACGGCCCTAGGGGTAGGTACACAGCGTGCCCGAAAAACTGAGTATGGGTCTGTTCACCGAATATGACCTTAATTTTGGTTCTGGAGACTTCCCACGAATAATTTATGACTCCACGAAAGAATCGGATCAATGAAAACACTCTAGAGCTTTCCAGTGGCCCGTTCGAAATTTTGCTAGAAGGGCCCAAGGGATAGGTACACAGCGTGCCCGAAAAAATGAGTATGGGTCTGTTCACCGAATCTGACCATAATTTTGGTTCTGGAGACTTCCCACGAATAATTTATGACTCCACGAAAGAATCGGATCAATGAAAACATTCCAGAGCTTTCTAGTGGCCCGTTCGAAATTTTGCTAGAAGGGCCCTATAGGTAGGTACACAGCATGCCCGAAAAACTGATTATGGGTCTGTTCACCGAATCTGACCATAATTTTGGTTCTGGAGACTTCACTTGGATATATTATGACTCCACGAAAGAATCGGATCAATGAAAACACTCTAGAGCCTTCCCGTGGCCCGTTTGAAAATTTGCTAGAAGGGCCATAGGACAGCGTGCCCGAAAAACTGAGTATGAGTCTGTTCACCGAATCTGACCTAAATTTTGGTTCTGGAGTCTTCCCTTGACTATTTTATGACTTCACGAAAGAATCGGATCAATGAAAACACTCTAAAGCCTTCACGTGACCCGTTCGAAATTTTGCTAGAAGGGCCCTAGGGGTAGGTACACAGCCTGCTCTAAAAACTGAGTATGGGTCTGTTTACCGAATCTGACCATAATTTTGGTTCTTGAGACTTCCCACGAATATTTTATAACTCCACGAAAGAATCGGATCTATGAAAACACTCTAGAGTCTTCCCGTGGCCCGTTCGAAATTTTGCTACAACGGCCCTAGGGGTAGGTACATAGCGTGCCCGAAAAACTAAGTATGGGTTTGTTCACCGAATCTGACCATAATTTTGGTTCTGGAGACTTCCCTTGAATATATTATGACTCCACGAAAGAATCAGATCAATGAAAACACTCTAGAGCCTTCCCGTGACCCGTTCAAAATTTTGCTAGAAGAGCCTTAGGGGTAGGTACACAGCCTGCTCTAAAAACTGACTATGGGTCTGTTCACCGAATCTAACCATAATTTTGGTTCTGGAGACTTCCCTTGAATATATTATGACTCCACGAAAGAACCGGATCAATGAAAACACTCTAGAGCCTTCCCGTGGCCCGTTCGAAATTTTGCTAGAAGGGCCCTAGGGGTAGGTACACACCATGCCCGAAAAACTGAGTATGGGTCTGTTCACCGAATATGTCCTTAATTTTGGTTCTGGAGACTTCCCACGAATAATTTATGACTCCACGAAAGAATCGGATCAATGAAAACACTCTAGAGCTTTCCAGTGGCCCGTTCAAAATTTTGCTAGAAGGGCCCAAGGGATAGGTACACAGCGTGCCCGAAAAAATGAGTATGGGTCTGTTCACCGAATCTGACCATAATTTTGGTTCTGGAGACTTCCCACGAATAATTTATGACTCCACGAAACAATCGGATCAATGAAAACATTACAGAGCTTTCTAGTGGCCCGTTCGAAATTTTGCTAGAAGGGCCCTATAGGTAGGTACACAGCATGCCCGAAAAACTGATTATGGATCTGTTCACCGAATCTGACCATAATTTTGGTTCTGGAGACTTCACTTGGATATATTATGACTCCACGAAAGAATCGGATCAATGAAAACACTCTAGAGCCTTCCCGTGGCCCGTTTGAAAATTTGCTAGAAGGGCCATAGGACAGCGTGCCCGAAAAACTGAGTATGTGTCTGTTCACCGAATCTGACCTAAATTTTGGTTCTGGAGTCTTCCCTTGACTATTTTATGACTTCACGAAAGAATCGGATCAATGAAAACACTCTAAAGCCTTCACGTGACCCGTTCGAAATTTTGCTAGAAGGGCCCTAGGGGTAGGTACACAGCCTGCTCTAAAAACTGAGTATGGGTCTGTTCACCGAATCTGACCATAATTTTGGTTCTGGAGACTTCCTACAAATATTTTATAACTCCACGAAAGAATCGGATCAATGAAAACACTCTAAAGCCTTCCCGTGGCCCGTTTGAAATTTTGCTAGAACGACCCTAGGGGTAGGTACACAGCGTGCCCAAAAAACTGAGTATGGGTCTGTTCACCGAATCTGACCATGATTTTGGTTCTGGAGACTTCTCTTGAATATATTATGACTCCACGGAAGAATCCGATCAATGAAAACACTCTAGAGCCTTCCCGTGGCCCGTTCGAAATTTTGCTAGAAGGGCCCTAGGGGTAGGTACACAGCCTGCTCTAAAAACTGAGTATGGGTCTGTTCACAGAATCTGACCTTAATTTTCATTCTGGAGACTTCCCACGAATATTTTATAACTCCACGAAATAATCGGATCAATGAAAACACTCTAAAGCCTTCCCGTGGCCCGTTCGAAATTTTTCTAGAACGGCCCTAGGGGTAGGTACACAGCGTGCCCGAAAAACTGAGTATGGGTCTGTTCACCGAATATGACCTTAATTTTGGTTCTGGAGACTTCCCACGAATAATTTATGACTCCACGAAAGAATCGGATCAATGAAAACACTCTAGAGCTTTCCAGTGGCCCGTTCGAAATTTTGCTAGAAGGGCCCAAGGGATAGGTACACAGCGTGCCCGAAAAAATGAGTATGGGTCTGTTCACCGAATCTGACCATAATTTTGGTTCTGGAGACTTCCCACGAATAATTTATGACTCCACGAAAGAATCGGATCAATGAAAACATTCCAGAGCTTTCTAGTGGCCCGTTCGAAATTTTGCTAGAAGGGCCCTATAGGTAGGTACACAGCATGCCCGAAAAACTGATTATGGGTCTGTTCACCGAATCTGACCATAATTTTGGTTCTGGAGACTTCACTTGGATATATTATGACTCCACGAAAGAATCGGATCAATGAAAACACTCTAGAGCCTTCCCGTGGCCCGTTTGAAAATTTGCTAGAAGGGCCATAGGACAGCGTGCCCGAAAAACTGAGTATGAGTCTGTTCACCGAATCTGACCTAAATTTTGGTTCTGGAGTCTTCCCTTGACTATTTTATGACTTCACGAAAGAATCGGATCAATGAAAACACTCTAAAGCCTTCACGTGACCCGTTCGAAATTTTGCTAGAAGGGCCCTAGGGGTAGGTACACAGCCCGCTCTAAAAACTGAGTATGGGTCTGTTTACCGAATCTGACCATAATTTTGGTTCTTGAGACTTCCCACGAATATTTTATAACTCCACGAAAGAATCGGATCAATGAAAACACTCTAGAGTCTTCCCGTGGCCCGTTCGAAATTTTGCTACAACGGCCCTAGGGGTAGGTACATAGCGTGCCCGAAAAACTAAGTATGGGTTTGTTCACCGAATCTGACCATAATTTTGGTTCTGGAGACTTCCCTTGAATATATTATGACTCCACGAAAGAATCAGATCAATGAAAACACTCTAGAGCCTTCCCGTGACCCGTTCAAAATTTTGCTAGAAGAGCCTTAGGGGTAGGTACACAGCCTGCTCTAAAAACTGACTATGGGTCTGTTCACCGAATCTAACCATAATTTTGGTTCTGGAGACTTCCCTTGAATATATTATGACTCCACGAAAGAACCGGATCAATGAAAACACTCTAGAGCCTTCCCGTGGCCCGTTCGAAATTTTGCTAGAAGGGCCCTAGGGGTAGGTACACAGCCTGCTCTAAAAACTGAGTATGGGTCTGTTCACCGAATCTAACCATAATTTTGGTTCTGGAGACTTCCCTTGAATATATTATGACTCCACGAAAGAACCGGATCAATGAAAACACTCTAGAGCCTTCCCATGGCCCGTTCGAAATTTTGCTAGAAGGGCCCTAGGGGTAGGTACACAGCCTGCTCTAAAAACTGAGTATGGGTCTTTTCACCGAATCTGAACTTAATTTTCGTTCTGGAGACTTCCCACGAATATTTTATAACTCCACGAAAGAATCGGATCAATGAAAACACTCTAAAGCCTTCCCGTGGCCCGTTCGAAATTTTGCTAGAACGGCCCTAGGGGTAGGTACACAGCGTGCCCGGAAAAATGAGTATGGGTCTGTTCATCGAATCTGACCATAATTTTGGTTCTGGAGACTTCCCTTGATTATTTTATGACTCCACGAAAGAATCGGATCAATGAAAACACTGTAGAGCCTTCCCGTAGCCCATTCGAAATTTTGCTAGAAGGGCCCTAGGGGTAGGTACACAGCCTGCTCTAAAAACTGAGTATGGGTCTGTTCACCGAATCTAACCATAACTTTGGTTCTGGAGACTACCCACGAATATTTTATAACTCCACGAAAGAATAGGATCAATGAAAACACTATAGAGCCTTCCCGTGGCCCGTTCGAAATTTTCTAGAACGGCCCTAGGGGTAGGGACACAGCGTGCCCGAAAAACTGAGTATGTGTCTGTTCACCGAATCTGACCTTAATTTTGATTTTGGAGACTTGCCACGAATAATTTATGACTTCACGAAAGAATTGGATCAATGAAAACACTCTAGAGCCTTCCCGTGGCCCGTTCGAAATTTTGCTAGAAGGGCCCTAGGGGTAGTAGGTACACAGCCTGCCCGAAAAACTGAGTATGGGTCTGTTCACCTAATCTGACCATAATTTTGGTTCTGGAGACTTCCCTTGAATATATTATGACTCCACGAAAGAATCGGGTCAATGAAAACACTCTAGAGCCTTCCCGTGGCCCGTTTGAAATTTTGCTAGAAGGGCCCTAGGGGTAGGTACACAGCCTGCCCGAAAAACTAAGTATGGGTCTGTTCACCGAATCTGACCATAATTTTGGTTCTGGAGACTTCCCTTGAATATATTATGACTCCACGAAAGAATCGGATCAATGAAAACACTCTAGATCCTTCCCGTGGCCCGTTCGAAATTTTACTAGAAGGGCCCTAAGGGTAGGTACATAGCGTGCTGTAAAAACTGAGTATGGGTCTGTTCACAGAATCTGACCTTAACTTTGGTTCTGGAGACTTCCCACGAATAATTTATGACTCCACGAAAGAATCGGATCAATGAAAACACTCTAGAGCTTTCCAGTGGCCCGTTCGAAATTTTGCTAGAAGGGCCCTAGGGGTAGGTACACAGCGTGCCCGAAAAACTAAGTATGTGTCTGTTCACCGAATCTGACCTTAATTTTGGTTTTGGAGACTTCTCACGAATAATTTATGACTTCACGAAGGAATTGGAACAATGAAAACACTCTAGAGCGTTCCCGTGGCCCGTTCGAAATTTTGCTAGAAGGGCCCTAGGGGTAGGTACACAGCCTGCCCGAAAAACTGAGTATGGGTCTGTTCACCGAATCTGACCATAATTTTGGTTCTGGAGACTTCCCTTGAATATATTATGACTCCACGAAAGAATCGGATCAATGAAAACACTCTAGATCCTTCCCGTGGCCCGTTCGAAATTTTACTAGAAGGGCCATAAGGGTAGGTACATAGCGTGCTCTAAAAACTGAGTATGGGTCTGTTCACCGAATCTGACCTTAACTTTGGTTCTGGAGACTTCCCACGAATAATTTATGACTCCACGAAAGAATCGGATCAATGAAAAGACTCTAGAGCTTTCCAGTGGCCCGTTCGAAATTTTGCTAGAAGGGCCCTAGGGGTAGGTACACAGCCTGCCCGAAAAACTGAGTATGGGTCTGTTCACCGAATCTGACCAGAATTTTGGTTCTGGAGACTTCCCTTGAATATATTATGACTCCACGAAAGAATCGGGTCAATGAAAACACTCTAGAGCCTTCCCGTGGCCCGTTCGAAATTTTGCTAGAAGGGCCCTAGGGGTAGGTACACAGCCTGCCCGAAAAACTAAGTATGGGTCTGTTCACCGAATCTGACCATAATTTTGGTTCTGGAGACTTCCCTTGAATATATTATGACTCCACGAAAGAATCGGATCAATGAAAACACTCTAGATCCTTCCCGTGGCCCATTCGAAATTTTACTAGAAGGGCCCTAAGGGTAGGTACATAGCGTGCTCTAAAAACTGAGTATGGGTCTGTTCACCGAATCTGACCTTAACTTTGGTTCTAGAGACTTTCCACGAATAATTTATGACTCCACGAAAGAATCAGATCAATGAAAACACTCTAGAGCTTTCCAGTGGCCCGTTCGAAATTTTGCTAGAAGGGCCCTAGGGGTAGGTACACAGCGTGCCCGAAAAACTGAGTATGTGTCTGTTCACCGAATCTGACCTTAATTTTGGTTTTGGAGACTTCCCACGAATAATTTATGACTTCACGAAAGAATTGGATCAATGAAAACACTCTAGAGCGTTCCCGTGGCCCGTTCGAAATTTTGCTAGAAGGGCCCTAGGGGTAGGTACACAGCCTGCCCGAAAAACTGAGTATGGGTCTGTTCACCGAATCTGACCATAATTTTGGTTCTGGAGACTTCCCTTGAATATATTATGACTCCACGAAAGAATCGGGTCAATGAAAACACTCTAGAGCCTTCCCGTGGCCCGTTCGAAATTTAGGTAGAAGGGCCCTAGGGGTAGGTACACAGCCTGCCCGAAAAACTAAGTATGGGTCTGTTCACCGAATCTGACCATAATTTTGGTTCTGGAGACTTCCCTTGAATATATTATGACTCCACGAAAGAATCGGATCAATGAAAACACTCTAGATCCTTCCCGTGGCCCGTTCGAAATTTTACTAGAAGGGCCCTAAGGGTAGGTACATAGCGTGTCCGAAAAACTGAGTATGGGTCTGTTCACCGAATCTGACCTAAATTTTGGTTCAAGAGTCTTCCCTTGACTATTTTATGACTTCACGAAAAATCGGATCAATGAAAACACTCTAGAGCCTTCCCGTGGCCCGTTTGAAATTTTGCTAGAAGGGCCCTAGGGGTAGGTACACAGCGTGCCCGAAAAACTGAGTATGTGTCTGTTCACTGAATCTGACCTTAATTTTGGTTTTGGAGACTTCCCACGAATAATTTATGACTTCACGAAAGAATTAGATCAATGAAAACACTCTAGAGCCTTCCCGTGACCCGTTCGAAATTTTGCTAGAAGGGCCCTAAGGGTAGGTACACAGCTTGCCCGAAAAACTGAGTATGGGTCTGTTCACCGAATCTGACCATAATTTTGGTTCTGGAGACTTCCCTTGAATATATTATGACTCCAAGAAAGTATCGAGTCAATGAAAACACTCTAGAGCCTTCCCGTGGCCCGTTCGAAATTTTGCTAGAAGGGCCCTAGGGGTAGGTACACAGCCTGCCCGAAAAACTAAGTATGGGTCTGTTCACCGAATCTGACCATAATTTTGGTTCTGGAGACTTCCCTTGAATATATTATGACTCCACGAATGAATCGGATCAATGAAAACACTCTAGATCCTTCCCGTGGCCCGTTCGAAATTTTACTAGAAGGGCCCTAAGGGTAGGTACATAGCGTGCTCTAAAAACTGAGTATGGGTCTGTTCACCGAATCTGACCTTAACTTTGGTTCTGGAGACTTCCCACGAATAATTTATGACTCCACGAAAGAATCGGATCAATGAAAAGACTCTAGAGCTTTCCAGTGGCCCGTTCGAAATTTTGCTAGAAGGGCCCTAGGGGTAGGTACACAGCCTGCCCGAAAAACTGAGTATGGGTCTGTTCACCGAATCTGACCATAATTTTGGTTCTGGAGACTTCCCTTGAATATATTATGACTCCACGAAAGAATCGGGTCAATGAAAACACTCTAGAGCCTTCCCGTGGCCCGTTCGAAATTTTGCTAGAAGGGCCCTAGGGGTAGGTACACAGCCTGCCCGAAAAACTAAGTATGGGTCTGTTCACCGAATCTGACCATAATTTTGGTTCTGGAGATTTCCTTTGAATATATTATGACTCCACGAAAGAATCGGATCAATGAAAACACTCTAGATCCTTCCCGTGGCCCATTCGAAATTTTACTAGAAGGGCCCTAAGGGTAGGTACACAGCGTGCCCGAAAAACTGAGTATGTGTCTGTTCACCGAATCTGACCTTAATTTTGGTTTTGGAGACTTCCCACGAATAATTTATGACTTCACGAAAGAATTGGATCAATGAAAACACTCTAGAGCGTTCCCGTGGCCCGTTCGAAATTTTGCTAGAAGGGCTCTAGGGGTAGGTACACAGCCTGCCCGAAAAACTGAGTATGGGTCTGTTCACCGAATCTGACCATAATTTTGGTTCTGGAGACTTCCCTTGAATATATTATGACTCCACGAAAGAATCGGGTCAATGAAAACACTCTAGAGCCTTCCCGTGGCCCGTTCGAAATTTTGGTAGAAGGGCCCTAGGGGTAGGTACACAGCCTGCCCGAAAAACTAAGTATGGGTCTGTTCACCGAATCTGACCATAATTTTGGTTCTGGAGACTTCCCTTGAATATATTATGACTCCACGAAAGAATCGGATCAATGAAAACACTCTAGATCCTTCCCGTGGCCCGTTCGAAATTTTACTAGAAGGGCCCTAAGGGTAGGTACATAGCGTGTCCGAAAAACTGAGTATGGGTCTGTTCACCGAATCTGACCTAAATTTTGGTTCAAGAGTCTTCCCTTGACTATTTTATGACTTCACGAAAAATCGGATCAATGAAAACACTCTAGAGCCTTCCCGTGGCCCGTTTGAAATTTTGCTAGAAGGGCCCTAGGGGTAGGTACACAGCGTGCCCGAAAAACTGAGTATGTGTCTGTTCACCGAATCTGACCTTAATTTTGGTTTTGGAGACTTCCCACGAATAATTTATGACTTCACGAAAGATTTAGATCAATGAAAACACTCTAGAGCCTTCCCGTGACCCGATCGAAATTTTGCTAGAAGGGCCCTAAGGGTAGGTACACAGCTTGCCCGAAAAACTGAGTATGGGTCTGTTCACCGAATCTGACCATAATTTTGGTTCTGGAGACTTCCCTTGAATATATTATGACTCCAAGAAAGTATCGAGTCAATGAAAACACTCTAGAGCCTTCCCGTGGCCCGTTCGAAATTTTGCTAGAAGGGCCCTAGGGGTAGGTACACAGCCTGCCCGAAAAACTAAGTATGGGTCTGTTCACCGAATCTGACCATAATTTTGGTTCTGGAGACTTCCCTTGAATATATTATGACTCCACGAAAGAATCGGATCAATGAAAACACTCTAGATCCTTCCCGTGGCCCGTTCGAAATTTTACTAGAAGGGCCCTAAGGGTAGGTACATAGCGTGCTCTAAAAACTGAGTATGGGTCTGTTCACCGAATCTGACCTTAACTTTGGTTCTGGAGACTTTCCACGAATAATTTATGACTCCACGAAAGAATCGGATCAATGAAAACACTCTAGAGCTTTCCAGTGGCCCGTTCGAAATTTTGCTACAAGGGCCCTAGGGGTAGGTACATAGCGTGCCCGAAAAACTGAGTATGTGTCTGTTCACCGAATCTGACCTTAATTTTGGTTTTGGAGACTTCCCACGCATAATTTATGACTTCACGAAAGAATTAGATCAATGAAAACACTCTAGAGCGTTCCCGTGGCCCGTTCGAAATTTTGCTAGAAGGGCCCTAGGGGTAGGTACACAGCCTGCCCGAAAAACTGAGTATGGGTCTGTTCACTGAATCTGACCATAATTTTGGTTCTGGAGACTTTCCTTGAATATATTATGACTCCACGAAAGAATCGGATCAATGAAAACACTCTAGAGCCTTCCCGTGGTCCGTTCGAAATTTTGCTAGAAAGGCCCTAGGGGTAGGTACACAGCCTGCCCGAAAAACTGAGTATGGGTCTGTTCACCGAATCTGACCATAATTTTGGTTCTGGAGACTTCCCTTGAATATATTATGACTCCACGAAAGAATCGGGTCAATGAAAACACTCTAGAGCCTTCCCGTGGCCCGTTCGAAATTTTGCTGGAAGGGCCCTAGGGGTAGGTACACAGCCTGCTCTAAAAACTCAATATGGGTCTGTTCACCGAATCTGACCATAATTTTGGTTCTAGAGACTTCCCGTGAATATATTATGACTCCACAAAAGAATCGGATCAATGAAACACTCTAGGGCCTTCCCATGGCCCGTTCGAAATTTTGCTAGAAGGGCCATAGGGGTAGGTACACAGCGTGCCCAAAAAACTGAGTATGGGTCTGTTAACCGAATCTGACCTAAATTTTGGTTCTGGAGACTTCCCTTGAATATATTATGACTCCACGAAAGAATCGGATCAATGAAAACAATCTAGAGCCTTCCCTGTGGCCCGTTCGAAATTTTGCTAGAAGGGCCCTAGGGGTAGGCAACGTGCCCGAAAAACAGAGTATGGGTCTGTTCACCGAATCTGACCGTAATTTTGGTTCTGGAGACTTCCCTTGAATATATTATGACTTCACGAAAGAATCGGATCAATGAAAACACATTAGAGCCTTCTCGTGGCCCGTTCGAAATTTTGCTAGAACGGGCCTAGGGGTAGGTACACAGCGTGCCCAAAAAACTGATTATGCGTCTGTTCACCGAATCTGACCTAAATTTTGGTTCTGGAGTTTTCCCTTGACTATTTTATGACTTCACGAAAGAATCGGATCAATGAAAACACTCTAGAGCCTTCCCGTGGCCCGTTCGAAATTTTGCTAAAAGTGCCCTAGGGGTAGGTACACATCGTGCCTGAAAAACTGAGTATGGGTCTGTTCACCGAATCTGACCTAAACTTTGGTTCTGGAGACTTCCATTGACTATTTTTTGACTTCACGAAAGAATCGGATAAATGAAAACACTCTAGAGCCTTCCCGTGGTCCGTTCGAAATTTTGCTAGAAGGGCCCTACGGGTAAGTACACAGCCTGCTCTAAAAACTGAGTATGGGTCTGTTCACCGAATCTGACAATTATTTTGGTTCTGGAGACTTCCCACGAATATTTTATGACTCCACGAAAGAATCGGATCAATGAAAACACTCTAGAGCCTTTCCTGTGGCCCGTTCGAAATTTTGTTAGAAGGGCCCTAGTGGTAGGTACACAACCTGCCCGAAAAACTGAGTATGGGTTTGTACACCGAATCTGACCTTAATTTTGGTTCTGGAGACTTCCCTTGACTATTTTATGACTTCACGAAAAATCGGATCAATGAAAACACTCTAGAGCCTTCCCGTGGCCCGTTCGAAATTTTGCTAGAAGGGCCCTAGGGGTAGGTACACAGCGTGCCCGAAAAACTGAGTATGGGTCTGTTCACCGAATCTGACCTAAATTTTGGTTCTGGAGACTTCCATTGACTATTTTATGACTTCACAAAAGAATCAGATTAATGAAAACACTTTAGAGCCTTCTCGTGGCCCGTTCGAAATTTTGCTAGAAGGGCCCTACGGGTAGGTACACAGCCTGCTCTAAAAACTGAGTATGGGTCTGTTCACTGAATCTGACCATAATTTTGGTTCTGGAGACTTTCCTTGAATATATTATGACTCCACGAAAGAATCGGATCAATGAAAACACTCTAGAGCCTTCCCGTGGCCCGTTCGAAATTTTGCTAGAAGGGCCCTAGGGGTAGGTACACAGCCTGCCCGAAAAACTGAGTATGGGTCTGTTCACTGAATCTGACCATAATTTTGGTTCTGGAGACTTCCCTTGAATATATTATGACTCCACAAAAGAATCGGGTCAATGAAAACACTCTAGAGCCTTCCCATGGCCAGTTTGAAATTTTGGTAGAAGGCCCTAGGGGTAGGTACACAGCCTGCCCGAAAAACTAAGTATGGGTCTGTTCACCGAATCTGACCATAATTTTGGTTCTGGAGACTTCCCTTGAATATATTATGACTCCACGAAAGAATCGGATCAATAAAAACACTCTAGATCCTTCCCGTGGCCCGTTCGAAATTTTACTAGAAGGGCCCAAAGGGTAGGTACATAGCGTGCTCTAAAAACTGAGTATGGGTCTGTTCACCGAATCTGACCTTAACTTTGGTTCTGGAGACTTCCCACGAATAATTTATGACTCCACGAAAGAATCGGATCAATGAAAACACACTAGAGCTTTCCAGTGGCCCGTTCGAAATTTTGCTAGAAGGGCCCTAGGGGGTAGGTACACAGCCTGCTCTAAAAACTGAGTATGGGTGTGTTCACTGAATCTGACCATAATTTTGGTTCTGGAGACTTTCCTTAAATATATTATGACTCCACGAAAGAATCGGATCAATGAAAACACTCTAGAGCCTTCCCGTGGCCCATTCGAAATTTTGCTAGAAGGGCCCTAGGGGTAGGTACACAACTTTCCCGAAAAACTGAATATGGGTCTGTTCACCGAATCTGACCATAATTTTGGTTCTGGAGACTTCCCGTGAATATATTATGACTCCACAAAAGAATCGGATCAATGAAACACTCTAGAGCCTTCCCATGGCCCGTTCGAAATTTTGCTAGAAGGGCCATAGGGGTAGGTACACAGAGTGCCCGAAAAACTGAGTATGGGTCTGTTAACCGAATCTGACCTAAATTTTGGTTCTGGAGACTTCCCTTGAATATATTATGACTCCACGAAAGAATCGGATCAATGAAAACAATCTAGAGCCTTCCATGTGCCCCGTTCGAAATTTTGCTAGAAGGGTCCTATGGGTAGGCAGCGTGCCCGAAAAACAGAGTATGGGTCTGTTCACCGAATCTGACCATAATTTTGGTTCCGGAGACTTCCCTTGAATATATTATGACTTCACGAAAGAATCAGATCAATGAAAACACATTAGAGCCTTCTCGTGGCCCGTTCGAAATTTTTCTAGAACGGGCCTAGGGGTAGGTACACAGCGTGCCCGAAAAACTGATTATGGGTCTGTTCACCGAATCTGACCTAAATTTTGGTTCTGGAGTCTTCCCTTGACTATTTTATGACTTCACGAAAGAATCGGATCAATGAAAACACTCTAGAGCCTTCCCGTGGCCCGTTCGAAATTTTGCTAAAAGTGCCCTAGGGGTAGGTACACAGCGTGCCCGAAAAACTGAGTATGGGTCTGTTCACCGAATCTGACCTAAATTTTGGTTCTGGAGACTTCCATTGACTATTTTATGACTTCACGAAAGAATCGGATCAATGAAAACACTCTAGAGCCTTCCCGTGGTCCGTTCGAAATTTTGCTAGAAGGGCCCTACGGGTAAGTACACAGCCTGCTCTAAAAACTGAGTATGGGTCTGTTCACTGAATCTGACCATAATTTTGGTTCTGGAGACTTTCCTTGAATATATTATGACTCCACGAAAGAATCGGATCAATGAAAACACTCTAGAGCCTTCCCGTGGCCCGTTCGAAATTTTGCTAGAAGGGCCCTAGGGGTAGGTACACAGCCTGCCCGAAAAACTGAGTATGGGTCTGTTCACTGAATCTGACCATAATTTTGGTTCTGGAGACTTCCCTTGAATATATTATGACTCCACAAAAGAATCGGGTCAATGAAAACACTCTAGAGCCTTCCCATGGCCAGTTTGAAATTTTGGTAGAAGGCCCTAGGGGTAGGTACACAGCCTGCCCGAAAAACTAAGTATGGGTCTGTTCACCGAATCTGACCATAATTTTGGTTCTGGAGACTTCCCTTGAATATATTATGACTCCACGAAAGAATCGGATCAATAAAAACACTCTAGATCCTTCCCGTGGCCCGTTCGAAATTTTACTAGAAGGGCCCAAAGGGTAGGTACATAGCGTGCTCTAAAAACTGAGTATGGGTCTGTTCACCGAATCTGACCTTAACTTTGGTTCTGGAGACTTCCCACGAATAATTTATGACTCCACGAAAGAATCGGATCAATGAAAACACACTAGAGCTTTCCAGTGGCCCGTTCGAAATTTTGCTAGAAGGGCCCTAGGGGGTAGGTACACAGCCTGCTCTAAAAACTGAGTATGGGTGTGTTCACTGAATCTGACCATAATTTTGGTTCTGGAGACTTTCCTTAAATATATTATGACTCCACGAAAGAATCGGATCAATGAAAACACTCTAGAGCCTTCCCGTGGCCCATTCGAAATTTTGCTAGAAGGGCCCTAGGGGTAGGTACACAACCTTCCCGAAAAACTGAATATGGGTCTGTTCACCGAATCTGACCATAATTTTGGTTCTGGAGACTTCCCGTGAATATATTATGACTCCACAAAAGAATCGGATCAATGAAACACTCTAGAGCCTTCCCATGGCCCGTTCGAAATTTTGCTAGAAGGGCCATAGGGGTAGGTACACAGAGTGCCCGAAAAACTGAGTATGGGTCTGTTAACCGAATCTGACCTAAATTTTGGTTCTGGAGACTTCCCTTGAATATATTATGACTCCACGAAAGAATCGGATCAATGAAAACAATCTAGAGCCTTCCATGTGCCCCGTTCGAAATTTTGCTAGAAGGGTCCTATGGGTAGGCAGCGTGCCCGAAAAACAGAGTATGGGTCTGTTCACCGAATCTGACCATAATTTTGGTTCCGGAGACTTCCCTTGAATATATTATGACTTCACGAAAGAATCAGATCAATGAAAACACATTAGAGCCTTCTCGTGGCCCGTTCGAAATTTTTCTAGAACGGGCCTAGGGGTAGGTACACAGCGTGCCCGAAAAACTGATTATGGGTCTGTTCACCGAATCTGACCCAAATTTTGGTTCTGGAGTCTTCCCTTGACTATTTTATGACTTCACGAAAGAATCGGATCAATGAAAACACTCTAGAGCCTTCCCGTGGCCCGTTCGAAATTTTGCTAAAAGTGCCCTAGGGGTAGGTACACAGCGTGCCCGAAAAACTGAGTATGGGTCTGTTCACCGAATCTGACCTAAATTTTGGTTCTGGAGACTTCCATTGACTATTTTATGACTTCACGAAAGAATCGGATCAATGAAAACACTCTAGAGCCTTCCCGTGGTCCGTTCGAAATTTTGCTAGAAGGGCCCTACGGGTAAGTACACAGCCTGCTCTAAAAACTGAGTATGGGTCTGTTCACCGAATCTGACAATTATTTTGGTTCTGGAGACTTCCCACGAATATTTTATGACTCCACGAAAGAATCGGATCAATGAAAACACTCTAGAGCCTTCCCGTCTCCCGTTCGAAATTTTGCTAGAACGGCCCTAGGGGTAGGTACACAGCGTGCCCGAAAAACTTAATATGAGTCTGTTCACCGAATCTGACCATAATTTTGGTTCTCGAGACTTCCCTTGAATATATTATGACTCCACGAAAGAATCGGATCAATGAAAACACTCTAGAGCTTTTCCTGTGGCCAGTTCGAAATTTTGCTAGAAGGGCCCTAGTGGTAGGTACACAACCTGCCCGAAAAACTGAGTATGGGTCTGTACAGCGAATCTGACCTTAATTTTGGTTCTGGAGTCTTCCCTTGACTATTTTATGACTTCACGAAAGAATCGGATCAATGAAAACACTCTAGAGCCTTCCCGTGGCCCGTTCGAAATTTTGCTAGAAGGGCCCTAGGGGTAGGTACACAGCCTGCTCTAAAAACTTAGTATGGGTCTGTTCACCGAATCTGACCATAATTTTGGTTCTGGAGACTTCCCTTGAATATATTATGACTCCACGAAAGAATCGGATCAATGAAAACACTCTAGAGCCTTCCCGTGGCCCGTTCGAAATTTTGCTAGAAGGGCCCTAGGGGTAGGTACACAGCCTGCCCGAAACACTAAGTATGGGTCTGTTCACCGAATCTGACCATAATTTTGGTTCTGGAGACTTCCCTTGAATATATTATGACTTCACGAAAGAATCGGATCAATGAAAACACTCTAGAGCCTTCCCGTGGCCCATTCGAAATTTTGCTAGAAGGGCCCTAGGGGTAGGTACACAGCGTGCCCGAAAAACTGTGTATGGGTCTATTCACCGAATCTGACCTAAATTTTGGTTCTGGAGTCTTCCCTTGACTATTTTATGACTTCACGAAAGAATCGGATCAATGAAAACACTCTAGAGCCTTCCAGTGGCCCGTTCGAAATTTTGCCAGAAGGGCCCTAGGGGTAGGTACACAATCCTGCCCGAAAAACTGAGTATGGGTCTGTTCACCGAATCTGACCATAATTTTGGTTCTGGAGACTTCCCTTGAATATATTATGACTCCACAAAAGAATCGGGTCAATGAAAACACTCTAGAGCCTTCCCATGGCCAGTTTGAAATTTTGCTAGAAGGGCCCTAGGGGTAGGTACACAGCCTGCCCGAAAAACTAAGTATGGGTCTGTTCACCGAATCTGACCATAATTTTGGTTCTGGAGACTTCCCTTGAATATATTATGACTCCACGAAAGAATCGGATCAATAAAAACACTCTAGATCCTTCCCGTGGCCCGTTCGAAATTTTACTAGAAGGGCCCAAAGGGTAGGTACATAGCGTGCTCTAAAAACTGAGTATGGGTCTGTTCACCGAATCTGACCTTAACTTTGGTTCTGGAGACTTCCCACGAATAATTTATGACTCCACGAAAGAATCGGATCAATGAAAACACACTAGAGCTTTCCAGTGGCCCGTTCGAAATTTTGCTAGAAGGGCCCTAGGGGGTAGGTACACAGCCTGCTCTAAAAACTGAGTATGGGTGTGTTCACTGAATCTGACCATAATTTTGGTTCTGGAGACTTTCCTTAAATATATTATGACTCCACGAAAGAATCGGATCAATGAAAACACTCTAGAGCCTTCCCGTGGCCCATTCGAAATTTTGCTAGAAGGGCCCTAGGGGTAGGTACACAACCTTCCCGAAAAACTGAATATGGGTCTGTTCACCGAATCTGACCATAATTTTGGTTCTGGAGACTTCCCGTGAATATATTATGACTCCACAAAAGAATCGGATCAATGAAACACTCTAGAGCCTTCCCATGGCCCGTTCGAAATTTTGCTAGAAGGGCCATAGGGATAGGTACACAGAGTGCCAGAAAAACTGAGTATGGGTCTGTTAACCGAATCTGACCTAAATTTTGGTTCTGGAGACTTCCCTTGAATATATTATGACTCCACGAAAGAATCGGATCAATGAAAACAATCTAGAGCCTTCCATGTGCCCCGTTCGAAATTTTGCTAGAAGGGTCCTATGGGTAGGCAGCGTGCCCGAAAATACAGAGTATGGGTCTGTTCACCGAATCTGACCATAATTTTGGTTCCGGAGACTTCCCTTGAATATATTATGACTTCACGAAAGAATCAGATCAATGAAAACACATTAGAGCCTTCTCGTGGCCCGTTCGAAATTTTGCCAGAACGGGCCTAGGGGTAGGTACACAGCGTGCCCGAAAAACTGATTATGGGTCTGTTCACCGAATCTGACCTAAATTTTGGTTCTGGAGTCTTCCCTTGACTATTTTATGACTTCACGAAAGAATCGGATCAATGAAAACACTCTAGAGCCTTCCCGTGGCCCGTTCGAAATTTTGCTAAAAGTGCCCTAGGGGTAGGTACACAGCGTGCCCGAAAAACTGAGTATGGGTCTGTTCACCGAATCTGACCTAAATTTTGGTTCTGGAGACTTCCATTGACTATTTTATGACTTCACGAAAGAATCGGATCAATGAAAACACTCTAGAGCCTTCCCGTGGTCCGTTCGAAATTTTGCTAGAAGGGCCCTACGGGTAAGTACACAGCCTGCTCTAAAAACTGAGTATGGGTCTGTTCACCGAATCTGACAATTATTTTGGTTCTGGAGACTTCCCACGAATATTTTATGACTCCACGAAAGAATCGGATCAATGAAAACACTCTAGAGCCTTCCCGTCTCCCGTTCGAAATTTTGCTAGAACGGCCCGAGGGGTAGGTACACAGCGTGCCCGAAAAACTTAATATGAGTCTGTTCACCGAATCTGACCATAATTTTGGTTCTCGAGACTTCCCTTGAATATATTATGACTCCACGAAAGAATCGGATCAATGAAAACACTCTAGAGCTTTTCCTGTGGCCAGTTCGAAATTTTGCTAGAAGGGCCCTAGTGGTAGGTACACAATCTGCCCGAAAAACTGAGTATGGGTCTGTACAGCGAATCTGACCTTAATTTTGGTTCTGGAGTCTTCCCTTGACTATTTTATGACTTCACGAAAGAATCGGATCAATGAAAACACTCTAGAGCCTTCCCGTGGCCCGTTAGAAATTTTGCTAGAAGGGCCCTAGGGGTAGGTACACAGCCTGCTCTAAAAACTTAGTATGGGTCTGTTCACCGAATCTGACCATAATTTTGGTTCTGGAGACTTCCCTTGAATATATTATGACTCCACGAAAGAATCGGATCAATGAAAACACTCTAGAGCCTTCCCGTGGCCCGTTCGAAATTTTGCTAGAAGGGCCCTAGGGGTAGGTACACAGCCTGCCCGAAAAACTAAGTATGGGTCTGTTCACCGAATCTGACCATAATTTTGGTTCTGGAGACTTCCCTTGAATATATTATGACTTCACGAAAGAATCGGATCAATGAAAACACTCTAGAGCCTTCCCGTGGCCCATTCGAAATTTTGCTAGAAGGGCCCTAGGGGTAGGTACACAGCGTGCCCGAAAAACTGTGTATGGGTCTATTCACCGAATCTGACCTAAATTTTGGTTCTGGAGTCTTCCCTTGATTATTTTATGACTTCACGAAAGAATCGGATCAATGAAAACACTCTAGAGCCTTCCCGTGGCCCGTTCGAAATTTTGCCAGAAGGGCCCTAGGGGTAGGTACACAATCCTGCCCGAAAAACTGAGTATGGGTCTGTTCACCGAATCTGACCATAATTTTGGTTCTGGAGACTTCCCTTGAATATATTATGACTCCACGAAAGAATCGGATCAATGAAAACACTCTAGAGCCTTCTCGTGGCCCGTTCGAAATTTTGCTATAAGGGCCCTAGGGGTAGGTACACAGCCTGCTCTAAAAACTGAGTATGGGTCTGTTCACCGAATCTGACCATAATTTTGGTTCTGGAGACTTTCCTTGAATATATTATGACTCCACGAAAGAATCGGATCATTGAAAACACTCTAGAGCCTTCCCGTGGCCCGTTCAAAATTTTGCTAGAAGGGCCCTAGGGGTAGGTACACAGCCTTCCCGAAAAACTGAGTATGTGTCTGTTCACCGAATCTGACCATAATTTTGGTTCTGGAGTCTTCCCTTGACTATTTTATGACTTCACGAAAGAATCGGATCAATGAAAACACTCTAGAGCCTTCCCGTGGCCCGTTCGAAATTTTGCTAGAAGGGCCCTAGGGGTAGGTACACAACCTTCCCGAAAAACTGAGTATGGGTCTGTTCACCGAATCTGACCATAATTTTGGTTCTGGAGACTTCCCGTGAATATATTATGACTCCACAAAAGAATCGGATCAATGAAACACTCTAGAGCCTTCCCATGGCCCGTTCGAAATTTTGCTAGAAGGGCCATAGGGGTAGGTACACAGAGTGCCCGAAAAACTGAGTATGGGTCTGTTAACCGAATCTGACCTAAATTTTGGTTCTGGAGACTTCCCTTGAATATATTATGACTCCACGAAAGAATCGGATCAATGAAAACAATCTAGAGCCTTCCCTGTGGCCCGTTCGAAATTTTGCTAGAAGGGTCCTATGGGTAGGCAGCGTGCCCGAAAAACAGAGTATGGGTCTGTTCACCGAATCTGACCATAATTTTGGTTCTGGAGACTTCCCTTGAATATATTATGACTTCACGAAAGAATCAGATCAATGAAAACACATTAGAGCCTTCTCGTGGCCCGTTCGAAATTTTGCTAGAACGGGCCTAGGGGTAGGTACACAGCGTGCCCGAAAAACTGATTATGGGTCTGTTCACCGAATCTGACCTAAATTTTGGTTCTGGAGTCTTCCCTTGACTATTTTATGACTTCACGAAAGAATCGGATCAATGAAAACACTCTAGAGCCTTCCCGTGGCCCGTTCGAAATTTTGCTAAAAGTGCCCTAGGGGTAGGTACACAGCGTGCCCGAAAAACTGAGTATGGGTCTGTTCACCGAATCTGACCTAAATTTTGGTTCTGGAGACTTCCATTGACTATTTTATGACTTCACGAAAGAATCGGATCAATGAAAACACTCTAGAGCCTTCCCGTGGTCCGTTCGAAATTTTGCTAGAAGGGCCCTACGGGTAAGTACACAGCCTGCTCTAAAAACTGAGTATGGGTCTGTTCACTGAATCTGACAATTATTTTGGTTCTGGAGACTTCCCACGAATATTTTATGACTCCACGAAAGAATCGGATCAATGAAAACACTCTAGAGCCTTCCCGTCTCCCGTTCGAAATTTTGCTAGAACGGCCCTAGGGGTAGGTACACAGCGTGCCCGAAAAACTTAATATGAGTCTGTTCACCGAATCTGACCATAATTTTGGTTCTCGAGACTTCCCTTGAATATATTATGACTCCACGAAAGAATCGGATCAATGAAAACACTCTAGAGCTTTTCCTGTGGCCAGTTCGAAATTTTGCTAGAAGGGCCCTAGTGGTAGGTACACAATCCTGCCCGAAAAACTGAGTATGGGTCTGTTCACCGAATCTGACCATAATTTTGGTTCTGGAGACTTCCCTTGAATATATTATGACTCCACGAAAGAATCGGATCAATGAAAACACTCTAGAGCCTTCTCGTGGCCCGTTCGAAATTTTGCTATAAGAGCCCTAGGGGTAGGTACACAGCCTGCTCTAAAAACTGAGTATGGGTCTGTTCACCGAATCTGACCATAATTTTGGTTCTGGAGACCTTCCTTGAATATAGTATGACTCCACGAAAGAATCGGATCATTGAAAACACTCTAGAGCCTTCCCGTGGCCCGTTCAAAATTTTGCTAGAAGGGCCCTAGGGGTAGGTACACAGCCTTCCCGAAAAACTGAGTATGTGTCTGTTCACCGAATCTGACCATAATTTTGGTTCTGGAGTCTTCCCTTGACTATTTTATGACTTCACGAAAGAATCGGATCAATGAAAACACTCTAGAGCCTTCCCGTGGCCCGTTCGAAATTTTGCTAGAAGGGCCCTAGGGGTAGGTACACAACCTTCCCGAAAAACTGAGTATGGGTCTGTTCACCGAATCTGACCATAATTTTGGTTCTGGAGACTTCCCGTGAATATATTATGACTCCACAAAAGAATCGGATCAATGAAACACTCTAGAGCCTTCCCATGGCCCGTTCGAAATTTTGCTAGAAGGGCCATAGGGGTAGGTACACAGAGTGCCCGAAAAACTGAGTATGGGTCTGTTAACCGAATCTGACCTAAATTTTGGTTCTGGAGACTTCCCTTGAATATATTATGACTCCACGAAAGAATCGGATCAATGAAAACAATCTAGAGCCTTCCCTGTGGCCCGTTCGAAATTTTGCTAGAAGGGTCCTATGGGTAGGCAGCGTGCCCGAAAAACAGAGTATGGGTCTGTTCACCGAATCTGACCATAATTTTGGTTCTGGAGACTTCCCTTGAATATATTATGACTTCACGAAAGAATCAGATCAATGAAAACACATTAGAGCCTTCTCGTGGCCCGTTCGAAATTTTGCTAGAACGGGCCTAGGGGTAGGTACACAGCGTGCCCGAAAAACTGATTATGGGTCTGTTCACCGAATCTGACCTAAATTTTGGTTCTGGAGTCTTCCCTTGACTATTTTATGACTTCACGAAAGAATCGGATCAATGAAAACACTCTAGAGCCTTCCCGTGGCCCGTTCGAAATTTTGCTAAAAGTGCCCTAGGGGTAGGTACACAGCCTGCTCTAAAAACTTAGTATGGGTCTGTTCACCGAATCTGACCATAATTTTGGTTCTGGAGACTTCCCTTGAATATATTATGACTCCACGAAAGAATCGGATCAATGAAAACACTCTAGAGCCTTCCCGTGGCCCGTTCGAAATTTTGCTAGAAGGGCCCTAGGGGTAGGTACACAGCCTGCCCGAAAAACTAAGTATGGGTCTGTTCACCGAATCTGACCATAATTTTGGTTCTGGAGACTTCCCTTGAATATATTATGACTTCACGAAAGAATCGGATCAATGAAAACACTCTAGAGCCTTCCCGTGGCCCGTTCGAAATTTTGCTAGAAGGGCCCTAGTGGTAGGTACACAGCGTGCCCGAAAAACTGTGTATGGGTCTATTCACCGAATCTGACCTAAATTTTGGTTCTGGAGTCTTCCCTTGACTATTTTATGACTTCACGAAAGAATCGGATCAATGAAAACACTCTAGAGCCTTCCCGTGGCCCGTTCGAAATTTTGCCAGAAGGGCCCTAGGGATAGGTACACAATCCTGCCCGAAAAACTGAGTATGGGTCTGTTCACCGAATCTGACCATAAATTTGGTTCTGGAGACTTCCCTTGAATATATTATGACTCCACGAAAGAATCGGATCAATGAAAACACTCTAGAGCCTTCTCGTGGCCCGTTCGAAATTTTGCTATAAGGGCCCTAGGGGTAGGTACACAGCCTGCTCTAAAAACTGAGTATGGGTCTGTTCACCGAATCTGACCATAATTTTGGTTCTGGAGACTTTCCTTGAATATATTATGACTCCACGAAAGAATCGGATCATTGAAAACACTCTAGAGCCTTCCCGTGGCCCGTTCAAAATTTTGCTAGAAGGGCCCTAGGGGTAGGTACACAGCCTTCCCGAAAAACTGAGTATGTGTTTGTTCACCGAATCTGACCATAATTTTGGTTCTGGAGTCTTCCCTTGACTATTTTATGACTTCACGAAAGAATCGGATCAATGAAAACACTCTAGAGCCTTCCCGTGGCCCGTTCGAAATTTTGCCAGAAGGGCCCTAGGGGTAGGTACACAATCCTGCCCGAAAAACTGAGTATGGGTCTGTTCACCGAATCTGACCATAATTTTGGTTCTGGAGACTTCCCTTGAATATATTATGACTCCACGAAAGAATCGGATCAATGAAAACACTCTAGAGCCTTCTCGTGGCCCGTTCGAAATTTTGCTATAAGGGCCCTAGGGGTAGGTACACAGCCTGCTCTAAAAACTGAGTATGGGTCTGTTCACCGAATCTGACCATAATTTTGGTTCTGGAGACTTTCCTTGAATATATTATGACTCCACGAAAGAATCGGATCATTGAAAACACTCTAGAGCCTTCCCGTGGCCCGTTCAAAATTTTGCTAGAAGGGCCCTAGGGGTAGGTACACAGCCTTCCCGAAAAACTAAGTATGTGTCTGTTCACCGAATCTGACCATAATTTTGGTTCTGGAGACTTCCCTTGAATATATTATGACTCCACAAAAGAATCGGATCAATGAAACACTCTAGAGCCTTCCCATGGCCCGTTCGAAATTTTGCTAGAAGGGCCCTAGGGGTAGGTACACAGCGTGCCCGAAAAACTGAGTATGGGTCTGTTCACCGAATCTGACCAAAATTTTGGTTCTGAAGACTTCCCTTGAATATATTACGACTCCACAAAGAATCGGATCAATGAAAACACATTAGAGCCTTCTCGTGGCCCGTTCAAAATTTTGCTAGAACGGGCCTAGGGGTAGGTACACAGCGTGCCCGAAAAACTGAGTATGGGTCTGTTCACCGAATCTGACCTAAATTTTGGTTCTGGAGTCTTCCCTTGACTATTTTATGACTTCACGAAAGAATCGGATCAATGAAAACACTCTAGAGCCTTCCCGTGGCCCGTTCGAAATTTTGCTAGAAGGGCCCTAGGGGTAGGTACACAGCATGCTCTAAAAACTGAGTATGGGTCTGTTCACCGAATCTGACCATAATTTTGGTTCTGGAGACTTCCCTTGAATATATTATGACTCCACGAAAGAATCGGATCAATGAAAACACTCTAGAGCCTTCCCGTGGCCCGTTCGAAATTTTGCTAGAAGGGCCCTAAGGGTAGGTACACAGCGTGCCCGAAAAACTGAGTATGGGTCTGTTCAACGAATCTGACCATAATTTTGGTTCTGGAGACTTCCCACGAATATTTTATGACTCCACAAAAGAATCGGATCAATGAAAACACTCTAGAGCCTTCCCGTGGCCCGTTCGAAATTTTGCTAGAAGGGCCCTAGGGGTAGGTGCACAGCGTGCCCGAAAAACTGGGTACGGGTCTGTTCACCGAATCTGACCATAATTTTGGTTCTGGAGACTTCACTTGATTATTTTATGACTCCACGAAAGAATCGGATCAATGAAAACACTCTAAAGCCTTCCTGTGGCCCGTTCGAAATTTTGCTAGAAGGCCCTAGGGGTAGGTACACAGCGTGCCCGAAAAACTGAGTACGGGTCTGTTCACCGAATCTGACCTAAATTTTGTTTCTGGAGACTTCCCTTGAATATATTATGACTCCACGAAAGAATCGGATCAATGAAAACACTCTAAAGCCTTCCCGTGGCCCGTTCGAAATTTTGCTAAAAGGGCCCTAGGGGTAGGTACACAGCCTGCCCGAAAAACTAAGTATGGGTCTGTTCACCGAATCTGACCATAATTTTGGTTCTGGAGACTTCCCTTGAATATATTTTGACTCCACGAAAGAATCGGATCAATGAAACACTCTAGAGACTTCCCATGGCCCGTTCGAAATTTTGCTAGAAGGGCCCTAAGGGTAGGTACACAGTGTGCCCGAAAAACTGAGTATGGGTCTGTTCACCGAATCTGACCAAAATTTTGGTTCTGAAGACTTCCCTTGAATATATTATGACTCCTCGAAAGAATCGGATCAATGAAAACACATTAGAGCCTTCTCGTGGCCCGTTCAAAATTTTGCTAGAACGGGCCTAGGGGTAGGTACACAGCGTGCCCGAAAAACTGAGTATGGGTCTGTTCACCGAATCTGACCTAAATTTTGGTTCTGGAGTCTTCCCTTGACTATTTTATGACTTCACGAAAGAATCGGATCAATGAAAACACTCTAGAGCCTTCCCGTGGCCCGTTCGAAATTTTGCTAGAAGGGCCCTAGGGGTAGGTACACAGCCTGCTCTAAAAACTGAGTATGGGTCTGTTCACCGAATCTGACCATAATTTTGGTTCTGGAGACTTCCCTTGAATATATTATGACTCCACGAAAGAATCGGATCAATGAAAACACTCTAGAGCCTTCCCGTGGCCGGTTCGAAATTTAGCTAGAAGGGGCCTAGGGGTAGGTACACAGCGTGCCCGAAAAACTGAGTATAGGTCTGTTCAACAAATCTGACCATAATTTTGGTTCTGGAGACTTCCCACGAATATTTTATGACTCCACAAAAGAATCGGATCAATGAAAACACTCTAGAGCCTTCCCGTGGCCGGTTCGAAATTTTGCTAGAAGGGCCCTAGGGGTAGGTACACAGCGTGCCCGAAAAACTGGGTACGGGTCTGTTCACCGAATCTGACCTTAATTTTGGTTCAGGAGACTTCGCTTGATTATTATATGACTCCACGAAAGAATCGGATCAATGAAAACACTCTAGAGCCTTCCCGTGGCCCGTTCGAAATTTTGCTAGAAGGGCCCTAGGGGTAGGTACACAGCGTGCCCGAAAAACTGAGTACGGGTCTGTTCACCGAATCTGACCTAAATTTTGTTTCTGGAGACTTCGCTTGAATATATTATGACTCCACGAAAGAATCGGATCAATGAAAACACTCTAGAGCCTTCCCGTGGCCCGTTCGAAATTTTGCTAAAAGGGCCCTAGGGGTAGGTACACAGCCTGCCCGAAAAACTAAGTATGGGTCTGTTCACCGAATCTGACCATAATTTTGGTTCTGGAGACTTCCCTTGAATATATTATGACTCCACAAAAGAATCGGATCAATGAAACACTCTAGAGCCTTCCCATGGCCCGTTTGAAATATTGCTAGAAGGGCCCTAGGGGTAGGTAACACAGCGTGCCCGAAAAACTGAATATGGGTCTGTTCACCGAATCTGACCATAATTTTGGTTCTGGAGATTTCGCACGAATATTTTATGACTCCACGAAAGAATCGGATCAATGAAAACACTCTAGAGCCTTCCCGTGGCCCGTTCGAAATTTTGCTAGAAGGGCCCTAGGGGTAGGTACACAGCGTGCCCGAAAAACTGAGTATGGGTCTGTTCACCGAATCTGACCAAAATTTTGGTTCTGAAGACTTCCCTTGAATATATTATGACTCCACGAAAGAATCGGATCAATGAAAGCACTCTTGAGCCTTCTCGTGGCCCGTTCGAAATTTTGCTAGAACGGGCCTAGGGGTAGGTACACAGCCTGCCCGAAAAACTGATAATGGGTCTGTTCACCGAATCTGACCATAATTTTGGTTCTGCAGACTTCCCTTAAATATATTATGACTCCACGAAAGAATCGGATCAATGAAAGCACTCTTGAGCCTTCTCGTGGCCCGTTCGAAATTTTGCTAGAAGGGCCCTAGGGGTAGGTACACAGCGTGCTCTAAAAACTGAGTATGGGTCTGTTCACCGAATCTGACCTAAATTTTGGTTCTGGAGACTTCCCTTGAATAGATTATGACTCCACGAAAGAATCGGATCAATGAAAACAATCTAGAGCCTTCCCTGTGGCCCGTTCGAAATTTTGCTAGAAGGGCCCTAGGGGTAGGTACACAGCCTGCCCGAAAAACTGATAATGGGTCTGTTCACCGAATCTGACCATAATTTTGGTTCTGCAGACTTCCCTTGAATATATTATGACTCCATGAAAGAATCGGATCAATGAAAACACTCTAGAGCCTTCTCGTGGCCCGTTCGAAATTTTGCTAGAAGGGCCCTAGGGGTAGGTACACAGCCTGCTCTAAAAACTGAGTATGGGTCTGTTCACCGAATCTGACCATAATTTTTGTTCTGGAGACTTTCCTTGAATATATTATGACTCCACGAAAGAATCGGATCCATGAAAACACTCTAGAGCCTTCCGGTGGCCCGTTCGAAATTTTGCTAGAAGGGCCCTAGGGGTAGGTACACAGCCTTCCCGAAAAACTGAGTATGGGTCTGTTCACCGAATCTGACCATAATTTTGGTTCTGGAGACTTCCCTTGAATATATTATGACTCCACAAAAGAACCAGATCAATGAAACACTCTAGAGCCTTCCAATGGTGTAACATCCGGCCCCTCATATCACCAATATTGTCCGCTTTGCTACATTAGAGCTCACGGATTTGCTTTTGGTTGCCCGGGTGAAACCTTCCCAGGATGGTCACCCATCCTGAGACTGCTGTCATCCGAGCACGCTTAACTGTGGAGTTCTCCACTCATCCACTAGCATTAAGCACCAAAACGCGTTGTTGGTATTTGAGGTCGGACATTCCTTATAAATCCCAGATCTCTCCTGCCCACGGCCGATGTGGGATTTGCCTAGGGTGTTACAAACACCCCCCCTTTTGGACTCATCGTCCTCGATGAGGTTTGCCCCACCATCCTATTCTTGGATGTGGGATTTGCCTAAGGTGCCCCCTCTGAACACCCCTGGGGACTCACCATCCTCGATGAGGTTTGCCCCACCATCCCGAACGGCACAGGAGTTGCTCTGATACCACTTGTAACATCCGGCCCCTCATACCACCAATATTGTCCGCTTTGCTACATTAGAGCTCATGGATTTGCTTTTGGTTGCCCGGGTGAAACCTTCCCAGGATGGTCACCCATCCTGAGACTGCTGTCATCCGAGCACGCTTAACTGTTGAGTTCTCCACTCATCCACTAGCATTAAGCACCAAAACGCGTTGTTGGTATTTGAGGTCGGACATTCCTTATAAATCCCAGATCTCTCCTGCTCACGGCCGATGTGGGATTTGCCTAGGGTGTTACACATGGCCCGTTCGAAATTTTGCTAGAAGGGCCCTAGGGGTAGGTACACAGCGTTCCCGAAAAACTGAGTATGGGTCTGTTCACCGAATCTGACCATAATTTTGGTTCTGGAGACTTCCCACGAATATTTTATGTCTCCACGAAATAATCGGATCAATGAAAACACTCTAGAGCCTTCCCGTGGCCCGTTCGAAATTTTGCTAGAAGGGCCGTAGGGGTAGGTACACAGCGTGCCCGAAAAACTGAGTATGAGTCAGTTCACCGAATCTGACCTAAATTTTGGTTCTGGAGACTTCTCTTGAATATATTATGACTCCACGAAAGAATCGGATCAATGGAAACACTCTAGAGCCTTCCCGTGGCCCGTTCGAAATTTTGCTAGAAAGGCCCTAGGGGTAGGTACACAGCCTGCCCGAAAAACTGATAATGGGTCTGTTCACCGAATCTGACCATAATTTTGGTTCTGCAGCCTTCCCTTGAATATATTATGACGCCACGAAAAAATCGGATCAATGAAAACACTCTAGAGCCTTCCCGTGGCCCGTTCGAAATTTTGCTAGAAGGGCCCTAGGGGCTACGTACACAGCCTTCCAGAAAAGCTGAGTATGGGTCTGTTCACCGAATCTGACCATAATTTTGGTTTTGGAGACTTCCCTTGAATATATTATGACTCCATAAAAGAATCGGATCAATGAAAATACTCTAGAGCCTTCCCGTGGCCCGTTCGAAATTTTGCTAGAAGGGCCCTAGGGGTAGGTACACAGCGTGCCCGAAAAACTGAGTACGGGTCTGTTCACCGAATCTGACCTAAATTTTGGTTCTGGAGACATCCCTTGAATATATTATGACTCCACGAAAGAATCGGATCAATGAAAACACTTTAAAGCCTTCCCGTGGCCCGTTCGAAATTTTGCTAGAAGGGCCCTAGGGGTAGGTACATAGCGTGCCCGAAAAACTGAGTATGGGTCTGTTCACCGAATCTGACCATAATTTTGGTTCTGGAGACTTCCCACGAATATTTTATGACTCCACGAAAGAATCGGATCAATGAAAACACTCTAAAGCCTTCCCGTGGCCCGTTCGAAATTTTGCTAGAAGGGCTGTAGGGGTAGGAACACAACGTGCCCGAAAAACTGAGTATGGGTCTGTTCACCGAATCTGACCTAAATTTTGGTTCTGGAGACTTCTCTTGAATATATTATGACTCCACGAAAGAATCGGATCAATGAAAAGACTCTAGAGCCTTCCCGTGGCCCGTTCGAAATTTTGCTAGAAGGGCCCTAGGGGTAGGTACACAGCCTGCCCGAAAAACTGATAATGGGACTGTTCACCGAATCTGACCATAATTTTGGTTCTGCAGACTTCCCTTGAATATATTATGACTCCACGAAAAAATCGGATCAATGAAAACACTCTAGAGCCTTCCCGTGACCCGTTCGAAATTTTGCTAGAAGGGCCCTAGGGGTAGGTACACAGCGTGCCCGAAAAACTGAGTGCGAGTCTGTTCACCGAATCTGACCTAAATTTTGGTTCTGGAGACTTCCCTTGAATATATTATGACTCCACGAAAGAATCAGATCAATGAAAACACTCTAGAGCATTCCCGTGGCCCGTTCAAAATTTTGCTAGAAGGGCCTTAGGGGTAGGTACACAGCCTTCCCGAAAAACTGAGTATGGGTCTGTTCACCGAATCTGACCATAATTTTGGTTTTAGAGACTTCCCTTGAATATATTATGACTCCATAAAAGAATCGGATCAATGAAAATACTCTAGAGCCTTCCCGTGGCCCGTTCGAAATTTTGCTAGAAGGGCCCTAGGGGTAGGTACACAGCGTGCCCGAAAAACTGAGTACGGGTCTGTTCACCGAATCTGACCTAAATTTTGGTTCTGGAGACTTCCCTTGAATATATTATGACTCCACGAAAGAATCGGATCAATGAAAACACTTTAGAGCCTTCCCGTGGCCCGTTCGAAATTTTGCTAAAAGGGCCCTAGTGGTAGGTACGTAGCGTGCCCGAAAAACTGAGTATGGGTCTGTTCACCGAATCTGACCTAAATTTTGGTTCTGGAGACTTCCCTTGAATATATTATGACTCCACGAAAGAATTGGATCAATGAAAACACTCTAGAGCCTTCCCGTGGCCCGTTCAAAATTTTGCTAGAAGAGCCCTAGGGGTAGGTACACAGCCTGCCCGAAAAACTAAGTACGGGTATGTTCACCGAATCTGACCTAAATTTCGGTTCTGGAGACTTCCCTTGAATATATTATGACTCCACGAAAGAATCGGATCAATGAAATCATTCTATAGCCTTCCCGTGGCCCGTTCGATATTTTTCGAGAAGGGCCCTAAGGGTAGGTACACAGCGTGCCCGAAAAACTGAGTATGGGTCTGTTCACCGAATCTGACCATAATTTTGGTTCTGGAGACTTCCCTTGAATATATTATGACTCCACAAAAGAATCGTATCAATGAAAATACTCTGGAGCCTTCCCGTGGCCCGTTCGAAACTTTGCTAGAAGGGCCCTAGGGGTATGTACACAGCGTGCCCGAAAAACTGAGTACGGGTATGTTCACCGAATCTGACCTAAATTTCGGTTCTGGAGACTTCCCTTGAATATATTATGACTCCACGAAAGAATCGGATCAATGAAAACACATTAGAGCCTTCTCGTGGCCCGTTCAAAATTTTGCTAGAACGGGCCTAGGGGTAGGTACACAGCGTGCCCGAAAAACTGAGTATGGGTCTGTTCAACGAATCTGACCTAAATTTTGGTTCTGGAGTCTTCCCACGAATATTTTATGACTCCACAAAAGAATCGGATCAATGTAAACACTCTAGAGCCTTCCCGTGGCCCGTTCGAAATTTTGCTAGAAGGGCCCTAGGGGCAGGTACACAGCGTGCCCGAAAAACTGTGTATGGGTCTATTCACAGAATCTGACCTAAATTTTGGTTCTAGAGTCTTCCCTTGACTATTTTATGACTTCACGAAAGAATCGGATCAATGAAAACATTCTAGAGCCTTCCCGTGGCCCGTTCGAAATTTTGCCAGAAGGGCCCTAGGGGTAGGTACACAATCCTGCCCGAAAAACTGAGTATGGGTCTGTTCACCGAATCTGACCATAATTTTGGTTCTGGAGACTTCCCTTGAATATATTATGACTCCACGAAAGAATCGGATCAATGAAAACACTCTAGAGCCTTCTCGTGGCCCGTTCGAAATTTTGCTAGAAGGGCCCTAGGGGTAGGTACACAGCCTGCTCTAAAAACTGAGTATGGGTCTGTTCACCGAATCTGACCATAATTTTGGTTCTGGAGACTTCCCACGAATATTTTATGACTCCACAAAAGAATCGGATCAATGTAAACACTCTAGAGCCTTCCCGTGGCCCGTTCGAAATTTTGCTAGAAGTGCCCTAGGGGTAGGTACACAGCGTGCCCGAAAAACTGTGTATGGGTCTATTCACCGAATCTGACCTAAATTTTGGTTCTGGAGTCTTCCCTTGACTATTTTATGACTTCACGAAAGAATCGGATCAATGAAAACACTCTAGAGCCTTCCCGTGGCCCGTTCGAAATTTTGCCAGAAGGGCCCTAGGGGTAGGTACACAATCCTGCCCGAAAAACTGAGTATGGGTCTGTTCACCGAATCTGACCATAATTTTGGTTCTAGAGACTTCCCTTGAATATATTATGACTCCACGAAAGAATCGGATCAATGAAAACACTCTAGAGCCTTCTCGTGGCCCGTTCGAAATTTTGCTAAAGGGCCCTAGGGGTAGGTACACAGCCTGCTCTAAAAACTGAGTATGGGTCTGTTCACCGAATCTGACCATAATTTTGGTTCTGGAGACTTTCCTTGAATATATTATGACTCCACGAAAGAATCTGATCAATGAAAACACTCTAGAGCCTTCCCGTGGCCCGTTCGAAATTTTGCCATAAGGGCCCTAGGGGTAGGTACACAATCCTGCCCGAAAAACTGAGTATGGTCTGTTCACCGAATCTGACCATAATTTTGGTTCTGGAGACTTCCCTTGAATATATTATGACTCCACGAAAGAATCGGATCAATGAAAACACTCTAGAGCCTTCCCGTGGCCCATTCGAAATTTTGCCAGAAGGGCCCTAGGGGTAGGTACACAATCCTGCCCGAAAAACTGAGTATGGGTCTGTTCACCGAATCTGACCATAATTTTGGTTCTGGAGACTTCCCTTGAATATATTATGACTCCACGAAAGAATCGGATCAATGAAAACACTCTAGAGCCTTCCCGTGGCCCATTCAAAATTTTGCTAGAATGGCCCTAGGAGTAGGTACACAGCCTTCCCGAAAAACTGAGTATGGGTCTGTTCACCGAATCTGACCATAATTTTGGTTCTGGAGACTTCCCTTGAATATATTATGACTCCACAAAAGAATCGGATCAATAAAACACTCTAGAGCCTTCCCATGGCCCGTTCGAAATTTTGCTAGAAGGGCCCTAGGGGTAGGTACACAGCGTGCCCGAAAAACTGAGTATGGGTCTGTTCACCGAATCTGACCAAAATTTTGGTTCTGAAGACTTCCCTAGAATATATTACGACTCCACGAAAGAATCGGATCAATGAAAACACATTAGAGCCTTCTCGTGGCCCGTTCAAAATTTTGCTAGAACGGGCCTAGGAGTAGGTACATAGCGTGCCCGAAAAACTGAGTATGGGTCTGTTCACCGAATCTGACCTAAATTTTGGTTCTGGAGTCTTCCCACGATTATTTTATGACTCCACAAAAGAATCGGATCAATGTAAACACTCTATAGCCTTCCCGTGGCCCGTTCGAAATTTTGCTAGAAGGGCCCTAGGAGTAGGTACACAGCGTGCCCGAAAAACTGTGTATGGGTCTATTCACCGAATCTGACCTAAATTTTGGTTCTGGAGTCTTCCCTTGACTATTTTATGACTTCACGAAAGAATCGGATCAATGAAAACACTCTAGAGCCTTCCCGTGGCCCGTTCGAAATTTTGCCAGAAGGGCCCTAGGGGTAGGTACACAATCCTGCCCGAAAAACTGAGTATGGGTCTGTTCACCGAATCTGACCATAATTTTGGTTCTGGAGACTTCCCTTGAATATATTATGACTCCACGAAAGAATCGGATCAATGAAAACACTCTAGAGCCTTCTCGTGGCCCGTTCGAAATTTTGCTAGAAGGGCCCTAGGGGTAGGTACACAGCCTGCTCTAAAAACTGAGTATGGGTCTGTTCACCGAATCTGACCATAATTTTGGTTCTGGAGACTTCCCATGAATATTTTATGACTCCACAAAAGAATCGGATCAATGTAAACACTCTAGAGCCTTCCCGTGGCCCGTTCGAAATTTTGCTAGAAGGGCCCTAGGGGTAGGTACACAGCGTGCCCGAAAAACTGTGTATGGGTCTATTCACCGAATCTGACCTAAATTTTGGTTCTGGAGTCTTCCCTTGACTATTTTATGACTTCACGAAAGAATCGGATCAATGAAAACACTCTAGAGCCTTCCCGTGGCCCGTTCGAAATTTTGCCAGAAGGGCCCTAGGGGTAGGTACACAATCCTGCCCGAAAAACTGAGTATGGGTCTGTTCACCGAATCTGACCATAATTTTGGTTCTGAAGACTTCCCTTGAATATATTATGACTCCAAGAAAGAATCGGATCAATGAAAACACTCTAGAGCCTTCTCGTGGCCCGTTCGAAATTTTGCTAGAAGGGCCCTAGGGGTAGGTACACAGCCTGCTCTAAAAACTGAGTATGGGTCTGTTCACCGAATCTGACCATAATTTTGGTTCTTGAGACTTCCCACGAATATTTTATGACTCCACAAAAGAATCGGATCAATGTAAACACTCTAGAGCCTTCCCGTGGCCCGTTCTAAATTTTGCTAGAAGGGCCCTAGGGGTAGGTACACAGCGTGCCCGAAAAACTGTGTATGGGTCTATTCACCGAATCTGACCTAAATTTTGGTTCTGTAGTCTTCCCTTGACTATTTTATGACTTCACGAAAGAATCGGATCAATGAAAACACTCTAGAGCCTTCCCGTGGCCCGTTCGAAATTTTGCCAGAAGGGCCCTAGGGGTAGGTACACAATCCTGCCCGAAAAACTGAGTATGGGTCTGTTCACCGAATCTGACCATAATTTTGGTTCTGGAGACTTCCCTTGAATATATTATGACTCCACGAAAGAATCGGATCAATGAAAACACTCTAGAGCCTTCTCGTGGCCCGTTCGAAATTTTGCTAGAAGGGCCCTAGGGGTAGGTACACAGCCTGCTCTAAAAACTGAGTATGGGTCTGTTCACCGAATCTGACCATAATTTTGGTTCTGGAGACTTTCCTTGAATATATTATGACTCCACGAAAGAATCGGATCATTGAAAACACTCTAGAGCCTTCCCGTGGCCCGTTCAAAAGTTTTGCTAGAAGGGCCCTAGGGGTAGGTACACAGCCTTCCCGAAAAACTGAGTATGGGTCTGTTCACCGAATCTGACCATAATTTTGGTTCTGGAGACTTCCCTTGAATATATTATGACTCCACAAAAGAATCGGATCAATGAAACACTCTAGAGCCTTCCCATGGCCCGTTCGAAATTTTGCTAGAAGGGCCCTAGGGGTAGGTACACAGCGTGCCCGAAAAACTGAGTGTGGGTCTGTTCACCGAATCTGACCAAAATTTTGGTTCTGAAGACTTCCCTTGAATATATTACGACTCCACGAAAGAATCGGATCAATGAAAACACATTAGAGCCTTCTCGTGGCCCGTTCAAAATTTTGCTAGAACGGGCCTAGGGGTAGGTACACAGCGTGCCCGAAAAACTGAGTATGGGTCTGTTCACCGAATCTGACCTAAATTTTGGTTCTGGAGTCTTCCCTTGACTATTTTATGACTTCACGAAAGAATCGGATCAATGAAAACACTCTAGAGCCTTCCCGTGGCCCGTTCGAAATTTTGCTAGAAGGGCCCTAGGGGTAGGTAAACAGCATGCTCTAAAAATTTTGGTTCTGGAGACTTCCCACGAATATTTTATGACTCCACAAAAGAATCGGATCAATGAAAACACTCTAGAGCCTTCCCGTGGCCCGTTCGAAATTTTGCTAGAAGGGCCCTAGGGGTAGGTACACAGCGTGCCCGAAAAACTGAGTATGGGTCTGTTCACCGAATCTGACCATAATTTTAGTTCTGGAGACTTCCCTTGAATATATTATGACTCCACGAAAGAATCGGATCAATGAAAACACTCTAAAGCCTTCCCGTGGCCCGTTCGAAATTTTGCTAGAAGGGCCCTAGGGGTAGGTACACCGCGTGCCCGAAAAACTGAGTGTGGGTCTGTTCACCGAATCTGACCAAAATTTTGGTTCTAGAGACTTCCCACGAATATTTTATGACTCCACAAAAGAATCGGATCAATTAAAACACTCTAGAGCCTTCCCGTGGCCCGTTCGTAATTTTGCTAGAAGGGCCCTAGGGGTAGGTACACAGCGTGCCCGAAAAACTGAGTACGGGTCTATTCACCGAATCTGACCTAAATTTTGTTTCTGGAGACTTCCCTTGAATATATTATGACTCCACGAAAGAATCGGATCAATGAAAACACTCTAGAGCCTTCCCGTGGCCCGTTCGAAATTTTGCTAAAAGGGCCCTAGGGGTAGGTACACAGCCTGCCCGAAAAACTAAGTATGGGTCTGTTCACCGAATCTGACCATAATTTTGGTTCTGGAGACTTCCCTTGAATATATTATGACTCCACAAAAGAATCGGATCAATGAAACACTCTAGAGCCTTCCCATGGCCCGTTTGAAATTTTGCTAGAAGGGCCCTAGGGGTAGGAAACACAGCGTGCCCGAAAAACTGAATATGGGTCTGTTCACCGAATCTGACCATAATTTTGGTTCTGGAGATTTCGCACGAATATTTTATGACTCCACGAAAGAATCGGATCAATGAAAACACTCTAGAGCCTTCCCGTGGCCCGTTCGAAATTTTGCTAGAAGGGCCCTAGGGGTAGGTACACAGCGTGCCCGAAAAACTGAGTATGGGTCTGTACACCGAATCTAACCAAAATTTTGGTTCTGAAGACTTCCCTTGAATATATTATGACTCCACGAAAGAATCGGATCAATGAAAGCACTCTTGAGCCTTCTCGTGGCCCGTTCGAAATTTTGCTAGAACGGGCCTAGGGGTAGGTACACAGCCTACCCGAAAAACTGATAATGGGTCTGTTCACCGAATCTGACCATAATTTTGGTTCTGCAGACTTCCCTTAAATATATTATGACTCCACGAAAGAATCGGATCAATGAAAACACTCTAGAGCCTTCTCGTGGCCCGTTCGAAATTTTGCTAGAAGGGCCTTAGGGGTAGGTACACAGCCTGCTCTAAAAACTGAGTATGGGTCTGTTCACCGAATCTGACCATAATTTTTGTTCTGGAGACTTTCCTTGAATATATTATGACTCCACGAAAGAATCGGATCCATGAAACACTCTAGAGCCTTCCCGTGGCCCGTTCGAAATTTTGCTAGAAGGGCCGTAGGGGTAGGTACACAGCGTGCCCGAAAAACTGAGTACGGGTCTGTTCACCGAATCTGACCTAAATTTTGGTTCTGGAGACTTCCCTTGAATATATTATGACTCCACGAAAGAATCGGATCAATGAAAACACTCTAGAGCCTTCTCGTGGCCCGTTCAAAATTTTGCTAGAAGGGCCCTAGGGGTAGGTACACAGCCTTCCCGAAAAACTGAGTATGGGTCTGTTCACCGAATCTGACCATAATTTTGGTTTTAGAGACTTCCCTTGAATATATTATGACTCCATAAAAGAATCGGATCAATGAAAATACTCTAGAGCCTTCCCGTGGCCCGTTCGAAATTTTGCTAGAAGGGCCCTAGGGGTAGGTACACAGCGTGCCCGAAAAACTGAGTACGGGTCTGTTCACCGAATCTGACCTAAATTTTGGTTCTGGAGACTTCCCTTGAATATATTATGATTCCACGAAAGAATCGGATCAATGAAAACACTTTAGAGCCTTCCCGTGGCCCGTTCGAAATTTTGCTAGAAGGGCCCTAGGGGTAGGTACGTAGCGTGCCCGAAAAACTGAGTATGGGACTGTTCACCGAATCTGACCTAAATTTTGGTTCTGGAGACTTCCCTTGAATATATTATGACTCTAAGAAAGAATTGGATCAATGAAAACACTCTAGATTCCCGTGGCCCGTTCAAAATTTTGCTAGAAGAGCCCTAGGGGTAGGTACACAGCCTGCCCGAAAAACTGAGTACGGGTATGTTCACCGAATCTGACCTAAATTTCGGTTCTGGAGACTTCCCTTGAATATATTATGACTCCACGAAAGAATCGGATCAATGAAAACATTCTAGAGCCTTCCCGTGGCCCGTTCGATATTTTGCTAGAAGGGCCCTAGGGGTAGGTACACAGCGTGCCCGAAAAACTGAGTATGGGTTTGTTCACCGAATCTGACCATAATTTTGGTTCTGGAGACTTCCCTTGAATATATTATGACTCCACAAAAGAATCGTATCAATGAAAATACTCTGGAGTCTTCCCGTGGCCCGTTCGAAACTTTGCTAGAAGGGCCCTAGGGGTATGTACACAGCGTGCCCGAAAAACTGAGTACGGGTATGTTCACTGAATCTGACCTAAATTTCGGTTCTGGAGACTTCCCTTGAATATATTATGACTCCACGAAAGAATCGGATCAATGAAAACATTCTAGAGCCTTCCCGTGGCCCGTTCGAAATTTTGCTAGAAGGGCCCTAGGGGTAGGTACACAGCCTTCCAGAAAAACTGAGTATGGGTCTGTTCACCGAATCTGACCATAATTTTGGTTTTGGAGACTTCCCTTGAATATATTATGACTCCATAAAAGAATCGGATCAATTAAAATACTCTAGAGCCTTCCCGTGGCCCGTTCGAAATTTTGCTAGAAGGGCCCTAGGGGTAGGTACACAGCGTGCCCGAAAAACTGAGTACGGGTCTGTTCACCGAATCTGACCTAAATTTTGGTTCTGGAGACTTCCCTTGAATATATTATGACTCCACGAAAGAATCGGATCAATGAAAACACTTTAAAGCCTTCCCGTGGCCCGTTCGAAATTTTGCTAGAAGGGCCCTAGAGGTAGGTACATAGCGTGCCCGAAAAACTGAGTATGGGTCTGTTCACCGAATCTGACCATAATTTTGGTTCTTGAGACTTCCCACGAATATTTTATGACTCCACGAAAGAATCGGATCAATGAAAACACTCTAAAGCCTTCCCGTGGCCCGTTCGAAATTTTGCTAGAAGGGCTGTAGGGGTAGGTACACAACGTGCCCGAAAAACTGAGTATGGGTCTGTTCACCGAATCTGACCTAAATTTTGGTTCTGGAGACTTCTCTTGAATATATTATGACTCCACGAAAGAATCGGATCAATGAAAACACTCTAGAGCCTTCCCGTGGCCCGTTCGAAATTTTGCTAGAAGGGCCCTAGGGGTAGGTACACAGCCTGCCCGAAAAACTGATAATGGGTCTGTTCACCGAATCTGACCATAATTTTGGTTCTGCAGACTTCCCTTGAATATATTATGACTCCACGAAAAAATCGGATCAATGAAAACACTCTAGAGCCTTCCCGTGACCCGTTCGAAATTTTGCTAGAAGGGCCCTAGGGGTAGGTACAAAGCGTGCCCGAAAAACTGAGAACGGGTGTGTTCACCGAATCTGACCTAAATTTTGGTTCTGGAGACTTCCCTTGAATATATTATGACTCCACGAAAGAATCGGATCAATGAAAACACTCTAGAGCCTTCCCGTGGCCCGTTCAAAATTTTGCTAGAAGGGCCCTAGGGGTAGGTACACAGCCTTCCCGAAAAACTGAGTATGGGTCTGTTCACCGAATCTGACCATAATTTTGGTTTTAGAGACTTCCCTTGAATATATTATGACTCCATAAAAGAATCGGATCAATGAAAATACTCTAGAGCCTTCCCGTGGCCCGTTCGAAATTTTGCTAGAAGGGCCCTAGGGGTAGGTACACAGCGTGCCCGAAAAACTGAGTACGGGTCTGTTCACCGAATCTGACCTAAATTTTGGTTCTGGAGACTTCCCTTGAATATATTATGACTCCACGAAAGAATCGGATCAATGAAAACACTTTAGAGTTTTCCCGTGGCCCGTTCGAAATTTTGCTAGAAGGGCCCTAGGGGTAGGTACGTAGCGTGCCCGAAAAACTGAGTATGGGTCTGTTCATCGAATCTGACCAAAATTTTGGTTCTGGAGACTTCCCTTGAATATATTATGACTCCACGAAAGAATTGGATCAATGAAAACACTCTAGAGCCTTCCCGTGTCCCGTTCAAAATTTTGTTAGAAGAGCCCTAGGGGTAGGTACACAGCCTGCCCGAAAAACTGAGTACGGGTATGTTCACCGAATCTGACCTAAATTTCGGTTCTGGAGACTTCCCTTGAATATATTATGACTCCACGAAAGAATCGGATCAATGAAAACATTCTAGAGCCTTCCCGTGGCCCGTTCGATATTTTGCTAGAAGGGCCCTAAGGGTAGGTACACAGCGTGCCCGAAAAACTGAGTATGGGTCTGTTCACCGAATCTGACCATAATTTTGGTTCTGCAGACTTCCCTTGAATATATTATGACGCCACGAAAGAATCGGAACAATGAAAACACTCTAGAGCCTTCCCGTGGCCCGTTCGAAATTTTGCTAGAAGGGCCCTAGGGGTAGGTACACAGCCTTCCAGAAAAACTGAGTATGGGTCTGTTCACCGAATCTGACCATAATTTTGGTTTTGGAGACTTCCCTTGAATATATTATGACTCCATAAAAGAATCGGATCAATGAAAATACTCTAGAGCCTTCCCGTGGCCCATTCGAAATTTTGCTAGAAGGGCCCTAAGGGTAGGTACACAGCGTGCCCGAAAAACTGACTACGGGTCTGTTCACCGAATCTGACCTAAATTTCGGTTCTGGAGACTTCCCTTGAATATATTATGACTCCACGAAAGAATCGGATCAATGAAAACATTCTAGAGCCTTCCCGTGGCCCGTTCGATATTTTGCTAGAAGGCCCTTAAGGGTAGGTACACAGTGTGCCCGAAAAACTGAGTATGGGTCTGTTCACCGAATCTGACCTAAATTTCGGTTCTGGAGACTTCCCTTGAATATATTATGACGCCACGAAAAAATCGGATGAATGAAAACACTCTAGAGCCTTCCCGTGGCCCGTTCGAAATTTTGCTAAAAGGGCCCTAGGGGTAGGTACACAGCCTTCCAGAAAAACTGAGGATGGGTCTGTTCACCGAATCTGACCATAATTTTGGTTCTGGAGACTTCCCTTGAATATATTATGACTCCACAAAAGAATCGTATCAATGAAAATACTCTGGAGCCTTCCCGTGGCCCGTTCGAAACTTTGCTAGAAGGGCCCTAGGGGTATGTACACAGCGTGCCCGAAAAACTGAGTACGGGTATGTTCACCGAATCTGACCTAAATTTCGGTTCTGGAGACTTCCCTTGAATATATTATGACTCCACGAAAGAATCGGATCAATGAAAACATTCTAGAGCCTTCCCGTGGCCCGTTCGATATTTTGCTAGAAGGGCCCTAAGGGTAGGTACACAGCGTGCCCGAAAAACTGAGTATGGGTCTGTTCACCGAATCTGACCATAATTTTGGTTCTGGAGACTTCCCTTGAATATATTATGACTCCACGAAAGAATCGGATCAATGAAAACACATTAGAGCCTTCTCGTGGCCCGTTCGAAATTTTGCTAGAACGGGCCTAGGGGTAGGTACACAGCGTGCCCGAAAAACTGAGTATGGGTCTGTTCACCGAATCTGACCTAAATTTTGGTTCTGGAGTCTTCCCGTGAATATATTATGACTCCACGAAAGAATCGGATCAATGAAAACATTCTAGAGCCTTCCCGTGGCCCGTTCGATATTTTGCTAGAAGGGCCCTAAGGGTAGGTACACAGCGTGCCCGAAAAACTGAGTATGGGTCTGTTCACCGAATCTGACCATAATTTTGGTTCTGCAGACTTCCCTTGAATATATTATGACGCCACGAAAGAATCGAAACAATGAAAACACTCTAGAGCCTTCCCGTGGCCCGTTCGAAATTTTGCTAGAAGGGCCCTAGGGTACACAGCCTTCCAGAAAAACTGAGTATGGGTCTGTTCACCGAATCTGACCATAATTTTGGTTTTGGAGACTTCCCTTGAATATATTATGACTCCATAAAAGAATCGGATCAATGAAAATACTCTAGAGCCTTCCCGTGGCCCATTCGAAATTTTGCTAGAAGGGCCCTAGGGGTAGGTACACAGCGTGCCCGAAAAACTGACTACGGGTCTGTTCACCGAATCTGACCTAAATTTCGGTTCTGGAGACTTCCCTTGAATATATTATGACTCCACGAAAGAATCGGATCAATGAAAACATTCTAGAGCCTTCCCGTGGCCCGTTCGATATTTTGCTAAAAGGCCCTTAAGGGTAGGTACACAGTGTGCCCGAAAAACTGAGTATGGGTCTGTTCACCGAATCTGACCTAAATTTCGGTTCTGGAGACTTCCCTTGAATATATTATGACGCCACGAAAAAATCGGATGAATGAAAACACTCTAGAGCCTTCCCGTGGCCCGTTCGAAATTTTGCTAAAAGGGCCCTAGGGGTAGGTACACAGCCTTCCAGAAAAACTGAGGATGGGTCTGTTCACCGAATCTGACCATAATTTTGGTTCTGGAGACTTCCCTTGAATATATTATGACTCCACAAAAGAATCGTATCAATGAAAATACTCTGGAGCCTTCCCGTGGCCCGTTCGAAACTTTGCTAGAAGGGCCCTAGGGGTATGTACACAGCGTGCCCGAAAAACTGAGTACGGGTATGTTCACCGAATCTGACCTAAATTTCGGTTCTGGAGACTTCCCTTGAATATATTATGACTCCACGAAAGAATCGGATCAATGAAAACATTCTAGAGCCTTCCCGTGGCCCGTTCGATATTTTGCTAGAAGGGCCCTAAGGGTAGGTACACAGCGTGCCCGAAAAACTGAGTATGGGCCTGTTCACCGAATCTGACCATAATTTTGGTTCTGGAGACTTCCCTTGAATATATTATGACTCCACGAAAGAATCGGATCAATGAAAACACATTAGAGCCTTCTCGTGGCCCGTTCGAAATTTTGCTAGAACGGGCCTAGGGGTAGGTACACAGCGTGCCCGAAAAACTGAGTATGGGTCTGTTCACCGAATCTGACCTAAATTTTGGTTCTGGAGTCTTCCCTTGACTATTTTATGACTCCACGAAAGAATCGGATCAATGAAAACACTCTAGAGCCTTCCTGTGGCCCGTTCGAAATTTTGCTAGAAGGGCCCTAGGGGTAGGTACACAGCCTGCTCTAAAAACTGAGTATGGGTCTGTTCACCGAATCTGACCATAATTTTGGTTCTGGAGACTTCCCTTGAATATATTATGACTCCACAAAAGAATCGGATCAATGAAAACACTCTAGAGCCTTCCCGTGGCCCGTTCGAAATTATGCTAGAAGGGCCCTAGGGGTAGGTACACAGCGTGCCCGAAAAACTGGGTACGGGTCTGTTCACCGAATCTGACCTTAATTTTGGTTCTGGAGACTTCGCTTGATTATTTTATGACTCCACGAAAGAATCGGATAAATGAAAACACTCTAAAGCCTTCCCGTGGCCCGTTCGAAATTTTGCTAGAAGGGCCCTAGGGGTAGGTACACAGCGTGCACGAAAAACTGAGTACGGGTCTGTTCACCGAATCTGACCTAAATTTTGTTTCTGGAGACTTCCCTTGAATATATTATGACTCCACGAAATAATCGGATCAATGAAAACACTCTAGAGCCTTCCCGTGGCCCGTTCGAAATTTTGCTAAAAGGGCCCTAGGGGTAGGTACACAGCCTGCCCGAAAAACTAAGTATGGGTCTGTTCACCGAATCTGACCATAATTTTGGTTCTGGAGACTTCCCTTGAATATATTATGACTCCACGAAAGAATCGGATCAATGAAAACACTCTAGAGCCTTCCCATGGCCGGTTCGAAATTTTGCTAGAAGGGCCCTAAGGGTAGGTACATAGCGTGCCCGAAAAACTGAGTATGGGTCTGTTCACCGTATCTGACCAAAATTTTGGTTCTGAAGACTTCCCTTGAATATATTATGACTCCTCGAAAGAATCGGATCAATGAAAACACATTAGAGCCTTCTCGTGGCCCGTTCAAAATTTTGCTAGAACGGGCCTAGGGGTAGGTACACAGCGTGCCCGAAAAACTGAGTATGGGTCTGTTCACCGAATCTGACCTAAATTTTGGTTCTGGAGTCTTCCCTTGACTTTTTTATGACTTCACCAAAGAATCGGATCAATGAAAACACTCTAGAGCCTTCCCGTGGCCCGTTCGAAATTTTGCTAGAAGGGCCCTAGGGGTAGGTACACAACCTGCTCTAAAAACTGAGTATGGGTCTGTTCACCGAATCTGACCATAATTTTGGTTCTGGAGACTTCCCTTGAATATATTATGACTCCACGAAAGAATCGGATCAATGAAAACACTCTAGAGCCTTCCCGTGGCCCGTTCGAAATTTTGCTAGAAGGTCCCTAGGGGTAGGTACACAGCGTGCCCGAAAAACTGAGTATGGGTCTATTCAACAAATCTGACCATAATTTTGGTTCTGGAGACTTCCCACGAATATTTTATGACTCCACAAAAGAATCGGATCAATGAAAACACTCTAGAGCCTTCCCATGGCCCGTTCGAAATTTTTCTAGAAGGGCCCTAGGGGTAGGTACACAGTGTGCCCGAAAAACTGGGTACGGGTCTGTTCACCGAATCTGACCTTAATTTTGGTTCTGGAGACTTCGCTTGATTATTTTATGACTCCACGAAAGAATCGGATCAATGAAAACACTCTAGAGCCTTCCCGTGGCCCGTTCGAAATTTTGCTAGAAGGGCCCTAGGGGTAGGTACACAGCGTGCCCGAAAAACTGAGTACGGGTCTATTCACCGAATCTGACCTAAATTTTGTTTCTGGAGACTTCCCTTGAATATATTATGACTCCACGAAAGAATCGGATCAATGAAAACACTCTAGAGCCTTCCCGTGGCCCGTTCGAAATTTTGCTAAAAGGGCCCTAGGGGTAGGTACACAGCCTGCCCGAAAAACTAAGTATGGGTCTGTTCACCGAATCTGACCATAATTTTGGTTCTGGAGACTTCCCTTGAATATATTATGACTCCACAAAAGAATCGGATCAATGAAACACTCTAGAGCCTTCCCATGGCCCGTTTGAAATTTTGCTAGAAGGGCCCTAGGGGTAGGTAACACAGCGTGCCCGAAAAACTGAATATGGGTCTGTTCACCGAATCTGAATAATTTTGGTTCTGGAGATTTCGCACGAATATTTTATGACTCCACGAAAGAATCGGATCAATGAAAACACTCTAGAGCCTTCCCGTGGCCCGTTCGAAATTTTGCTAGAAGGGCCCTAGGGGTAGGTACACAGCGTGCCCGAAAAACTGAGTATGGGTCTGTTCACCGAATCTGACCAAAATTTTGGTTCTGAAGACTTCCCTTGAATATATTATGACTCCACGAAAGAATCGGATCAATGAAAGCACTCTTGAGCCTTCTCGTGGCCCGTTCGAAATTTTGCTAGAACGGGCCTAGGGGTAGGTACACAGCCTACCCTAAAAACTGATAATGGGTCTGTTCACCGAATCTGACCATAATTTTGGTTCTGCAGACTTCCCTTAAATATATTATGACTCCACGAAAGAATCGGATCAATGAAAGCACTCTTGAGCCTTCTCGTGGCCCGTTCGAAATTTTGCTAGAAGGGCCCTAGGGGTAGGTACACAGCGTGCTCTAAAAACTGAGTATGGGTCTGTTCACCGAATCTGACCTAAATTTTGGTTCTGGAGACTTCCCTTGAATAGATTATGACTCCACGAAAGAATCGGATCAATGAAAACAATCTAGAGCCTTCCCTGTGGCCCGTTCGAAATTTTGCTAGAAGGGCCCTAGGGGTAGGTACACAGCCTGCCCGAAAAACTGATAATGGGTCTGTTCATCGAATCTGACCATAATTTTGGTTCTGCAGACTTCCCTTGAATATATTATGACTCCATGAAAGAATCGGATCAATGAAAACACTCTAGAGCCTTCTCGTGGCCCGTTCGAAATTTTGCTAGAAGGGCCTTAGGGGTAGGTACACAGCCTGCTCTAAAAACTGAGTATGGGTCTGTTCACCGAATCTGACCATAATTTTTGTTCTGGAGACTTTCCTTGAATATATTATGACTCCACGAAAGAATCGGATCCATGAAAACACTCTAGAGCCTTCCGGTGGCCCGTTCGAAATTTTGCTAGAAGGGCCCTAGAGGTAGGTACATAGCGTGCCCGAAAAACTGAGTATGGGTCTGTTCACCGAATCTGACCATAATTTTGGTTCTGGAGACTTCCCACGAATATTTTATGACTCCACGAAAGAATCGGATCAATGAAAACACTCTAAAGCCTTCCCGTGGCCCGTTCGAAATTTTGCTAGAAGGGCTGTAGGGGTAGGCACACAACGTGCCCGAAAAACTGAGTATGGGTCTGTTCACCGAATCTGACCTAAATTTTGGTTCTGGAGACTTCTCTTGAATATATTATGACTCCACGAAAGAATCGGATCAATGAAAACACTCTAGAGCCTTCCCGTGGCCCGTTCGAAATTTTGCTAGAAGGGCCCTAGGGGTAGGTACACAGCCTGCCCGAAAAACTGATAATGGGTCTGTTCACCGAATCTGACCATAATTTTGGTTCTGCAGACTTCCCTTGAATATATTATGACTCCACGAAAAAATCGGATCAATGAAAACACTCTAGAGCCTTCCCGTGACCCGTTCGAAATTTTGCTAGAAGGGCCCTAGGGGTAGGTACACAGCGTGCCCGAAAAACTGAGTACGGGTCTGTTCACCGAATCTGACCTAAATTTTGGTTCTGGAGACTTCCCTTGAATATATTATGACTCCACGAAAGAATCGGATCAATGAAAACACTCTAGAGCCTTCCCGTGGCCCGTTCGAAATTTTGCTAGAAGGGCCCTAGGGGTAGGTACACAGCCTGCCCGAAAAACTGAGTATGGGTCTGTTCACCGAATCTGACCATAATTTTGGTTCTGCAGACTTCCCTTGAATATATTATGACTCCACGAAAAAATCGGATCAATGAAAACACTCTAGAGCCTTCCCGTGACCCGTTCGAAATTTTGCTAGAAGGGCCCTAGGGGTAGGTACACAGCGTGCCCGAAAAACTGAGTACGGGTCTGTTCACCGAATCTGACCTACATTTTGGTTCTGGAGACTTCCCTTGAATATATTATGACTCCACGAAAAAATCGGATCAATGAAAACACTCTAGAGCCTTCCCGTGACCCGTTCGAAATTTTGCTAGAAGGGCCCTAGGGGTAGGTACACAGCGTGCCCGAAAAACTGAGTACGGGTCTGTTCACCGAATCTGACCTAAATTTTGGTTCTGGAGACTTCCCTTGAATATATTATGACTCCACGAAAGAATCGGATCAATGAAAACACTCTAGAGCCTTCCCGTGGCCCGTTCAAAATTTTGCTAGAAGGGCCCTAGGGGTAGGTACACAGCCTTCCCGAAAAACTGAGTATGGGTCTGTTCACCGAATCTGACCATAATTTTGGTTTTAGAGACTTCCCTTGAATATATTATGACTCCATAAAAGAATTGGATCAATGAAAATACTCTAGAGCCTTCCCGTGGCCCGTTCGAAATTTTGCTAGAAGGGCCCTAGGGGTATGTACACAGCGTGCCCGAAAAACTGAGTACGGGTCTGTTCACCGAATCTGACCTAAATTTTGGTTCTGGAGACTTCCCTTGAATATATTATGACTCCACGAAAGAATCGGATCAATGAAAACACTTTAGAGTTTTCCCGTGGCCCGTTCGAAATTTTGCTAGAAGGGCCCTAGGGGTAGGTACGTAGCGTGCCCGAAAAACTGAGTATGGGTCTGTTCATCGAATCTGACCAAAATTTTGGTTCTGGAGACTTCCCTTGAATATATTATGACTCCACGAAAGAATTGGATCAATGAAAACACTCTAGAGCCTTCCCGTGGCCCGTTCGAAACTTTGCTAGAAGGGCCCTAGGGGTATGTACACAGCGTGCCCGAAAAACTGAGTATGGGTCTGTTCACCGAATCTGACCTATATTTTGGTTCTGGAGACTTCCCTTGAATATATTATGACTCCAGAAAAGAATCGGATCAATGAAAACACTCTAGAGCCTTCCCGTGACCCGTTCGAAATTTTGCTAGAAGGGCCCTAGGGGTAGGTACACAGCCTGCCCGAAAAACTGAGTATGGGTCTGTTCACCGAATCTGATCATAATTTTGGTTTTGGAGACTTCCCTTGAATATATTATGACTCCATAAAAGAATCGGATCAATGAAAATACTCTAGAGCCTTCCCGTGGCCCATTCGAAATTTTGCTAGAAGGGCCCTAGGGGTAGGTACACAGCGTGCCCGAAAAACTGAGTACGGGTCTGTTCACCGAATCTGACCTAAATTTCGGTTCTGGAGACTTCACTTGAATATATTATGACTCCACGAAAGAATCGGATCAATGAAAACATTCTAGAGCCTTCCCGTGGCCCGTTCGATATTTTGCTAGAAGGGCCCTAAGGGTAAGTACACAGCGTGCCCGAAAAACTGAGTATGGGTCTGTTCACCGAATCTGACCATAATTTTGGTTCTGCAGACTTCCCTTGAATATATTATGACGCCACGAAAAAATCGGATCAATGAAAACACTCTAGAGCCTTCCCGTGGCCCGTTCGAAATTTTGCTAGAAGGGCCCTAGGGGTAGGTACACAGCCTTCCAGAAAAACTGAGTATGGGTCTGTTCACCGAATCTGACCATAATTTTGGTTCTGGAGACTTCCCTTGAATATATTATGACTCCACAAAAGAATCGTATCAATGAAAATACTCTGGAGCCTTCCCGTTGCCCGTTCGAAACTTTGCTAGAAGGGCCCTAGGGGTATGTACACAGCGTGCCCGAAAAACTGAGTACGGGTATGTTCACCGAATCTGACCTAAATTTCGGTTCTGGAGACTTCCCTTGAATATATTATGACTCCACGAAAGAATCGGATCAATGAAAACATTCTAGAGCCTTCCCGTGGCCCGTTCGATATTTTGCTAGAAGGGCCCTAAGGGTAGGTACACAGCGTGCCCGAAAAACTGAGTATGGGTCTGTTCACCGAATCTGACCATAATTTTGGTTCTGGAGACTTCCCTTGAATATATTATGACTCCACGAAAGAATCGGATCAATGAAAACACATTAGAGCCTTCTCGTGGCCCGTTCGAAACTTTGCTAGAAGGGCCCTAGGGGTATGTACACAGCGTGCCCGAAAAACTGAGTATGGGTCTGTTCACCGAATCTGACCTATATTTTGGTTCTGGAGACTTCCCTTGAATATATTATGACTCCAGGAAAGAATCGGATCAATGAAAACACTCTAGACCTCTCCCGTGACCCGTTCGAAATTTTGCTAGAAGGGCCCTAGGGGTAGGTACACAGCCTGCCCGAAAAACTGAGTATGGGTCTGTTCACCGAATCTGACCATAGTTTTGGTTCTGGAGACTTCCCTTGAATATATTATGACTCCACAAAAGAATCGGATCAATGAAACACTCTAGAGCCTTCCCATGGCCCGTTCGAAATTTTGCTAAAAGGGCCCTAGGGGTAGGTACACAGCGTGCCCGAAAAACTGAGTATGGGTCTGTTCACCGAATCTGACCTAAATTTTGGTTCTGGAGACTTCCTTTGAATATATTATGACTCCACGAAAGAATCAAATCAATGAAAACAATCTAGAGCCTTCCCTGTGGCCCGTTCGAAATTTTGCTAGAAGGGCCCTAGGGTAGGTACACAGTCTGCCCGAAAAACTGAGTATGGGTCTGTTTACCGAATGTGACCATAATTTTGGTTCTGGAGACTCCCCTTGAATATATTATGACTCCACGAAAGAATCGGATCAATGAAAACACATTAGAGCCTTCTCGTGGCCCGTTCGAAACTTTGCAAGAACGGGCCTAAGGGTAGGTACACAGCGTGCCCGAAAAACTGAGTATGGTTCTGTTCACCGAATCTGACCATAATTTTGGTTCTGGAGACTTCCCACGAATATTTTATGACTCCACAAAAGAATCGGATCAATGAAAACACTCTAGAGCCTTCCCGTGGCCCGTTCGAAATTTTGCTAGAAGGGCCCGAGGGGTAGGTACACAGCCTGCCCGAAAAACTGAGTATGGGTCTGTTCACCGAATCTGACCATAATTTTGGTTCTGGAGACTTCCATTGAATATATTATGACTCCACAAAAGAATCGGATCAATGAAACACTCTAGAGCCTTCCCATGGCCCGTTCGAAATTTTGCTAGAAGGGCCCTAGGGGTAGGTACACAGCCTGCCCGAAAAACTGAGTATGTGTCTGTTCACCGAATGTGACCATAATTTTGGTTCTGGAGACTCCCCTTGAATATATTATGACTCCACGAAAGAATCGGATCAATGAAAACACATTAGAGCCTTCTCGTGGCCCGTTCGAAATTTTGCTAGAACGGGCCTAGGGGTAGGTACACAGCGTGCCCGAAAAACTGGGTACGGGTCTGTTCACCGAATCTGACCATAACTTTGGTTCTGGAGACTTCCCACGAATATTTTATGACTCCACAAAAGAATCGGATCAATGAAAACACTCTAGAGCCTTCCCGTGGCCCGTTCGAAATTTTGCTAGAAGGGCTCTAGGGGTAGGTACACAGCGTGCCCGAAAAACTGGGTACGTGTCTGTTCACCGAATCTGACCATAATTTTGGTTCTGGAGACTTCATTTGATTATTTTATGACTCCACGAAAGAATCGGATCAATGAAAACACTCTAGAGCCTTCCCGTGGCCCGTTCGAAATTTTGCTAGAAGGGCCCTAGGGGTAGGTACACAGCCTTCCCGAAAAACTGAGTATGGGTCTGTTCACCGAATCTGACCATAATTTTGGTTCTGGAGACTTTCCTTGAATATATTATGACTCCACAAAAGAATCGGATCAATGAAAATACTCTAGAGCCTTCCCGTGGCCCGTTCGAAATTTTGCTAGAAGGGCCCTAAGGGTAGGTACACAGCCTGCTCTAAAAACTGAGTATGGGTCTGTTCACCGAATCTGACCATAATTTTGGTTCTGGAGACTTCCCCTGAATATATTATGACTCCACGAAAGAATCGGATCAATGAAAACACTCTAGAGCCTTCTCGTGGCCCGTTCGAAATTTTGCTAGAAGGGCCCTAGGGGTAGGTACACAGCGTGCCCGAAAAACTAAGTATGGTTCTGTTCACCGAATCTGACCATAATTTTGGTTCTGGAGACTTCCCACGAATATTTTATGACTCCACAAAAGAATCGGATCAATGTAAACACTCTAGAGCCTTCCCGTGGCCCGTTCGAAATTTTGCTAGAAGGGCCCTAGGGGTAGGTACACAGCGTGCCCGAAAAATGGGTACGGGTCTGTTCACCGAATCTGTCCATAATTTTGGTTCTGGAGACTTCACTTGATTATTTTATGACTCCACGAAAGAATCGGATCAATGAAAACACTCTAGAGCCTTCCCGTGGCCCGTTCGAAATTTTGCTAGAAGGGCCCTAGGGGTAGGTACACAGCGTGCCCGAAAAACTAAGTATGGGTCTGTTCACCGAATCTGACCATAATTTTGGTTCTGGAGACTTCCCACGAATATTTTATGACTCCACAAAAGAATCGGATCAATGTAAACACTCTAGAGCCTTCCCGTGGCCCGTTCGAAATTTTGCTAGAAGGGCCCTAGGGGTAGGTACACAGTGATAGGTTCAATTGGATCGTTAATATCACTCACAATGATCAGAATAATTCGCACAAACAAACAGTTCAATCACAAACACAATTCATACTAATAATTCTCTTTGTATATTGATGATCAAAGCAAATTTGTAGTACAAGTGCAGGAGAAATAAATCACACACAGTTAACTCTCTCTAACGTGTAATAGTGATCTAGCCTCTCTCCTCACACTCTCTCACTACATGCTTAAAGCAACAAAATACAAGTTTAAGGAATATAACAAAATAGACCCTAAACTATATACAAACATATAAACAAAATACAAAGTAAATCTTAACTAGGAAATAGCCCTAACAGTACTCCCCCTAAGATTTATCTTTGAATCTTCAGCAAAATCTTCAGATCTTTTTCTTCTTTGTTCAGCATCAATCTCTTTCTACCAATCTTCTGGCTCGTCTTTGATATTCAGCAGCTCTCTTCCTTTAAACTCTTCTTGTTCTTTCAGCGCTTCTTCTATGCACGACTTGAACTTTTCCGCAATCTTGGCTTGTCGAGGTTTGGACTCATTTGTCAGAATTGGGCAGGCATTCATGCGTCTTAGTGAATCCAGATTTAAACCTGCAAAGTCAATGTTAGCATAAAATTCAAATGGCATCTCCTGTCCTTTGACTTGCACTTCTAAAGTACCCTTTGCACTGATCCTCATAAATTCTATCTTTGGTATATCAACCTTCACGAGATTAGAATTAAGCAGTGCCTTCCTCACTCGGATCTTTTCAGTTGCAGCAGCTATTACTTCTATCATCACCACAAACAACTTCCTATCAGCTTCAGCAAGTTTATCTTTACACTTCTCCATTCTGTAGCTTCTCAAAAAATCTATGTAGGATGGATGTAGCAACTTCAACTCAAAGGTACTAAAAAGAGTAATCATGTCTTTGTCCCAATCTTCCAAATTTCGAACAAGCTTCAACTCAAAAGTTTCTTGATTATAGAAAACTCTACGTATAGGCTTTGTCATTTGCGAACCATCTATCACTTTCAATCCTGGATTCGTCACTTTGTCAAAGTACTCATCCGAAAATTCTTCCAGATACATATCTTCACTCACAACCAATCGTTTCTTCTTTCTTTCTTTCTTCGCTTGCACATAAGCAGTATCTTCTTGTTGGCCTCTAAAATCAAGATACTTTGGTGGTCTGGCTATCCCGGCATCAAGCAGCATTGCACATTTATCACCACGCTCAGCATGCGTGTGATTTATCAACCTGAGTTTGTGCAGCTCTTTTAAATCTTGAACTTCCAACTTAAAAATGCTCGAGTAATAATGATATACGTCACATAAACCATTAACTCTTTTTATCATAAAAGCATCAAACACTTCATCGTATTTCCATGCTATAATCTTCACCTTCTTATTCTTTTCTGGCACAATCATTGAATCAAGCAATTCAGCAATCGACTGCCCCTTGCTCAGTAGTGACCTCACAACGTCACCTGCTGTGGCTGATTTATGCCATGACTCACGAACATCCATCGGTATGTTATAAGATTTGACTTCACTTGGAAACATATCCATTAATTCGTGCCTTTTCTTGTGAGCATTTTCAGGTAAAGCCATCACCGGTATCTCCTTCGGTCCAAGAATTTTATATCTCTTAGTCAGCTCGAAGTATTGAGGATTGTTGTAGTCCAAATAAAACATACGATTGTACATTTTTTCGGTCTTCATAAAGCTAACCACAATCTTCCTCAGTGACTCAGATTTCAACCTCTTCAGAGTCCTATACGGATAATTTCTTGAACTCAACCAACTACGCATTTCTGTACTTGTCATTTCTTCCGGATTTTGATGATAAAGTTCAGTTGGAGGCAAGTCTTCTATATTCAGACTTTCTTGCATTGGAGTCCATTCACCCATCTCAATGATAAATTCCTTTTTATCAGCTTCGGCTTTGTCTTGGGCAATCAAACACTTTTCATATTCTTCATTTATCTGGCTCACAGTCAATCCATTCAGAAACACAACATTATACTTCATCCTCTCAAGATAAGCAAATCTTTGATCTAAATCATCTGGAATCTCTTCAACAACATTAGTTTCTGGCTCAGCTTCATTTTCAGATTCAGTGAAGTCTATATCGTCCAAATCATCTAAAGCTTCAATCATAGGTGCATTGTCAGTTTGAACCGGCTCAAACTGACTTGCAACTTCAGGTACAATTTCAGGCACATTCTCCATAACTTCAACATTTCAGGCATATTAACAGCTTCAGATTGAATCGGCTCAATCTGAACTGTTTCTTCAGAATCAACTTCCTTCTCGCTATCTGTGACCTCAAATACTTCAGTTTCAGCTACAGATTCAGATTGAATCGGCTCAACCTGAACTGTTTTAGCAATTTCAGCTTCAGTCATAGTCTCATCAACATCCTTAGCTCTCTCAGCCATTTCAACTACAGCTACAGATTGAATCGGCTCAATCTGCACTGTCTCATCAATCCTTGCCTTTTTCGAACTGCTTTCATCACCCATAATCTCTAGTATAGCATCTAACTTCCTTTTTCCCTCAGCTTTGTCAGAGATGACAGTTTCAGTAACAGCTTCATCGGGAATGATGATTGGAGATTCCACCCTTATGCCAACATTTGTAGTACCTCGTGCTCTGGTTAGATAAACTTTTGGTACTTGAGCCGCTTCAGCTATTTCAACCACTTCATCTGAAAAATCTTTATCAGATGATGAACCAGCTTTCTTCGGTGTCGTTTCCTCCAGCCATTTCTCCAACATCTCTTTCTCATCCTCCAAAGTATTGCATTCAGCTTCCAGTTCAGTATAATCATACTTCAGGTTATCATGTTCCTCCTTCAATTTATCATATTTATCTTTCAACTCATCATGCTCAATCTTCAATTTGAGATGATCTGCATCCAACTCTTTGAAAGTTTTCAAGTTTTGATTATGAATATTCCAAAACTCTTCAAACCTTTTCTTCTTTCTTTCATTCGAAGACTTCAACTGTTCATTTGCCTCTAACAGTTTTTGTACCATCTCTTCTAGTTCGACAATCCTTTTCTTATCCTCATTTTCTTCAATACTTGATACAAAATTTGGTGAAGACTCCAAACCTTGTTCAATGTTTTGTGCAATAGGGGATGATGTGGTGGGTATATCAACAGAAATAGGATCAGTAACGCCAGCATCAGCTTCTTCAACTATCTGTGCAATAGTTTCAGCTTCGGCCATTACCTCCTGAGCAATCTGAATTACATCTATCTCTTCAGGCTCATTCATCACTTTCTCAATAACAGATTTAGATCTTCGCGATCTAACATACTGTTTAGTGATAGGTTTAGCAACTTCAACTGCTACTTCTTTCTCAACAAACACAACCTCAACAGGTTCTTCTATCACTGTTTGTTCAATAACTTCAACATTCTCAGCCTCTACTTCCATCGGTTCAACTGCTTCAACAATCTCTGCCTCCTCTGAATCAGATTCAGATTCAGCATCATCACCATCATCATTTCCACCATCATCTCCACTATCATCATTATCATCATCCTCAGGTTCATTCTCTTCATCTCCTACATGACGAGCATCATACTCATCATCATCAAGTAGATTATCAGGCACCTCATCAATAAGGTCCTGTGGATTCACAATCTCACCATGAGAAATGTGATGATAGACAACATCAACTTCTTCTTCATTATTTGCTATATCTCTCATATAGGCAAATAGATCCACATTAGGTACATTCCCGATACTCATCTTTCTGTAAGATAGATCGTTCATGTCCTCAGTATATAATATACCTCCAGAATAACCTTCGGCTCTGATGATAGGATATGCAACATTGATCATCAGTTGTAAGAATCTCGGGTACATGAGAAACTTAAACCTCTTGCCCTTTACCAAATTGAACACAAACCCATTCATTATCCATCTTGACATGTTGAATGGTTTGTTCTCTGCTATAGCAACTATTGGAGAAGCTATATCAGATGGGAAGTTGTCAAAACCTGCACTCCTCCTGGACATGCATTGTTGAACAACATAGCATAACAGCTTAAACTTCTTTCCCAACTTTGCTCGATAAAACTGTGACTTTGGAAATATAGGTGGATGACCCATATTAACAAAACACGATTGACACTCAGCCATGGTCAATTCATCATTCATTCCCACTTCATCTTCATCAATCCTTAAGGCATTTCTGATTGCTTCTTCAGAAACTGTCAATACCATATCTCCAGTAATATTCCCTCTAACAACAGCAACACCATTATCATCTCTAATAACCTCTGCTGTCCTCCAAAAACTCTTAATCAACCTTGCATATATGACCGGTTTGGCACACATAGCATATACATATTTCGTCCTCTTGATAAACTTGATCATATCTCTGTAACCATCAGTTTCAGGGATAGATTCATCTAGACATGCCACTAAATTGTGTTTGGGCTCAAACTTTAAATTCTCCATCTGTTAAACCAAAAACAAACACAAACAAGACAAATGTGTTAGATTCTTCATTAATACATATCAAAATTTTCATAAGTGTTTGAATAAAAGTTAACATGTAAAACATTCACATAAACATTTTAAATCCTAAATTGTTCTAATAACCTGATTTTCATCATCTTAATTAAACAACTTTGAATTTTAATGATTATACAGCATGTTTTAATTTTAACAGTTAATCACTTAAGACATAATTTTGACATTTGTATGATGAAGTTGTTTAACATCTTAATCTTAGTTTTTAACCATGATTTGTTAATGTTCAACACAGATTTTGTCAGTTTGAAGTTAACACTTAAGAACTTTCAAGGTTCATCAATGGCGGTTTTAACATTTATGACAATTTTGATTGATTCAGTTGGTTTTAAGGTGTTTTGGTGCAAATGAATGATTGATTCTTAATGATCGGCAGGTTTTACACTTAAAACAACATTCGATTTAGGTTTTAACACACACAATCAAAGTGTCGATTCAATGATCAAAAACACTGTTCATCATCGTTTTTCATTTTATCGATCGATTTGCAGGTTTATCAAAAACAATTCACAAGGACAATACCTTATTCAGTCGATTACACTTGTTACAGAACAATGACTGAATATGATAATCAAAACGATTTAAGTACAGGGGATTTGCTTGAAAGTGAATGTGAAAAATGATAAGTGTTTGTGAAGATGCGGGTTTTTATATCGTTTAAGAATTAGGTCAAACTTGAGGTGCCGGGTCAACAAAATGGGACGGGCAAGCTTAAAAAGCCCAATAAGCCTTGCCGGGTCAAGCACTGTTGATCCGTGTCATGCACTGTAGTGACGGGTCATGTACTGTTGAGACAAGTCACAACATGTAAAACACACTTGACGGGTCAAACACTGTAGAGACGTGTAAGTCACTGTAGTGACGGGTAAAGGTTAGGAACAACTACACCTGATGGGTTTTATTCATCACCCGGCAGAATAGTAGTCTTCAAACATCACCCGGCAACCTTTCTTCATCACCCGGCAACACAGTTGCTTTTCTTTCATCCGGCTTGCTTTCTTCATCACCCGGCAACATAGTTGCTTTCCTTATCACCCGGCATGCTTTCTTCTTCACACGGCATGCATAGTTCTTCACACGGCAACATAGTTCTTCTATATCACCCGGCATGCTTTTCTTCATTACCCGGCAACACAGTGTTATACTTTTACACGGCAAGAAGATTTCTCTTTTACCCGGCTGTATAGTGAACACTCGTCACCCGGCAGATATCTATGACCTTCACCCGGTTGTATTTGACATGATCATTGCCCGGCTGTACAGTAGTCATAATATCTTCACCTTTTTCTCAATCACCCGGCTTGTATCAAAATCACAACATTACCCGGCTGAACAGTATGTTCATTACCCGGCAGAACAGTTGTATCTGATATCTTTGCCCGGCTATAACACTTTGCGATTTTTCTTCATTTTTCTCGTCTGTTGACTTTTTCAACAGCATTTATTGCACCTGCAAACATTCTCGACACATTAATTAGACAAGATATCCTTAAAAAGAATTTGTCTCATTAATTATCAAAAACATTAAACAAGTCAATAACATTAAATCCAATTAAATTCATTTTCCTTTTTCTTTTTCAAAAATGTTTTTGCACAACCAATATTTCTATATCCCGAAGCAATTTCTGAAAAACACAATGCAAGACCTTGGGTTTGTTTTTACCATATCCAATACATTAGCTTTTCATACCACATAATCTTGTTCATTCAAAACACACTTATTCAAAAATATTTTTGGGATTTTGTAGATATTTTTCTTCAATTTATTCTCCCCCTAAACTTGAAATTTCTTGAAATTTTTAAGTTTAACAAGGATGTCGATGTGTCAATAATGATTCCAAATGCCTGCACACACAAAGCACACACAAAGCACACACATTAAAATAAAGACATATGCAATGCAATGAATCAAAATATCGCTGTGAGATCATACCACACATTATCTGAACATGTTTTGCAAGTTTTGAATAGACATTTGACTTATGTTTGATTGAGTGATGATATGAAAACATACCAATTAGCTCGAGTTGACACACTTACTTTTTCAGTATCATGATGATATTAAAGGTTCGATTAAAATGACTCATGTGACCCACATGTATACATATGTCAACATATTTCCTTATCAATCACTACCTGAATGCATATTGCACAAAACCTGGTCACTTACAGTCATACACAGTGTGGAATCTGGGTTCTATTCGGATTTGGTCCACTTTGGGACTTCTTTTTAATTCCATCTTTGGGAATTTTTCTTTCCTATCGTTCCCCTTGGGAATCTTCTGAATTCCTTTTTGGAATTTTTGTTTGGTGTTGGTCCACATTTGGGACTCTTTTCGTTCCAACTTTGGGAATCTTTTGCTGCACCTTGAAGCTCAAAAGAGACTTCGTGTGAGACTTCAGGTCTGTGGGTACCACAACAAAGAAGCTCACGATGCGGTTCATCACACTGAATAGACTACATCGTTACCCGATCATGCACAACTATCATCACAAGCAATGTATCAAAAGATATATACCTAGACATGTATAACAATGGAACTTAACACAAAGATCATTAAGTTTATGTTTGTCAACAATCAACTTACTTTTTCAGTCTAATTGCCTGAGCTGTCTAGCACATCAATTAACATTCTTCAGTCTTTATTAAAAATGATGTAACAAATAATGTCTAGTGTAACTATCATTTCTCACTTTTTGCAATATAGATTCTTATGACATGATATTTTCTTTTCTTTTTGCTTTTATATTTTGTTTTTGCTTTTTATTTTCATGCACACACACAATGCAAAATATAAAATTAAAGACAAAGGAATCAAAATATAACATCAACTTATTTTATTTTTGGCTTTATATTTTTCTGATTTTTGTTTTGTTTTCGAAAAATAGAATCAATCATGATTGATTAATCCTATGGATTGAATTAAGAATTCAAACCGGCCTGACAAAAATGATTTTGTGAAAAGATCTGCCAGTTGTTTGTCGGTATGAACTTTAATCAAAATTATTAAACCTTTTTCAGAGTTGTCTCTTAAAAAGTGATATCAAATTTCGATATGTTTGGTTTTTGAGTGTTGAACAGGATTAGCAGTAATAAACATAGCAGCAGTATTATCTATGTATATAGGAGTTTTGAGAAAGTTAAACCCGTAGTCAAGCAATTGGTTTTGTAACCACAAAACTTGAGAACATCCTGCAGATGCAGCGATATACTCTGCTTCAGCTGTGGATACAGAAACGTTGGTCTGCTTCTTGCATTGCCAAGAGACAAGTCTAGGACCCAGAAATTGACATCCACCAGTAGTCGATTTCCTGTCAAGAGCACACCCACCAAAATCACTGTCAGAATAACTGTATAATTCAAAATTTCCTTCATAAGGATACCATAACCCAAGATTCGGTTTCCCTTTAAGGTATCTGAAAATACGTTTCACAGCAATCAGATGCGACTCTTTTGGATCAGACTGATATCTTGCGCACACACATACAGTGTACATGATGTCTGGCCTTGATGCAGTAAGATACATCAGTGAACCGATCATTGATCTGTATAGTGTTTGATCCACGGATTTGCCTTTCGGATCCGGCTGTATCTTGCAGTTCACATCAGATGGAGTTCGAATAGTCTGACAATCTTGCATCTTGAACTTCTTCAACAACTTCTCAACAAATTTTGATTGATTGATGAAAATTTCGTCAGCTGATTGTTTCACTTGTAATCCAAGAAAGAAGTTAATCTCCCCCATAGAACTCATCTGGAATCTGCACTTCATGATTTCCTCAAATTCTTTGCACATTGACGCACTGGTCGATCCGAAGATAATATCGTCTACATAAACTTGAACACATAAGAGTTCTTCATTCTCCCTCTTCATAAACAAAGTTGGATCAATCTGTCCTCTTGTGAATCCATGTTCTAGTAAATGCTTGGATAATGTCTCATACCAAATTCTCGGAGCTTGGTGTAGACCATATAGAGCTTTACTCAACTTGTATACACGATGAGGATAGTCAGGATCTTCAAAACCCGGAGGTTGTCTGACATATACGTCATCTGTAATAGGTCCATACAGAAAAGCGCCTTTAACGTCCATTTGGAATACTTTAAACTTCATGAAGGAAGCATATGCAAGAAAAACGCGTATGGCTTCTAGTCTTGCGACCGGAGCAAACACCTCTTCGTAATCAATGCCTTCTTCTTGAGTACATCCCTGTGCAATGAGTCTTGCTTTGTTTCTCACAACAATGCCACGTTCGTCTGGCTTGTTTTTGTACAACCATCTTGTACCAATCGCATTCTCTCCTTCAGGTAAGTCCACTAATTTCCAAACCTCTTGTTTGCGAAATTGAAGTAACTCCTCTTGCATGGCTTCAATCCAACTATTATTTTGCAACGCCTCTGAAATGTTCTTCGGCACCACTTGAGAAAGAAAACATGAATAAAGACAAACGTTTGCTTGCTCAGTTTGACTCCTTGTAGTTCTCTGATTCAAAGGTCCAATAATCTGAGAGACTGGATGTTTCTTGTGAATTCGATGAATTGGTATGTCACCTCCTTGCACTTGACTCTCCAGATTAGAATGATTCAGATTCGGTAGATCTTGTAGTATGGTAGAAGTATGCGGAGTGAAATTCGGGACTTGATCCGGTGAATTGATGAAGTAATCAAACGATTCTGGAATAACTTCAGCATTCGGATCTGATGATGGTTGATTTTGAACGGATCCACCATCATTAGAAGAACTTTGCGGATTCACATCATCTTCAAGATTATTTGATTCTTGATCTTCTTGAGAACCAGAAGGACCCGGAGCTTGACTGGATTTGACATGATCAGGATTATGAAATGACATGAACGGATATTCAGAGTTGAGATTTCCATCCTCGTCATTATCAGAATCGTCACTAAAGCATCCCAAGTCACCTGATTCTTTCCTTGCTTTTCCTGAAAAATCAAATAAGTTAGAATTGAAAGATTTTGATAACGAATCTAAATCAAATAACCATTCGGGACCATGTGCCACTGACGGAAACGAATTTTCTAAAAACTTTACGTTAATAGTTTCAATAACAGTATTTGTTTTGCTATTAAAAACCCGATAAGCTTTAGAAACAGACGAATATCCAAGGAAAAATCCATCGTCAGATTTTGACTCAAATTTCCCGAGATGATCATTTAAATTTAGAATCGTTACAGGACAACCAAATGCTTTCAGATAAGAAATATTCGGTTTTCTTCCAAATAACAACTCATATGATGTTTTCTGTTTATCCTGAACCAATAATGTCCTGTTTTGTACAAAACACGCAGTAGCAATAGCTTCGTCCCAGAATGTGATAGGGATTTTGGCATCTGCGAGCATGGATCTTGCAGCTTCAATCAGTGTCCGGTTTTTCCGTTCCGCAACCCCATTCTGTTGAGGCGTTCTTGGAGCACTAAATTGTCTAGCAATTCCTTTTTCTGCACAAAACAAATCAACATTAGCGTTCTTAAATTCAGTTCCATTATCACTTCGTAAAATTTTCACTTTGCAATCCAACTGATTTTCAACTTTGATGATAAATTCTTTTAATAACTCCGCAGTTTCAGATTTAACATGCAAAAAATAAACCCAAGAAAATCTAGTGAAATCGTCAATAATGACAAAACAGTAAGACTTTTTTCCGATGCTTTGCACATTTGTTGGTCCAAAAAGATCCATATGTAGCATCTGCAAGGGTTTTGTAATGGAGTTTTCTTGCTTGGACTTAAAAGACATCCGATGCTGTTTTCCTTTCAAACATGCAGGACAGAGATCAGTTGTAGAGAATTTCTTCGATGGGATTCCTACAGCGTGATTTCCAGTCACCAAACGATTCATGTTTCTGAAGTTTGAATGGCCCAGCCGTCTATGCCAAAGCTGACTCTCATCATTTGAAGCATGCGCAATGAGACACGTAGTTTCGGTTTCGGCATCAATCTGCGACATATCCAGCTTGTATACATCACGATCTCTTGGAGCTTTCACCACTACCCATTCATTGTCGATCTTGAAACCTGGTTTGAGTATATAACAGAAAGAATCATCAAATAAAGTTGAATAAGATTTATAACAAATTTGAGATACACTTAGTAAGTTAAAGTTCAACTGTGCACAGTAGTTGACTTTATCAAAACTAATGACCCCATTCGATACGGTTCCTTCTCCTGTTATTTTACCACCCGCATCACCTCCAAATGCAACGTGTGTACCATTTTTTAGCTTGAAATCCTGAAGCAAGGCATGGTTGCCTGTCATATGCCGGCTACACCCACTATCAACGAACCATGAGTTGATAGGTCTTCTTGGGCGTACCTACATTTCAACAATCACTTAGTTAGTTTGGTCAACCCAGGCCCACACGGTCTTGGGTTTTCCGAATCTATCTGCAATAGTAACTTGTTGATATTGAACTTTTTGAAAATTTGTTTCATTTAAGAGATTTTGATGCTGATAACTATTGTTTCGCCCATTGGCGTTCATTGACTGCTTTCTTCTCAAAGCACTAAACCTTTCCTCTAATTTAGGATCAAGGTTATTTTCAAACTTTTGGTTTCTTACCATTAAAGCTCTTGGCTTAAAACTGTTAACCTGCACATTTCTTGAAAAGTTAGAAACAGAATTGTTTCGATTGAAATTTCTCAAAACCGGAGAATGACTTTGATTCATTTTTTGAAAACCAAATGATTGATTTCTTTGAAGGTTTTAAAATGGTGTCATTTCTCTTGTTGAGTTTGATCGAAAGAAACAATCCTTTGTGTCATGGTTTCTTCTTTCACAAATATCACAAAATTTGTTATAATAACATTTTTCTGAAGAATGATTTCTTTTGTCACAGAAACTGCAGTACCTGTTAAAGAAACATTCAGCAGTTGCATGATTATATCTATCACAAATTTCACAATGTTTCTTGCTAATCCTAAAGAGCCGATTGTTAACTCTTGATGTTGAATCAAATTGTGATTCATTATCATGGTTGTTTGGTTTTAGATTAACGCTTTTCTGTGGAGACTTTGTTTGTGGTTTTGATTGCATGGGACTTTGGTTCGATTTTAAACTGTTCTGTTTGGTTACCTTTTTGGATTCAATTCTCTTATCATTGACAGCGGAAGACTTAGGACCTGAACCTGTTTTCAGACCAGAGTTAGATTTGATTGGAGAATTGATTGGTTTACCATAAGATCCGTTCAAATCAAACGTTCCTGCAGACACAAACTTGATTTTCTTACCTTTTGACACTTTCTTGACAGGTTTAACTTTGTCAGTTTTAACACTTTGAACTTTGGTGTTATCATTCGATTTTAAGACACTTTTGCCTTTCGATTATTTTGTTTCAGATTGATTGTTCATTAATTTTGATTTCTGCTTCTTTGCATTTGAAACTTCGGCCTTCTTCACTTCTTGCTTCTTGATCAACTGATCAGCAACTTGCGCCTTTTGTTCTTTCTTCCACCTGATGTATTCAGGATCATTGTATCCTGAAAATTCACCTTCATCCTTCACTGTTTCTGGCTTCGGATTCAGTTCCGGATATTCAACCAGTTGAATCAGAACAGGCTCTGATTTGTTGTCAGACTTGTTGCTTGCTTCATCATCAGCTTCAGTTGTCACACCATCTTCTTCTTTCAAACTCTCCATCAGCACTTCAGATCCTTCAGACTCGGATTTACTTCTTTGAATTTCTTTGAATTTTCTTTCATTTTCAGGTGAATGATCAAATTCATTAAAGTTTTCCGGTAAGGTTTGAGTGATTGAATTTGGCATTGGTTCATGAGTAAAACCCAACCCGGTTTTGGTTTTGTTACCTCTTTCATTAATGAGTTGTTTTACCATGGTTTTACAGCTTTTAACCTTTGTTAATTCAACTTGAGTGACTGCATGTGCAACTTTTTCTTGTTCAAAATTCTTTGTCATTTCTTCAAGTTGTTTTGTTACCAATTCCAGTTCCTTTAAGGTCTTGTTCCATGATTCTTTAAGTGACAAAATCTTCTCATCAGAAATTTTATGATCAATTTTAAGTTGTTCATGAAGTTTTTCATGTTTACTTAATTTATCACCAATTTTAAATGAATGAGTTCGATAATGTTCTACTTGTTGAATGCATTGTTCAGAACATAACCTTTCTTTCACATCAGCAGGTAAAGGAACATAATTAGGGGGTAAGTCATTACTAACCTTTGGTTGTTCGGTAGAAGATGAAGACTCACTGGATGTAGCCATTAGCGCAATTTCAGACTCAGATTCTGCAACAGGATCAGACTTTGCACTCCAGTCATAATCTTCAGAATCTTCACTCACATCTTCAACCATTTTTCCATCCCCTTCTTCAGACCAGTCTTCTTCGACTTCACACACTAGTGCCAAATTTGATGTAAGATCAGAAGTGAATTGTTCTGCATATGCACTCCAATCATAACCATCTTTTACACTTACTACCAGTGCCTTTGTTTGGTCTTCTGGTTTCTTTCCTTCATCTTTCAATTCAGGCATGGGAAGACTTTGGTATGGTTTCTGATAGTAACGTTGATTTCTGCTTTGGTAGCTTGAAGACTGTTGTGAGCTTTGACCTTGACCTTGATTACTTGAACTAGCTTGGTCATTGAAATTCAGATTCTTGGGAGCTTTGCATTCTCTTGAGAAATGACCATACTGGTTACAATTGAAACATCTGGCCTTTGATTTGTCAAAACCAACAGTTTTGTTTGCATGAGGCTTGTAACTTCGGTTAACATATGCATGCTTTTGCGTTCTATATGCAACCATTACCATCTGCCAGTTTAAATCCATTTCTTCTACGTCAACTGGATCCATCTCAAATAAGTCTTGAAGAACCACGTCCATTTGACTTAAGTGACTTCCTTGGTATGCTTGAAAACTTGCCATAAACGCTGTAAAAGCAGTTTTGGTCTCATCATCTTGCAACAGAATGTTCATTACATCTTTCACCTTGGCTTGAACATTCAAACTTTGATTTTCTGATTGTGTTTTCACATTTTGACTTTGAACTTGATTTCTTGGTGGAGATTGAGGTTGAGAATAAGTTGGTGAATTTGGAAAGTATGCTGAATCAGTATAGAAACTCGCACCAACGAATAAATCACCCTCTTCTTCAAACTTCATTGCATCTTGTGCAAGAAATGCATTCTCCACAGTATTGGCAGGATTTACCACATACTTATACTGAGTTTGTGAGCTTGATCTATCAGTATTTCTTGATCCTTCATCAATCTCAACTTCTTCAATCTTTCCAATAAGCAAATCTAATTCCATTGGAAATTTCTCAGTATGCTTTAACAGAGTAACAGTCTGCTTCCATGATGATGGCAAAGCACATAACAATCGATCATTCAAGTCTTGAAGTTCAGTCTTAACTCCGAGGTTTGACATTTCAGTAGTTAAATGAACAAATCTGTTCATCATTTGATGCACTGTTTCTCCATGAATATGTTCAAATAACTCCAATTGCCTTTATAACTTTGATTTCTTCAAACTTCTCAATTGTTCTCCTCCTTCACATATCGACTTTAATGCCTTGAAGCATGTATAACCAGTCTGATATGCATCCAATCTAGACAAAACTTGAAGTGGCAGTCCCTTGCACATTAAAGAATAAGCCTTGCTATCATTCTTCACTTTCTTCAAATCTTCTGCTGACAGATTATCCTCTGGATAAGGTTCAGTAGAGTCTTTGGTGTAGGTACTTGCACTATCTGGAGCAGTCTGAGTTGGAATATGAGGACCCTTTTCAATGGACTTCCATAGATCATTGTCAATGGAGCATAAGTGATGTCTCAGTCTGATTGTCCAATTCTTGAAATCTGCACGATTAACAAGTCTAGGAACACGGTTATCAGAATCATCATTAGGTGCCATTTTAACAATTTTTAAAGAAAATATTTTTGGTTTTTGTTAATTTTTGAAAAGAACAGTTAAAATACTAAAATAAAGACAAGTAAATAAAGACAAGATAAGAAAAAAACAAGAATTAAATCAACTAAAATGAGTCACACGGCTGAACAGTGAAAATCCTTCTTCACCCGGCTAAACAGTAGCTTTGTTCTTCACCCGGCAGAGAAAAAGTCTTTACACGGCTAAACAGTTACACGGCTCAACAGTTGTAAAACTTTTGTTCTTGACCCGGCTGAACAGTTACCCGACAACAAGAAATAACTTCACACGGCAATAACTTGACCCGGCTTGAATCTTGACACGGCAGAAGGCTTTACCCGGCTGAACAGTTGTCAATCACACGGCAATGTTGTTTACCCGGCAACACAGTTTGATGATTACCCGGCTGAAGTTTGTTAATCACCCGGCGTAACAGTGTTTTACCCGGCACAACAGTGTTTGATCCGGCTGAACAGTAACACCTTTTCTTCGTCAAATTCTTCACCCGACAAGCACAAATTCCTTTACACGGCAATACAGGACCTAATTGTTCTTCAATCTAAGTCCAAAGGAAATTGTCTAAGTCAAATTTATCACCCGGCAAGTTAATCTTCAACCAAGTTCATACTGTTCATCATCTTCTCCATGAGAATTTTCTGGGTTTTGTCAAAAACTTGTCCAATTCGTTCAAAATTCACACACAAGCTGTGAAATGGTCCGATTATCAATCCCTAATCTCAATCAATCCAAAACATGATCAAATTTTGATGAATTTGAGCAAAATTCGATCGAACAGTAACTTTTTCTTTCTTCTTAATTCCTCAGATTTGATGATAATCTGATGGAATTTGCACAATCGTTGTGAATTAGAAGTGATTGCGATGATAAATCACAACTAAAAACAGCAACAATTCATTCAGATCATGATATTTGAGCAATATTGTAGTGTTTTGCTTAAGAACAGCGAAGAACACAATACCAACAGCTCTGATACCAATTGATAGGTTCAATTGGATCTGATAGGTTCAATTGGATCGATAATATCACTCAAATGATCAGAACAACAAGTACAAACAAACGATTCAATCACAAACACAATTCATACTCATAAATTCTCTTTGTATTTGATAATCAAGCAATTCGTAGTACAGAAGTGCAGGAGAAACAAATTACACACAGTTAATTCTCTCTCTAACAGTGTAAAAGTCGCTCTCCTAACACACGCACACTACATGCCTATATCAAACAAAATGCAAGTTTAAGGAAAATACATAATAAACCCTAAACTATACAAACATATACACAATAACAAAAATACAAAGTAAATCTTAACAGGAAATAACCCTAACAGTACTCCCCTAAGATTTATCTTTGGATCTTCAAAAACTTCAATCTTTTTCTTCGTTGATCAGCATCAATCTTCAATCTTTTTCTTACCATTCTTCTGGTTCCTCTTTCACATCCAGCAATTCTCGGCCTTTATACTCTTCTTTTTCTTTCAGAGCTTCTTCAATGCAGGATTTGAACTTCTCAGCGATCTTAGCTTGTCGAGGCTTGGATTCATTTGTCAGAATTGGTAGAGCATTCATGCGTCTAAGCGAATCCAGATTTAAACCTGCAAAATCGATATTAGCATAAAACTCAAATGGCATTTCTTGGCCTTGAACTTTCACCTCCAATGTACCCTTCCTACTGATCCGCATATATTCTATCTCTGGTATATCAACCATCACGAGATTAGAATTTAGTAGTGCCTTTCTCACGCGAATCTTCTCCGAAGCCGCAGCAATTACTTCAATCATCACTGTAAATAATTTTCGATCAGCTTCAGCAAGAGCATCTTTGCACTTCTCAATCCTATAACTTCTCAAAAAATCAATATACGACGGATGCAGCAATTTCAACTCAAAAGTACTAAATAGAGTGATCATGTCCTTATCCCAATCCTCCAAATTGCGAACAAGCTTCAGTTCAAATGTTTCCTGATTGTAGAAAGCTTTGAGTATAGGTTTTGTCAATTGTGAACCATCTATCACTTTTAAACCAGACATTTCATCGTTTTGATGTTTAACTTTTAAAAGCTTCAAAGTTCATCAATGGCGATTTTAACAGTTAAGTCCATTTCACTTGTTCAGTTGATTTTAAAGTGTTTTAGTGCAAATGAATGAGTGAATGTTGATGATCGACAGATATTAACCCTAAAACAACATTCGATTTCAGTTTTAAAGAACAAAATCAAAGTGTCGATTCAAGTTCAAAACACTGTTCATCATCGTTTTTTTCTTTTAACAGTTGATTTGCAGTTCGATTTAGGTCAAAAACACATAATCTCTACCTTAATCAATCTATTAATCTTGTTATAGAGCAACAGATTGACTATGATAACAATGGCGATTTGAAGTTCAGAGTGTTTGGTGAAAGTGAAAGTGTGTGAAATGATAAGTGTTTGTGAAGAGGCGGTATTTGTATCGTCAAAAATTTTTAGGTCAAACTTTAAGTGCCGGGTCAACAAAGCAAAATAGGCCCAATAACCTTGCCGGGTCAAGTACTGTAGTGACGGGTCATGTACTGTAGTTACGGGTCAAGTACATAAAACAAGTCACCAACATGTGAAAATCACTTGACGGGTCAAGCACTGTAGATACGGGTAAGTCACTGTAGTGACGGGTAAGAGTTAAGGAACAACTACACCTGATGGTTTTATTTATCACCCGGCAGAATAGTTGTGATCAAAACATCACCCGGCAACCTTCTTCATCACCCGGCAACACAGTTGCTTTCCTTCTTCATCCGGCTTGCTTTCTTCTTTACACGGCAACCTTTGACAACCTTCTTCACACGGCATACACACCTTCATTACCCGGCAACATAATGTCATGACTTTACACGGCAATAAGACCTTCATTACCCGGCTGTATAGTATACACTTGTCACCCGGCAAGATATCTATGACCTTTACCCGGCTATATTTGACATGATCATTGCCCGGCTGTACAGTGGTCATAACATCTTCACTTATTTCCTCAATCACCCGGCAAGTATCAGACTTACAACTTTACCCGGCTGAACAGTTCTTTACCCGGCTGCACAGTTGTATCTGATATCTTTACCCGGCAATAACACTTAAGCAATTTCTTCAATTTTCCTCGTCTGTTGACTTTTTCAACGGTCATTTATTGCACCTGCAACATTCTCCGACGTATTAATTAGACAAGATATCCTTAAAGAATGTTTGTCATATTAATTATCAAACAACATTAAGCATTGCAATAACATTAAATTTCAATTAAATTCATTTTTCTTTTTCTTTTCCAAAAATGTTTTTGCACAACCAATTTTTCTATATCCCGAAGCAAATTCTTAAAAACAGATTACGAGACCTTGGGTTTGTTTTTAACACATCCAATACCTTTGCTTTTCATAACATATAATCTTGTTCATTCAAAACACACTTATTCAAAACAAAATATTTTTGGATTTTTGTAGATATTTTTCTTCAATTTATTCTCCCCCTAAACTTGAAATTTCTTGAAATTTTTAAGTTTAACAAGGATGTTGATGTGTCAATAATGATTCCATATGCCTGCACACACAAAGCACACACATTAAATTAAATACATATGCAATGCAATGAATCAAAATATCGCAGTGAGATCATACCACACATTATCTGAACATGTTTTGCAAGTTTTGAATAGACATTTGACTTATGCTTGATTGAGTGATGATATGAAAACATACCAATTAGCTCGAATTGACACACTTACTTTTTCAGTATCATGATGATTTTTAAGGTTCGATTAGAATGACTTATGTGACCCACAAGTATACATATGTCAACATATTTCCTTATCAATCACTACCTGAATGCATATTACACAAGACCTGGTCACTTACAGTCATACACAGTGTGGAATCTGGGTTCTATTCGGATTTGGTCCACTTTGGGACTTCTTTTTAATTCCATCTTTGGGAATTTTTCTTTCCTATCGTTCCCCTTGGGAATCTTCTGAATTCCTTTTTGGAATTTTTGTTTGGTGTTGGTCCACATTTGGGACTCTTTTTGTTCCTTTTGGAATCTTTTGCTGCACCTTGAAGCTCAAAAGAGACTTCGTGTGAGACTTCAGGTCTGTGGGTACCACAACAAAGAAGCTCACGATGCGGTTCATCACACTGAATACACTGCATCATTACCCGATCATGCACAACTATCATCACAAGCAATGTATCAAACGATATATATCTAGACATGTATAACAATGGAACTTAACACAAAAATCATTAAGTTTATGTTTGTCAACAATCAACTTACTTTTTCAGTCTAATTGCCTGAGCTGTCTAGCACATCAATTAACATTCATCAGTCTTTATTTAAAAATAATGTAACAAATAATGTCTAGTGTATCTATCATTTCTCACTTTTGCAATATAGATTCTTATGACATGATATTTTCTTATCTTTTTGAATTTATATTTTGTATTTGCTTTTCTTTTTCATGCACACACACAATGCAAAACATAAAATAAAAGACAAAGGAATCAATACTTAACATCAACTTATTATATTTTTGGCATTTATATTTTCTAATTTTTCTTTTGTTTTAGAAAAATAGAATCAATCATGATTGATTAATCCTATGGATTGAATTAAAAATTCAAACCGGCCTGACAAAAATGATTTTGTGAAAAGATCTGCCAGTTGTTTGTCGGTATGAACTTTAATCAAAATTATTAAACCTTTTTCAGAGTTGTCTCTTAAAAAGTGATATCTAATTTCGATGTGTTTGGTTTTAGAATGTTGAACAGGATTAGCAGTTATGAACATAGCAGCAGTATTGTCTATGTAAATAGGAGTTTTTAGAAAGTTAAACCCGTAGTCAAGCAACTGATTTTGTAACCATAAACCTGAGAACATCCTGCAGATGCAGCGATATACTCTGCTTCAGCGGTAGATACAGAAACATTGGTTTGCTTCTTGCATTGCCAAGAGACAAGCCTAGGACCCAGAAATTGACAACCACCAGTAGTCGATTTCCTGTCAAGAGCACAACCACCAAAATCACTGTCAGAATAGCTATATAATTCAAAATTTCCTTCATAAGGATACCATAACCCAAGATTCGGTTTCCCTTTGAGATATCTGAATATACGCTTCACAGCAATCAGGTGCGACTCCTTTGGATCAGACTGATATCTTGCGCATACACATACAGCATACATGATGTCTGGCCTTGATGCAGTAAGATACATCAGTGAACCGATCATTGATCTGTATAGAGTTTGATCCACGGATTTGCCTTTCGGATCCGGTTGTATCTTGCAGTTCACATCAGAAGGAGTTCGAATTGTTTGACAATCTTGCATCTTGAACTTCTTCAACAACTTCTCAACAAATTTTGATTGATTGATGAAAATTCCGTCAGCTGATTGTTTAACTTGTAATCCAAGAAAGAAATTAATCTCCCCCATAGAACTCATCTGGAATCTGCACTTCATGATTTCCTCAAATTCTTTGCACATTGACTCACTAGTTGATCCGAAAATAATATCGTCCACATAAACTTGAACACATAAGAGATCGTCATTCTCCCTCTTCATAAACAAAGTTGGATCAATCTGTCCTCTTGTGAATCCATGTTCTAGTAAATGCTTGGATAACGTCTCATACCAAATTCTAGGAGCTTGATGTAGACCGTAAAGAGCTTTACTCAACTTGTATACCCGATGAGGATAGTCAGGATCTTCAAAACCCGGAGGTTGTCTGACATATACATCATCTGTAATCGGTCCATACAGAAAAGCACCTTTCACGTCCATTTGGAATACCTTAAACTTCATGAAGGAAGCATATGCAAGAAAAACGCGTATGGCTTCAAGTCTTGCGACCGGAGCAAACACTTCTTCATAATCAATGCCTTCTTCTTGAGTGTATCCCTGTGCAATGAGTCTTGCTTTGTTTCTCACAACAATGCCACGTTCGTCTGGCTTGTTTTTGTACAACCATCTTGTACCTATTGCATTCTCTCCTTCAGGTAAGTCCACAAGTTTCCAAACTTCCTGTTTGCGAAACTGAAGCAATTCCTCTTGCATGGCTTCGATCCAACTGTTGTCTTGCAACGCCTCTGAAATGTTCTTTGGCACCACTTGAGATAGAAAACACGAGTAAAGACAAACATTTGCTTGTTCAGTCTGACTTCTTGTAGTTCTCTGATTCAACGGTCCAATAATCTGAGAGACAGGATGTTTCTTGTGAATTCGATGAATTGGTATATCACCTCCTTGCACTTGAGTCTCTAGATTAGAAGTATTCAGATTTGGTAGATCTTGTAGTATGGTCGAAGTATGCGGTGTGAAATTCGGGACTTGATCCGGTGAATTGATGAAGTAATCAAAAGATTCTGGAATAACTTCAACATTCGGATCTGATGATGGTTGATTTTGAACGGATCCACCATCATTAGGAGACATTTGCGAATTCACATTTTCTTCATGATTGTTTGATTCTTGATCTTCTTGCGAACCAGAAGGACCCGGAGCTTGACTGGATTTGACATGATCAGGATTGTGAAAAGACATAAATGGATATTCAGAGTTGAGATTTCCATCTTCGTCATTATCAGAATCGTCACTAAAGCTTCCTAAGTCACCTGATTCCTTCCTTGCGTTTCCTGAAAAATCAAATAAGTTAGAATTGAAAGATCTAGATAACGAATCCAAATCAAATAACCATTCGGGACCGTGAGCCACTAAAGGAAACGAATTTTCTAAAAACTTGACGTTGAAAGTTTCAATAACAGTATTTGTTTTGCTATTAAAAACCCGATAAGCTTTAGAAACAGACGAATATCCTAGGAAAAATCCATCGTCAGATTTTGACTCAAACTTCCCGAGATGTTCATTTAGATTAAGAATCGAAACTGGACAACCAAATGCTTTCAAGTAAGAAATATTTGGTTTTCTTCCAAACAGCAACTCATAAGAAGTTTTCTGTTTATCTTGGACTAATAATGTTCTATTTTGTACAAAACACGCAGTAGCAATAGCTTCATCCCAAAAAGTGATAGGGATTTTAGCATCTGCGAGCATGGATCTTGCAGCTTCAATTAGTGTCCGGTTTTTCCGTTCCGCAACCCCATTTTGCTGAGGCGTTCTTGGAGCACTATACTGACGAGCAATCCCCTTTTCTGCACAAAATAAATCAACATTAGCATTCTTAAATTCAGTTCCATTATCACTTCTTAAAGTTTTAACTTTGCATTCCAATTGATTTTCAATTTTAATGATAAATTCTTTCAATAATTCAGCTGTTTCAGATTTTGCATGCAGAAAATAAACCCATGAAAATCTAGTGAAGTCATCTATGATAACTAAACAATATGATTTTCTGCCGATGCTTTGAACATTTGTCGGTCCAAAAAGATCCATATGTAGCATCTGCAAAGGTTTTGAAATGGAGTTCTCGAGCTTGGACTTAAAAGACATCCGATGCTGTTTGCCCTTCAAACATGCTGGACAGAGATCAGTTGTGGAGAATTTCTTCGATGGGATTCCCACAGCGTGATTTCCAGTTACCAAACGGTTCATGTTTCTGAAATTGGAGTGGCCCAGCCGTCTATGCCAAAGCTGACTCTCATCATTTGACGCATGGGCAATGAGACAGGTTGTTTCGGTATCAGCATCAATCTGCGACATATCCAACTTGTATACATCACGATCTCTTGGAGCTTTTACCACTACCCACTCATTGTCAATCTTGAAACCTGGTTTAAGAATATAACAGAAAGAATCATCAAATAAAGTTGAATAAGATTTATCACAAATTTGAGATACACTTAGTAAGTTAAAGTTCAACTGTGCACAGTAGTTGACTTTATCAAAACTAATAATCCCATTGGAAACTGTTCCTTCTCCTGTTATCTTTCCACCCGCATCACCTCCAAACGCAACATGAGTACCATTTTTCAACTTAAAGTCTTGAAGTAAGGCATGGTTGCCTGTCATATGCCGGCTACACCCACTATCAACGAACCACGAGTTGATAGGTCTTCTTGGGCGTACCTGCATTTCAACAAAAACATTCAGTTAGTTTGGTCAACCCAGGCCCACACGGTCTTGGGTTTTCCGAATCTATCTGCAATAGTAACTTGTTGGTATTGAACATTTTGAAAATTTGTTTCGTTTAAAAGATTTTGATGCTGATAACTTCGCCCATTGGCGTTCAATGATTGCTTTCTCCTCAAAGCAATAAACCTTTCCTCTAGCTTAGGATCAAGGTTATTTTCAAACTTTTGATTCTTAACCATTAAAGCTCTTGGTTTTAAACTGTTAACCTGCACATTCCTTGAAAAGTTAGAAACAGAATTGTTTCGATTGAAATTTCTCAAGACCGGAGAATGACTTTGACTCATATTTTGAAAACCATATGAATTATTTCTTTGAAAGTTTGAATATGGAGTCATTTCTCTAGTCGAGTTTGATCGAAAGAAACAATCCTTTGTGTCATGGTTTCTTCTCTCACAGATATCACAAAATTTGTTAAAATAACATTCTTCTGAAGAATGATTTCTTTTGTCACAGAAACTGCAGTACCTGTTAAAGAAACATTCAGCAGTTGCATGATTATATCTATCACAAATTTCACAATATTTCTTGCTAATCCTAAAGAGCCGATTGTTAACTCTTGATGTTGAACCAAAACGTGATTCATTATCATAGTTGTTCGGTTTTAGATTAACGTTTTTCTGTGGAGTCATTGTTTGTGCTTTTGATTGCATGGGACTTTGGTTCGATTTTAAACTGTTCTGTTTGGTCACCTTTTTGTTTTCAATTCTCTTTTCATTGACAGCGGAAGACTTAGGACCTGAACCTGTTTTCAGACCAGAGTTAGATTTGATTGGAGAATTAATTGGTTTACCATAAGATCCGTTCAAATCAAACGTTCCTGCAGACACAAACTTGATTTTCTTTTCTTTTGACACTTTCTTGATTGGTTTAACTTTGTCAGTTTTACCACTTTGAACTTTTGTGTTATCATTCGATTTTAAAACATTTTTGCCTTTTGACTGTTTCGTTTCAGATTGATTGTTCATTGTTTTCGATTTTTGCTTCTTAGCATTCGAAACTTCAGTCTTTTTCACTTCTGACTTGTTGACCAACTGAGCAGCAACTTGCGCCTTTTGTTCTTTCTTCCATTTGATGTACTCAGGATCATTGTATCCTGAAAATTCTCCTTCTTCCTTCACCGGTGTTTCTGGTTCGGGATTAAGCTTTGGATATTCAACAAGTTGGATCAGAACAGGCTCAACTTTGTTTTCAGATTTGTTGCTTGCTTCATCATCAGCTTCAGTTGTCATTCCATCTTCTTCTCTCAAACTTTCAATCAGCACCTCAGATCCTTCAGACTCGGATTTACTTCTTTGAATTTCTTTAAATTTTTGTTAATTTTCAGGTGAATGATCAAATTCATTAAAGTTTTCCGGTAAGGTTTGAGTGATTGAATTTGGCATCGGTTCATGTGTAAAACCCAACCCTGTTTTGGTTTTGTTACCTCTTTCTTTGATGAGTTGTTTAACCATGGTTTTACAGCTTTTAACCTTTGTTAATTCAACTTGAGTGACAGCATGTGCGACTTTTTCTTGTTCAAAGTTCTTTGTCATTTCTTCAAGTTGTTTGGTTATCAGTTCCAGTTCCTTTAAGGTTTTGTTCCATGATTCTTTAAGTGACAAAATCTTCTCATCAGCAATTTTGTGATCAATTTTAAGTTGTTCATGAATTTTCTCATGTTTGCTTAATTTGTCACCGATTTTAAATGAATGAGTCCGATAATGTTCTACTTGTTGAATGCACTGTTCAGAACATAGCCTTTCCTTGACATCAGCAGGTAATGGAACATAGTTAGGGGGTAGGTCAGTATTAACCTTTGGTTGTTCTGTAGATGATGAAGATTCACTGGCAGTAGCCATCAGCACAAGTTCAGACTCAGATTCTTCAGTAGGATCAGATTTTGCACTCCAGTCATAATCTTCTGAATCTTCACTCACATCTTTAATCATCTTACAATCCCCTTCTTCTGACCAATCTTCTTCTACTTCACATACCAATGCCAGACTTGATGTAAGATCAGACGTGAATTGTTCTGCATAAGCGCTCCAATCATACCCGTCTTTCACACTTACAACCAACGCCTTTGTTTGGTCTTCTGGCTTCTTTCCTTCATCCTTCAATTCAGGCATAGGAAGACTTTGGTATGGTTTCTGAAAGAAACGTTGATTTCTGCCTTGATAACTTGTTGATTGTTGAGAACTTTGACCTTGACCTTGATTGCTTGAACTAGCTTGGTCATTGAAATTCTTTGGAGCTTTACATTCTCTTGAGAAATGACCATACTGGTTACAATTAAAGCATCTGGCCTTAGATTTATCAAATCCAACGGTTTTGTTTGCATGAGGTTTGTAGCTTCGGTTGACATATGCATGCTTTTGAGTACGATAAGCTACCATAACCATTTGCCAATTAAGATCCATTTCCTCAACATCTACTGGATCCATTTCAAATAAGTCTTGAAGAACAACGTCCATTTGACTTAAATGACTACCTTGATATGCTTGAAAACTTGCCATAAAAGCAGTGAAGGCAGTTTTTGTTTCGTCATCTTGCAGCAGAATATTCATGACGTCTTTCACCTTGGCTTGAACATTTGGAATTTGATTTTCTGACTGATTCTTCTGATTCTGACTTGGAACTTGAACTTGAGCTCTTGGCGGAGATTGAGGTTGAGAATAAATTGGTGAATTTGGAAAGTATGCTGAATCAGTATAGAAACTTGCACCAACAAATAAGTCATCCTCATCTTCAGACTTTGTTGTATTTTGCACAAGAAAAGCATTATCCACAGTATTGGCAGGATTTACCACATACTTGTATTGAGTTTGTGATGTTGATCTATCAGAATTTCTTGATCCTTCATCAATCTCAACTTCTTCAATTTTCCCAATCAGCAGATCTAATTCCATTGGGAATTTCTCAGTATGCTTCAAAAGAGTAACAGTCTGCTTCCATGATGATGGTAAAGCACATAACAATCGATCATTCAAGTCTTGAAGTTCAGTCTTAACTCCGAGGTTTGACATCTCAGTAGTTAAGTGAACAAACCTGTTCATCATCTGGTGAACTGTCTCTCCATTGATGTGTTCAAATAGTTCCAATTGTCTCTTCAACTTAGATTTCTTCAAACTTCTTAACTGCTCTCCTCCTTCACATATAGACTTCAATGCCTTGAAGCATGTATAACCAGTCTGATATGCATCCAATCTAGACAAAACTTGTAATGGCAACCCCTTGCACATTAATGAATAGGCCTTGCTATCATTCTTTACCTTCCTCAAGTCTTCAGCTGACAGATTATCCTCTGGATAAGGTGTAGTAGAATCCTTAGTATAGGTACTGGCACTATCTGGTTGTGTCTGAGTTGGAATGTGAGGACCCTTCTCAATGGATTTCCATAAGTCATTGTCAATAGAACACAAATGATGTCTCAGCCTGATGGTCCAGTTCTTGAAATCTGCACGATTCAAAAGTCTAGGAACACGGTTATCAGAATCATCATTAGGAGCCATTTTAACAATTTTAAAAAAAAATATTTTTGGTTTTTGTTGATTTTGAAAACAAGTGATTAAAATACTAAAGTAAAGACAAGAAATTAAAGACAAGATAAGAAACAAGTATTAAAAACAACTAAAATAAGTCACACGGCAACACAGTGAAAAATCCTTCTTCAACCGGCTAAACAGTGTATTTGTTCTTCACCCGGCAGGAAAAAGTCTTCACCCGTCTAAATAGTTACCCGGCTAAACAGTTGAAAAATACTTTGTTCTTCACCCGGATGAACAGTTACCCGGCAGCAAGAAAAACTTCACACGGCAACAAGTCTTGACACGGCAGAATCTTGACACGGCAAAAGTCTTTGCCCGGCTGAACAGTACTTGGTTACACGGCACTTTGTTAATTACCCGGCTACACAGTTGAGCTTACCCGGCTGTATTTTCTCTATCACCCGGCGTAACAGTGTATTACCCGGCACAACAGTGTCTGATCCGGCTGAACAGTAGCAACTTTACAAGTCAAATTCTTCACCCTTCTAAAACAAATTCCTTTACACGGCAGTACAGGACCTAATTTCTTCACAAAATCTAAGTCCAAGGAAAATGTCTAAGTCAAATATGTCACCCGGCAAGTTAATCTTCAACCAAACTCAACTGTTCATCATCTTCTTCATGAAGATTTTCTGGGTTTTGTCTAAAACTTGTCCAAATTGTCCAAAAATCACACAAAAGCTGTGAAATAGTCCGATTATCAAACCCTTATATCAATCAATCCAAAACATCTTCATTCTTCGATGAATTTTGAGCAAAAATTGATCGAACAGTACTTTTTCTATTCTTCTTAATTCTTCAGATCTGATGATGATCTGATAGAATCTGCACAATCGCTGTGTATAGAAGTGATTATGATGACAAATCACAACTAAAAACACCAACAATTCATTCAGATCATGATATTTTGAGCAATATTGATGTGTTTTGCTTAGAAACAGCGAAGAACACAAACCGAAAGCTCTGATACCAATTGATAGGTTCAATTGGATCGATAATATCACTCAAATGATCAGAACAACAAGTACAAACAAACGATTCAATCACAAACACAATTCATACTCATAAATTCTCTTTGTATTTGATAATCAAGCAATTCGTAGTACAGAAGTGCAGGAGAAACAAATTACACACAGTTAATTCTCTCTCTAACAGTGTAAAAGTCGCTCTCCTAACACACGCACACTACATGCCTATATCAAACAAAATGCAAGTTTAAGGAAAATACATAATAAACCCTAAACTATACAAACATATACACAATAACAAAAATACAAAGTAAATCTTAACAGGAAATAACCCTAACAGGATCGTTAATATCACTCACAATGATCAGAATAATTCGCACAAACAAACAGTTCAATCACAAACACAATTCATACTAATAATTCTCTTTGTATATTGATGATCAAAGCAAATTTGTAGTACAAGTGCAGGAGAAATAAATCACACACAGTTAACTCTCTCTCTAACGTGTAATAGTGATCTAGCCTCTCTCCTCACACTCTCTCACTACATGCTTAAAGCAACAAAATACAAGTTTAAGGAATATAACAAAATAGACCCTAAACTATATCCAAACATATAAACAAAATACAAAGTAAATCTTAACTAGGAAATAGCCCTAACACACAGCGTGCCCGAAAAATGGGTAAGGGTCTGTTCACCGAATCTGTCCATAATTTTGGTTCTGGAGACTTCGCTTGAGTATTTTATGACTCCACGAAAGAATCGGACCAATGAAAACACACTAGAGCCTTCCCGTGGCCCGTTCGAAATTTTGCTAGAAGGGCCCTAGGGGTAGGTACACAGCCTGCCCGAAAAACTGAGTATGGGTCTGTTCACCGAATCTGACCATAATTTTGGTTCTGGAGACTTCCCTTGAATATATTATGACTCCACAAAAGAATCATATCAATGAAACACTCTAGAGCCTTCCCATGGCCCGTTCGAAATTTTGATATAAGGGCCCTAGGGGTAAGTACACAGCGTGCCCGAAAAACTGAGTATGGGTCTGTTCACCGAATCTGACCTAAATTTTGGTTCTGGAGACTTCCCTTGAATATATTATGACTCCACGAAAGAATCGGATCAATGAAAACAATCTAGAGCCTTCCCTGTGGCCCGTTCGAAATTTTGCTAGAAGGGCCCTAGGGGTAGGTACACAGCCTGCCCGAAAAACTGAGTATGGGTCTGTTCACCGAATCTGACCTAAATTTTGGTTCTGGAGACTTCCCTTGAATATATTACGACTCCACGAAAGAATCGGATCAATGAAAACAATCTAGAGCCTTCCCTGTGGCCCGTTCGAAATTTTGCTAAAAGGGCCCTAGGGGTAGGTACATAGCCTGCCCGAAAAACTGAGTATGGGTCTGTTCACCGAATCTGACCATAATTTTGGTTCTGGAGACTTCCCTTGAATATATTATGACTCCACGAAAGAATCGGATCAATGAAAATACTCTAGAGCCTTCACGTGGCCCGTTCGAAATTTTGCTAGAAGGGCCCTAGGGGTAGGTACACAGCGTGCCCGAAAAACTGAGTATGGGTCTGTTCACCGAATCTGACCTAAATTTTGTTTCTGGAGTCTTCCCTTGACTATTTTATGACTTCACGAAAGAATCGGATCAATGAAAACACTCTAGAGCCTTCCCGTGGCCCGTTCGAAATTTTGCTAGAAGGGCCCTAGGGGTAGGTACACAGCCTGCTCTAAAAACTGAGTATGGGTTTGTTCACCGAATCTGACCATAATTTTGGTTCTGGAGACTTCTCTTGAATATATTATGACTCCACGAAAGAATCGGATCAATGAAAATACTCTAGAGCCTTCACGTGGCCCGTTCGAAATTTTGCTAGAAGGGCCCTAGGGGTAGGTACACAGCGTGCCCGAAAAACTGGGTATGGGTCTGTTCACCGAATCTAACCTAAATTTTTGTTCGGAGACTTCCCTTGAATATATTATGACTCCACGAAAGAATCGGATCAATGAAAACACTCTAGAGCCTTCTCGTGACCCGTTCGATATTTTGCTAGAAGGGCCCTAGGGGTAGGTACACAGCGTGCCCGAAAAACTGAGTATGGGTCTGTTCACCGAATCTGACCATAATTTTTGTTCTGGAGACTTCTCTTGAATATATTATGACTCCACGAAAGAATCGGATCAATGAAAACACTCTAGAGCCTTCCGTGGCCCGTTCGAAATTTTTCTAGAAGGGCTCTAGGGGTAGGTACACAGCCTGCCCGAAAAACTGAGTATGGGTCTGTTCACCGAATCTGACCTAAATTTTGGTTCGGAGACTTCCCTTGAATATATTATGACTCCACGAAAGAATCGGATCAATGAAAACACTCTAGAGCCTTCTCGTGACCCGTTCGAAATTTTGCTAGAAGGGCCCTAGGGGTAGGTACACAGCGTGCCCGAAAAACTGAGTATGGGTCTGTTCACCGAATCTGACCTAAATTTTGGTTTTGGAGACTTCCCTTGAATATATTATGACTCCACGAAAGAATCGGATCAATGAAAACAATCTAGAGCCTTCCCTGTGGCCCGTTCGAAATTTTGCTAGAAGGGCCCTAAGGGTAGGTACACAGCCTGCCCGAAAAACTGAGTATGGGTCTGTTCACCGAATCTGACCTAAATTTTGGTTCGGAGACTTCCCTTGAATATATTATGACTCCACGAAGGTATCCGATCAATGAAAACACTCTAGAGCCTTCCCGTCGCCCGTTCGAAATTTTGCTAGAAGGGCCCTAGGGGTAGGTACACAGCGTGCCCGAAAACTAAGTATGGGTCTGTTCACCGAATCTGACCATAATTTTGGTTCTGGAAACTTCCCACGAATATTTTATGACTCCACAAAAGAATCGGATCAATGAAAACACTCTAGAGCCTTCCTGTGGCCCGTTCGAAATTTTGCTATAAGGGCCATAGGGGTAGGTACACAGCGTGCCCGAAAAATGGGTACGGGTCTGTTCACCGAATCTGTCCATAATTTTGGTTCTGGAGACTTCTCTTGATTATTTTATGACTCCACGAAAGAATCGGATCAATGAAAACACTCTAGAGCCTTCCCGTGGCCCGTTCGAAATTTTGCTAGAAGGGCCTTAGGGGTAGGTACACAGCCTTCCCGAAAAACTGAGTATGGGTCTGTTCACTGAATCTGACCATAATTTTGGTTCTGTAGACTTCCCTTGAATATATTATGACTCCACAAAAGAATCGGATCAATGAAAATACTCTAGAGCCTTCCCGTGGCCCGTTCTAAATTTTGCTAGAAGGGCCCTAGGGGTAGGTACACAGCATGCCCGAAAAACTGAGTATGGGTCTGTTCACCGAATCTGACCTAAATTTTGGTTCTGGAGACTTCCCTTGAATATATTATGACTCCACGAAAGAATCGGATCAATGAAAACACTCTAGAGCCTTCCCGTGGCCCGTTCGAAATTTTGCTAAAAGGGCCCTAGGGGTAGGTACACAGCCTGCCCGAAAAACTGAGTATGGGTCTGTTCACCGAATCTGACCATAATTTTGGTTCCGGAGACTTCCCTTGAATATATTATGACTCCACAAAAGAATCGGATCAATGAAACACTCTAGAGCCTTCTCATGGCCCGTTCGAAATTTTGCTAGAAGGGCCCTAGGGGTAGGTACACAGCGTGCCCGAAAAACTAAGTATGGGTCCGTTCATCGAATCTGACCTAAATTTTGGTTCTGGAGACTTCCCTTGAATATATTATGACTCCACGAAAGAATCTGATCAATGAAAACAATCTAGAGCCTTCCCTGTGGCCCGTTCGAAATTTTGCTAGAAGGGCCCTAGGGGTAGGTACACAGCCTGCTCTAAAAACTGAGTATGGGTCTGTTCACTGAATCTGACCATAACTTTGGTTCTGGAGACTTCCCTTGAATATATTATGACTCCACGAAAGAATCGGATCAATGAAAACACTTTAGAGCCTTCCCGTCGCCCGTTCGAAATTTTGCTAGAAGGGCCCTAGGGGTAGGTACACACAGCGTGCCCGAAAACTAAGTATGGGTCTGTTCACCGAATCCGACCATAATTTTGGTTCTGGAGACTTCCCACGAATATTTTATGACTCCACAAAAGAATCGGATCAATGAAAACACTCTAGAGCCTTCCCGTGGCCCGTTCGAAATTTTGCTATAAGGGCCATAGGGGTAGGTACACATCGTGCCCGAAAAATGGGTACGGGTCTGTTCACCGAATCTGTCCATAATTTTCGTTCTGGAGACTTCGCTTGATTATTTTATGACTCCACGAAAGAATCGGATCAATGAAAACACTCTAGAGCCTTCCCGTGGCCCGTTCGAAATTTTGCTAGAAGGGCCCTAGGGGTAGGTACACAGCCTTCCCGAAAAACTGAGTATGGGTCTGTTCACTGAATCTGACCATAATTTTGGTTCTGTAGACTTCCCTTGAATATATTATGACTCCACAAAAGAATCGGATCAATGAAAATACTCTAGAGCCTTCTCGTGGCCCGTTCTAAATTTTGCTAGAAGGGCCCTAGGGGTAAGTACACAGCATGCCCGAAAAACTGAGTATGGGTCTGTTCACCGAATCTGACCTAAATTTTGGTTCTGGAGACTTCCCTTGAATATATTATGACTCCACGAAAGAATCGGATCAATGAAAACACTCTAGAGCCTTCCCGTGGCCCGTTCGAAATTTTGCTAAAAGGGCCCTAGGGGTAGGTACACAGCCTGCCCGAAAAACTGAGTATGGGTCTGTTCACCGAATCTGACCATAATTTTGGTTCTGGAGACTTCCCTTGAATATATTATGACTCCACAAAAGAATCGGATCAATGAAACACTCTAGAGCCTTCTCATGGCCCGTTCGAAATTTTGCTAGAAGGGCCCTAGGGGTAGGTACACAGCGTGCCCGAAAAACTGAGTATGGGTCTGTTCACCGAATCTGACCTAAATTTTGGTTCTGGAGTCTTCCCTTGACTATTTTATGACTTCACGAAAGAATCGGATTAATGAAAACACTCTAGAGCCTTCCCGTGGCCCATTCGAAATTTTGCTAGAAGGGCCCTAGCGGTAGGTACACAGCCTGCTCTAAAAACTGAGTATGGGTCTGTTCACCGAATCTGACCATAATTTTGGTTCTGGAGACTTCCCTTGAATATATTATGACTCCACGAAAGAATCGGATCAATGAAAACACTCTAAAGCCTTCCCGTCGCCCGTTCGAAATTTTGCTAGAAGGGCCCTAGGGGTAGGTACACAGCGTGCCCGAAAACTAAGTATGGGTCTGTTCACCGAATCTGACCATAATTTTGGTTCTGGAAACTTCCCACGAATATTTTATGACTCCACAAAAGAATCGGATCAATGAAAACACTCTAGAGCCTTCCTGTGGCCCGTTCGAAATTTTGCTATAAGGGCCATAGGGGTAGGTACACAGCGTGCCCGTAAAATGGGTACGGGTCTGTTCACCGAATCTGTCCATAATTTTGGTTCTGGAGACTTCTCTTGATTATTTTATGACTCCACGAAAGAATCGGATCAATGAAAACACTCTAGAGCCTTCCCGTGGCCCGTTCGAAATTTTGCTAGAAGGGCCCTAGGGGTAGGTACACAGCGTACCCGAAAAACTGAGTATGGGTCTGTTCACCGAGTCTGACCTAAATTTTGGTTCTGGAGACTTCCCTTGAATATATTATGACTCCACGAAAGAATCGGATCAATGAAAACAATCTAGAGCCTTCCCTGTGGCCCGTTCGAAATTTTGCTAGAAGGGCCCTAGGGGTAGGTACACAGCCTGCCCGAAAAACTGAGTATGGGTCTGTTCACCGAATCTGACCTAAATTTTGGTTCGGAGACTTCCCTTGAATATATTATGACTCCACGAAAGAATCGGATCAATGAAAACACTCTAGAGCCTTCCCGTCGCCCGTTCGAAATTTTGCTAGAAGGGCCCTAGGGGTAGGTACACAGCGTGCCCGAAAACTAAGTATGGGTCTGTTCACCGAATCTGACCATAATTTTGGTTCTGGAAACTTCCCACGAATATTTTATGACTCCACAAAAGAATCGGATCAATGAAAACACTCTAGAGCCTTCCTGTGGCCCGTTCGAAATTTTGCTATAAGGGCCATAGGGGTAGGTACACAGCGTGCCCGTAAAATGGGTACGGGTCTGTTCACCGAATCTGTCCATAATTTTGGTTCTGGAGACTTCTCTTGATTATTTTATGACTCCACGAAAGAATCGGATCAATGAAAACACTCTAGAGCCTTCCCGTGGCCCGTTCGAAATTTTGCTAGAAGGGCCCTAGGGGTAGGTACACAGCCTTCCCGAAAAACTGAGTATGGGTCTGTTCACTGAATCTGACCATAATTTTGGTTCTGTAGACATCCCTTGAATATATTATGACTCCACAAAAGAATCGGATCAATAAAAATACTCTAGAGCCTTCCCGTGGCCCGTTCTAAATTTTGCTAGAAGGGCCCTAGGGGTAGGTACACAGCATGCCCGAAAAACTGAGTATGGGTCTGTTCACCGAATCTGACCTAAATTTTGGTTCTGGAGACTTCCCTTTAATATATTATGACTCCACGAAAGAATCGGATCAATGAAAACACTCTAGAGCCTTCCCGTGGCCCGTTCGAAATTTTGCTAAAAGGGCCCTAGGGGTAGGTACACAGCCTGCCCGAAAAACTGAGTATGGGTCTGTTCACCGAATCTGACCATAATTTTGGTTCTGGAGACTTCCCTTGAATATATTATGACTCCACAAAAGAATCGGATCAATGAAACACTCTAGAGCCTTCTCATGGCCCGTTCGAAATTTTGCTAGAAGGGCCCTAGGGGTAGGTACACAGCGTGCCCGAAAAACTAAGTATGGGTCCGTTCACCGAATCTGACCTAAATTTTGGTTGTGGAGACTTCCGTTGAATATATTATGACTCCACGAAAGAATCTGATCAATGAAAACAATCTAGAGCCTTCCCTGTGGCCCGTTCGAAATTTTGCTAGAAGGGCCCTAGGGGTAGGTACACAGCCTGCTCTAAAAACTGAGTATGGGTCTGTTCACTGAATCTGACCATAACTTTGGTTCTGGAGACTTCCCTTGAATATATTATGACTCCACGAAAGAATCGGATCAATGAAAACACTTTAGAGCCTTCCCGTCGCCCGTTCGAAATTTTGCTAGAAGGGCCCTAGGGGTAGGTACACAGCGTGCCCGAAAACTAAGTATGGGTCTGTTCACCGAATCCGACCATAATTTTGGTTCTGGAGACTTCCCACGAATATTTTATGACTCCACAAAAGAATCGGATCAATGAAAACACTCTAGAGCCTTCCCATGGCCCGTTCGAAATTTTGCTATAAGGGCCATAGGGGTAGGTACACATCGTGCCCGAAAAATGGGTACGGGTCTGTTCACCGAATCTGTCCATAATTTTCGTTCTGGAGACTTCGCTTGATTATTTTATGACTCCACGAAAGAATCGGATCAATGAAAACACTCTAGAGCCTTCCCGTGGCCCGTTCGAAATTTTGCTAGAAGGGCCCTAGGGGTAGGTACACAGCCTTCCCGAAAAACTGAGTATGGGTCTGTTCACTGAATCTGACCATAATTTTGGTTCTGTAGACTTCCCTTGAATATATTATGACTCCACAAAACAATCGGATCAATGAAAATACTCTAGAGCCTTCCCGTGGCCCGTTCTAAATTTTGCTAGAAGGGCCCTAGGTGTAGGTACACAGCATGCCCGAAAAACTGAGTATGGGTCTGTTCACCGAATCTGACCTAAATTTTTGTTCTGGAGACTTCCCTTGAATATATTATGACTCCACGAAAGAATCGGATCAATGAAAACACTCTAGAGCCTTCCCGTGGCCCGTTCGAAATTTTGCTAAAAGGGCCCTAGGGGTAGGTACACAGCCTTCCCGAAAAACGGAGTATGGGTCTGTTCACTGAATCTGACCATAATTTTGGTTCTGTAGACTTCCCTTGAATATATTATGACTCCACAAAAGAATCGGATGAATGAAAATACTCTAGAGCCTTCCCGTGGCCCGTTCTAAATTTTGCTAGAAGGGCCCTACGGGTAGGTACACAGCATGCCCGAAAAACTGAGTATGGATCTGTTCACCGAATCTGACCTAAATTTTGGTTCTGGAGACTTCCCTTGAATATATTATGACTCCACGAAAGAATCGGATCAATGAAAACACTCTAGAGTCTTCCCGTGGCCCGTTCGAAATTTTGCTAAAAGGGCCCTAGGGGTAGGTACACAGCCTGCCGAAAAACTGAGTATGGGTCTGTTCACCGAATCTGACCATAATTTTGGTTCTGGAGACTTCCCTTGAATATATTATGACTCCACAAAAGAATCGGATCAATGAAACACTCTAGAGCCTTCCCATGGCCCGTTCGAAATTTTGCTAGAAGGGACCTAGGGGTAGGTACACAGCGTGCCCGAAAAACTAAGTATGGGTCTGTTCACCGAATCTGACCTAAATTTTGGTTTTGGAGACTTCCCTTGAATATATTATGTCTCCACGAAAGAATCGGATCAATGAAAACACTCTAGAGCCTTCCCGTCGCCCGTTCGAAATTTTGCTAGAAGGGCCCTAGGGGTAGGTACACAGCGTGCCCGATATCTAAGTATGGGTCTGTTCAACGAATCTGACCATAATTTTGGTTCTAGAGACTTCCCACGATTATTTTATAACTCCACAAATGAATCGGATAAATGAAAACACTCTAGAGCCTTCCCGTGGCCCGTTCGAAATTTTGCTATTAGGGCCATAGGGGTAGGTACACAGCGTGCCCGAAAAATGGGTACGGGTCTGTTCACCGAATCTGTCCATAATTTTGGTTCTGGAGACTTCGCTTGATTAATTTATGACTCCACGAAAGAATTGGATCAATGAAAACACTCTAGAGCCTTCCCGTGGCCCGTTCGAAATTTTGCTAGAAGGGCCCTAGGGGTAGGTACACAACCTTCCCGAAAAACTGAGTATGGGTCTGTTCACTGAATCTGACCATAATTTTGGTTCTGTAGACTTCCCTTGAATATATTATGACTCCACAAAAGAATCAGATCAATGAAAATACTCTAGAGCCTTCCCGTGGCCCGTTCTAAATTTTGCTAAAAGGGCCCTAGGGGTAGGTACACAGCATGCCCGAAAAACTGAGTATGGGTCTGTTAACCGAATCTGACCTAAATTTTGGTTCTGGAGACTTCCCTTGAATATATTATGACTCCACGAAAGAATCGGATCAATGAAAACACTCTAGAGCCTTCCCGTGGCCCGTTCGAAATTTTGCTAAAAGGGCCCTAGGGGTAGGTACACAGCCTGCCCGAAAAACTGAGTATGAGTCTGTTCACCGAATCTGACCATAATTTTGGTTCTGGAGACTTCCCTTGAATATATTATGACTCCACAAAAGAATCGGATCAATGAAACACTCTAGAGCCTTCCCATGGCCCGTTCGAAATTTTGCTAGAAGGGCCCTAGGGGTAGGTACACAGCGTGCCCGAAAAACTGAGTATGGGTCTGTTCACCGAATCTGACCTAAATTTTGGTTCTGGAGTCTTCCCTTAACTATTTTATGACTTCACGAAAGAATCGGATCAATGAAAACACTCTAGAGCCTTCCCGTGGCCCGTTCGAAATTTTGCTAGAAGGGCCCTAGGGGTAGGTACACAGCGTGCCCGAAAAACTAAGTATGGGTCTGTTCACCGAATCTGACCATAATTTTGGTTCTGGAGACTTCCCTTGAATATATTATGACTCCACAAAAGAATCGGATCAATGAAACACTCTAGAGCCTTCCCATGGCCCGTTCGAAATTTTGCTAGAAGGGACCTAGGGGTAGGTACACAGCGTGCCCGAAAAACTAAGTATGGGTCTGTTCACCGAATCTGACCTAAATTTTGGTTTTGGAGACTTCCCTTGAATATATTATGTCTCCACGAAAGAATCGGATCAATGAAAACACTCTAGAGCCTTCCCGTCGCCCGTTCGAAATTTTGCTAGAAGGGCCCTAGGGGTAGGTACACAGCGTGCCCGATATCTAAGTATGGGTCTGTTCACCGTATCTGACCATAATTTTGGTTCTAGAGACTTCCCACGATTATTTTATAACTCCACAAATGAATCGGATAAATGAAAACACTCTAGAGCCTTCCCGTGGCCCGTTCGAAATTTTGCTATTAGGGCCATAGGGGTAGGTACACAGCGTGCCCGAAAAATGGGTACGGGTCTGTTCACCGAATCTGTCCATAATTTTGGTTCTGGAGACTTCGCTTGATTATTTTATGACTCCACGAAAGAATTGGATCAATGAAAACACTCTAGAGCCTTCCCGTGGCCCGTTCGAAATTTTGCTAGAAGGGCCCTAGGGGTAGGTACACAGCCTTCCCGAAAAACTGAGTATGGGTCTGTTCACTGAATCTGACCATAATTTTGGTTCTGTAGACTTCCCTTGAATATATTATGACTCCACAAAAGAATCAGATCAATGAAAATACTCTAGAGCCTTCCCGTGGCCCGTTCTAAATTTTGCTAAAAGGGCCCTAGGGGTAGGTACACAGCATGCCCGAAAAACTGAGTATGGGTCTGTTAACCGAATCTGACCTAAATTTTGGTTCTGGAGACTTCCCTTGAATATATTATGACTCCACGAAAGAATTGGATCAATGAAAACACTCTAGAGCCTTCCCGTGGCCCGTTCGAAATTTTGCTAAAAGGGCCCTAGGGGTAGGTACACAGCCTGCCCGAAAAACTGAGTATGGGTCTGTTCACCGAATCTGACCATAATTTTGGTTCTGGAGACTTCCCTTGAATATATTATGACTCCACAAAAGAATCGGATCAATGAAACACTCTAGAGCCTTCTCATGGCCCGTTCGAAATTTTGCTAGAAGGGCCCTAGGGGTAGGTACACAGCGTGCCCGAAAAACTAAGTATGGGTCCGTTCACCGAATCTGACCTAAATTTTGGTTGTGGAGACTTCCGTTGAATATATTATGACTCCACGAAAGAATCTGATCAATGAAAACAATCTAGAGCCTTCCCTGTGGCCCGTTCGAAATTTTGCTAGAAGGGCCCTAGGGGTAGGTACACAGCCTGCTCTAAAAACTGAGTATGGGTCTGTTCACTGAATCTGACCATAACTTTGGTTCTGGAGACTTCCCTTGAATATATTATGACTCCACGAAAGAATCGGATCAATGAAAACACTTTAGAGCCTTCCCGTCGCCCGTTCGAAATTTTGCTAGAAGGGCCCTAGGGGTAGGTACACAGCGTGCCCGAAAACTAAGTATGGGTCTGTTCACCGAATCCGACCATAATTTTGGTTCTGGAGACTTCCCACGAATATTTTATGACTCCACAAAAGAATCGGATCAATGAAAACACTCTAGAGCCTTCCCGTGGCCCGTTCGAAATTTTGCTATAAGGGCCATAGGGGTAGGTACACATCGTGCCCGAAAAATGGGTACGGGTCTGTTCACCGAATCTGTCCATAATTTTCGTTCTGGAGACTTCGCTTGATTATTTTATGACTCCACGAAAGAATCGGATCAATGAAAACACTCTAGAGCCTTCCCGTGGCCCGTTCGAAATTTTGCTAGAAGGGCCCTAGGGGTAGGTACACAGCCTTCCCGAAAAACTGAGTATGGGTCTGTTCACTGAATCTGACCATAATTTTGGTTCTGTAGACTTCCCTTGAATATATTATGACTCCACAAAACAATCGGATCAATGAAAATACTCTAGAGCCTTCCCGTGGCCCGTTCTAAATTTTGCTAGAAGGGCCCTAGGTGTAGGTACACAGCATGCCCGAAAAACTGAGTATGGATCTGTTCACCGAATCTGACCTAAATTTTGGTTCTGGAGACTTCCCTTGAATATATTATGACTCCACGAAAGAATCGGATCAATGAAAACACTCTAGAGTCTTCCCGTGGCCCGTTCGAAATTTTGCTAAAAGGGCCCTAGGGGTAGGTACACAGCCTGCCGAAAAACTGAGTATGGGTCTGTTCACCGAATCTGACCATAATTTTGGTTCTGGAGACTTCCCTTGAATATATTATGACTCCACAAAAGAATCGGATCAATGAAACACTCTAGAGCCTTCCCATGGCCCGTTCGAAATTTTGCTAGAAGGGACCTAGGGGTAGGTACACAGCGTGCCCGAAAAACTAAGTATGGGTCTGTTCACCGAATCTGACCTAAATTTTGGTTTTGGAGACTTCCCTTGAATATATTATGTCTCCACGAAAGAATCGGATCAATGAAAACACTCTAGAGCCTTCCCGTCGCCCGTTCGAAATTTTGCTAGAAGGGCCCTAGGGGTAGGTACACAGCGTGCCCGATATCTAAGTATGGGTCTGTTCAACGAATCTGACCATAATTTTGGTTCTAGAGACTTCCCACGATTATTTTATAACTCCACAAATGAATCGGATAAATGAAAACACTCTAGAGCCTTCCCGTGGCCCGTTCGAAATTTTGCTATTAGGGCCATAGGGGTAGGTACACAGCGTGCCCGAAAAATGGGTACGGGTCTGTTCACCGAATCTGTCCATAATTTTGGTTCTGGAGACTTCGCTTGATTAATTTATGACTCCACGAAAGAATTGGATCAATGAAAACACTCTAGAGCCTTCCCGTGGCCCGTTCGAAATTTTGCTAGAAGGGCCCTAGGGGTAGGTACACAACCTTCCCGAAAAACTGAGTATGGGTCTGTTCACTGAATCTGACCATAATTTTGGTTCTGTAGACTTCACTTGAATATATTATGACTCCACAAAAGAATCAGATCAATGAAAATACTCTAGAGCCTTCCCGTGGCCCGTTCTAAATTTTGCTAAAAGGGCCCTAGGGGTAGGTACACAGCATGCCCGAAAAACTGAGTATGGGTCTGTTAACCGAATCTGACCTAAATTTTGGTTCTGGAGACTTCCCTTGAATATATTATGACTCCACGAAAGAATCGGATCAATGAAAACACTCTAGAGCCTTCCCGTGGCCCGTTCGAAATTTTGCTAAAAGGGCCCTAGGGGTAGGTACACAGCCTGCCCGAAAAACTGAGTATGAGTCTGTTCACCGAATCTGACCATAATTTTGGTTCTGGAGACTTCCCTTGAATATATTATGACTCCACAAAAGAATCGGATCAATGAAACACTCTAGAGCCTTCCCATGGCCCGTTCGAAATTTTGCTAGAAGGGCCCTAGGGGTAGGTACACAGCGTGCCCGAAAAACTGAGTATGGGTCTGTTCACCGAATCTGACCTAAATTTTGGTTCTGGAGTCTTCCCTTAACTATTTTATGACTTCACGAAAGAATCGGATCAATGAAAACACTCTAGAGCCTTCCCGTGGCCCGTTCGAAATTTTGCTAGAAGGGCCCTAGGGGTAGGTACACAGCGTGCCCGAAAAACTAAGTATGGGTCTGTTCACCGAATCTGACCATAATTTTGGTTCTGGAGACTTCCCTTGAATATATTATGACTCCACAAAAGAATCGGATCAATGAAACACTCTAGAGCCTTCCCATGGCCCGTTCGAAATTTTGCTAGAAGGGACCTAGGGGTAGGTACACAGCGTGCCCGAAAAACTAAGTATGGGTCTGTTCACCGAATCTGACCTAAATTTTGGTTTTGGAGACTTCCCTTGAATATATTATGTCTCCACGAAAGAATCGGATCAATGAAAACACTCTAGAGCCTTCCCGTCGCCCGTTCGAAATTTTGCTAGAAGGGCCCTAGGGGTAGGTACACAGCGTGCCCGATATCTAAGTATGGGTCTGTTCACCGTATCTGACCATAATTTTGGTTCTAGAGACTTCCCACGATTATTTTATAACTCCACAAATGAATCGGATAAATGAAAACACTCTAGAGCCTTCCCGTGGCCCGTTCGAAATTTTGCTATTAGGGCCATAGGGGTAGGTACACAGCGTGCCCGAAAAATGGGTACGGGTCTGTTCACCGAATCTGTCCATAATTTTGGTTCTGGAGACTTCGCTTGATTATTTTATGACTCCACGAAAGAATTGGATCAATGAAAACACTCTAGAGCCTTCCCGTGGCCCGTTCGAAATTTTGCTAGAAGGGCCCTAGGGGTAGGTACACAGCCTTCCCGAAAAACTGAGTATGGGTCTGTTCACTGAATCTGACCATAATTTTGGTTCTGTAGACTTCCCTTGAATATATTATGACTCCACAAAAGAATCAGATCAATGAAAATACTCTAGAGCCTTCCCGTGGCCCGTTCTAAATTTTGCTAAAAGGGCCCTAGGGGTAGGTACACAGCATGCCCGAAAAACTGAGTATGGGTCTGTTAACCGAATCTGACCTAAATTTTGGTTCTGGAGACTTCCCTTGAATATATTATGACTCCACGAAAGAATTGGATCAATGAAAACACTCTAGAGCCTTCCCGTGGCCCGTTCGAAATTTTGCTAAAAGGGCCCTAGGGGTAGGTACACAGCCTGCCCGAAAAACTGAGTGTGAGTCTGTTCACCGAATCTGACCATAATTTTGGTTCTGGAGACTTCCCTTGAATATATTATGACTCCACAAAAGAATCGGATCAATGAAACACTCTAGAGCCTTCCCATGGCCCGTTCGAAATTTTGCTAGAAGGGCCCTAGGGGTAGGTACACAGCGTGCCCGAAAAACTGAGTATGGGTCTGTTCACCGAATCTGACCTAAATTTTGGTTCTGGAGTCTTCCCTTAACTATTTTATGACTTCACGAAAGAATCGGATCAATGAAAACACTCTAGAGCCTTCCCGTGGCGCGTTCGAAATTTTGCTAGAAGGGCCCTAGGGGTAGGTACACAGCGTGCCCGAAAAATGGGTACGGGACTGTTCACCGAATCTGTCCATAATTTTGGTTCTGGAGACTTCGTTTGATTATTTTATGACTCCACGAAAGAATCGGATCAATGAAAACACTCTAGAGCCTTCCCGTGGCCCGTTCGAAATTTTGCTAGACGGGCCCTAGGGGTAGGTACACAGCGTGCCCGAAAAACTAAGTATGGGTTTGTTCACCGAATCTGACCATAATTTTGGTTCTGGAGACTTCCCACGAATATTTTATGACTCAACAAAAGAATCGGATCAATGAAACCACTCTAGAGCCTTCCCGTGGCCCGTTCGAAATTTTACTAGAAGGGCTATAGGGGTAGGTACACAGCGTGCCCGAAAAATGGGTACGGGTCTGTTCACCGAATCTGTCCATAATTTTGGTTCTGGAGACTTCTCTTGATTATTTTATGACTCCACGAAAGAATCGGATCAATGAAAACACTCTAGAGCCTTCTCGTGGCCCGTTCGAAATTTTGCTCGAAGGGCCCTTGGGGTAGGTACACAGCGTGCCCGAAAAACTAAGTATGGGTCTGTTCACCGAATCTAACCATAATTTTTGTTCTGGAGACTTCCCACGAATATTTTATGACTCCACAAAAGAAGATCAATGAAAACACTCTAGAGCCTTCCCGTGGCCCGTTCGAAGTTTTGCTAGAAGGGCCATAGGGGTAGGTACTCAGTGTGCCCGAAAAATGGGTACGGGTCTGTTCACCGAATCTGTCCATAATTTTGGTTCTGGAGACTTCTCTTGATTATTTTCTGACTCCACAAAAGAATCGGATCAATGAAAACACTCTAGAGCCTTCCCGTGGCCCGTTCGAAATTTTGCTAGAAGGGCCCTAGGGGTAGGTACACAGCGTGCCCGAAAAACTGAGTAATGAGTATGGGCCTGTTCACCGAATCTGACCATAGTTTTGGTTCTGGAGACTTCCCTTGAATATATTATGACTCCACAAAAGAATCGGATCAATGAAACACTCTAGAGCCTTCCCATGGCCCGTTCGAAATTTTGCTAAAAGGGCCCTAGGGGTAGGTACACAGCGTGCCCGAAAAACTGAGTATGGGTCTGTTCACCGAATCTGACCTAAATTTTGGTTCTGGAGACTTCCCTTGAATATATTATGACTCCACGAAAGAATCAGATCAATGAAAACAATCTAGAGCCTTCCCTGTGGCCCGTTTGAAATTTTGCTAGAAGGGCCCTAGGGGTAGGTACACAGCCTGCCCGAAAAACTGAGTATGGGTCTGTTTACCGAATGTGACCATAATTTTGGTTCTGGAGACTCCCCTTGAATATATTATGACTCCACAAAAGAATCGGATCAATGAAACACTCTAGAGCCTTCCCATGGCCCGTTCGAAATTTTGCTAGAAGGGCCCTAGGGGTAGGTACACAGCGTGCCCGAAAAACTGAGTATGGGTCTGTTCACCGAATCTGACCTAAATTTTGGTTCTGGAGTCTTCCCTTAACTATTTTATGACTTCACGAAAGAATCGGATCAATGAAAACACTCTAGAGCCTTCCCGTGGCGCGTTCGAAATTTTGCTAGAAGGGCCCTAGGGGTAGGTACACAGCGTGCCCGAAAAATGGGTACGGGACTGTTCACCGAATCTGTCCATAATTTTGGTTCTGGAGACTTCGTTTGATTATTTTATGACTCCACGAAAGAATCGGATCAATGAAAACACTCTAGAGCCTTCCCGTGGCCCGTTCGAAATTTTGCTAGACGGGCCCTAGGGGTAGGTACACAGCGTGCCCGAAAAACTAAGTATGGGTTTGTTCACCGAATCTGACCATAATTTTGGTTCTGGAGACTTCCCACGAATATTTTATGACTCAACAAAAGAATCGGATCAATGAAACCACTCTAGAGCCTTCCCGTGGCCCGTTCGAAATTTTACTAGAAGGGCTATAGGGGTAGGTACACAGCGTGCCCGAAAAATGGGTACGGGTCTGTTCACCGAATCTGTCCATAATTTTGGTTCTGGAGACTTCTCTTGATTATTTTATGACTCCACGAAAGAATCGGATCAATGAAAACACTCTAGAGCCTTCTCGTGGCCCGTTCGAAATTTTGCTCGAAGGGCCCTTGGGGTAGGTACACAGCGTGCCCGAAAAACTAAGTATGGGTCTGTTCACCGAATCTAACCATAATTTTTGTTCTGGAGACTTCCCACGAATATTTTATGACTCCACAAAAGAAGATCAATGAAAACACTCTAGAGCCTTCCCGTGGCCCGTTCGAAGTTTTGCTAGAAGGGCCATAGGGGTAGGTACTCAGTGTGCCCGAAAAATGGGTACGGGTCTGTTCACCGAATCTGTCCATAATTTTGGTTCTGGAGACTTCTCTTGATTATTTTCTGACTCCACAAAAGAATCGGATCAATGAAAACACTCTAGAGCCTTCCCGTGGCCCGTTCGAAATTTTGCTAGAAGGGCCCTAGGGGTAGGTACACAGCGTGCCCGAAAAACTGAGTAATGAGTATGGGCCTGTTCACCGAATCTGACCATAGTTTTGGTTCTGGAGACTTCCCTTGAATATATTATGACTCCACAAAAGAATCGGATCAATGAAACACTCTAGAGCCTTCCCATGGCCCGTTCGAAATTTTGCTAAAAGGGCCCTAGGGGTAGGTACACAGCGTGCCCGAAAAACTGAGTATGGGTCTGTTCACCGAATCTGACCTAAATTTTGGTTCTGGAGACTTCCCTTGAATATATTATGACTCCACGAAAGAATCAGATCAATGAAAACAATCTAGAGCCTTCCCTGTGGCCCGTTTGAAATTTTGCTAGAAGGGCCCTAGGGGTAGGTACACAGCCTGCCCGAAAAACTGAGTATGGGTCTGTTTACCGAATGTGACCATAATTTTGGTTCTGGAGACTCCCCTTGAATATATTATGACTCCACAAAAGAATCGGATCAATGAAACACTCTAGAGCCTTCCCATGGCCCGTTCGAAATTTTGCTAGAAGGGCCCTAGGGGTAGGTACACAGCGTGCCCGAAAAACTGAGTATGGGTCTGTTCACCGAATCTGACCTAAATTTTGGTTCTGGAGTCTTCCCTTAACTATTTTATGACTTCACGAAAGAATCGGATCAATGAAAACACTCTAGAGCCTTCCCGTGGCCCGTTCGAAATTTTGCTAGAAGGGCCCTAGGGGTAGGTACACAGCGTGCCCGAAAAACTAAGTATGGGTCTGTTCACCGAATCTGACCATAATTTTGGTTCTGGAGACTTCCCTTGAATATATTATGACTCCACAAAAGAATCGGATCAATGAAACACTCTAGAGCCTTCCCATGGCCCGTTCGAAATTTTGCTAGAAGGGACCTAGGGGTAGGTACACAGCGTGCCCGAAAAACTAAGTATGGGTCTGTTCACCGAATCTGACCTAAATTTTGGTTTTGGAGACTTCCCTTGAATATATTATGTCTCCACGAAAGAATCGGATCAATGAAAACACTCTAGAGCCTTCCCGTCGCCCGTTCGAAATTTTGCTAGAAGGGCCCTAGGGGTAGGTACACAGCGTGCCCGATATCTAAGTATGGGTCTGTTCACCGTATCTGACCATAATTTTGGTTCTAGAGACTTCCCACGATTATTTTATAACTCCACAAATGAATCGGATAAATGAAAACACTCTAGAGCCTTCCCGTGGCCCGTTCGAAATTTTGCTATTAGGGCCATAGGGGTAGGTACACAGCGTGCCCGAAAAATGGGTACGGGTCTGTTCACCGAATCTGTCCATAATTTTGGTTCTGGAGACTTCGCTTGATTATTTTATGACTCCACGAAAGAATTGGATCAATGAAAACACTCTAGAGCCTTCCCGTGGCCCGTTCGAAATTTTGCTAGAAGGGCCCTAGGGGTAGGTACACAGCCTTCCCGAAAAACTGAGTATGGGTCTGTTCACTGAATCTGACCATAATTTTGGTTCTGTAGACTTCCCTTGAATATATTATGACTCCACAAAAGAATCAGATCAATGAAAATACTCTAGAGCCTTCCCGTGGCCCGTTCTAAATTTTGCTAAAAGGGCCCTAGGGGTAGGTACACAGCATGCCCGAAAAACTGAGTATGGGTCTGTTAACCGAATCTGACCTAAATTTTGGTTCTGGAGACTTCCCTTGAATATATTATGACTCCACGAAAGAATCGGATCAATGAAAACACTCTAGAGCCTTCCCGTGGCCCGTTCGAAATTTTGCTAAAAGGGCCCTAGGGGTAGGTACACAGCCTGCCCGAAAAACTGAGTATGAGTCTGTTCACCGAATCTGACCATAATTTTGGTTCTGGAGACTTCCCTTGAATATATTATGACTCCACAAAAGAATCGGATCAATGAAACACTCTAGAGCCTTCCCATGGCCCGTTCGAAATTTTGCTAGAAGGGCCCTAGGGGTAGGTACACAGCGTGCCCGAAAAACTGAGTATGGGTCTGTTCACCGAATCTGACCTAAATTTTGGTTCTGGAGTCTTCCCTTAACTATTTTATGACTTCACGAAAGAATCGGATCAATGAAAACACTCTAGAGCCTTCCCGTGGCCCGTTCGAAATTTTGCTAGAAGGGCCCTAGGGGTAGGTACACAGCCTGCCCGAAAAACTAAGTATGGGTCTGTTCACCGAAAATGACCATAATTTTGGTTCTGGAGACTTGCCACGAATATTTTATGACTCCACAAAAGAAGCGGATCAATGAAAACACTCTAGAGCCTTCCCGTGGCCCGTTCGAATTTTGCTAGAAGGGCCCTAGGGGTAGGTACACAGCGTGCCCGAAAAATGGGTACGGGACTGTTCACCGAATCTGTCCATAATTTTGGTTCTGGAGACTTCGTTTGATTATTTTATGACTCCACGAAAGAATCGGATCAATGAAAACACTCTAGAGCCTTCCCGTGGCCCGTTCGAAATTTTGCTAGACGGGCCCTAGGGGTAGGTACACAGCGTGCCCGAAAAACTAAGTATGGGTTTGTTCACCGAATCTGACCATAATTTTGGTTCTGGAGACTTCCCACGAATATTTTATGACTCAACAAAAGAATCGGATCAATGAAAACACTCTAGAGCCTTCCCGTGGCCCGTTCGAAATTTTACTAGAAGGGCCATAGGGGTAGGTACACAGCGTGCCCGAAAAATGGGTACGGGTCTGTTCACCGAATCTGTCCATAATTTTGGTTCTGGAGACTTCTCTTGATTATTTTATGACTCCACGAAAGAATCGGATCAATGAAAACACTCTAGAGCCTTCTCGTGGCCCGTTCGAAATTTTGCTCGAAGGGCCCTTGGGGTAGGTACACAGCGTGCCCGAAAAACTAAGTATGGGTCTGTTCACCGAATATAACCATAATTTTTGTTCTGGAGACTTCCCACGAATATTTTATGACTCCACAAAAGAAGATCAATGAAAACACTCTAGAGCCTTCCCGTGGCCCGTTCGAAGTTTTGCTAGAAGGGCCATTGGGGTAGGTACTCAGTGTGCCCGAAAAATGGGTACGGGTCTGTTCACCGAATCTGTCCATAATTTTGGTTCTGGAGACTTCTCTTGATTATTTTCTGACTCCACGAAAGAATCGGATCAATGAAAACACTCTAGAGCCTTCCCGTGGCCCGTTCGAAATTTTGCTAGAAGGGCCCTAGGGGTAGGTACACAGCGTGCCCGAAAAACTGAGTAATGAGTATGGGCCTGTTCACCGAATCTGACCATAGTTTTGGTTCTGGAGACTTCCCTTGAATATATTATGACTCCACAAAAGAATCGGATCAATGAAACACTCTAGAGCCTTCCCATGGCCCGTTCGAAATTTTGCTAAAAGGGCCCTAGGGGTAGGTACACAGCGTGCCCGAAAAACTGAGTATGGGTCTGTTCACCGAATCTGACCTAAATTTTGGTTCTGGAGACTTCCCTTGAATATATTATGACTCCACGAAAGAATCAGATCAATGAAAACAATCTAGAGCCTTCCCTGTGGCCCGTTTGAAATTTTGCTATAAGGGCCCTAGGGGTAGGTACACAGCCTGCCCGAAAAACTGAGTATGGGTCTGTTTACCGAATGTGACCATAATTTTGGTTCTGGAGACTCCCCTTGAATATATTATGACTCCACAAAAGAATCGAATCAATGAAACACTCTAGAGCCTTCCCATGGCCCGTTCGAAATTTTGCTAGAAGGGCCCTAGGGGTAGGTACACAACGTGCCTGAAAAACTGAGTATGGGTCTGTTCACCGAATCTGACCTAAATTTTGGTTCTGGAGACTTCCCACGAATATTTTATGACTCCACGAAAGAATCGGATCAATGAAAACAATCTAGAGCCTTCCCTGTGGCCCGTTCGAAATTTTGCTAGAAGGGCCCTAGGGGTAGGGACACAGCCTGCCCGAAAAACTGAGTATGGGTGTGTTCACCGAATCTGACCATAATTTTGGTTCTGGAGACTTCCCTTGAATATATTATGACTCCACGAAAGAATCGGATCAATGAATGTACTCTAGCGCCTTCACGTGGCCCGTTCGAAATTTTGCTAGAAGGGCCCCAAGGGTAGGTACAAAGCGTGCCCGAAAAACTGAGTATGGGTCTGTTCACCGAATCTGACCTAAATTTTGGTTCTGGAGTCTTCCCTTGACTATTTTATGACTTCACAAAAGAATCGGATCAATGAAAACACTCTAGAGCCTTCCCGTGGCCCATTCGAAATTTTGCTAGAAGGGCCCTAGGGGTAGGTACACAGCCTGCTCTAAAAACTGAGTATGGGTCTGTTCACCGAATCTGACCATAATTTTGGTTCTGGAGACTTCCCTTGAATATATTATAACTCCACGAAAGAATCGGATCAATGAAAACACTCTAGAGCCTTCCCATGGCCCGTTCGAAATTTTGCTAGAAGGGCCCTAGGGGTAGGTACACAGCGTGCCCGAAAAACTAAGTATGGGTCTGTTCACCGAATCTGACCATAATTTTGGTTCTGGAGACTTCCCACGAATATTTTATGACTCCAAAAAAGAATCGGATCAATGTAAACACTCTAGAGCCTTCCCGTGGCCCGTTCGAAATTTTACTAGAAGGGCCCTAGGGGTAGGCACACAGTGTGCCCGAAAAATGGGTACGGGTCTGTTCACCGAATCTGTCTATAATTTTGGTTCTGGAGACTTCGCTTGATTATTTTATGACTCCACGAAAGAATCGGATCAATGAAAACACTCTAGAGCCTTCCCGTGGCCCGTTCGAAATTTTGCTAGAAGGGCCCTAGGGGTAGGTACACAGCCTTCCCGAAAAACTGAGTATGGGTCTTTTCACCGAATCTGACCATAATTTTGGTTCTGGAGACTTCCCTTGAATATATTATGACTCCACAAAAGAATCGGATCAATGAAAATACTCTAGAGCCTTCCCGTGGCCCGTTCGAAATTTTGCTAGAAGGGCCCTAGGGGTAGGTACACAGCGTGCCCGAAAAACTGAGTATGGGTCTGTTCACCGAATCTGACCTAAATTTTGGTTCTGGAGACTTCCCTTGAATATATTTTGACTCCACGAAAGAATCGGATCAATGAAAACAATCTAGAGGCTTCCCTGTGGCCCGTTCGAAATTTTGCTAGAAGGGCCCTAAGGGTAGGTACACAGCCTGCCCAAAAAACTGAGTATGGGTCTGTTCACCGAATCTGACCATAATTTTGGTTCTGGAGACTTCCCTTGAATATATTATGACTCCACGAAAGAATCGGATCAATGAAAGTACTCTAGAGCCTTCACGTAGCCCGTTCGAAATTTTGCTAGAAGGGCCCCAAGGGTAGGTACAAAGCGTGCCCGAAAAACTGAGTATGGGTCTGTTCACCGAATCTGACCTAAATTTTGGTTCTGGAGTCTTCCCTTGACTATTTTATGACTTCACGAAAGAATCGGATCAATGAAAACACTCTAGAGCCTTCCCGTGGCCCATTCGAAATTTTTCTAGAAGGGCCCTAGGGGTAGGTACACAGCCTGCTCTAAAAACTGAGTATGGGTCTATTCACCGAATCTGACCATAATTTTGGTTCTGGAGACTTCCCTTGAATATATTATGACTCCACGAAAGAATTGGATCAATGAAAACACTCTAGAGCCTTCCCATGGCCCGTTCGAAATTTTGCTAGAAGGGCCCTAGGGGTAGGTACACAGCGTGCCCGAAAAACTAAGTATGGGTCTGTTCACCGAATCTGACCATAATTTTGGTTCTGGAGACTTCCCACGAATATTTTATGACTCCACAAAAGAATCGGATCAATGTAAACACTCTAGAGCCTTCCCGTGGCCGTTCGAAATTTTGCTAAAAGGGCCCTAGGGGTAGGTACACAGCGTGCCCGAAAAATGGGTACGGGTCTGTTCACCGAATCTGTCCATAATTTTGGTTCTGGAGACTTCGCTTGATTATTTTATGACTCCACGAAAGAATCGGATCAATGAAAACACTCTAGAGCCTTCCCGTGGCCCGTTCGAAATTTTGCTAGAAGGGCCCTAGGGGTAGGTACACAGCGTGCCCGAAAAACTAAGTATGGGTCTGTTCACCGAATCTGACCATAATTTTGGTTCTGGAGACTTCCCACGAATATTTTATGACTCCACAAAAGAATCGGATCAATGTAAACACTCTAGAGCCTTCCCGTGGCCCGTTCGAAATTTTACTAGAAGGGCCCTAGGGGTAGGTACACAGTGTGCCCGAAAAATGGGTACGGGTCTGTTCACCGAATCTGTCCATAATTTTGGTTCTGGAGACTTCGCTTCATTATTTTATGACTCCACGAAAGAATCGGATCAATGAAAACACTCTAAAGCCTTCCGGTGGCCCGTTCGAAATTTTGCTAGAAGGGCCCTAGGGGTAGGTACACAGCCTTCCCGAAAAACTGAGTATGGGTCTTTTCACCAAATCTGACCATAATTTTCGTTCTGGAGACTTCCCTTGAATATATTATGACTCCACAAAAGAATCGGATCAATGAAAATACTCTAGAGCCTTCCCGTGGCCCGTTCGAAATTTTGCTAAAAGGGCCCTAGGGGTAGGTACACAGCCTTCCCGAAAAACTGAGTATGAGTCTTTTCACCGAATCTGACCATAATTTTGGTTCTGGAGACTTCCCTTGAATATATTATGACTCCACGAAAGAATCGGATCAATGAAAGTACTCTAGAGCCTTCACGTGGCCCGTTCGAAATTTTGCTAGAAGGGCCCCAAGGGTAGGTACAAAGCGTGCCCGAAAAACTGAGTATGGGTCTGTTCACCGAATCTGACCTTAATTTTGGTTCTGGAGACTTCCCTTGAATATATTATGACTCCACAAAAGAATCGGATCAATGAAAATACTCTAGAGCCTTCCCGTGGCCCGTTCGAAATTTTGCTAGAAGGGCCCTAGGGGTAGGTACACAGCGTGCCCGAAAAACTAAGTATGGGTCTGTTCACCGAATCTGACCATAATTTTGGTTCTGGAGACTTCCCACGAATATTTTATGACTCCACAAAAGAATCGGATCAATGTAAACACTCTAGAGCCTTCCCGTGGCCCGTTCGAAATTTTACTAGAAGGGCCCTAGGGGTAGGTACACAGTGTGCCCGAAAAATGGGTACGGGTCTGTTCACCGAATCTGTCCATAATTTTGGTTCTGGAGACTTCGCTTCATTATTTTATGACTCCACGAAAGAATCGGATCAATGAAAACACTCTAAAGCCTTCCGGTGGCCCGTTCGAAATTTTGCTAGAAGGGCCCTAGGGGTAGGTACACAGCCTTCCCGAAAAACTGAGTATGGGTCTTTTCACCAAATCTGACCATAATTTTCGTTCTGGAGACTTCCCTTGAATATATTATGACTCCACAAAAGAATCGGATCAATGAAAATACTCTAGAGCCTTCCCGTGGCCCGTTCGAAATTTTGCTAAAAGGGCCCTAGGGGTAGGTACACAGCCTTCCCGAAAAACTGAGTATGAGTCTTTTCACCGAATCTGACCATAATTTTGGTTCTGGAGACTTCCCTTGAATATATTATGACTCCACGAAAGAATCGGATCAATGAAAGTACTCTAGAGCCTTCACGTGGCCCGTTCGAAATTTTGCTAGAAGGGCCCCAAGGGTAGGTACAAAGCGTGCCCGAAAAACTGAGTATGGGTCTGTTCACCGAATCTGACCTTAATTTTGGTTCTGGAGACTTCCCTTGAATATATTATGACTCCACAAAAGAATCGGATCAATGAAAATACTCTAGAGCCTTCCCGTGGCCCGTTCGAAATTTTGCTAGAAGGGCCCTAGGGGTAGGTACACAGCGTGCCCGAAAAACTGAGTATGGGTCTGTTCACCGAATCTGACCTAAATTTTGGTTCTGGTGACTTCCCTTGAATATATTATGACTCCACAAAAGAATCGGATCAATGAAAACAATCTAGAGCCTTCCCTGTGGCCCGTTCGAAATTTTGCTATAAGGGCCCTAGGGGTAGGTACACAGCCTGCCCGAAAAACTGAGTATGGGTCTGTTCACCGAATCTGACCATAATTTTGGTTCTGGAGACTTCCCTTTAATATATTATGACTCCACGAAAGAATCGGATCAATGAAAATACTCTAGAGCCTTCACGTGGCCCGTTCGAAATTTTGCTAGAAGGGCCCCAGGGGTAGGTACAAAGCGTGCCCGAAAAACTGAGTATGGGTCTGTTCACCGAATCTGACCTAAATTTTTGTTCTGGAGTCTTCCCTTGACTATTTTATGACTTAACGAAAGAATCGGATCAATGAAAACACTCTAGAGCCTTCCAGTGGCCCATTCGAAATTTTGCTAGAAGGGCCCTAGGGGTAGGTACACAGCCTGCTCTAAAAACTGAGTATGGGTCTGTTCACCGAATCTGACCATAATTTTGGTTCTGGAGACTTCCCTTGAATATATTATGACTCCACGAAAGAATCGGATCAATGAAAACACTCTAGAGCCTTCCCGTCGCCCGTTCAAAATTTTGCTAGAAGGGCCCTAGGTGTAGGTACACAACGTGCCCGAAAACTAAGTATGGGTCTGTTCACCGAATCTGACCATAATTTTGGTTCTGGAGACTTCCCGCGAATATTTTATGACTCCACAAAAGAATCGGATCAATGAAAACACTCTAGAGCCTTCCCGTGGCCCGTTCGAATTTTTGCTATAAGGGCCCTAGGGGTAGGTACACAGCCTTCCCGAAAAACTGAGTATGGGTCTGTTCACTGAATCTGACCATAATTTTGGTTCTGTAGACTTCCCTTGAATATATTATGACTCCACAAAAGAATCGGATCAATGAAAATACTCTAGAGCCTTCCCGTGGCCCGTTCTAAATTTTGCTAGAAGGGCCCTAGGGGTAGGTACACAGCCTGCCCGAAAAACTGAGTATGGGTCTGTTTACCGAATCTGACCATAATTTTGGTTCTGGAGACTTCCCTTGAATATATTATGACTCCACAAAAGAATCGGATCAATGAAACACTCTAGAGCCTTCCCATGGCCCGTTCGAAATTTTGCTAGAAGGGCCCTAGGGGTAGGTACACAGCGTGCCCGAAAAACTAAGTATGGGTCTGTTCACCGAATCTGACCTAAATTTTGGTTCTGGAGACTTCCCTTGAATATATTATGACTCCACGAAAGAATCGGATCAATGAAAACAATCTAGAGCCTCCCCTGTGGCCCGTTCGAAATTTTGCTAGAAGGGCCCTATGGGTAGGTACACAGCCTGCTCTAAAAACTGAGTATGGGTCTGTTCACCGAATCTGACCATAATTTTGGTTCTGGAGACTTCCCTTGAATATATTATGACTCCACGAAAGAATCGGATCAATGAAAACACTCTAGAGCCTTCCCGTGGCCCGTTCGAAATTTTGCTAGAAGGGCCCTAGGGGTAGGTACACAGCGTGCCCGAAAAACTAAGTATGGGTCTGTTCACCGAATATGACCATAATTTTGGTTCTGGAGACTTCCCCGAATATTTTATGACTCCACAAAAGAACCGGATCAATGAAAACACTCTAGAGCCTTCCCGTGGCCCGTTCGAAATTTTGCTAGAAGGGCCCTAGGGGTAGGTACACAGCGTGCCCGAAAAACTGAGTATGAGTCTGTTCACCGAATCTGACCATAATTTTGGTTCTGGAGACTTCCCTTGAATATATTATGACTCCACGAAAGAATCGGATCAATGAAAACACTCTAGAGCCTTTCCTGTGGCCCGTTCGAAATTTTGCTAGAAGGGCCCTAGTGGTAGGTACACAACCTGCCCGAAAAACTGAGTATGGGTCTGTACACCGAATCTGACCTTAGTTTTGGTTCTGGAGACTTCCCTTCAATATATTATGACTCCACGAAAGAATCGGATCAATGAAAACACTCTAGAGCCTTCCCGTGGCCCGTTCGAAATTTTGCTAGAAGGGCCCTAGGGGTAGGTACACAGCGTGCCCGAAAAACTAAGTATGGGTCTGTTCACCGAATCTGACCATAATTTTGGTTCTGGAGACTTCCCACGAATATTTTATGAATCAACAAAAGAATCGGATCAATGAAAACACTCTAGAGCCTTCCCGTGGCCCGTTCGAAATTTTGCTAGAAGGGCCATAGGGGTAGGTACACAGCGTGCCCGAAAAATGGGTACGGGTCTGTTCACCGAATCTGTCCATAATTTTGGTTCTGGAGACTTCTCTTGAATATATTATGACTCCATAAAGAATCGGATCAATGAAAACACTCTAGAGCCTTCCCGTGGCCCGTTTGAAATTTTGCTAGAAGGGCCCTAGGGGTACGTACACAGCGTGCCCGAAAAACTAAGTATGGGTCTGTTCACCGAATCTGACCATAATTTTGGTTCTGGAGACTTCCCACGAATATTTTATGACTCAACAAAAGAATCGGATCAATGAAAACACTCTAGAGCCTTCCCGTGGCCCGTTCGAAATTTTGCTAGAAGGGCCATAGGGGTAGGTACACAGCGTGCCCGAAAAATGGGTAAAGGTCTGTTCACCGAATCTGTCCATAATTTTGGTTCTGGAGACTTCGCTTGATTATTTTATGACTCCACGAAAGAATCGGATCAATGAAAACACTCTAGAGCCTTCCCGTGGCCCGTTCGAAATTTTGCTAGAAGGGCCCTAGGGGTAGGTGTACAGCGTGCCCGAAAAACTAAGTATGGGTCTGTTCACCGAATCTGACCATAATTTTGGTTCTGGAGACTTCCCTTGAATATATTATGACTCCACAAAAGAATCGGATCAATGAAACACTCTAGAGCCTTCCCATGGCCCGTTCGAAGTTTTGCTAGAAGGGCCCTAGAGACACAGCGTGCCCGAAAAACTAAGTATGGGTCTGTTCACCGAATCTGACCTAAATTTTGGTTCTGGAGACATCCCTTGAATATATTATGACTCCACGAAAGAATCGGATCAATGAAAACAATCTAGAGCCTTCCCAGTGGCCCGTTCGAAATTTTGCTAGAAGGGCCCTATGGGTAGGTACACAGCCTGCTCTAAAAACTGAGTATGGGTCTGTTCACCGAATCTGACCATAATTTTGGTTCTGAAGACTTCCCTTGAATATATTATGACTCCACGAAAGAATCGGATCAATGAAAACACTCTAGAGCCTTCCCGTGGCCCGTTCGAAATTTTGCTGGAAGGGCCCTAGGGGTAGATACACTGCGTGCCCGAAAACTAAGTATGAGTCTGTTCACCGAATATGACCATAATTTTGGTTCTGGAGACTTCCCACGAATATATTTGACTCCACAAAAGAACCGGATCAATGAAAACACTCTAGAGCCTTCCCGTGGCCCGTTCGAAATTTTGCTAGAAGGGCCCTAGGGGTAGGTACACAGCGTGCCCGAAAAACTGAGTATGAGTCTGTTCACCGAATCTGACCATAATTTTGGTTCTGGAGACTTCCCTTGAATATATTATGACTCCACGAAAGAATCGGATCAATGAAAACACTCTAGAGCCTTTCCTGTGGCCCGTTCGAAATTTTGCTAGAAGGGCCCTAGTGGTAGGTACACAACCTGCCCGAAAAACTGAGTATGGGTCTGTACACCGAATCTGACCTTAATTTTGGTTCTGGAGACTTCCCTTCAATATATTATGACTCCACGAAAGAATCGGATCAATGAAAACACTCTAGAGCCTTCCCGTGGCCCGTTCGAAATTTTGCTAGAAGGGCCCTAGGGGTAGGTACACAGCGTGCCCGAAAAACTAAGTATGGGTCTGTTCACCGAATCTGACCATAATTTTGGTTCTGGAGACTTCCCACGAATATTTTATGACTCAACAAAAGAATCGGATCAATGAAAACACTCTAGAGCCTTCCCGTGGCCCGTTCGAAATTTTGCTAGAAGGGCCATAGGGGTAGGTACACAGCGTGCCCGAAAAATGGGTACGGGTCTGTTCACCGAATCTGTCCATAATTTTGGTTCTGGAGACTTCTCTTGAATATATTATGACTCCATAAAGAATCGGATCAATGAAAACACTCTAGAGCCTTCCCGTGGCTCGTTTGAAATTTTGCTAGAAGGGCCCTAGGGGTACGTACACAGCGTGCCCGAAAAACTAAGTATGGGTCTGTTCACCGAATCTGACCATAATTTTGGTTCTGGAGACTTCCCACGAATATTTTATGACTCAACAAAAGAATCGGATCAATGAAAACACTCTAGAGCCTTCCCGTGGCCCGTTCGAAATTTTGCTAGAAGGGCCATAGGGGTAGGTACACAGCGTGCCCGAAAAATGGGTACGGGTCTGTTCACCGAATCTGTCCATAATTTTGGTTCTGGAGACTTCGCTTGATTATTTTATGACTCCACGAAAGAATCGGATCAATGAAAACACTCTAGAGCCTTCCCGTGGCCCGTTCAAAATTTTGCTAGAAGGGCCCTAGGTGAAGGTACACAGCGTGCCCGAAAAACTAAGTATGGGTCTGTTCACCGAATCTGACCATAATTTTGGTTCTGGAGACTTCCCTTGAATATATTATGACTCCACAAAAGAATCGGATCAATGAAAATACTCTAGAGCCTTCCCGTGGCCCGTTCGAAATTTTGCTAGAAGGGCCCTAGGGGTAGGTACACAGCATGCCCGAAAAACTTAGTATGGGTCTGTTCACCGAATCTGACCTAAATTTTTGTTCTGGAGACTTCCCTTGAATATATTATGACTCCACGAAAGAATCGGATCAATGAAAACACTCTAGAGCCTTCCCGTGGCCCGTTCGAAATTTTGCTAAAAGGGCCCTAAGGGTAGGTACACAGCCTGTCCGAAAAACTGAGTATGGGTCTGTTCACCGAATCTGACCATAATTTTGGTTCTGGAGACTTCCCTTGAATATATTATGACTCTACAAAAGAATCGGATCAATGAAACACTCTAGAGCCTTCCCATGGCCCGTTCGAAGTTTTGCTAGAAGGGCCCTAGGGGTAGATACACAGCGTGCCCGAAAAACTAAGTATGGGTCTGTTCACCGAATCTGACCATAATTTTGGTTCTGGAGACTTCCCTTGAATATATTATGACTCCACGAAAGAATCGGATCAATGAAAACACTCTAGAGCCTTCCCGTGGCCCGTTCGAAATTTTGCTAGAAGGGCCCTAGGGTTAGGTACACAGCGTGCCCGAAAAACTAAGTATGGGTCTGTTCACCGAATCTGACCATAATTTTGGTTCTGGAGACTTCCCACGAATATTTTATGACTCCACAAAAGAACCGGATCAATGAAAACACTCTAGAACCTTCCCGTGGCCCCTTCGAAATTTTGCTAGAAGGGCCCTAGGGGTAGGTACACATAGTGCCCGAAAAATGGGTACGGGTCTGTTCACCGAATCTGTCCATAATTTTGGTTCTGGAGACTTCGCTTGATTATTTTATGACTCCACGAAAGAATCGGATCAATGAAAACACTCTAGAGCCTTCCCGTGGCCCGTTCGAAATTTTGCTAGAAGGGCCCTAGGGGTAGGTACACAGCGTGCCCGAAAAACTAAGTATGGGTCTGTTCACCGAATCCGACCATAATTTTGGTTCTGGAGACTTCTCACGAATATTTTATGACTCCACAAAAGAATCGGATCAATGAAAACACTCTAGAGCCTTCCCGTGGCCCGTTCGAAATTTTGCTAGAAGGGCCATAGGGATAGGTACACAGTGTGCCCGAAAAATGGGTACGGGTCTGTTCACCGAATCTGTCCATAATTTTGGTTCTGGAGACTTCTCTTGATTATTTTATGACTCCACGAAAGAATCGGATCAATGAAAACACTCTAGAGCCTTCCTGTGGCCCGTTCGAAATTTTGTTAGAAGGGCCCTAGGGGTAGGTACACAGCGTGCCCGAAAAACTAAGTATCGGTCTATTCACCGAATCTGACCATAATTTTGGTTCTGGAGACTTCCCACGAATATTTTATGTCTCCACAAAAGAACCGGATCAATGAAAACACTCTAGAGCCTTCCCGTGGCCCGTTCGAAATTTTGCTAGAAGGGCCCCTAGGGGTAGGTACACAGCGTGCCCGAAAAATGGGTACGGGTCTGTTCACTGAATCTGTCCATAATTTTGGTTCTAGAGACTTATCTTGATTATTTTATGACTCCACGAAAGAATCGGATCAATGAAAACACTCTAGAGCCTTCCCGTGGCCCGTTCGAAATTTTGCTAAAAGGGCCCTAGGGGTAGGTACACAGCGTGCCCGAAAAACTAAGTATGGGTCTGTTCACCGAATCTGACCTAAATTTTGGTTCTGGAGACATCCCTTGAATATATTATGACTCCACGAAAGAATCGGATCCATGAAAACAATCTAGAGCCTTCCCTGTGGCCCGTTCGAAATTTTGCTAGAAGGGCACTAGGGGTAGGTACACAGCCTGCTCTAAAAACTGAGTATGGGTCTGTTCACCGAATCTGACCATAGTTTTGGTTCTGGAGACTTCCCTGGAATATATTATGACTCCACGAAAGAATCGGATCAATGAAAACACTCTAGAGCCTTCCCGTGGCCCGTTCGAAATTTTGCTAGAAGGGCCCTTGGGGTAGGTACACAGCGTGCCCGAAAAACTAAGTATGGGTCTGTTCACCGAATCTGACCATAATTTTGGTTCTGGAGACTTCCCACGAATATTTTATGACTCCACAAAAGAATCGGATCAATGAAAACACTCTAGAGCCTTCCCGTGGCCCGTTCGAAGTTTTGCTAGAAGGGCAATAGGGGTAGGTACACAGCGTGCCCGAAAAATGGGTACGGGTCTGTTCACCGAATCTGTCCATAATTTTGGTTCTAGAGACTTCTTTTGATTATTTTCTGACTCCACGAAAGAATCGGATCAATGAAAACACTCTAGAGCCTTCCCGTGGCCCGTTCAAAATTTTGCTAGAAGGGCCCTAGGTGAAGGTACACAGCGTGCCCGAAAAACTAAGTATGGGTCTGTTCACGGAATCTGACCATAATTTTGGTTCTGGAGACTTCCCTTGAATATATTATGACTCCACAAAAGAATCGGATCAATGAAAATACTCTAGAGCCTTCCCGTGGCCCGTTCGAAATTTTGCTAGAAGGGCCCTAGGGGTAGGTACACAGCATGCCCGAAAAACTTAGTATGGGTCTGTTCACCGAATCTGACCTAAATTTTTGTTCTGGAGACTTCCCTTGAATATATTATGACTCCACGAAAGAATCGGATCAATGAAAACACTCTAGAGCCTTCCCGTGGCCCGTTCGAAATTTTGCTAAAAGGGCCCTAAGGGTAGGTACACAGCCTGTCCGAAAAACTGAGTATGGGTCTGTTCACCGAATTTGACCATAATTTTGGTTCTGGAGACTTCCCTTGAATATATTATGACTCTACAAAAGAATCGGATCAATGAAACACTCTAGAGCCTTCCCATGGCCCGTTCGAAGTTTTGCTAGAAGGGCCCTAGGGGTAAATACACAGCGTGCCCGAAAAACTAAGTATGGGTCTGTTCACCGAATCTGACCATAATTTTGGTTCTGGAGACTTCCCTTGAATATATTATGACTCCACGAAAGAATCGGATCAATGAAAACACTCTAGAGCCTTCCCGTGGCCCGTTCGAAATTTTGCTAGAAGGGCCCTAGGGTTAGGTACACAGCGTGCCCGAAAAACTAAGTATGGGTCTGTTCACCGAATCTAACCATAATTTTGGTTCTGGAGACTTCCCACGAATATTTTATGACTCCACAAAAGAACCGGATCAATGAAAACACTCTAGAACCTTCCCGTGGCCCCTTCGAAATTTTGCTAGAAGGGCCCTAGGGGTAGGTACACATAGTGCTCTAAAAATGGGTACGGGTCTGTTCACCGAATCTGTCCATAATTTTGGTTCTGGAGACTTCGCTTGATTATTTTATGACTCCACGAAAGAATCGGATCAATGAAAACACTCTAGAGCCTTCCCGTGGCCCGTTCGAAATTTTGCTAGAAGGGCCCTAGGGGTAGGTACACAGCGTGCCCGAAAAACTAAGTATGGGTCTGTTCACCGAATCCGACCATAATTTTGGTTCTGGAGACTTCTCACGAATATTTTATGACTCCACAAAAGAATCGGATCAATGAAAACACTCTAGAGCCTTCCCGTGGCCCGTTCGAAATTTTGCTAGAAGGGCCATAGGGATAGGTACACAGTGTGCCCGAAAAATGGGTACGGGTCTGTTCACCGAATCTGTCCATAATTTTGGTTCTGGAGACTTCTCTTGATTATTTTATGACTCCACGAAAGAATCGGATCAATGAAAACACTCTAGAGCCTTCCTGTGGCCCGTTCGAAATTTTGCTAGAAGGGCCCTAGGGGTAGGTACACAGCGTGCCCGAAAAACTAAGTATCGGTCTATTCACCGAATCTGACCATAATTTTGGTTCTGGAGACTTCCCACGAATATTTTATGTCTCCACAAAAGAACCGGATCAATGAAAACACTCTAGAGCCTTCCCGTGGCCCGTTCGAAATTTTGCTAGAAGGGCCCTAGGGGTAGGTACACAGCGTGCCCGAAAAATGGGTACGGGTCTGTTCACTGAATCTGTCCAAAATTTTGGTTCTAGAGACTTATCTTGATTATTTTATGACTCCACGAAAGAATCGGATCAATGAAAACACTCTAGAGCCTTCCCGTGGCCCGTTCGAAATTTTGCTAGAAGGGCCCTAGGGGTAGGTACACAGCGTGCCCGAAAAACTAAGTGGGTCTGTTCACCGAATCTGACCTAAATTTTGGTTCTGGAGACATCCCTTGAATATATTATGACTCCACGAAAGAATCAGATCCATGAAAACAATCTAGAGCCTTCCCTGTGGCCCGTTCGAAATTTTGCTAGAAGGGCCCTAGGGGTAGGTACACAGCCTGCTCTAAAAACTGAGTATGGGTCTGTTCACCGAATCTGACCATAGTTTTGGTTCTGGAGACTTCCCTGGAATATATTATGACTCCACGAAAGAATCGGATCAATGAAAACACTCTAGAGCCTTCCCGTGGCCCGTTCGAAATTTTGCTTAAAGGGCCAAAGGGGTAGGTACACAGCGTGCCCGAAAAACTAAGTATGGGTCTGTTCACCGAATCTGACCATAATTTTGGTTCTGGAGACTTCCCTTGAATATATTATGACTCCACGAAAGAATCGGATCAATGAAAACACTCTAGAGCCTTCCCGTGGCCCGTTCGAAATTTTGCTAGAAGGGCCCTAGGGGTAGGTACACAGCGTGCCCGAAAAACTAAGTATGGGTCTGTTCACCGAATCTGACAATAATTTTGGTTCTGGAGACTTCCCTTGAATATATTATGACTCCACGAAAGAATCGGATCAATGAAAACACTCTAGAGCCTTCCCGTGGCCCGTTCGAAATTTTGCTAGAAGGGCCCTAGGGGTAGGTACACAGCGTGCCCGAAAAACTAAGTATGGGTCTGTTCACCGAATCTGACCTAAATTTTGGTTCTGGAGACTTCCCTTAAATATATTATGACTCCACAAAAGAATCGGATCAATGAAACACTCTAGAGCCTTCCCATGGCCCGTTCGAAGTTTTGCTAGAAGGGCCCTAGGGGTAGGTACATAGCCTACTCTAAAAACTGAGTATGGGTCTGTTCACCGAATCTGACCATAATTTTGGTTCTGGAGACTTCCCTTGAATATATTATGACTCCACGAAAGAATCGGATCAATGAAAACACTCTAGAGCCTTCCCGTGGCCCGTTCGAAGTTTTGCTAGAAGGGCCCTAGGGGTAGGTACACAGCGTGCCCGAAAAACTAAGTATGGGTCTGTTCACCGAATCTGACCATAATTTTGGTTCTGGAGACTTCCCACGAATATTTTATGACTCCACAAAAGAACCAGATCAATGAAAACACTCTAGAGCCTTCCCGTGGCCCGTTTGAAATTTTGCTAGAAGGGCCCTAAGGGTAGGTACACATCGTGCCCGAAAAATGGGTACGGGTCTGTTCACCGAATCTGTCCATAATTTTGGTTCTGGAGACTTCTCTTGTTTATTTTATGACTCCACGAAAGAATCGGATCAATGAAAACACTCTAGAGCCTTCCCGTGGCTCGTTCGAAATTTTGCTAGAAGGGCCCTAGGGGTAGGTACACAGCGTGCCCGAAAAACTAAGTATGGGTCTGTTCACCGAATCTGACCATAATTTTGGTTCTGGAGACTACCCACGAATATTTTATGACTCCACAAAAGAATCGGATCAATGAAAACACTCTAGAGCCTTCCCGTGGCCCGTTCGAAATTTTGCTAGAAGGGCCATAGGGGTAGGTACACAGCGTGCCCGAAAAAGTAAGTATGGGTCTGTTCACCGAATCTGACCATAATTTTGGTTCTGGAGACTTCCCTTGAATATATTATGACTCCACGAAAGAATCGGATCAATGAAAACACTCTAGAGCCTTCCCGTGGCCCGTTCGAAATTTTGCTAGAATGGCCCTAGGGGTAGGTACACAGCGTGCCCGAAAAACTAAGTATGGGTCTGTTCACCGAATCTGACCATAATTTTGGTTCTGGAGAATTCCCACGAATATTTTATGACTCCACAAAAGAACCCGATCAATGAAAACACTCTAGAGCCTTCCCGTGGCCCGTTCGAAATTTTGCTAGAAAGGCCCTAGGGGTAGGTACACAGCGTGCCCGAAAAATGGGTACGGGTCTGTTCACCGAATCTGTCCATAATTTTGGTTCTGGAGACTTCCCTTGAATATATTATGACTCCACGAAAGAATCGGATCAATGAAAACACTCTAGAGCCTTCCCGTGGCCCGTTCGAAATTTTGCTTATAGGGCCAAAGGGGTAGGTACACAGCGTGCCCGAAAAACTAAGTATGGGTCTGTTCACCGAATCTGACCATAATTTTGGTTCTGGAGACTTCCCTTGAATATATTATGACTCCACGAAAGAATCGGATCAATGAAAACACTCTAGAGCCTTCCCGTGGCCCGTTCGAAATTTTGCTAGAAGGGCCCTAGGGGTAGGTGAACAGCGTGCCCAAAAAACTAAGTATGGGTCTGTTCACCGAATCTGACAATAATTTTGGTTCTGGAGACTTCCCTTGAATATATTATGACTCCACGAAAGAATCGGATCAATGAAAACACTCTAGAGCCTTCCCGTGGCCCGTTCGAAATTTTGCTAGAAGGGCCCTAGGGGTAGGTACACAGCGTGCCCGAAAAACTAAGTATGGGTCTGTTCACCGAATCTGACCTAAATTTTGGTTCTGGAGACTTCCCTTGAATATATTATGACTCCACAAAAGAATCGGATCAATGAAACACTCTAGAGCCTTCCCATGGCCCGTTCGAAGTTTTGCTAGAAGGGCCCTAGGGGTAGGTACACAGCCTACTCTAAAAACTGAGTATGGGTCTGTTCACCGAATCTGACCATAATTTTGGTTCTGGAGACTTCCCTTGAATATATTATGACTCCACGAAAGAATCGGATCAATGAAAACACTCTAGAGCCTTCCCGTGGCCCGTTCGAAGTTTTGCTAGAAGGGCCCTAGGGGTAGGTACACAGCGTGCCCGAAAAACTAAGTATGGGTCTGTTCACCGAATCTGACCATAATTTTGGTTCTGGAGACTTCCCACGAATATTTTATGACTCCACAAAAGAACCAGATCAATGAAAACACTCTAGAGCCTTCCCGTGGCCCGTTTGAAATTTTGCTAGAAGGGCCCTAGGGGTAGGTACACATCGTGCCCGAAAAATGGGTACGGGTCTGTTCACCAAATCTGTCCATAATTTTGGTTCTGGAGACTTCTCTTGTTTATTTTATGACTCCACGAAAGAATCGGATCAATGAAAACACTCTAGAGCCTTCCCGTGGCTCGTTCGAAATTTTGCTAGAAGGGCCCTAGGGGTAGGTACACAGCGTGCCCGAAAAATGGGTACGGGTCTGTTCACCGAATCTGTCCATAATTTTGGTTCTGGAGACTTCCCTTGAATATATTATGACTCCACGAAAGAATCGGATCAATGAAAACACTCTAGAGCCTTCCCGTGGCCCGTTCGAAATTTTGCTTATAGGGCCAAAGGGGTAGGTACACAGCGTGCCCGAAAAACTAAGTATGGGTCTGTTCACCGAATCTGACCATAATTTTGGTTCTGGAGACTTCCCTTGAATATATTATGACTCCACGAAAGAATCGGATCAATGAAAACACTCTAGAGCCTTCCCGTGGCCCGTTCGAAATTTTGCTAGAAGGGCCCTAGGGGTAGGTGAACAGCGTGCCCAAAAAACTAAGTATGGGTCTGTTCACCGAATCTGACAATAATTTTGGTTCTGGAGACTTCCCTTGAATATATTATGACTCCACGAAAGAATCGGATCAATGAAAACACTCTAGAGCCTTCCCGTGGCCCGTTCGAAATTTTGCTAGAAGGGCCCTAGGGGTAGGTACACAGCGTGCCCGAAAAACTAAGTATGGGTCTGTTCACCGAATCTGACCTAAATTTTGGTTCTGGAGACTTCCCTTGAATATATTATGACTCCACAAAAGAATCGGATCAATGAAACACTCTAGAGCCTTCCCATGGCCCGTTCGAAGTTTTGCTAGAAGGGCCCTAGGGGTAGGTACACAGCCTACTCTAAAAACTGAGTATGGGTCTGTTCACCGAATCTGACCATAATTTTGGTTCTGGAGACTTCCCTTGAATATATTATGACTCCACGAAAGAATCGGATCAATGAAAACACTCTAGAGCCTTCCCGTGGCCCGTTCGAAGTTTTGCTAGAAGGGCCCTAGGGGTAGGTACACAGCGTGCCCGAAAAACTAAGTATGGGTCTGTTCACCGAATCTGACCATAATTTTGGTTCTGGAGACTTCCCACGAATATTTTATGACTCCACAAAAGAACCAGATCAATGAAAACACTCTAGAGCCTTCCCGTGGCCCGTTTGAAATTTTGCTAGAAGGGCCCTAGGGGTAGGTACACATCGTGCCCGAAAAATGGGTACGGGTCTGTTCACCAAATCTGTCCATAATTTTGGTTCTGGAGACTTCTCTTGTTTATTTTATGACTCCACGAAAGAATCGGATCAATGAAAACACTCTAGAGCCTTCCCGTGGCTCGTTCGAAATTTTGCTAGAAGGGCCCTAGGGGTAGGTACACAGCGTGCCCGAAAAACTAAGTATGGGTCTGTTCACCGAATCTGACCATAATTTTGGTTCTGGAGACTTCCCACGAATATTTTATGACTCCACAAAAGAATCGGATCAATGAAAACACTCTAGAGCCTTCCCGTGGCCCGTTCGAAATTTTGCTAGAAGGGCCATAGGGGTAGGTACACAGCGTGCCCGAAAAAGTAAGTATGGGTCTGTTCACCGAATCTGACCATAATTTTGGTTCTGGAGACTTCCCTTGAATATATTATGACTCCACGAAAGAATCGGATCAATGAGAACACTCTAGAGCCTTCCCGTGGCCCGTTCGAAATTTTGCTAGAATGGCCCTAGGGGTAGGTACACAGCGTGCCCGAGAAACTAAGTATGGGTCTGTTCACCGAATCTGACCATAATTTTGGTTCTGGAGAATTCCCACGAATATTTTATGACTCCACAAAAGAACCCGATCAATGAAAACACTCTAGAGCCTTCCCGTGGCCCGTTCGAAATTTTGCTAGAAGGGCCCTAGGGGTAGGTACACAGCGTGCCCGAAAAATGGGTACGGGTCTGTTCACCGAATCTGTCCATAATTTTGGTTCTGGAGACTTCGCTTGATTATTTTATGACTCCAGGAAAGAATCGGATCAATGAAAACACTCCAGATCCTTCCCGTGGCCCGTTCGAAATTTTGCTAGAAGGGCCCTAGGGGTAGGTACACAGCGTGCCCGAGAAACTAAGTATGGGTCTGTTCACCGAATATGACCATAATTTTGGTTCTGGAGACTTCCCACGAATATTTTATGACTCCACAAAAGAATCGGATCAATGAAAACACTCTAGAGCCTTCCCGTGGCCCGTTCGAAATTTTGCTAGAAGGGCCATAGGGGTAGGTACACAGCGTGCCCGAAAAACTAAGTATGGGTCTGTTCACCGAATCTGACCATAATTTTGGTTCTGGAGACTTCCCACGAATATTTTATGACTCCACAAAAGAACCGGATCAATGAAAACACTCTAGAACCTTCCTGTGGCCCCTTCGAAATTTTGCTAGAAGGGACCTAGGGGTAGGTACACATAGTGCCCGAAAAATGGGTACGGGTCTGTTCACCGAATCTGTCCATAATTTTGGTTATGGAGACTTCGCTTGATTATTTTATGACTCCACGAAAGAATCGGATCAATGAAAACACTCTAGAGCCTTCCCGTGGCCCGTTCGAAATTTTGCTAGAAGGGCCCTAGGGGTAGGTACACAGCGTGCCCGAAAAACTAAGTATGGGTCTGTTCACCGAATCCGACCATAATTTTGGTTCTGGAGACTTCTCACGAATATTTTATGACTCCACAAAAGAATCGGATCAATGAAAACACTCTAGAGCCTTCCCGTGGCCCGTTCGAAATTTTGCTAGAAGGGCCATAGGGATAGGTACACAGTGTGCCCGAAAAATGGGTACGGGTCTGTTCACCGAATCTGTCCATAATTTTGGTTCTGGAGACTTCTCTTGATTATTTTATGACTCCACGATAGAATCGGATCAATGAAAACACTCTAGAGCCTTCCCATGGCCCGTTCGAAATTTTGCTAGAAGGGCCATAGGGATAGGTACACAGTGTGCCCGAAAAATGGGTACGGGTCTGTTCACCGAATCTGTCCATAATTTTGGTTCTGGAGACTTCTCTTGATTATTTTATGACTCCACGAAAGAATCGGATCAATGAAAACACTCTAGAGCCTTCCTGTGGCCCGTTCGAAATTTTGCTAGAAGGGCCCTAGGGGTAGGTACGCAGCGTGCCCGAAAAACTAAGTATCGGTCTATTCACCGAATCTGACCATAATTTTGGTTCTGGAGACTTCCCACGAATATTTTATGTCTCCACAAAAGAACCGGATCAATGAAAACACTCTAGAGCCTTCCCGTGGCCCGTTCGAAATTTTGCTAGAAGGGCCCTAGGGGTAGGTACACAGCGTGCCCGAAAAATGGGTACGGGTCTGTTCACTGAATCTGTCCATAATTTTGGTTCTAGAGACTTATCTTGATTATTTTATGACTCCACGAAAGAATCGGATCAATGAAAACACTCTAGAGCCTTCCCGTGGCCCGTTCGAAATTTTGCTAGAAGGGCCCTAGGGGTAGGTACACAGCGTGCCCGAAAAACTAAGTATGGGTCTGTTCACCGAATCTGACCTAAATTTTGGTTCTGGAGACATCCCTTGAATATATTATGACTCCACGAAAGAATCGGATCCATGAAAACAATCTAGAGCCTTCCCTGTGGCCCGTTCGAAATTTTGCTAGAAGGGCCCTAGGGGTAGGTACACAGCCTGCTCTAAAAACTGAGTATGGGTCTGTTCACCGAATCTGACCATAGTTTTGGTTCTGGAGACTTCCCTGGAATATATTATGACTCCACGAAAGAATCGGATCAATGAAAACACTCTAGAGCCTTCCCGTGGCCCGTTCGAAATTTTGCTTAAAGGGCCAAAGGGGTAGGTACACAGCGTGCCCGAAAAACTAAGTATGGGTCTGTTCACCGAATCTGACCATAATTTTGGTTCTGGAGACTTCCCTTGAATATATTATGACTCCACGAAAGAATCGGATCAATGAAAACACTCTAGAGCCTTCCCGTGGCCCGTTCGAAATTTTGCTAGAAGGGCCCTAGGGGTAGGTACACAGCGTGCCCGAAAAACTAAGTATGGGTCTGTTCACCGAATCTGACAATAACTTTGGTTCTGGAGACTTCCCTTGAATATATTATGACTCCACGAAAGAATCGGATCAATGAAAACACTCTAGAGCCTTCCCGTGGCCCGTTCGAAATTTTGCTAGAAGGGCCCTAGGGGTAGGTACACAGCGTGCCCGAAAAACTAAGTATGGGTCTGTTCACCGAATCTGACCTAAATTTTGGTTCTGGAGACTTCCCTTAAATATATTATGACTCCACAAAAGAATCGGATCAATGAAACACTCTAGAGCCTCCCCATGGCCCGTTCGAAGTTTTGCTAGAAGGGCCCTGGGGGTAGGTACACAGCCTACTCTAAAAACTGAGTATGGGTCTGTTCACCGAATCTGACCATAATTTTGGTTCTGGAGACTTCCCTTGAATATATTATGACTCCACGAAAGAATCGGATCAATGAAAACACTCTAGAGCCTTCCCGTGGCCCGTTCGAAGTTTTGCTAGAAGGGCCCTAGGGGTAGGTACACAGCGTGCCCGAAAAACTAAGTATGGGTCTGTTCACCGAATCTGACCATAATTTTGGTTCTGGAGACTTCCCACGAATATTTTATGACTCCACAAAAGAACCAGATCAATGAAAACACTCTAGAGCCTTCCCGTGGCCCGTTTGAAATTTTGCTAGAAGGGCCCTAGGGGTAGGTACACATCGTGCCCGAAAAATGGGTACGGGTCTGTTCACCGAATCTGTCCATAATTTTGGTTCTGGAGACTTCTCTTGTTTATTTTATGACTCCACGAAAGAATCGGATCAATGAAAACACTCTAGAGCCTTCCCGTGGCTCGTTCGAAATTTTGCTAGAAGGGCCCTAGGGGTAGGTACACAGCGTGCCCGAAAAACTAAGTATGGGTCTGTTCACCGAATCTGACCATAATTTTGGTTCTGGAGACTTCCCACGAATATTTTATGACTCCACAAAAGAATCGGATCAATGAAAACACTCTAGAGCCTTCCCGTGGCCCGTTCGAAATTTTGCTAGAAGGGCCATAGGGGTAGGTACACAGCGTGCCCGAAAAAGTAAGTATGGGTCTGTTCACCGAATCTGACCATAATTTTGGTTCTGGAGACTTCCCTTGAATATATTATGACTCCACGAAAGAATCGGATCAATGAAAACACTCTAGAGCCTTCCCGTGGCCCGTTCGAAATTTTGCTAGAATGGCCCTAGGGGTAGGTACACAGCGTGCCCGAAAAACTATGTATGGGTCTGTTCACCGAATCTGACCATAATTTTGGTTCTGGAGAATTCCCACGAATATTTTATGACTCCACAAAAGAACCCGATCAATGAAAACACTCTAGAGCCTTCCCGTGGCCCGTTCGAAATTTTGCTAGAAGGGCCCTAGGGGTAGGTACACAGCGTGCCCGAAAAATGGGTACGGGTCTGTTCACCGAATCTGTCCATAATTTTGGTTCTGGAGACTTCCCTTGAATATATTATGACTCCACGAAAGAATCGGATCAATGAAAACACTCTAGAGCCTTCCCGTGGCCCGTTCGAAATTTTGCTTAAAGGGCCAAAGGGGTAGGTACACAGCGTGCCCGAAAAACTAAGTATGGGTCTGTTCACCGAATCTGACCATAATTTTGGTTCTGGAGACTTCCCTTGAATATATTATGACTCCACGAAAGAATCGGATCAATGAAAACACTCTAGAGCCTTCCCGTGGCCCGTTCGAAATTTTGCTAGAAGGGCCCTAGGGGTAGGTACACAGCGTGCCCGAAAAACTAAGTATGGGTCTGTTCACCGAATCTGACAATAATTTTGGTTCTGGAGACTTCCCTTGAATATATTATGACTCCACGAAAGAATCGGATCAATGAAAACACTCTAGAGCCTTCCCGTGGCCCGTTCGAAATTTTGCTAGAAGGGCCCTAGGGGTAGGTACACAGCGTGCCCGAAAAACTAAGTATGGGTCTGTTCACCGAATCTGACCTAAATTTTGGTTCTGGAGACTTCCCTTGAATATATTATGACTCCACAAAAGAATCGGATCAATGAAACACTCTAGAGCCTTCCCATGGCCCGTTCGAAGTTTTGCTAGAAGGGCCCTAGGGGTAGGTACACAGCCTACTCTAAAAACTGAGTATGGGTCTGTTCACCGAATCTGACCATAATTTTGGTTCTGGAGACTTCCCTTGAATATATTATGACTCCACGAAAGAATCGGATCAATGAAAACACTCTAGAGCCTTCCCGTGGCCCGTTCGAAGTTTTGCTAGAAGGGCCCTAGGGGTAGGTACACAGCGTGCCCGAAAAACTAAGTATGGGTCTGTTCACCGAATCTGACCATAATTTTGGTTCTGGAGACTTCCCACGAATATTTTATGACTCCACAAAAGAACCAGATCAATGAAAACACTCTAGAGCCTTCCCGTGGCCCGTTTGAAATTTTGCTAGAAGGGCCCTAGGGGTAGGTACACATCGTGCCCGAAAAATGGGTACGGGTCTGTTCACCAAATCTGTCCATAATTTTGGTTCTGGAGACTTCTCTTGTTTATTTTATGACTCCACGAAAGAATCGGATCAATGAAAACACTCTAGAGCCTTCCCGTGGCTCGTTCGAAATTTTGCTAGAAGGGCCCTAGGGGTAGGTACACAGCGTGCCCGAAAAACTAAGTATGGGTCTGTTCACCGAATCTGACCATAATTTTGGTTCTGGAGACTTCCCACGAATATTTTATGACTCCACAAAAGAATCGGATCAATGAAAACACTCTAGAGCCTTCCCGTGGCCCGTTCGAAATTTTGCTAGAAGGGCCATAGGGGTAGGTACACAGCGTGCCCGAAAAAGTAAGTATGGGTCTGTTCACCGAATCTGACCATAATTTTGGTTCTGGAGACTTCCCTTGAATATATTATGACTCCACGAAAGAATCGGATCAATGAAAACACTCTAGAGCCTTCCCGTGGCCCGTTCGAAATTTTGCTAGAATGGCCCTAGGGGTAGGTACACAGCGTGCCCGAGAAACTAAGTATGGGTCTGTTCACCGAATCTGACCATAATTTTGGTTCTGGAGAATTCCCACGAATATTTTATGACTCCACAAAAGAACCCGATCAATGAAAACACTCTAGAGCCTTCCCGTGGCCCGTTCGAAATTTTGCTAGAAGGGCCCTAGGGGTAGGTACACAGCGTGCCCGAAAAATGGGTACGGGTCTGTTCACCGAATCTGTCCATAATTTTGGTTCTGGAGACTTCGCTTGATTATTTTATGACTCCAGGAAAGAATCGGATCAATGAAAACACTCCAGATCCTTCCCGTGGCCCGTTCGAAATTTTGCTAGAAGGGCCCTAGGGGTAGGTACACAGCGTGCCCGAGAAACTAAGTATGGGTCTGTTCACCGAATATGACCATAATTTTGGTTCTGGAGACTTCCCACGAATATTTTATGACTCCACAAAAGAATCGGATCAATGAAAACACTCTAGAGCCTTCCCGTGGCCCGTTCGAAATTTTGCTAGAAGGGCCATAGGGGTAGGTACACAGCGTGCCCGAAAAACTAAGTATGGGTCTGTTCACCGAATCTGACCATAATTTTGGTTCTGGAGACTTCCCACGAATATTTTATGACTCCACAAAAGAATCGGATCAATGAAAACACTCTAGAGCCTTCCCGTGGCCCGTTCGAAATTTTGCTAGAAGGGCCATAGGGGTAGGTACACAGCGTGCCCGAAAAACTAAGTATGGGTCTGTTCACCGAATCTGACCATAATTTTGGTTCTGGAGACTTCCCTTGAATATATTATGACTCCACGAAAGAATCGGATCAATGAAAACACTCTAGAGCCTTCCCGTGGCCCGTTCGAAATTTTGCTAGAATGGCCCTAGGGGTAGGTACACAGCGTGCCCGAAAAACTAAGTATGGGTCTGTTCACCGAATCTGACCATAATTTTGGTTCTGGAGACTTCCCACGAATATTTTATGACTCCACAAAAGAACCCGATCAATGAAAACACTTAAGAGCCTTCCCGTGGCTCGTTCGAAATTTTGCTAGAAGGGCCCTAGGGGTAGGTACACAGCGTGCCCGAAAAATGGGTACGGGTCTGTTCACCGAATCTGTCCATAATTTTGGTTCTGGAGACTTCGCTTGATTATTTTATGACTCCAGGAAAGAATCGGATCAATGAAAACACTCCAGAGCCTTCCCGTGGCCCGTTCGAAATTTTGCTAGAAGGGCCCTAGGGGTAGGTACACAGCGTGCCCGAGAAACTAAGTATGGGTCTGTTCACCGAATCTGACCATAATTTTGGTTCTGGAGACTTCCCACGAATATTTTATGACTCCACAAAAGAATCGGATCAATGAAAACACTCTAGAGCCTTCCCGTGGCCCGTTCGAAATTTTGCTAGAAGGGCCATAGGGGTAGGTACACAGCGTGCCCGAAAAACTAAGTATGGGTCTGTTCACCGAATCTGACCATAATTTTGGTTCTGGAGACTTCTCACGAATATTTTATGACTCCACAAAAGAATCGGATCAATGAAAACACTCTAGAGCCTTCCCGTGGCCCGTTCGAAATTTTGCTAGAAGGGCCATAGGGGTAGGTACACAGCGTGCCCGAAAAACTAAGTATGGGTCTGTTCACCGAATCTGACCATAATTTTGGTTCTGGAGACTTCCCTTGAATATATTATGACTCCACGAAAGAATCGGATCAATGAAAACACTCTAGAGCCTTCCCGTGGCCCGTTCGAAATTTTGCTAGAATGGCCCAAGGGGTAGGTACACAGCGTGCCCGAAAAACTAAGTATGGGTCTGTTCACCGAATCTGACCATAATTTTGGTTCTAGAGACTTCCCTTGAATATATTATGACTCCACGAAAGAATCGGATCAATGAAAACACTCTAGAGCCTTCCCGTGGCCCGTTCGAAGTTTTGCTAGAAGGGCCCTAGGGGTAGGTACACAGCGTGCCCGAAAAACTAAGTATGGGTCTGTTCACCGAATCTGACCATAATTTTGGTTCTGGAGACTTCCCACGAATATTTTATGACTCCACAAAAGAACTGGATCAATGAAAACACTCTAGAGCCTTCCCGTGGCCCGTTTGAAATTTTGCTAGAAGGGCCCTAGGGGTAGGTACACATCGTGCCCGAAAAATGGGTACGGGTCTGTTCACCGAATCTGTCCATAATTTTGGTTCTGGAGACTTCTCTTGTTTATTTTATGACTCCACGAAAGAATAGGATCAATGAAAACACTCTAGAGCCTTCCCGTGGCTCGTTCGAAATTTTGCTAGAAGGGCCCTAGGGGTAGGTACACAACGTGCCCAAAAACTAATTATGGGTCTGTTCACCGAATCTGACCATAATTTTGGTTCTGGAGACTTCCCACGAATATTTTATGACTCCACAAAAGAATCGGATCAATGAAAACACTCTAGAGCCTTCCCGTGGCCCGTTCGAAATTTTGCTAGAAGGGCCATAGGGGTAGGTACACAGCGTGCCCGAAAAACTAAGTATGGGTCTGTTCACCGAATCTGACCATAATTTTGGTTCTGGAGACTTCCCTTGAATATATTATGACTCCACGAAAGAATCGGATAAATGAAAACACTCTAGAGCCTTCCCGTGGCCCGTTCGAAATTTTGCTAGAATGGCCCTAGGGGTAGGTACACAGCGTGCCCGAAAAACTAAGTATGGGTCTGTTCACCGAATCTGACCATAATTTTGGTTCTGGAGACTTCCCTTGAATATATTATGACTCCACGAAAGAATCGGATCAATGAAAACACTCTAGAGCCTTCCCGTGGCCCGTTTGAAATTTTGCTAGAATGGCCCTAGGGGTAGGTACACAGCGTGCCCGAAAAACTAAGTATGGGTCTGTTCACCGAATCTGACCATAATTTTGGTTCTGGAGACTTCCCACGAATATTTTATGACTCCACAAAAGAACCCGATCAATGAAAACACTCTAGAGCCTTCCCGTGGCCCGTTCGAAATTTTGCTAGAAGGGCCCTAGGGGTAGGTACACAGCGTGCCCGAAAAATGGGTACGGGTCTGTTCACCGAATCTGTCCATAATTTTGGTTCTGGAGACTTCGCTTGATTATTTTATGACTCCAGGAAAGAATCGAATCAATGAAAACACTCCAGAGCCTTCCCGTGGCCCGTTCGAAATTTTGCTAGAAGGGCCCTAGGGGTAGGTACACATCGTGCCAGAGAAACTAAGTATGGGTCTGTTCACCGAATCTGACCATAATTTTGGTTCTGGAGACTTCCCTTGAATATATTATGACTCCACGAAAGAATCGGATCAATGAAAACACTCTAGAGCCTTCCCGTGGCCCATTCGAAATTTTGCTAAAAGGGCCAAAGGGGTAGGTACACAGCGTGCCCGAAAAACTAAGTATGGGTCTGTTCACCGAATCTGACCATAATTTTGGTTCTGTAGACTTCCCTTGAATATATTATGACTCCACGAAAGAATCGGATCAATGAAAACACTCTAGAGCCTTCCCGTGGCCCGTTCGAAATTTTGCTAGAAGGGCCCTAGGGGTAGGTACACAGCGTGCCCGAAAAACTAAGTATCGGTCTGTTCACCGAATCTGACCATAATTTTGGTTCTGGAGACTTCCAACGAATATTTTATGACTCCACAAAAGAACCGGATCAATGAAAACACTCTAGAGCCTTCCCGTGGCCCGTTCGAAATTTTGCTAGAAGGGCCTTAGGGGTAGGTACACAGCGTGCCCGAAAAATGGGTACGGGTCTGTTCACCGAATCTGTCCATAATTTTGGTTCTAGAGACTTATCTTGATTATTTTATGACTCCACGAAAGAATCGGATCAATGAAAACACTCTAGAGCCTTCCCGTGGCCCGTTCGAAATTTTGCTAGAAGGGCCCTAGGGGTAGGTACACAGCGTGCCCGAAAAACTAAGTATGGGTCTGTTCACCGAATCTGTCCATAATTTTTTTTCTGGAGACTTCCCACGAATATTTCATGACTCCACAAAAGAATCGGATCAATGAAAACACTCTAGACCCTTCCCGTGGCCCGTTCGAAATTTTGCTAGAAGGGCCATAGGGGTAGGTACACAGCGTGCCCGAAAAACTAAGTATGGGTCTGTTCACCGAATCTGACCTAAATTTTGGTTCTGGAGACATCCCTTGAATATATTATGACTCCACGAAAGAATCGGATCCATGAAAACAATCTAGAGCCTTCCCTGTGGCCCGTTCGAAATTTTGCTAAAAGGGCCCTAGGGGTAGGTACACAGCCTGCTCTAAAAACTGAGTATGGGTCTGTTCACCGAATCTGACCATAGTTTTGGTTCTGGAGACTTCCCTTGAATATATTATGACTCCACGAAAGAATCGGATCAATGAAAACACACTAGAGCCTTCCCGTGGCCCGTTCGAAATTTTGCTAAAAGGGCCAAAGGGGTAGGTACACAGCGTGCCCGAAAAACTAAGTATGGGTCTGTTCACCGAATCTGACCATAATTTTGGTTCTGGGGACTTCCCTTGAATATATTATGACTCCACGAAAGAATCGGATCAATGAAAACACTCTAGAGCCTTCCCGTGGCCCGTTCGAAATTTTGCTAGAAGGGCCCTAGGGGTAGGTACACAGCGTGCCCGAAAAACTAAGTATCGGTCTGTTCACCGAATCTGACCATAATTTTGGTTCTGGAGACTTCCAACGAATATTTTATGACTCCACAAAAGAACCGGATCAATGAAAACACTCTAGAGCCTTCCCGTGGCCCGTTCGAAATTTTGCTAGAAGGGCCTTAGGGGTAGGTACACAGCGTGCCCGAAAAATGGGTACGGGTCTGTTCACCGAATCTGTCCATAATTTTGGTTCTAGAGACTTATCTTGATTATTTTATGACTCCACGAAAGAATCGGATCAATGAAAACACTCTAGAGCCTTCCCGTGGCCCGTTCGAAATTTTGCTCGAAGGGCCCTAGGGGTAGGTACACAGCGTGCCCGAAAAACTAAGTATGGGTCTGTTCACCGAATCTGTCCATAATTTTTTTTCTGGAGACTTCCCACGAATATTTCATGACTCCACAAAAGAATCGGATCAATGAAAACACTCTAGACCCTTCCCGTGGCCCGTTCGAAATTTTGCTAGAAGGGCCATAGGGGTAGGTACACAGCGTGCCCGAAAAACTAAGTATGGGTCTGTTCACCGAATCTGACCTAAATTTTGGTTCTGGAGACATCCCTTGAATATATTATGACTCCACGAAAGAATCGGATCCATGAAAACAATCTAGAGCCTTCCCTGTGGCCCGTTCGAAATTTTGCTAAAAGGGCCCTAGGGGTAGGTACACAGCCTGCTCTAAAAACTGAGTATGGGTCTGTTCACCGAATCTGACCATAGTTTTGGTTCTGGAGACTTCCCTTGAATATATTATGACTCCACGAAAGAATCGGATCAATGAAAACACACTAGAGCCTTCCCGTGGCCCGTTCGAAATTTTGCTAAAAGGGCCAAAGGGGTAGGTACACAGCGTGCCCGAAAAACTAAGTATGGGTCTGTTCACCGAATCTGACCATAATTTTGGTTCTGGGGACTTCCCTTGAATATATTATGACTCCACGAAAGAATCGGATCAATGAAAACACTCTAGAGCCTTCCCGTGGCCCGTTCGAAATTTTGCTAGAAGGGCCCTAGGGGTAGGTACACAGCGTGCCCGAAAAACTAAGTATCGGTCTGTTCACCGAATCTGACCATAATTTTGGTTCTGGAGACTTCCAACGAATATTTTATGACTCCACAAAAGAACCGGATCAATGAAAACACTCTAGAGCCTTCCCGTGGCCCGTTCGAAATTTTGCTAGAAGGGCCTTAGGGGTAGGTACACAGCGTGCCCGAAAAATGGGTACGGGTCTGTTCACCGAATCTGTCCATAATTTTGGTTCTAGAGACTTATCTTGATTATTTTATGACTCCACGAAAGAATCGGATCAATGAAAACACTCTAGAGCCTTCCCGTGGCCCGTTCGAAATTTTGCTAGAAGGGCCCTAGGGGTAGGTACACAGCGTGCCCGAAAAACTAAGTATGGGTCTGTTCACCGAATCTGTCCATAATTTTTTTTCTGGAGACTTCCCACGAATATTTCATGACTCCACAAAAGAATCGGATCAATGAAAACACTCTAGACCCTTCCCGTGGCCCGTTCGAAATTTTGCTAGAAGGGCCATAGGGGTAGGTACACAGCGTGCCCGAAAAACTAAGTATGGGTCTGTTCACCGAATCTGACCTAAATTTTGGTTCTGGAGACATCCCTTGAATATATTATGACTCCACGAAAGAATCGGATCCATGAAAACAATCTAGAGCCTTCCCTGTGGCCCGTTCGAAATTTTGCTAGAAGGGCCCTAGGGGTAGGTACACAGCCTGCTCTAAAAACTGAGTATGGGTCTGTTCACCGAATCTGACCATAGTTTTGGTTCTGGAGACTTCCCTTGAATATATTATGACTCCACGAAAGAATCGGATCAATGAAAACACACTAGAGCCTTCTCGTGGCCCGTTCGAAATTTTGCTAAAAGGGCCAAAGGGGTAGGTACACAGCGTGCCCGAAAAACTAAGTATGGGTCTGTTCACCGAATCTGACCATAATTTTGGTTCTGGGGACTTCCCTTGAATATATTATGACTCCACGAAAGAATCGGATCAATGAAAACACTCTAGAGCCTTCCCGTGGCCCGTTCGAAATTTTGCTAGAAGGGCCCTAGGGGTAGGTACACAGCGTGCCCGAAAAACTAAGTATGGGTCTGTTCACCGAATCCGTCCATAATTTTGGTTCTGGAGACTTCCCTTGAATATATTATGACTCCACGAAAGAATCGGATCAATGAAAACACTCTAGAGCCTTCTGTGGCCCGTTCGAAATTTTGCTAGAAGGGCCCTAGGGGTAGGTACACAGCGTGCCCGAAAAACTAAGTATCGGTCTATTCACCGAATCTGACCATAATTTTGGTTCTGGAGACTTCCCACGAATATTTTATGACTCCACAAAAGAACCGGATCAATGAAAACACTCTAGAGCCTTCCCGTGGCCCGTTCGAAATTTTGCTAGAAGGGCCCTAGGGGTAGGTACACAACGTGCCCGAAAAATGGGTAAGGGTCTGTTCACCGAATCTGTCCATAATTTTGGTTCTAGAGACTTATCTTGATTATTTTATGACTCCACGAAAGAATCGGATCAATGAAAACACTCTAGAGCCTTCCCGTGGCCCGTTCGAAATTTTGCTAGAAGGGCCCTAGGGGTAGGTACACAGCGTGCCCGAAAAACTAAGTATGGGTCTGTTCACCGAATCTGACCATAATTTTGGTTCTGGAGACTTCCCACGAATATTTTATGACTCCACAAAAGAATCGGATCAATGAAAACACTCTAGACCCTTCCCGTGGCCCGTTCGAAATTTTGCTAGAAGGGCCATAGAGGTAGGTACACAGCGTGCCCGAAAAACTAAGTATCGGTCTGTTCACCGAATCTGACCTAAATTTTGGTTTTGGAGACATCCCTTGAATATATTATGACTCCACGAAAGAATCGGATCCATGAAAACAATCTAGAGCCTTCCCTGTGGCCCGTTCGAAATTTTGCTAGAAGGGCCCTAGGGGTAGGTACACAGCCTGCTCTAAAAACTGAGTATGGGTCTATTCACCGAATCTGACCATAGTTTTGGTTCTGGAGACTTCCCTTGAGTATATTATGACTCCACGAAAGAATCGGATCAATGAAAACACTCTAGAGCCTTCCCGTGGCCCGTTCGAAATTTTGCTAGAAGGGCCCTAGGGGTAGGTACAAAGCCTGCCCGAAAAATTGAGTATGGGTCTGTTCACCGAATCTGACCATAATTTTGGTTCTGGAGACTTCCCTTGAATATATTATGACTCCACAAAAGAATCGGATCAATGAAACACTCTAGAGCCTTCCCATGGCCCGTTCGAAATTTTGCTAAAAGGGCCCTAAGGGTAGGTACACAGCGTGCCCGAAAAACTGAGTATGGGTCTGTTCACCGAATCTGACCTAAATTTTGGTTCTGGAGACTTCCCTAGAATATATTATGACTCCACGAAAGAATCGGATCAATGAAAACAATCTAGAGCCTTCCTTGTGGCCCGTTCGAAATTTTGCTAGAAGGGCCCTAGGGGTAGGTACACTGCCTGCCCGAAAAACTGAGTATGGGTCTGTTCACCGAATCTGACCATAATTTTGGTGTTGGAGACTTCCCTTGAATATATTATGACTCAACGAAAGAATCGGATCAATGAAAACACATTAGAGCCTTCTCGTGGCCCGTTCTAAATTATGCAAGAACGGGCCTAGGGGTAGGTACACAGCGTGCCCGAAAAACTGAGTATGGGTCTGTTCACCGAATCTGACCATAATTTTGGTTCTGGAGACTTCCCATGAATTTTTATGACTCCACAAAAGAATCGGCTCAATGAAAACACTCTAGAGCCTTCCCGTGGCCCGTTCGAAATTTTGCTAGAAGGGCCATAGGGGTAGGTACACAGCGTGCCCGAAAAACTAAGTATGGGTCTGTTCAGCGAATCTGACCTAAATTTTGGTTCTGGAGACATACCTTGAATATATTATGACTCCACGAAAGAATCGGATCCATGAAAACAATCTAGAGCCTTCCCTGTGGCCCGTTCGAAATTTTGCTAGAAGGGCCCTAGGGGTAGGTACACTGCCTGCCCGAAAAACTGAGTATGGGTCTGTTCACCGAATCTGACCTAAATTTTGGTTCTGGAGACTTCCCTTGAATATATTATGACTCCACGAAAGAATCGGATCAATGAAAACACATTAGAGCCTTCTCGTGGCCCGTTCGAAATTTTGCTAGAACGGGCCTAGGGGTAGGTACACAGCGTGCCCGAAAAACTGAGTATGGGTCTGTTCACCGAATCTGACCATAATTTTGGTTTTGGAGACTTCCCTTGAATATATTATGACTCAACGAAAGAATCGGATCAATGAAAACACTCTAGAGCCTTCCCGTGGCCCGTTCGAAATTTTGCTAGAAGGGCCATAGGCGTAGGTACACAGCGTGCCCGAAAAACTAAGTATGGGTCTGTTCACCGAATCTGACCATAATTTTGGTTCTGGAGACTTCCCTTGAATATATTATGACTCCACGAAAGAATCGGATCAATGAAAACACTCTAGAGCCTTCCCGTGGCCCGTTCGAAATTTTGCTAGAATGGCCCTAGGGGTAGGTACACAGCGTGCCCGAAAAACTAAGTATGGGTCTGTTCACCGAATCTGACCATAATTTTGGTTCTGGAGACTTCCCTTGAATATATTATGACTCCACGAAAGAATCGGATCAATGAAAACACTCTAGAGCCTTCCCGTGGCCCGTTCGAAATTTTGCTAGAATGGCCCTAGGGTTAGGTACACAGCGTGCCCGAAAAACTAAGTATGGGTCTGTTCACCGAATCTGTCCATAATTTTGGTTCTGGAGACTTCTCTTGATTATTTTATGACTCCACGAAAGAATCGGATCAATGAAAACACTCTAGAGCCTTCCTGTGGCCCGTTCGAAATTTTGCTAGAAGGGCCCTAGGGGTAGGTACACAGCGTGCCCGAAAAACTAAGTATCGGTCTTTCACCAAATCTGACCATAATTTTGGTTCTGGAGACTTCCCACGAATATTTTATGACTCCACAAAAGAACCGGATCAATGAAAACACTCTAGAGCCTTCCCGCGGCCCGTTCGAAATTTTGCTAGAAGGGCCCTAGGGGTAGGTACACAGCGTGCCCGAAAAATGGGTACGGGTCTGTTCACCGAATCTGTCCATAATTTTGGTTCTAGAGACTTATCTTGATTATTTTATGACTCCACGAAAGAATCGGATCAATGAAAACACTCTAGAGCCTTCCCGTGGCCCGTTTGAAATTTTGCTAGAAGGGCCCTAGGGGTAGGTACACAGCGTGCCCGAAAAACTAAGTATGGGTCTGTTCACCGAATCTGACCATAATTTTGGTTCTGGAGACTTCCCACGAATATTTTATGACTCCACAAAAGAATCGGATCAATGAAAACACTCTAGACCCTTCCCGTGGCCCGTTCGAAGTTTTGCTAGAAGGGCCATAGGGGTAGGTACACAGCGTGCCCGAAAAACTAAGTATGGGTCTGTTCACCGAATCTGACCATAATTTTGGTTCTGGAGACTTCCCTTGAATATATTATGACTCCACGAAAGAATCGGATCAATGAAAACACTCTAGAGCCTTCCCGTGGCCCGTTCGAAATTTTGCTAGAATGGCCCTAGGGGTAGGTACACAACGTGCCCGAAAAACTAAGTATGGGTCTGTTCACCGAATCTGACCATAATTTTGGTTCTGGAGACTTCCCTTGAATATATTATGACTCCACGAAAGAATCGGATCAATGAAAACACTCTAGAGCCTTCCCGTGGCCCGTTCGAAATTTTGCTAGAATGGCCCTAGGGTTAGGTACACAGCGTGCCCGAAAAACTAAGTATGGGTCTGTTCACCGAATCTGACCATAATTTTGGTTCTGGAGACTTCCCATGAATATTTTATGACTCCACAAAAGAACCCGATCAATGAAAACACTCTAGAGCCTTCCCGTGGCCCGTTCGAAATTTTGCTAGAAGGGCCCTAGGGGTAGGTACACAGCGTGCCCGAAAAATGGGTACGGGTCTGTTCACCGAATCTGTCCATAATTTTGGTTCTGGAGACTTCGCTTGATTATTTTATGACTCCAGGAAAGAATCGAATCAATGAAAACACTCCAGAGCCTTCCCGTGGCCCGTTCGAAATTTTGCTAGAAGGGCCCTAGGGGTAGGTACACAGCGTGCCCGAGAAACTAAGTATGGGTCTGTTCACCGAATCTGACCATAATTTTGGTTCTGGAGACTTCCCTTGAATATATTATGACTCCACGAAAGAATCGGATCAATGAAAACACTCTAGAGCCTTCCCGTGGCCCATTCGAAATTTTGCTAAAAGGGCCAAAGGGGTAGGTACACAGCGTGCCCGAAAAACTAAGTATGGGTCTGTTCACCGAATCTGACCATAATTTTGGTTCTGGAGACTTCCCTTGAATATATTATGACTCCACGAAAGAATCGGATCAATGAAAACACTCTAGAGCCTTCCCGTGGCCCGTTCGAAATTTTGCTAGAAGGGCCCTAGGGGTAGGTACACAGCGTGCCCGAAAAACTAAGTATCGGTCTGTTCACCGAATCTGACCATAATTTTGGTTCTGGAGACTTTCCACGAATATTTTATGACTCCACAAAAGAACCGGATCAATGAAAACACTCTAGAGCCTTCCCGTGGCCCGTTCGAAATTTTGCTAGAAGGGCCCTAGGGGTAGGTACACAGCGTGCCCGAAAAATGGGTACGAGTCTGTTCACCGAATCTGTCCATAATTTTGGTTCTAGAGACTTATCTTGATTATTTTATGACTCCACGAAAGAATCGGATCAATGTAAACACTCTAGAGCCTTCCCGTGGCCCGTTCGAAATTTTGCTAGAAGGGCCCTAGGGGTAGGTACACAGCGTGCCCGAAAAACTAAGTATCGGTCTTTCACCAAATCTGACCATAATTTTGGTTCTGGAGACTTCCCACGAATATTTTATGACTCCACAAAAGAACCGGATCAATGAAAACACTCTAGAGCCTTCCCGCGGCCCGTTCGAAATTTTGCTAGAAGGGCCCTAGGGGTAGGTACACAGCGTGCCCGAAAAATGGGTACGGGTCTGTTCACCGAATCTGTCCATAATTTTGGTTCTAGAGACTTATCTTGATTATTTTATGACTCCACGAAAGAATCGGATCAATGAAAACACTCTAGAGCCTTCCCGTGGCCCGTTTGAAATTTTGCTAGAAGGGCCCTAGGGGTAGGTACACAGCGTGCCCGAAAAACTAAGTATGGGTCTGTTCACCGAATCTGACCATAATTTTGGTTCTGGAGACTTCCCACGAATATTTTATGACTCCACAAAAGAATCGGATCAATGAAAACACTCTAGACCCTTCCCGTGGCCCGTTCGAAGTTTTGCTAGAAGGGCCATAGGGGTAGGTACACAGCGTGCCCGAAAAACTAAGTATGGGTCTGTTCACCGAATCTGACCATAATTTTGGTTCTGGAGACTTCCCTTGAATATATTATGACTCCACGAAAGAATCGGATCAATGAAAACACTCTAGAGCCTTCCCGTGGCCCGTTCGAAATTTTGCTAGAATGGCCCTAGGGGTAGGTACACAGCGTGCCCGAAAAACTAAGTATGGGTCTGTTCACCGAATCTGACCATAATTTTGGTTCTGGAGACTTCCCTTGAATATATTATGACTCCACGAAAGAATCGGATCAATGAAAACACTCTAGAGCCTTCCCGTGGCCCGTTCGAAATTTTGCTAGAATGGCCCTAGGGTTAGGTACACAGCGTGCCCGAAAAACTAAGTATGGGTCTGTTCACCGAATCTGTCCATAATTTTGGTTCTGGAGACTTCTCTTGATTATTTTATGACTCCACGAAAGAATCGGATCAATGAAAACACTCTAGAGCCTTCCTGTGGCCCGTTCGAAATTTTGCTAGAAGGGCCCTCGGGGTAGGTACACAGCGTGCCCGAAAAACTAAGTATCGGTCTTTCACCAAATCTGACCATAATTTTGGTTCTGGAGACTTCCCACGAATATTTTATGACTCCACAAAAGAACCGGATCAATGAAAACACTCTAGAGCCTTCCCGCGGCCCGTTCGAAATTTTGCTAGAAGGGCCCTAGGGGTAGGTACACAGCGTGCCCGAAAAATGGGTACGGGTCTGTTCACCGAATCTGTCCATAATTTTGGTTCTAGAGACTTATCTTGATTATTTTATGACTCCACGAAAGAATCGGATCAATGAAAACACTCTAGAGCCTTCCCGTGGCCCGTTTGAAATTTTGCTAGAAGGGCCCTAGGGGTAGGTACACAGCGTGCCCGAAAAACTAAGTATGGGTCTGTTCACCGAATCTGACCATAATTTTGGTTCTGGAGACTTCCCACGAATATTTTATGACTCCACAAAAGAATCGGATCAATGAAAACACTCTAGACCCTTCCCGTGGCCCGTTCGAAGTTTTGCTAGAAGGGCCATAGGGGTAGGTACACAGCGTGCCCGAAAAACTAAGTATGGGTCTGTTCACCGAATCTGACCATAATTTTGGTTCTGGAGACTTCCCTTGAATATATTATGACTCCACGAAAGAATCGGATCAATGAAAACACTCTAGAGCCTTCCCGTGGCCCGTTCGAAATTTTGCTAGAATGGCCCTAGGGGTAGGTACACAACGTGCCCGAAAAACTAAGTATGGGTCTGTTCACCGAATCTGACCATAATTTTGGTTCTGGAGACTTCCCTTGAATATATTATGACTCAACGAAAGGATCGGATCAATGAAAACACTCTAGAGCCTTCCCGTGGCCCGTTCGAAATTTTGCTAGAATGGCCCTAGGGTTAGGTACACAGCGTGCCCGAAAAACTAAGTATGGGTCTGTTCACCGAATCTGACCATAATTTTGGTTCTGGAGACTTCCCACGAATATTTTATGACTCCACAAAAGAACCCGATCAATGAAAACACTCTAGAGCCTTCCCGTGGCCCGTTCGAAATTTTGCTAGAAGGGCCCTAGGGGTAGGTACACAGCGTGCTCGAAAAATGGGTACGGGTCTGTTCACCGAATCTGTCCATAATTTTGGTTCTGGAGACTTCGCTTGATTATTTTATGACTCCAGGAAAGAATCGAATCAATGAAAACACTCCAGAGCCTTCCCGTGGCCCGTTCGAAATTTTGCTAGAAGGGCCCTAGGGGTAGGTACACAGCGTGCCCGAGAAACTAAGTATGGGTCTGTTCACCGAATCTGACCATAATTTTGGTTCTGGAGACTTCCCTTGAATATATTATGACTCCACGAAAGAATCGGATCAATGAAAACACTCTAGAGCCTTCCCGTGGCCCATTCGAAATTTTGCTAAAAGGGCCAAAGGGGTAGGTACACAGCGTGCCCGAAAAACTAAGTATGGGTCTGTTCACCGAATCTGACCATAATTTTGGTTCTGGAGACTTCCCTTGAATATATTATGACTCCACGAAAGAATCGGATCAATGAAAACACTCTAGAGCCTTCCCGTGGCCCGTTCGAAATTTTGCTAGAAGGGCCCTAGGGGTAGGTACACAGCGTGCCCGAAAAACTAAGTATCGGTCTGTTCACCGAATCTGACCATAATTTTGGTTCTGGAGACTTTCCACGAATATTTTATGACTCCACAAAAGAACCGGATCAATGAAAACACTCTAGAGCCTTCCCGTGGCCCGTTCGAAATTTTGCTAGAAGGGCCCTAGGGGTAGGTACACAGCGTGCCCGAAAAATGGGTACGAGTCTGTTCACCGAATCTGTCCATAATTTTGGTTCTAGAGACTTATCTTGATTATTTTATGACTCCACGAAAGAATCGGATCAATGTAAACACTCTAGAGCCTTCCCGTGGCCCGTTCGAAATTTTGCTAGAAGGGCCCTAGGGGTAGGTACACAGCGTGCCCGAAAAACTAAGTATCGGTCTTTCACCAAATCTGACCATAATTTTGGTTCTGGAGACTTCCCACGAATATTTTATGACTCCACAAAAGAACCGGATCAATGAAAACACTCTAGAGCCTTCCCGCGGCCCGTTCGAAATTTTGCTAGAAGGGCCCTAGGGGTAGGTACACAGCGTGCCCGAAAAATGGGTACGGGTCTGTTCACCGAATCTGTCCATAATTTTGGTTCTAGAGACTTATCTTGATTATTTTATGACTCCACGAAAGAATCGGATCAATGAAAACACTCTAGAGCCTTCCCGTGGCCCGTTTGAAATTTTGCTAGAAGGGCCCTAGGGGTAGGTACACAGCGTGCCCGAAAAACTAAGTATGGGTCTGTTCACCGAATCTGACCATAATTTTGGTTCTGGAGACTTCCCACGAATATTTTATGACTCCACAAAAGAATCGGATCAATGAAAACACTCTAGACCCTTCCCGTGGCCCGTTCGAAGTTTTGCTAGAAGGGCCATAGGGGTAGGTACACAGCGTGCCCGAAAAACTAAGTATGGGTCTGTTCACCGAATCTGACCATAATTTTGGTTCTGGAGACTTCCCTTGAATATATTATGACTCCACGAAAGAATCGGATCAATGAAAACACTCTAGAGCCTTCCCGTGGCCCGTTCGAAATTTTGCTAGAATGGCCCTAGGGGTAGGTACACAGCGTGCCCGAAAAACTAAGTATGGGTCTGTTCACCGAATCTGACCATAATTTTGGTTCTGGAGACTTCCCTTGAATATATTATGACTCCACGAAAGAATCGGATCAATGAAAACACTCTAGAGCCTTCCCGTGGCCCGTTCGAAATTTTGCTAGAATGGCCCTAGGGTTAGGTACACAGCGTGCCCGAAAAACTAAGTATGGGTCTGTTCACCGAATCTGACCATAATTTTGGTTCTGGAGACTTCCCACGAATATTTTATGACTCCACAAAAGAACCCGATCAATGAAAACACTCTAGAGCCTTCCCGTGGCCCGTTCGAAATTTTGCTAGAAGGGCCCTAGGGGTAGGTACACAGCGTGCCCGAAAAATGGGTACGGGTCTGTTCACCGAATCTGTCCATAATTTTGGTTCTGGAGACTTCGCTTGATTATTTTATGACTCCAGGAAATAATCGAATCAATGAAAACACTCCAGAGCCTTCCCGTGGCCCGTTCGAAATTTTGCTAGAAGGGCCCTAGGGGTAGGTACACAGCGTGCCCGAGAAACTAAGTATGGGTCTGTTCACCGAATCTGACCATAATTTTGGTTCTGGAGACTTCCCTTGAATATATTATGACTCCACGAAAGAATCGGATCAATGAAAACACTCTAGAGCCTTCCCGTGGCCCATTCGAAATTTTGCTAAAAGGGCCAAAGGGGTAGGTACACAGCGTGCCCGAAAAACTAAGTATGGGTCTGTTCACCGAATCTGACCATAATTTTGGTTCTGGAGACTTCCCTTGAATATATTATGACTCCACGAAAGAATCGGATCAATGAAAACACTCTAGAGCCTTCCCGTGGCCCGTTCGAAATTTTGCTAGAAGGGCCCTAGGGGTAGGTACACAGCGTGCCCGAAAAACTAAGTATGGGTCTGTTCACCGAATCTGACCATAATTTTGGTTCTGGAGACTTCCCACGAATATTTTATGACTCCACAAAAGAATCGGATCAATGAAAACACTCTAGAGCCTTCCCGTGGCCCGTTCGAAATTTTGCTAGAAGGGCCCTAGGGGTAGGTACACAGCGTGCCCGAAAAACTAAGTATGGGTCTGTTCACCGAATCTGTCCATAATTTTGGTTCTGGAGACTTTCCACGAATATTTTATGACTCCACAAAAGAACCGGATCAATGAAAACACTCTAGAGCCTTCCCGTGGCCCGTTCGAAATTTTGCTAGAAGGGCCCTAGGGGTAGGTACACAGCGTGCCCGAAAAATGGGTACGAGTCTGTTCACCGAATCTGTCCATAATTTTGGTTCTAGAGACTTATCTTGATTATTTTATGACTCCACGAAAGAATCGGATCAATGTAAACACTCTAGAGCCTTCCCGTGGCCCGTTCGAAATTTTGCTAGAAGGGCCCTAGGGGTAGGTACACAGCGTGCCCGAAAAACTAAGTATGGGTCTGTTCACCGAATCTGTCCATAATTTTTTTTCTGGAGACTTCCCACGAATATTTCATGACTCCACAAAAGAATCGGATCAATGAAAACACTCTAGACCCTTCCCGTGGCCCGTTCGAAATTTTGCTAGAAGGGCCATAGGGGTAGGTACACAGCGTGCCCGAAAAACTAAGTATGGGTCTGTTCACCGAATCTGACCTAAATTTTGGTTCTGGAGACATCCCTTGAATATATTATGACTCCACGAAAGAATCGGATCCATGAAAACAATCTAGAGCCTTCCCTGTGGCCCGTTCGGAATTTTGCTAGAAGGGCCCTAGGGGTAGGTACACAGCATGCTCTAAAAACTGAGTATGGGTCTGTTCACCGAATCTGACCATAGTTTTGGTTCTGGAGACTTCCCTTGAATATATTATGACTCCACGAAAGAATCGGATCAATGAAAACACACTAGAGCCTTCCCGTGGCCCGTTCGAAATTTTGCTAAAAGGGCCAAAGGGGTAGGTACACAGCGTGCCCGAAAAACTAAGTATGGGTCTGTTCACCGAATCTGACCATAATTTTGGTTCTGGGGACTTCCCTTGAATATATTATGACTCCACGAAAGAATCGGATCAATGAAAACACTCTAGAGCCTTCCCGTGGCCCGTTCGAAATTTTGCTAGAAGGGCCCTAGGGGTAGGTACACAGCGTGCCCGAAAAACTAAGTATGGGTCTGTTCACCGAATCTGTCCATAATTTTGGTTCTGGAGACTTCCCTTGAATATATTATGACTCCACGAAAGAATCGGATCAATGAAAACACTCTAGAGCCTTCTGTGGCCCGTTCGAAATTTTGCTAGAAGGGCCCTAGGGGTAGGTACACAGCGTGCCCGAAAAACTAAGTATCGGTCTATTCACCGAATCTGACCATAATTTTGGTTCTGGAGACTTCCCACGAATATTTTATGACTCCACAAAAGAACCGGATCAATGAAAACACTCTAGAGCCTTCCCGTGGCCCGTTCGAAATTTTGCTAGAAGGGCCCTAGGGGTAGGTACACAGCGTGCCCGAAAAATGGGTAAGGGTCTGTTCACCGAATCTGTCCATAATTTTGGTTCTAGAGACTTATCTTGATTATTTTATGACTCCACGAAAGAATCGGATCAATGAAAACACTCTAGAGCCTTCCCGTGGCCCGTTCGAAATTTTGCTAGAAGGGCCCTAGGGGTAGGTACACAGCGTATCCGAAAAACTAAGTATGGGTCTGTTCACCGAATCTGACCATAATTTTGGTTCTGGAGACTTCCCACGAATATTTTATGACTCCACAAAAGAATCGGATCAATGAAAACACTCTAGACCCTTCCCGTGGCCCGTTCGAAATTTTGCTAGAAGGGCCATAGAGGTAGGTACACGCGTGCCCGAAAAACTAAGTATGGGTCTGTTCACCGAATCTGACCTAAATTTTGGTTTTCGAGACATCCCTTGAATATATTATGACTCCACGAAAGAATCGGATCCATGAAAACAATCTAGAGCCTTCCCTGTGGCCCGTTCGAAATTTTGCTAGAAGGGCCCTAGGGGTAGGTACACAGCCTGCTCTAAAAACTGAGTATGGGTCTATTCACCGAATCTGACCATAGTTTTGGTTCTGGAGACTTCCCTTGAGTATATTATGACTCCACGAAAGAATCGGATCAATGAAAACACTCTAGAGCCTTCCCGTGGCCCGTTCGAAATTTTGCTAGAAGGGCCCTAGGGGTAGGTACAAAGCCTGCCCGAAAAACTGAGTATGGGTCTGTTCACCGAATCTGACCATAATTTTGGTTCTGGAGACTTCCCTTGAATATATTATGACTCCACAAAAGAATCGGATCAATGAAACACTCTAGAGCCTTCCCATGGCCCGTTCGAAATTTTGCTAGAAGGGCCCTAAGGGTAGGTACACAGCGTGCCCGAAAAACTGAGTATGGGTCTGTTCACCGAATCTGACCTAAATTTTGGTTCTGGAGACTTCCCTTGAATATATTATGACTCCACGAAAGAATCGGATCAATGAAAACAATCTAGAGCCTTCCTTGTGGCCCGTTCGAAATTTTGCTAGAAGGGCCCTAGGGGTAGGTACACTGCCTGCCCGAAAAACTGAGTATGGGTCTGTTCACCGAATCTGACCATAATTTTGGTTTTGGAGACTTCCCTTGAATATATTATGACTCAACGAAAGAATCGGATCAATGAAAACACATTAGAGCCTTCTCGTGGCCCGTTCGAAATTTTGCTAGAACGGGCCTAGGGGTAGGTACACAGCGTGCCCGAAAAACTGAGTATGGGTCTGTTCACCGAATCTGACCATAATTTTGGTTCTGGAGACTTCCCATGAATATTTTATGACTCCACAAAAGAATCGGATCAATGAAAACACTCTAGAGCCTTCCTGTGGCCCGTTCGAAATTTTGCTAGAAGGGCCATAGGGGTAGGTACACAGCGTGCCCGAAAAACTAAGTATGGGTCTGTTCAGCGAATCTGACCTAAATTTTGGTTCTGGAGACATACCTTGAATATATTATGACTCCACGAAAGAATCGGATCCATGAAAACAATCTAGAGCCTTCCCTGTGGCCCGTTCGAAATTTTGCTAGAAGGGCCCTAGGGGTAGGTACACTGCCTGCCCGAAAAACTGAGTATGGGTCTGTTCACCGAATCTGACCTAAATTTTGGTTCTGGAGACTTCCCTTGAATATATTATGACTCCACGAAAGAATCGGATCAATGAAAACACATTAGAGCCTTCTCGTGGCCCGTTCGAAATTTTGCTAGAACGGGCCTAGGGGTAGGTACACAGCGTGCCCGAAAAACTGAGTATGGGTCTGTTCACCGAATCTGACCATAATTTTGGTTTTGGAGACTTCCCTTGAATATATTATGACTCAACGAAAGAATCGGATCAATGAAAACACTCTAGAGCCTTCCCGTGGCCCGTTCGAAATTTTGCTAGAAGGGCCATAGGCGTAGGTACACAGCGTGCCCGAAAAACTAAGTATGGGTCTGTTCACCGAATCTGACCATAATTTTGGTTCTGGAGACTTCCCACGAATATTTTATGACTCCACAAAAGAATCGGATCAATGAAAACACTCTAGAGCCTTCCCGTGGTCCGTTCGAAATTTTGCTAGAAGGGCCATAGGGGTAGGTACACAGCGTGCCCGAAAAACTAAGTATGGGTCTGTTCACCGAATCTGACCTAAATTTTGGTTCTGGAGACATCCCTTGAATATATTATGACTCCACGAAAGAATCAGATCCATGAAAACAATCTAGAGCCTTCCCTGTGGCCCGTTCGAAATTTTGCTAGAAGGGCCCTAGGGGTAGGTACACAGCCTGCTCTAAAAACTGAGTATGGGTCTGTTCACCGAATCTGACCATAGTTTTGGTTCTGGAGACTTCCCTTGAATATATTATGACTCCACGAAAGAATCGGATCAATTAAAACACTCTAGAGCCTTCCCGTGGCCCGTTAGAAATTTTGCTAAAAGGGCCAAAGGGGTAGGTACACAGCGTGCCCGAAAAACTAAGTATGGGTCTGTTCACCGAATCTGACCATAATTTTGGTTCTGGGGACTTCCCTTGAATATATTATGACTCCACGAAAGAATCGGATCAATGAAAACACTCTAGAGCCTTCCCGTGGCCCGTTCGAAATTTTGCTAGAAGGGCCTAGGGGTAGGTACACAGCGTGCCCGAAAAACTAAGTATGGGTCTGTTCACCGAATCTGTCCATAATTTTGGTTCTGGAGACTTCTCTTGATTATTTTATGACTCCACGAAAGAATCGGATCAATGAAAACACTCTAGAGCCTTCCTGTGGCCCGTTCGAAATTTTGCTAGAAGGGCCCTAGGGGTAGGTACACAGCGTGCCCGAAAAACTAAGTATCGGTCTTTCACCAAATCTGACCATAATTTTGGTTCTGGAGACTTCCCACGAATATTTTATGACTCCACAAAAGAACCGGATCAATGAAAACACTCTAGAGCCTTCCCGCGGCCCGTTCGAAATTTTGCTAGAAGGGCCCTAGGGGTAGGTACACAGCGTGCCCGAAAAATGGGTACGGGTCTGTTCACCGAATCTGTCCATAATTTTTGTTCTAGAGACTTATCTTGATTATTTTATGACTCCACGAAAGAATCGGATCAATGAAAACACTCTAGAGCCTTCCCGTGGCCCGTTCGAAATTTTGCTAGAAGGGCCCTAGGGGTACGTACACAGCGTGCCCGAAAAACTAAGAATGGGTCTGTTCACCGAATCTGACCATAATTTTGGTTCTGGAGACTTCCCACGAATATTTTATGACTCCACAAAAGAATCGGATCAATGAAAACACTCTAGACCCTTCCCGTGGCCCGTTCGAAGTTTTGCTAGAAGGGCCATAGGGGTAGGTACACAGCGTGCCCGAAAAACTAAGTATGGGTCTGTTCACCGAATCTGACCTAAATTTTGGTTCTGGAGACATCCCTTGAATATATTATGACTCCACGAAAGAATCGGATCCATGAAAACAATCTAGAGCCTTCCCTGTGGCCCGTTCGAAATTTTGCTAGAAGGGCCCTAGGGGTAGGTACACAGCCTGCTCTAAAAACTGAGTATGGGTCTGTTCACCGAATCTGACCATAGTTTTGGTTCTGGAGACTTCCCTTGAATATATTATGAATCCACGAAAGAATCGGATCAATGAAAACACTCTAGAGCCTTCCCGTGGCCCGTTCGAAATTTTGCTAGAAGGGCCCTAGGGGTAGGTACAAAGCCTGCCCGAAAAACTGAGTATGGGTCTGTTCACCAAATCTGACCATAATTTTGGTTCTGGAGACTTCCCTTGAATATATTATGACTCCACAAAAGAATCGGATCAATGAAACACTCTAGAGCCTTCCCATGGCCCGTTCGAAATTTTGCTAGAAGGGCCCTAAGGGTAGGTACACAGCGTGCCCGAAAAACTGAGTATGGGTCTGTTCACCGAATCTGACCTAAATTTTGGTTCTGGAGACTTCCCTTGAATATATTATGACTCCACGAAAGAATCGGATCAATGAAAACAATCTAGAGCCTTCCTTGTGGCCCGTTCGAAATTTTGCTAGAAGGGCCCTAGGGGTAGGTACACTGCCTGCCCGAAAAACTGAGTATGGGTCTGTTCACCGAATCTGACCATAATTTTGGTTTTGGAGACTTCCCTTGAATATATTATGACTCAACGAAAGAATCGGATCAATGAAAACACATTAGAGCCTTCTCGTGGCCCGTTCGAAATTTTGCTAGAACGGGCCTAGGGGGTAGGTACACAGCGTGCCCGAAAAACTGAGTATGGGTCTGTTCACCGAATCTGACCATAATTTTGGTTCTGGAGACTTCCCACGAATATTTTATGACTCCACAAAAGAATCGGATCAATGAAAACACTCTAGAGCCTTCCCGTGGCCCGTTCGGAATTTTGCTAGAAGGGCCCTAGGGGTAGGTACACAGCGTGCCCGAAAAACTGAGTATGAGTCTGTTCACCGAATATGACTTAAGTTTTGGTTCTGGAGTCTTCCCTTGACTATTTTATGACTTCACGAAAGAATCGGATCAATGAAAACACTCTAGAGCCTTCCCGTGGCCCGTTCGAAATTTTGCTAGAAGGGCCCTAGGGGTAGGTACACAGCGTGCCCGAAAAACTGAGTATGGGTCTGTTCACCGAATCTGACCTAAATTTTAGTTCGGAGACTTCCCTTGAATATATTATGGCTCCACGAAAGAATCGGATCAATGAAAACACTCTAGAGCCTTCTGTTGGCCCGTTCGAAATTTTGCTAGAACGGGCCTAGGGGTAGGTACACAGCGTGTCCGAAAAACTGAGTATGGGTCTGTTCACCGAATCTGACCTAAATTTTGGTTCTGGAGACTTCCCTTGAATATATGATGACTCCACGAAAGAATCGGATCAATGAAAACACTCTAGAGTCTTCCCGTGGCCCGTTCTGCTAGAAGGGCCCTAGGGGTAGGTACAAAGCCTGCCCGAAAAACTAAGTATTGGTCTGTTCACCGAATCTGACCATAATTTTGGTTCTGGAGACTTCCCTTGAATATATTATGACTCCACGAAATCGGATCAATGAAAACAATCTAGAGCCTTCCCTTTGGCCCGTTCGAAATTTTGCTAGAAGGGCCCTAGGGGTAGGTACACTGCCTGCCCGAAAAACTGAGTATGGGTCTGTTCACCGAATCTGACCATAATTTTGGTTCTGGAGTCTTCCCTTGAATATATTATGACTCAACGAAAGAATCGGATCAATGAAAACACATTAGAGCCTTCTCGTGGCCCGTTCGAAATTTTGCTAGAACGGGCTTAGGGGTAGGTACACAGCGTGCCCGAAAAACTGAGTATGGGTCTGTTCACCGAATCTGACCATAATTTTGGTTCTGGAGACTTCCCACGAATATTTTATGACTCCACAAAAGAATCAGATCAATGAAAACACTCTAGAGCCTTCCCGTGGCCCGTTCGAAATTTTGCTAGAAGGGCCCTAGGGGTAGGTACACAGCGTGCCCAAAAAACTGAGTATGGGTCTGTTCACCGAATCTGACCTAAATTTTGGTTCTGGAGTCTTCCCTTGACTATTTTATGACTTCACGAAAGAATCGGATCAATGAAAACACTCTAGAGCCTTCCCGTGGCCCGTTCGAAATTTGGCTAGAAGGGCCCTAGGGGTAGGTACACAGCGTGCCCGAAAAACTGAGTATGGGTCTGTTCACCGAATCTGACCTAAATTTTGGTTCGGAGACTTCCCTTGAATATATTACGACTCCACGAAAGAATCGGATCAATGAAAACACTCTAGAGCCTTCTCGTGGCCCGTTCGAAATTTTGCTAGAACGGGCCTAGGGGTAGGTACACAGCGTGCCCGAAAAACTGAGTATGGGTCTGTTCACCGAATCTGACCTAAATTTTGGTTCTGGAGTCTTCCCTTGACTATTTTATGACTTCACGAAAGAATCGGATCAATGAAAACACTCTAGAGCCTTCCCGTGGCCCATTCGTAATTTTGCTAGAAGGGCCCTAGGGGTAGGTCCACAGCCTGCTCTAAAAACTCTATGGGTCTGTTCACCGAATCTGACCATAATTTTGGTTCTGGAGACTTCCCTTAAATATATTATGACTCCACGAAAGAATCGGATCAATGAAAACACTCTAGAGCCTTCCCGTGGCCCGTTCGAAATTTTGCTAGAAGGGCCCTCGGGGTAGGTACACAGCCTGCCCGAAAAACTGAGTATGGGTCTGTTCACCGAATCTGACCATAATTTTGGTTCTGGAGACTTCCCTTGAATATATTATGACTCCACAAATGAATCGGATCAATGAAACACTCTAGAGCCTTCCCATGACCCGTTCGAAATTTTGCTAGAACGGCCCTAGGGGTAGGTAAACAGCGTGCCCGAAAAACTGAGTATGGGTCTGTTCACCGAAACTGACAATAATTTTGGTTCTGGAGACTTCCCTTGAATATATTTTGACTCAACGAAAGAACCGGATCAATGAAAATACTCTAGAGCCTTCACGTGGCCCGTTCGAAATTTTGCTAGAAGGGCCCTAGGGGTAGGTACACAGCGTGCCCGAAAAACTGAGTATGGGTCTGTTCACCGAATCTGACCTAAATTTTGGTTCTGGAGACTTCCCTTGAATATATTATGACCCCACGAAAGAATCGGATCAATGAAAACACTCTAGAGCCTTCCCGTGGCCCGTTCGAAATTTTGCTAGAAGGGCCATAGGCGTAGGTACACAGCGTGCCCGAAAAACTAAGTATGGGTCTGTTCACCGAATCTGACCATAATTTTGGTTCTGGAGACTTCCCACGAATATTTTATGACTCCACAAAAGAATCGGATCAATGAAAACACTTTAGAGCCTTCCCGTGGTCCGTTCGAAATTTTGCTAGAAGGGCCATAGGGGTAGGTACACAGCGTGCCCGAAAAACTAAGTATGGGTCTGTTCACCGAATCTGACCTAAATTTTGGTTCTGGAGACATCCCTTGAATATATTATGACTCCACGAAAGAATCAGATCCATGAAAACAATCTAGAGCCTTCCCTGTGGCCCGTTCGAAATTTTGCTAGAAGGGCCCTAGGGGTAGGTACACAGCCTGCTCTAAAAACTAAGTATGGGTCTGTTCACCGAATCTGACCATAGTTTTGGTTCTGGAGACTTCCCTTGAATATATTATGACTCCACGAAAGAATCGGATCAATTAAAACACTCTAGAGCCTTCCCGTGGCCCGTTAGAAATTTTGCTAAAAGGGCCAAAGGGGTAGGTACACAGCGTGCCCGAAAAACTAAGTATGGGTCTGTTCACCGAATCTGACCATAATTTTGGTTCTGGGGACTTCCCTTGAATATATTATGACTCCACGAAAGAATCGGATCAATGAAAACACTCTAGAGCCTTCCCGTGGCCCGTTCGAAATTTTGCTAGAAGGGCCCTAGGGGTAGGTACACAGCGTGCCCGAAAAACTAAGTATGGGTCTGTTCACCGAATCTGTCCATAATTTTGGTTCTGGAGACTTCTCTTGATTATTTTATGACTCCACGAAAGAATCGGATCAATGAAAACACTCTAGAGCCTTCCTGTGGCCCGTTCGAAATTTTGCTAGAAGGGCCCTAGGGGTAGGTACACAGCGTGCCCGAAAAACTAAGTATCGGTCTTTCACCAAATCTGACCATAATTTTGGTTCTGGAGACTTCCCACGAATATTTTATGACTCCACAAAAGAACCGGATCAATGAAAACACTCTAGAGCCTTCCCGCGGCCCGTTCGAAATTTTGCTAGAAGGGCCCTAGGGGTAGGTACACAGCGTGCCCGAAAAATGGGTACGGGTCTGTTCACCGAATCTGTCCATAATTTTTGTTCTAGAGACTTATCTTGATTATTTTATGACTCCACGAAAGAATCGGATCAATGAAAACACTCTAGAGCCTTCCCGTGGCCCGTTCGAAATTTTGCTAGAAGGGCCCTAGGGGTAGGTACACAGCGTGCCCGAAAAACTAAGTATGGGTCTGTTCACCGAATCTGACCATAATTTTGGTTCTGGAGACTTCCCTTAAATATATTATGACTCCACGAAAGAATCGGATCAATGAAAACACTCTAGAGCCTTCCCGTGGCCCGTTCGAAATTTTGCTAGAAGGGCCCTCGGGGTAGGTACACAGCCTGCCCGAAAAACTGAGTATGGGTCTGTTCACCGAATCTGACCATAATTTTGGTTCTGGAGACTTCCCTTGAATATATTATGACTCCACAAATGAATCGGATCAATGAAACACTCTAGAGCCTTCCCATGACCCGTTCGAAATTTTGCTAGAACGGCCCTAGGGGTAGGTAAACAGCGTGCCCGAAAAACTGAGTATGGGTCTGTTCACCGAAACTGACAATAATTTTGGTTCTGGAGACTTCCCTTGAATATATTTTGACTCAACGAAAGAACCGGATCAATGAAAATACTCTAGAGCCTTCACGTGGCCCGTTCGAAATTTTGCTAGAAGGGCCCTAGGGGTAGGTACACAGCGTGCCCGAAAAACTGAGTATGGGTCTGTTCACCGAATCTGACCTAAATTTTGGTTCTGGAGACTTCCCTTGAATATATTATGACCCCACGAAAGAATCGGATCAATGAAAACACTCTAGAGCCTTCCCGTGGCCCGTTCGAAATTTTGCTAGAAGGGCCCTAGGGGTAGGTAAACAACGTGCCCGAAAACTGAGTATGGGTCTGTTCACCGAAACTGACAATAATTTTGGTTCTGGAGACTTCCCTTGAATATATTTTGACTCCACGAAAGAACCGGATCAATGAAAATACTCTAGAGCCTTCCCGTGGCCCGTTCGAAATTTTGCTAGAAGGGCCCTAGGGGTAGGTACACAGCGTGCCCAAAAAACTGAGTATGGGTCTGTTCACCGAATCTGACCTAAATTTTTGTTCTGGAGTCTTCCCTTGACTATTTTATGACTTCACGAAAGAATCGGATCAATGAAAACACTCTAGAGCCTTCCCGTGGCCCGTTCGAAATTTGGCTAGAAGGGCCCTAGGGGTAGGTACACAGCGTGCCCGAAAAACTGAGTATGGGTCTGTTCACCGAATCTGACCTAAATTTTGGTTCGGAGACTTCCCTTGAATATATTACGACTCCACGAAAGAATCGGATCAATGAAAACACTCTAGAGCCTTCTCGTGGCCCGTTCGAAATTTTGCTAGAACGGGCCTAGGGGTAGGTACACAGCGTGCCCGAAAAACTGAGTATGGGTCTGTTCACCGAATCTGACCTAAATTTTGGTTCTGGAGTCTTCCCTTGACTATTTTATGACTTCACGAAAGAATCGGATCAATGAAAACACTCTAGAGCCTTCCCGTGGCCCATTCGAAATTTTGCTAGAAGGGCCCTAGGGGTAGGTACACAGCCTGCTCTAAAAACTGTATGGGTCTGTTCACCGAATCTGACCATAATTTTGGTTCTGGAGACTTCCCTTAAATATATTATGACTCCACGAAAGAATCGGATCAATGAAAACACTCTAGAGCCTTCCCGTGGCCCGTTCGAAATTTTGCTAGAAGGGCCCTCGGGGTAGGTACACAGCCTGCCCGAAAAACTGAGTATGGGTCTGTTCACCGAATCTGACCATAATTTTGGTTCTGGAGACTTCCCTTGAATATATTATGACTCCACAAATGAATCGGATCAATGAAACACTCTAGAGCCTTCCCATGACCCGTTCGAAATTTTGCTAGAACGGCCCTAGGGGTAGGTAAACAGCGTGCCCGAAAAACTGAGTATGGGTCTGTTCACCGAAACTGACAATAATTTTTGTTCTGGAGACTTCCCTTGAATATATTTTGACTCAACGAAAGAACCGGATCAATGAAAATACTCTAGAGCCTTCACGTGGCCCGTTCGAAATTTTGCTAGAAGGGCCCTAGGGGTAGGTACACAGCGTGCCCGAAAAACTGAGTATGGGTCTGTTCACCGAATCTGACCATAATTTTGGTTCTGGAGACTTCCCTTGAATATATTATGACCCCACGAAAGAATCGGATCAATGAAAACACTCTAGAGCCTTCCCGTGGCCCGTTCGAAATTTTGCTAGAAGGGCCCTAGGGGTAGGTAAACAACGTGCCCGAAAACTGAGTATGGGTCTGTTCACCGAAACTGACAATAATTTTGGTTCTGGAGACTTCCCTTGAATATATTTTGACTCCACGAAAGAACCGGATCAATGAAAATACTCTAGAGCCTTCCCGTGGCCCGTTTGAAATTTTGCTAGAAGGGCCCTAGGGGTAGGTACACAGCGTGCCCGAAAAACTAAGTATGGATCTGTTCACCGAATCTGACCATAATTTTGGTTCTGGAGACTTCCCACGAATATTTTATGACTCCACAAAAGAATCGGATCAATGAAAACACTCTAGAGCCTTCCCGTGGCCCGTTCGAAATTTTGCTAGAAGGGCCCTAGGGGTAGGTAAACAACGTGCCCGAAAAACTGAGTATGGGTCTGTTCACCGAAACTGACAATAATTTTGGTTCTGGAGACTTCCCTTTAATATATTATGACTCCACAAATGAATCGGATCAATGAAACACTCTAGAGCCTTCCCATGGCCCGTTCGAATTTTTGCTAGAAGGGCCCTAGGGGTTGGTACACAGCGTGCCCGAAAAACTGAGTATGGGTCTGTTCACCGAATCTGACCTAAATTTTGGTTCTGGAGACTTCCCTTGAATATATTATGACCCCACGAAAGTATCGGATCAATGAAAACACTCTAGAGCCTTCCCGTGGCCCGTTCGAAATTTTGCTAGAAGGGCCCTAGGGGTAGGTAAACAACGTGCCCGAAAACTGAGTATGGGTCTGTTCACCGAAACTGACAATAATTTTGGTTCTGGAGACTTCCCTTGAATATATTTTGACTCCACGAAAGAACCGGATCAATGAAAATACTCTAGAGCCTTCCCGTGGCCCGTTCGAAATTTTGCTAGAAGGGCCCTAGGGGTAGGTACACAGCGTGCCCGAAAAACTAAGTATGGATCTGTACACCGAATCTGACCATAATTTTGGTTCTGGAGACTTCCCTTGAATATATTATGACTCCACAAAAGAATCGGATCAATGAAAACACTCTAGAGCCTTCCCGTGGCCCGTTCGAAATTTTGCTAGAAGGGCCCTAGGGGTAGGTACACAGCGTGCCCGAAAAACTGAGTATGGGTCTGTTCACCGAATCTGACCATAATTTTGGTTCTGGAGACTTCCCTTGAATATATTATGACCCCACGAAAGAATCGGATCAATGAAAACACTCTAGAGCCTTCCCGTGGCCCGTTCGAAATTTTGCTAGAAGGGCCCTAGGGGTAGGTAAACAACGTGCCCGAAAACTGAGTATGGGTCTGTTCACCGAAACTGACAATAATTTTGGTTCTGGAGACTTCCCTTGAATATATTTTGACTCCACGAAAGAACCGGATCAATGAAAATACTCTAGAGCCTTCCCGTGGCCCGTTCGAAATTTTGCTAGAAGGGCCCTAGGGGTAGGTACACAGCGTGCCCGAAAAACTAAGTATGGATCTGTTCACCGAATCTGACCATAATTTTGGTTCTGGAGACTTCCCACGAATATTTTATGACTCCACAAAAGAATCGGATCAATGAAAACACTCTAGAGCCTTCCCGTGGCCCGTTCGAAATTTTGCTAGAAGGGCCCTAGGGGTAGGTAAACAACGTGCCCGAAAAACTGAGTATGGGTCTGTTCACCGAAACTGACAATAATTTTGGTTCTGGAGACTTCCCTTTAATATATTATGACTCCACAAATGAATCGGATCAATGAAACACTCTAGAGCCTTCCCATGGCCCGTTCGAATTTTTGCTAGAAGGGCCCTAGGGGTTGGTACACAGCGTGCCCGAAAAACTGAGTATGGGTCTGTTCACCGAATCTGACCTAAATTTTGGTTCTGGAGACTTCCCTTGAATATATTATGACCCCACGAAAGTATCGGATCAATGAAAACACTCTAGAGCCTTCCCGTGGCCCGTTCGAAATTTTGCTAGAAGGGCCCTAGGGGTAGGTAAACAACGTGCCCGAAAACTGAGTATGGGTCTGTTCACCGAAACTGACAATAATTTTGGTTCTGGAGACTTCCCTTGAATATATTTTGACTCCACGAAAGAACCGGATCAATGAAAATACTCTAGAGCCTTCCCGTGGCCCGTTCGAAATTTTGCTAGAAGGGCCCTAGGGGTAGGTACACAGCGTGCCCGAAAAACTAAGTATGGATCTGTTCACCGAATCTGACCATAATTTTGGTTCTGGAGACTTCCCTTGAATATATTATGACTCCACAAAAGAATCGGATCAATGAAAACACTCTAGAGCCTTCCCGTGGCCCGTTCGAAATTTTGCTAGAAGGGCCCTAGGGGTAGGTAAACAACGTGCCCGAAAAACTGAGTATGGGTCTGTTCACCGAAACTGACAATAATTTTGGTTCTGGAGACTTCCCTTTAATATATTATGACTCCACAAATGAATCGGATCAATGAAACACTCTAGAGCCTTCCCATGGCCCGTTCGAATTTTTGCTAGAAGGGCCCTAGGGGTAGGTACACAACCTGCCAGAAAAACTGAGTATGGGTCTGTTCACCGAATCTGACCTAAATTTTGGTTCTGGTGACTTCCCTTGAATATATTTTGACTCCACGAAAAAACCGGATCAATGAAAATACTCTAGAGCCTTCCCGTGGCCCGTTCGAAATTTTGCTAGAAGGGCCCTAGGGGTAGGTACACAGCGTGCCCGAAAAACTAAGTATAGATCTGTTCACCGAATCTGACCATAATTTTGGTTCTGGAGACTTCCCACGAATATTTTATGAGTCCACAAAAGAATCGGATCAATGAAAACACTCTAGAGCCTTCCCGTGGCCCGTTCGAAATTTTGCTAGAAGGGCCCTAGGGGTAGGTACACAACATGCCCGAAAAACTAAGTATGGATCTGTTCACCGAATCTGACCATAATTTTGGTTCTGGAGACTTCCCTTGAATATATTATGACTCCACAAATGAATCGGATCAATGAAACACTCTAGAGCCTTCCCATGGCCCGTTCGAATTTTTGCTAGAAGGGCCCTAGGGGTAGGTACACAGCGTGCCCGAAAAACTGAGTATGGGTCTGTTCACCGAATCTGACCTAAATTTTGGTTCTGGAGACTTCCATTGAATATATTATGACCCCACGAAAGAATCGGATCAATGAAAACACTCTAGATCCTTCCCGTGGCCCGTTCGAAGTTTTGCTAGAACGACCCTAGGGGTAGGTAAACAGCGTGCCCGAAAAACTGAGTATGGGTCTGTTCACCGAAACTGACAATAATTTTGGTTCTGGTGACTTCCCACGAATATTTAATGACTCCACAAAAGAATCGGATCAATGAAAACACTCTAGAGCCTTCCCGTGGCCCGTTCGAAATTTTGCTAGAAGGGCCCTAGGGGTAGGTACACAGCGTGCACGAAAAACTGAGTATGTGTCTGTTCACCGAATCTGACCAAAATTTTGGTTCTGGAGACTTCCCTTGAATATATTATGACTCCAAGAAAGAATCGGATCAATGAAAACACTCTAGAGCCTTCCCGTGGCCCGTTCGAAATTTTGCTAGAAGGGCCATAGGGGTAGGTACACAGCATTCCCGAAAAACTAAGTATGGGTCTGTTCACCGAATCCGACCATAATTTTGGTTCTGGAGACTTCCCACGAATATTTTATGACTCCACAAAAGAATCGGATCAATGAAAACACTCTAGTGCCTTCCCGTGGCCCGTTCGAAATTTTGCTAGAAGGGCCATAGGGGTAGGTACACAGCGTTCCCGAAAAATGGGTACGAGTCTGTTCACCGATCTGTCCATAATTTTGGTTCTGGAGACTTCGCTTGATTATTTTATGACTCTACGAAAGAATCGGATCAATGAAAACACTCTAAAGCCTTCCCGTGGCCCGTTCGAAATTTTGCTAGAAGGGCCCTAGGGGTAGGTACACAGCCTTCCCGAAAAACTGAGTATGGGTCTGTTCACTGAATCAGACCATAATTTTGGTTCTGGAGACTTCCCTTGAATATATTATGACTCCACAAAAGAATCGGATCAATGAAAACACTCTAGAGCTTTCCCGTGGCCCGTTCGAAATTTTGCTAGAAGGGCCATAGGGGTAGGTACACAGCGTTCCCGAAAAATGGGTACGAGTCTGTTCACCGAATCTGTCCATTATTTTGGTTCTGGAGACTTCGCTTGATTATTTTATGACTCTACGAAAGAATCGGATCAATGAAAACACTCTAAAGCCTTCCCGTGGCCCGTTCGAAATTTTGCTAGAAGGGCCCTAGGGGTAGGTACACAGCCTTCCCGAAAAACTGAGTATGGGTCTGTTCACTGAATCAGACCATAATTTTGGTTCTGGAGACTTCCCTTGAATATATTATGACTCCACAAAAGAATCGGATCAATGAAAACACTCTAGAGCTTTCCCGTGGCCCGTTCGAAATTTTGCTAGAAGGGCCCTAGGGGTAGGTACACAGCATGCCCGAAAAACTGAGTATGGGTCTGTTCACCGAATCTGACCTAAATTTTGGTTCTGGAGACTTCCATTGAATATATTATGACCCCACGAAAGAATCGGATCAATGAAAACACTCTAGATCCTTCCCGTGGCCCGTTCGAAGTTTTGCTAGAACGACCCTAGGGGTAGGTAAACAGCGTGCCCGAAAAACTGAGTATGGGTCTGTTCACCGAAACTGACAATAATTTTGGTTCTGGTGACTTCCCACGAATATTTAATGACTCCACAAAAGAATCGGATCAATGAAAACACTCTAGAGCCTTCCCGTGGCCCGTTCGAAATTTTGCTAGAAGGGCCCTAGGGGTAGGTACACAGCGTGCACGAAAAACTGAGTATGTGTCTGTTCACCGAATCTGACCAAAATTTTGGTTCTGGAGACTTCCCTTGAATATATTATGACTCTAAGAAAGAATCGGATCAATGAAAACACTCTAGAGCCTTCCCGTGGCCCGTTCGAAATTTTGCTAGAAGGGCCATAGGGGTAGGTACACAGCATTCCCGAAAAACTAAGTATGGGTCTGTTCACCGAATCCGACCATAATTTTGGTTCTGGAGACTTCCCACGAATATTTTATGACTCCACAAAAGAATCGGATCAATGAAAACACTCTAGTGCCTTCCCGTGGCCCGTTCGAAATTTTGCTAGAAGGGCCATAGGGGTAGGTACACAGCGTTCCCGAAAAATGGGTACGAGTCTGTTCACCGAATCTGTCCATAATTTTGGTTCTGGAGACTTCGCTTGATTATTTTATGACTCTACGAAAGAATCGGATCAATGAAAACACTCTAAAGCCTTCCCGTGGCCCGTTCGAAATTTTGCTATAAGGGCCCTAGGGGTAGGTACACAGCCTTCCCGAAAAACTGAGTATGGGTCTGTTCACTGAATCAGACCATAATTTTGGTTCTGGAGACTTCCCTAATTTATGACTCCACAAAAGAATCGGATCAATGAAAACACTCTAGAGCTTTCCCGTGGCCCGTTCGAAATTTTGCTAGAAGGGCCCTAGGGGTAGGTACACAGCATGCCCGAAAAACTGAGTATGGGTCTGTTCACCGAATCTGACCTAAATTTTGGTTCTGGAGACTTCCCTTGAATATATTATGACTCCACGTAAGAATCGGATCAATGAAAACACTCTAGAGCCTTCCCGTGGCCCGTTCGAAATTTTGCTAAAAGGGCCCTAGGGGTAGGTACACAACCTGCCAGAAAAACTGAGTATGGGTCTGTTCACCGAAACTGACAATAATTTTGGTTCTGGTGACTTCCCTTGAATATATTTTGACTCCACGAAAGAACCGGATCAATGAAAATACTCTAGAGCCTTCCCGTGGCCCGTTCGAAATTTTGCTAGAAGGGCCCTAGGGGTAGGTACACAGCGTGCCCGAAAAACTAAGTATAGATCTGTTCACCGAATCTGACCATAATTTTGGTTCTGGAGACTTCCCACGAATATTTTATGAGTCCACAAAAGAATCGGATCAATGAAAACACTCTAGAGCCTTCCCGTGGCCCGTTCGAAATTTTGCTAGAAGGGCCCTAGGGGTAGGTAAACAACGTGCCCGAAAAACTGAGTATGGGTCTGTTCACCGAAACTGACAATAATTTTGGTTCTGGAGACTTCCCTTGAATATATTATGACTCCACAAATGAATCGGATCAATGAAACACTCTAGAGCCTTCCCATGGCCCGTTCGAATTTTTGCTAGAAGGGCCCTAGGGGTAGGTACACAGCGTGCCCGAAAAACTGAGTATGGGTCTGTTCACCGAATCTGACCTAAATTTTGGTTCTGGAGACTTCCATTGAATATATTATGACCCCACGAAAGAATCGGATCAATGAAAACACTCTAGATCCTTCCCGTGGCCCGTTCGAAGTTTTGCTAGAACGACCCTAGGGGTAGGTAAACAGCGTGCCCGAAAAACTGAGTATGGGTCTGTTCACCGAAACTGACAATAATTTTGGTTCTGGTGACTTCCCACGAATATTTAATGACTCCACAAAAGAATCGGATCAATGAAAACACTCTAGAGCCTTCCCGTGGCCCGTTCGAAATTTTGCTAGAAGGGCCCTAGGGGTAGGTACACAGCGTGCACGAAAAACTGAGTATGTGTCTGTTCACCGAATCTGACCAAAATTTTGGTTCTGGAGACTTCCCTTGAATATATTATGACTCCAAGAAAGAATCGGATCAATGAAAACACTCTAGAGCCTTCCCGTGGCCCGTTCGAAATTTTGCTAGAAGGGCCATAGGGGTAGGTACACAGCATTCCCGAAAAACTAAGTATGGGTCTGTTCACCGAATCCGACCATAATTTTGGTTCTGGAGACTTCCCACGAATATTTTATGACTCCACAAAAGAATCGGATCAATGAAAACACTCTAGTGCCTTCCCGTGGCCCGTTCGAAATTTTGCTAGAAGGGCCATAGGGGTAGGTACACAGCGTTCCCGAAAAATGGGTACGAGTCTGTTCACCGATCTGTCCATAATTTTGGTTCTGGAGACTTCGCTTGATTATTTTATGACTCTACGAAAGAATCGGATCAATGAAAACACTCTAAAGCCTTCCCGTGGCCCGTTCGAAATTTTGCTAGAAGGGCCCTAGGGGTAGGTACACAGCCTTCCCGAAAAACTGAGTATGGGTCTGTTCACTGAATCAGACCATAATTTTGGTTCTGGAGACTTCCCTTGAATATATTATGACTCCACAAAAGAATCGGATCAATGAAAACACTCTAGAGCTTTCCCGTGGCCCGTTCGAAATTTTGCTAGAAGGGCCATAGGGGTAGGTACACAGCGTTCCCGAAAAATGGGTACGAGTCTGTTCACCGAATCTGTCCATTATTTTGGTTCTGGAGACTTCGCTTGATTATTTTATGACTCTACGAAAGAATCGGATCAATGAAAACACTCTAAAGCCTTCCCGTGGCCCGTTCGAAATTTTGCTAGAAGGGCCCTAGGGGTAGGTACACAGCCTTCCCGAAAAACTGAGTATGGGTCTGTTCACTGAATCAGACCATAATTTTGGTTCTGGAGACTTCCCTTGAATATATTATGACTCCACAAAAGAATCGGATCAATGAAAACACTCTAGAGCTTTCCCGTGGCCCGTTCGAAATTTTGCTAGAAGGGCCCTAGGGGTAGGTACACAGCATGCCCGAAAAACTGAGTATGGGTCTGTTCACCGAATCTGACCTAAATTTTGGTTCTGGAGACTTCCATTGAATATATTATGACCCCACGAAAGAATCGGATCAATGAAAACACTCTAGATCCTTCCCGTGGCCCGTTCGAAGTTTTGCTAGAACGACCCTAGGGGTAGGTAAACAGCGTGCCCGAAAAACTGAGTATGGGTCTGTTCACCGAAACTGACAATAATTTTGGTTCTGGTGACTTCCCACGAATATTTAATGACTCCACAAAAGAATCGGATCAATGAAAACACTCTAGAGCCTTCCCGTGGCCCGTTCGAAATTTTGCTAGAAGGGCCCTAGGGGTAGGTACACAGCGTGCACGAAAAACTGAGTATGTGTCTGTTCACCGAATCTGACCAAAATTTTGGTTCTGGAGACTTCCCTTGAATATATTATGACTCTAAGAAAGAATCGGATCAATGAAAACACTCTAGAGCCTTCCCGTGGCCCGTTCGAAATTTTGCTAGAAGGGCCATAGGGGTAGGTACACAGCATTCCCGAAAAACTAAGTATGGGTCTGTTCACCGAATCCGACCATAATTTTGGTTCTGGAGACTTCCCACGAATATTTTATGACTCCACAAAAGAATCGGATCAATGAAAACACTCTAGTGCCTTCCCGTGGCCCGTTCGAAATTTTGCTAGAAGGGCCATAGGGGTAGGTACACAGCGTTCCCGAAAAATGGGTACGAGTCTGTTCACCGAATCTGTCCATAATTTTGGTTCTGGAGACTTCGCTTGATTATTTTATGACTCTACGAAAGAATCGGATCAATGAAAACACTCTAAAGCCTTCCCGTGGCCCGTTCGAAATTTTGCTATAAGGGCCCTAGGGGTAGGTACACAGCCTTCCCGAAAAACTGAGTATGGGTCTGTTCACTGAATCAGACCATAATTTTGGTTCTGGAGACTTCCCTAATTTATGACTCCACAAAAGAATCGGATCAATGAAAACACTCTAGAGCTTTCCCGTGGCCCGTTCGAAATTTTGCTAGAAGGGCCCTAGGGGTAGGTACACAGCATGCCCGAAAAACTGAGTATGGGTCTGTTCACCGAATCTGACCTAAATTTTGGTTCTGGAGACTTCCCTTGAATATATTATGACTCCACGTAAGAATCGGATCAATGAAAACACTCTAGAGCCTTCCCGTGGCCCGTTCGAAATTTTGCTAAAAGGGCCCTAGGGGTAGGTACACAACCTGCCAGAAAAACTGAGTATGGGTCTGTTCACCGAAACTGACAATAATTTTGGTTCTGGTGACTTCCCTTGAATATATTTTGACTCCACGAAAGAACCGGATCAATGAAAATACTCTAGAGCCTTCCCGTGGCCCGTTCGAAATTTTGCTAGAAGGGCCCTAGGGGTAGGTACACAGCGTGCCCGAAAAACTAAGTATAGATCTGTTCACCGAATCTGACCATAATTTTGGTTCTGGAGACTTCCCACGAATATTTTATGAGTCCACAAAAGAATCGGATCAATGAAAACACTCTAGAGCCTTCCCGTGGCCCGTTCGAAATTTTGCTAGAAGGGCCCTAGGGGTAGGTAAACAACGTGCCCGAAAAACTGAGTATGGGTCTGTTCACCGAAACTGACAATAATTTTGGTTCTGGAGACTTCCCTTGAATATATTATGACTCCACAAATGAATCGGATCAATGAAACACTCTAGAGCCTTCCCATGGCCCGTTCGAATTTTTGCTAGAAGGGCCCTAGGGGTAGGTACACAGCGTGCCCGAAAAACTGAGTATGGGTCTGTTCACCGAATCTGACCTAAATTTTGGTTCTGGAGACTTCCATTGAATATATTATGACCCCACGAAAGAATCGGATCAATGAAAACACTCTAGATCCTTCCCGTGGCCCGTTCGAAGTTTTGCTAGAACGACCCTAGGGGTAGGTAAACAGCGTGCCCGAAAAACTGAGTATGGGTCTGTTCACCGAAACTGACAATAATTTTGGTTCTGGTGACTTCCCACGAATATTTAATGACTCCACAAAAGAATCGGATCAATGAAAACACTCTAGAGCCTTCCCGTGGCCCGTTCGAAATTTTGCTAGAAGGGCCCTAGGGGTAGGTACACAGCGTGCACGAAAAACTGAGTATGTGTCTGTTCACCGAATCTGACCAAAATTTTGGTTCTGGAGACTTCCCTTGAATATATTATGACTCCAAGAAAGAATCGGATCAATGAAAACACTCTAGAGCCTTCCCGTGGCCCGTTCGAAATTTTGCTAGAAGGGCCATAGGGGTAGGTACACAGCATTCCCGAAAAACTAAGTATGGGTCTGTTCACCGAATCCGACCATAATTTTGGTTCTGGAGACTTCCCACGAATATTTTATGACTCCACAAAAGAATCGGATCAATGAAAACACTCTAGTGCCTTCCCGTGGCCCGTTCGAAATTTTGCTAGAAGGGCCATAGGGGTAGGTACACAGCGTTCCCGAAAAATGGGTACGAGTCTGTTCACCGAATCTGTCCATAATTTTGGTTCTGGAGACTTCGCTTGATTATTTTATGACTCTACGAAAGAATCGGATCAATGAAAACACTCTAAAGCCTTCCCGTGGCCCGTTCGAAATTTTGCTAGAAGGGCCCTAGGGGTAGGTACACAGCCTTCCCGAAAAACTGAGTATGGGTCTTTTCACTGAATCAGACCATAATTTTGGTTCTGGAGACTTCCCTTGAATATATTATGACTCCACAAAAGAATCGGATCAATGAAAACACTCTAGAGCTTTCCCGTGGCCCGTTCGAAATTTTGCTAGAAGGGCCCTAGGGGTAGGTACACAGCATGCCCGAAAAACTGAGTATGGGTCTGTTCACCGAATCTGACCTAAATTTTGGTTCTGGAGACTTCCCTTGAATATATTATGACTCCACGTAAGAATCGGATCAATGAAAACACTCTAGAGCCTTCCCGTGGCCCTTTCGAAATTTTGCTAAAAGGGCTCTAGGGGTAGGTACACAACCTGCCAGAAAAACTGAGTATGGGTCTGTTCACCGATCTGACAATAATTTTGGTTCTGGAGACTTCCCTTGAATATATTATGACTCCACAAAAGAATCGGGTCAATGAAACACTCTAGAGCCTTCCCATGGCCCGTTCGAAATTTTGCTAGAAGGGCCCTAGGGGTAGGTACACAGCGTGCCCGAAAAACTGAGTATGGGTCTGTTCACCGAAACTGACAATAATTTTGGTTCTGGAGACTTCCCTTGAATATATTATGACTCCACAAATGAATCGGATCAATGAAACACTCTAGAGCCTTCCCATGGCCCGTTCGAATTTTTGCTAGAAGGGCCCTAGGGGTAGGTACACAGCGTGCCCGAAAAACTGAGTATGGGTCTGTTCACCGAATCTGACCTAAATTTTGGTTCTGGAGACTTCCATTGAATATATTATGACCCCACGAAAGAATCGGATCAATGAAAACACTCTAGATCCTTCCCGTGGCCCGTTCGAAGTTTTGCTAGAACGACCCTAGGGGTAGGTAAACAGCGTGCCCGAAAAACTGAGTATGGGTCTGTTCACCGAAACTGACAATAATTTTGGTTCTGGTGACTTCCCACGAATATTTAATGACTCCACAAAAGAATCGGATCAATGAAAACACTCTAGAGCCTTCCCGTGGCCCGTTCGAAATTTTGCTAGAAGGGCCCTAGGGGTAGGTACACAGCGTGCACGAAAAACTGAGTATGTGTCTGTTCACCGAATCTGACCAAAATTTTGGTTCTGGAGACTTCCCTTGAATATATTATGACTCCAAGAAAGAATCTGATCAATGAAAACACTCTAGAGCCTTCCCGTGGCCCGTTCGAAATTTTGCTAGAAGGGCCATAGGGGTAGGTACACAGCATGCCCGAAAAACTAAGTATGGGTCTGTTCACCGAATCCGACCATAATTTTGGTTCTGGAGACTCCCCACGAATATTTTATGACTCCACAAAAGAATCGGATCAATGAAAACACTCTAGTGCCTTCCCGTGGCCCGTTCGAAATTTTGCTAGAAGGGCCATAGGGGTAGGTACACAGCGTTCCCGAAAAATGGGTACGAGTTTGTTCACCGAATCTGTCCATAATTTTGGTTCTGGAGACTTCGCTTGATTATTTTATGACTCTACGAAAGAATCGGATCAATGAAAACACTCTAGAGCCTTCCCGTGGCCCGTTCGAAATTTTGCTAGAAGGGCCCTAGGGGTAGGTAAACAACGTGCCCGAAAAACTGAGTATGGGTCTGTTCACCGAAACTGACAATAATTTTGGTTCTGGAGACTTCCCTTGAATATATTATGACTACACAAATGAATCGGATCAATGAAACACTCTAGAGCCTTCCCATGGCCCGTTCGAATTTTTGCTAGAAGGGCCCTAGGGGTAGGTACACAGCGTGCCCGAAAAACTGAGTATGGGTCTGTTCACCGAATCTGACCTAAATTTTGGTTCTGGAGACTTCCATTGAATATATTATGACCCCACGAAAGAATCGGATCAATGAAAACACTCTAGAGCCTTCCCGTGGCCCGTTCGAAGTTTTGCTAGAACGGCCCTAGGGGTAGGTAAACAGTGTGCCCGAAAAACTAAGTATGGATCTGTTCACCGAATCTGACCATAATTTTGGTTCTGGAGACTTCTCACGAATATTTTATGACTCCACAAAAGAATCGGATCAATGAAAACACTCTAGAGCCTTCCCGTGGCCCGTTCGAAATTTTGCTAGAAGGGCCCTAGGGGTAGGTACACAGCGTGGACGAAAAACTGAGTATGTGTCTGTTCACCGAATCTGACCAAAATTTTGGTTCTGGAGACTTCCCTTGAACATATTATGACTCCAAGAAAGAATCGGATCAATGAAAACACTCTAGAGCCTTCCCGTGGCCCGTTCGAAATTTTGCTAGAAGGGCCATAGGGGTAGGTACACAGCATGCCCGAAAAACTAAGTATGGGTCTGTTCACCGAATCCGACCATAATTTTGGTTCTAGAGACTTCCCACGAATATTTTATGACTCCACAAAAGAATCTGATCAATGAAAACACTCTAGTGCCTTCCCGTGGCCCGTTCGAAATTTTGCTAGAAGGGCCATAGGGGTAGGTACACAACGTTCCCGAAAAATGGGTACGAGTCTGTTCACCGAATCTGTCCATAATTTTGGTTCTGGAGACTTCGCTTGATTATTTTATGACTCTACGAAAGAATCGGATCAATGAAAACACTTTAAAGCCTTCCCGTGGCCCGTTCGAAATTTTGCTAGAAGGGCCCTAGGGGTAGGTACACAGCCTTCCCGAAAAACTGAGTATGGGTCTGTTCACTGAATCAGACCATAATTTTGGTTCTGGAGACTTCCCTTGAATATATTATGACTCCACAAAAGAATCGGATCAATGAAAACACTCTAGAGCCTTCCCGTGGCCCATTCGAAATTTTGCTATAAGGGCCCTAGGGGTAGGTACACAGCATGCCCGAAAAACTGAGTATGGGTCTGTTCACCGAATCTGACCTAAATTTTGGTTCTGGAGACTTCCCTTGAATATATTATGACTCCACGAAAGAATCGGATCAATGAAAACACTCTAGAGCCTTCCCGTGGCCCGTTCGAAATTTTGCTAAAAGGGCCCTAGGGGTAGGTACACAACCTGCCAGAAAAACTGAGTATGGGTCTGTTCACCGATCTGACCATAATTTTGGTTCTGGAGACTTCCCTTGAATATATTATGACTCCACAAAAGAATCGGATCAATGAAACACTCTAGAGCCTTCCCATGGCCCGTTCGAAATTTTGCTAGAAGGGCCCTAGGGGTAGGTACACAGCGTGCCCGAAAAACTGAGTATGGGTCTGTTCACCGAATCTGACCTAAATTTTGGTTCTGGAGACTTCCCTTGAATATATTATGACTCCACGAAAGAACCGGATCAATGAAAATACTATAGAGCCTTCCCGTGGCCCGTTCGAAATTTTGCTAGAAGGGCCCTAGGGGTAGGTACACAGCATGCCCGAAAAACTAAGTATGGATCTGTTCACCGAATCTGACCATAATTTTGGTTCTGGAGACTTCCCACGAATATTTTATGACTCCACAAAAGAATCGGATCAATGAAAACACTCTAGAGCCTTCCCGTGGCCCGTTCGAAATTTTGCTAGAAGGGCCCTAGGGGTAGGTACACAGCGTGCACGAAAAACTGAGTATGTGTCTGTTCACCGAATCTGACCAAAATTTTGGTTCTGGAGACTTCCCTTGAACATATTATGACTCCAAGAAAGAATCGGATAAATGAAAACACTCTAGAGCCTTCCCGTGGCCCGTTCGAAATTTTGCTAGAAGGGCCATAGGGGTAGGTACACAGCATGCCCGAAAAACTAAGTATGGGTCTGTTCACCGAATCCGACAATAATTTTGGTTCTAGAGACTTCCCACGAATATTTTATGACTCCACAAAAGAATCGGATCAATGAAAACACTCTAGTGCCTTCCCGTGGCCCGTTCGAAATTTTGCTAGAAGGGCCATAGGGGTAGGTACACAACGTTCCAGAAAAATGGGTACGAGTCTGTTCACCGAATCTGTCCATAATTTTGGTTCTGGAGACTTCGCTTGATTATTTTATGACTCTACGAAAGAATCGGATCAATGAAAACACTCTAAAGCCTTCCCGTGGCCCGTTCGAAATTTTGCTAGAAGGGCCCTAGGGGTAGGTACACAGCCTTCCCGAAAAACTGAGTATGGGTCTGTTCACTGAATCAGACCATAATTTTGGTTCTGGAGACTTCCCTTGAATATATTATGACTCCACAAAAGAATCGGATCAATGAAAACACTCTAGAGCTTTCCCGTGGCCCGTTCGAAATTTTGCTAGAAGGGCCATAGGGGTAGGTACACAGCGTTCCCGAAAAATGGGTACGAGTCTGTTCACCGAATCTGTCCATTATTTTGGTTCTGGAGACTTCGCTTGATTATTTTATGACTCTACGAAAGAATCGGATCAATGAAAACACTCTAAAGCCTTCCCGTGGCCCGTTCGAAATTTTGCTAGAAGGGCCCTAGGGGTAGGTACACAGCCTTCCCGAAAAACTGAGTATGGGTCTGTTCACTGAATCAGACCATAATTTTGGTTCTGGAGACTTCCCTTGAATATATTATGACTCCACAAAAGAATCGGATCAATGAAAACACTCTAGAGCTTTCCCGTGGCCCGTTCGAAATTTTGCTAGAAGGGCCATAGGGGTAGGTACACAGCGTTCCCGAAAAATGGGTACGAGTCTGTTCACCGAATCTGTCCATTATTTTGGTTCTGGAGACTTCGCTTGATTATTTTATGACTCTACGAAAGAATCGGATCAATGAAAACACTCTAAAGCCTTCCCGTGGCCCGTTCGAAATTTTGCTAGAAGGGCCCTAGGGGTAGGTACACAGCCTTCCCGAAAAACTGAGTATGGGTCTGTTCACTGAATCAGACCATAATTTTGGTTCTGGAGACTTCCCTTGAATATATTATGACTCCACAAAAGAATCGGATCAATGAAAACACTCTAGAGCTTTCCCGTGGCCCGTTCGAAATTTTGCTAGAAGGGCCCTAGGGGTAGGTACACAGCATGCCCGAAAAACTGAGTATGGGTCTGTTCACCGAATCTGACCTAAATTTTGGTTCTGGAGACTTCCATTGAATATATTATGACCCCACGAAAGAATCGGATCAATGAAAACACTCTAGATCCTTCCCGTGGCCCGTTCGAAGTTTTGCTAGAACGACCCTAGGGGTAGGTAAACAGCGTGCCCGAAAAACTGAGTATGGGTCTGTTCACCGAAACTGACAATAATTTTGGTTCTGGTGACTTCCCACGAATATTTAATGACTCCACAAAAGAATCGGATCAATGAAAACACTCTAGAGCCTTCCCGTGGCCCGTTCGAAATTTTGCAAGAAGGGCCCTAGGGGTAGGTACACAGCGTGCACGAAAAACTGAGTATGTGTCTGTTCACCGAATCTGACCAAAATTTTGGTTCTGGAGACTTCCCTTGAATATATTATGACTCTAAGAAAGAATCGGATCAATGAAAACACTCTAGAGCCTTCCCGTGGCCCGTTCGAAATTTTGCTAGAAGGGCCATAGGGGTAGGTACACAGCATTCCCGAAAAACTAAGTATGGGTCTGTTCACCGAATCCGACCATAATTTTGGTTCTGGAGACTTCCCACGAATATTTTATGACTCCACAAAAGAATCGGATCAATGAAAACACTCTAGTGCCTTCCCGTGGCCCGTTCGAAATTTTGCTAGAAGGGCCATAGGGGTAGGTACACAGCGTTCCCGAAAAATGGGTACGAGTCTGTTCACCGAATCTGTCCATAATTTTGGTTCTGGAGACTTCGCTTGATTATTTTATGACTCTACGAAAGAATCGGATCAATGAAAACACTCTAAAGCCTTCCCGTGGCCCGTTCGAAATTTTGCTAGAAGGGCCCTAGGGGTAGGTACACAGCCTTCCCGAAAAACTGAGTATGGGTCTGTTCACTGAATCAGACCATAATTTTGGTTCTGGAGACTTCCCTAATTTATGACTCCACAAAAGAATCGGATCAATGAAAACACTCTAGAGCTTTCCCGTGGCCCGTTCGAAATTTTGCTAGAAGGGCCCTAGGGGTAGGTACACAGCATGCCCGAAAAACTGAGTATGGGTCTGTTCACCGAATCTGACCTAAATTTTGGTTCTGGAGACTTCCCTTGAATATATTATGACTCCACGTAAGAATCGGATCAATGAAAACACTCTAGAGCCTTCCCGTGGCCCGTTCGAAATTTTGCTAAAAGGGCCCTAGGGGTAGGTACACAACCTGCCAGAAAAACTGAGTATGGGTCTGTTCACCGAAACTGACAATAATTTTGGTTCTGGTGACTTCCCTTGAATATATTTTGACTCCACGAAAGAACCGGATCAATGAAAATACTCTAGAGCCTTCCCGTGGCCCGTTCGAAATTTTGCTAGAAGCGCCCTAGGGGTAGGTACACAGCGTGCCCGAAAAACTAAGTATAGATCTGTTCACCGAATCTGACCATAATTTTGGTTCTGGAGACTTCCCACGAATATTTTATGAGTCCACAAAAGAATCGGATCAATGAAAACACTCTAGAGCCTTCCCGTGGCCCGTTCGAAATTTTGCTAGAAGGGCCCTAGGGGTAGGTAAACAACGTGCCCGAAAAACTGAGTATGGGTCTGTTCACCGAAACTGACAATAATTTTGGTTCTGGAGACTTCCCTTGAATATATTATGACTCCACAAATGAATCGGATCAATGAAACACTCTAGAGCCTTCCCATGGCCCGTTCGAATTTTTGCTAGAAGGGCCCTAGGGGTAGGTACACAGCGTGCCCGAAAAACTGAGTATGGGTCTGTTCACCGAATCTGACCTAAATTTTGGTTCTGGAGACTTCCATTGAATATATTATGACCCCACGAAAGAATCGGATCAATGAAAACACTCTAGATCCTTCTCGTGGCCCGTTCGAAGTTTTGCTAGAACGACCCTAGGGGTAGGTAAATAGCGTGCCCGAAAAACTGAGTATGGGTCTGTTCACCGAAACTGACAATAATTTTGGTTCTGGTGACTTCCCACGAATATTTAATGACTCCACAAAAGAATCGGATCAATGAAAACACTCTAGAGCCTTCCCGTGGCCCGTTCGAAATTTTGCTAGAAGGGCCCTAGGGGTAGGTACACAGCGTGCACGAAAAACTGAGTATGTGTCTGTTCACCGAATCTGACCAAAATTTTGGTTCTGGAGACTTCCCTTGAATATATTATGACTCCAAGAAAGAATCGGATCAATGAAAACACTCTAGAGCCTTCCCGTGGCCCGTTCGAAATTTTGCTAGAAGGGCCATAGGGGTAGGTACACAGCATTCCCGAAAAACTAAGTATGGGTCTGTTCACCGAATCCGACCATAATTTTGGTTCTGGAGACTTCCCACGAATATTTTATGACTCCACAAAAGAATCGGATCAATGAAAACACTCTAGTGCCTTCCCGTGGCCCGTTCGAAATTTTGCTAGAAGGGCCATAGGGGTAGGTACACAGCGTTCCCGAAAAATGGGTACGAGTCTGTTCACCGAATCTGTCCATAATTTTGGTTCTGGAGACTTCGCTTGATTATTTTATGACTCTACGAAAGAATCGGATCAATGAAAACACTCTAAAGCCTTCCCGTGGCCCGTTCGAAATTTTGCTAGAAGGGCCCTAGGGGTAGGTACACAGCCTTCCCGAAAAACTGAGTATGGGTCTTTTCACTGAATCAGACCATAATTTTGGTTCTGGAGACTTCCCTTGAATATATTATGACTCCACAAAAGAATCGGATCAATGAAAACACTCTAGAGCTTTCCCGTGGCCCGTTCGAAATTTTGCTAGAAGGGCCCTAGGGGTAGGTACACAGCATGCCCGAAAAACTGAGTATGGGTCTGTTCACCGAATCTGACCTAAATTTTGGTTCTGGAGACTTCCCTTGAATATATTATGACTCCACGTAAGAATCGGATCAATGAAAACACTCTAGAGCCTTCCCGTGGCCCTTTCGAAATTTTGCTAAAAGGGCTCTAGGGGTAGGTACACAACCTGCCAGAAAAACTGAGTATGGGTCTGTTCACCGATCTGACAATAATTTTGGTTCTGGAGACTTCCCTTGAATATATTATGACTCCACAAAAGAATCGGGTCAATGAAACACTCTAGAGCCTTCCCATGGCCCGTTCGAAATTTTGCTAGAAGGGCCCTAGGGGTAGGTACACAGCGTGCCCGAAAAACTGAGTATGGGTCTGTTCACCGAAACTGACAATAATTTTGGTTCTGGAGACTTCCCTTGAATATATTATGACTCCACAAATGAATCGGATCAATGAAACACTCTAGAGCCTTCCCATGGCCCGTTCGAATTTTTGCTAGAAGGGCCCTAGGGGTAGGTACACAGCGTGCCCGAAAAACTGAGTATGGGTCTGTTCACCGAATCTGACCTAAATTTTGGTTCTGGAGACTTCCATTGAATATATTATGACCCCACGAAAGAATCGGATCAATGAAAACACTCTAGATCCTTCCCGTGGCCCGTTCGAAGTTTTGCTAGAACGACCCTAGGGGTAGGTAAACAGCGTGCCCGAAAAACTGAGTATGGGTCTGTTCACCGAAACTGACAATAATTTTGGTTCTGGTGACTTCCCACGAATATTTAATGACTCCACAAAAGAATCGGATCAATGAAAACACTCTAGAGCCTTCCCGTGGCCCGTTCGAAATTTTGCTAGAAGGGCCCTAGGGGTAGGTACACAGCGTGCACGAAAAACTGAGTATGTGTCTGTTCACCGAATCTGACCAAAATTTTGGTTCTGGAGACTTCCCTTGAATATATTATGACTCCAAGAAAGAATCGGATCAATGAAAACACTCTAGAGCCTTCCCGTGGCCCGTTCGAAATTTTGCTAGAAGGGCCATAGGGGTAGGTACACAGCATGCCCGAAAAACTAAGTATGGGTCTGTTCACCGAATCCGACCATAATTTTGGTTCTGGAGACTCCCCACGAATATTTTATGACTCCACAAAAGAATCAGATCAATGAAAACACTCTAGTGCCTTCCCGTGGCCCGTTCGAAATTTTGCTAGAAGGGCCATAGGGGTAGGTACACAGCGTTCCCGAAAAATGGGTACGAGTTTGTTCACCGAATCTGTCCATAATTTTGGTTCTGGAGACTTCGCTTGATTATTTTATGACTCTACGAAAGAATCGGATCAATGAAAACACTTTAGAGCCTTCCCGTGGCCCGTTCGAAATTTTGCTAGAAGGGCCCTAGGGGTAGGTAAACAACGTGCCCGAAAAACTGAGTATGGGTCTGTTCACCGAAACTGACAATAATTTTGGTTCTGGAGACTTCCCTTGAATATATTATGACTACACAAATGAATCGGATCAATGAAACACTCTAGAGCCTTCCCATGGCCCGTTCGAATTTTTGCTAGAAGGGCCCTAGGGGTAGGTACACAGCGTGCCCGAAAAACTGAGTATGGGTCTGTTCACCGAATCTGACCTAAATTTTGGTTCTGGAGACTTCCATTGAATATATTATGACCCCACGAAAGAATCGGATCAATGAAAACACTCTAGAGCCTTCCCGTGGCCCGTTCGAAGTTTTGCTAGAACGGCCCTAGGGGTAGGTAAACAGCGTGCCCGAAAAACTAATTATGGATCTGTTCACCGAATCTGACCATAATTTTGGTTCTGGAGACTTCTCACGAATATTTTATGACTCCACAAAAGAATCGGATCAATGAAAACACTCTAGAGCCTTCCCGTGGCCCGTTCGAAATTTTGCTAGAAGGGCCCTAGGGGTAGGTACACAGCGTGGACGAAAAACTGAGTATGTGTCTGTTCACCGAATCTGACCAAAATTTTGGTTCTGGAGACTTCCCTTGAACATATTATGACTCCAAGAAAGAATCGGATCAATGAAAACACTCTAGAGCCTTCCCGTGGCCCGTTCGAAATTTTGCTAGAAGGGCCATAGGGGTAGGTACACAGCATGCCCGAAAAACTAAGTATGGGTCTGTTCACCGAATCCGACCATAATTTTGGTTCTAGAGACTTCCCACGAATATTTTATGACTCCACAAAAGAATCTGATCAATGAAAACACTCTAGTGCCTTCCCGTGGCCCGTTCGAAATTTTGCTAGAAGGGCCATAGGGGTAGGTACACAACGTTCCCGAAAAATGGGTACGAGTCTGTTCACCGAATCTGTCCATAATTTTGGTTCTGGAGACTTCGCTTGATTATTTTATGACTCTACGAAAGAATCGGATCAATGAAAACACTTTAAAGCCTTCCCGTGGCCCGTTCGAAATTTTGCTAGAAGGGCCCTAGGGGTAGGTACACAGCCTTCCCGAAAAACTGAGTATGGGTCTGTTCACTGAATCAGACCATAATTTTGGTTCTGGAGACTTCCCTTGAATATATTATGACTCCACAAAAGAATCGGATCAATGAAAACACTCTAGAGCCTTCCCGTGGCCCATTCGAAATTTTGCTATAAGGGCCCTAGGGGTAGGTACACAGCATGCCCGAAAAACTGAGTATGGGTCTGTTCACCGAATCTGACCTAAATTTTGGTTCTGGAGACTTCCCTTGAATATATTATGACTCCACGAAAGAATCGGATCAATGAAAACACTCTAGAGCCTTCCCGTGGCCCGTTCGAAATTTTGCTAAAAGGGCCCTAGGGGTAGGTACACAACCTGCCAGAAAAACTGAGTATGGGTCTGTTCACCGATCTGACCATAATTTTGGTTCTGGAGACTTCCCTTGAATATATTATGACTCCACAAAAGAATCGGATCAATGAAACACTCTAGAGCCTTCCCATGGCCCGTTCGAAATTTTGCTAGAAGGGCCCTAGGGGTAGGTACACAGCGTGCCCGAAAAACTGAGTATGGGTCTGTTCACCGAATCTGACCTAAATTTTGGTTCTGGAGACTTCCCTTGAATATATTATGACTCCACGAAAGAACCGGATCAATGAAAATACTATAGAGCCTTCCCGTGGCCCGTTCGAAATTTTGCTAGAAGGGCCCTAGGGGTAGGTACACAGCATGCCCGAAAAACTAAGTATGGATCTGTTCACCGAATCTGACCATAATTTTGGTTCTGGAGACTTCCCACGAATATTTTATGACTCCACAAAAGAATCGGATCAATGAAAACACTCTAGAGCCTTCCCGTGGCCCGTTCGAAATTTTGCTAGAAGGGCCCTAGGGGTAGGTACACAGCGTGCACGAAAAACTGAGTATGTGTCTGTTCACCGAATCTGACCAAAATTTTGGTTCTGGAGACTTCCCTTGAACATATTATGACTCCAAGAAAGAATCGGATAAATGAAAACACTCTAGAGCCTTCCCGTGGCCCGTTCGAAATTTTGCTAGAAGGGCCATAGGGGTAGGTACACAGCATGCCCGAAAAACTAAGTATGGGTCTGTTCACCGAATCCGACAATAATTTTGGTTCTAGAGACTTCCCACGAATATTTTATGACTCCACAAAAGAATCGGATCAATGAAAACACTCTAGTGCCTTCCCGTGGCCCGTTCGAAATTTTGCTAGAAGGGCCATAGGGGTAGGTACACAACGTTCCAGAAAAATGGGTACGAGTCTGTTCACCGAATCTGTCCATAATTTTGGTTCTGGAGACTTCGCTTGATTATTTTATGACTCTACGAAAGAATCGGATCAATGAAAACACTCTAAAGCCTTCCCGTGGCCCGTTCGAAATTTTGCTAGAATGGCCCTAGGGGTAGATACACAGCCTTCCCGAAAAACTGAGTATGGGTCTGTTCACTGAATCTGACCATAATTTTGGTTCTGGAGAATTCCCTTGAATATATTTTGACTCCACGAAAGAATCGGATCAATGAAAATACTCTAGAGCCTTCACGTGGCCCGTTCGAATTTTTGCTAGAAGGGCCCTAGGGGTAGGTACACAGCGTGCCCGAAAAACTGAGTTTGGGTCTGTTCACCGAATCTGACCTAAATTTTGGTTCTGGAGACTTCCCTTGAATATATTATGACTCCACGAAAGAATCTAATCAATGAAAACACTCTAGAGCCTTCCCGTGGCCCGTTCGAAATTTTGCTAGAAGGGCCCTAGGGGTAGGTACACATCGTGCCCGAAAAACTAAGTATGGGTCTGTTCACCGAATCTGACCATAATTTTGGTTCTGGAGACTTCCCACGAATATTTTATGACTCCACAAAAGAATCGGTTCAATGAAAACACTCTAGAGCCTTCCCGTGGCCCGTTCGAAATTTTTCTAGAAGGGCCCTAGGGGTAGGTACACAGCGTACCCGAAAAACTGAGTATGTGTCTGTTCACCGAATATGACCTAAATTTTGGTTCTGGAGACTTCCCTTGAATATATTATGACTCCACGAAAGAATCTAATCAATGAAAACACTCTAGAGCCTTCCCGTGGCCCGTTCGAAATTTTGCTAGAAGGGCCCTAGGGGTAGGTACACAGCGTGCCCGAAAAACTAAGTATGGGTCTGTTCACCGAATCTGACCATAATTTTGGTTCTGGAGACTTCCCACGAATATTTTATGACTCCACAAAAGAATCGGTTCAATGAAAACACTCTAGAGCCTTCCCGTGGCCCGTTCGAAATTTTGCTAGAAGGGCCCTAGGGGTAGGTACACAGCGTGCCCGAAAAACTGAGTATGTGTCTGTTCACCGAATATGACCTAAATTTTGGTTCTGGAGACTTCCCTTGAATATATTATGTCTCCACGAAAGAATCGGATCAATGAAAACACTCTAGAGCCTTCCCTTGGCCCGTTCGAAATTTTGCTAAAAGGGCCCTAGGGGTAGGTACACAACCTGCCAGAAAAACTGAGTGTGGGTCTGTTCACCGATCTGACCATAATTTTGGTTCTGGAGACTTCCCTTGAATATATTATGACTCCACAAAAGTATCGGATCAATGAAACAATCTAGAGCCTTCCCATGGCCCGTTCGAAATTTTGCTAAAAGGGCCCTAGGGGTAGGTACACAGCGTGCCCGAAAAACTGAGTATGGGTCTGTTCACCGAATCTGACCTAAATTTTGGTTCTGGAGACTTCCCTTGAATATATTATGACTCCACGAAAGAATCGGATCAATGAAAACAATCTAGAGCCTTCCCTGTGGCCCGTTCGAAATTTTGCTAGAAGGGCCCTAGGGGTAGGTACACAGCGTGCCCGAAAAACTGAGTATGGGTCTGTTCACCGAATCTGACCTAAATTTTGATTCTGGAGACTTCCCTTGAATATATTATGACTCCACGAAAGAATCGGATCAATGAAAACAATCTAGAGCCTTCCCTGTGGCCCGTTCGAAATTTTGCTAGAGGGGCCCTAGGGGTAGGTACACAGCGTGCCCGAAAAACTAAGTATGGGTCTGTTCACCGAATCTGACCATAATTTTGGTTCTGGAGACTTCCCACGAATATTTTATGACTCCACAAAAGAATCGGATCAATGAAAACACTCTAGAGCCTTCCCGTGGCCCGTTCAAAATTTTGCTAGAAGGGCCATAGGGGTAGGTACACAGCGTGCCCGAAAAATGGGTACGGGTCTGTTCACCGAATCTGTCCATAATTTTGGTTCTGGAGACTTCGCTTGATTATTTTATGACTCCACGAAAGAATCGGATCAATGAAAACACTCTAAAGCCTTCCCGTGGCCCGTTCGAAATTTTGCTAGAATGGCCCTAGGGGTAGATACACAGCCTTCCCGAAAAACTGAGTATGGGTCTGTTCACTGAATCTGACCATAATTTTGGTTCTGGAGAATTCCCTTGAATATATTTTGACTCCACGAAAGAATCGGATCAATGAAAATACTCTAGAGCCTTCACGTGGCCCGTTCGAATTTTTGCTAGAAGGGCCCTAGGGGTAGGTACACAGCGTGCCCGAAAAACTGAGTTTGGGTTTGTTCACCGAATCTGACCTAAATTTTGGTTCTGGAGACTTCCCTTGAATATATTATGACTCCACGAAAGAATCTAATCAATGAAAACACTCTAGAGCCTTCCCGTGGCCCGTTCGAAATTTTGCTAGAAGGGCCCTAGGGGTAGGTACACAGCGTGCCCGAAAAACTAAGTATGGGTCTGTTCACCGAATCTGACCATAATTTTGGTTCTGGAGACTTCCCACGAATATTTTATGACTCCACAAAATAATAGGTTCAATGAAAACACTCTAGAGCCTTCCCGTGGCCCGTTCGAAATTTTGCTAGAAGGGCCCTAGGGGTAGTTACACAGCATGCCCGAAAAACTGAGTATGAGTCTGTTCACCGAATCTGACCTAAATTTTGGTTCTAGAGACTTCTCTTGAATATATTATGACTCCACGAAAGAATCGGATCAATGAAAACACTCTAGAGCCTTCCCTGTGGCCCGTTCGAAATTTTGCTAGAAGGGCCCTAGGGGTAGGTACACAGCGTGCCCGAAAAACTAAGTATGGGTCTGTTCACCGAATCTGACCATAATTTTGGTTCTGGAGACTTCCCACGAATATTTTATGACTCCACAAAAGAATCGGATCAATGAAAACACTCTAGAGCCTTCCCGTGGCCCGTTCGAAATTTTGCTAGAAGGGCTATAGGGGTAGGTACACAGCATGCCCGAAAAATGGGTACGGGTCTGTTCACCGAATCTGTCCATAATTTTGGTTCTGGAGACTTCGCTTGATTATTTTATGACTCCACGAAAGAATCGGATCAATGAAAACACTCTAAAGCCTTCCCGTGGCCCGTTCGAAATTTTGCTAGAAGGGCCCTAGGGGTAGATACACAGCCTTCCCGAAAAACTGAGTATGGGTCTGTTCACTGAATCTGACCATAATTTTGGTTCTGGAGAATTCCCTTGAATATATTTTGACTCCACGAAAGAATCGGATCAATGAAAATACTCTAGAGCCTTCACGTGGCCCGTTCGAATTTTTGCTAGAAGGGCCCTAGGGGTAGGTACACAGCGTGCCCGAAAAACTGAGTATGGGTCTGTTCACCGAATCTGACCTAAATTTTGGTTCTGGAGACTTCCGTTGAATATATTATGACTCCACGAAAGAATCTAATCAATGAAAACACTCTAGAGCCTTCCCGTGGCCCGTTCGAAATTTTCCTAGAAGGGCCCTAGGGGTAGGTACACAGCGTGCCCGAAAAACTAAGTATGGGTCTGTTCACCGAATCTGACCATAATTTTGGTTCTGGAGACTTCCCACGAATATTTTATGACTCCACAAAAGAATCGGTTCAATGAAAACACTCTAGAGCCTTCCCGTGGCCCGTTCGAAATTTTTCTAGAAGGGCCCTAGGGGTAGGTACACAGCGTACCCGAAAAACTGAGTATGTGTCTGTTCACCGAATATGACCTAAATTTTGGTTCTGGAGACTTCCCTTGAATATATTATGACTCCACGAAAGAATCTAATCAATGAAAACACTCTAGAGCCTTCCCGTGGCCCGTTCGAAATTTTGCTAGAAGGGCCCTAGGGGTAGGTACACAGCGTGCCCGAAAAACTAAGTATGGGTCTGTTCACCGAATCTGACCATAATTTTGGTTCTGGAGACTTCCCACGAATATTTTATGACTCCACAAAAGAATCGGTTCAATGAAAACACTCTAGAGCCTTCCCGTGGCCCGTTCGAAATTTTGCTAGAAGGGCCCTAGGGGTAGTTACACAGCATGCCCGAAAAACTGAGTATGGGTCTGTTCACCGAATCTGACCTAAATTTTGGTTCTAGAGACTTCTCTTGAATATATTATGACTCCACGAAAGAATCGGATCAATGAAAACACTCTAGAGCCTTCCCTGTGGCCCGTTCGAAATTTTGCTAGAAGGGCCCTAGGGGTAGGTACACAGCGTGCCCGAAAAACTAAGTATGGGTCTGTTCACCGAATCTGACCATAATTTTGGTTCTGGAGACTTCCCACGAATATTTTATGACTCCACAAAAGAATCGGATCAATGAAAACACTCTAGAGCCTTCCCGTGGCCCGTTCGAAATTTTGCTAGAAGGGCTATAGGGGTAGGTACACAGCATGCCCGAAAAATGGGTACGGGTCTGTTCACCGAATCTGTCCATAATTTTGGTTCTGGAGACTTCGCTTGATTATTTTATGACTCCACGAAAGAATCGGATCAATGAAAACACTCTAAAGCCTTCCCGTGGCCCGTTCGAAATTTTGCTAGAAGGGCCCTAGGGGTAGATACACAGCCTTCCCGAAAAACTGAGTATGGGTCTGTTCACTGAATCTGACCATAATTTTGGTTCTGGAGAATTCCCTTGAATATATTTTGACTCCACGAAAGAATCGGATCAATGAAAATACTCTAGAGCCTTCACGTGGCCCGTTCGAATTTTTGCTAGAAGGGCCCTAGGGGTAGGTACACAGCGTGCCCGAAAAACTGAGTATGGGTCTGTTCACCGAATCTGACCTAAATTTTGGTTCTGGAGACTTCCGTTGAATATATTATGACTCCACGAAAGAATCTAATCAATGAAAACACTCTAGAGCCTTCCCGTGGCCCGTTCGAAATTTTGCTAGAAGGGCCCTAGGGGTAGGTACACAGCGTGCCCGAAAAACTAAGTATGGGTCTGTTCACCGAATCTGACCATAATTTTGGTTCTGGAGACTTCCCACGAATATTTTATGACTCCACAAAAGAATCGGTTCAATGAAAACACTCTAGAGCCTTCCCGTGGCCCGTTCGAAATTTTTCTAGAAGGGCCCTAGGGGTAGGTACACAGCGTACCCGAAAAACTGAGTATGTGTCTGTTCACCGAATATGACCTAAATTTTGGTTCTGGAGACTTCCCTTGAATATATTATGACTCCACGAAAGAATCTAATCAATGAAAACACTCTAGAGCCTTCCCGTGGCCCGTTCGAAATTTTGCTAGAAGGGCCCTAGGGGTAGGTACACAGCGTGCCCGAAAAACTAAGTATGGGTCTGTTCACCGAATCTGACCATAATTTTGGTTCTGGAGACTTCCCACGAATATTTTATGACTCCACAAAAGAATCGGTTCAATGAAAACACTCTAGAGCCTTCCCGTGGCCCGTTCGAAATTTTGCTAGAAGGGCCCTAGGGGTAGGTACACAGCGTGCCCTAAAAACTGAGTATGTGTCTGTTCACCGAATATGACCTAAATTTTGGTTCTGGAGACTTCCCTTGAATATATTATGACTCCACGAAAGAATCGGATCAATGAAAACACTCTAGAGCCTTCCCTTGGCCCGTTCGAAATTTTGCTAAAAGGGCCCTAGGGGTAGGTACACAACCTGCCAGAAAAACTGAGTGTAGGTCTGTTCACCGATCTGACCATAATTTTGGTTCTGGAGACTTCCCTTGAATATATTATGACTCCACAAAAGTATCGGATCAATGAAACAATCTAGAGCCTTCCCATGGCCCGTTCGAAATTTTGCTAAAAGGGCCCTAGGGGTAGGTACACAGCGTGCCCGAAAAACTGAGTATGGGTCTGTTCACCGAATCTGACCTAAATTTTGGTTCTGGAGACTTCCCTTGAATATATTATGACTCCACGAAAGAATCGGATCAATGAAAACAATCTAGAGCCTTCCCCTTGGCCCGTTCGAAATTTTGCTAGAAGGGCCCTAGGGGTAGGTACACAGCGTGCCCGAAAAACTAAGTATGGGTCTGTTCACCGAATCTGACCATAATTTTGGTTCTGGAGACTTCCCACGAATATTTTATGACTCCACAAAAGAATCGGATCAATGAAAACACTCTAGAGCCTTCCCGTGGCCCGTTCGAAATTTTGCTAGAAGGGCCATAGGGGTAGGTACACAGCATGCCCGAAAAATGGGTACGGGTCTGTTCACCGAATCTGTCCATAATTTTGGTTCTGGAGACTTCGCTTGATTATTTTATGACTCCACGAAAGAATCGGATGAATGAAAACACTCTAAAGCCTTCCCGTGGCCCGTTCGAAATTTTGCTAGAAGGGCCCTAGGGGTAGATACACAGCCTTCCCGAAAAACTGAGTATGGGTCTGTTCACTGAATCTGACCATAATTTTGGTTCTGGAGAATTCCCTTGAATATATTTTGACTCCACGAAAGAATCGGATCAATGAAAATACTCTAGAGCCTTCACGTGGCCCGTTCGAATTTTTGCTAGAAGGGCCCTAGGGGTAGGTACACAGCGTGCCCGAAAAACTGAGTATGGGTCTGTTCACCGAATCTGACCTAAATTTTGGTTCTGGAGACTTCCGTTGAATATATTATGACTCCACGAAAGAATCTAATCAATGAAAACACTCTAGAGCCTTCCCGTGGCCCGTTCGAAATTTTGCTAGAAGGGCCCTAGGGGTAGGTACACAGCGTGCCCGAAAAACTAAGTATGGGTCTGTTCACCGAATCTGACCATAATTTTGGTTCTGGAGACTTCCCACGAATATTTTATGACTCCACAAAAGAATCGGTTCAATGAAAACACTCTAGAGCCTTCCCGTGGCCCGTTCGAAATTTTTCTAGAAGGGCCCTAGGGGTAGGTACACAGCGTACCCGAAAAACTGAGTATGTGTCTGTTCACCGAATATGACCTAAATTTTGGTTCTGGAGACTTCCCTTGAATATATTATGACTCCACGAAAGAATCTAATCAATGAAAACACTCTAGAGCCTTCCCGTGGCCCGTTCGAAATTTTGCTAGAAGGGCCCTAGGGGTAGGTACACAGCGTGCCCGAAAAACTAAGTATGGGTCTGTTCACCGAATCTGACCATAATTTTGGTTCTGGAGACTTCCCACGAATATTTTATGACTCCACAAAAGAATCGGTTCAATGAAAACACTCTAGAGCCTTCCCGTGGCCCGTTCGAAATTTTGCTAGAAGGGCCCTAGGGGTAGGTACACAGCGTGCCCTAAAAACTGAGTATGTGTCTGTTCACCGAATATGACCTAAATTTTGGTTCTGGAGACTTCCCTTGAATATATTATGACTCCACGAAAGAATCGGATCAATGAAAACACTCTAGAGCCTTCCCTTGGCCCGTTCGAAATTTTGCTAAAAGGGCCCTAGGGGTAGGTACACAACCTGCCAGAAAAACTGAGTGTAGGTCTGTTCACCGATCTGACCATAATTTTGGTTCTGGAGACTTCCCTTGAATATATTATGACTCCACAAAAGTATCGGATCACTGAAACAATCTAGAGCCTTCCCATGGCCCGTTCGAAATTTTGCTAAAAGGGCCCTAGGGGTAGGTACACAGCGTGCCCGAAAAACTGAGTATGGGTCTGTTCACCGAATCTGACCTAAATTTTGGTTCTGGAGACTTCCCTTGAATATATTATGACTCCACGAAAGAATCGGATCAATGAAAACAATCTAGAGCCTTCCCCTTGGCCCGTTCGAAATTTTGCTAGAAGGGCCCTAGGGGTAGGTACACAGCGTGCCCGAAAAACTAAGTATGGGTCTGTTCACCGAATCTGACCATAATTTTGGTTCTGGAGACTTCCCACGAATATTTTATGACTCCACAAAAGAATCGGATCAATGAAAACACTCTAGAGCCTTCCCGTGGCCCGTTCGAAATTTTGCTAGAAGGGCCATAGGGGTAGGTACACAGCATGCCCGAAAAATGGGTACGGGTCTGTTCACCGAATCTGTCCATAATTTTGGTTCTGGAGACTTCGCTTGATTATTTTATGACTCCACGAAAGAATCGGATGAATGAAAACACTCTAAAGCCTTCCCGTGGCCCGTTCGAAATTTTGCTAGAAGGGCCCTAGGGGTAGATACACAGCCTTCCCGAAAAACTGAGTATGGGTCTGTTCACTGAATCTGACCATAATTTTGGTTCTGGAGAATTCCCTTTAATATATTTTGACTCCACGAAAGAATCGGATCAATGAAAATACTCTAGAGCCTTCACGTGGCCCGTTCGAATTTTTGCTAGAAGGGCCCTAGGGGTAGGTACACAGCGTGCCCGAAAAACTGAGTATGGGTCTGTTCACCGAATCTGACCTAAATTTTGGTTCTGGAGACTTCCCTTGAATATATTATGACTCCACGAAAGAATCTAATCAATGAAAACACTCTAGAGCCTTCCCGTGGCCCGTTCGAAATTTTGCTAGAAGGGCCCTAGGGGTAGGTACACAGCGTGCCCGAAAAACTGAGTATGGGTCTGTTCACTGAATCTGACCATAATTTTGGTTCTGGAGAATTCCCTTGAATATATTTTGACTCCACGAAAGAATCGGATCAATGAAAATACTCTAGAGCCTTCACGTGGCCCGTTCGAATATTTGCTAGAAAGGCCCTAGGGGTAGGTACACAGCGTGCCCGAAAAACTGAGTATGGGTCTGTTCACCGAATCTGACCTAAATTTTGGTTCTGGAGACTTCCCTTGAATATATTATGACTCCACGAAAGAATCTAATCAATGAAAACACTCTAGAGCCTTCCCGTGGCCCGTTCGAAATTTTGCTAGAAGGGCCCTAGGGGTAGGTACATAGCGTGCCCGAAAAACTAAGTATGGGTCTGTTCACCGAATCTGACCATAATTTTGGTTCTGGAGACTTCCCTCGAATATTTTATGACTCCACAAAAGAATCGGTTCAATGAAAACACTCTAGAGCCTTCCCGTGGCCCGTTCGAAATTTTGCTAGAAGGGCCCTAGGGGTAGGTACACAGCGTGCCCGAAAAACTGAGTATGTGTCTGTTCACCGAATATGACCTAAATTTTGGTTCTGGAGACTTCCCTTGAATATATTATGACTCCACGAAAGAATCGGATCAATGAAAACACTCTAGAGCCTTCCCTTGGCCCGTTCGAAATTTTGCTAAAAGGGCCCTAGGGGTAGGTACACAACCTGCCAGAAAAACTGAGTGTGGGTCTGTTCACCGATCTGACCATAATTTTGGTTCTGGAGACTTCCCTTGAATATATTATGACTCCACAAAAGAATCGGATCAATGAAACAATCTAGAGCCTTCCCATGGCCCGTTCGAAATTTTGCTAAAAGGGCCCTAGGGGTAGGTACACAGCGTGCCCGAAAAACTGAGTATGGGTCTGTTCACCGAATCTGACCTAAATTTTGGTTCTGGAGACTTCCCTTGAATATATTATGACTCCACGAAAGAATCGGATCAATGAAAACAATCTAGAGCCTTCCCTGTGGCCCGTTCGAAATTTTGCTAGAAGGGCCCTAGGGGTAGGTACACAGCGTGCCCGAAAAACTAAGTATGGGTCTGTTCACCGAATCTGACCATAATTTTGGTTCTGGAGACTTCCCACGAATATTTTATGACTCCACAAAAGAATCGGATCAATGAAAACACTCTAGAGCCTTCCCGTGGCCCGTTCGAAATTTTGCTAGAAGGGCCATAGGGGTAGGTACACAGCATGCCCGAAAAATGGGTACGGGTCTGTTCACCGAATCTGTCCATAATTTTGGTTCTGGAGACTTCGCTTGATTATTTTATGACTCCACGAAAGAATCGGATCAATGAAAACACTCTAAAGCCTTCCCGTGGCCCGTTCGAAATTTTGCTAGAAGGGCCCTAGGGGTAGATACACAGCCTTCCCGAAAAACTGAGTATGGGTCTGTTCACTGAATCTGACCATAATTTTGGTTCTGGAGAATTCCCTTGAATATATTTTGACTCCACGAAAGAATCGGATCAATGAAAATACTCTAGAGCCTTCACGTGGCCCGTTCGAATTTTTGCTAGAAGGGCCCTAGGGGTAGGTACACAGCGTGCCCGAAAAACTGAGTATGGGTCTGTTCACCGAATCTGACCTAAATTTTGGTTCTGGAGACTTCCCTTGAATATATTATGACTCCACGAAAGAATCTAATCAATGAAAACACTCTAGAGCCTTCCCGTGGCCCGTTCGAAATTTTGCTAGAAGGGCCCTAGGGGTAGGTACACAGCGTGCCCGAAAAACTGAGTATGGGTCTGTTCACTGAATCTGACCATAATTTTGGTTCTGGAGAATTCCCTTGAATATATTTTGACTCCACGAAAGAATCGGATCAATGAAAATACTCTAGAGCCTTCACGTGGCCCGTTCGAATTTTTGCTAGAAGGGCCCTAGGGGTAGGTACACAGCGTGCCCGAAAAACTGAGTATGGGTCTGTTCACCGAATCTGACCTAAATTTTGGTTCTGGAGACTTCCCTTGAATATATTATGACTCCACGAAAGAATCTAATCAATGAAAACACTCTAGAGCCTTCCCGTGGCCCGTTCGAAATTTTGCTAGAAGGGCCCTAGGGGTAGGTACATAGCGTGCCCGAAAAACTAAGTATGGGTCTGTTCACCGAATCTGACCATAATTTTGGTTCTGGAGACTTCCCTCGAATATTTTATGACTCCACAAAAGAATCGGTTCAATGAAAACACTCTAGAGCCTTCCCGTGGCCCGTTCGAAATTTTGCTAGAAGGGCCCTAGGGGTAGGTACACAGCGTGCCCGAAAAACTGAGTATGTGTCTGTTCACCGAATATGACCTAAATTTTGGTTCTGGAGACTTCCCTTGAATATATTATGACTCCACGAAAGAATCGGATCAATGAAAGCACTCTAGAGCCTTCCCTTGGCCCGTTCGAAATTTTGCTAAAAGGGCCCTAGGGGTAGGTACACAACCTGCCAGAAAAACTGAGTGTGGGTCTGTTCACCGATCTGACCATAATTTTGGTTCTGGAGACTTCCCTTGAATATATTATGACTCCACAAAAGAATCGGATCAATGAAACAATCTAGAGCCTTCCCATGGCCCGTTCGAAATTTTGCTAAAAGGGCCCTAGGGGTAGGTACACAGCGTGCCCGAAAAACTGAGTATGGGTCTGTTCACCGAATCTGACCTAAATTTTGGTTCTGGAGACTTCCCTTGAATATATTATGACTCCACGAAAGAATCGGATCAATGAAAACAATCTAGAGCCTTCCCTGTGGCCCGTTCGAAATTTTGCTAGACGGGCCCTAGGGGTAGGTACACAGCGTGCCCGAAAAACTAAGTATGGGTCTGTTCACCGAATCTGACCATAATTTTGGTTCTGGAGACTTCCCACAAATATTTTATGACTCCACAAAAGAATCGGATCAATGAAAACACTCTAGAGCCTTCCCGTGGCCCGTTCAAAATTTTGCTAGAAGGGCCATAGGGGTAGGTACACAGCATGCCCGAAAAATGGGGACGGGTCTGTTCACCGAATCTGTCCATAATTTTGGTTCTGGAGACTTCGCTTGATTATTTTATGACTCCACGAAAGAATCGGATCAATGAAAACACTCTAAAGCCTTCCCGTGGCCCGTTCGAAATTTTGCTAGAAGGGCCCTAGGGGTAGATACACAGCCTTCCCGAAAAACTGAGTATGGGTCTGTTCACTGAATCTGACCATAATTTTGGTTCTGGAGAATTCCCTTGAATATATTTTGACTCCACGAAAGAATCGGATCAATGAAAATACTCTAGAGCCTTCACGTGGCCCGTTCGAATTTTTGCTAGAAGGGCCCTAGGGGTAGGTACACAGCGTGCCCGAAAAACTGAGTATGGGTCTGTTCACCGAATCTGACCTAAATTTTGGTTCTGGAGACTTCCCTTGAATATATTATGACTCCACGAAAGAATCTAATCAATGAAAACACTCTAGAGCCTTCCCGTGGCCCGTTCGAAATTTTGCTAGAAGGGCCCTAGGGGTAGGTACACAGCGTGCCCGAAAAACTGAGTATGGGTCTGTTCACTGAATCTGACCATAATTTTGGTTCTGGAGAATTCCCTTGAATATATTTTGACTCCACGAAAGAATCGGATCAATGAAAATACTCTAGAGCCTTCACGTGGCCCGTTCGAATTTTTGCTAGAAGGGCCCTAGGGGTAGGTACACAGCGTGCCCGAAAAACTGAGTATGGGTCTGTTCACCGAATCTGACCTAAATTTTGGTTCTGGAGACTTCCCTTGAATATATTATGACTCCACGAAAGAATCTAATCAATGAAAACACTCTAGAGCCTTCCCGTGGCCCGTTCGAAATTTTGCTAGAAGGGCCCTAGGGGTAGGTACATAGCGTGCCCGAAAAACTAAGTATGGGTCTGTTCACCGAATCTGACCATAATTTTGGTTCTGGAGACTTCCCTCGAATATTTTATGACTCCACAAAAGAATCGGTTCAATGAAAACACTCTAGAGCCTTCCCGTGGCCCGTTCGAAATTTTGCTAGAAGGGCCCTAGGGGTAGGTACACAGCGTGCCCGAAAAACTGAGTATGTGTCTGTTCACCGAATATGACCTAAATTTTGGTTCTGGAGACTTCCCTTGAATATATTATGACTCCACGAAAGAATCGGATCAATGAAAGCACTCTAGAGCCTTCCCTTGGCCCGTTCGAAATTTTGCTAAAAGGGCCCTAGGGGTAGGTACACAACCTGCCAGAAAAACTGAGTGTGGGTCTGTTCACCGATCTGACCATAATTTTGGTTCTGGAGACTTCCCTTGAATATATTATGACTCCACAAAAGAATCGGATCAATGAAACAATCTAGAGCCTTCCCATGGCCCGTTCGAAATTTTGCTAAAAGGGCCCTAGGGGTAGGTACACAGCGTGCCCGAAAAACTGAGTATGGGTCTGTTCACCGAATCTGACCTAAATTTTGGTTCTGGAGACTTCCCTTGAATATATTATGACTCCACGAAAGAATCGGATCAATGAAAACAATCTAGAGCCTTCCCTGTGGCCCGTTCGAAATTTTGCTAGACGGGCCCTAGGGGTAGGTACACAGCGTGCCCGAAAAACTAAGTATGGGTCTGTTCACCGAATCTGACCATAATTTTGGTTCTGGAGACTTCCCACAAATATTTTATGACTCCACAAAAGAATCGGATCAATGAAAACACTCTAGAGCCTTCCCGTGGCCCGTTCAAAATTTTGCTAGAAGGGCCATAGGGGTAGGTACACAGCATGCCCGAAAAATGGGGACGGGTCTGTTCACCGAATCTGTCCATAATTTTGGTTCTGGAGACTTCGCTTGATTATTTTATGACTCCACGAAAGAATCGGATCAATGAAAACACTCTAAAGCCTTCCCGTGGCCCGTTCGAAATTTTGCTAGAAGGGCCCTAGGGGTAGATACACAGCCTTCCCGAAAAACTGAGTATGGGTCTGTTCACTGAATCTGACCATAATTTTGGTTCTGGAGAATTCCCCTGAATATATTTTGACTCCACGAAAGAATTGGATCAATGAAAATACTCTAGAGCCTTCACGTGGCCCGTTCGAATTTTTGCTAGAAGGGCCCTAGGGGTAGGTACACAGCGTGCCCGAAAAACTGAGTATGGGTCTGTTCACCGAATCTGACCTAAATTTTGGTTCTGGAGACTTCCCTTGAATATATTATGACTCCACGAAAGAATCTAATCAATGAAAACACTCTAGAGCCTTCCCGTGGCCCGTTCGAAATTTTGCTAGAAGGGCCCTAGGGGTAGGTACACAGCGTGCCCGAAAAACTAAGTATGGGTCTGTTCACCGAATCTGACCATAATTTTCGTTCTGGAGACTTCCCACGAATATTTTATGACTCCACAAAAGAATCGGATCAATGAAAACACTCTAGAGCCTTCCCGTGGCCCGTTCGAAATTTTGCTAGAAGGGCCATAGGGGTAGGTACACAGCATGCCCGAAAAATGGGTACGGGTCTGTTCACCGAATCTGTCCATAATTTTGGTTCTGGAGACTTCGCTTGATTATTTTATGACTCCACGAAAGAATCGGATCAATGAAAACACTCTAAAGCCTTCCCGTGGCCCGTTCGAAATTTTGCTAGAAGGGCCCTAGGGGTAGATACACAGCCTTCCCGAAAAACTGAGTATGGGTCTGTTCACTGAATCTGACCATAATTTTGGTTCTGGAGAATTCCCTTGAATATATTTTGACTCCACGAAAGAATCGGATCAATGAAAATACTCTAGAGCCTTCACGTGGCCCGTTCGAATTTTTGCTAGAAGGGCCCTAGGGGTAGGTACACAGCGTGCCCGAAAAACTGAGTATGGGTCTGTTCACCGAATCTGACCTAAATTTTGGTTCTGGAGACTTCCCTTGAATATATTATGACTCCACGAAAGAATCTAATCAATGAAAACACTCTAGAGCCTTCCCGTGGCCCGTTCGAAATTTTGCTAGAAGGGCCCTAGGGGTAGGTACACAGCGTGCCCGAAAAACTGAGTATGGGTCTGTTCACTGAATCTGACCATAATTTTGGTTCTGGAGAATTCCCTTGAATATATTTTGACTCCACGAAAGAATCGGATCAATGAAAATACTCTAGAGCCTTCACGTGGCCCGTTCGAATTTTTGCTAGAAGGGCCCTAGGGGTAGGTACACAGCGTGCCCGAAAAACTGAGTATGGGTCTGTTCACCGAATCTGACCTAAATTTTGGTTCTGGAGACTTCCCTTGAATATATTATGACTCCACGAAAGAATCTAATCAATGAAAACACTCTAGAGCCTTCCCGTGGCCCGTTCGAAATTTTGCTAGAAGGGCCCTAGGGGTAGGTACATAGCGTGCCCGAAAAACTAAGTATGGGTCTGTTCACCGAATCTGACCATAATTTTGGTTCTGGAGACTTCCCTCGAATATTTTATGACTCCACAAAAGAATCGGTTCAATGAAAACACTCTAGAGCCTTCCCGTGGCCCGTTCGAAATTTTGCTAGAAGGGCCCTAGGGGTAGGTACACAGCGTGCCCGAAAAACTGAGTATGTGTCTGTTCACCGAATATGACCTAAATTTTGGTTCTGGAGACTTCCCTTGAATATATTATGACTCCACGAAAGAATCGGATCAATGAAAGCACTCTAGAGCCTTCCCTTGGCCCGTTCGAAATTTTGCTAAAAGGGCCCTAGGGGTAGGTACACAACCTGCCAGAAAAACTGAGTGTGGGTCTGTTCACCGATCTGACCATAATTTTGGTTCTGGAGACTTCCCTTGAATATATTATGACTCCACAAAAGAATCGGATCAATGAAACAATCTAGAGCCTTCCCATGGCCCGTTCGAAATTTTGCTAAAAGGGCCCTAGGGGTAGGTACACAGCGTGCCCGAAAAACTGAGTATGGGTCTGTTCACCGAATCTGACCTAAATTTTGGTTCTGGAGACTTCCCTTGAATATATTATGACTCCACGAAAGAATCGGATCAATGAAAACAATCTAGAGCCTTCCCTGTGGCCCGTTCGAAATTTTGCTAGACGGGCCCTAGGGGTAGGTACACAGCGTGCCCGAAAAACTAAGTATGGGTCTGTTCACCGAATCTGACCATAATTTTGGTTCTGGAGACTTCCCACAAATATTTTATGACTCCACAAAAGAATCGGATCAATGAAAACACTCTAGAGCCTTCCCGTGGCCCGTTCAAAATTTTGCTAGAAGGGCCATAGGGGTAGGTACACAGCATGCCCGAAAAATGGGTACGGGTCTGTTCACCGAATCTGTCCATAATTTTGGTTCTGGAGACTTCGCTTGATTATTTTATGACTCCACGAAAGAATCGGATCAATGAAAACACTCTAAAGCCTTCCCGTGGCCCGTTCGAAATTTTGCTAGAAGGGCCCTAGGGGTAGATACACAGCCTTCCCGAAAAACTGAGTATGGGTCTGTTCACTGAATCTGACCATAATTTTGGTTCTGGAGAATTCCCCTGAATATATTTTGACTCCACGAAAGAATCGGATCAATGAAAATACTCTAGAGCCTTCACGTGGCCCGTTCGAATTTTTGCTAGAAGGGCCCTAGGGGTAGGTACACAGCGTGCCCGAAAAACTGAGTATGGGTCTGTTCACCGAATCTGACCTAAATTTTGGTTCTGGAGACTTCCCTTGAATATATTATGACTCCACGAAAGAATCTAATCAATGAAAACACTCTAGAGCCTTCCCGTGGCCCGTTCGAAATTTTGCTAGAAGGGCCCTAGGGGTAGGTACACAGCGTGCCCGAAAAACTAAGTATGGGTCTGTTCACCGAATCTGACCATAATTTTCGTTCTGGAGACTTCCCACGAATATTTTATGACTCCACAAAAGAATCGGTTCAATGAAAACACTCTAGAGCCTTCCCGTGGCCCGTTCGAAATTTTGCTAGAAGGGCCCTAGGGGTAGGTACACAGCGTGCCCGAAAAACTGAGTATGTGTCTGTTCACCGAATATGACCTAAATTTTGGTTCTGGAGACTTCCCTTGAATATATTATGACTCCACGAAAGAATCGGATCAATGAAAACACTCTAGAGCCTTCCCGTGGCCCGTTCGAAATTTTGCTAGAAGGGCCCTAGGGGTAGATCCACAGCGTGCCCGAAAAACTAAGTATGGGTCTTTTCACCGAATCTGACCATAATTTTGGTTCTGGAGACTTCCCACGAATATTTTATGACTCCACAAAAGAATCGGATCAATGAAAACACTCTAGAGCCTTCCCGTGGCCCGTTCGAAATTTTGCTAGAAGGGCCATAGGGGTAGGTACACAGCGTGCCTGAAAAATGGGTACGGGTCTGTTCACCGAATCTGTCCATAATTTTGGTTCTGGAGACTTCGCTTGATTATTTTATGACTCCACATAAGAATCGGATCAATGAAAACACTCTAAAGCCTTCCCGTGGCCCGTTCGAAATTTTGCTAGAAGGGCCCTAGGGGTAGATACACAGCCTTCCCGAAAAACTGAGTATGGGTCTGTTCACTGAATCTGACCATAATTTTGGTTCTGGAGACTTCCCTTGAATATATTATGACTCGACAAAAGAATAGGATCAATGAAAATACTCTAGAGCCTTCCCGTGGCCCGTTCGAAATTTTGCTAGAAGGGCCCTAGGGGTAGGTACACAGCATGCCCGAAAAACTAAGTATGGGTCTGTTCACCGAATCTGACCTAAATTTTGGTTCTGGAGACTTCCTTTGAATATATTATGACTACACGAAAGAATCGGATCAATGAAAACACTCTAGAGCCTTCCCGTGGCCCGTTCGAAATTTTGCTAGAAGGGCCCTAGGGGTAGGTACACAGCGTGCCCGAAAAACTGGGTACGGGTCTGTTCACCGAATCTGACCATAATTTTGGTTCTGGAGACTTCGCTTGATTATTTTATGACTCCACGAAAGAATCGGATCAATGAAAACACTCTAGAGCCTTCCCGTGGCCCGTTCGAAATTTTGCTAGAAGGGCCCTAGGGGTAGGTACACAGCCTTCCCGAAAAATGGGTACGGGTCTGTTCACCGAATCTGTCCATAATTTTGGTTCTGGAGACTTCGCTTGATTATTTTATGACTCCACGAAAGAATCGGATCAATGAAAACACTCTAAAGCCTTCCCGTGGCCCGTTCGAAATTTTGCTAGAAGGGCCCTAGGGGTAGATACACAGCCTTCCCGAAAAACTGAGTATGGGTTTGTTCACTGAATCTGACCATAATTTTGGTTCTGGAGAATTCCCTTGAATATATTTTGACTCCACGAAAGAATCGGATCAATGAAAATACTCTAGAGCCTTCACGTGGCCCGTTCGAATTTTTGCTAGAAGGGCCCTAGGGGTAGGTACACAGCGTGCCGGAAAAACTGAGTATGGGTCTGTTCACCGAATCTGACCTAAATTTTGGTTCTGGAGACTTCCCTTGAATATATTATGACTCCACGAAAGAATCTAATCAATGAAAACACTCTAGAGCCTTCCCGTGGCCCGTTCGAAATTTTGCTAGAAGGGCCCTAGGGGTAGGTACACAGCGTGCCCGAAAAACTAAGTATGGGTCTATTCACCGAATCTGACCATAATTTTGGTTCTGGAGACTTCCCACGAATATTTTATGACTCCACAAAAGAATCGGTTCAATGAAAACACTCTAGAGCCTTCCCGTGGCCCGTTCGAAATTTTGCTAGAAGGGCCCTAGGGGTAGGTACACAGCGTGCCCGAAAAACTGAGTATGTGTCTGTTCACCGAATATGACCTAAATTTTGGTTCTGGAGACTTCCCTTGAATATATTATGACTCCACGAAAGAATCGGATCAATGAAAACACTCTAGAGCCTTCCCGTGGCCCGTTCGAAATTTTGCTAGAAGGGCCCTAGGGGTAGGTACACATCGTGCCCGAAAAACTAAGTATGGGTCTGTTCACCGAATCTGACCATAATTTTGGTTCTGGAGACTTCCCACGAATATTTTATGACTCCACAAAAGAATCGGATCAATGAAAACACTCTAGAGCCTTCCCGTGGCCCGTTCGAAATTTTGCTAGAAGGGCCATAGGGGTAGGTACACAGCGTGCCTGAAAAATGGGTACGGGTCTGTTCACCGAATCTGTCCATAATTTTGGTTCTGGAGACTTCGCTTGATTATTTTATGACTCCACATAAGAATCGGATCAATGAAAACACTCTAAAGCCTTCCCGTGGCCCGTTCGAAATTTTGCTAGAAGGGCCCTAGGGGTAGATACACAGCCTTCCCGAAAAACTGAGTATGGGTCTGTTCACTGAATCTGACCATAATTTTGGTTCTGGAGACTTCCCTTGAATATATTATGACTCCACAAAAGAATAGGATCAATGAAAATACTCTAGAGCCTTCCCGTGGCCCGTTCGAAATTTTGCTAGAAGGGCCCTAGGGGTAGATACACAGCCTTCCCGAAAAACTGAGTATGGGTTTGTTCACTGAATCTGACCATAATTTTGGTTCTGGAGAATTCCCTTGAATATATTTTGACTCCACGAAAGAATCGGATCAATGAAAATACTCTAGAGCCTTCACGTGGCCCGTTCGAATTTTTGCTAGAAGGGCCCTAGGGGTAGGTACACAGCGTGCCGGAAAAACTGAGTATGGGTCTGTTCACCGAATCTGACCTAAATTTTGGTTCTGGAGACTTCCCTTGAATATATTATGACTCCACGAAAGAATCTAATCAATGAAAACACTCTAGAGCCTTCCCGTGGCCCGTTCGAAATTTTGCTAGAAGGGCCCTAGGGGTAGGTACACAGCGTGCCCGAAAAACTAAGTATGGGTCTATTCACCGAATCTGACCATAATTTTGGTTCTGGAGACTTCCCACGAATATTTTATGACTCCACAAAAGAATCGGTTCAATGAAAACACTCTAGAGCCTTCCCGTGGCCCGTTCGAAATTTTGCTAGAAGGGCCCTAGGGGTAGGTACACAGCGTGCCTGAAAAACTGAGTATGTGTCTGTTCACCGAATATGACCTAAATTTTGGTTCTGGAGACTTCCCTTGAATATATTATGACTCCACGAAAGAATCGGATCAATGAAAACACTCTAGAGCCTTCCCGTGGCCCGTTCGAAATTTTGCTAGAAGGGCCCTAGGGGTAGGTACACAGCGTGCCCGAAAAACTAAGTATGGGTCTGTTCACCGAATCTGACCATAATTTTGGTTCTGGAGACTTCCCACGAATATTTTATGACTCCACAAAAGAATCGGATCAATGAAAACACTCTAGAGCCTTCCCGTGGCCCGTTCGAAATTTTGCTAGAAGGGCCATAGGGGTAGGTACACAGCGTGCCTGAAAAATGGGTACGGGTCTGTTCACCGAATCTGTCCATAATTTTGGTTCTGGAGACTTCGCTTGATTATTTTATGACTCCACATAAGAATCGGATCAATGAAAACACTCTAAAGCCTTCCCGTGGCCCGTTCGAAATTTTGCTAGAAGGGCCCTAGGGGTAGATACACAGCCTTCCCGAAAAACTGAGTATGGGTCTGTTCACTGAATCTGACCATAATTTTGGTTCTGGAGACTTCCCTTGAATATATTATGACTCCACAAAAGAATAGGATCAATGAAAATACTCTAGAGCCTTCCCGTGGCCCGTTCGAAATTTTGCTAGAAGGGCCCTAGGGGTAGGTACACAGCATGCCCGAAAAACTAAGTATGGGTCTGTTCACCGAATCTGACCTAAATTTTGGTTCTGGAGACTTCCTTTGAATATATTATGACTACACGAAAGAATCGGATCAATGAAAACACTCTAGAGCCTTCCCGTGGCCCGTTCGAAATTTTGCTAGAAGGGCCCTAGTGGTAGGTACACAGCGTGCCCGAAAAACTGGGTACGGGTCTGTTCACCGAATCTGTCCATAATTTTGGTTCTGGAGACTTCGCTTGATTATTTTATGACTCCACGAAAGAATCGGATCAATGAAAACACTCTAGAGCCTTCCCGTGGCCCGTTCGAAATTTTGCTAGAAGGGCCCTAGGGGTAGGTACACAGCCTTCCCGAAAAACTGAGTATGGGTCTGTTCACCGAATCTGACCATAATTTTGGTTCTGGAGACTTCCCACGAATATTTTATGACTCCACAAAAGAATCGGATCAATGAAAACACTCTAGAGCCTTCCCGTGGCCCGTTCGAAATTTTGCTAGAAGGGCCCTAGGGGTAGGTACACAGCGTGCCCGAAAAACTGAGTATGTGTCTGTTCACCGAATATGACCTAAATTTTGGTTCTGGAGACTTCCCTTGAATATATTATGACTCCACGAAAGAATCGGATCAATGAAAACACTCTAGAGCCTTCCCGTGGCCCGTTCGAAATTTTGCTAGAAGGGCCCTAGGGGTAGGTCCACAGCGTGCCCGAAAAACTAAGTATGGGTCTTTTCACCGAATCTGACCATAATTTTGGTTCTGGAGACTTCCCACGAATATTTTATGACTCCACAAAAGAATCGGATCAATGAAAACACTCTAGAGCCTTCCCGTGGCCCGTTCGAAATTTTGCTAGAAGGGCCATAGGGGTAGGTACACAGCGTGCCTGAAAAATGGGTACGGGTCTGTTCACCGAATCTGTCCATAATTTTGGTTCTGGAGACTTCGCTTGATTATTTTATGACTCCACATAAGAATCGGATCAATGAAAACACTCTAAAGCCTTCCCGTGGCCCGTTCGAAATTTTGCTAGAAGGGCCCTAGGGGTAGATACACAGCCTTCCCGAAAAACTGAGTATGGGTCTGTTCACTGAATCTGACCATAATTTTGGTTCTGGAGACTTCCCTTGAATATATTATAAATCGACAAAAGAATAGGATCAATGAAAAATACTCTAGAGCCTTCCCGTGGCCCGTTCGAAATTTTGCTAGAAGGGCCCTAGGGGTAGGTACACAGCATGCCCGAAAAACTAAGTATGGGTCTGTTCACCGAATCTGACCTAAATTTTGGTACTGGAGACTTCCTTTGAATATATTATGACTACACGAAAGAATCGGATCAATGAAAACACTCTAGAGCCTTCCCGTGGCCCGTTCGAAATTTTGCTAGAAGGGCCCTAGGGGTAGGTACACAGCGTGCCCGAAAAACTGGGTACGGGTCTGTTCACCGAATCTGACCATAATTTTGGTTCTGGAGACTTCGCTTGATTATTTTATGACTCCACGAAAGAATCGGATCAATGAAAACACTCTAGAGCCTTCCCGTGGCCCGTTCGAAATTTTGCTAGAAGGGCCCTAGGGGTAGGTACACAGCCTTCCCGAAAAATGGGTACGGGTCTGTTCACCGAATCTGTCCATAATTTTGGTTCTGGAGACTTCGCTTGATTATTTTATGACTCCACGAAAGAATCGGATCAATGAAAACACTCTAAAGCCTTCCCGTGGCCCGTTCGAAATTTTGCTAGAAGGGCCCTAGGGGTAGATACACAGCCTTCCCGAAAAACTGAGTATGGGTCTGTTCACTGAATCTGACCATAATTTTGGTTCTGGAGAATTCCCTTGAATATATTTTGACTCCACGAAAGAATCGGATCAATGAAAATACTCTAGAGCCTTCACGTGGCCCGTTCGAATTTTTGCTAGAAGGGCCCTAGGGGTAGGTACACAGCGTGCCGGAAAAACTGAGTATGGGTCTGTTCACCGAATCTGACCTAAATTTTGGTTCTGGAGACTTCCCTTGAATATATTATGACTCCACGAAAGAATCTAATCAATGAAAACACTCTAGAGCCTTCCCGTGGCCCGTTCGAAATTTTGCTAGAAGGGCCCTAGGGGTAGGTACACAGCGTGCCCGAAAAACTAAGTATGGGTCTGTTCACCGAATCTGACCATAATTTTGGTTCTGGAGACTTCCCACGAATATTTTATGACTCCACAAAAGAATCGGTTCAATGAAAACACTCTAGAGCCTTCCCGTGGCCCGTTCGAAATTTTGCTAGAAGGGCCCTAGGGGTAGGTACACAGCGTGCCCGAAAAACTGAGTATGTGTCTGTTCACCGAATATGACCTAAATTTTGGTTCTGGAGACTTCCCTTGAATATATTATGACTCCACGAAAGAATCGGATCAATGAAAACACTCTAGAGCCTTCCCGTGGCCCGTTCGAAATTTTGCTAGAAGGGCCCTAGGGGTAGGTACACAGCGTGCCCGAAAAACTAAGTATGGGTCTGTTCACCGAATCTGACCATAATTTTGGTTCTGGAGACTTCCCACGAATATTTTATGACTCCACAAAAGAATCGGATCAATGAAAACACTCTAGAGCCTTCCCGTGGCCCGTTCGAAATTTTGCTAGAAGGGCCATAGGGGTAGGTACACAGCGTGCCTGAAAAATGGGTACGGGTCTGTTCACCGAATCTGTCCATAATTTTGGTTCTGGAGACTTCGCTTGATTATTTTATGACTCCACATAAGAATCGGATCAATGAAAACACTCTAAAGCCTTCCCGTGGCCCGTTCGAAATTTTGCTAGAAGGGCCCTAGGGGTAGATACACAGCCTTCCCGAAAAACTGAGTATGGGTCTGTTCACTGAATCTGACCATAATTTTGGTTCTGGAGACTTCCCTTGAATATATTATGACTCCACAAAAGAATAGGATCAATGAAAATACTCTAGAGCCTTCCCGTGGCCCGTTCGAAATTTTGCTAGAAGGGCCCTAGGGGTAGGTACACAGCATGCCCGAAAAACTAAGTATGGGTCTGTTCACCGAATCTGACCTAAATTTTGGTTCTGGAGACTTCCTTTGAGTATATTATGACTACACGAAAGAATCGGATCAATGAAAACACTCTAGAGCCTTCCCGTGGCCCGTTCGAAATTTTGCTAGAAGGGCCCTAGTGGTAGGTACACAGCGTGCCCGAAAAACTGGGTACGGGTCTGTTCACCGAATCTGTCCATAATTTTGGTTCTGGAGACTTCGCTTGATTATTTTATGACTCCACGAAAGAATCGGATCAATGAAAACACTCTAGAGCCTTCCCGTGGCCCGTTCGATATTTTGCTAGAAGGGCCCTAGGGGTAGGTACACAGCCTTCCCGAAAAACTGAGTATGGGTCTGTTCACCGAATCTGACCATAATTTTGGTTCTGGAGACTTCCCACGAATATTTTATGACTCCACAAAAGAATCGGATCAATGAAAACACTCTAGAGCCTTCCCGTGGCCCGTTCGAAATTTTGCTAGAAGGGCCATAGGGGTAGGTACACAGCGTGCCTGAAAAATGGGTACGGGTCTGTTCACCGAATCTGTCCATAATTTTGGTTCTGGAGACTTCGCTTGATTATTTTATGACTCCACATAAGAATCGGATCAATGAAAACACTCTAAAGCCTTCCCGTGGCCCGTTCGAAATTTTGCAAGAAGGGCCCTAGGGGTAGATACACAGCCTTCCCGAAAAACTAAGTATGGGTTTGTTCACTGAATCTGACCATAATTTTGGTTCTCGAGACTTCCCTTGAATATATTATGACTCCACAAAAGAATAGGATCAATGAAAATACTCTAGAGCCTTCCCGTGGCCCGTTCGAAATTTTGCTAGAAGGGCCCTAGGGGTAGGTACACAGCGTGCCCGAAAAACTAAGTATGTGTCTGTTCACCGAATCTGACCTAAATTTTGGTTCTGGAGACTTCCTTTGAATATATTATGACTACACGAAAGAATCGGATCAATGAAAACACTCTAGAGCTCTCCCGTGGCCCGTTCGAAATTTTGCTAGAAGGGCCCTAGGGGTAGGTACACAGCGTGCCCGAAAAACTGGGTACGGGTCTGTTCACCGAATCTGACCATAATTTTGGTTCTGGAGACTTCGCTTGATTATTTTATGACTCCACGAAAGAATCGGATCAATGAAAACACTCTAGAGCCTTCCCGTGGCCCGTTCGAAATTTTGCTAGAAGGGCCCTAGGGGTAGGTACACAGCCTTCCCGAAAAACTGAGTATGGGTCTGTTCACCGAATCTGACCATAATTCTGGTTCTGGAGACTTCCCTTGAATATATTATGACTCCACAAAAGAATCAGATCAATGAAAATACTCTAGAGCCTTCCCGTGGCCCGTTCGAAATTTTGCTAGAAGGGCCCTAGGGGTAGGTAAACAGCGTGCCCGAAAAACTGAGTATGGGTCTGTTCACCGAATTTGACCTAAATTTTGGTTCTGGAGACTTCCCTTGAATATATTATGACTACACGAAAGAATCGGATCAATGAAAACACTCTAGAGCCTTCCAGTGGCCCGTTCGAAATTTTGCTAAAACGGCCCTAGGGGTAGGTAAACAACGTGCCCGAAAAACTGAGTATGGGTCTGTTCACCGAAAGTGACAATAATTTTGGTTCTGGAGAATTCCATTGAATATATTTTGACTCCACGAAAGAATTGGATCAATGAAAATACTCTAGAGCCTTCCCGTGGCCCGTTCGAAATTTTGCTAGAAGGGCCCTAGGGGTAGGTACACAGCGTGCCCGAAAAACTAAGTATGGGTCTGTTCACCGAATCTGACCATAATTTTGGTTCTGGAGACTTACCACGAATATTTTATGACTCCACAAAAGAATCGGATCAATGAAAACACTCTAGAGCCTTCCCGTGGCCCGTTCGAAATTTTGCTAGAAGGGCCCTAGTGGTAGGTACACAGCGTGCCCGAAAAACTAAGTATGGGTCTGTTCACCGAATCTGACCATAATTTTGGTTCTTGAGACTTACCACGAATATTTTATGACTCCACGAAAGAATCGGATCAATGAAAACACTCTAGAGCCTTCCCGTGGCCCGTTCGAAATTTTTGCTAGAAGGGCCCTAGGGGTAGGTACACAGCGTGCCCGAAAAACTGGGTACGGGTCTGTTCACTGAATCTGACCATAATTTTGGTTCTGGAGACTTCGCTTGATTATTTTATGACTCCACGAAAGAATCGGATCAATGAAAACACTGTAGAGCCTTCCCGTGGCCCATTCGAAATTTTGCTAGAAGGGCCCTAGGGGTAGGTACACAGCATGCCCGAAAAACTGAGTATGGGTCTGTTCACCGAATCTGACCTAAATTTTGGTTCTGGAGACTTCCCTTGAATATATTATGACTCCACGAAAGAATCGGATCATTGAAAACACTCTAGAGCCTTCCCGTGGCCCGTTCGAAATTTTCCTAGAAGGGCCCTAGGGGTAGGTACACAGCGTGCCCGAAAAACTGGGTACGGGTCTGTTCACCGAATCTGACCATAATTTTGGTTCTGGAGACTTCGCTTGATTATTTTATGACTCCACGAAAGAATCGGATCAATGAAAACACTCTAGAGCCTTCCCGTGGCCCGTTCGAAATTTTGCTAGAACGGCCCTAAGGGTAGGTAAACAACGTGCCCGAAAAACTGAGTATGGGTCTGTTCACCGAAACTGACAATAATTTTGGTTCTGGAGAATTCCCTTGAATATATTTTGACTCCACGAAAGAATCGGATCAATGAAAATACTCTAGAGCCTTCACGTGGCCCGTTCGAAATTTTGCTAGAAGGGCCCTAGGGGTAGGTACACAGCGTGCCTGAAAAACTGGGTACGGGTCTGTTCACCGAATCTGACTATAATTTTGGTTCTGGAGACTTCGCTTGATTATTTTATGACTCCACGAAAGAATCGGATCAATGAAAACACTCTAGAGCCTTCCCGTGGCCCGTTCGAAATTTTGCTAGAAGGGCCACAGGGGTAGGTACACAGCCTTCCCGAAAAACTGAGTATGGGTCTGTTCACCGAATCTGACCATAATTTTGTTTCTGGAGACTTCCCTTGAATATATTATGACTCCACAAAAGAATCGGATCAATGAAAATACTTTAGAGCCTTCCCGTGGCCCGTTCGAAATTTTGCTAAAAGGGCCCTAGGGGTAGGTACACAGCGTGCCCGAAAAACTGAGTATGGGTCTGTTCACCGAATCTGACCAAAATTTTGGTTCTGGAGACTTCCTTTGAATATATTATGACTCCACGAAAGAATCGGATCAATGAAAACACTCTAGAGCCTTCCCGTGGCCCGTTCGAAATTTTGCTAGAACGGCCCTAGGGGTAGGTAAACAACGTGCCCGAAAAACTGAGTATGGGTCTGTTCACCGAAACTGACTATAATTTTGGTTCTGGAGAATTCCCTTCAATATATTTTGACTCCACGAAAGAATCGGATCAATAAAAATACTCTATAGCCTTCACGTGGCTTGTTCGAAATTTTGCTAAAAGGGCCCTAGGGGTAGGTACACAGCATGCCCGAAAAACTGAGTATGGGTCTGTTCACCGAATCTAACCTAAATTTTGGTTCTGGAGTCTTCCCTTGACTATTTTATGACTTCACGAAAGAATCGGATCAATGAAAACACTCTAGAGCCTTCCCGTGGCCCGTTCGAAATTTTGCTAGAAGGGCCCTAGGGGTAGGTACACAGCGTGCCTGAAAAACTGAGTATGGGTCTGTTCACCGAATCTGACCTAAATTTTGGTTCTGGAGACTTCCCTTGAATATATTATGACTCCACGAAAGAATCGGATCAATGAAAACACTCTAGAGCCTTCCCGTGGCCCGTTCGAAATTTTGCTAGAAGGGCCCTAGGGGTAGGTACACAGCCTGCCCGAAAAACTGAGTATGGGTCTGTTCACCGAATCTGACCATAATTTTCGTTCTGGAGACTTCTCTTGAATATATTATGACTCCACGAAAGAATCGGATCAATGAAAACACTCTAGAGCCTTCCCGTGGCCCGTTCGAAATTTTGCTAGAAGGGCCCTAGGGGTAGGTACACATCATGCCCGAAAAACTGAGTATGGGTCTGTTCACCGAATCTGACCTAAATTTTGGTTCTGGAGACTTCCCTTGAATATATTATGACTCCACGAAAGAATCGGATCAATGAAAACAATATAGAGCCTTCCCAGTGGCCCGTTCGAAATTTTGCTAGAAGGGCCCTAGGGGTAGGTACACAGCCTGCTCTAAAAACTGAGTATGGGTCTGTTCACCGAATCTGACCATAATTTTGGTTCTGGAGACTTCCCTTGAATATATTATGACTCCACGAAAGAATCGGATCAATGAAAACACTCAAGAGCCTTCCCGTGGCCCGTTCGAAATTTTGCTAGAAGGGCCCTAGTGGTAGGTACACAGCGTGCCCGAAAAACTAAGTATGGGTCTGTTCACCGAATCTGACCATAATTTTGGTTCTTGAGACTTACCACGAATATTTTATGACTCCACGAAAGAATCGGATCAATGAAAACACTCTAGAGCCTTCCCGTGGCCCGTTCGAAATTTTTGCTAGAAGGGCTCTAGGGGTAGGTACACAGCGTGCCCGAAAAACTGGGTACGGGTCTGTTCACCGAATCTGACCATAATTTTGGTTCTGGAGACTTCGCTTGATTATTTTATGACTCCACGAAAGAATCGGATCAATGAAAACACTCTAGAGCCTTCCCGTGGCCCATTCGAAATTTTGCTAGAAGGGCCCTAGGGGTAGGTACACAGCATGCCCGAAAAACTGAGTATGGGTCTGTTCACCGAATCTGACCTAAATTTTGGTTCTGGAGACTTCCCTTGAATATATTATGACTCCATGAAAGAATCGGATCATTGAAAACACACTAGAGCCTTCCCGTGGCCCGTTCGAAATTTTGCTAGAAGGGCCCTAGGGGTAGGTACACAGCGTGCCCGAAAAACTGGGTACGGGTCTGTTCACCGAATCTGACCATAATTTTGGTTCTGGAGACTTCGCTTGATTATTTTATGACTCCACGAAAAAATCGGATCAATGAAAACACTCTAGAGCCTTCCCGTGGCCCGTTCGAAATTTTGCTAGAACGGCCCTAAGGGTAGGTAAACAACGTGCCCGAAAAACTGAGTATGGGTCTGTTCACCGAAACTGACAATAATTTTGGTTCTGGAGAATTCCCTTGAATATATTTTGACTCCACGAAAGAATCGGATCAATGAAAACACTCTAGAGCCTTCCCGTGGCCCGTTCGAAATTTTGCTAGAAGGGCCCTAGGGGTAGGTACACAGCGTGCCTGAAAAACTGGGTACGGGTCTGTTCACCGAATCTGACCATAATTTTGGTTCTGGAGACTTCGCTTGATTATTTTATGACTCCACGAAAGAATCGGATCAATGAAAACACTCTAGAGCCTTCCCGTGGCCCGTTCGAAATTTTGCTAGAAGGGCCACAGGGGTAGGTACACAGCCTTCCCGAAAAACTGAGTATGGGTCTGTTCACCGAATCTGACCATATTTTTGGTTCTGGAGACTTCCCTTGAATATATTATGACTCCACAAAAGAATCGGATCAATGAAAATACTCTAGAGCCTTCCCGTGGCCCGTTCGAAATTTTGCTAGAAGGGCCCTAGGGGTAGGTACACAGCGTGCCCGAAAAACTGAGTATGGGTCTGTTCACCGAATCTGACCAAAATTTTGTTTCTGGAGACTTCCTTTGAATATATTATGACTCCACGAAAGAATCGGATCAATGAAAACACTCTAGAGCCTTCCCGTGGCCCGTTCGAAATTTTGCTAGAACGGCCCTAGGGGTAGGTAAACAACATGCCTGAAAAACTGAGTATGGGTCTGTTCACCGAAACTGACTATAATTTTGGTTCTGGAGAATTCCCTTCAATATATTTTGACTCCACGAAAGAATCGGATCAATAAAAATACTCTATAGCCTTCACGTGGCTCGTTCGAAATTTTGCTAGAAGGGCCCTAGGGGTAGGTACACAGCATGCCCGAAAAACTGAGTATGGGTCTGTTCACCGAATCTAACCTAAATTTTGGTTCTGGAGTCTTCCCTTGACTATTTTATGACTTCACGAAAGAATCGGATCAACGAAAACACTCTAGAGCCTTCCCGTGGCCCGTTCGAAATTTTGCTAGAAGGGCCCTTGGGGTAGGTACACAGCGTGCCTGAAAAACTGAGTATGGGTCTGTTCACCGAATCTGACCTAAATTTTGGTTCTGGAGACTTCCCTTGAATGTATTATGACTCCACGAAAGAATCGGATCAATGAAAACACTCTAGAGCCTTCCCGTGGCCCGTTCGAAATTTTGCTAGAAGGGCCCTAGGGGTAGGTACACAGCATGCCCGAAAAACTGAGTATGGGTCTGTTCACCGAATCTGACCTAAATTTTGGTTCTGGAGACTTCCCTTGAATATATTATGACTCCACGAAAGAATCGGATCAATGAAAACACTCTAGAGCCTTCCCGTGGCCCGTTCGAAATTTTGCTAAAAGGGCCCTGGAGGTAGGTACACAACCTGCCCGAAAAACTGAGTATGGGTCTGTTCACCGAATCTGACCATAATTTTGGTTCTGGAGACTTCCCTTGAATATATTATGACTCCATGAAAGAATCGGATCATTGAAAACACACTAGAGCCTTCCCGTGGCCCGTTCGAAATTTTGCTAGAAGGGCCCTAGGGGTAGGTACACAGCGTGCCCGAAAAACTGGGTACGGGTCTGTTCACCGAATCTGACCATAATTTTGGTTCTGGAGACTTCGCTTGATTATTTTATGACTCCACGAAAAAATCGGATCAATGAAAACACTCTAGAGCCTTCCCGTGGCCCGTTCGAAATTTTGCTAGAACGGCCCTAAGGGTAGGTAAACAACGTGCCCGAAAAACTGAGTATGGGTCTGTTCACCGAAACTGACAATAATTTTGGTTCTGGAGAATTCCCTTGAATATATTTTGACTCCACGAAAGAATCGGATCAATGAAAACACTCTAGAGCCTTCCCGTGGCCCGTTCGAAATTTTGCTAGAAGGGCCCTAGGGGTAGGTACACAGCGTGCCTGAAAAACTGGGTACGGGTCTGTTCACCGAATCTGACCATAATTTTGGTTCTGGAGACTTCGCTTGATTATTTTATGACTCCACGAAAGAATCGGATCAATGAAAACACTCTAGAGCCTTCCCGTGGCCCGTTCGAAATTTTGCTAGAAGGGCCACAGGGGTAGGTACACAGCCTTCCCGAAAAACTGAGTATGGGTCTGTTCACCGAATCTGACCATATTTTTGGTTCTGGAGACTTCCCTTGAATATATTATGACTCCACAAAAGAATCGGATCAATGAAAATACTCTAGAGCCTTCCCGTGGCCCGTTCGAAATTTTGCTAGAAGGGCCCTAGGGGTAGGTACACAGCGTGCCCGAAAAACTGAGTATGGGTCTGTTCACCGAATCTGACCAAAATTTTGTTTCTGGAGACTTCCTTTGAATATATTATGACTCCACGAAAGAATCGGATCAATGAAAACACTCTAGAGCCTTCCCGTGGCCCGTTCGAAATTTTGCTAGAACGGCCCTAGGGGTAGGTAAACAACATGCCTGAAAAACTGAGTATGGGTCTGTTCACCGAAACTGACTATAATTTTGGTTCTGGAGAATTCCCTTCAATATATTTTGACTCCACGAAAGAATCGGATCAATAAAAATACTCTATAGCCTTCACGTGGCTCGTTCGAAATTTTGCTAGAAGGGCCCTAGGGGTAGGTACACAGCATGCCCGAAAAACTGAGTATGGGTCTGTTCACCGAATCTAACCTAAATTTTGGTTCTGGAGTCTTCCCTTGACTATTTTATGACTTCACGAAAGAATCGGATCAACGAAAACACTCTAGAGCCTTCCCGTGGCCCGTTCGAAATTTTGCTAGAAGGGCCCTTGGGGTAGGTACACAGCGTGCCTGAAAAACTGAGTATGGGTCTGTTCACCGAATCTGACCTAAATTTTGGTTCTGGAGACTTCCCTTGAATGTATTATGACTCCACGAAAGAATCGGATCAATGAAAACACTCTAGAGCCTTCCCGTGGCCCGTTCGAAATTTTGCTAGAAGGGCCCTAGGGGTAGGTACACAGCATGCCCGAAAAACTGAGTATGGGTCTGTTCACCGAATCTGACCTAAATTTTGGTTCTGGAGACTTCCCTTGAATATATTATGACTCCACGAAAGAATCGGATCAATGAAAACACTCTAGAGCCTTCCCGTGGCCCGTTCGAAATTTTGCTAAAAGGGCCCTGGAGGTAGGTACACAACCTGCCCGAAAAACTGAGTATGGGTCTGTTCACCGAATCTGACCATAATTTTGGTTCTGGAGACTTCCCTTGAATATATTATGACTACACAAAAGAATCGGATCAATGAAACACTCTAGAGCCTTCCCAATGGCCCGTTCGAAATTTTGCTAGAAGGGCCCTAGGGGTAGGTACACAGCGTGCCCGAAAAACTGAGTATGTGTCTGTTCACCGAATCTGACCTAAATTTTGGTTCTGGAGACTCCCCTTGAATATATTATGACTCCACGAAAGAATCGGATCAATTAAAACAATCTAGAGCCTTCCCTGTGGCCCGTTCGAAATTTTGCTAGAAGGGCCCTAGGGGTAGGTACACAGCCTGCTCTAAAAACTGAGTATGGGTCTGTTCACCGAATCTGACCATAATTTTGGATCTGGAGACTTCCCTTGAATATATTATGACTCCACGAAAGAATCGGATCAATGAAAACACTCTAGAGCCTTCCCGTGGCCCGTTCGAAATTTTGCTAAAAGGGCCCTCGGGGTAGGTACACAGCGTGCCCGAAAAACTAAGTATGGGTCTGTTCACCGAATCTGACCATAATTTTGGTTCTGGAGACTTCCCACGAATATTTTATGACTCCACAAAAGAATCGGATCAATGAAAACACTCTAGAGCCTTCCCGTGGCCCGTTCGAAATTTTGCTAGAAGGGCCCTAGGGGTAGGTACACAGCCTGCCCGAAAAACTGAGTATGAGTCTGTTCACCGAATCTGACCATAATTTTGGTTCTGGAGACTTCCCTTGAATATATTATGACTCCACAAATGAATCGGATCAATGAAACACTCTAGAGCCTTCCCATGGCCCGTTCGAATATTTGCTAGAAGGGCCCTAGGGGTAGGTACACAGCCTGCCCGAAAAACTGAGTATGGGTCTGTTCACCGAATCTGACCATAATTTTGGTTCTGGAGACTTCCCTTGAATATATTATGACTCCACGAAAGAATCGGATCAATGAAAACACTCTAGAGCCTTCCCGTGGCCCGTTCGAAATTTTGCTAGAAGGGCCACAGGGGTAGGTACACAGCCTTCCCGAAAAACTGAGTATGGGTCTGTTCACCGAATCTGACCATAATTTTGGTTCTGGAGACTTCCCTTGAATATATTATGACTCCACAAAAGAATCGGATCAATGAAAATACTCTAGAGCCTTCCCGTGGCCCGTTCGAAATTTTGCTAGAAGGGCCCTAGGGGAAGGTACACAGCGTGCCCGAAAAACTGAGTATGGGTCTGTTCACCGAATCTGACCAAAATTTTGTTTCTGGAGACTTCCTTTGAATATATTATGACTCCACGAAAGAATCGGATCAATGAAAACACTCTAGAGCCTTCCCGTGGCCCGTTCGAAATTTTGCTAGAACGGCCCTAGGGGTAGGTAAACAACATGCCTGAAAAACTGAGTATGGGTCTGTTCACCGAAACTGACTATAATTTTGGTTCTGGAGAATTCCCTTCAATATATTTTGACTCCACGAAAGAATCGGATCAATAAAAATACTCTATAGCCTTCACGTGGCTCGTTCGAAATTTTGCTAGAAGGGCCCTAGGGGTAGGTATACAGCATGCCCGAAAAACTGAGTATGGGTCTGTTCACCGAATCTAACCTAAATTTTGGTTCTGGAGTCTTCCCTTGACTATTTTATGACTTCACGAAAGAATCGGATCAACGAAAACACTCTAGAGCCTTCCCGTGGCCCGTTCGAAATTTTGCTAGAAGGGCCCTTGGGGTAGGTACACAGCGTGCCTGAACAACTGAGTATGGGTCTGTTCACCGAATCTGACCTAAATTTTGGTTCTGGAGACTTCCCTTGAATATATTATGACTCCACGAAAGAATCGGATCAATGAAAACACTCTAGAGCCTTCCCGTGGCCCGTTCGAAATTTTGCTAGAAGGGCCCTAGGGGTAGGTACACAGCATGCCCGAAAAACTGAGTATGGGTCTGTTCACCGAATCTGACCTAAATTTTGGTTCTGGAGACTTCCCTTGAATATATTATGACTCCACGAAAGAATCGGATCAATGAAAACACTCTAGAGCCTTCCCGTGGCCCGTTCGAAATTTTGCTAAAAGGGCCCTGGAGGTAGGTACACAACCTGCCCGAAAAACTGAGTATGGGTCTGTTCACCGAATCTGACCATAATTTTGGTTCTGGAGACTTCCCTTGAATATATTATGACTACACAAAAGAATCGGATCAATGAAACACTCTAGAGCCTTCCCAATGGCCCGTTCGAAATTTTGCTAGAAGGGCCCTAGGGGTAGGTACACAGCGTGCCCGAAAAACTGAGTATGTGTCTGTTCACCGAATCTGACCTAAATTTTGGTTCTGGAGACTTCCCTTGAATATATTATGACTCCACGAAAGAATCGGATCAATGAAAACAATCTAGAGCCTTCCCTGTGGCCCGTTCGAAATTTTGCTAGAAGGGCCCTAGGGGTAGGTACACAGCCTGCTCTAAAAACTGAGTATGGGTCTGTTCACCGAATCTGACCATAATTTTGGATCTGGAGACTTCCCTTGAATATATTATGACTCCACGAAAGAATCGGATCAATGAAAACACTCTAGAGCCTTCCCGTGGCCCGTTCGAAATTTTGCTAAAAGGGCCCTAGGGGTAGGTACACAGCGTGCCCGAAAAACTAAGTATGGGTCTGTTCACCGAATCTGACCATAATTTTGGTTCTGGAGACTTCCCACGAATATTTTATGACTCCACAAAAGAATCGGATCAATGAAAACACTCTAGAGCCTTCCCGTTGCCCGTTCGAAATTTTGCTAGAAGGGCCCTAGGGGTAGGTACACAGCCTGCCCGAAAAACTGAGTATGGGTCTGTTCACCGAATCTGACCATAATTTTGGTTCTGGAGACTTCCCTTGAATATATTATGACTCCACAAATGAATCGGATCAATGAAACACTCTAGAGCCTTCCCATGGCCCGTTCGAATATTTGCTAGAAGGGCCCTAGGGGTAGGTACACAGCTTGCCCGAAAAACTGAGTATGGGTCTGTTCACCGAATCTGACCATAATTTTGGTTCTGGAGACTTCCCTTGAATATATTATGACTCCACGAAAGAATCGGATCAATGAAAACACTCTAGAGCCTTCCCGTGGCCCGTTCGAAATTTTGCTAGAAGGGCCCTAGGGGTAGGTACACAGCCTTCCCGAAAAACCGAGTATGGGTCTGTTCACCGAATCTGACCATAATAATGGTTCTGGAGACTTCCCTTGAATATATTATGACTCCACGAAATAATCGGATCAATGAAAACACTCTAGAGCCTTCCCGTGGCCCGTTCGAAATTTTTCTAGAAGGGCCCTAGGGGTAGGTACACAGCCTGCCCGAAAAACTGAGTATGGGTCTGTTCACCGAATCTGACCTAAATTTTGGTTCTGGAGACTTCCCTTGAATATATTATGACTCCATGAAAGAATCGGATCAATGAAAACACTCTAGAGCCTTCCCGTGGCCTGTTCGAAATTTTGCTAGAAGGGCCCTAGGGGTAGGTACACAGCGTGCCCGAAAAACTGAGTATGGGCCTGTTCACCGAATCTGACCTAAATTTTGGTTCTGGAGACTTCCCTTGAATATATTATGACTCCACGAAAGAATCGGTTCAATGAAAACAATCTAGAGCCTTCCCTGTGGCCCGTTTGAAATTTTGCTAGAAGGGCCCTAGGGGTAGGTACACAACGTGCCCGAAAAACTGAGTATGGGTCTTTTCACCGAATCTGACCTAAATTTTGGTCCTTGAGACTTCCCCCGAATATATTATGACCCCACGAAAGAATCGGATCAATGAAAACACTATAGAGCCTTCCCTTGGCCCGTTCGAAATTTTGCTAGAACGGCCCTAGGGGTAGGTAAACAGCGTGCCCGAAAAACTGAGTATGGGTCTGTTCACCGAAACTGACAATAATTTTGGTTCTGGAGACTTCCCTTGAATATATTTTGACTCCACGAAAGAACCGGATCAATGAAAATACTCTAGAGCCTTCCCGTGGCCCGTTCGAAATTTTGCTAGAAGAGCCCTAGGGGTAGGTACACAGTCTGCCCGAAAAACTGAGTATGGGTCTGTTCACCGAATCTGACCATAATTTTGGTTCTGGAGACTTCCCTTGAATATATTATGACTCCACAAATGAATCGGATCAATGAAACACTCTAGAGCCTTCCCATGGCCCGTTCGAAATTTTGCTAGAAGGGCCCTAGGGGTAGGTACACAGCCTTCCCGAAAAACTGAGTATGGGTCTGTTCACCGAATCTGACCATAATTTTGGTTCTGGAGACTTCCCTTGAATATATTATGACTCCACGAAAGAATCTGATCAATGAAAACACTCTAGAGCCTTCCCGTGGCCCGTTCGAAATTTTGCTAGAAGGGCTCTAGGGGGTAGGTACACAGCATGCCCGAAAAACTGAGTATGGGTCTGTTCACCGAATCTGACCTAAATTTTGGTTCTGGAGACTTCCCTTGAATATACTATGACTCCACGAAAGAATCGGATCAATGAAAACACTTTAGAGCCTTCCCGTGGCCCGTTCGAAATTTTGCTATAAGGGCCCTAGGGGTAGGTACACAGCCTGCCCGAAAAACTGAGTATGGGTCAGTTCACCGAATCTGACCTAAATTTTGGTTCTGGAGACTTCCCTTGAATATATTATGACTCCACGAAAGAATCGGATCAATGAAAACACTCAAGAGCCTTCCCGTGGCCCGTTCGAAATTTTGCTAGAAGGGCCCTAGGGGTAGGTACACAGCCTTCCCGAAAAACTGAGTATGGGTCTGTTCACCGAATCTGACCATAATTTTGGTTCTGGAGACTTCCCTTGAATATATTAAGACTCCACGAAAGAATCGGATCAATGAAAACACTCTAGAGCCTTCCCGTGGCCCGTTCGAAATTTTGCTAGAAGGGCCCTAGGGGTAGGTACACAGCCTTCCCGAAAAACTGAGTATGGGTCTGTTCACCGAATCTGACCATAATTTTGGTTCTGGAGACTTCCCTTGAATATATTATGACTCCACGAAAGAATCTGATCAATGAAAACACTCTAGAGCCTTCCCGTGGCCCGTTCGAAATTTTGCTAGAAGGGCTCTAGGGGGTAGGTACACAGCATGCCCGAAAAACTGAGTATGGGTCTGTTCACCGAATCTGACCTAAATTTTGGTTCTGGAGACTTCCCTTGAATATACTATGACTCCACGAAAGAATCGGATCAATGAAAACACTTTAGAGCCTTCCCGTGGCCCGTTCGAAATTTTGCTATAAGGGCCCTAGGGGTAGGTACACAGCCTGCCCGAAAAACTGAGTATGGGTCAGTTCACCGAATCTGACCTAAATTTTGGTTCTGGAGACTTCCCTTGAATATATTATGACTCCACGAAAGAATCGGATCAATGAAAACACTCAAGAGCCTTCCCGTGGCCCGTTCGAAATTTTGCTAGAAGGGCCCTAGGGGTAGGTACACAGCGTGCCCGAAAAACTGAGTATGGGTCTGTTCACCGAATCTGACCTAAATTTTGGTTCTGGAGACTTCCCTTGAATATATTATGACTCCACGAAAGAATCGGTTCAATGAAAACAATCTAGAGCCTTCCCTGTGGCCCGTTTGAAATTTTGCTAGAAGGGCCCTAGGGGTAGGTACACAACGTGCCCGAAAAACTGAGTATGGGTCTTTTCACCGAATCTGACCTAAATTTTGGTTCTGGTGACTTCCCCTGAATATATTATGACCCCACGAAAGAATCGGATCAATGAAAACACTCTAGAGCCTTCCCGTGGCCCGTTCGAAATTTTGCTAGAAGGGCCCTAGGGGTAGGTACACAGCTTGCCCGAAAAACTGAGTATGGGTCTGTTCACCGAATCTGACCTAAATTTTGGTTCTGGAGACTTCCCTTGAGTATATTATGACTCCACGAAAGAATCGGATCAATGAAAACACACAAGAGCCTTCCCGTGGCCCGTTCGAAATTTTGCTAGAAGGGCCCTAGGGGTAGTTACACAGCGTGCCCGAAAAACTAAGTATGGGTCTGTTCACCGAATCTGACCTAAATTTTGGTTCTGGAGACTTCCCTTGAATATATTATGACTCCACGAAAGAATCGGTTCAATGAAAACAATCTAGAGCCTTCCCTGTGGCCCGTTTGAAATTTTGCTAGAAGGGCCCTAAGGGTAGGTACACAGCCTGCCCGAAAAACTGAGTATGGGTCTGTTCACCGAATCTGACCATAACTTTGGTTCTAAAGACTTCCCTTGAATATATTATGACTCAACGAAAGAATAGGATCAATGAAAACACATTAGAGCCTTCTCGTGGCTCGTTCGAAATTTTGCTAGAACGGGCCTAGGGGTAGGTACACAGCGTGCCCGAAAAACTGAGTATAGGTCTGTTCACCGAATCTGACCATAATTTTGGTTCTGGAGTCTTCCATTGACTATTTTATGACTTCACGAAAGAATCGGATCAATGAAAACACTCTAGAGACTTCCCGTGGCCCGTTCGAAATTTTGCTAGAAGGGCCCTAGGGGGTAGGTACACAGCGTGCCCGAAAAACTTAGTATGGGTCTGTTCACCGAATCTGACCTAAATATTGGTTCTGGAGACTTCCCTTGAATATATTATGACTCCACGAAAGAATCGGTTCAATGAAAACAATCTAGAGCCTTCCCTGTGGCCCGTTTGAAATTTTGCTAGAAGGGCCCTAAGGGTAGGTACACAGCCTGCCCAAAAAACTGAGTATGGGTGTGTTCACCGAATCTGACCATAACTTTGGTTCTAAAGACTTCCCTTGAATATATTATGACTCAACGAAAGAATAGGATCAATGAAAACACATTAGAGCCTTCTCGTGGCTCGTTCGAAATTTTGCTAGAACGGGCCTAGGGGTAGGTACACAGCGTGCCCGAAAAACTGAGTATAGGTCTGTTCACCGAATCTGACCATAATTTTGGTTCTGGAGTCTTCCATTGACTATTTTATGACTTCACGAAAGAATCGGATCAATGAAAACACTCTAGAGACTTCCCGTGGCCCGTTCGAAATTTTGCTAGAAGGGCCCTAGGGGGTAGGTACACAGCGTGCCCGAAAAACTGAGTATGGGTCTGTTCACCGAATCTGACCTAAATTTTGGTTCTGGAGACTTCCCTTGAATATATTATGACTCCACGAAAGAATCGGATCAATGAAAACACTTTAGAGCCTTCCCGTGGCCCGTTCGAAATTTTGCTATAAGGGCCCTAGGGGTAGGTACACAACGTGCCCGAAAAACTGAGTATGGGTCTGTTCAACGAATCTGACCATAATTTTGGTTCTGGAGACTTCCCTTGAATATATTATGACTTCACAAAAGAATCGGATCAATGAAACACTCTAGAGCCTTCCCATGGCCCGTTCGAAATTTTGCTAGAAGGGCCCTAGGGGTAGGTACACAGCGTGCCCGAAAAACTGAGTATGGGTCTGTTCACCGAATCTGACCTAAATTTTGGTTCTGGAGACTTCCCTTGAATATATTATGACTCCACGAAAGAATCGGTTCAATGAAAACAATCTAGAGCCTTCCCTGTGGCCCGTTTGAAATTTTGCTAGAAGGGCCCTAGGGGTAGGTACACAACGTGCCCGAAAAACTTCCCTTGAGTATGGGTCTTTTCACCGAATCTGACCTAAATTTTGGTTCTGGAGACTTCCCCTGAATATATTATGACCCCACGAAAGAATCAGATCAATGAAAACACTCTAGAGCCTTCCCTTGGCCCGTTCGAAATTTTGCTAGAACGGCCCTAGGGGTAGGTAAACAGCGTGCCCGAAAAACTGAGAATGGGTCTGTTCACCGAAACTGACAATAATTTTGGTTCTGGAGACGTCCCTTGAATATATTATGACTCCACGAAAGAATCGGATCAATGAAACACTATAGAGCCTTCCCGTGGCCCGTTCGAAATTTTGCTAGAAGGGCCCTAGGGGTAGGTACACAACGTGCCCGAAAAACTGAGTATGGGTCTGTTCAACGAATCTGACCATAATTTTGGTTCTGGAGACTTCCCTTGAATATATTATGACTTCACAAAAGAATCGGATCAATGAAACACTCTAGAGCCTTCCCATGGCCCGTTCGAAATTTTGCTAGAAGGGCCCTAGGGGTAGGTACACAGCGTGCCCGAAAAACTGAGTATGGGTCTGTTCACCGAATCTGACCTAAATTTTGGTTCTGGAGACTTCCCTTGAATATATTATGATTCCACGAAAGATTCGGTTCAATGAAAACAATCTAGAGCCTTCCCTGTGGCCCGTTTGAAATTTTGCTAGAAGGGCCCTAGGGGTAGGTACACAACGTGCCCGAAAAACTGAGTATGGGTCTTTTCACCGAATCTGACCTAAATTTTGGTTCTGGAGACTTCCCCTGAATATATTATGACCCCACGAAAGAATCAGATCAATGAAAACACTCTAGAGCCTTCCCTTGGCCCGTTCGAAATTTTGCTAGAACGGCCCTAGGGGTAGGTAAACAGCGTGCCCGAAAAACTGAGAATGGGTCTGTTCACCGAAACTGACAATAATTTTGGTTCTGGAGACTTCCCTTGAATATATTATGACTCCACGAAAGAATCGGATCAATGAAACACTATAGAGCCTTCCCGTGGCCCGTTCGAAATTTTGCTAGAAGGGCCCTAGGGGTAGGTACACAACGTGCCCGAAAAACTGAGTATGGGTCTGTTCAACGAATCTGACCATAATTTTGGTTCTGGAGACTTCCCTTGAATATATTATGACTTCCCAAAAGAATCGGATCAATGAAACACTCTAGAGCCTTCCCATGGCCCGTTCGAAATTTTGCTAGAAGGGCCTTAGGGGTAGGTACACAGCGTGCCCGAAAAACTGAGTATGGGTCTGTTCACCGAATCTGACCTAAATTTTGGTTCTGGAGACTTCCCTTGAATATATTATGACTCCACGAAAGAATCGGATCAATGAAAACACTCTAGAGCCTTCCCGTGGCCCGTTCGAAATTTTGCTAGAAGGGCCCTAGGGGTAGGTACACAGCCTGCCCGAAAAACTGAGTATGGGTCTGTTCACCGAATCTGACCTAAATTTTGGTTCTGGAGACTTCCCTTGAATATATTATGACTCCACGAAAGAATCGGATCAATGAAAACACTCTAGAGCCTTCCCGTGGCCCGTTCGAAATTTTGCTAGAAGGGCCCTAGGGGTAGGTACACAGCGTGCCCGAAAAACTGAGTATGGGTCTGTTCACCGAATCTGACCTAAATTTTGGTTCTGGAGACTTCCCTTGAATATATTATGACTCCACGAAAGAATCGGATCAATGAAAACACTCTAGAGCCTTCCCGTGGCCCGTTCGAAATTTTGCTAGAAGGGCCCTAGGGGTAGGTACACAGCCTGCCTGAAAAACTAAGTATGGGTCTGTTCACCGAATCTGACCATAACTTTGGTTCTAAAGACTTCCCTTGAATATATTATGACTCAACGAAAGAATAGGATCAATGAAAACACATTAGAGCCTTCTCGTGGCCCGTTCGAAATTTTGCTAGAACGGGCCTAGGGGTAGGTACACAGCGTGCCCGAAAAACTGAGTATAGGTATGTTCACCGAATCTGACCATAATTTTGGGTCTGGAGACTTCCCACGAATATTTTATGACTCCACAAAAGAATCGGATCAATGAAAACATTCTAGAGCCTTCCCGTGGCCCGTTCGAAATTTTGCTAGAAGGGCCCTAGGGGTAGGTACAAAGCGTGCCTGAAAAACTGGGTACGGGTCTGTTCACCGAATCTGACCTAAAGTTTGGTTCTGGAGACTTCCCTTGAATATATTATGACTCCACGAAAGAATCGGATCAATGAAAACACTCTAGAGCCTTCCCGTGGCCCGTTCGAAATTTTGCTAGAAGGGCCCTAGGGGTAGGTACACAGCGTGCCCGAAAAACTGAGTATGGGTCTGTTCACCGAATCTGACCTAAATTTTGGTTCTGGAGACTTCCCTTGAATATATTATGACTCCACGAAAGAATCGGTTCAATGAAAACAATCTAGAGCCTTCCCTGTGGCCCGTTTGAAATTTTGCTAGAAGGGCCCTAGGGGTAGGTACACAACGTGCCCGAAAAACTGAGTATGGGTCTTTTCACCGAATCTGACCTAAATTTTGGTTCTGGAGACTTCCCCTGAATATATTATGACCCCACGAAAGAATCGGATCAATGAAAACACTCTAGAGCCTTCCCTTGGCCCGTTCGAAATTTTGCTAGAACGGCCCTAGGGGTAGGTAAACAGCGTGCCCGAAAAACTGAGAATGGGTCTGTTCACCGAAACTGACAATAATTTTGGTTCTGGAGACTTCCCTTGAATATATTTTGACTCCACGAAAGAACCGGATCAATGAAAATACTCTAGAGCCTTCACGTGGCCCGTTCGAAATTTTGCTAGAAGGGCCCTAGGGGTAGGTACACAGCGTGCCCGAAAAACTGAGTATGGGTCTGTTCACCGAATCTGACCATAATTTTGGTTCTGGAGACTTCCCTTGAATATATTATGACTCCACGAAAGAATCGGATCAATGAAACACTATAGAGACTTCCCGTGGCCCGTTCGAAATTTTGCTAGAAGGGCCCTAGGGGTAGGTACACAACGTGCCCGAAAAACTGAGTATGGGTCTGTTCACCGAATCTGACCATAATTTTGGTTCTGGAGACTTCCCTTGAATATATTATGACTCCATAAAAGAATCGGATCAATGAAAATACTCTAGAGCCTTCCCGTGGCCCGTTCGAAATTTTGCTAGAAGGGCCCTAGGGGTAGGTACACAGCGTGCCCGAAAAACTGAGTATGGGTCTGTTCACCGAATCTGACCTAAATTTTGGTTCTGGAGACTTCCCTTGAATATATTATGACTCCACGAAAGAATCGGTTCAATGAAAACAATCTAGAGCCTTCCCTGTGGCCCGTTTGAAATTTTGCTAGAAGGGCCCTAGGGGTAGGTACACAGCCTGCCTGAAAAACTAAGTATGGGTCTGTTCACCGAATCTGACCATAACTTTGGTTCTAAAGACTTCCCTTGAATATATTATGACTCAACGAAAGAATAGGATCAATGAAAACACATTAGAGCCTTCTCGTGGCCCGTTCGAAATTTTGCTAGAACGGGCCTAGGGGTAGGTACACAGCGTGCCCGAAAAACTGAGTATAGGTCTGTTCACCGAATCTGACCATAATTTTGGGTCTGGAGACTTCCCACGAATATTTTATGACTCCACAAAAGAATCGGATCAATGAAAACATTCTAGAGCCTTCCCGTGGCCCGTTCGAAATTTTGCTAGAAGGGCCCTAGGGGTAGGTACAAAGCGTGCCTGAAAAACTGGGTACGGGTCTGTTCACCGAATCTGACCTAAAGTTTGGTTCTGGAGACTTCCCTTGAATATATTATGACTCCACGAAAGAATCGGATCAATGAAAACACTCTAGAGCCTTCCCGTGGCCCGTTCGAAATTTTGCTAGAAGGGCCCTAGGGGTAGGTACACAGCGTGCCCGAAAAACTGAGTATGGGTCTGTTCACCGAATCTGACCTAAATTTTGGTTCTGGAGACTTCCCTTGAATATATTATGACTCCACGAAAGAATCGGTTCAATGAAAACAATCTAGAGCCTTCCCTGTGGCCCGTTTGAAATTTTGCTAGAAGGGCCCTAGGGGTAGGTACACAACGTGCCCGAAAAACTGAGTATGGGTCTTTTCACCGAATCTGACCTAAATTTTGGTTCTGGAGACTTCCCCTGAATATATTATGACCCCGCGAAAGAATCGGATCAATGAAAACACTCTAGAGCCTTCCCTTGGCCCGTTCGAAATTTTGCTAGAACGGCCCTAGGGGTAGGTAAACAGCGTGCCCGAAAAACTGAGAATGGGTCTGTTCACCGAAACTGACAATAATTTTGGTTCTGGAGACTTCCCTTGAATATATTTTGACTCCACGAAAGAACCGGATCAATGAAAATACTCTAGAGCCTTCACGTGGCCCGTTCGAAATTTTGCTAGAAGGGCCCTAGGGGTAGGTACACAGCGTGCCCGAAAAACTGAGTATGGGTCTGTTCACCGAATCTGACCATAATTTTGGTTCTGGAGACTTCCCTTGAATATATTATGACTCCACGAAAGAATCGGATCAATGAAACACTATAGAGCCTTCCCGTGGCCCGTTCGAAATTTTGCTAGAAGGGCCCTAGGGGTAGGTACACAACGTGCCCGAAAAACTGAGTATGGGTCTGTTCACCGAATCTGACCATAATTTTGGTTCTGGAGACTTCCCTTGAATATATTATGACTCCATAAAAGAATCGGATCAATGAAAATACTCTAGAGCCTTCCCGTGGCCCGTTCGAAATTTTGCTAGAAGGGCCCTAGGGGTCGGTACACAGCGTGCCCGGAAAACTGAGTATGGGTCTGTTCACCGAATCTGACCTAAATTTTGGTTCTGGAGACTTCCCTTGAATATATTATGACTCCACGAAAGAATCGGTTCAATGAAAACAATCTAGAGCCTTCCCTGTGGCCCGTTTGAAATTTTGCTAGAAGGGCCCTAGGGGTAGGTACACAGCCTGCCTGAAAAACTAAGTATGGGTCTGTTCACCGAATCTAACCATAACTTTGGTTCTAAAGACTTCCCTTGAATATATTATGACTCAACGAAAGAATAGGATCAATGAAAACACATTAGAGCCTTCTCGTGGCCCGTTCGAAATTTTGCTAGAACGGGCCTAGGGGTAGGTACACAGCGTGCCCGAAAAACTGAGTATAGGTCTGTTCACCGAATCTGACCATAATTTTGGTTCTGGAGACTTCCCACAAATATTTTATGACTCTACAAAAGAATCGGATCAATGAAAACACTCTAGAGCCTTCCCGTGGCCCGTTCGAAATTTTGCTAGAAGGGCCCGAGGGGTAGGTACACAGCGTGCCTGAAAAACTGGGTACGGGTCAGTTCACCGAATCTGACCATAATTTTGGTTTTGGACACTTCGCTTGATTATTTTTTGACTACACGAAAGAATCGGATCAATGAAAACACTCTAGAGCCTTCCCGTGGCCCGTTCGAAATTTTGCTAGAAGAGCCCTAGGGGTAGGTACACAGCCTTCCCGAAAAACTGAGTATGGGTCAGTTCACCGAATCTGACCTAAATTTTGGTTCTGGAGACTTCCCTTGAATATATTATGACTCCATGAAAGAATTCGATCAATGAAAACACATTAGAGCCTTCTCGTGGCCCGTTCGAAATTTTGCTAGAACGGGCCTAGGGGTAGGTACACAGCGTGCCCAAAAAACTGAGTATGGGTCTGTTCACCGAATCTGACCATAATTTTGGTTCTGGAGACTTCCCTTGAATATATTATGACTCCACGAAAGAATCGGATCAATGAAACACTATAGAGCCTTCCCGTGGCCCGTTCGAAATTTTACTAGAAGGGCCCTAGGGGTAGGTACACAACGTGCCCGAAAAACTGAGTATGGGTCTGTTCACCGAATCTGACCATAATTTTGGTTCTGGAGACTTCCCTTGAATATATTATGACTCCATAAAAGAATCGGATCAATGAAAATACTCTAGAGCCTTCCCGTGGCCCGTTCGAAATTTTGCTAGAAGGGCCCTATAAGTAGGTACACAG